>CM034306.1:43358416-44647336 GCA_019925795.1 Dendrobium chrysotoxum | reverse complement strand
AATTAATAATTGACAACGATAAGACATAACAACATACAAAAAGAAAAATGTTACAAAGAACCTCCGTTTGTAATAAAACTAATCTAAAAAACAACAAAATGCCACACGACCATGTAGAGAAATGAGAGGTCAGAAAAACTACCACCAATAAACTAGAGGCAATGGTTTGTGCTTTGGTGATATTTTTTCCCAATATCTCATCCAGTACCATCATCTAAAAAGTTCTTTTGCAGTGCCTTAGATAGATAACTAATGTCTTTCTCAGTTTCATTAACCCATAATTATCTTCCAAACATATATGATTCTAATGGTAGACACTTCAGGAAAACCTTGGTATACTGGAAGAATTTTTGGCGGAATTATATCCTCCGGTAACTTAGTTGCAGATTTTCCAGCGGATAAACCAACGAAAACTTTCTGGTGGAAACCCCACAAGAAAGGCCATCAGTTTTAGTAAAATCGGTGATAACTTCCAGTGGAAAATGCACCTGAAATTACCGGCAGAATATCTAGCGAAAAATCCACCGGCTTACTTAAACTCGACGAAATATTTCCGGCGAAAAATTCGTGGGAAATACCTCCAGAAAAGGCCCTATTTTCCTTCCGTGACCGTCTTCCTTCTAATTTCACTTCTGCACATTTTTCTTCGCTCCACTCACGTCAGTTGTCTCTAGCTGAACGCCGCCTCCGTCACACACTCTGTCACCGACATTCGCTGCCTCCGTCGCATGCTCTGTAGCCGACATTCGCCTCTTTAGTCGCCTAAAATCTGTCGTAAGTAACCCATTTATTTTTTCTTTGGTCATGGATGTTTTCAGTAGACATTTGCAAGAGATTATACCATGTTGTATGCATTTTGTTAATGATATTTTTCTTATTGATAAGACTAGAGAGGGAGTTCATGGTGAAATAAATGTGGATACTATTAGTAGAAATCAAGTTGGATGGTTAAAATGGAGGAATGGTTGGAGAAGCTCCTATGGAAGATAAGATTAGAGAGAGTGAGAGAGTCTCCTTAGATGGTTTGGTAACATAAAATGACAGCCTCCTGATGACCTAATTAGGAAAGTAGAGGTATTAGATATGGCTTATGTTAAGAAAGGTAGAGGTATAAAATGGTTTGGATGTTTGTGACATGAGAAGAGTGCTTCGAAACCATCAAAAAAATAAGTGCTTCACAAAAGATGAATATTTGTGCACAATTTTGTCGGAATTTCATCGATAAATCCTCCGAAAATATCGCCATCGTAAACTACATTTTCATACTGGTACCACCTTGAAGACCTATGCACGCCTTTCTTCGCATGGTAGAATTCAAGAATATGGCCACGGTGTCACTCGACACTGATCGTGCATGTCTTTTTTGATATGGTGGGCAGGCTAAGACTCCATAAATTTTCCTTAAACGAGAGAGATGCCGAGAGGCTGCCATATTTTTCATTGATAGGGGACCTATGCAAAAAAACACCATCCGATTTACAAATCAATTCGAATTCATTCTATTTTCCTTCAACATATATTACTTCAATCTCTAATATATTCATATTATATGTAGGCTAAACTCTTTATATTATTGATATTAGAAATCATACCCACAAGCGGTAGGTATCACACTATTTTAGGGGCATGAGGAGTTCCCTCCATACTGTGGGCTCAGTTCCACAAATTGAGCACAAGCGATATATGGTAAAAAATTTAAAAGATTTTAATAATTTACTTAGATATAAATACTAATATAAGTATATTGAAGAAAGAGGTGTTGGGTAGAGAACAGACCGCTGTTGAGTTGCATAGTCATACCCACAAGCGACAGGAGGACCAGCAATGGGTTGATGAGCTAGTAAGGAGAGCCTAGGTTAGTACATAAGTTTAATATTTTAGGTGTCATGTGTAAATTGCTAATCTTGTATTAACTTTTATAAGATGAGTATACATGGCTTCAAGAGAGCTAGCCAGGAGTAGGTGAGGGATCTTCTGGGGGATCAACAGATTATTCTGACTACTGTACTTGGTCGCAAGCGATAGGAGGAATGCAGAAAGGCAGGGTTTATGGTTTAGGCTAGCAAGCCTACGTATATGAGGGGCAAACATTTGATGGCTCCAGTTTCTCAGCAAGTAGTCAGGAGTTGTTGTATAGCCAACAGGCAGCTGCCCTTACAGCCGAGCTAGAGCAAGCAGAAAACCCAAGCTGACAAGTAGATGCAGATGAAGTAAACTCAATTGTTGGATGAGCTACAAAAATTGAGTGAGCAGTTCAGTGGAAAGCAGGCATCATCAGTATAGGAGAGACTGATTCTAATTAGATATTTTTTTATTATTACTAAACATTTCATTTGTATGTTTATTTTTTTAATTGCCTCTTTTTAATTGTACAACGAATGAACTTTATCTTTAATTTTAAAATATTTGATGAATCTTCAATGAAATTGAAAAGATCAAATATGTTATTACAAGCATGTAGCATGTTATGTTCAATGTCTGAATGAATATTATATATGTATATTTTTATGTAGGTTTGTTATATTGTAGAAAATATACGATGAGTGCTATTTTTTTTGCTACAGGTTTCTTGCAGATTTTTGATGGAATATCCACCAAAAATGGAGATATGATGAAAATGTATCGTATTTTCGGTGGAATATTCCGCCAAAAATTCTGGCTGATAAACCGTCGCAAATTTCCGTCGATTAGTGTCCGACGGACTTTTCCAATAATTTATTCGTAGGAACTTCCAGCAGAATTTTCCCATCAAAATTTCTGGTAGATAAATTGCCAATAATATTGACTCATAAATGATGAATATCGCCGCTATATTCCCCTAGAATTCCATCAGTAATTTGCCAGAAATATTTATGGCTAGAATATTCAGCCGGAATAAGGTTTCCAATGCATGTTTTACCATCAACAACCTTTTCGTTGAAAATCCGATAGAAATGCACACTTTCTTGTGGAATTTTATGATTTTTGATGGATTTAGGACATCAGTATCACGTGATTTTTCTGTAGTGAGAGTTCCTATCTTCCAGTTGGTGTATTGTTATGATATGTAATAACACAAACTTTTTACCATCAATATATTCTCAGCTTTGGTATAATAGCCTCACACTTTTGTCCACTAAGTAGAACTTCCTAAGAGGTCACCAATCGTAGAAGTGGTCCAATACGACTATGTTTAACATTGAAGTCTCTAATAAAATTCTAACCGTCACGCAAAAAGAAATTTCACATGTAGAGAGTGTAGGGTGCTCATTAGGGAGCTTCCTGGAAGTGTAATTACAATTAACCATCCTATGTTCTTAATGTATTCAAATTTAAATGCTATTATTATTTTAATCACATTGAATCATAATCTAGGTGAAATGATAAATAAATAGTTTGTATTGGTTATATTCTAATTATTCAGATTAGGGTATAATATTTTACTTGTATAAATATAAAGTCAATACATTAATTTGGATTGCCACCTCTATTTTTTTAATTGATTTATTAATTTTTTTATTTAGTTAGTAATAATAATTTGAAGGGATAGGCTTATTATTAAATGTAAATGATTCAATGAATGTGAATTCAAATTGATATAATTCATCAAATATTATTTATATTATTTGATAAATTTAAATATCAATACAACATATACTTATAAATATTTAGCTTTTTATTTAATATTTTTGTTCATTTTTAAAATTTATATGGTATATAAAATTGAATAAATTAATGAAATAAATTATTTTAATTAATAATATTATTCAAAAAAAAATTGTAAATTTTTTTTATTGAATGGAATAATATACTTATTAATATAAAAATATTTTATGTCTAAATAACAAAAATTAAAATATGTTTTTATAATTATTATTATAGATTTTTATTATAAATAAATATTACATATAATATTAAAATTAAAAATCAAAATTAATTTGTCCTTTAAAAGTAGCTGTAAACTAAAAATTTTTGAAGCCTTAAAGAAAATATGACCTTCACTTTTCATAAGAATTAGATTTGATTTAATCTCGATGATAAAAATAATTATCTTTATACATTTTAATACATTTTAAATGACAATGGTCGGATGACAAAAATCTAGCATTGGTGGTGGTAGGTGTTAGGATTTAAAGGAGATGGAAGAATAATTTCATCGCCTCCAAAAGATATATCGAATCATAGAGAAAAGAATTGGAAGCGTACCTGAATCCATTAAAATGCGGAATCAAGGTCTTCAATCTTCCATGTTTGAAGCGACATTCTCTAAGAGAGTGAGAGACCCCTTCTTTTCACTCACGATGGGAAATGAGAAAAATGAGAACTTCTTTGGCTTAATTTGGGGACCATGACCCTTTTATACTTTAAGTATATTTATTTTTATTTTAACCCATCATTAAAATAAAAATAAATACTTGGCCTCTATACAAATAATTAATTCCATACAAATGTAAATGAGATGCCACATAAGCCAAATAATAATTTAATTCTTAAATAGATCATGAAATTCAATTGGCTCAATTTTAGATAGTGTCTAATGTATGATACTTTATTTATATGTATAAATATATATAGGCCCACATATAGAAATTTTCCAATAATCTCCCACTTGGGCTATATATATAAATATAATTATATATTATAAAATAGCTGTAAGAGCTTAATATTTGCTATCTTTATGAAATAACATCTTAAGATAATCTGGTCTAACAATCATATCAATATAGAATTAAAACGATCTTTATTACATTTTTCGTAACAAGATCCATTAATGGTCACTATATTCATATAATTAATGACATAGATCAATTATGGATATGTAGCATGAAAATTTCATGTAATGTGATATCAAATTATGATTATTTTTAACTGGTCTAATATTATAACTTAAAAGAGTTATAACTAAAATTCAATACTTTTTGCTAAGCCGCAACTAAAATTAAATATCTTTATTTTAGAGTTTTCAATCACTAAAACAACAATACTTTAGTCTAATCAGAAAATAAGTTCAAAATAATTAAATAGTACAAATAAACTCCCACTAAGCTAGCATATCATCAAAACAGATTACACCCATACGAGTCATATGTTCATGAAATACTTTAGGTGGTAATCCTTTTGTAAGTGGGTCTGCAATCATAATGTTTGTACTAATATGTTCAATATAAATTTGAGAACTCTGAACCCTTTCTTTCACAACAAGAAACTTAATGTCAAGGTGCTTTGATTTTGATGAGCTCCTATTATTCTTGTAATATAATTCAGCTGCTTTATTATTACAATTTATCTTTAATGGTCTCTGAATGCTATCAACAATATGTAGCCCTATGATAAAATTTTGCAACTATATTTCCTGATTTGAACCCTCATAACAAGCTATAAATTCTGTTTCCATAGTTAAGAAGCTATAAGTGATTGCTTGACACTTTTTTAAGAAATAGCTCCTCCAACTAACACAAAAATATAGCCTGAAGTGGATCTCCTGCTATCAAGGCAACCAGCAAAGTTAGAGTCGGAATACCCCATGATCTCTAATTGATCAGATCTCTGATATGTGAACATGAAAACTCTTGTCCATTTTAGATACCTCATAACCCATTTCACAGCTTTCCAATGATCCATTTTTGGGTTACTTAAATATCTACCAAGTATTCCAATAATATATATAATATCTGGACATGTACAAACTTGAGCATACATAAGACTCCCTACTACTGATGCATAATAGATCTTATTCATCTCTTACTTTTCAACTTCATTTCTTGGGCATTGAAGCATACTAAAATTATCCTCCTTTGTAATGGGTGTATCTCATGGTGCACAATCTTTCATACCAAATATGCTAAGTACTTTATCAATATAGGCTGTTTGTGATAACCTAAGTATACAACGAGAACGATCCTAATGAATTTGTATACCCAACATAAATGATGCATTTCTAAGATCTTTCATTTCAAATTTATTTGAAAGAAACCTCTTAGTCTCATGCAATAAGCCTATATCACTACTTGCTAGTAGAATATCATCGACATATAACACCAAGAGAATAAACTTACTCCCACTGACCTTATGATAAATGTATTGATCAATAATATATTTTTTAAAACCAAATGAAGAAATCACCTGATCAAATTTCTTATACCATTGACGGGATGCCTGCTTTAAATCATAGATGAATTTCTTTAATTTGTACACCAGATGTTTTGAATCCGAAGATTAAAAATATTCTGGTTGCATCATATGTATAATTTCCTCAATGTCTCTATTAAGGAATGCAGTCTTTACATCCATATGGTGTAGCTCCAAATCATAATGAGCTATAAGTACCATAATGATTCTAAAAGAGTCTTTCGAAGAAACAGGAGAGAAAGTCTCTTTATAATCAATGCCTTCTTTTTGAATGAAACCTTTAGCAACTAGATGTGCTTTATATCTTTCAATGTTATCTTTTGCATCCCTTTTGGTTTTAAAAATTCATTTATAACCAACAGGTTTTGCTCCTTCAAGCAATTCAGAAAGATCCCAAATATCATTATCTTTCATTGATTTCATTTCATCTTTCATGGCTTTTATCCAATTTTAGAAATTAGAATATTGTTTGACCTAACTAATGAGATTGGGTCATTTTCAAATCCCATATCAAACTCATGCTCTTAGAGATATACAATATAATCATATGAAATTGTTATTCTCCTTTCTCTTATGGATCTCCTTAATGGCACTTCAATTTGAGGTTGTTGTCCTTCAGGAAGTAATTCAAGATTATTTTGTTATCTCGATTTACAATATAAATAATATCAGACATAATTATCTGATCATTTTCAATTATAATATTAGGAATAGTAACATATTCCTCCTCAAAATCAAAATCTTTGAGTTTATCACTCCCACTATATTCAACATCTTCGATAAATTTAGCATTGCCCGTCTCAAAAAAAGATTTATTTGAGGAATCATATGATTTAAAGCCTCTTGACCTTTCAGAGTATCCAACAAAATAGCAGCTAACAGTTCTTGAGTCTAATTTTCTTCCATTAGGCTTATATTGCCTAGCCTCAGCTGGACATCCCCAGACATGAAAATGCCTAATACTAGGCTTCTTTCCTGTCCACATCTCATATGGGGTTTTAGATACTGCTTTGCTTGAAACTCTATTAAGAATATAAACTACAGTCTTTAAGGCTTCTCCCCAAAGTGATTCTGATAAAGAAGAGTGACTAATCATACTTCTAAACATATCTTTTAAGGTTCTATTTTGTCTCTCAGTTACACCATTTTTACTTAGAGTCCCTAGTATAGTGTATTGAGGAACGATGCCACATTCTGCTAAATATCTTGCAAAAGGGCCTGAGCATTGTTCACATGATTCATCATATCTACCATAATATTCACCACCATGGTTAGATTTGGCAGCTTTAATCTTTTTGCCAAGTTGATTTTCAACTTCAGCTTTAAAGATCTTAAATACATCTAGAGATTCTAATTTTTTATGCATTAAGTATAAGTACCTATAATGAGAATAATCATCTATGAAAGTAATAAAATCTTGTTGACCATTCCAAGAAGCTGTAGAGAATGGACCACAAATATCAGTATGTATTAATTCCAAAATATTTAAACTCATTTTGGCACCTAATTTCTTAATATTTGTTTGTTTTCCCTTAATAGATTCAATACAAATTTTAAAATCAGTATAATTAATAGAATCAAGAATTCCATCTAACACAAGCCTTTCAATTCTTTGTTAAGAAATATATCCTAAACGCTTATGCCTTAACCTAAAGAAATTCTTATTAATTAATTTTCTCTTTGTACCAAAATTATTTATATGCAAAGTTTCATTTATCTATAAGGCAGAAATATCTAATTTATATAGATTATCAATTGAAGGACCTGTACCAAAACTTTAGAACACTGAAAGAGACTAAATTTTCCATTTTCAAATGAACAAGAATAACGAGATTTGTCCAAACATGAAATAGAAATTAGATTCCGTCTAAATGACGGTATATAAAAAGTCTCACATAAATTTAAAGTAGAACTAAATTCTAAGTATAATCTATATAAGCCTACAACTTTAACAAGAGCTTTATTACCATTTCTCATATAGATGAATCTTTCAACATCTGTTGGCACTCTACTCCTTAGACAACCCTGCATAGTCACACTTATGTGAGTAGCTGCACCTGTATCTATCCACTATGTATGATTTGGTATTAAGGCCAAATTAACTTCAGAATAAATAAGATTCAGAAGTTTACCCTTTTTAATGAGCTAGTTATCATATTTTGGACAATCCTTCTTCACATGACTAATTTTCTTCACATGACAATCCTTCTTCACATAACTTTTTATCTGCAGCTTCTTTAGCTTTATAATTCCCTTTTCTTTTGGTAGTAAAATTATGAGAAGAAGAAGCTAAGTGAGTTTTTTCTATTTTTTTCTATTTTAATCTTTCTTTATCTTTCACACACTTAGTAATGAACTCATTAAGAGTATATTTTTCCTTTTGAGTATTGTAACTTATCTTAAAAGGACTAAACTGTGTAGGAAGAGTGATCAAGACTAGATGGACAAAAATATCTTCAAATAATTCTAACTTTAATGCTCTTGGCCTTGTAACAAGATTAGACAATTCCATAATGTACTCTCTTTTATTCCCTTTGCCTCTATATTGCATTGAAATAAGTTTAGTAAAAATAGTACTTCTTTCGACCTTTTTAGAACCTATAAAATTGTCTACTATTTGGCTTATAAACTTCTTAACATTTTTCTCCTCAGGCATTGCA
This sequence comes from Dendrobium chrysotoxum, assembly GCA_019925795.1. Taxonomy (NCBI): domain Eukaryota; kingdom Viridiplantae; phylum Streptophyta; class Magnoliopsida; order Asparagales; family Orchidaceae; genus Dendrobium; species Dendrobium chrysotoxum. The sequence goes on along the minus strand of CM034306.1, from coordinate 44,638,568 downwards.
CCATTATGGTATCTGGAATAGAATGCTTCATTATCATAAGACTCATGCAGTTTGAACGCTCTCATTTTTCAAAAATTTCCCTTTGTTCAATAGTGCTTTCCACAATAAGGGCAGGAGGGCGTTCAGTCTGAATCGCATAGTCTATATCCATACACCCAAGAATAATAATAATGTGCTCTTTTTATTTCTTAAAATTAGAGCCATTAAGCACTAGAATGTTATTTATATTGGCAGATAATGAAGAAACATTAACTGAAAAAGAATAAAAATTAACTCACAATTAGCAACAATATATTTTGGGCCCTTTATAAGATACCTAACACAACATCATAATTCAATCTTTAGACAAAAATTATAATTTATAAATGACACTTTTAAAATTATAGTTAATAAATATTGATAATAAATTTTACCAATAATAAGTCTTTCTTTGGACCAACTTACTATATGTATGAATAATTCAAAAAATTATCATATATTTATTACTATATCTTTAAAGTCTGTCCAAAAAATAATTTTTCTTTGGACCGATTATTTTTTGCATAGACTTAAAAAAATATTTAGCATTATTCAATTAATTTTTAAATTAAATAAATTGATCTAATAGAAGTCATTTTGGTGACATATTAATTTAATTTAATTTAATTTTAAAATAATAAATAATTATTTTAAATAAGAAATATTTAATTAATAAATATATTTTATCAATAAATAATTAATTTATTTATAAGTCATTAATTAATTTAATGATTATAAATACATAACTTCTCATATTATTAAGAATATAAATATATTTGATTCATAAGTTATAATTCATTAATTAATTTAATGATATTATAAATATATTACTTCTCATGTCATTAAGAATATAAATATATTTAATTCATATATGTAACCAACAAATAAAAAAATAATAAAAAAATAACCATTCTTTATACTGTAAATTCATCAACAATGATAACTTTTCGTATTCTCATACAAAAAAACTAAATCCATGAAAATGATGAACTCAATTGATGATAAAAGTAGTGAAGAATCAGTACTATTACGGTAATGTTGAACTTCACAATTTAGTTATCATCTTTCAATTTTTTAAGACAAAGCAAAATAGATTTTGAAAAATTGCTTGCAAATATATTTCATTAAGAAATCAGATTTTTTCAAATGAAAAAATGATTATCAAATGAATATTTTTTTTATCAAAAAACTCAAAAAAAAAATCAATAACATGCTTAGAGAAAATCATTTATCGTCGATTCAACATGAAAACGAGGCTCTAATACCACTTGTTAGGATTTAAAGGAGACGAAAAAATAATTTCATCGACTCCAAAAGATATGTCGAATCGTCGAGAAAAGAATTGGAAGTGTATCTAAATCCATTGAAATGCGGAATCAAGGTCTTCGATCTTCCACGTTTGAAGTGGTGTTCTCCAAGAGGGCGAGAGACCTTTTCTTTCACTCAAGATGAGAAATGAGGAAAATGAGAACTTCTTTCGCTTAAACTGGGGACCATGACCCTTTTATACTTCAAGGGTATTTATTTTTATTTCAGTCCATCATTAAAATAAAAATAAATACTTGGCTTCTACACAAATAATTAATTCCATACAAATTTAAATGAGATGTCATATAAGCCAAATAATAATTTAATTCTTAAATAGATCACAAATTCCATTGGCTCAATTTTAGATAGCGTCTAATGAATGATACTTTATTTATATGTATAAATATATATAGGCACACATATAGAAAATTCACAATAGCGGGTGCTAATGGTAGTCGTTAATGGTAATTGCAGAAAGTTGCTATAGAGTTCCTTAGCTCTCTCCACTCTTAAACTCCCCTTTCTTGTAGACAATGCCACCCTATTTATAAGCTTTTTGAGAGGGACATCTTGATAAATTTGAACATAATCCAAACTCTCTATCGTACGGTCCGTATTAATCGTATTGATATTAGATTCTTTATTGAATATCTTAATGATGTCGTAATCAAATGATCTTAAGCTTGTTAGATTTGTCTCGTTGAGCCGCTTGATTTGACCATAAGAATGCTTGACTTGGAGAACATTCGATCCCTCAGTAGATATCTTGAAGCTTTTAAGTATGCTTTAGTTGCTGGATTTAGATTTTTTTAGACTCAAATCAAATCATTCGTGGTGTCGATATGTTCGTCTTGTTGAGATATTAAATTCGATTATAAGAAGATACTTAAAATAGAAGAAAGAGCCAAGCACCTAGACCCATGCAATGACTCTTTTCTTCCATTCGATACAACCATTCAAGACCCTTGCATTCTTCTAGAACAACATGCAAACTCCTTTCAAAGTGGGAAAATTGAGAACCTATACCTTTTTCTATTAGAGATAATTAGAATTATTTTTTTTATATGAATATTAGAATATGTGTCTAATATTTAATTTTAGAATTCTATGATCATTATTATTATAAAATATCATCATTATCGAGATTTTTTTAGTAGCATTTTCCTATAATACTCTATTCTACTGCCTATATATAACCACTCTTGTATCAACATATTATTAAATTCAATAAAGAATATTGCAACTCTGACTTTTCTATCATTCTCATTCCCATTGCCCCAAGAAAAAATGTAAGATTTTTGTCTTTATGAATTCTGCTTTTCAAATCGAGTTTTTATTTTTAATTTTTTAGTGTATATAGAATAGCAAAATGAAAAGTTAGAATAGTGTGCATGCTTATGCATATGCACTTTCCAATTGACATTAAAGAAACTAAAATGTTAGCGATTGAACAAAATCTCTACAGGGAATTGAAGATTAGCAATATTATGTACCTAAACATTACGCTTTAAATGAGTTATGTAGTAATAATTTTGCACCCATCATCATCATGTATGTCATGTGAGTTTGAAATATGCAATATGATTTCTTATATGGCAATGTCTTGTGATTAGTAATGTTGTTCTCAAGAGGGGAGAAGCTGTGAATTAGGCTTATAATGGATGCTTTTAAAATTTCTCAATCAGTATCCTAATCCAGTACTGATGTAAGATAAATATGTTACTTGATGTGAATAAGCTTATCATTTTCATACCACCAGACCATATAATGTAAATTATTTGGAAAGGCAACCAATAACTAGTATATGTCCTAGCTCTCAATCTAGCTACATCTCTAAAAAAAAAGGATCTCTTCTCCCTCTTGAGTTTCGAGTAGTTTAGAATAGTGTGAAAGGAAGAGAAAATTGGAAGAATACCTCACAATAAGCTCTCACATATACGAGGAAGAATAGAGCCCCTTCTACCCCCTTGGTCTCTCTGTTTCCAGCCAAGTTGAACAAACAGGAAAAGAAAATAAAATGCCTCCCTTCTGGCATGCCTCACAAATTCCCTCTAGAAAGGTTGAATGCCCCTCCAGGCACAGGAAAATTATTAGGTGCGGACACCGGACGTAGACATACATTTGGACAACCATTGAAAATTTGACACGTGGACTGTGTTTTTATTGTGCTTTTTGACTGCGCTTTGATTACGCTTTGACTACGCTTTGACTGTACTTTTTGACTGTGCTTTGACTGCACTTTGACTGCATTTTTTGATGCACTTTGGCTTAAAGTTTTGCAGACACATTAAATATATAAAGTAAAAAATAAATCAATGTGTCTACTCCACATGTCAATATTTGATTGGAGTCCAAATGTATCTCTACATCCGGTGTCAATTGACCTTGATTTCCTTAAATCTCACTTCCACTGGACCCAATGGGTCAGGCCCAACCTATTGGGCCTAAACCTGTGCTCTGGGTCAACCTGGTTGACCAGGTCAACCCAAGTTGACCTATTTAGATCCATTTGAGCCTATACTCAATCCAATTCGATCCCAATCCATCTTTGGCTCAACCCTCCCCTCCTTGGACCTCTTTTGACTAGGTTGACCAAGTCAACCCTTGAATTGGTCAACCCAAGTCTTAATAGGTCAATTTGACCCATTTAGGCCCATTTAAACCTATCTATTGCATCTAATGCCTTCCCTATTGAGCCTTCAATCAAACCACGACAAATAAACCCTTGTTTCCCTCCTAATTAGCCCTAAATTTGATCTAAACCATAGATCATAGGGTTAGGAGGCTAAAATAGGGCCTTAGGGCTTGATTAGAGGGGATCTTTCTCTTTCATTCTTCCCATGCCATCCCAACCTGAGAGTTTTGGTGACAGAGCTCCCCTTGTTTTCCTCTACCTCTCCCAAGGTGATTCCGACCGGTCAAAACCTGTCAAAGGCAAGACTCCGGCGAACTAAGTCAAGGTCTGACCAAGGCCTTTTCAACTCAATCCAAAGCTCTCTAAGACTCAAGTTCAACAGGAGAAACGTACGAGGATAATCCACAAGCTCAACCGAATCAAGATCTCGAAGATCTAACAGTTAGATCTCTAAAAAACCCTTACCCTAGGTCAATACACATAAAGTTAAATAACTTTGCATATATCATGTTTTAGATTGTAAGAACATGTCCATATGATTGCTCTTCACTCATAGATGCTACGTTTAAAATTTCATGAGATTTGGTTCATCTGATCGCGAGAATGAAGAGAAAAATGTGTTAGGGTTTTGGTTTTGCCTTATGTCTGGGTGTACGAGATCTCCGCTGTTGATCATTTGAATAACAGTGGAGATCCAGTCATTCCATGGCTTCTTCCTAACCGCGAAAGCAGATCCGTGATTTTGTTTCCCATCTGGCACAATCAGCGTTGTTCATTTCATACTGCAAGTGATTGGACGGTTCTTAGACGCATCTGACGTGGTTAATGGATCGGGCACTGATTCCCACACCGTGGCAATCATTGACAATGATTGCACGGTGGCGCAATCATTGGCAATGATTGCACGGCGGCGCAATCATTAGCAATGTTTCCCATCCGGCGCAATCCCTGGCTGCCACGTCGCCCGCCGCTATCACTGAGGGTTATTTAGGTAAAATAAATTTAAAATATATTTTTAAAATAAAAAAAATTACTTAATAATATTAATAATATTATTACTATTATTATTATAATAATTATTTTTTTATTAATATTAATATTAATATTAATATTATTATTATTATTTTAAATTATTTTTAATAATAATAAAAGTAAAAAAAAATAATAATAATAATTATAGTTATAATAATAATAATAATAATAATAATTATTATTATTTTTCTTATTATTATTATGCTTATTATTATTATTATTTAAAAAAAACTATTTTAATTATGTTATTATTATTGTCATCCTTTTAAAACTACTTTAATTATACTATTATATTGTTATCATTATTATTTTAAAAATTATTTTAATTATGTTATTATCATTATATTATAGTTATTTATTATTATTATTATTATTACTATTATTATTATATTATTTTATTATTATTGTGTTATTATTATTATTATTTGTATTTATTTTCTAATTTTAGAAAACGTTAATAATTAATTTATTTTAATTTAATAATTATTTTTAAACATTAATAATTTTAAATTATTTTAAAATCCTTTTTAAATGCATTTGACTTCAATAATTCATATCTAATTCATTTTAAATCGGATTTTGTCATATAATATATTTAAAATTTTAAAAAATTATGAATTTTAAGTTAAAAATATTTTTAAAAATCAAAACCTTCTTTTTTCTAGCAGATTTCTATATTATTTAATTACTTCTATTATTTATTTATTACTTAAGTAAATAATATATTATTTATTTTAAAATTAATAATTATTTTTAAATCCCTCCTGTGGTGGTCAGTAGATCTCTCATACATATGCATTGAACTATTTTTAATTATCTCATTTTTAAACTTATATAACTATATATATATATATATATATATATATATATATATATATATATATATATATATATATATATATATATATATGTATTTTTAAATTATTTTAAAATTATATATTATTTAAATTCTCTAATTTTGGGAGATCCACTTCATGGAATTTTAAACATGGGCTATGTATATGAACAACATTCATGTGGGGAGGATTAGTGAATGATTGAGCTCCAATCATTCACTAATCACTTCATTAGTTTTGTGTACTTAGTATTTCGTAGTCCTTGCATGTGTAGGATGCACAAACACTTAGTTTAGGCTCTCCTAGATCTAAGGACTTGGTGTGCTTATGTTTGTATTGCATTTCCCTTATGTTATCCCAAGGGTTAGTTTGAAACCTTGATTTAAAACCTGCTCAACGTAGTGACATCCAAAGGATAATAATTAAGGACCCGTCTAGCGGGCTTAGAGAAATTCTAAGAGTTAGGACATACCTCTGAATGACTTGAAACTTGAAACACTTAAACTTAGTGACGTCCTAAACCCCCTGAAAATTTTTAGAAATTTTTAGGGCCATTTAAACCCCTTAATTAACAAACCCTAATTTTCACCTTAATTAGGACCCGATAACTTCAAAAAATTCTAATAAATTCAAATTAAATCAGAAAATTACTCACAATAAATCAAACACTCCAAAATTTAGTCCTTAACCCAAAAAAATTAAAACCCCTTTAATTGGACTTCAATCTGAACTTTAATTAATTTTGATTAAAAATTACCTTTTAAATAAATTAAATAAATAAAAAATATTAAAAATTCCAAAATTTTCCAAACACTTTGGAACACCTATTTAGGTCGTTTTTGACCTTTGGAGGTGATTCCAAAAGGTTTGGAGCTGATTTGGATCAAAACCCTCAAAACAGCTCTTAATTAAATAATTTCGATAATTCATTAAATAACCCAAACTTTAAAAAATCATAACTAATTCTAAAAATTTCAAATTGGGCAAACTAAAAGGCATTCAACTCATATGAAAATATAGTATTTATTTAAAAATATTAGGATCCCAGAAATCATCTTAAATCAAAAAGTCAATAATCCGATCAAACTTAAGTTAAAACCTCGTTAAAACTTCAGAAATTCATAACTTAATGTAGAAAAATCCAAATTAGGTCATAAATTAAGTCTAACTGATCGGGATAATGTCTATTATTTTATAAAAATGCTAACTATTCACAAATCACTCTTAATTAAAAAGTTAACTTTTGTCCCCTTTGACTAAGCGAGTAGGGTGACCCTGAACCTTCTAAAAATCATTAACTTAACCTAACTTCAGATAACATCACTCTAAACTTCAAGTTAATCCCCTAACCTGATGATAAATCATTTAATACACCTCCTCTTTTGATTTCTAACCAACTAAATTAACTTAATCAACCCTGATTGCTACTGGGTAATGAAAGTACGAGATGCGCTAAGAGGGGGGGGGGGGGTGAATTGGTATTTTAAAAATTTAACCCTACACAAGAGTTCTAATTTTTTTTTGTATTTTCAAAATATAACTTAATGAATAATGTGCGGAAGCAAATACAACGTTCACAATGATGATATTGATAATTCAATTTTAGATTTTACACCACAAGGTTTAAATAATTATTTTTCACCAAGCAATTCAACGTACTAATTAAAAGCATGAAAAGTAAAGTATGGTAAACAGGAAAAAACACACCAGAGAGTTTTATAGTGGTTCGGTCACTTGACCTACGTCCACTCCCCGGAGTCCTCTACTCCGGGATTTGCACTAGTAAAAGTTGACTCTCCTTTTGCCCCCACAGCAAGGCGGAGAAGCCTTTACAATACTCACTTTCACCTCCCTCGGTGTGGCGGAATACCAAACGCTATGTCACCCTCCTGGGGACGGCAGCGGACCTTCTCCTTTTTCTCCCTCCTGGAGATGGCAGAGTACCTTGGCGATGTTGATCTTGAAGTGACTCTTCCCTCGAGAACTTTGTTGAAGCTTCCCAAAGCCACAAGAGGAGCAAAGCATGTAGCTAGCTTGGAGCCACTGTGTGATCCCCTCACACTACTTCTCCCTCACGCTCAAGCTCACCTTCACCTTCCTCTCTCAAGCCCTGGATCTCTCCAAAAACTTCTCTCTACTGAATTCCCTTCTTTTTCCTCCAAGCCTCTTACAGCAAAAGGATAGATCAACAACACCCTAAAGAAAATTTTTAGTTATTTTTATATCAGGCTTCAGAAAACCCTAAAAGTTTCAACTTTTGCGTTTATGTTCGTACAGTACGATCTATGATCGTACAGTACGATCAGTTCAATTACAGCTCCGTCCAGTACGAGTACAGACGAACAATTATAGACTTTTATTCATATCGTACTGTACGATACGTATATCGTACAGGCCGATACTGTTGATTCGTACTGTTCGTACAGGACTAACTGTGGGACGATCCTCGGGATGAAAGAATTCATCTCTGTCAGTCGTCCAGCACTCCACTAATCGTACAGTACGATTTGTTCATTTCTTGATATCGTCCTGTACGATATGAATATCGTCTAGGATGAACAGAACAAAAAAACCTTAGTTTTGTCTGGTACGATCTCTGGGATGAATGGAATCATCTCTGTCAGTCGTACAGTATGATATAGGATCGTACAGTACGATCGACATATAAATTAGAAACTAACGTTTATTTCCTGATTAGGGAGATAATTTTTGTAAGTATTAATTAATCGTACAGTACGATCAGTACAGAAAATCAAATTTAAAAACTTACAAAACTTATTCTGGCGGCTAGGGTTTCTCAATTATATCTGATCGTACAGTACGATTAATTTGTAAACTTAGTCATTCGAAAATTAGCCGTTAGCCTGAGTATTTTTAATTAATCGTACAGTACGATACAAAATCGTACAGTACGATACAAAATCGTACAGTACGATTTTCTTTTAAAAAAATTTAATCATTTTAAAAAATAATTCCCCCCCTTTGTGTGTGCATGGTTGCTCCTTTCACATGCATGCTTCTGTGGCAGACTCAAGAAAATAAAAATAAAGAAATAAAAATTATAGACTTTTCAACATCCTATTCTACCCGGTTTGAGTCTCCAGTAATCTTGAGCAGTGTGCATCTGACCTGAAATGTTAGTACTCATATACAAGGATTAAGCATTTGTAATCTAAAGGAAGTCTATATGGACTCAGTAAGTATTAGTTGTCACCATCAAAATTAAGTGCTCGGGATCCTGGATTTCAATAATCTCCCCCTTTTTGATCGGCAGGAGCGGCCCCCCGATGGAACAAGATACGAAAGGAGGCATCCGAGTAGAAGATAGGAAGGTGATCAGGAGGTAGCGGATAATGAAGTTGGTATTTTGCATCTAGGATGTAGCCTATGACATGCCCCAAAGCAAGGTTCAGTTTACGACGGGCACCAGGATATCGGAAGGCAGACAAGGTATAAATGTAGTCAAACACAATTTGGGCTTCATTGAATTTTGTGCCAGACATGATTAGATAGGTGACGACAGAAAGTAGTGGAGTAATATGGATGCGGTCTCTAGCTTTAGGTATAATGGATGTGCGTAGGACATGCTGGATAACGCGGGCATTTTGATTTAGGATTTGGACCAGGGATAGGTGTTGATTGGAGGGGACACCTCTAAGGGTCATATTTACTGACGTCCAATCATAGTCGTGGGAGATCATGGATTGGGGACGAGGGCCGTCAGTGGATAGCCCAATGTGCGCAGCAATGTCGTTGACGGTGATAACGACATTCTGTTTACAAACATAAGACGTAAAAGTAGTGTTTTCGAGGTCGACTCGGATATTGGCAAAAAACTCAAACAAAAGTTCGGAGTGAAACGGAAAAGCAAGAGTCAAAATGAATTGAAGGCTAGTGGAGGCGAACAGATTCATCACCTCAAAATTTAGGGCGGCTTGATTTAGCATGCGGGATGGAGTGAACTTGGCCTCCTTGATTTCAATATACGCTTTCTCGTCCACAGCGGAGAGAAAACGATCATCGAAACGCCGAGAGGAGGAAGAGCTCCCGACGATCATTCGACCGCGCTTACTGGACCCAGACATTATGGAAGAAAGGATTGGAGAAAGGAGGAAATTCAGATTGATTGAGAGTGAGGAGAATAGGCAAAGAATCCCTCCCTTTTTATAGAATTTGAGAGATATCGTACTGTACGATCGAGGATCGTACAGTATGATATACGCAATAATGTCGTCTGGATGACTGTTCAGAAAAGTGAGTCAAATCGTACAGTACGATCAGTATCATACTGTACGAACATGAGTGTGAGGCGTTCGTCCCAAGGAGTCGTCTGAGCGACTTTTGACAAAAGTGATCGTACAGTACGAACAGGTGTTCGTACAGTACGATAGGCAATAATGTTCATACCGGCCATTTTTAAATTCGTCCTAATCCATTTGACACGTGGATCGTACAGTACGATTGGTATGTCCTACAGTACGATGACCAATAATTAGTATCGTACGGTACGAGTGGTGAATCGTACAGTACGATAGGTATAAGACATGATAGATCTGGACAGTGAATGGGAATGGACGGTGAGATTCGAGTGATTTGAACCCTATCGTACAGTATGATAGTGTATCGTACAGTACGATTGTCAGAGAATATCAAAGTTTGTGAGCAACATGGGAAGAGGATCAGGAATCCAAAATTTTTTTTGTTTTTTGTTTTTTTTTTTAATTTTAACAAAACAAGTCATAACAAACACAAACCCTTTTTTTGTTTTTTTTTGTTTTTATTTTTTTCACTCATTATTTTTGAAAAATCATTACATAAGCTTTTCTCCGTCGATCCGAACAAGATGTCATCTACATAAATCTGAACAATGAGTACTTCAACTCCTACCTTCTTCAAAAATAAGGTGGTGTCCACACTACCCTTTACAAAGCCTCTATCTAGTAGGAACGTACTAAGTCTTTCATACCAGGCTCTAGGTGCTTGTTTTAACCCGTATAGTGCCTTTTTCAGTTTGAACACGTGGTTTGGAAATTGTGAGTTTTCAAACCCCGGAGGTTGCTCCACATACACATCTTCCTTGATTACTCCATTCAGGAAGGCACTCTTGACATCCATTTGATACAGCTTAAAATCCCTAAAACATGCAAAAGCTAACAGTACCCTGATGGCTTCTAGTCTAGCTACCGGAGCAAAGGTTTCTTCAAAATCTATTCCTTCAATTTGGTTATACCCCTTTGCTACTAACCTAGCCTTGTTTCTTACTACTATTCCAGAGTCATTCATCTTATTTTTAAAGACCCACTTAGTTCCAACCACACTTTATTCTTTAGGCCTTTTGACTAACTCACATACATCATTCCTAACGAATTGGTTCAACTCTTCTTGCATTGCCAGGATCCAAAATTCATCTCCTAAGGCTTGATCTATACTCGTGGGTTCAATCATAGATATGAATGCAGAATGACTAACCTCTTTCCTGAGTCCATGCCTAATTTTTATCCCTTCTGATGGGTCTCCAAAGATCAGCTCTCTAGGATGACTAGAAGAAAATTTCCAATCTCTAGGCAGATGTTCCTGAGGTTCCGCTCTAGTCTCTATGGTAATGGTTTCTACTCCCCGTATAACCTCAACTTCTTTTTCTTCATGATTAGGTTCAGATGACTTATTGGATTCATCAAATACCACATGAGTGGATTCTTCTACTACTAAGGTTCTCTTATTGAATATTCTATAGGCTTTACCTACCGATGAGTAGCCTAGGAAAACCCTTCATCAGATTTAGGATCGAACTTTCCTAAGGGTGACTTGCCATTGATTAGGATGAAGCATTTGCAATCGAAAACGTGTAAGTGGGAAAGATTGGGTGTCCTACCCTTAAGCAACTTATAGGGTGTCTTATTAAGTTTGGATCTAACATTTACCCTATTTAACATATAGCATGCGGTATTTATTGCTTCTGCCCAAAAGTATCTAGGGAGAGTGTATTCAGCTAACATAGCCCTAGTAGCTTCAACTAAAGTTCTATTCTTTCTTTCTGCTATTCCATTTTGCTGAGGAGTTCTAGGAGCAGAGAAATTATGTTCTATTCCAACATCTTTACAAAAAGATTCAAATTTATCATTCTCAAATTCCCCACCGTGATCACTATGAATTGTTAAAATTACACATCCTAATTTCCTTTGAATCCAAGTGGAGAAAATTCTAAATTCTTCAAATGACTCACTCTTATGAGCTAGGAATTTCACCCAAGTAAACCTAGAGTAGTCATCTACTATTACAAACCCATACAACTTCCCTCCTAGGCTGGCTGTACTAACAGGTCCGAACAGGTCCATGTGGAGAGTTTCTAGTGGCCTAGTGGAGTTGACATCTTTGATTGCATGAAATGAAGATTTAACTTATTTTCCTAATTGGAAAGCATCACAGAGATGATCCTTAGTAAAGTCTAACTTTGGTATGCCTCTAACTAAGTCTTTCTGAGTGATGTTCCTAAGTGTTTTCATACTAGCATGGCATAGTCTCCTATGCCATAGCCAAGAGTCATCTGCTATTATTTTCAGACATAAAGAGTTTGAGGTTTCAATGCAGTTCAAGTCTAACATGTAAACATTGTTTATACGTTTTCCTTCTAACACAAGTGAATCATTTAAGCTAATCATGCATTTATTAGACAGAAATTTTATGTCAAAGCCCTTGTCACATAATTGACTTATACTTAAAAGATTGTGCTTTAAACCATCCACTAAAAGTATATTCTCAATAATTAAATTTTTAGTGTTTCCAATGATACCTGAGCCCACCACTTTCCTGGTGGTGTTGTCTCCCAAAGTTACCTTGCCTCCTGACCTGGCCTCTAGTGTCACGAACTGCTTCATGTCTCCAGTCATGTGTCTCGAGCAGCCACTGTCTAGGTACCACATGCTCTCACTAGGTCTTTTGTGAGAGTATCCCTATAATGTCAATCACAGATTAGCTTTGGGAACCCAAGTGAGTTTGAGTTCCACCTTATGCTTATATGAATGAAATGTATGCATGTTATGCTGTGATGAATGCGATTTAGATCTCCACACTAGATGTGTTCTATAGTGAATTGAGCACGTGCGGGCTTTGTGACCTAGCATGCCACAAGAATAACATCTAACACCTGGAAATGGGTTCATTAATCTACGAGGGTGGTAGTGCCTATTTCTGGGTTTGGATGATGCATGCCGTGTTGGTTTTGAATGAGATGATTCACATGGTGGAGGCTGAAAGAACTCAGCAAACATGGGAGGTTTTTTGTTATTCTCGAATGCATGAAGTTTTTCATTTAAAAATTTGTTCTCTTGGTTAAGACTAGCATATTCGAATCTCAATGCATGCTCACTACTACTAAGTTCCCCTGATAGTTCTTCTAGTTCCTTAAATGCATTCTCTAATTCAACATGTGATCATTTCAAGGTATCGTGTGCAGTGGTTAACTCAATATGCTTCTTGTTTAATGCATCGTATTCATCAAGCAAAGACATATGATCTTTATCTAAGTATGAAAAATTCTTTACTACACTAGCATGCTCCTTTTGTAAAGTACTAAACTCAGTATTAAGACTAACATGCTTTTTCTTCAACTTTCTATACGAGTCATGGATTTTTTCAGAAATAACAAGCAGTTCATCATAAGACAGTTGACATACCTCATCTTGATCTGATTGATCAAGATTATCATTAGTCATAAGACACAGATTCGTTACCTCCTCCTCTGCTTCTTCTTCCGATGATTCTGAGGCAGAGTCGGCCCAAAATGCTTTCTGAGTCTTAAATTTGCCCTTCTTGAACTTTGATCTTTCCTCACCCTTCTCCTTGGTTTGATGAGTTTTGATGTTGGGGTATTCAGCTCGGAGATGACTGGGTTTCCTGCACTCAAAGCAAATTGTTTCAGATGCAACCTTAGTATGCTTTGAGTTCTTACCTTTGTTCCAATTACTTTGATGATGGCACTGCTTTCTTTTCAGAAAATTTTTGAACTGGCAAGTCATCAAGGCTATGTCGTCATCTTCCTCCACTGCTGAGCTGTCATTTTCAGAATTGTTTGCTTTTAAAGCCACCGCACGCTCCTTCTTCTTTACACCTGCATCACTTTATCGTTGACTCACCCCTTGCTCGTAGGCAATGAGTGACCCAAACAAATTATCAATAGAATAAATATTTAGGTCTTTTGACTCAGTTATTGCAGTGATTTTAGCATCGTATGAGCTAGGCAAACATCACAGTATTTTGTTTACTTTTTCCGAGTTAGATAACTCTCTTCCTAAAGCATGCAGAGATGTTACAATCTGGGTAAATCGAGTGTACATGTCAGATATAGTTTCACTAGGTTTCATGCGGAATAGTTCGTAATCATGTAGCAGTATGTTCAACCTAGATTGTTTGACCTCAATAGTTCCTTCGTACGTGATACATAGTTTGTCCCAAATTGGTTTACCAGTAGTACAAGTTGATACTCGCATATAGTCTTCTGATTTCAACGCGCAAAAGAAACAATTTAGACATTTAGCATTTAGTTGTGCAAATTCTCTATCCTCAATGCTCCATTCATTAAATGATAGTTCAGTTTTAATTCCATTCAACATACGAAATGGTGCAGAATAACCTTCTTGGACTAACATCCACATGCGATAGTCTAAAGACTGTAAAAATATAGACATGCGTATTTTCCAGAAATCAAACGGTATGTTGTCAAATAAAGGTGGACGAGTTATAGAATAACCCTCCGCAGTGTTACGGTTACCAAATTGAGCCATGGATCTTATGTTTCTAGATTTTCTAAAACACTATTTTGAAACCCCGCTCTGATACCACTTAAAAGTACGAGATGCGCCAAGAGGGGGGGGGGTGAATTGGTATTTTAAAAATTTAACCCTACACAAGAGTTCTAATTTTTTTTGTATTTTCAAAATATAACTTAACGAATAATGTGCGGAAGCAAATACAACGTTCACAATGATGATATTGATAATTAAATTTTAGATTTTACACCACAAGGTTTAAATAATGATTTTTCACCAAGCAATTCAACGTACTAATTAAAAGCATGAAAAGTAAAGTACGGTAAACAGGAAAAAACACACCAGAGATTTTTATAATGGTTCGGTCACTTGACCTACGTCCACTCCCCGGAGTCCTCTACTCCGGGATTTGCACTAGTAAAAGTTGACTCTCCTTTTGCACCCACAGCAAGGCGGAGAAGCATTTACAATACTCACTTTCACCTCCCTCGGTGTGGCGGAATACCAAACGCTATGTCACCCTCCTGGTGACGGCAGCGGACCTTCTCCTTTTTCTCCCTCCTGGAGATGGCAGAGTACCTTGGCGATGTTGATATTGAAGTGACTCTTCCCTCGAGAACTTTGTTGAAGCTTCCCAAAGCCACAAGAGGAGCAAAGCATGTAGCTAGCTTGGAGCCACCGTGTGATCCCCTCACACTACTTCTCCCTCACGCTCAAGCTCACCTTCACCTTCCTCTCTCAAGCCCTGGATCTCTCCAAAAACTTCTCTCTACTGAATCCCCTTCTTTTTCCTCCAAGCCTCTCACAGCAAAAGGATAGATCAACAACACCCTAAATAAAATTTTTAGTTATTTTTATATCAGGCTTCAGAAAACCCTAAAAGTTTCAACTTTTGCGTTTCTGTTCGTACAGTACGATCTATGATCGTACAGTACGGTCAGTTCAATTACAGCTCTGTCCAGTACGAGTACAGACGAACAGTTATCGACTTTTATTCATATTATAATGTACGATACGTATATCGTACAGGCCGATACTGTTGATTCGTACTGTTCGTACAGGACGAACTGTGGGACGATCCTCGGGATGAAAGAATTCGTCTCAGTCAGTCGTCCAGCACTCCACTAATCGTACAGTACGATTAGTTCATTTCTTGATATCGTCTTGTACGATATGAATATCGTCCAGGACGAATAGAATAAAAAACCTTGGTTTCATCTGGTACGATCTCTGGGATGAATGGAATCATCTCTGTCAGTCGTACAGTACGATATAGGATCATACAGTACGATCGACATATAAATTAGAAACCAACGTTTATTTCTTGATTAGGGAGATAATTATGGTAAGTATTAATTAATCGTACAGTACGATCAGTACAGAAAATTAAATTTAAAAACTTACCAAACTTATTCTGGCGGCTAGGATTTCTCAATTATATCTGATCGTACAGTATGATATTGATCGTACAGTACGATTAGTTTGTAAACTTAGTCATTCGAAAATTAGCCGTTAGCCTGAGTATTTTTAATTAATCGTACAGTACGATATAAAATCGTACAGTACGATTTTCTTTTAAAAAATTTTAATCATTTTAAAAAATAATTCTCCCCCTGTGTATGTGCATGGTTGCTCCTTTCACATGCATGCTTCTGTGGCAGACTCAAAAAATTAAAAATAAAAAAATAAAAATTACAGACTTTTCAACATCCTATTCTACCCGGTTTGAGTCTCCAGTAATCTTGAGCAGTGTGCATCTGACCTGAAATGTTAGTGCTCATATACAAGGATTAAGCATTTATAATATAAAGGAAGTCTATATGGACTCAGTAAGTATTAGTTGTCACCATCAAAATTAAGTGCTCGAGATCCTGGATTTCAACAGGTAACCCAGACCTACGAGGCTATTGACTTAGCCCTAAGGAAGGTGAAATAAACTTTATGGCCTCGGTGAGAAACGAAGGTAGTAGTCACCTAATCATTAAAATATACCTGATTTAATCCTTAATGCATTAATATTTAAACTCAAACCTAAACCTCTCCCTCAGGCTTTCAACAAACTCGAACGCTAGATAACTTTGACTAACTACTCAACTTAGGATCTACCTCAGCTACATAGTCTTTTATACACACTTCGATGGTTTGCTAGGGTACTTCTTCTAGTATTAAGCTAGGCCAGTGTTTACATTCTTGCTGTGTGCTGAGTTTTCTGAGTTTTCACTACATGCTGTGATTAAAACATTGTTGATGTGTTTGTTTACTTTTATTACACTCGGTGGATTGATGTGATGGGCGATAGGTTACCCATAGGTTAGGATTAATTTTTGATACTAATTATGACTTCTATAGGAGGCCATGCTCATGCAGCACTGATAAGAAAGGGCGACTAAAATAATAAATAATTATATAAATGCTTGCTGTAGGTGCTTCAGTCGTTTAGCCTCCCAGAATAAATGAGGGCTAAAAATAAATGATAAATATAACTACTACAGGTACTCCAGATGTATAGCCCTCAAATGAATTAAAGAGCATGGCAAAGTGTGGCTGGCCTGAGTATTTTCTTTATATACATTTATAACTACTTGGGGTGTGATATATTAACTGCTTGGGATGATTTCATTAGGATAACCATATAGGAGAGTCTAGATTTTCTTGCTTTACTTAATGTAATTCATTTGTAATATTGTTAAGAGTTGTGAAAGTGCCTGTTTGAGTGGGGATACATGGATCCAAAGGTTGGGTTCCAAAGAGGAAAGGATACCCATTTTGAGGATAGTCCTTTTCTATTTAGAAGTCTAAATTTGGATCATTCTACTATCTAAGGTGAAAATAATAACCTCCCCTTTTGGGGAGAGTTTTCTTCTCCATACTGGGTATCCAGCTACAACAAATCCAAGGAGCTCAACGAAAAGAAAATCAAGGTGCCTAAGGAAGAGAAGACCAAGAAATTGAAGACAAAGAGTATCCCACTCAAAGTCACTTGTGTCTTTTCTAGGATTAGAATCCAGGTTGTTGTTAGTGGTGCCCAGCCACTTTATTTTTCTACAGACCCTGGTTTATAATAAATGATAGTTGGCCTATAGATATTTATTTAATTAATTTACTTATTTAATGTGTTAAATTTGATGATGATTGTGATTAGGATTTGCATGCTCTTCTTAGTTTCTTAGCGATTGCATGTCGTTATTTTATTTTAGCCTGAATTTGATTGGAGGCTCATGAGGACATGTAAGAATTCTTTTACTTAAACAAAAAATAAAATTTCTTAAGATAATATAAAAACTCTAACGCTCTTATAAAGAAAGCCCAGGACTGCCTGGAGTTTGCATAGTATTTTTTATGCATTATTTTTTTATTTGTTAGGCCACTCCATGCCTGTGAGTTTTGGCAGATCACCTGGCCTATGAGGGCTCAGATCTGTCAAGGGGAGTGTGCACTTTAGGATAAAACCTATTTTTAAGCCTTTTTTAAAATACTTCATATTCATTTCAAGAATTTAATCGAGTCAATCAACATACATTACATTAGAAACTAATTTAAAAGAGTCTAAAATTTTAATTACATCTGCTTTAGTATTTTCACCCTACATAAGTATGAGGCCACTTAGGAACCTCTCTAGATGTCGGCCTCAAATTCCAAAAACTATAACCTACCTACCCATCTTCCATAAATGACTGGACTCATGATTTTAAATCAACTAGGTGGTTAGTTAGCTCCCCAATCTTAGCTGGGATAAGTCTAGGTTTTATATTACATTAGCTAGGATACGAGTGTTAGTGTTGTATATAGAACACTAAACTCACTAGATCTAGGGTTCAATGTTACTACTATCGGTGTCTCGTAGTATGTCTCATTGGTGGGTAAGTCTTCTATCTTCCAGAGACTATAAATCCTACCTATCTGCATCACATGGATGACACCACCTCCATCCTTCTCTCCTGTATGCTTTAAGTGCATGATTTTCTTTTCTCACCACTTTAGTCCCTTTGGATGTTGATCTGAGCCGTGTATATTGACTAAGCCAAGTTGAACCTTTCCTTCCTTTTGAGTAAGAATTTTCTAGTCTCCTTCCTATGTGTTAATCCCATTTGAAAGCATAATATAGAATCCTTAATCGAGAGTCTTCTCAGGCCCCGGATTGAGATGTAATTAACCATTGGGGCTTGCACCTATGGGAAACTAAATCCTACTATCAAATAAACCTCACTCAAACTGGTGTATCAGGTGGGGGAAACCTGTTGCTCTGATCAAGTCATACATATTATTACCCATCGGGGTGTGCTGGTGAGAGCTACTATCCTCAATGGTTGATCATATATATGATCTAATTTGCCCTCCCATTGGCCCACTTGTGAAGAGCATAGAGGCCTGCGATCATCTCGTCCTTCAGGATGATTTGATCGTATCCTTCTACACTCTGTCCCCCGCTGAGCCGTGTCCTTTTGGAGGTCCCCAGGTTTTTGGGGACCACGGTGGGACAAGTTTCTCTCTCCATCTTTGGATTCTATATTATCCTTTATTCTGTATACTTTGGGTTTGGTACTCCTTAGATTAGGCAAGTCCTACTCTTAGTTAGGGTCCTTCTTAGTTAGGCTCATCTCTTCTTAGCTAGGGTTCTCCCTAGTCAGTTCCTTCCTTTCGGCCTACATGGCCATTTCGTCCCTCATCTATCTCTCTTATCTCGTGGTATTATCTTTCACTAATCATTTCAAATCTCTTTTGTTCTTTTTGGCAGACAGTGCCATGGCTTCCTTCATTCCTTCCATTACTTTCAGCTTTGGTTCGGAAGCATGGGTGACACTTCTTGAGTTTCTGCTAGCTAGTCTACCTGCTAGAGGAATCACTTTTGGTTCCTTTAATGACTCGGCATTTGTCACTCTTGGCGGGCTGACCCTTGCTGAGGCTGCCACCTTTTCTCCTCCCTAGAGGAGAGGTCGCACAGCTATGCACCCTTTTGGAGTCCAATTGCTCGACGGATAGCCCGGGCACCTACTCGTCCCACTCCTATTACTGTGCAGCTAGTGCACCCTGTGGTAGGCAGCCAGTGCTTAGACCACTCCCTATTTAGTCTACTCGTCTAGCGATCAGGTGACCTGTACCTACCATACCTGTTATTCAGGATACCCTGGCCCCTTAGTATCGATAGGCAGTAGTTACTCCTCCTGTTGTTCTGGTAAAGGCAGCTCGTGTTTGGGTTCCCCCTCTTTCTTCCTCTGAGAAGAGGGGTGCCCAGATCGAGGCTCCTCTGCCTTCCTCTCATCGGGTTTCTATTTTTGCTCTGTTGTCTCACCGAGAGACCGTCGAGCAGACCCCGACGCTTCATGTAGTCCCTTTTCCACCTGTCCCTCAGGCAGTGGGTTCAGATGTAGCTTGGTCCTCCACCTCCAACCTTGGGAGAAGGGCTAGGAAGAATAGAAATAGAAAACTCCAGTTAGCTGTGTCTGAGGCAGATAGACAGCGGATGGTAGAGGTAGTGGCTCACTAGGAGCTTGTTTAGAGGAGAGTGGTCCATGTGCAGCGGGAGCTATGACCAATGTCAGTTCCACCAACCCTAGAGGTTATAGTAGTGCCTGAGATAGGAGTAATCTAGGGAGGATGCTTCTCCCGACTGACACATAGTGGTGATGAGGAGGACATCGCTCGCATCGCGGCATCCCCTCCTGTTACTACTACATTTCCGCACGTTAGGGTACCCATAGATGATGTGGTTCAAGTCCTCTCTCAGAGGATTTAGAGTATTATCCACTTAGTGTGGGGTTGAGGGCCTGTCAGTCGGGAGAGGTTACTCCGTTAGATTTCTCAGGCATCCGTTCAGTTGTAGAGGCAGACTTTGAGGTAGAGATATAGGTGGTAGAGAGGACAGCCACCTAGGCAGCATGTAAGTTCAGTTCTGTTGGTTAGACCGCAGATAGTTACTCCCACTGCTGGATGATGCCCCATCATCAGGGATGGAGACAGTAGTTGGAGCCTCCCAAATCCCAGCTCAGTTCAGTTGTGGTTGCCCCTCAGCAGTCAGTTACCTCTACTAGATCCCATCACATCAGATGAGTGTGGAGACGATGACATGCAAAGTCTCCTATTAAGGCAGTACAGTTGGTTAAGGCAATACCGTTAGTTGAGGCAGTTCGACAGTTGGAGACAGTTGTTCCTTCTGGGTTAGAGGAAGTCCTGATGATTTGTGATACAATGACATATATGGATGATGTGGTTTCCCCCACTAGTTCACCAGTCCGGGTGGAGTCAGTTCCTACTCCTAGCCTCCATAGGTTCTCTTCCTCTATGGGTCTATATATAGAGTCCTTTTGTTAGACTCTCTCCGAGGATGACACACTCGGGGAGTCAGATGGAGATATATTAGTGCACTGAGTGTTTGTGATTACTAGACAAGGCCACTCATATGGGTAGGGGAGCCAGATGATGATGATGAGTAGGGAGAGCCCGAGGTGGGTGCATCTCCTAGGTCAGTTGATGTAGAGGCTACAGTTCCACACCTACAGACTTAGATGGTAGAGATGGCCTGAGCCATGGCGGCGATGACCGCTCAGTTGATAGCCTTAGGGGCAATGCCCCAGATGATGGGCATAGGTACTCCCACTACATCTAGGGATGAGCCAGTAGTACCACCTATAGTAGAACTAGACCCTGTAGGAATGGGCAGGGTCCAGAGAGAAGTTCCAGTAGCATCTAGAGCAGTTATCTTCACTACCCCAGTCCAGAGTTAGTCAGTGCAATTGTCAGCCAGGCAGATTCATGATTTGATTACACAGAAGGAGTAGGCCATTTTCTCTAGAAAGTCTGGAGAGGTAGTTAGTCGGGGGAGACCTTACTTAGTTGAATACGAGCAGAAGCCCTACCCCCTGGTTTTGTCCCTCATAGGTTTAGAGTGTTTGATGGGTTTGGAAATCCAAGGTAGCATGTGGCTCAGTATCGGGCTATATGTTGCAACATAGGAGAGAACGATGCTTTAATGTTGAGGTTATTTTCCAGCAGTTTAGTTGGGGTGTCTTTTACTTGGTATGTCGACCTCCCCAACGACTCAGTTTGCACCTTTTCAGAGTTAGAGAAGCTTTTTTTTTAGAGATTTGTCAGTGTAGAGCACCGGGTTATAGTTGGAGAGTTAGTTGTGACTAAATAATATCCTCGAGAGACTCTCCTAGATTACATAGTCAGATGGAGGAATCTCAGTTTGTAGTGTGAGCCCCAGCTATAGGAGTAGCATATAGAAGAGATCCTGCTGAAAAACATAAATGGTCCCATAGCACCTTATCTGAAGGGTTTCAGCATTAGAACCTTTCAAAAGTTTTTGACAAAGGTGATTAGTTTACAGGACAGCATACCCAATGCAGTCCCTCATAAGATTGAGAGTCAACCTTCATGTAGACCTCAGCAGCAACAGTCTTCAGGGGCAGCTCCACCTAGGAGAGGGGAGGTACACAGTACCTATGGACCATCAGATAAGGGTAAGAAGTCCTTAGCTAGTTAAGGACCACCTCAGCAGTCGTACACACCCAGTTAGTCAGTGGCATAGCCTAAACCCTCCCGTAGGACTCTGAAGAGTCAGTAGTACCTATAGGAGAAGCTTAGTAAGGAATATCTCTTTAAAAGGGAAAGTGTAAAGAAAATTTTTAAATTCCTTATTAAGAAGAACATCTTAGCATTCTTGATGAACAGTAGAGTGTAGGAGGAGGGACAGACATACCATCCACTCTATTGCCCATTTCATAGACATATCAGGGATGTTATAGAAGATTGTTATGTGTTTAAGTATACAGTTAAGAAACTCATGGACAGTGGGTAGATTCACCTATAGGACAGTGACCTAGTACAGCCCAAGGGCAAGACTACCCAGGCAATTTAGATGATTTTAGGTTCCAGTTACAGTGACAGTTAGAGTAACAGTCAGAGCAGTAATATCAGATCACCCAGAGGTTCTTAGGGAGAGTGGAAACTAGCACTCTTTTGGAAGACAAAGTAGATGATCAAACATGTAGTTCAGAGTTCAGATGTAGTTGAGAGGAGGCCTACCCAGGCCAAGTCGATAGTTGCAGCCCAGTGACTTCGCCAGCACCTTTTTCTTCTTCTTCTTTTGTTGTAGTGCCTACTGAGCACATTTCTTCTTCTTTTCTATGTAATAAGAAAATATATGAAAAAGAAAAGATAGTTGTAACCTTAGAGGGAAAGATGAGACTCCTTCCAGTGCTTACGCTTAAGGATTTCATTCTCCCTTCAATTGATGATGAAATAATAGAAGAAGATGATTCTGGTTACTTCTGGTCTTTTGTACCTTCTATTTTTACTTCTGCTTCTTTTAACAGTCTCTCTTTTAATATTTTACACATTTCTTGCAATGTGAATGATCCTGTGTGTGATGATGAGTCCGAGTGTGATGAAGAACCTATCTTTACTATTCCAGAGGGTTTTTGTTATATGGATTTAGGAGATGAATCCGAGAACCCACTCTAGTCACTCTCCTTAGAGCCAACACAAGCCATCACCACTGAACCAAAAGAATCTCCTTTTGGGGATGACACAATACAGGAAGTTCACTTACATTCAGGGAAGGTCCTTCCACCTAAGATGGCTAAGAATGTAAAAGAAAAAGATAAAAACATCGTTACCCAGCAGGATGATCATATCCCTTCCTCCCAAGAGCAGTCTAAGGAGAAAGGGAAAGTCCCTCAGCTGGAGGTCGATTAAAATGTGTTGGCTCACTTAAGGAAAATGTCATTCCTTCTTAGAATCTATGATGCTTTAATGATGTCTCCTGATTTGAGAGCACTTGTGAAAGCACTGCTTGAGCCAGAATCTTATTAAGCCTTCTTTACTTTTGAGTATTTGAAGGATGCATATCATTTGAGAGAGATGCCATACATTCCCTTTTTGGATCGTGATCTTCTCTTAGGGACTTTCGAGCACAATTGTCCCTTATACGTCACCGTTGAAGTTAATGGTTATGAGTTAAACAAGGTCCTTATTAACCAAGGGGCTTCAGTTAATATCTTGAGTTATGAAACTTTAAAGAGCCTCTCCCTAGGCCATCTGAAGCTCACTTCTGATAAGATTATACTGAAAGGCTTCAATAACTAAGTCTAGCACGCTCTAGGGTCCATCACCCTTAAGGTTCAGAAGTTTCCTAACCGAGGCAAAGTTTTATGTGATCCAAGCTGATACTTCATACAGGGCTCTCTTAGGAAAGCCTTGGCTTCATGAGTACAGAATGGTGCCATCCACCTTGTACGAATGTATGAAGTATATGAGGAATGAGGTTGAGTATTCCATTCCTAGGGATACTCAACCCTTTTCCGTGCATGAGGTCTCTATTTATGATGATGCCGAGCATTACATGCCTTGAAAGACTCATAGACCTCCTCCTACCCAATCACCAGTGATACCTACTAGTATTATACAGGGTCCTACGCAGTCACCTGCACCAGGTCCTGTATAGTATAGGGCCCATCACAGGTTGGTACTGAGACAGATATTTTGACTACGGATCCTGTTAGGTCTCCTTTCTAGTTTACAGTTGGGTACTGTATTCCCCTTAGTAGAGGTAAGGGAGGATGAGGTAGGGGTGGAGGTAGAGAGTCAACTCGCTCACTGAGAAATTACGACACTCAAATCCGTCCTCCCTCATATCTTTACACTTCTTCTTTGACTGTCGAGTCTGACTTCTCTGACGATGAGATAATCGTTGTTCCTCATCGCTCAGTTTTCTCGCTAGCCCCGGGTTTCACTGATTATAGTTCACTGCCTATCTTTCGTGCCTGAGGGTTATTTCATTATTGATAGTAGCTCAGACAAGGAAGTAAACATCTGACATCAGACTACTAGTCAACAACCTCTTTCCTACCAGATACGCAAAATAAGAGTCAAAGAACCTCATCAAAGAACTATTATTACTCCCTCTACTTATGTTGGCGGCTCGCTACCAGCTAGCAAGCATTCTATACCTCTACTGTACGAATCCTTCATGCCACCATGATCTAGTAAGTGTGCCTCTTTATCCTATAGTGCAGGGGCCCCATTGGGTCCTGAGAGTTAGGGTCCTGTGGAGACTGCTATAGATGAGGAGGTTATACATGTCCCTCATTTGTTTTCTCATATTGTGGAAGGCTATATAGAGCGGGGTGTCATTCCTTTGACTTGGTCTGATGAACGAGCTCTATAGTAAGCCCGTGTTTGGCGAAGTGACATACCTCAAACCCAATAAGGGTTGGGTTATATTGAGAAGGGTCAGTCTAGCCATGCCAACATTCAAGCTATCTCTCGCTCATACCTGGTTATTTCTCTCGCCGATAAAGAAGACCCGGATGATGATGAAGACAGGGTACTTGATGCTCCTTGAGAGTTTAAAGATAGCACCACTTCCACTATGGATGAACTGTGTGAGGTCAACTTAGGCACTAAATCAGATCCTAGGCCTATTTTTCATAGTGCCTTATTGTCTGACTCAGAAGATCAAGAATACATCAAGTTACTATTAGAGTTTAAAGATTATTTTACCTAGAATTACACTGAGATGCTTGGTTTAAACCTAGAGGTATCTGTCCACAAGCTAGCTATCAAGCCTGATGCAGTCCTTGTTAAATAATCCTCTCGCAGGATGAGGTTGGAGATCGAATAATAGGTGATGACTAAAACTAAAAAGATTATAAAAGCCGAGTTTATCTGTGAAGAGAAGTATCCAACTTGGCTCGCTAACATTGTTCCAATCCAGACGAAGAGTGGACATATTCATGTATGCATTAATTTATGTGATTTGAATAAGGCATGCCCTAAGAATGATTTCCCTCTTCCTATCCCTGAGCTTATGGTGGATATAACCTCATCCCATTGCATATTCTCCTTCATGGATGGTTCATCTAATTACAATCACATAAAGATGGACCCTGAGGAGGAGAAATTTACTACATTCTGAACGCCCATTGGTGTGTTTTGTTACAAAGTGATGCCCTTCGGTCTCAAGAATGTCAGTGCCACCTATCAATATACCATGACTGTTATTTTTGATGAGATGATACACGAGCCAGTTGAATGCTATGTAGATGATCTAATGGTCAAAAGCAAGGTCTGTGAAGATTACCTTTGAGATCTATGAATTATTTTTGAGCGGTTGCTCATGTATGATCTGAAGATGAATCCCTTAAAATGTGCATTTTGTGTTAGTAGCGGAGAAGTTCCTGGGGTTCATAGTTCACTACCGTGGCATCGAGATTAATCCTTCTATGATCAACACCATAAGAGACTTGAAACCTCCTAAGAGTCTCACTCAGTTGAGATCTTTTCAAGGTAGACTCACTTTTTTGTGGAGATTTATCACAAACCTTTCTGGTAGATGTCATCCCTTCACTGCCCTCATGAAGAAGGATGCTCATTTTCATTGGGATGAGCATTGTCAAGAGGTCTTTGAGAGTATAAAGTGCTACCTGATGAACCCCCCTATTTTAGCTACACCCATCCTAGGGAGGCCGTTGATTCTCTACACTACAGCCCTGGATGAATCCTTTGGTGCGCTGTTGGCAAACAAAAATTAGGAAGGCAAGGAAAATGCCTTATACTACCTCAGTAGATGATTGATACCTGTAGAGCTGAAATACCTGGTGATGAAAAAGCAGTGTTTAGATTTGATCTTTACAGTGCAAAAGCTTAGACACTACATGCTCTCGCACAAAGTCAATTTGATTTCTATAGTCAACCCCTTGCAGTACTTGATGGCCTGGCCGAACCTCTTAGGTTATTTAGCTTGTTAGTCTATGATCATACTGCAGTTTGACATCACCTTTGTCCCATAGTAGGCTGTTAAAGGATAGGCTCTAACTAATTTTCTTTCTGCTCACCCGATTCCTGTGGATTCCCCACTCAATGATGATCTACCCGATAAATTAATCATGAGTGTAGATGAGTAGGAGTCCCCTACTTGGGAGTTCTATTTTGACGGTGTGTCATCCGTTAAAGCCTTGAATCCAAATGAAACTCTTATGGTCAGGGTAGGTTTGGGCCTTATTTTTGTATCCCTTGAAGGCCACACTCTTCGATATACTTATAGACTTTCAGAATCTCGTACTAATAATGAAGCTGAGTATGAAGCTCTAATTTTGGGACTAGAGTTGGCCATTCAGATGGAGATTATATGGGTGAAGATCTTTAGAGACTCCCAACTAATCATAAATCAAGTAGCTAGAGTCTTTAAAGTACATAAACCTGAGATCTTGTCCTATCACAATAAGGCAATGGAGCTCCAATATTTGATTTCTGAAGTAACCTTGGCTAAAATACCTCGATCTGCAAATGGTAAAGAAGATGCATTGGCCAAGTTAGCTGAGGAACTGGCTGACCCTACTGGAAACCAAGTGTCCATTATTGTCCAGTATCATCAAGCCCTATGCCCTGTAGATTTATCTTCTCCCGATCAGACCCTCATAGTGCTTGCTGTTGAGGAAAATTCAGATTGGAGAGTCCCCTTCATTGAATATTGGAAGTATGGCAGGCTTCCAGATGATCGTTCTCTCACTTCTCAGGTTAGAAAGAGAGCTCTATCATTCACATATATGAATGACACCTTATATTAACATTCTTTTGACTAAATGTGATTGCATTGCCTCAATAATGAGGAGGCTCACAAGATCATGGGTGAGATATATGAAGGTCTTTGCGGTGCTCATCAGACTGGATAAAAAATAAAAGGCAGAATTGACCGTCTTGGTTACTATTGAGCGACCATGATTCGTGATTATATGGGGCACGCTAGAAAGTGCCACTAGTGTCAAATTCATGGCATGAAGATCCACCAATCCCCTAATTCGCTGCACCCTATTATATTATCTTGGCCATTTGAAGGTTGGGGCATGGTGTAGTGGGTCCAATTGACCCTCCTTCCTCTAAGGTTTATAGGTTCATTTTAAGTGCTACTGATTACTTCTCTAAGTGGGCGAATGTTGTACCACTTAAGAAAGTCAAATTAGAAGATGTGATGCATTTCTTTTACAATTATATTGTATACCGCTTTGGTGTTCCACGCTGTATCATTTCCGATAACGACCCATTATTTAGAAGCATCAAAATTATCAGATTTGCTTGCTGCCATAACATTAATTAGCGATACTCTTCGATCTACTACCCTAGAGCCAATGGCTTGACGGAGGCATTTAATAAAACTCTTGTGTAATTAATAAGGAAAATCCTGGTTATAGATAAGCAAGAGTGGCATAATAAATTACCCAAGGAATTATGGGCCTATTGGACTACCTACCATAGTCCTACTCAGTCTACCCCATATGCTTTGGCCTTTGGGGTTGAAGCAGGCCTCCCACTTGAGGTCAAGCTCCCCTCATTACGTGTGGCAGTCAACCACAACCTTTCCCATGAAGATAATTCCAGACTACGATTGGAAGAGCTTGATGGTTTAGAAGAGCTCCATTTGCTAGCTTATCAAAACCTCAAACTATATTTGGCCCGTATGGCCCGATCACATGATCGCCTTGTTCAACCCCATGCTTTCCAGGTTGGGGATCTAGTTCTTATCTTGCGTGGGCCTATTATTTTGCGTCATCGCCGAAGTGGTAAGTTCAAGCCTATTTGGGAAGGCCCCTTTGTTGTAGAGCAAGTTTATGAAGGTGGTGCCTACCTACTCGTTGATGCAAATGGTGTTCACCTTATGCTTGTCATTAATGGGTAATACTTGAAAAAGTGTTATGCTTGAGTTTTGCACGTCATAGGGGGAGTCTCCCTACTGCCTGTAAATATCGCTCTGTATTTGTACCCCTTGAAAAGATCCCTCTTACTTTTCGGTAGTCTGTGTGGCCACGATGATTTATCCTCTACTACATGATGTTCATTACGAAGAGTATAAGGCTATTCTTAAAGGTGATATGCTGATACGCCGAAGGGATGTTAGTGCCTATGCACACCAATCACATTGGTGTTAATATATAGAACCTTTAATTTGTCTTCCCCTTGTGAGGATTTATCCTCCCTAGTTTCACTTGTCACCCCCAAGTGTGGTCTAGGATATCAAAACCACTAGTTCAAACTCCTTTGTTGAATAGGATACTAGGTCCAGACCTAACATATATCAACCAGGTGTGGTGATGTTGGCTCTTTGTTCCTATAAACTTTCCATCTTCTATCAATCTTTCTATGATAGTTGTACTACCTAATTCATTTAGGTGAGTTGAATGTGGTCTGGGATATCGAAATCATTGACTTAGATCCTTTGAAGAACATGATACTAGGTCCATACCAACCTATGTTAGTCAGGAATGGTAATGTTGACTCACTATCCTAGTTTGGATCTTATTCATATATCAATTTTATTGTGACTGTGCTCCCGAGCTCATTTATATTAGTTGAATGTGGCCTGGGTTAACAAAACCAGTATTTCACTCCTTACAAGATCTTATTTACTCTCTCTCTCCCTAGTTTTATTAATGTGGTGAATATGGCCTGGGTTATCAGAGCCATTCATATCTCCCTCTCTTCATGTTCCAATCATTAGAGGATATTTCATATTAGGAGTAACTCACGGATATGATAAACGTTCCCTCTACCAGGTGTTATCTTCGACAGTATGAGATATACTTAGTCTATGATTGTAAATAGATAAAACTATATGCAAATAAAAAAATATAAACATTGATGAAATAAAAGAGGGAGGCTCTTAGCAGAGCAAAATTGGTTGCCCTTGTCACAGGTGGAACCCGACAATACTCTCTAAGAGCTCAAATTTCCTAAGCTTTTCTTTTCCTCTCCTTCGAAGCATCTAATTGATCGCTTCAAGGATGATCCTATACTTGTGTTGTCATGATCCTTTTCGATCATAGTGGTCTTTGTAAGTGATGTGATACACCTTGTCCCTGATGTTGTCATCACACCTTTGAGAGCTTTGATTTTCTACCAAAAGATCAGCTCCCTAGTTTCTCTTAGCAACCAACTTTTTATTCTTACCCTGCTCTCAGCTGTTAGAGTAGTTCTACAGATATAGTGTTGTTGCTTCCACCCCTGACATGGTCCCACCAGTTAGGGTGGGTGTCACTACTTTGATGTTTGGGTATTTATAGATCTTATTCATAGTTATTTTCCTCGGTGGCAAGTGTGTCCCCTTGCCACCTTGAGTTATTTTCCCAGTAGTGTTGTAGTGCACCTGGTCTAGGTGTTAGCATCACTGCCTTGAGAGCCCTAATTTTTTGGCAGAAGATTAGCTCCTTCCCTTTTTTTCCGATCTACTCTCTCATCCATACTCTACTCTTAGCTGCTATAATAGTTCTACGAATGCTTTGATGTTCTTTCTACTTTCGACAGGGTCCCACCAGTTTGTGTGGGTGCTACTACTGTGAGTTTTTTATGATTATTGGTCCTATTCGATATTACCATCATTAGTGGCGAATGTGTCCCCCTCGCTACTTCAGTTGTTACTCATTGGGAATGATATTACCTCTCTCGCACTATACTGAGGGCGTATCTCTCCCTGTTGTCCCTCAAGGCATCAGTCAGATGCTTTCTCTTTGTATGATTTTGGTATTGCCTAAGAAGTTTTGCCAGCATTTGGATACTCATGACCATGACGATTTGTCCTTTACCATGTGGTAATTAAAATGCTAGCTCGAGACTCCTTAGATGACTCTTCTCTTGGAATTCTTCAATCTACCCTTCCCTTTTTCCTCACATCCCTATATATATGTGTGTTAGGGTATTGTTGAGATGACTTTTCCCCTGATCGTCTTATTGTTTCTAGTGAACATCAGATCTTACTTAGTTGAGAGTGCCTGATAGAGTCCTTGGGAGGCATATCTCACCACCCATTTACCCTGATTGTCTTACTATTTCTAGCAGACATCAGACTTTACTTGGTTGAGAGTGCCCGACAGAGTCCCTGGGAGGCATATCTCACCACCCCTTTTCCCTGATTGTCCTGTTGAGACTAGGCAGGCATCCAATTTCGTGGCTTGTTTACTTTGCTGAGGTCAGGCAAAGTATTGGGTCACCCTAATCCACTGTTCTGAAATGATCAGGAGGATATGAGATCCTTTCACCTTCTACCCTGTTGATCCACTATGGTCAGACAGGTAGCTAGTTTACTTACTCAGTTGAGAGAGCCCAATAGAGTCCCTGGGAGGCATTCCTCACCACCCCTTTTTCCTGATTGTCTTGTTGAGACTAGGTAGGCATTAGATTTTATGGCTTTTATACTTTTACTGAGGTTAGACAAAGTATTGAGTCACCCCAATTCATTATTTCGAAAGGATCAGGAGGATGCCGGATCCTCTCACCTTCTACCCTACTGATCCATTGTGGTCAGGCAGGTAGCTAGTTTACTTACTTGGTTGAGAGAGCCCGATGAAGTCCCTGGGAGGCATTCCTCACCACCCCTTTTCCCTGATTATTCTGTTGAGACTAGTCAGGCATTATATTTCATGGCTTATTTCCTTTGCTAAGGTCAGGCAAAGTATTGAGTCACCCCAATCCACTATTTCGAAAGGATCAGGAGGATGCGGGATCCTTTCACCTTCTACCTCGTTGATCCACTGTGGTCACGCAGGTAGCTGGCTTACTTACTTACCTAGTTGAGAGTTCCCTACAGTGTCCCTGAAAGGCATACCTCACCACCCTTCACCTTCTATCCTACTATTTCGATATGGTCAGGCAGGTAGTTAGTTTGCCTTACTACTTTGCTCTTTATTCTCTCCACATCTCTGCCCTTGTTATGGGGTAAGGTAAGGAGAAGATCCCCCTTTCTCTCTTTCATTTTTTGGTGCTTCTTTACTTGGGTCTTTACTTCACTCCTTTTGCCACATTCGATTAACGCCAACACGAGCGGTTCACTAGTTGGTTTGCCACCCCTATTGGGGGTCCATTTGTTGACCATAATTTCCTTAAATCTCACTTCCATTGGACCCAATGGGTCAGGCCCAACCTATTGGGCCTAGACCTATGCTCTGGGTCAACCTGGTTGACTAGGTCAATCCAGGTTGACCCATTTGAGCCTAAACTCAATCCAATTCAATCCCAATCCATCTTTGGCTCAACCCTTACCTCCTTGGACCTCTTTTGGCTAGGTTGACCAAGTCAACCCTTGACTTGGTCAACCCAAGTCTTAATGGGTCGATTTGACCCATTTAGGCCCATTTAAACCTATCTATTGCATCTAACGCATTCCCTATTGATACTTCAATCAAACCACAACCAATAAACCCTGGTTTCCCTCTTAATTAGCCCTAGATTTGATCTAAACCATTGATCATAGGGTAAGGAGGCTAAAATATGGCCTTAGGGCTTGATTAGAGGGGATCTTGCTCTTACAATCTCCCAAAGCCATCCCAATCTGAGAGTTTTGGTGAAAGAGCTCCCCTAGTCTTCCTCTACCTCTCCCAAGGTGATTCCGACCGGTCAAAACCCGTCGGAGGCAAGACTCTGGCGAACTAAGTGAAGGTTAGACTAAGGCCTTTTCAACTCGATCCATAGCTCTCTAAGCCTCGAGTTTAACAGGAGAAACATACAGGGACAATCCACAAGCTCAACCGAATCAAGATCTTAAAGATCCAACGGTTAGATCTCTCAAAAACCCTTACCCTAGGTCAATACACATAGAGTTAAATAACTTTGTGTATATCATGTTTTAGATCACAAGAACACGTCCACATGATTGCTCTTTACTTATAGATGCTACGTTTAAAATTTCATGAGTTTTGGTTCAACCGAACGCAAGAATGAAGCGAAAAATGCGTTAGGGTTTTGGTTTCGCTTTAGGTTTGGGTGTATGAGATCTCCACCGTTGATCTTTTGATCAATGGTGGAGATCCCATCATTCCACGGCTTCTTCCTAACTGTGAAAGTAGTTCCACAGTTTCGTTTCCTATCGATGTAATCAACGTCATTCAATTCATACCGCGGGTGATCGGACGATTCCCAGACGCGTCCGACGTGGTTAATGGATCGGGCACAGATTCTGGCGCCACGATAATCATTGCCAATGATTGCACGGCGGTGCAATCATTGGTAATGATTGCCCACATTTTGAACTAGCCAATCCCTGGCTGACACGTTGCCCGCCGCCATCGTCGAGGGTTATTTAAGTAAAATATATTTTAAATATATATTTAGAATAAAAAAATTACTTATAATAATAATAATTATTATTTAATATTAATAATAATAATAATAACAATAATAATAATATTATTATTATTTTAAATTATTATTATTATTATTATTATTATTATTATTAGTTTTATATTATATTATTATGATTATTATTATTGTTATTATTAGTTTTATATTTTCTATTATTATTATTTATTCTTATTGTTATTATTATAATAATAATAATTATTATTACTATAATAATAATAATAATAATAATAATAATAATAATAATAATAATAATAATAATAATAATAATAATAATAATTGTTTTTCTTATTATTACTATGCTTATTATTTTTATTATTATTTTAAAAAAACTATTTTAATTATATTATTATTATTGTCATCCTTTTAAAACTACTTTAATTATACTGTTATATTATTATCATTATTATTTTAAAAATTATTTTAATTATGTTATTATCATTATATTATTATTATTTATTACATTATTATTATTTTTATTATTATTGCTATTATTATATTATTATTTTATTATTATTGTGTTATTATTATTATTATTATTATTTATATTTATTGTCTAATTTCAAAAAACTTTAATAATTAATTTATTTTAATTTAATAATTATTTTTAAACATTAATTATTTTAAATTATTTTAAAATCCATTTCAAATGCATTTAACTTGAATAATTTATATCTAATTGATTTGAAATCGGAATTTGGCATATAATACCTCTAAATTTTTAGAATATTATGAATTTTAAGTTAAAAATATTTTTAGAAACTAAAACCCCCTTTTTGGTAGATTTTAGTATTATTTAATTACTTCTTTTATTTAATTTTTACTTAAGTAAATAATATATTAATTATTTTAAAATTAATAATTATTTTTAAATCCCTCCTGTGGTGGTCAGTAGATCTGTCATACATATGCATTGAACTATTTTTAATTATCTTATTTTTAAACTTATATAACTATATATATATTAATATTTATGTATTTTTAAATTATTTTAAAATTATATTTTATTTAAATTCTCTAATTTTGGGAGATCTACTTCATGGAATTTTAAACACGGGCTATATATATGAACAACATTCATGTGGGGAGGATTAGTGAATGATTGAGCTCCAATCATTCACTAATCACTTCATTAGTTTCATTTTACTTAGTGTTTCATATTCCTTGTATGTGTAGGATGCATAAACCCTTAGCTTAGGCTCTCCAAGATCTAAGGACTTGATGTGCTTATGTTTGTATTGCATTTCCCTTATGTTATCCCAAGGGTTAGTTTCAAACCTTGATTTAAAACCTGCTCAACGTAGTGACACCCTAAGGACAATAATTAAGGACCCGTTTAGTGGACTTAGAGAAATTCTAAGAGTTAGGACATACCTATGAATGACTTAGAACTTGAAACACTTAAACTTAGTGACATCTTAAACCTCTTGAAATTTTCTAGAAATTTTTATGGCCTTTAAACCCCTTAATTAACAAACCCTAATTTTCCCCTTAATTAGGACCCGATAACTGAAGAAAAGTTTAATAAATTCAAATTAAATAAAAAAATTACTCATAACATATTAAACTCTCTAGAATTTTGTCCTTAACCCAAGAAAATTAAAACCCCTTTAATTGGACTTCAATCTAAACCTTAATTTAATTTTGATTAAAAATCACCTTTTAACTAAATTAAGTAATTAAAAATTCCAAAAATTTTCAAACACTTAGGAACAGTTCTTTAGGTCATTTCTGACCTTTGGAGGTGATTCCAAAAGGTTTGGAGCTATTTAAATCAAAACCCTCAAAATAGTCCTTAATTAAAATATTTCGATAATTCATTAAATATCCCAAACTTTGAAAAATTATAACTAATTCTAGAAAATTTCAAATTGGGCAAATTAAAAGGCATTCAACTCATATGAAAATCTAGTATTTATTTAAAAATATTAGGATCCCAGAAATCATCTTAAATAAAAAAGTCAATAATTCTATAAAACTTAAGTTAAAACTAGGTCAAAAGTTCAAAAATTCATAACTTAATGTAGAAAAATCCAAATTAGGCATACTTATAGTCTAACTGATCGGGCTAAGGTTTATTATTTTATAAAAATTCTAAATATTCACAAATTACTCTTAATTAAAAATTCAACTTTTGTCCCCTTTGTCTTAGCGGGTAGGGTGACCTTGAACCTTCTAAAAATCATTAACTCAACCTAAACTTCAGATGACATCACTCTAAACTTCAAGTTAAACCCCTA
This sequence comes from Dendrobium chrysotoxum, assembly GCA_019925795.1. Classification (NCBI taxonomy): domain Eukaryota; kingdom Viridiplantae; phylum Streptophyta; class Magnoliopsida; order Asparagales; family Orchidaceae; genus Dendrobium; species Dendrobium chrysotoxum. Next base: position 44,603,611 of record CM034306.1, on the reverse strand, counting down.
ACCTGATGATAAATCATTTAATATACCTCTTCTTTTAATTTCAAACCAACTAAATTAACTTAATCAACTCTGATTGCTAGTGGGTAACCCAGGCCTACGACGCTATTGACTTAGCCCCAAGGAAGGTGAAATAAACTTCATGGCCTCAGTGAGAAATGAAGGTAGTAGTCACCTAATCATTAAAATATACCTAATTTAATCCTTAATACATTAATATTTAAACTCAAACCTAAACCTCTTTCTCAGGATTTCAATAAACTTGAACACTAGATAACTTCAACTAACTACCCAGCTTAGGATCTACCTCAGCTACACAATCTTTTACACACACTTAGATGATTTGTTAGGGCACTACTTCTAGTATTAGGCTAGGCTGGTGTTTACTTTCCTGCCGTGTGTTAAGTTTTTTGAGTTTTCACTACATGCTTTGATTGAACATTATTGATGTGTTTGTTTATATTTATTACACTCGATGGATTGATGTGATGGGTGATAGGTTACCCATAGGTTAGGATCAATTTTTGATACTAACTATGTCTTCTGTAGGTGGCCATACTCATACAATATTGATAAGAAGGGGGGCTTAAATAATAAATAATTATATAATTGCTTGCTACAGATGCTTCAGCCACTTAGCCCCCCAGAATAAATGAGGGCTAAAAATAAATGATAAATATAATTACTACAGGTGCTCCATATGCATAGCCCTCAAATGAATTAAAGAGCATGGCCAAGTGTGGCTGGCATGAGTATTTTCTTTACATATATTTATAACTTCTTGGGGTGTCATATATTAACAGCTTGGGATGATTTTATCAGGATAACCATGAAGGAGAGTCTATATTTTCTTGCTTTTTAATAATGTAATTCATTTGTAATATTATTAAGAGTTGTGAAAGTGCCCATTTGAGTGGGTATACATGGATCCAAAGGTTGGATTCCAAAGAGGAAAGGACACCCATTATGAGGATAGTCCTTTTCTATTTAGAAGTCAAAATTTGAATCATTCTACACCCAAGGTGAAAAGAATAACCTCCTCTTTGAAGGAGAGTTTTCTTCTCCACCATGGGTATCTAGCTACATAAAATCCAAGGAGCTCAAAGAAAAGAAGATCAAGGAGCTTGAGGAAGAGAAGACCAAGAAATTGAAGACAAAAAGTATCCCACTCAAAGTCACTTATGTCTTTTTTAGGATTAGAATCCGAGTTGTTGTCAGTGGTGCCCGACCACTTTATTTTTTTACAAGCCCTAGTTTATAATAAAGGGTAGTTGGCCTATGGATATTTATTTAATTAATTTAATTATTTAATGTGTTGAATTTGGTGGTGACTGTGATTAGGATTTGCATGCTCTTCTTAGTTTCTTGGCGATTGCATGTTATTGTTTTGTTTTATCCTGGATTCGATCAGAGGCTCGTGAGGACACGCAAAAATTCTTTTACTTAAACTAAAAATAAAATTTCTGAAGATAATATAGAAACTCTAACGCTCTTAAGAAGTAAGCCTGGACTGCCAGGAGTTCGCATAGCATTTTTTATGTATTATTCTTTTCATTTGTTAGGCCGATCCTTGCCTGCCGGTTTTGGTAGACCACCTGGCCTATAAGAGTGCATATCTGTCAAGGGGAGTATGTGAACTTTAGGATAAAACCTATTTTTAAGCCTTTTTAAAAATACTTTATATTCATTTCAAGTATTTAATCAAGTCAATCAGCATATTTTGCATTAGAAACTAATTTAAAAGAGTCTAATACTTTAATTGCATCTGCTTTAATATTTTCACCCCACATAAGTACGAGACCACTTAGGAACCTCTGTAGATATCAGCCTCAAATTCTAAAAACTATAACCTACCTACCCATCTTTCATAAACTATAAACCTTAAACCTAAATTTGCAACCATCTCCTCCTTTTTAATGATGGAAAACATTATTCAGTAGTTTCAAATCAACCAGATTGTAGTAATTAAAGCATATGCAAGAGAAGATAAATTTTCCTAATCATTGATAACTAGTGACATTCAATACAATAAGGGACACAACTAAAAATAATAAATGAAACTACTACAAAATAAAAATAACTCCCCCTTTTAACATCATAAAAAGGAGGAACAGAAAAGACAAACAAATAACAACAAACTAAAAACATCACAACAAACTAAAACAAATAACCTAATAGAGAGGCAGATCCTGATCAGATGGAGGAGGTGGTGGTGGATGAAAGTAATTATGAGTGGTGGCGAACTGCTCACCAAACCAGGCCATGTCCTAGTTGTGCTGTTGTCGCTACTGGTCTACATAGGTATTGAATTAATGGACATTCACAGCGTGCTGCTCCTCCTGGGTAGCTACGTAAGAGTCAAAATGTGCCTCCCACTGGTCAAATCGTTGCCCTAAGTGATCCAACGGTGATTGGATGCGGAGAAGAGCAGGTGCAGCAGGTTCAGGAACAACTTCTTCTGCTTCTCCCTCAATATTTAGGGCGGGCTCTTGATGAAGTTGAGTGCTGTGATGAACGTGGAAGGAGTTGTTGGAGAAGAAGATAGGTGGGATTCTGGCTGGATCTAGATATTGAAAATTATATTTCGTTTCAAGGGCAAAGTGGATGAAATGTCCTAAAGCTAGATTGGGGCGTCTCCTGTGGCCCGGATCCCAAATTGTAGTCAATTGTTCAATGTAGCAAAAAATTAAGTAAGTTGCAATAAAGTCACGATGGGTCAGGATGTAGTAGGTAGTGATGGAGAGTAAAGGAGTGATATGGATGCGGTCCCCAGCTTTAGGAATGATGGAGGAGCGAAGGACATGTTGGACTATCCTAGCATCCTTAAGTAGGGAGGAACAGAGCTGGTCATGGTATTGGGCATTTGTGTTACGAAGGAAGTGGTTGGCGACACTCCTATTAAAATTAGGGTCAGATGCTACAAGATGAAGCTTATCGCCAGAAATTAACAGTTGGAGAATATTATGAAAGTCCTCACAGGTTAATTCTACTGGTCGTTGATTAACAAATGATTGAAGGCGAAGTAATCAGAGGTAATATGCAGATTTGCAAAGAACACCCTAAGAAGGTCAGTGTCGAAGGGAAAAGCTAGAGTAAGAATGAAGGTGAGGGATGAAAGTATGAGATGCGCCAAGAGGGGGGGTGAATTGGTATTTTAAAATTTAACCCTACACAAGAGTACTAATTTTTTTTGTATTTTCAAAATATAATTTAACGATTAATGTGCGGAAGCAAATACGACGTTCACAATGATGAAATTGATAATTCAATTTAGATTTTACACTACGATATTTAAATACTGATTTTTCACCAAGCAATTTAAAACGCACAAATTTAAAGCATGAAAAGTAAAGTGCGGTAAACAGGAAAAAACACACCAGAGATTTTTATAGTGGTTCGGTCACTTGACCTACGTCCACTCCCCGGAGTCCTCTACTCCGGGATTTGCACTAGTATAAGTTGACTCTCCTTTTGCCCCCACAGCAAGGCGGAGAAGCCTTTACAATACTCACTTTCACCTCCCTCGGTACGGCGGAATACCAAACGCTATGTCACCCTCCTGGTGACGGCAGCGGACCTTCTCCTTTTTCTCCCTCCTGGAGATGGCAGAGTACCTTGGCGATGTTGATCTTGAAGTGACTCTTCCCTCGAGAACATTCTTGAAGCTTCCAAAGCCACAAGAGGAGCAAAGCATGCAGCTAGCTTGGAGCCACCGTGTGATCCCCTCACACTACTTCTCCCTCACGCTCAAGCTCACCTTCACCTTCCTCTCTCAAGCTCTAGATCTCTCCAAAAACTTCTCTCTACGAATCCCCTTCTTTTCCTCCAAGCCTCTCACAACAAAGGATTGATCAACAACCTCTAAAGAAAATTATAAGTTGTTTTTATATCAGGCTTCAGAAAACCCTAAAAGTTTCAACTTTTGCGTTTCTGTTCGTACAGTACGATTTATAATCGTACAGTACGATCAGTACAATTACAGCTCCATCCAGTACGAGTACAGATGAACAAGTATCGAATTTTATTCATATCGTACAGTACGATATGTATATCGTACAGTACGATACTATTGATTCATACTGTTCGTACGGGACGAACTGTGGGACGAACCTCGGGATGAAAGAACTCAGCTATGTTAGTCGTCCAGCACTCATTGAATCGTACAGTACGAATAGTGTTTTTCATGATATCGTCCTGTACGATAGGAATATCATCCAGGACGAATAGTTCAAAAATTCTTGGGATCGTCTGGTACGATCGCTGGGACGAAGGAAATCGTCTCTGGCAATCGTCCAGCACTCCACCAGTCGTACAGTACGATCAGTTCATTTCTTGATATCGTCCTGTATGATATGAATATCGTCCAGGATGAACAGAACAAAAAAACCTTGGTTTCGTCTGGTATGATATCTGGGATGAATGAAATCATCTCTGACTATCATACAGTACGATATACGATCGTATAGTACGATCGACATATAACATAGAAACCAACGTTTATTTCCTGATTAGGGAGATAATTTTGGCAAGTTTTAATTAATCGTACAGTACGAACAATATCGTACAGTACGATCAGTTCAAAAAATCAAATTTAAAAACTTACAAAACTTATTCTGGCGGCTAGGGTTTCACAATTACATATTATCGTACAGTACGATATGGATCGTACAGTACGATAAGTTTGTAAACTTAATCATTAGAAAATTAGCCGTTAGCCTGAGTATTTTAATTAATCGTACAGTACGATCCAAGATCGTACAGTACGATTAGTTTAAAAATTTTAATCATTTTAAAAGAAAAATCTCCCCCTGTGTGTGTGCATTGTTGCTCCTTTCACATGCATGCTTCTGTGGCAGACTCAAAAAGAAAAAATAAAGAAATAAAAATTACAGACTCTTCAACATCCTATTCTACCCAATTTGAGTCTCCAGCAATCTTTAGCAGTGTGCATCTGACCTGAAATGTTAGTCCTCATATACAAAGATTAAACATTTGTAATCTAACGGAAGTCTATATGTACTCAGTAAGTATTAGTTGTCACCATCAAAATTAAGTGCTCGGGATCCTGGATTTCAACAATCTCCCCCTTTTTGATGGTGTCAAATAATATTTTCTGACGGACAGATGTTCTGACTTCTTTAACTCCCCCTCAGAAGAGTAGCTTATTAATTTTTAAATAGGAGGAGAAGAAACAAATTTTTTTTTTATTATAACATAAATAAAACAACAATATAAAAAAAACAAATGTAGTGATAACATAAACAACCAATAACATTTAATAGTAAGTAAAAACATAATACAGAACACACAAAAAAGTCTCCCCCTTTTGACAACACCAAAAAGGGAAGAAAAAAGAAAAAAACAAGTACACTAATAACAAACAGAAAATAGAAACACCTACAACAACCTAAAAATCTGGATCCTGATTCGGAGGTGGTGGTGGAGGGTCGGGAAACAGCTGGTGGTACTGATGAAGGGAGGCGAACTGGTGATCGATCGATTGGAAGCGCTCCCTAAACCATTTCATATCCGTGTCATGCTCCTGATGTTGCTGAGTAATGTGAGCATCCAACCGAGTCTCCAGACGATCAAGTCGTCGAATAATGTCATCGTGAGGGTAGTCGGGAGGAGCAAGGCCAGGTGGTTGGATTGGTGGTGGCGGAGGTGCGTCAGCAGGAGCAGCAGCCTCCTCATCATCAAACTCGGGATCGGCGGGAGCGGCCCCCTGATGGAATAGGATACGAAAGGAGGCATCCGAGTAGAAGATAAGAAGGTGATCAGGAGGGAGCGGATAATGAAGCTGGTATTTTGCATCTAGAATGTAGCCTATGACATGCCCTAAGGCAAGGTTTAGTTTACGACGGGCACCGGGATATCGGAAGGCAGACAAGGTATGAATGTAGTCAAACACCATTTGGGCTTCATTGAATTTTGTGCCCGACATAATGAGATAGGTGACGACAGACAGTAGGGGAGTAATATGGATGCGATCTCCAACCTTAGGTATAATAGATGTGCGTAGGACATGCTGGATAACGCGGGCATTTTGATTTAAGGTTTGGACCAGGGGTAGGTGTTGATTGGAGGGGACACCTCTAAGGGTCATATTTACGGACGTCCAATCATAGTCATGGGAGATCATGGATTGGGGACGAGGGCCATCAGTGGACAGCCCGATGTGCTCAGCAATGTCGTTGACGGTGATAACGACATTCTGTTTACAGACATAGGATGTGAAGATAGTGTTTTCAAGGTCAACTCAGATATTTGCAAAAAACTCAAACAAGAGTTCAGAGTGAAACGGAAAAGCAAGAGTCAGAAGGAATTGAAGGCTAGTGGAGGCGAATAGATTCATCACCACAAAATTTAGGGCGGCCTGATTGAGCATGCGGGAGCGAGTGAACTTTGCTTCCTTGATTTTGATATACACTTTCTCGTCAGCAGCGGAGAGAAAATGATCATCGAAGCGCCGAGAGGAGGAAGAGCTCCCGACAATTATACGACCGTGCTTACTAGACCCAGACATTTTGGAAGAAAGGATTGGATGAATGAGGAAATTCAGAGGGATTGAAGGTGAGGAGAAATGGCTAAGAATCCCTCCCATTTATAGACTTTGGGGGATATCGTACAGTACGATTAAGAATCGTACAGTATGATATGCGCAATAATGTCGTCTGGACGACTTTTCAGAAAAGTGAGTCAAATCGTACAGTATGATCAGTATCGTACTGTACGAACTTGAGTGTAAGGCGTTCGTCCCAACGAGCCGTCTGAACGACTTTTGACCAAAAGTGTTCGTACAGTACGAACATGTGTTCGTACAGTACGATAGGCAATAATTTTCGTACCGGCCGATTTAAATTCGTCCTAATCCGTTTGACACGTGGATCGTACCGTACGATTGGTATGTTCATACAGTACGATGACCAATAATTACTATCGTACAGTACGAGTGGTGAATCGTACAGTACGATAGGTATAAGACCTTAAAGATCTGGACCGTGAATGGGAATGGACGGCTGAGATTGGAGTGATTGGAACCTGATCGTATAGTACGATAGTGTATCGTACAGTACGATTATCAGAGAAGATCAAGGTTTGTGAGCAACATGGGAAGAGGATCAGGAATCTAATTTTTTGTTTGTTTTTTTTTTGTTGTTTTTTTTTTAATTTTACGAAAAAATAAAACAACCACAAACTAATTTTTTGTTTTTATTTTTTTTATTTTTTTTTGTTACATTAGGCGTGAATGTCTATGACACCTAATTTGGTTCGTAAAGTGCTAAATATGTCATAACCTAATGGTTTTGTGAAAATGTCCGCCAATTGATCTTCAGTGGCAACGTGGTGTAGTTCAATATCTCCTTTGGCTACATGATCTCTAATGAAATGATGTCTAATGTCTATATGTTTGGTTCGTGAGTGTTGAATTGGATTTTTGGATATGCAAATTGCGCTAGTGTTGTCACACATGATCGGAATGGTTCCTACAGGTAGTCCTAGATCTACAAGCTGTTGTTTTAACCACAACACTTGTGTAACACAGCTTCCTACCGCTATATATTCCGCTTCGGCGGTGGATAGGGCTACTGAATTTTGTTTCCTACTGGACCATGAAACTAATGATTGTCCAATGAATTGACAAGTGCCAGAAGTGCTTTTTCTATCTACCTTACAACCTGCAAAGTCTGAATCGGAGTATCCTAAGATTTCAAAAGAAGTGCTGTGTCTAGGATACCAAATTCCTAAGTTCGGGGTGCCTAGAAGATATCTGAGAATTCTTTTGACAGCAGTCATGTGAGATTCTTTCGGGTCAGCTTGAAAACGGGCACAGAGACACACACTAAACATTATGTCTGGTCTACTGGCAGTCAGATAGAGAAGCGATCCAATTATTCCCCTATACCTCTTTTGATCTACAAACTTCCCACTGGGATCTTTATCCAATTGAATATTAGAGCTCATGGGTGTATTCATAGCCTTAGCATTGTCCATTTCATATTTTTTCAAAATATCGTTAACGTACTTAGACTGGCTAAGAAACGTTCCACCTTCCATTTGTTTTACACTAAATCCAAGGAAGTAACTAAGTTCACCCATCATGCTCATTTCAAACTCATCGCTCATTGTTTTTGAAAATTCATTACATAGGTTTTTCTCCGTCGATCCGAACAATATGTCATCTACATAAATCTGAACAATGAGTACTTCAACTCCTACCTTCTTCAAAAATAAGGTGGTGTCCACACTACCCTTTACAAAGCCTCTATCTAGTAGGAACGTACTAAGTCTTTCATATCAGGCTCTAGGTGCTTATTTTAACCCGTACAGTGCCTTTTTCAGTTTGAACACGTGGTTTGGAAATTGTGAGTTTTCAAACCCCGGAGGTTGCTCCACATACACATCTTCCTTGATTACTCCATTCAGGAAGGCACTCTTTACATCCATTTGATACAGCTTAAAATCCCTAAAATAAGCAAAAGCTAACAGTACCCTGATGGCTTCTAGTCTAGCTACTGGAGCAAAGGTTTCTTCAAAATCTATTCCTTCAATTTGGTTATACTCCTTCGCTACTAGCCTAGCCTTGTTTCTTACTACTATTCCTGAGTCATTCATCTTATTTTTAAAGACCCACTTAGTTCCAACCACACTTTACTCTTTAGGCCTTTTGACTAACTCCCATACATCATTTCTAACGAATTGGTTCAACTCTTCTTGCATTGCTAGGATCCAAAATTCATCTCCTAAGGCTTGATCTATACTCGTGGGTTCAATCATAGATATGAATGCAGAATGGCTAACCTCTTTCCTAAGTCCATGCCTAGTTTTTACCCCTTCTGATGGGTCTCCTAAGATCAGCTCTCTAGGATGACTAGAAGAAAATTTCCAATCCTTAGGCAGATGTTCCTGAGGTTCCGCTCTAGTCTCTATGGTAATGGTTTCTACTCCCCGTATAACCTCAACTTCTTCTTCTTCATGATTAGGTTCAGATGTCTTATTGGATTCATCAAATACCACATAAGTGGACTCTTCTACTACTAAGGTTCTCTTATTGAATATTCTATAGGCTTTACCTACAGATGAGTAGCCTAGGAAAACCCCTTCATCAGATTTAGGATCGAACTTTCCTAAGGGTGACTTGCCATTGATTAGGATGAAGCATTTGCACCCGAAAACGTGTAAGTGGGAAAGATTGGGTGTCCTACCCTTAAGCAACTCATAGGGTGTCTTATTAAGTTTGGATCTAATATTTACCCTATTTAATACATAGCATGCGGTATTTACTGCTTCTGCCCAAAAGTATCTAGGGAGAGTGTATTCAGCTAACATAGCCCTAGCAGCTTCAACTAAAGTTCTATTCTTTCTTTCTGCTATTCCATTTTGCTGAGGAGTTCTAGGGGCAGAGAAATTATGTTCTATTCCAACCTCTTTACAAAAAGATTCAAACTTATCATTCTCAAATTCTCCACCGTGATCACTATGAATTGTTGAAATTACACATCCTAATTTCTTTTGAATCCAAGTGGAGAAAACTCTAAATTCTTCAAATGACTCACTCTTATGAGCTAGGAATTTCACCCAAGTAAACCTAGAGTAGTCATCTACTATTACAAAGCCATACAACTTCCCTCCTAGGCTGGCTGTACTAACAGGTCTGAACAGGTCCATGTGGAGAGTTTCTAGTGGCCTAGTGGTGCTGATATCCTTGATTGCATGAAATGAAGATTTAACTTGTTTTCCTAATTGGCAAGCATCACAAAGATGGTCCTTAGTAAAGTCTAACTTTGGTATGCCTCTAACTAAGTCTTTCTGAGTGATGTTCCTAAGTGTTTTCATACTAGCATGGCATAGTCTCCTATGCCATTGCCAAGAGTCATCTACTATTGTTTTCAGACACAAGGAATTTGAGGTTTCAATGCAGTTCAAGTCTAACATGTAAACATTGTTTATACGTTTTCCTTCTAACACAAGTGAATCATTTAAACTAATCATGCATTTGTTAGACAAAAATTTTATATCAAAATCCTTGTCACATAGTTGACTTATACTTAAAAGATTGTGCTTTAAACCATCCACTAAAAGTACATTCTCAATAATTAAATTTTTAGTATTTCCAATGATACCTGAGCCCACCACTTTTCTGGTGGTGTTGTCTCCCAAAGTTGCCTTGCCTCCTGACCTGGCCTCCAGTGTCACGAACTGCTTCATGTCTCCAGTCATGTGTCTTGAGCAGCCACTGTCCAGGTACCACATGCTCTCACTAGGTCTTTTGTGAGAGCATCCCTACAATGTCAATCATGGATTAGCTTTGGGAACCCAAGTGAGTTTGGGTTCCACATCATGCTTATATGAATGAAATGTATGCATGTTATGCTGTGATGATTGCGATTTTGGTCTCCACACTAGATGTGTCCTATAGTGAATTGAGCACGTGCGAGCTATGTGACCTAGCATGCCACATGAATAACATCTAACACCTGGAAATGGGTTCACTAATCTACGAGGGTGGTAGTGCCTATTTCTGGGTTTGGATGATGCATGCCGTGCTGGTTTTGAATGAGATGATTCACATGGTGGAGGCTGAAAGAATTCAGCAAACGTGGGAGGTTTTTTGTTATTCTCGTATGCATGAAGTTTTTCATTTAAGAATTTGTTCTCTTGGTTAAGACTAACATATTTGAATCTCAATGCATGCTCACTACTACTAAGTTCCCCTGATAGTTCTTCTAGTTCCTTAAATGCATTATCTAATTCAACATGTGATGAGTTCAAGGTTTTGTGTGCAGTGGTTAACTCAATATGCTTCTTGTTTAATGCATCGTATTCATCAAGCAACGACATATGATCTCTATCTAAGTCAGAAATTTTTTTTACTACACTAGCATGTTCCTTTTGTAAAGTACTAAACTCAGTATTAAGACTAACATGCTTTTTCTTCAATTTTCTATACGAGTCATGGATTTTTTCAGAAATAACAAGCAGTTCATCGTAAGACAATTGACATACCTCATCTTGATCTGATTGATCAAGATTATCATTAGTCATAAGACACAGATTTGTTACCTCCTCCTCTGCTTCTTCTTCCGATGATTCTGAGGCAGAGTCAGCCCAAAATGCTTTCTGAGTCTTAAACTTGCCCTTCTTGAACTTTGATCTTTCCTCACCCTTCTCCTTGGTTTGATGAGTTTTGATGTTGGGGCAATCAGCTCGGAGATGACCGGGTTTCCTGCACTCAAAGCAAATTGTTTCAGATGCAACCTTAATATACTTTGAGTTCTTACCTTTGTTCCAATTGCTTTGATGATGGCGCTGCTTTCTTTTCAGAAAATTTTTGAACTGACGAGTCATCAAAGCTATGTCGTCATCTTCCTCCGCTGCTGAGCTGTCACTTTCAGAATTGTTTGCTTTTAAAGCCACTGCTCGCTCCTTTTTCTTTTCACCTGCATCACTTTGTCGTTGACTCACTCCTTGCTCGTAGGCAATGAGTGACCCAAGCAAATTGTCAATAGAATAAACATTTAGGTCTTTTGACTCAGTTATTGCAGTGATTTTAGCATCGTATGAGCTAGGCAAACATCGCAGTATTTTGTTTACTTTTTCCGAGTTAGACAACTCTCTTCCTAAAGCATGCAGTGATGTTACAATCTGGGTGAATCGAGTGTACATATCAGATATAGTTTCACTAGGTTTCATGCGGAATAGTTCGTAATCATGTAGCAGTATGTTCAACCTAGATTGTTTGACCTCACTAGTTCCTTCGTACGTGATACACAGTTTGTCCCAAATTTGTTTACTAGTAGTACAAGTTGATACTCGCATATAGTCTTCTGATTTTAATGCGCAAAAGAAACAGTTTAGACATTTAGCATTTAGTTGTGCAAATTCTCTATCCTCAATGCTCCATTCATTAAATGACAGTTCAGTTTTAACTCCATTCAACATACGAAACGGTGCAGAATAACCTTCTTGGACTAACATCCACATGCGATAGTCTAAAGACTGTAAAAATGTAGACATGCGTATTTTCCAAAAATCAAACGGTATATTGTTAAATAAAGGTGGACGAGTTATGGAATAACCCTCCGTAGTGTTACGGTTACCAAATTGAGCCATGGATCTTACGTTTCTAGGTTTTCTAAAACACTATTTTGAAACCCCGCTCTGATACCACTTGAAAGTACAAGATGCGCCAAGAGGGGGGGTGAATTGGTATTTTAAAATTTAACCCTACACAAGAGTACTAATTTTTTTTGTATTTTCAAAATATAATTTAACGATTAATGTGCGGAAGCAAATACGACGTTCACAACGATGAAATTGATAATTCAATTTAGATTTTACACTACGATATTTAAATACTGATTTTTCACCAAGCAATTTAAAACGCACAAATTTAAAGCATGAAAAGTAAAGTGCGGTAAACAGGAAAAAACACACCAGAGATTTTTATAGTGGTTCGGTCACTTGACCTACGTCCACTCCCTGGAGTCCTCTACTCCGGGATTTGCACTAGTAAAAGTTGACTCTCCTTTTGCCCCCACAGCAAGGCGGAGAAGCCTTTACAATACTCACTTTCACCTCCCTCGGTGCAGCGGAATACCAAACGCTATGTCACCCTCCTGGTGACGGCAGCGGACCTTCTCCTTTTTCTCCCTCCTGGAGATGGCAGAGTACCTTGGCGATGTTGATCTTGAAGTGACTCTTCCCTCGAGAACGTTCTTGAAGCTTCCAAAGCCACAAGAGGAGCAAAGCATGCAGCTAGCTTGGAGCCACCGTGTGATCCCCTCACACTACTTCTCCCTCACGCTCAAGCTCACCTTCACCTTCCTCTCTCAAGCTCTAGATCCTCCAAAAACTTCTCTCTACGAATCCCCTTCTTTTCCTCCAAGCCTCTCACAGCAAAGGATTGATCAATAACCTCTAAAGAAAATTATAAGTTATTTTTATATCAGGCTTCAGAAAATCCTAAAAGTTTCAACTTTTGCATTTCTGTTCGTACAGTACGATTTATAATCGTACAGTACGATCAGTACAATTACAGCTCCATCCAGTACGAGTACAGACGAACAGGTATCGAATTTTATTCATATCGTACAGTACGATATGTATATCGTACAGTACGATACTATTGATTAGTACTGTTCGTACGGGACGAACTGTGGGACGAACCTCGGGATGAAAGAACTCGTCTCTGTCAGTCGTCCAGCACTCATTGAATCGTACAGTATGAATAGTGTTTTTCAAGATATCGTCCTGTACGATAGGAATATCGTCCAGGATAAATAGTTCAAAAATTCTTGGGATCGTCTGGTACGATCGCTGGGATGAAGGAAATCGTCTCTGGCAATCGTCCAACACTACACCAGTCGTACAGTACGATCAATTCATTTCTTGATATCGTCCTGTACGATATGAATATCGTCTAGGACGAACAGAACAAAAAAACCTTGGTTTCATCTGGTACGATCTCTGGGACGAATGAAATCATCTCTGACTATCGTACAGTACGATATACGATCGTACAGTACGATCGACATATAACATAGAAACCAACATTTATTTCCTGATTAGGGAGATAATTTTGGCAAGTTTTAATTAATCGTACAGTACGAACAGTATCATACAGTACGATCAGTTCAGAAAATCAAATTTAAAAACTTACCAAACTTATTCTGGCGGCTAGGGTTTCACAATTACATATTATCGTACAGTACGATATGGATCATACAGTACGATAAGTTTGTAAACTTAATCATTAGAAAATTAGCCGTTAGCCTGAGTATTTTAATTAATCGTACAGTACGATCCAAGATCGTACAGTACGATTAGTTTAAAAATTTTAATCATTTTAAAAGAAAAATCTCCCCCTGTGTGTGTGCATTGTTATTCCTTTCACATGCATGCTTCTGTGGCAGACTCAAAAAGAAAAAATAAAGAAATAAAAATTACAGACTTTTCAACATCCTATTCTACCCAATTTGAGTCTCTAGCAATCTTTAGCAGTGTGCATCTGACCTGAAATGTTAGTCCTCATATACAAAGATTAAATATTTGTAATCTAACGGAAGTCTATATGTACTCAGTAAGTATTAGTTGTCACCATCAAAATTAAGTGCTCGGGATCCTGGATTTCAATAAGGGATGTGTGAGCGAATAAATCAAGTACCAGATATGTGAGGGTCCATGGGTTCACCATTTTTGAGATAGTGATCCCAGCATCAGAATATCTTTGAAATACAGCTTAATCGGCTGCATCAGGAATGTGGGGATCTGCATTTCCTCGGGAGGAACTGGCACCTCATTGCCTGGATCTCTTACCATCAGCCATAAGAAGATGAGGGAGTGAAGGATTGAGGGATGAATTGTGAAAAATGGTGAAGAAAATGGTTGTTTAAATAAAAATCATCCAGATCATCCAAGATGATCGCAGGATCATCTAGGATGATAGGAGCAATTATGCTGTCATGGATGATTAGTCAAAAAGGTAGTTGTATCATCCAGGATGATCAGATATCATTCAGGACGATAAGACACAGATGATCGTCTCGAGGAGACATGCTGGATGACTTTTGACAAAAAAGTATCGTCCAGGATAATGAGGTGGATTGTCCAGGATGATAGGCAATAAATGAATCGGATGGGCCAAATTTAAATCGCCCAACTGCTGCCACATGGATCATCCAGGATGATTAGGTGGATCATCCAGGACGATCACCAATAATTGGTGCATACCATCCATTGGATCATGTTGGGAATGATTTAAATAGATGATCCGAGATGATGTATCGATCATCCGGGATGATGATGGATCATCCAAGATGATATGAGGATCGTTCAGGATGATGTGAAGAAAATGAAAAAAGATGAGGAATAGAGAGGAAAGATCAGGGATCCTAAAAATACACAAACCAGAAAAATAAAATCAGATAAAATAAAATAGAGAAACAAGAAAACAAAAGTAAAAAAAATATTTTCTTTGAATCGATCACCTCCAGTAAAATAGAATTTTCTTTTAAGTTTCAATTTAAAAACCAATAAGAAGAAAATCGACGACGCTAAAATCCAAAAAAGCTGGAAAATTGACTTTCGAAACTCCTACTTCAAACACCTTACATGTTTAAATTCCTTTCAAACAAAAGTCTAATTCATAAGAAAGAAATTAGATTCGAGAAAAGATCCTTTCAAGCCTCATTTCAAAAAAATATCTGATAAAATAGTATTATGAAGTAAGAAATCGGAAATCATGATTTTCAATCTCAGGCTTTTGAAAATGTTAAGTGGCGCATGGATTTTTTTAAGACATTTAAAGATCTGAAAGGGAAGAAGGCTTGTTTCTTTGTAGGCACATTTTGTGCCTCTTATTCAATTTGTTTGGCACACTGCACATCTTTTGTAAGCTTGCTTCCTTTCAAAAATTCTTAAAGAATCTCAGTTGTGAAATTACCTTCCAGTCATAAGAGAAGACAAAAACTCACTCTCTACAGTAAGGAGGATTAATTCACAAAATAAAAATCATACATCATATGATAAGTACAATCCCCTGATTAAGAAAACATAACCCAATCCAAAATTTTGAAAACACTATTGATATGAGGTAGATTACTGTAGGAAGATATAATAGATCTCTATTTCAAAAATTAACTTTTTAATTTTGAAAAAGATTTTTATCCAAAAGAAATAATATACCACTAAAGGAGTTAGAGGAAGAGAAACAATCATCAATATTTCTTCCCTTTAATAGATTTAGAGGAGTTATTCACTGCTTATAAGCTTTCAAATAAAAATAGCAAGGTAATACACTTAGTCAGAAATTCAGTTTATGAGTAGTAGTGAGCACTGATCTAATTCTTATAAGAGTAAATAGTAAATAAAAGAAAACATGAAGAATAAAGGACATACTAAAATCAGTAAATGAAAATCAGCAAATAAAAATTAACAAAAAATAATCGAATTCAATAAGCAAATCAAACAGCAGAAATCAGCAGGAAAAGAAAAAATTCTAAAGTGAAATAGTCAATCAAATCAAATAGAAGCTAAAAGCAAAATGAAAAAACAAAAAAATTAGAAACCAATAATAATCAGATTCATACATTTATGTCAATCACACCCAATATGGTCCTCAGAATGCTGAATGAGTCAAAGGCTAGTGATTTAGTAAAGATGTCAGCCAGTTGATTTTTAGTTGCTATGTGATGAAGCTCAATATCCCCTACAGAAGTGATTCCATTAATTTTTAGTGATGCCTTATGCCAATGTGTTTGGTTCTTGAATGTTGGATAGGATTTTTAGAAATACAGATGGCACTAGTGTTATGGCAATGTACTCAGCTTCAGTAGTGGAAAGTGCAACTGAGTTCTATTTTCTACTGGACTAGGAGACTAAAGACTGTCCTATGAATTGATAAGTTTCATAAGTGATCTTTCTATCCACCCTAAACCCTACAAAATTAGAATTAGAATATCCAATAATCTCAAAAGAAGTGCTCTGCCAAAGATACCAGATTCCTAGGTTTGGGGTCCTTAAGGGATATCTAAGGATTCTCTTAACTGTAGTCAGGTAGGACTCTTTAGGATCAGCTTGAAACCTAGCACAAAGATAAATACTAAACATAATATCAGGTCGGCTAGCAGTCAGGTAAAGTAGTGATCTAATTATTCCTCTAAACTTCTTCTAATCAATAGATTTTCCCTTTGAATCTTTATCTAATTGAACAGTGGAACTCATGGGAGTATTGATTGGCTTAGCTTTATCCATTTCATATTTCTTCAAGATGACCTTAGTGTATTTTAATTGATTCAGAAAGGTTCCATCATCCATTTGCCTTATGCTAAACCCCAGAAAATAGGATAATTCTCCCATCATACTCATCTCAAACTCCTTACTCATTATTTTAGAAAAATTATCACATAAATTTTTATCAGAAGATTCAAAAAGTATATCATCAATATAGATCTGGACAATGAGTAGATCATCTCCTACTTTCTTAAGGAAAAGGGTGGTGTCTACGCTCCCCTTTACAAACTCTCTTTCTAATAGGAATGTGCTAAGCCTCTCATACCAAGCTTTGGGTGCCTGTTTCAATCCATATAAGGCCTTTTTCAATTATAAATATGATTCGGACATTGGGAATTCTCAAAATATGGGGGTTGCTCTATAAAGACATCTTTTATTACCACATTTAAAAAGGCACTCTTGATATTCATTTGAAACAGCTTAAATCCCTTATAATAGGCAAAGGCTAGTAGCACTCTAATGGCTTCCAATCTAGCTACAGAGGCAAAGGTCTCCTCAAAATCAATCCCTTCTATTTGATTGTACCCCTTAGCCACCAATCTTGCCTAATTCCTCACCACTACATCAGAATCATTCATCTTATTCTTAAAGATTCATTTGGTTCCCACTATACTTTGATTCTTAGGTCTTTCTACTAATTCCCAAACATCATTCCTTATAAATTGGTTCAATTCCTCTTGCATTGCTAAAATCCAAAATTCATCAGAGAGGGCTTGATTGATATTGGTGCGTTCAGTCATTGAGATAAAGGCAGAATGGTTTACTTCCTTCCTAAGTCCATGCCTAGTTCTAACACCTTCAGAAGGGTCTCCTAATATCAATTCTTTAGGATAACTCAAAGAATATCTCCAATCTCTACGTAATGTGTTTTGAGGATCTATCCTTTCCTCTAGATTTGCATTTTCAACTCTTTGGGTAATCTCTCATACATCTTCTTCTTCCTCAACTCTAGTCTCCTTAGGATCATATTCATCAAACATCACATGAGTTGTCTCCTCCACAACCAAATTTTTTTAAGGATGATTTTTTATTATTCAGAATAAAAACCTTACAGCCAAAGACATGGAGGTGGGATAGGTTTGGAGTTCTACCCTTAATGATCTCATAAGGTGTCTTATTCAGATTGGGTATAATATTCACCCTATTTAGTACATAATAGGCAGTGTTTTCTGCTTCAGTCCAAAAGTATTTTGGAAGTGAATACTCAGCAAGCATGGCTCTAGCGGCTTCCACTAAGGTCCTGTTCTTCCTTTCAGCTACCCAGTTCTGCTGAAGGGTCTTAGGAGTTGAAAAATTATGGCTAATCCCTTTATCCTCATAGAATGTTCTAAATCTCACATTTTTAAACTCTCCACCATAATCACTATGAATAGTTAAGATCTCACAACCTAACTTCCTTTGAATCTAAGTGGAGAAAGATTTAAATTCATCAAATAACTCAGATTTATGTGACATAAATTTAATCCAAGTGAACCTCAAGTAATCATCAACAATCACAAATCCATAGACTTTCCCCCTTAAGCTGGCAGTGCTAATGGGTCCAAAGAGATCCATGTGAAGGAATTCTAAAGGTCTAGAGGTGGTGATGTCCTTAATGGAGTTGAAGGAGGACTGGATTTGCTTTCCTAATTAACAGGCATCACACAGGTGGTCCTTAGTGAACTTAAGTTTGGGGACACCTCTAACTAAGTCCTTTTGGGTGACTCTCCTAAGGGTTTTCATACTGGCATGACATAATCTCCTATGCCACGACCAAGACTTATCAGTAATAATTTTTAAGAAAATTAAAACATCAATTTTAAAGCAGCTTACATCCAGTATATAGACATTATTGATCCTTTATCCCTGCAAAACAATTTTGTCATTTAAGCTTATAATGCAGTAAGTGGGAAAGAACATGATGTTGTATCCTTTGTTATAGAGTTGACTGATGCTCAACAAGTTATGTTTCAATCCATCTACAAGTAAAATATTTTCAATAAAATTTTTTTTTAAATCACCAATTATAACTGCTCCTACCACCTTCCTGATGGTGTTGTCTCCAAGTGTAACCTTGCCTCCAACCCTGGCCGCCAACAAAATGAATTGATTTGCATCCCCAGTCATTTATCTTGAGCATCCACTATCCAGGTACCACATGCTCTCATGAGATCTTATGTGAGAGCACACCTACAAAATCATCAAATATTAGATTTAGGAACCCAAATAGGTTTGGGTTCCTTCTTATGAAAAAAAGAATGTAATACATGTGTGTTGTGCTGTGAAACATATAATTTAGATCTCCACACCCAATGTGTACTATGGTGAATAGTGCAGGTGTGAGAGATATGTCCTAGCATGCCACAAGAGAAACATCTAATGCCAGGAAAAGGATTAACTAATCTACATGGGTGATAGTGCCTCTTCCTAGGTTTGAATGAAACTTTCTTTGATGATTTTGAATTAGATTCTTCAATTGGTAGAGGTGCATAAAATTGTGCAAAAGTAGGAGGTGTCTCATTTTTCTCAAAAGCACTAATTTTCAATTTTAGAAATTCATTTTCCTTTTTGATGATGACAAACATGTTTCCAGTGTGTTTTGCTTGGCTAATCTGTTTCAGGCACAAAAGACCGCGAGCCACTCAAGCCAACTCAAGATCAGGTCCACGTGTGTCAAATGTTTCTTTCTTTTTATTGAGTCAATTGTAATGTGACTGATTCCCTAGCTAAGTAACCTTGCACACACACACTCAGGGAGAGAGATTAAGTGAATTAGAGTTTCTGTTAAAAATTTTGTTCAGATCGTCCTGGACGATCTCCACATCGTCCTGGACGGTCCAGTTAAAATAGAAACCCTAATTAGGGTGACTAAGTTAAGAGGGTCTGATTGAGCAGATCGTCCCGGACGATCTCCGGATCGTACGGGATGATATACCCAAATCAAAAATTCTCAGCTGCCAGATCAAGTTAGGAAAGTTCTTATTTTTAGATACCTGGTCTGATCGTCCCGGACGATACTTGTATCGTCCCGGACGATCCAGTACAATCATGCCTAATTTAATCTGGTAATTAAGAAAAGTAATTTATTTTTAGTTGATACGATCATATCATCCTGGACGATCGCAGGATCATCCCGGATGATCATGATCGTTTAGTGCATTTCAGCTGTACGACCCGAACTGTGTTTAGGATGATTTGGGGCCTTTTTAAACTAATCGTACAGGACGATGACCCCATCGTCCTGGCCGATCAAGTCATTTTTTGGTCGTCCAGCACAGATTTCTCTGGATGACCCGAACTGTCTTCTGGACAATTTCCCTCAATTTGCACTAATCATCCCGGACGATCGCAGGATCGTACGGGACGATATGAACAATTTTTTCTACTGAACGTCCAGAAGAGCCAGATCATCAAGGCTGAAACAGCTGAATTTGAATTGATCGTACAGGACGATATACCGATCGTCCTGGACGATCTTGGCCGACCAGTTGAGATTTAGGGCAAATTTTAAGCCCTCCTTTAAAAGAACTTTTTCCAATTTTTGGAAAAATCTTTTGCTGCCTTCCTTCCCTGAGAAACCCTAGAGAGAGAGAGAGTTGGGAGAGAGCGAGAAGATCTTGTGAGGGGGAGTTAGTGAGGGATTCACTAAGGTTGCTCCGAGCACGGATTAGAGTCGTCTTCTCCGCTCGTCGTCTTTCGTCTAGTCGGTGTTCGTCGTGGGAGGATCGTTCGCAAGAAGATCCGGGGTTCTCTGCCCGCTTCAGGTGGAAGCAAAAGGAGTTCGAAGGTTCTCTGCCTGCTTCGGGAGGAAGCGAAAGGAGTTCGAAGGTTCTCTGCCTGCTTCAGGAGGAAGCGAAAGGAGGTCGGGTTCTCTGCCTCACCGTGTGGTGAAAAGGAGGTGTTTGTACAGGCTTCTCCGCCTTGCTGTGGGAGCAAAAGGAGAGACACTTTTTGTTTAGTGCAATACCCGGAGGGGAGGCTCCGGGGAGTGGACGTAGGTCAAGTTGACCGAACCACTATAAAATTTGGTTTGCTTTTCTGATTCAGTTCTGCACTTTAATTTTTTCTGATATTAACTGCTTGGGTGAATATCTGTGGTTGATCTTTTTATCGTTGTTTTAATTCGTTTCCGCTGTACGTTATAAGAAGATTTTCATAGTTATCGTGAAATTTTTAAATAACCAATTCACCCCCCCTCCTGGTTAGCCTCGGGACTAGTTCACTAGGGCTTAACATCCCTATCGAACTTTCAAGTGGTATCAGAGAGGGATTCAAAATTTAGGTTTAAAAACTTTTGAATTTGATCCATGGCTAACTGTAACAATCATAATACTGCCGAAGGATATTCTATTACAAGACCACCGTTGTTTGATAATATTCCTTTTGATTTTTGGAAAACACGCATGCCTACTTTTCTATAGTCTATTGATTATCGCATGTGGATGTTAGTTAAGGACGGATACGAACCACCTTTTAGACTGATTAACAATATGAAAACTGAACTGCCTTTTACTGATTGGATATTTGATGATCGTGATTTAGCACAGTTAAATGCAAAATGTTTGAACTGTTTCTTTTGTGCTTTAAAATCTGAAGACTATATGCGTGTTTCTACTTATACAACGGGAAAGGAAATCTGGGATAGATTATGCATAACATATGAAGGTACAACTGAAGTCAAACAGTCTAGGTTAAACATCTTGTTGCATGATTACAAACTTTTTCGCATGAAACCTAGTGAGACTATTTCAGAAATGTACATAAGGTTCACTCAGATTGTTACCTCTTTGCATGTTCTAGGTAGAGAACTTACTAACTATGAAAGAGTGAACAAAATTCTAAGATGTTTGCCTGCTTCTTATGATGCTAAGATTACTGCTATTTCTGAATCTAAAGATTTAAACACTTACTCTATTGACAGCTTACTTGGATCACTTATTGCTTGCGAGCAAGGGGTGAACCAAAGGCAACTTGATGCAGGTGAACGCAAGAAAGAGAAGACAGTGGCACTAAAGGCCAAGGATTCAGATGCTAGCACTTCTGGGTCTGATAGCGATGATGTTGCCTTAATCACAAGGCAATTCAAAAGCTTTCTAAGGAAGAAACATAAGAACTATCAGAAGTGGAACATGGGTAAGTCCAAAAAAAATTTTAAGAGTTCATCTGAATCTATTTGTTTTGAATGCAGGAAGCCTGGACACATAAAGGCTGAATGTCCTACACTTAAAGCTCACCCAAGCAAGGAGATGGGTGAGGAGAAACCAAAGTTCAGAAAGGATAAGAAGCGGATTCAGAAGGCGTTCTGGGCAGACTCTGTATCCGACTCTTCTGAGACTGAAGCTGAAGAGGAGGAAACAAACTTGTGTCTTATGGCTGATGATCACCTTGGTCAGTCGGATCAGGAAGAGGTATGTGAGCTTACCTACGATCAATTATTTGAAGTTTCTGAAAGAATTCATACATCGTATAGGAAGCTTAAGAAAACTCATGCAAGTTTGAAATTAGATTACTTAACTTTGCAAAAAGAGCATGATTCTGTTTGAAATTAGATTACTTAACTTACTTAAAGATCATTCCACACTTGATTCAAATCACATGTCTTTGCTTGATGAATTCGATGAGTTGAATAAAAAATATTCTGATTTAGTTTCTGAGCATGATTCATTGAAAACTACGTATGTGGACTTAGAAAGAGCTTTTAAAGAGATAGATATAATGGCATGTGAAGTAGAAAGTAGCAAGGGAACCTTGAAATTTGAAATTGTAAGTTTAAAGAAAGAAAATGAGTTTTTGAAAGTAAAGATCAGTGCTTTTGAAAAGAACAAAACACCGCCTACTTTTGAACAGTTTTATGCACCGCCGCCTTTTGAAAAATCTGTTACAAGTTTTTCAAAGCATATTTCATATACATCTAGGAAGAGGCATTATCATCCACGTAGATTAGTTAACCCTTTTCCTGGTGTTAGATGTTTTTTATGTGGCATGTTAGGATATATTTCTCACACCTGCACTGTTCACCGTAGTACATATTGGGTGTGGAAACCCAAACTGCCTGTTTCACAGCACAGCATGCATGCATTGCATTCTTCTTTTCACAAGAAGGAACCCAAACCTGTTTGGGTTCCTAAGACTGAAGTTTGATACTTTTGTAGGTGTGCTCTCACACAAAACCTCGTGAGAGCATGTGGTACCTGGACAGCGGATGTTCTAGACATATGACTGGAGATACAAATCAGTTCATTTCACTAGAGGCCAGAGCTGGAGGCAAGGTTACACTTGGAGATAACACCACCAGGAAGGTGGTAGGCACAGGTATAATTGGTGATTCAAAGAACTTTATGATTGATAATATTTTGCTTGTAGATGGACTGAAACACAACCTGCTGAGCATCAGTCAACTCTGTGACAAGGGATACAGCATCAAATTCCTGCCCACTGACTACATTTTAAGCTTAAATGATGAAGTTGTTTTGCAGGGGCAAAGGATCAACAACGTCTACAAGCTGGATGTAAGTAGCATTAAATCTGATAATTCAATTTGCTTAAAAACTGCTGCTGATAAGTCTTGGTTATGGCATAGGAGATTGTGTCATGCCAGTATGAAAACCCTTAGGAGAGTCACCCAAAAGAACTTAGTTAGAGATGTGCCCAAGCTTAAGTTCACTAAGGATCACCTGTGTGATGCCTGTCAGTTGGGGAAGCAAGTCCAGTCCTCTTTTCACTCTATTAAGAACATTAGCACCTCTAGACCTTTAGAAGTTCTTCACATGTACCTCTTTGGACCCATTAGCACTGCCAGCTTAGGGGGGAGAGTCTATGGTTTTGTGATTGTAGATGATTATTCGAGGTTCACTTGGGTTAAGTTTTTGTCACATAAATCTGAGTCATTTGATGAGTTTAGATCCTTCTCTACTTGGATTCAGAAGAACTTAGGATGTGAGATTATTACCATCCATAGTGATCACGGAGGGGAGTTTGAAAATGAAAGATTTGGAAGTTTTTGTGAGGATCATGGGATTAGTCATAATTTTTCAGCTCCTAGGACCCCTCAGCAGAACGGGGTAGCTAAAAGGAAGAAAAGGACCTTAGTGGAAGCCGCTAGAGCCATGCTTGCCGAGCATTCACTTTCAAAATATTTTTGGGCTAAAACGGTGAACACTGCCTATTATGTGCTGAATAGGGTGAATGTGAGAGTCAAACTGAACAAGACACCTTATGAGATCATTAAGGGTAGAACTCCAAATCTGTCCCACCTCCATGTCTTTGGCTGTAAAGTTTTCATTCTGAACAACGGGAAGTCACCCTTAGGAAAATTTGACCCCAAATCTGATGAAGGAGTGTTCTTAGGATATTCAAGTGTGGGAAAATCCTTTAGGGTGTTCAATAGGAGGACTTTGGTGGTGGAAGAAACAACCCATGTAGTGTTTGATGAATCTGATCCTAAGGAGTCTAGATCTGAAGTTGAAGATGAAGAGATTATTGAGGTTACCCAAGGAGTTGGAAATAAAAATTTGGAGGAAAGGGTAGAACCTCAAATAGAGTTGCCTAGAGATTGGAGATATTCTTCGAGTCACCCTAAAGAATTGATCTTAGGAGACCCTTCTAAAGGTGTTAGGACTAGGCATGGACTTAGGAAGGAAGTAAACCATTCTGCCTTTATCTCAATGACTGAACCCACCAACATCAATCAAGCCCTGTCGGATGAATTTTGGATTTTAGCTATGCAGGAAGAATTGAATCAATTTGTAAGGAATGATGTTTGGGAGTTAGTAGAAAGACCTAAAAATCAAAGTATTGTGGGAACCAAGTGGGTCTTTAAGAATAAGATGAATGATTCTGGTGTAGTGGTGAGAAATAAGGCAAGATTGGTGGCTAAGGGATATAATCAGATAGAAGGGATTGATTTTGAGGAGACTTTTGCCCCTGTAGCTAGATTGGAAGCCATTAGAGTGCTACTAGCCTTTGCCTGTTATAAGGGATTTAAGCTGTTTCAAATGTATGTTAAGAGTGCCTTTTTAAATGGGGTAATTAAAGAAGATGTTTTTGTAGAACAACCCCCAGGTTTTGAGAGTTCCCAATATCCAAGTCATGTCTATAAATTAAAAAAGGCCTTATATGGATTGAAACATGCACCCAGAGCTTGGTATGAGAGGCTTAGCACATTCCTGTTAGAAAGAGAGTTTGTTAAGGGGAGTGTAGACACCACCCTTTTTCTGAGGAGATTAGGGGATGACTTACTCATTGTCCAGATCTATGTTGATGATATAATTTTTGGATCTTCTGATAAATATTTATATGAAGAGTTTTCTAAAATAATGAGTAAGGAGTTTGAGATGAGTATGATGGGAGAATTGTCGTACTTTTTAGGGTTTAGCATAAGGCAAACGGATGATGGAACCTTTCTCAATCAATCAAAATACACTAAGGACATTTTGAAGAAATATGAAATGGACAAAGCCAAGCCAATCAATACTCCCATGCCCTCCTCAGTTCAGTTAGATAAGGATTCAAATGGAAAATCTGTTGATCAGAAGAAGTACAGAGGGATAATAGGTTCACTGCTTTACCTAACTGCTAGCCGACCTGATATCATGTTTAGTGTCTGTCTTTGTGCTAGGTTTCAGGCTGATCCTAAAGAGTCCCACCTGACTGCTGTTAAGAGAATTCTTAGATATCTTTTAGGAACCCCAAACCTAGGAATTTGGTACCCTAGGCACAGCACCTCTTTTGAGATCATTGGATATTCTGATTTTGATTTTGTGGGGTGTAGGGTGGATAGGAAGAGTACTTCTGGGACTTGTCAATTTATAGGACAGTCGTTAGTCTCCTGGTCCAGTAGAAAACAGAACTCAGTTGCACTTTCCACTGCTGAAGCTGAGTACATTGCCTTAGGAAGTTGTGTGGCCCAAGTTCTTTGGTTGAAGCAACAAGTCTTGGATTTAGGAGTACCTGTTGGCATAATTTATGTTCTGTGTGATAATACTAGTGCCATCTGTATCTCTAAGAATCCAATCCAATATTCTAGGACCAAACACATTGATATTAGGCATCACTTCATTAGGGACCATGTTACAAAAGGGGACATTGAGCTACATCACGTAGCAACTGAAAATCAGCTGGCTGACATATTCACTAAACCACTGGCCTTTGACTCATCAGCATTTTGAGAACCAGATTAGGAGTGATTGATATAAATACTTGATTCTGATGACTGCTGATTTATGATTGTTCTGATTGGTATTCTGATTTCTATTAGTTAGTTTTTGGTATTATGATTTTTGATTTCTGTTAGTTAGTTTTGGTATTCTGATTTCTGATTTCTGTTAGTTAGTTTTGGTTAGATTATTTTCTTTCAGTTGATTTTATTTCTTCTGCTGATTTCTGTGTTAGCCTTACTATTAGTTTGATTTGAGTAATTACTTTACTGTGATTTTCTACCTATTTTTATTTATTTACTGGTTCATATCTTGCACTTACTGTTTTATGCTTTTCAAGATCTGATCACCGCTCACTACTTCTGATATCTAAATTTTTGACTGGGAGTTTTTACCTTGTTTTGGTTTGGAAGCTGGTAAGCAGTGATTGACTTCGCTGAATCTGTTGAAGGGAAGAAACATTGATAATTATTTCTCTTCCTCTAACTCCTTTACTAGTGTGTAGTTTCTTTTGAATAAAAAATCCTCTTCAAAATTAAAATGTTAGTTTTTGAAATAGAGATTATTTTATCATCCTACAGTAATCTGCCTCATATCAATAGTGGTTTTCAAAGTCTTGAGTCATTAATTTGATTTTCTAAACCAAGTAATTGCATTTATCATATGTTGTATGGTTTTTGTTTTGTGAATCGTTCTTCCTTACTGCAGAGAGTCATCTCCTATGTCTGGAAGATAATCTCACAGCTGAGACTCTTTAATGATTATGAAAAGGAGAAAGCTTATAAAAGATGCGCAGTGCGCCAGATAATTTGAAAAAGAGGCATAAAATGAGCCAAAAACTGAAAAGATGCGAAATTGCCAAATTGGATACACAAAGTGTATCAAAAATCAAAAGATGCGCAAAGCGCCAACCAATTTGAAAAAGAGGCACAAAATGAGCCCAAAACAAGCTTTCTTCCCTTTCAGATTGTTAAATGTCTTAGAGAAATCTGTGCGACACTTAATATTTTTAAAAGCTTGAGTTTTGAAAATCCCGATTTCTGATTTTTTTTACTTGTAACACTATTATATCAGATATTTTTCTGGAACGAGGCTTGAAAGGATCTCTTTTCAAATCTAATGTCTTTTCTTTTGAATCAGATTTTTGTGTTGAAAGAGGTTTGCATCGATAAGGTGCCCGGGGTCGGAGTTACGAAAGTTGATTATTTACAACCTTTTCTGGATTTCAGCGCTGTCAATCGTCCTGTCATTTGTTTTTGAATCTAAAATCAAGGAAAAATTCTGATTTTCCTGTTTTGTAGTTGTTCTATCTATGTTTTATTTTATGTTTTATTTCCATGTTATGTTTTTCCCTCCTCCTTTTTGTGATGTCAAAAGGGGGAGTCAGTTGTAGCGTGTCTGGTTCTGGTTTATGAGTCATGGTTCCTGTATTGTGTTAATTGTTAAATGAAAATTTGGAAAAATGTTTGTTGTGTTTGATCTCATAGTTTACTTTTATTTTCAGACTACTTTACAAATGTTTGCCATCATCAAAAAAGGGGAGATTGTTGCAAATCTTGTTTTGATGATGACAAACATGTTTCCAGTGTGTTTTGCTTGGCTAATCTGTTTCAGGCACAAAAGACCACGAGCCACTCAAGCCAACTCAAGATCAGGTCCACGTGTGTCAAATGTATCTTTCTTTTTATTGAGTCAATTGTAATGTGACTGATTCCCTAGCTAAGTAACCTTACACACACACACTCAGGGAGAGAGATTGAGTGAATTAGAGTTTCTGTTAAAAATTTTGTTCAGATCGTCCTGGACGATCTCCACATCATCCTGGACGATCTCCACATCGTCCTGGACGATCCAGTTAAAATAGAAACCCTAATTAGGGCGACTAAGTTAAGAGGGTCTGATTGAGCAGATCGTCTCGGACGATCTCTGGATCTTACGGGACGATATGCCCAAATCAGAAATTCTCAGCCGCCAGATCAAGTTAGGCAAGTTCTTATTTTTAGATACTTGGTCTGATCGTCCCGGACGATACGTGTATCATCCCGGACGATCCAGTACAATCATGCCTAATTTAATCTGGTAATTAAGGAAAGTAATTTATTTTTGGTTGATACGATCATATCGTCCTGGACGATCGCAGGATCGTCCCGGACGATCATGATCGTTTAGTGCATTTCAGCTGTACGACCCGAACTGTGTTCAGGATGATTTGGGGCCTTCTTGAACTAATCGTATAGGACGATGACCCCATCGTCCTGGCCGATCAAGTCATTTTTTGGTCGTCCAGCACAGATTTCTCTGGACGACCCGAACTGTCTTCTGGATGATTTCCCTCAATTTGCACTAATCGTCCCGGGCGATCGCAGGATCGTACGGGATGATATGAACAATTTTTTCTACTGATCGTCCAGAAGAGCCAGATCATCCAGGCTGAAACAGCTGAATTTGAACTGATCGTACAGGACGATATACCGATCATCCTGGACGATCTTGGCCGACCAGTTGATATTTAGGGCAAATTTTAAGCCCTCCTTTAAAAGAAATTTTTCCAATTTTTGGAAAAATCTTTTGCTGCCTTCCTTCCCTGAGAAACCCTAGAGAGAGAGATAGTTGGGAGAGAGAGAGAAGATCTTATGAGGGGGAGTTAGTGAGGGATTCACTAAGGTTGCTCCGAGCACGGATCAGAGTCATCTTCTCTGCTCGTCATCTTTCATCTAGTCAGTGTTTGTCATGGGAGGATCGTTCGTAAGAAGATCCGGGGTTCTCTGCCCACTTCAGGTGGAAGCAAAAGGAGTTCGAAGGTTCTCTGCCTGCTTCGGGAGGAAGCGAAAGGAGTTCGAAGGTTCTCTTCCTGCTTCAGGAGGAAGCGAAAGGAGGTCGAGTTCTCTGCCTCACCGTGTGGTGAAAAGGAGGTGTTTGTACAGGCTTCTCCACCTTGCTGTGGGAGCAAAAAGAGAGACACTTTTTGTTTAGTGTAATACCCAGAGGGGAGGCTCCGGGGAGTGGACGTAGGTCAAGTTGACCGAACCACTATAAAATCTGGTTTGCTTTTCTGATTCAGTTCTGCACTTTAATTTTTTCTGATATTAACTGCTTGGGTGAATATCTGTGATTGATCTTTTTATCATTGTTTTAATTCGTTTTCGTAGCACGTTATAAAAAGATTTTCATAGTTATCGTGAAATTTTTAAATAACCAATTCACCCCCCCTCTTGGTTAGCCTCGGGACTAGTTCACTAGGTCTTAACATCCCTATCGAACTTTCATTTGAGAGTTGTACTTTAAAACTTCAAATAATGCTCATCACTAGCTAAGTTATATGCCATGGTGTCTAGTTCTTTATAAGCTTTTTCTAAGTCAAGTTTTCAATAATTCATGCTCAACAATTAGTTCAGAATACTTTTTGTTCATTTCATCAAATTTTCATCAAGTAAAGATATGTGATTGCTATCAAGTGTAGATCTTTAACTACAATATCATGCTCTTTTTGCAAATTCAAGAAGTCCAATTTCAGGCTGGCATGTATTTTCTTATGTTTCCTATACGATGAATGAATTTTCTCAGAAACATCTAGCAATTGATCATAAGTTAGCTCAGATACCTTTTCTTGATCAGATTGACCAGGATGATCATCAGCCATCAGACAAAAGTTCATAGTTTCTTCTTCAGCTTTATTCTCAGAGGTGTTAGATTCAGAATCTATCTAGAACACCTTCTAAATCTACTTCTTGTCCCTCTTGAACTTGGGTTTCCCCTCACTCTTCTCCTTGATTGGGTGAGCCTTAAGTGTAGGATAATCTGCCTTTATATGTTCAGGCTTCCTACATTCAAACTAAACAGTATCAGATGAACCTTTAAAATTTTTTACTACTCTTACCTTTATTCCACTTCTGAAAGTTTTTGTGTTTCTTTCTTAGAAAGCTTTTGAATTTCATAGTGATTAAGGCAACATCATCGCTATCAGACCTGGAAGTATCAGTATCAGTCTCGTTGGCCTTCAGCGCCACAGTTTTCTCTTTCTTTTTCTCGTATGCATCAAGCTATCTTTGTTTCACCCCTTGCTCGTAAGCAATGAGTGATCCAAGTAAGTTATCAATAGAATAAGCATTCAAACCTTTAGATTCAATGATCGCAGTTATCTTGGCATCATAAGAAGAAGGCAAACATCTCAAAATCTTATTAACTTTCTCATAATTTATAAGCTCTCTTCCTAAGGCATGCAAGGAGGTGACAATTTGAGTGAACCTAGTATATATTTCAAAAATTAATTCACTAGATTTCATGTGAAAGAGTTCATAGTCATGAAATAAGATGTTCAATCTAGATTGCTTAACTTCAGATGAACCTTCATAAGTAATGCATAATCTATCCCAGATTTCTTTACCAGTTGTACAAGTAGAAACACACATGTAATTTTTAGATTTTAAGCACAAAAAATAGTTCAAATATTTGGCATTCAGTTGGGTTAAGTCTCGATCATCAAAAGTCCAATCAGTGAATGACAGTTCAGTTTTAACATTATTAACCATTATAAAAGGTGCTTTATAGCAATCCTTAACAAGCATCCATATGCGATAATCAATTGATTATAAAAAGGTAGACATGTGAGTTTTTAAAAAATCAAAATGTATGTTATCAAATAAAGGTGGTAGTGTAATTGAATAACCTTCAGCAGTATTACAATTACCAAAGTTAGCCATGGATCAAAATTTAAAAGTTTTTAAACTTAATTTTTGAATCCCGCTCTGATACCACTTTAAAGTTCGATAGGGATGTTAAGCCCTTATGAACTAGTCCCGAGGCTAACCAAGAGGGGGGTGAATTAGTAGTTTTTAAAAATTAATGAGCAAATAACGATTTAGGAAATCTTTTTGAATGCTTTAAAAATATTTACAATTATGCGATGATTTACAGATGTTCAATGATAACAGAATAATAATCACAATCACACAATCATCAACAGAAAGTAAGTGCAAAAAATAATCAGAAAGAACACACCAGATTTTATAGTGGTTCGGTCAATTTGACCTACGTCCACTGCTCGGAGCCTCCCCTCCGGGTATTGCATTAACACTAAGTGACTCTCCTTCTGCTCCCATAATAAGGTAAAGAAGCCTGTATAAAAACTCCTTTCTACCAACCCGGTGCGGCAGAGAACCTGAACTGCTTTTACTTCCTCCTGAAGAAGGCAGAGAACCTAGACTCCTTTTGCTTCCTCCTGAAGCAGGAAGAGAACCTGGACTCCTTTCCCTTCCTCCTGAAGTAGGCAGAGAACTCGGATCTTCTTGCGAACGATCCTCCCATAGAGACACCGATAAGATAAGAGACGATGAACAGAGAAGAAGACTCAGATCCTTGCTTGGAGCAACCTTTGTGAATCCCTCATAAACTCCCCCTCATAAGATCCACTCTCTCTCTCCCAAGCTCTCTCTCTCTCTCAAGGTTTTCTCTAGTAAGGAAAGTGGCAAAAGATGT
Organism: Dendrobium chrysotoxum; assembly: GCA_019925795.1. Taxonomy (NCBI): domain Eukaryota; kingdom Viridiplantae; phylum Streptophyta; class Magnoliopsida; order Asparagales; family Orchidaceae; genus Dendrobium; species Dendrobium chrysotoxum. The sequence continues at coordinate 44,572,211 of CM034306.1, read as the reverse complement.
TTCTTATTGGAAGAAAAAGATCTTTTATAAGAGGGCTTAAAAATTAACCTAAATCTCAAATGGTCAACAAATATCATCTAGAACGATCGAAGGATCATCCTGTACGATCAGTGTAAAATCTCAATTTTCAGCCTGGATGATTTGATTTCTCTGGAAGATTAGAAGACAAAGTTGTTCAGATCATCCCATACGATTTTGTGATCATTCGAGATGATTAGTGTAAATCAAAAATTTCGTTCAGAGAATAGTTCTGTTTGTCTAGGGCAACTTATGCTAGATGATCTCACAATGACTTGATCGTCTAGGATGATATTTCTATCGTCCTGTATGATTAGTTCAAAACAGCCAAAATCATCCTGAGCATAATTCTGATCAGCCCGCACAAAATGTGCTGTATAATTAAAAATGACTTGATCATCCAGGATGATATCTCTATCGTCCTGTATGATTAGTTCAAAACTGGGCATATCGTCCAAAGGATAGTTCGATTCGGCCAGGTGAAATGCTCTGGATGGTCAGGATTTTGCATGTATCATCCGGTACGATATTACGATCGTCTGGGATGATATAATCATATCAATCAGGTATTAATTACTTTCCTTAATTACCAGTCTAATTTAGGCATGATTGTACATGATCATCTATGATGATACACATATCGTCCGGGATGATTAGACGAAGCCTCTAAAAATTAAAAGTTGCCTAACTTAATCTGGCGGCTGAGAATTTCTAATTTGAGCCTATCGTCGTGTAGGATCAGAGGATCATCCAGGATGATCTACTTAATCAAATTGACTTAACTTGGTCACCCTAATTAGAGTTTCTATTTTCACTAGATCGTCCAGGACGATGTGAATATCATTTAGGATGTGTTACAAATCTGGTTTTGATGATAACAAATATATTTCCAGTGTGTTTTGCTTGGCTAACCCGTTTAAGGCACAAAAGATCACGAGCCACTCAAGCCAACTCAAGATCGGGTCCAAGTGTGTCCAATATATTGTTTTTCTTTTTCTTGAGTCAATTGTAATGTAACTGAAACCCCAGCTAAGTAACCTTGCACACACACTCAGGGGGAGAGCTTGAGTGAATTAGAGTTTCTGTTCATTTTTTGTTCAGATCATCCTGGATGATATTCACATCATCCTGGACGATCAGGTAAAAACAAAAACCCTAATTAAGGCGACTAAGTTAAGAGGGTCTGATTAAGCAGATCGTCCTGGACGATCTTTGGATCGTACGGGATGATATGCTCAAATCAGAAATTCTTAGCCGTCAGATCAAGTTAGGCAAGTTTTTATTTTAAGTTATTTGGTCTGATCGTCCCGGACGATACGTGTATCATCCTGGATGATTCAATATAATCATGCCTAATTTAATCTGGTAATTAAGGAAAGTAATTTATTTTTGATTGATACGATCATATCATCCTGGACGATCGCAGGATCGTCTCGGATGATCATGATCGTCTAGTGCATTTCAGCTGTACGATCCGAACTGTGTATAGGATGATTTGGGCACTTTTTGAACCAATCGTACAGGATGATATCCCTATCGTCTTGGACGATCAAGTCATTTTTTTGTCATCCAGCACAAGTTTCTCTGGACGACCCGAACCGTCTTCTGGACGATATTCCTTGATTTGCACTAATCGTCCCAGACGATCGCAGGATCGTACGGGATGATATGAACAATTTTTTCTACTGATTTTCCAGAAGAGCCAGATCGTTCAGGCTGAAATAGCTAATTTTGAACTGATCGTATAGGATGATTTAGAGATTGTCCTGTATAATCTTGGCTGACCAGTTGAGATTTAGGGCAAATTTTAATCCCTCCTATAAAAGATATTTTTCTTCTAACAAGAAAAATCTTTTGCCACTTTCCTTCCTAGAGAAACCCTTGAGAGAGAGAGAGTTTGGGAGAGAGAGAGAGGATCTTGTGAGGGGGAGTTAATGAGGGATTCACTAAGGTTGCTCCAAGCACGGATCAGAGTCATCTTCTCCGCTCATCGTCTTTCATCTAGTTGGTGTTCATTGTGGGAGGATCATTCGCAAGAAGATCGAGGGTTCTCTGCCCGCTTCAGGTGGAAGCAAAAGGAGGTCAGGTTCTCTGCCTCACCGTGTGGTGAAAAGGAGGTTTTGTACAAGCTTCTCCGCCTTGCTATGGGAGCAAAAGGAGAGACACTTTTTGTTTAGTGCAATACCCGGAGGGGAGGCTCTGGGGAGTGGACGTAGGTCAAGTTGACCGAACCACTATAAAATATGGTTTGGTTTTCTGATTCTGTTCTGCACTTTACTTTTCTGATATTAACTGCTTGGGTGAATATCTGTGATTGATCTTTTCGTTCTTGTTTACTTGTTTTCACTGCAAAGTATCGAAAAGATTTTTCTATTCCTTGTGAAATTTTTAAATAACCAATTTACCCCCCCTCTTGGTTAGCCTCGGGACTAGTTCACTAGGGCTTAACATCCCTATCGAACTTTCAAGTGGTATCAGAGAGGGATTCAAAATTTAGGTTTAAAAACTTTTGAATTTGATCCATGGCTAACTATAACAATCGTAATACTGCTGAAGGTTATTTTATTACAAGACCACTGTTGTTTGATAATATTTCTTTTGATTTTTGGAAAATACGCATGTCTACTTTTCTTCAATCGATTGACTATCGCATGTGGATGTTAGTTAAGGATGGATACGAACCACCTTTTAGACTGATTAACAATGTGAAAACTAAACTCTCATTTACAGATTGGACTTTTGATGATCGTGATTTAGCACAGTTAAATGTAAAATATTTGAACTGTTTCTTTTGTGCTTTAAAATCTGAAGACTATATACGTGTTTCTACTTGTACAACTGGTAAAAAAATATGGGATAGATTGTGTATAATATATGAAGGTACAACTGAAGTCAAACAGTCTAGGTTAAACATCTTGTTACATGATTACAAACTTTTTTGCATGAAACCTAGTGAGACGATTTCAGAAATATACACAAGGTTGACTCAAATCGTTACCTCTTTGCATGCTCTAGGAAGAGAACTAACTAATTACGAAAGAGTGAAAAAAATTCTTAGATGTTTGCCTGCTTCTTACAATGCTAAGATTACTGCGATCACGGAATCTAAAGATTTAAATACTTACTCTATTGACAGCTTACTTGGATCACTCATTATTTACGAGCAAGGGGTGAACCAAAGACAACTTGATGCAGGTGAACGAAAGAAGGAGAAGACAGTGGTGCTAAAGGCTAAAGATTCAGATGCTAGCACTTCTGGGTCTGATAGCGATGATGTTGCCTTAATCACAAGGCAATTCAAGAGCTTTCTAAGGAAGAAGAATAAGAATTTTCAAATGTGGAAGAAAGGTTAGACCAGTAGAAACTTTAAAGGTTCATCTGAATCTGTTTGTTTTGAATGCAGGAAGCTTGGACACATAAAGACGGATTGTCCTACACTCAAGGCTCACCCAAGCAAGGAGAAGGGTGAGGAGAAACCAAAGTTCAGAAATGAAAAGAAGCGGATACAAAAGCCGTTCTGGGCAGACTCTACATCCGACTCCTCTGAGACTAAAGCTGAAGAGGAGGAAACAAACTTGTGTCTGATGGCTGATGATCACCCTGAGAAACCAAAGTATCTGAAAAAATTCCTGCATCGTATAGAAAGCTTAAGAAAACCCATGCTAACTTGAAACTGGATTATCTGACTTTGTAAAAAGAGCATGATGTGTTGATTAAGGATCATTCCACTATTGATAGCAATCACATGTCTTTACTAGATGAGTTTGATGAACTGAATAGAAAACATTCGGATTTAATTGTTGAGCATGACGCATTAAAAATATCGCATGTTGAATTAGAAGCTGCCTTTAAGAAATTGAAAGATATGGCATGTGATTTAGAAAGTAATGAAAGTGCAAGAACTTTTGAGATTGCTAGTCTTAACAAGGAGAATGAATTTTTAAGATTGAAAATTGCTGCTTTTGAAAAGAACAAAATACCACCTACTTTTGAACAGTTTTATGCACCGCCGCCTTTTGAAAAATCTGTTGCAAGTTCATCAAAGCATGTTTCATACACTTCTAGGAAGAGGCACTATCACTCACGATGTTTAGTTAATCCTTTTCCTGGTGTTAAATGTTTTTCATGTGGCATGTTAGGACACATTTCCCACACCTTCACTGTTCACCGTAGTACACATTGGGTGTGGAGACCCAAACTGCCTGTTTCACAGCACAGCACGCATGCATTGCATTCTTCTTTTCATAAGAAGGAACCCAATCCTGTTTGGGTTCCTAAGATTGACGTTTGATATTTTTGTAGGAGTGTTCTCACACAAGACCTCGTGAGAGCATGTGGTACCTCGAAAGCGGATGTTCTAGACACATGACTGGAGATGCAAATCAGTTCATTTCGCTGGAGGCCAAAGCTGGAGGCAAGGTTACACTTGGAGATAACACCAGCAGGAAGGTGGTAGACACATATATAATTGGTGATTCAAAGAATTTATGATTAATAATATTTTGCTTGTAGATGGACTGAAACATAACTTGCTGAGCATCAGTCAACTGTGTGACAAGGGATACAGCATCAAATTCCTGCCTACTGGCTGCATTTTAAGCTTAAATGATGAAGTTATTTTACAGGGGCAAATGATCAACAATGTTTACAAGCTGGATGTAGGTTGCATTAAATCTGATAATTCAATTTGCTTAAAAACTGCTGCTGATGAGTCTTAGTTATGGCATAGGAGATTATATCATGCCAGTATGAAAACCCTTAGGAGAGTCACCCAAAAGGACTTAGTTAGAGGTGTGCCTAAGCTTAAGTTCACTAAGGATCACCTGTGTGATGCCGGTCAGTTAGGGAAGCAAGTCCAGTCCTCTTTTCACTCTTTTAAGGACATTAACACCTCTAGACCTTTAGAAGTTTTTCACATGGACCTCTTTGGACCCATTAGCACTGCCAGCTTAGGGGGGAGAGTCTATGGGTTTGTGATTATAGATGATTATTCGAGGTTCATTTGGGTGAAATTTTTGTCAAATAAATCTGAGTCATTTGATGAGTTTAGATCTTTCTCTACTTGGATTCAGAAGAAGTTAGGATGTGAGATTATTACCATCCATAGTGATCACGGAGGGGAGTTTGAAAATGAAAGATTTGAAAGTTTTTGTGAGGAGCAAGGGATTAGTCACAATTTTTTAGCTCCTAGGACCCCTCAGCAAAATGGGGTAGCTGAAAGGAAGAACAGGACTTTAGTGGAAGCCGCTAGAGCCATGCTTGCCAAGTATTCACTTCCAAAATACTTTTGGGCTGAAGCGGTGAACACTACCTGTTATGTGCTGAATAGGATGAATGTGAGAGTCAAACTAAACAAGACACCTTATGAGATCATTAAGGGTAGAACTCCAAATCTGTCCCACCTCCATGTCTTTGGTTGTAAGGTTTTCATTCTGAACAACGGGAAATCACCCTTAGAAAAATTTGACCCCAAATCTGATGAAGGAGTGTTCTTAGGATATTCAAGTGTGGGGAAATCCTTTAGGGTGTTCAATAAGAAGACTTTGGTGGTGGAAGAAATAGCTCATGTAGTGTTTGATGAATCTGATCCTAAGGAGTCTAGATCTGAAGTAGAAGATAAAGAGATTGTTGAGGTTACCCAAGGGGTTGGAAATACAAATCTGGAGGAAAGGGTAGAACTTCAAACCATGTGGCCTAGAGATTGGAGATATTCTTCGAGTCATCCTAAAGAACTGATCTTAGGAGAACCTTCTGAAGGTGTTAGGACTAAGCATGGACTTAGGAAGGAAGTAAATCATTCTGCCTTTATCATAATGACTAAACCCACCAACATCAATCAAGCCCTCTCGGATGAGTTTTGGATTTTAGCTATGCAGGAAGAATTAAATCAATTTGTAAGGAATGATGTTTGGGAGTTAGTAGAAAGACCTAGAAATCAAAGTATTGTGGGAATCAAGTGGGTCTTTAAGAATAAAATGAATGATTCTGGTGTGGTGGTGAGAAATAAGGCAAGATTGGTGGCTAAGGGGTATAATTAGATAGAAGGGATTGATTTTGAGGAGACTTTTACCCCTGTAGCTAGATTGGAAGCCATTAGAGTGCTACTAGCCTTTACATGTTATAAGGAATTTAAGCTGTTTCAAATGGATGTCAAGAGTGCCTTTTTAACTGGGGTAATAAAAGAAGATGTTATTGTAAAATAACCCCCAGGTTTTGAGAGTTTCCAATATCCAAATCATGTTTATAAATTAAAAAAGCCTTATATGGATTGAAACAGGCACCCAAAGCTTGGTATGAGAGGCTTAGCACATTCCTGTTAGAAAGAGAGTTTGTTAAGGGGAGCGTAGACACCACTCTTTTTCTAAGGAAATTAGGGGATGACTTACTCATTATCCAGATCTATGTTGATGATATAATTTTTGGATCTTCTGATAAATATTTATGTGATGAGTTTTCTAAAATAATGAGTAAGGAGTTTGAGATGAGTATGATGGGAGAATTGTCCTACTTTTTGGGGTTTAGCATAAGGCAAACAGATGATGGAACCTTTCTCAATCAATCTAAATACACTAAGGACATTTTGAAGAAATATGAAATGGACAAAGCCAAGCCAATCAATACTCCCATGACCTCCTCAGTTCAGTTAGATAAGGATTCAAGTGGAAAATCTGTTAATCAGAAGAAGTATAGAGGAATAATAGGATCACTGCTTTACCTGACTACTAGCCGACCTGATATCATGTTTAGTGTGTGTCTTTGCGCTAGATTTTAGGTTGATCCTAAAGAGTCCCACCTGACTGCTGTTAAGAGAATTCTTAGATATCTTTTAGGGACCCCAAACCTAGGAATCTGGTACCCTAGGCACAACACCTCTTTTGAGATCATTTGATATTCTAATTCTGACTTTGCGGGGTATAGGGTGGATAGAAAGAGCACCTCTGGAACTTGTCAATTCATGGGGCAGTCTTTAGTCTCCTGGTCCAGTAGAAAATAGAACTCAGTTGCACTTTCCACTGCTGAAGCTGAGTACATTGCCTTAGGGAGTTGTGTGGCCTAACTTCTTTGGTTGAAGTAATAAGTCTTGGATTTAGGATTACCTGTAGGCACAATTTCTGTTCTGTGTGATAATACTAGTGCCATCTGTATCTCTAAGAATCCAATCCAACATTCTAGGACCAAACACATTGATATAAGGCATCACTTCATTAGGGACCATGTTACAAAAGGGGAAATTGAGCTACATCATATAGCAACTGAAAATCAGCTGGCTGACATATTCACTAAACCACTGGCCTTTGACTCATTCAGCATTTTGAGAACCAGATTAGGAGTGATTGATATAAATGCTTGATTCTGATGACTGCTGATTTCTGATTGTTCTGATTGTTACTCTATTTTCTGTTAGTTAGTTTTTGGTTTGATTATTTGCTTTCAGTTGATTTTATTTCTTCTGCTAATTTCTGTTTTAGCCTTGCTGTTAGTTTGATTTAAGTATTTACTCTGATGTGATTTTCTACCTGTCTTTATTCACTGGTTCATCTCTTACACTTACTGTTTTATGCTTTTCAAAGTCTGATCACTGCTCACAACTTCTGATAATCGAAATTTCTGATTGAGAGTTTTACCTTATTTTTTTCTGGAAGCTGGTAAGCTGTGATTGACTCCACTGGATCTGTTAAAGGGAAGAAATATAGATGATTGTTTCTCTTCCTCTAACTCCTTTGCTGGTGTATTGTTTCTTTTGGATAAATATCCTCTTTAAAATTAAAATTTTTGTTTTTAAAATAGAGATTTATTTTATCTTCCTACTAATCTACCTCATATCAATAGTGTTTTCAAAGTCTTGAGTCATTATTTTGATTTTTTAAACCAAGTGATTGCACTTATCATATGACGTGTGGCTTTTATTTTATGAATTACTCTTCCTTATCGTGGAGAGCATCTTCTATATCTGGAAGGAAATTTCACAGCTGAGACTAGTTAACAATTATGAAAAGAAGAAAGCTTACAAAAGATGCGCAGTGCGCCAAATCAATTGAAAAAGAAGCACAAAATGAGCCTAAAGCTGAAAAGATGCGAAATGTCGCCAACTAAAAGATACACAAAGTGTATCAAAAATGAAAAGATGTGCAAAGCGCCAAATAAATTGAAAAAGAGGCATAAAATGAGCCCAACCAAGCTTTCTTTCCTTTCAGATCGTTAAAGGTCTTAGAGAAATTTGATGCGCCACTTAATACTTTCAAAAGCTTGTGTTTGAAAATCTTGATTTCTGATTTTTTACTTTATAACACTATTATATCAGATATTTTTCTGGAACGAGGCTTGAAAGGATCTCTTTTCGAATCTAATTTCTTTTCTTCTGAATTGGATGTTTGTTTTGAAAGAGATTTGCATCGATAAGGTGCCTGAGGTGAGAGTTACGAAAGTTAATTTTTCCAACGTTTTCTAGATTTCAGCTCTGTCAATCGTCATCTTATTGGTTTTTGGATCTAAAATCAAGGAAAAATTCTAATTTACTCGAGCAGCTTGATCAAAAAAAAAATGCGTTGCTTTTATGTGTTTTTGCTGTGAGTTTTAATCATTTTTGTTTTATTTTAATTTCATGATTGTGTTTTTTGGGATCCTGATCTGTCATCTTCATCCTCCATCTTTTTTTTGTTTTCTTCACATCATCCTGGATGATACCCCGATCGTCCTGGATGATCCTCTTCATCCTGGATGATCCAAACATCATCCTGGATGATTCATTCAAAATCGTCCCCACACTGCTCCTGCTACTGAAAAACTCTAATTATTGGTGATCTTCCTGGACGATCCTTACATCATCCTAAATGATGTGATCCATATCTTCCTGATCTGATCAAACGGCTAATATTGCACCAATTATTGGGCATCGTCCTAGACGATCCACCTAATCATCCTGGAAGATCCACGTGCAGCCACTGGACGATTGGAATTCGGCCCGTCTGACACACTTATTGCACATCATCCGGGATGATCCACCTAATCGTCCTGGATGATACCTTTTTATCAACGGTTGTCCAGCCTGACTCCTCGGGACGATTGCCTGTGTCTAATCATCCTGGACGATCGGACCGCCTTTTTGACCAATCATCCAGGACGTCATAAATGCCCATATCGTCCCGGACGATCTCGTGATCGTACGGGACGATCAGACCAAGTCTATTTAAATAGCCAATTTTCATCCTTTCCTTCACACATTTCCCTCTACTTCTCTTCACTTTTGATTTCTAATGGCGGGTGGCAAACGTTCACAGCAAAGGGGTACCAGTTCCTCTCGGGGACATGTTGATCCTTGCTTCCCAAATGCAGCCGATCAGGCTGCTTTCGAGTGCTATCGTGATGTGGGGATCATGCATTCTAAAATAGTAAATCCCCACACCCTCACCTATCCTATTCTTGATCTATTCACACACACCTCCCTCACATTCATCCTAACCTTAGCCTTTCCTTTTAATCTTGAACTCCTTCAAATTTTCTTTGCCAATTTGCGCATTTCTGCGGACTATTCCACTCTTCACTCATACGTCAATCAACATCTCGTGGAACTAACTACCCATGATTTTCACAATATTCTTAACCTTTCTGTCACTGGAGACAAACTCCATACGCTTATCATCGATCCTGACTATGATTGGAGTGTCACCAATCACTTCCTTCGCAATACAAATGCACCCTATCATGACAACGCTTGCACTTCACTTCTTAAGGACGCACGGACAATTCAGCATGTCCTTCATTCCTCCATCATTCCAAAGGCGGGGGATCAAATTCACATCACCCCGTTACAGTCCTTGACCACATACTACATCATGGCCCATAGAGAGTTTAATGCCTCTGACCTTATTTTCTGATACATAGAACACCTCACCACTATTAGAGATCCGGGTCACAGGCGTCGCCCAAATCTAGCTTTAGGTCATCTCATTCATTATGCCTTAGAAACAAAATATGACCTTCAGTATCCTGTCCCTCCTGATGTCTCTCCTTCCTTCTTCATAAACAACTCATTCCATGTCCTACGCAGCACCCGACTACATCCGGAGCCCGCCCCGGATGTTGAGGAGGAAGAGGAAGAGGCTATTCCAGTTCCTGCTGCACCCGAGGCACCTGCTCCCCTTCATATTGCCTCTCCCTTTGACCACCTGGTGCAGCGCTTCGATCAGTGGGAGGCCAGATTCGACTCCTATGTGGTTGCCCAGGAGCAGTGGCAAGCCGAGGACATCCAGCGCTTCACTGACTAAGCTGCGCAGCAGGAACAGCAGCATGACCAGGACATTGCCTGGATTAAAGCCCTTTTTCAAGCCATTCACCACTACTTCAACCCACCACCGCCACCTCCTTCTTTCGATCAGGATCCGCCTCCGTTCTAGTTTTCTATTTTGTAATTGTTTTCTTTTCTATTCTGTAACGATGTTTTAGTATTTCTGTTTACCCTCCTCCTTTTTGTGATGTCAAAAGGGGGAGTTAGTTGTAGTCGTTTCTATTTTTTTGTTATGTGTTATGTTTCATGTATTGATTTAGTTGTTAAATAAAAATTTGAAAAAATATTTGTTTTTCAATCTCCTAGTTATTTTTTATTTTCAAACTACTATACAAATGTTTGCCATCATCAAAAAGGGGGAGATTATTGTAAATCTGGTTTTGATGATGAAAAACATATTTCTAGTGTGTTTTGCTTGGCTAACCCGTTTCAAGAATAAAAGATCACGAGCCACTCAAGCCAACTCAAGATCGGGTCCAAGTGTGTACAATGTACTATTTTTCTTTTTCTTGAGTCAATTGTAATGTAACTGATCTCCCAGCTAAGTAACCTTACAAACACACACTCAGGGGGAGAGCTTGAGTGAATTAGAGTTTCTGTTCATTTTTTATTCAGATCGTCCTGGACGATATTCACATCGTCCTGGACGATCAGGTAAAAATAGAAATCCTAATTAGGGTGACTAAGTTAAGAGGGTCTGATTAAGCAGATCGTCTTGGAGGATCTTTGTATCGTACGGGACGATATGCTTAAATCAGAAATTCTTAGCCGCCAGATCAAGTTAGGCAAGTTTTTATTTTAAGTTATTTGGTCTGATCATCCCGGACGATACGTGTATCGTCCTGGATGATTTAGTACAATCATGCCTAATTTAATCTGGTAATTAAGGAAAACAATTTATTTTTGATTGATACAATCATATCATCCTAGATGATCGTAGGATCATCCCGGACGATCATGATCATCTATGGCATTTCAGTTGTACGACCTGAACTGTGTATAGGACGGTTTAGGTACTTTTTGAACTAATCGTATAGGAAGATATCCCGATCTTCCTGGACGATCAAGTCATTTTTTGGTCGTCCAGCACAAGTTTCTCTGAACGACCCGAACTGTCTTCTGGATGATATTCCTCGATTTGTACTAATCGTCCCGGACGATCGCAGGATCGTACGGGACGATATGAACAATTTTTTCTACTGATCATCCAGAAGAGCCAGATCGTCCAGGCTGAAACAGTTGATTTTGAACTGATCATACAGGACGATCTTGGCCGACTAGTTAAGATTTAGGGCAAATTTTAAGCCCTCATATAAAAGATATTTTTCTTCCAACAAGAAAAATCTTTTGCCACTTTCCTTCCCAAAGAAACCCTAGAGAGAGAGAGAGTTTGGGAGAGAGAGAGAGGATCTTGTGAGGGGGAGTTAGTGAGGGATTCACTAAGGTTGCTCCAAGCACGGATTAGAGTCATCTTCTCTGCTCGTCATCTTTTGTCTAGTTGGTGTTCGTTGTGGGAGGATCGTTCGCAAGAAGATCCAGGGTTCTCTGCCTGCTTTAGGTGGAAGCAAAAGGAGGTCTGGTTCTCTGCCTCATCGTGTGGTGAAAAGGAGGTTTTGTACAGGCTTCTCCGCCTTGCAGTGGGAGCGAAAGGAGAAACACTTTTTGTTTAGTGCAATACCCAGAGGGGATGCTCCGGGGAGTGGATGTAGGTCAAGTTGACCGAACCACTATAAAATCTGGTTTGCTTTTCTGATTCTGTTCTGCACTTTACTTTTTTGATATTAACTACTTGGGTGAATATCTGTGATTGATCTTTTCGTTCTTGTTTACTTGTTTCCACTGTAAAGTATCAAAAATTTTTTTCTGTTCCTCGTGAAATTTTTAAATAACCAATTCACCTCCCCTCTTGGTTAGCCTCGAGACTAGTTCACTAGGGCTTAACATCCCTATCGAACTATCAACTAGGGCTTAACATCCCTATCGAACTTTCAGGATGATCTGAACAAAAAATGAACATAAACTCTAATTCACTAAAACTCTTCCCCTGAGTGTGTGTGTGCAAGGTTACTTAGCTAGGTGATCAATTACATTACATTTGACTCAAGAAAGGGAAAAAATACATTTAAACACATGCTGACCTGATCTTGAGTTTGCTTGAGTTGCATTTGATCCTTTGTACCTGAAATGTTAGCCAATTAAAAATAGAACACGGAAATGTTTGTTATCATCAAAATTATAATCCTTAAACCCATATATGCAACAATAATGTGGTCGTATCCTTCTGAACTCTGTCCCCCGCTGAGCGGTGTCCTTTCGGAGGTCAACAGCGTCTGCACCTAATAATTTTCCCCAGGTGCAAGCATGCCAGGCTAATATGAAAGGGGAGAAATCCAATTCCAATCCTACCCCTCACTTCAAATCAATGGTTTAGGTTAAATCTTCCCCTACCCTAACAGCTTGAAATCACTGAGACAGGCAGAGGATCGTGAGAAAAGGGGAGTGGGTGGCTGCTGAAAATGAAATTGACGTATAAAATGCTGATCTGTCCCCCAAGAAAATCCCAATCTAATGGTCAAGAGAGAATGGTTGCTGCCCTTAAAAGCCTAAAATCACTATTGCATATAGAGAAAGTGTGGAAGGGGGAGGGCAGGCAGCCATTTTGATTTCAACTGTTTGATGGATTTTTTCTTGTAACAGATTTAATAGTGTTGTGTATTTTTGTTAAGGTGAATAACACTTATTTTAGAAGTGAGAATTAAATCGATTAAATCAGATTAGACTTAGCTTAATTCCCTTTGGTTTGGGGAGATTTTAGCTGAATTTGATCTGATTGGAATAGAGTGGCCTCGATTGAGTTAGCTTAATGTGAGCCAACTTAGTCTTATTTGATTAAATTTATTCGATGTGTTTTTTTTTAACTCAATTTTATTTAATTTAATAAAATCCAAATACATTTGGATTTAATTTGATTAAAACAAGTTGGATGAATTTGAATGTTCTTTAACTAATTCAACTCAATCAGAATTGACCCGAATTTGAATAGTTCAATTAAACTAGAGTAAATGGATTGCATGTAATCGCAAAATCGAATCACATTTATATCAATCAGTCAAATTTAATTGAGTGGTTTCATGGAAGGAAGATTTTTAAATTAATTTTAAGTTGTTTAAATGGATGCAGATGATCCTAGCCTAATGCCATCAGGAAGTACTCTAAGGAGTTTGCGGTCCTCTTATAGCTAGTCGGTGTTATGCTATTAGATAACCATCTAAGGGGAAACTTAGAGGCAATTTCTAACTCCTAGATGATCCCAGGGGATGGACAATTGACCTCATAAAATGAGGTCAACAATATGCCCTTTACTTTTCGTTAAAGCAGTGACTTCATATGTTTTGGCTCAGCTTTGAACAATCCCCATTCTTTGTGTAATTACCAACTAAGTAAGCTAATATCTAAAGAGATATTAGAAAGAGTAAAAGGAAAGTATACAATAGAATGGAAAAATCATACAATAGAGAAAACTGAATTGAAATACATCCAGGAATGCTTCCATTATTCTTTCTCTCTGTCTCTAATATTACAGAATAATGTATTAGTAATAGTAAAGTAGCAGAGCATCAAATAGTTGTCATTTTTTCCTAGGACAATATAGGTGAATAACTGAGATATAAAATTATAAAGTGGTACATTGATAGTGGATATGACAGTAAGAGTTGAAGAACATGAAATTATAAAGCTGTAGTTAAAAATGCTTAATATGGTTTAATAGACCTCCAGCAAGTTAATGGTTCATTGACAAAGCATTAAATTAGAATTAAGAAGGTGAAACATTGTAGGAGATAAGGATGTGGTAAATATATCAACAATATGATTAAGGGTAAAGATATGATGCCCCATAATAGTTGAAGATTTAATACACTCATGAATAAAGTGGCGATCAATCTTAATATGCTTAATTCTAGCATGAAATACATTATTTTGGCCTAATGCTAATACAAAAACATTGTCACAGAATAGCAGGGTAGGGGTATGTAACAAAATTTGGAATTCTTATAAAAATCATCAGAGCCAAATAATATTAATTGTAGTTGTCGATAATGCTCTATATTTAGCCTTAGTAAAGGAATGAGCAACGATAGTTTGCTTCTTAGCTAGCCATAAGAGAAGAATGGTGCCAAGAAATATACAATAACCTATTTTAGACATCCTATCAATGGGATTCCTAACCTAGTCAGGGTTAGCATATGTTATGAGTTCAAGAGAACTTGGAGAAATCGATAAGCCATAAACCAACATGCCTTTAAGATAGCAAAGTGTATGGTTCAGTAGTTGAAAAAAAGTCGGCTGTGCTGAGTGTATAAATAGACAGAGCTTATTGACAGTAAATACCAAATCTGGTTTTGTAATAGTAAGGCACTGAAGCGATCCAACCAAGTGTTTATATAAGGTTGGATCAGGAAAAGGATTAGAGCCATTTGTAGAGACTATTGGGTTGATAGGCAAGGGTGTGCTTACTGGTTTAGAATTAGCCATGTTGGCTTTGGAAAGAATAGCTACAACATATGATGATTGGCATAGAAGAAAACCATTTGTGGAAGACTATATAGAGATGCCAAGAAACTAAGACGATGATCCAATTAATTTCATATGAAATCTACTTTTTAAATTCTAAAAGAGGGCTATAATTTGAGCAGAATCATTGCTAATTACAAGAATATCATCAACTTAAATAAGGAGGTAGATACTGATAGAGTGATGATGATGAATAAAGAAAGACATATCCATAAAACTAAACTTGAAGCCCCACCATAACAAATAAGTTGTAAAAGTTGAAAACCATTGATGGGGCACTTATTTTAATCCATATAAAGTTTTGTTTAACTTACAACCATGTGAAGGATAATTAGGATCCTTAAACCCTTGAGGTTGCTGCATGTAGACAGTATCATAAAGAACACCATGTATGAAGGCATTAGTTACATCAGCTGATGTACCGACCACTTAAATTTATGAGTGATACATAGGAGCAATTAAATAGTGGGAATTTTGGTAACTAGACTAACTGTATCATTGAAATCAACACTAAATTCTTGGTGGTGACCTTGAGCTACAAGCCCAGCTTTATAACGAGCCATAGTACCATCATCATAAAATTTTGCTTTGAAAAGCCATTTACAACCCATCACAGTTTGATCTAAAGGAGTGGGAACCAATGTCCATGTTCCTTAGGTTTGAAGAGCCTGAAACTCCTCATATATGGCATGATGCCAGTGAGTTTATTTAATGGTGGCAGAGTAAGAAGAGGGATCTTTAGTAGAGGAAAGGGATTGTTGGAGAGTAAATATGGTGCAAGGTTTAAGATGACCTATTTTGGTTTGAGTGAGCATAGGGTGAGAGGGGCGATTTAGGTTAAAAGGAGCTAGGATTTGAGGACTCAAAGTAGTGGAGTTCTCGGATGATGGTAAAGATAAGATTGGAGTCCTAATGGAGGGGAGGCGGGGTGTAATAACTCAAAATTCTAAAAATAATTAAAAATATAAAATTCTAAATTTATGTTTGAATAGCAGCATAGCGATACTATGACTTTGGTCACTATGGTGATGAGTCTTGGCATGCAGTGGTGCTAGAAAATGCTTCCACAGAATTAAAGCCTCTATTTCTATAATAAATCTAGATTTGGCATGCATCTTTATGATGGGGTGTGAAGCTTATGGTGAGCTAATATGAGACTCATTGAGTTTGAAATATGCTTAGATTTTCTTTGATATAAAATTAATAACATCCTACTGAATTATGCAAGTATATGTACCGAATCAAGTAATAAAGTAAATAGTTGAGTGTCGAACTCATAAGGAAGTGTTCTACTTAATTATAACAAAACTACTAATGCTTACTCTAATTGCATGAATTTATTCTACTGAAATGAAAAATGATGTTTTTAAGTTCTTACCACTAAATGAAAAGATAAGTGAAAAGAGTTGATATTAATAAAATAATGTGTTTTAGAGTGATGAATGCAATTTACATAGTTTTTCTAATGAGACTTTTAATTGTAGATATGGATCAAAGTATGTGCATTTCTAGATCTTTATCGAGCATATTGGGGTGAAAAGGAAGATTGCTAATCTTGCTATAATATTCAAACATTTTATGCATAGGCATGCCAATAGTCCATTTCAATTCTCCTAATTATTCTAGTATTTCTCTATAGAGGTAATACATCACACTAAATATTAACTACACACATGACCATTATATACATTAAATTACAAACAAGAGATATTAAAATATCAATACTTTCATTAAAACATAAGAATTCATATTAGTACTTAATATGATCTTTACATCATCAGCCCAAAATAAGAGATTTAGCCAGACATAAAAGAAATAATAAACAAACTCTTATTCATTTTATATATGGAACAACAAAGTACAAGAGAAGTAGTAAGAAGTTTATCACTAGGAAGGATCCAAAGATCTTCTCTACACTCCTTCCTCTAATAATAGATTTGCTTATACAAACACAAGCTAAGATCTCCCAAAGAAAGTATCTTGTACTTCCCTAGCCTCCCTTAGACATTACTCTAAGGGGGCACTAAAGAAACATACTAAGAAATATAGAATTTTCACTCAAGTGACTAAACTCCATAAACAATAAACTAAAAACTATTTATAACAACTACACGATTGGACTCAAGCGCCATGTCGCTGAACTAGGTGGCACTACGGTGGTGAAAAATGAACTAGCACCTCAGCGCTGTAAAGTCTTCTCCATTGCAGCGCTGGATAATATGACATGGTTAATGCATTAAATGATGCATCTTTTTATGGAGTCAATACAAATCCTCTTATTGGTAAATGCTCCATAGTGACGCTCCAAAAGTTTGAGTACTATAGTGCTTGAAT
This sequence comes from Dendrobium chrysotoxum, assembly GCA_019925795.1. Taxonomy (NCBI): domain Eukaryota; kingdom Viridiplantae; phylum Streptophyta; class Magnoliopsida; order Asparagales; family Orchidaceae; genus Dendrobium; species Dendrobium chrysotoxum. Next base: position 44,555,002 of record CM034306.1, on the reverse strand, counting down.
TGAAATTCTGGCACTACGACATTGTGATACTAGCACTCCTGCATGACTTTTCTTTAGACACCCAATGCTGCTGTACCAATTTTGGGTGTAACAGTGTTATGATGCACTAAGGCACTAACATTTGTGACCGTAATGCTGGAAAATAGAGAAGGTCAGTGCCACCATGTCTGAATTCTGTGCTTATGTATTGATCAAGTAAGCATTACAGCATAATAATTGATGGCGTTGTGGTGTTGTCTAACACTTGTAATTTTTTTCTTTGTTTTGCATATTCCTGTACAAACACAACTAAAATGACATATTTTTATTGAATTTAAATAACATAAATAGTATATAATTTATACTTATTAAATTCCCCCTAGCTTAAACTCATGCTTGTCCTCAAATAGTGGTAAAAATTCATTCTTAATTAATTTAATAGCAAAAGTAAAAATTTAAAATTTAAAATTACTAAAATATTAGATAATACATCACAATCTAGAAGCAATTTGGAATGAATAAAGTTATAATTCTAATTTAAAAAGTCCTAACAATTTTCTTAATTAGTTATCTTTACTATTACTTGTTTTGAATTTTTTGCTATGAATTTAAGTATAACATTAACTACTGAATTTGAAGTGAATAATGTAGCTTAGATATTAGATATTCTTGTAGTTAAATTGAAAGTTTATTAGTTTACCATCATCTATACTAGCTCACTTACCTTATCACTTTTAATTTTTAGTATAAGGTTGCATTTGGACTTTAAGCTTTTAACTTAATACAATTTTTTATTGTACACATCTTCATTTTTTTTCTTCTAAATATTTATTTAAAAATTTTGACATTTCAATTCTTTTGTACTTGTGGAGTACATAATTAATTATTTTGAGTATCAGTTTTGCTTTTCATCTTCTTGTAGCTGTAATTATTTAAATGTAAGGATTTAGTAAGATCACTAATTCGAACTTCAAGTTTACTATGATCTTCCTAATTTAAGCTACTCACAACTATTCTTTAAAATTAATTATTCATTTTTCCATTCAGAAGACAAGGCATTAATGCATAGCTTCTAAATTTAAGTCAACGCAATAGCTTAAATGATTGAGGTTAGTTAATTATTAAGTTTTTCAAATTATGAAGTATAATGCGGTGTTCATTCAAATTATAATACATGATTTTATTATCATCCTAATTTTAAATAATTTTTAATTATCACTTTTATTTTTGCTAAATAAATAATTAATGGTTGTATAAGTAAAAGGATAATGCACAATAGTTTAATTGTAAGGAATTTAATCAAATGTAAATAACAAAATACATAATAAACTAGAAGTAAATAAAACACACTAATCGTAATAATTTCAACATTACAACACACATAAGAAAATAACTAAATGAATAAAAAGGATTTCACATACAAAACACAATTGAGTTGCCTCCCAAACACCACTAAGTTTATAGACTTTAGCCAGACTTGCCTAAATTTATTAATTTGATTGGGGTACATCACTACCACTCCTTAAGTGAATTCCACTAGGATCTTTTCCCTTCTCCTCTGGATTAACTTCAGTATTACAAGGTAATGACCCAAGAGGTCTACTACTAAAAGAGATTGCAAGTCATCCTAATTAAGTTTCCAAATTTTTAATTAATGCAGCTTGACCTTACAATTGAGTTCCCAATTAAATCACCACTTCTTCTAAATGTGACTTCATATTCCAAAATTTATATTTTGATTAAATCCTGGAGGAAAAGAAGGTCTAAGATTCACAATAGGTTGCTAAGGATTATTCATATATCCTCATTGATTAGGTTGTCCTAAATTCCATTGATTATTACCACTAGCATTATTTCATAAACTAAAAATTAGGGTGGTTTCTCCAACCTAGGTTATAAGTATTGGAATAGGAATTATTTTATTTTTCAATCAAATTCATATTTTTAATCCCTAAAGCACTAGTATCATCAATAGAATTTAAATTAGTCTCTTCCAACTATATAGATGATCCTAATTCTGAGTTAACTCCAATAATATTAAATTTCTATGAATAACAACTACTTCAGTAGTAAGAATTTAAAAAGCACAGATTCATAGACTCTAGCTACTCTATTAGGATTCACTCTATCAATAAGCCATTGAAAATTATTTATAGTTTTTTTCTCTATTAATTCATATGCTTCCTCAAATGGCTTAGATATTAGAGATCCTCCAGCCACAACATCTAAAATTGACCTAAGAGATCACATTAATCCATTACAAGAAGTCTAAATAACTAACCAATTTTATAAGTCATGATGAGGGCATTTCCTAAGAAGTCTAAATAACTTTTATAAATTGATTCTACTTCAAATTGGGCAAAGGAAGTGATATCATTTCTAAGTTTGATATATTTTTAAGGTGATGAAAATACTTTTTAAGAATTTATGTGTCAACTCATTCTAAGTGGTTATAGAGCCCGGGGGCAAAGAATCCAACCACATCTTAGCCTTATCCCTTAAAGAAAATGGGAACAATATAAGTCTAATGATATCATCACTAACTCCATTATACTTAAATATTACATATATTTCTAAGAAACTAGCTAAGAGTAAATTGAGATCTTCAATAGGGGTTCCCCTAAACTAGAAATTTTGAACCATTTAAATAATATTCAATTTTAGTTCAAACTTATTAGACTGGATAGTAGATCTATTGTTACTCTGATGAATTCCTTCTACTACATGATTAGCATACTCTCTAAGTGGTATAAAATGGTCCTCATCTTATACTGGGTCAAAAAGTTTTAAAATCTTTTTAGTTTTTTGAATTTTTGTAAGGATCCTTTCTATTTTTAAATCAAACAATAAGATCTCCTTACTAGATCTACCAAGCATACAATAAAACTGAAATAACTATAAAAACATAAACTAAATAATCAAACAGAATGCATTTTAGATTTTTCAAAATTTTTATTAAATAGAATAAAGAGACGGGTACAAGTAGGTCAAAACATACACTTGTTTGAACAATATAGTTTAAATTGCAATATGTACATTACTTCCCTGGCAATGACACAAAAAACTTAATGGGGGCATGAGGCTTATGGTGAGCTAATGTAAGACTTGCTAAGTTTTGAAATATGCTTAGATTTTTTTATATAAAATTAATAACAGCCCATTGAATTATGCAAGTGTAGGAGCTGAATCAAGTAATGAAGTGAAGAGTTGAGCTTCAAAATCATAAGAAAGTGTTATGCTAAATTGTAATATAACTACTATTGCTTACTCTAATTATATAAATTTATCCTACTGAAATGAAAAATGATATTTTCTAGTTTTTACCACTGAATGAAATTACAAGTGAAAAGAGTTGATACTAATAAAATAATGTGTTTTGGACTGATGAATGCAAATTACATAATTTTCTTAATGAGACCCTTAATTGTAGATATGGATCAAAAGATGTGCATCTGTAGATCTCTCTCAGGCTTATGGGGGTGAAAGGGAGATCGCTGGTCTTCCTACAGTCTTACTATCTCTAAAGAACCTAGAAAATTCAAGCATCCTATGTCTAGGCATGCCAAAATTCCATTTTAATTCTCTTAATTGTTCTAGTATTCCTCTATCGAGGCAATACATCACACTAAATGTTAACTACATTCATGACCGTTGTATATTTTAGCTTAAGAATGGGAGACATTAAAAATATCAATACTTTCATTAAAGCATAAGAGTCTATATTAGTAATTTATATGCTCTTTACATGATCAGCTCAAAATAATAGATTAAGCCAGACATAAAAGAAATAACAAGCAAACTCATATTCATTTTATCCATAGAAAAATAATGTACAAGAGAAGTGAGAAGAAGTTTATCACCAAGAAGGATCTAAAGATCTTCTCCACACTCCTTCTTCCTCTAACACCAGTGTTGCTTATACAAACATAGGCTAAGATCTCCCCAAAAAAGTATCTTGTACTTTTCTAGACTCCCTTAAAGTTTACTCTAAGGGGGCACTAAAGAAACACACGAGAAATATAAAATTTTGACTCAAGTGACTAAACTCCATAAACAGTAAAATTAAGAACTGGATGAACTCAAGCACCACAGCACTTGACAAGGTGGCACTATGCTGATGAATTAGCGCCTCGGCGCCGTAAAGTCTTCTCAATTGTGATGCTGGCTGAAGTGGCATGGTTACTGTATTAAATGACACATTTATTTTTTGGAGAAGTTGGTGCTATTCCTAGTGTTGGTAACTGCTCGACGATGATGCTCCAAAAATTTGAGCGTTGTGATGCTTAATTTGAAATTTTGTCGTTGTGGTGTTGTGATATTGGCATTCCTACATGACTTTTCCTGAGACACCCAATGTTGCAGTGCCAATTTTGGGAGTAGTAGCACTGTGATGTGCTAAGGTGTAGACATTTGTAACACCACGGTGATGGAAAATAGAGTGGATCGGCATCTCTATGTCTGAATTTGATGCTTAGGCATTAATCAAGTGTTGTGGCATTATAATTAATGGCGCTGCAGCACTGTCCAACACTTATAATTTTTTCTTTTTCCTATATATTTTATATACAAGTACAACTAAAATAATATATTTTTATTTAATTTAAATAACTAAAATAATTCATAATTTACACTTATCATGTTACAACGATGTATGGTGGAACTATGGTGCTCCATACTAAAACTATTTATATTTATATATTTCTCTACTCACCTTCCCTCACACCCAGCTAGTGAAATGGCTTATCGAGCAGGGAAGGAGGAAAAGAAGAGAGAAAAAGGGAGAAAGTTAATTTTTAGCCTCCAGATTACTTCATCACTTTTGTTAAAATTGCTCAGATCATTGTATGTGGTTTGTTGAGTTATTTTGGCTCACTATGGGTTTTAATTCAATTTTTGGGTCTACAAAAAAGAATGAGCCTGTTGATTAGCAGTTTAGGATCTAATATGAGTTTATAGGTATTTATCTATTTTAATTTTTATACAGTCATAGCTAGCTTTGGTTATTGTTTCCTTTGTTCCCTATTTTGTAGCCATATTATATAGTGTTAATTTTGTATATATATTTTGATGAAATGGAAGAGATTTTATAGATGAGTTAATTCTTATGTATTAGATATAATTAACAGCTTTGGAAGAAAAAGTCTAAAAAAATTCCAAAACTAAATCTTGAGATTTTCTTATCACAACTCGATACGATAAGACATACCCATCAATAAGTTTTATCAGATTAGGTTGTGATAAGCTTTGGTGGTATCAAAGCTATAGCTTTGGAAATTGATTGTAAAATATAGTTATATGAATTAATAAGTAAATCAAGTGGGGTAGTTTTGATTTTGTCTGGATTTTCATCTTTATTTATTTTCATGTGCATGTATGTTTATTTGCATATTTTATATGATATTGATCCACCAGACCTAAAGATGATAGATGGGTAGAATGGCAGCTAGGCAGCCCCTATAAACAGTACTACTCTGACAATGTGTTATGATATAATTTCTTAATTCATTAGTCAGATAGCCTAGATTATGAGTGAGGCATAGAGTAGAGTTTTTACTGTTAGATAAGATAAGATAAACAGACATCTGTAGATGTTTCTAAGATTGAAGCCTTTAAGACTTGAGAGTGTTGTTAAGCCTAGAGTAGTCAAGGAGGTTGGAGAAAACATTTGAAGGTATGCAGTATCCTCCTAGAAGAAAGTTCTATTGGCTATTTTTCTGTTAGATTGTAAGATAGAGCACTGGTGGATGGACCAATGGGAAGAGAAAGTTTAGGGGAGGCTAAAATCATTGATTAGCTGGGAGAAGTTCTCTGATGTATTTTGAGCCTGGTTTATACCACCTTCAGTATATCAGTAGATGCAAGAGACTTTTTGAGATTGGTTCAGTATAGAAGGATAGTTATGCAGTATGAGGAAGAATTTACTACTTTGGTTAAATATACTCCAAAGCTAGTTAGCACTCTCTTTGGAGAAGTGCTACAAATTTATTAGAGGACTTTGAGATAGTCTAAGATAGTCGCTAGTTCTATTATATATTTTTGATTCCTTTGAGTTTGTGGAGTGAGCCTAATTGATAGAGACTGATATGAAGCTACTCAATAGTGGAGGAATACTAATAGGAAGAAATTCAGTGGCGAGATTTTTTATAGTGATTTTTTCAGGGAAAAAAGAAGAGTAGGTTTTGACTAGGAGAGTTCAGAAGAGATAGATAGTGTGTGTCTATTATAGCTCTGAGTAGTGGATTAAGAAAAAATTTATTGGGATATAAATAAATTGGAATTCATTCAAACATTGATGTTTGAAAGCAAAGGTGTAATAATTGAAGGTGACAATCTTAACATTATCAAGTTCCTTCAAGAATCTATAAAGAAATCAAGGTGGCAAGTGGATACTTCGGTCACTAAGAAGTTATTTTTTCTTATTGATTTCAATAAAGTTATTTTCAATCATACCTCGAGAGATTGTAATAAAGTAGCTGATTTATGTGCTACTTTGGCTTTAGAAGATAGTCTTTTTGTTGATTTTTTTTTCTTTTGGTAACATTCCTTCTTCTTTATTTAGTTTAATAAAGAAGGAATGTGATAGATATTTTTTCTTTTATTAGATTGTAATAATCTTTAGTCTTTAATGCAAATTACAATTTTAAAAAAGAGTGTAATGGATTTCTTGCTAGTTCTGGGAGTTTTATTATTGGGGCACCTATGTGCCAAAGTTATGGCATATTTTATTTTGGTCATTATTATAGGATGATTGGAAAGTATTCTGGTGTTGTCAGGCGGGACACGGGATGGCTGAGAGTCCACAAGTAGGATTTGATTGATGATCTTATCCTAGATCAAAGAGTTCTGCTAAATTGATAGGGAGATTGAGGACAGTTCCACTTAACATGTTTGTTAAGAGTTCTTTAGGTAGAAGTAATGGTTCTAATTCCATGCTAGAGAGATTGCCTTGTAGTGGTCAGAGAGAGCCTAGTGGTTCTATTGCTCTAGCTATAATCTAGTTTAATTTTCTTTCCTATTTTTGATTTCAATGTTATTTTGGCTATGAACTGGTTGAGTCAGTATGAGGCTCAAATTGATTAATTGAAAAAGTGAGTCACTTTGTTTAAAGATAATGAGAGTTATCTATTCTAGGAGTTAGAGGTATATTATCCTATTTAATCTCTGATGTGAAAAAAATAGATTATAGAAAAAAGGGTCGCATAATATTTTTAGCATCAGTTCGGGATAACAAGGTGGATTCTGGTTCTCTTACTAATGTTCTAGTAGTGCAAGAATTCATGGATGTATTTTTTGAGGAGTTAGTTAGTTTACCTCTGAATAGAGACATAGATTTCTGCATTGATGTATTTTTTAGTACCACCCTAATATCTAAAGCTTAGTATAGGATGGCACCTAAGAAGCTTCAAGAGTTAATTCATAGAGGATTCATCTAGACTAGTGTGTCTCTTTAGGGATCACCTATTTTATTTATGAAGGAAAAGGATGGTATGATGTACATGTATATTAACTACAAGGAGTTAAATAAAGTCGCTATCAAGAATAAGTATCCTCTACCACTGATTAGTAATTTATATAATCAATTTACTAGATCTTCTATATTTTTAAAGATTAATTTGCAATCTAGATTTTATCAGGCAAAGGTGAGAGAGGCTGTTGTGAAGAAAATAGCTTTCAGTACGAGGTAGGAACACTATGAGTTCTTAGTCAAGCCTCATGGGGTGATGAATGCACCATTCAATTATATAATTTAATGAATAAAGTGGTCAGGGATTAACCAGATCAGTTTATTATTATTTTCATAGATGATATCTTAGTTTATTTTGCTTGTGAGGAAGAATATGTTAGACATTTGAGGATTATTTTAGACTCCGAGGCAACATCAACTATATGCAAAATTCTTCAAATATGTATTTTAGTTGAGGAGTAATTCTTTTCTGAGGAATGTGGCAAGTAGTGCTAATATTATTATAAATCCCCAAAAAATTTAGGCAATTACTGAGTGACCAAGGCCTGCTATCGTATTTGAGGTATATAGTTTATTGGGTATGACTAGATATTATAGGAAGTTCATGAAAGGGTATTCTTAGATTTCTATACCTCTGACAAGACTGACTCTTAAGTTAGTAGCTTTTTATCTGGACACTTGACTATAAGGCTTATTTTTAGAGACTGAAGGATTGTTTGACTTCTACTCTAATTTTACCTCTTCTATTTAGGGTAGAAAAATTTCAGATATTGAGTGATGCTTTACTGAAAGGTTTGGGATGTATATTGATGCTGTAAAAAAAGGTGATAGTCTATACTTCTAGTTAGTTGAAGCCACATAAGAGGAACCATATCACATATGATTTAGAACTTTTTGCCATGGTCTTTACTCCGAAGATCTTGAGATGTTATATATACGGCGTTAGGTGTGAAATTTTTTCTAATTTTTAGAGCCTAAAGTATATATTCACTCAGAAGGATCTAAATCTGAGGTAAAGGAGATGGATTGAGTTAATTAAAGATTATGATTTAACTATTTAATATCAGCATGGTAAGACAAATGTGGTAGAAGATGCTCTGAACAAGAAATCTTTTGGAGTATCATGTGTTCAGCTTACTTTTTTCTGCAAGAACATATTGTGATTTCATATTTTTTTCTGCAAGAACATATTGTGATTTCATATTTTTGGATATCTGAGGTTGGAGATTTTACTTGAAGCTCACTATTCAGGCTATACTATTTATCCAAGAAGCAATAAAATATATGGTGATTTAAAAAGTATATTTTAGTGTCCAAGATTGGAGAAGGATGTAGTGGAGTTAATTTTGAAATATAAGGCCTATCAGTTGGTGAAGGCAGAGCATCAATGATTGGGAGATCTTCTATAGTCATTGATCATCCTAGAGTGGAAATGAAAGATGCGATGATAGATTTTGCTATGAGTTTTCCCAGGCTGAGATAACGATATAATGTTGTTTGGGTTATTGTTGATTGATTGACAAAGTTTGTGCTTTTCATTTTGATCCAAAAATCTGATCTAAAAAATTGGTTAGCACAGTTATGTGTCATTGATATTATCAGATTGCACGGTGTACTGAAGATGAATACATCTAATCGTGATGGTCGGTTTACCTATAGGTTTTAAAGAGGTATTCAGTAAAGATTGGGTATGAATTTTTATTTTAGCATGATTTTCATCCACAGATAGATGGACAGTCTGAAAGGACTATTTAGGTACTAGGGGATCTTTGTAGACTCTATATTCTAAATTTTAGGGGTTATTGGGAGGATCATATCCCTCTAATAGAGTTTGGTTATAATAATAGTTATCAGTCCATCATAGGTATGGATCCTTATAAAGCTCTTTATGGTAAGAAGTGCAGGACCCCTTTGTCTTTGACAGTGGTGGGTGTTAGACAGATGATAGGGTTAGCTTTTATGGATGAGACTATAGTAAAGATTCATCTAATAAGAAAAAGTTTAATATATGTATAGGATAGGTAGAAGAAACATTTTGATCATAAATATAAGCTAGCTAAATTCCAAATTGGTGATTTTATTAATGTCAAAGTCAGCCCTATGAATGGTGTCAGCAATTTGGAAGGATTGGTAAGTTAAGTCCAAGTTATATCAGGCCTTTTAAGAATACTAAGAGGATTTGTAATTTTACTTATATGTTATTGTTACTTGATCATATATCATATATACACAGTGTAATTCATGTATCTTGTTTGAGAAAGTGTGTATCTAATTTTGGGAATAGAATATCTACTTGAATGTTTAAGTTCATCCGAATCTACACTATAGGGAAGAACTTCCTAAGATTTTGGCATATGATGTAATAAAATTGAGTAAATAGATTTTGATGATGAAGGTGGAGTGGAAGCACAAGACCGCTAGAGAGGCTACTTAGGTGAATGAATCTGAGACAAGATAGTTATATCTAGGTTTTGACTGAGTTGTTTTGATCACGAAATGTTGAGGATAACATTTTTCAAGGAGGTGAGAGTTGTGAGACCTCCAAATTTAGTGATCAGTTCTACCTATTTTGACTCAAAATGAAAAAAGTAAATGTTTGAACTTTTGTGTTTTAAACCCTTTTACATGTGTGTAGAAGTATTTTATGTGTATGAAAAGATCTGCATATGTTCTGGAAGGTGTCCGAGGGGTTTGAGAGCTTTTAAAAAAAATTGTAATTTTTCTTTTAGAGAACCTAGGTATTGGGTGTTCAAGTGCTGTGGCGCTGGACAAATGTGTCTAGGTTCCAAATAGTGACATTGTAGTGCTATAGTCTTGGAAATTTGGGATTTGAGCTAATGTCATAGCACTGTAGCTCTAGGCTGAATTCTGTATTTAAATATAATATAAATCCACTATTTTATTCATTCGAGTGCCGCAGCCAGCTGAGTAAGAGAAAGAAGGAGATGGTTTTTTTGAGAGGAAGGATTGATTTTTGAGCTGGTTTGGGAAATTTATCTGGATCGAGGTATGTCATACTATGCTTATCTCAATTTTTTAAAAATATGAAGTTTTTAAAATTTTTTGATTATATGTATATTTCTTTACCAAAAATAAGGATAAATTTGCATTAGTAAAACTTTTTTAACATAACTTTTTATATGTTATAGAGATTGAGATTATGAATATTTTGAATATTCTTTAAAAATTTATAATTGGGTGTTTTGGCATTTAGGCTATTTTTATTGAATAGAAAAAATTCAAACTCTAAAAAATAGTGTTGCAGTTTGATTAAAGCCATAAAATGAGACTTACACAATCTCTGGTAATTTAGTTATGTATTAAAAGTGTGAACTTTTACCTAGTAAAAATTTTGTTACATACCGTTATAAAAAATTATGTAATTTTGATATGAACTCACTTATACTTTAACTGTTATAATGTGCTTAAATATGTATTTAAATGTTTGAATTATGTGCCTTATTATTATAATGAAAAGTTTTGACAGAAATTTTTGTAAAAGAAGAAGATATTCTAATGCCTATAAGGCATGCTTTGGTGGCTAAAAAGTTATTTTCTAGTGCTTACGGGCATTTTCTGGTGGTAAATATTCAATGTTCTAGTTTCTACAAGTATGTTCTAGCGCTATAAGCATAATGAGAGGTATAATGGGCTAGAATTCTTTGAGATTCTCTTCAAGATTGAAGAAATTTGTTATAAACTATTTTGTGATATGAATTCCAATTTATTTAACTACTCAACATTATTATTTGAATCTTTGGATAATTGCTATGCTCTTATTATTTTACTTAGCATAATGATTTATTATTACTATAATTAACTATGTTTAAATATTCTAAAAATATTTAATAAAAAATATTTGTAAATTTAGATCGGCGTTTGTAGCGTGCTAAGCTTTTGTAACTCACTATAGTTTTGCATTCTATTTTTAGGGTCAGGGAAAAGCAAGAAATATGTTGATTTGTAGTTTAGAATCGGATCTAAGTTTGTATAGGTATTACTCTATTTTGATTTTTGTACAATCATGGATAGCTTTGGTTATGGTTTGCTCTACTCTCTATGTTATTATCATATACTGTAGTGTATATATTGTATATATATTTTGATGAAAAGAAAGATTTTTATGGTTGATTTATTTCTTATAAACTGGATATAATTAGTAGATATGTAGTCTATTATTTATTTTAAAGTTTAAATTGAAAGAAGAAATTTGAAAGAAAATTTTCAAAACTAGATTATGTGATTTGCTTTTCATAGCTCAATACAATAGGTCCTGCCCATCAGTTGGCCTTTTTAGGTTGGGTTTTAATAGTTAGGCCCCATTGCTTTTTTCCTTTTCAAGTTTTCCACAAAATTTTTTTTGTTTATCTTAATGCTTTTATATGTGCATGATAAATTTTTGTATAACGCAGAGATGTAAATACACTCTACAAACTCAAAAATTTGTAGCACGTAGCAGTTTGGCGCTGCCTATGGAAAATAATTCTTGGCTGGGGGGCAACCTTTATTATAACCTTAAAGGGTTATTAATATTAATGTCTTGGGCATGGTTGTAGCAAGGTAGTCTATTTACCATGAACCATTATCATGTTTGAAAGAATACCTTCAATATTGAGGGCAACCCACAACAATAATAAACATACATTATTCTATCTCTTCTAAATCATCAATTATTGTTGCATCAATTGTGTGGATCATAGATTTAGGCTAGGGAGAAAACTTGGTTGCAATCTCAAATGGATATTTATATTAAAATCTCAAGTATGGTGGTGGTCAAGTAAGTATCTCCATATTTTATGCTTCAATAACAGTATTTCAAACAACTGCCTTTAATAAAACTTCCAACAAATATGGGAAGGCTTCAAGTAAATCTTAAACTTTCTACAATCCTCAGTTGAACTAATGTTCCTTGGGCAAGGTCCTAGCTTCAACCTAAAAATATATAGAAATGGTTAAAGGATAGACCAAGCATTCTCCCCCTCCTAATCAAGGTATAATCAACCCTAGGGGGTTTGATTGGATTTCTTCTACACATGTTAATATTAATGAAAAATACTCTGGAAAACAACCTTGGATAGGTGATTAAGTGTTGTTATATATTAATAATAATAATAACCCAAGTGTACATTCTGATCAAGTAATGAAGTGAATGAGAAAGTGTCGATCTCATGAGAAAATATTATGCCACAACTATTTCTATTACTATCTACTTAAGCTACTAAACTTATCCGACACAATGAAATAAAGGGAAGATGCACTCACTACTAAGAAATACAGAAAATAGTAGAGATAACTAGAATTTAAGATGTTTTGGACTAATGATGGTGGATGAATCTACTTTATCCTAAGTAAACTCATCTATAATAGTTATGAATCAGAGCTTCTACACCCTTAAATCTCCATCAAGCTTGTATGGATGTAAAGAAAAGTTTATGGCCTCTCTACAATGATTATATCTCCATATATCCTAGAATACTAATCATCCTATATCTTGACATGTAAGCATTCCATTTCAATACTCCTAATTATTTCAACATTTCTACATCAAGGTAATGTATCACATTATATTTTACATTCATACCTAACTTTTACACAAATTAAATTAAACATGGGAGATAATGAAAACAATAATTCACATTTATATATAAGAGACTACATTTGGATATACATAAATTTTCACATCATCAGCCCAAAATTAGAAGTTTAGCTCGTTATAGAAATAAATTCAAAGAAAAAGCTTTCATTACTTACACCCGAAAAAAAACTACAAATAGAAAAGATGAAGAAAATTTCACCCAAATTGGAGAATCTCATATAGATCCTATGGATGGACCCTTCCCATAGTGAATCTCCTCTTAAACCTTCGCTCTTCACACTCCTTTTCACTCATAAGTGTGGTTTTCTCACTATAAGGATGACCAGCCACTCCACTAAATGTTACTCACTATCCTCTAGCCTCTCTCTTAGACTCTCTCCAAGACTCTCTAATAAAAAAACCAAAAAAATCTATATATATTTCTTATAAAAACTAATACAGAGGCCATGGTGCTCAACATGGTGGCACCACGGCATTAAAATAATGAACTAGCACCTTGACACTGCTTGATTGGCTTTGTTATGGTGTTAGGCTAACCTGTTGTGGTTGTTTGATGATCCAACATGATGCTTGGCTAACTTGGCATGACGCTTCTTTTCTTTAACTATTTGGCCACAGTGCTATAAAAGATGGGCACTATAATGCTTGATCACATCGTCCGACACTACAATGCTTGATTACATTATTCGATGCTATGATGCTTTATAGGTCGACACTTTGTTGTTGAATTTTATGCGAAATAATGGAGGATAGTTCACTTATAGTGTTGTGACATTGAGTAGCACTACGACATTGACCTTCATTCCATTAGGGCTCTAAATTAAATGCAAATTTCTTGAGGCTCTAGCACTACAATGTCTAGTTTTCAGAGCTAAGGCATTGAAGATGTTGCAGTGATGGTTCTTAACTTTGCAAATTTTGCTCCTTTTATCAAGACATTCCTACACAACATCAAATAAAATACACATCTTTACTGAAAGTTAACATAATAAAAAATATAACATTTTTTTCACTTAATAATAAGTCAAACAACTTTGGTGGATTTCTTCTAAGCTCTTCCAAACAGGTTAACATCATTGAGTAACGCTTTGACAAACAACCATGGCTATGTTAAACATCATTGATGGATTTCTATTAATCTGTTTTATAAAAGTTAATGCCATCGAACATGCTCTAAAAAAACCCAAAGAAGGAAAGCCCCTGAGATAGCCTCGATGGTAAGCTAATAATGGACATGATCCTCACTATAAAGATCCCATGAGGGCAAGTGGCAGATAGGGTCTCCACTCATAACCCCAGAAAGGTGTGCCCATGAGATAGCCTCAAAGGGAAGCTAATAATGGATAAGGTGCTCACTAGAAAGACTCTATGAGATTAAGTGGTTGATAGGATCTCCACTCATTCAAAAACCTTAGATGGTAAAATCCTTAGAAGGTTCACAATTATGTACAAAAAATATTTGAAGGAGAAAGCTATAGAAGAAACCCGTGTACATAAAATCTCAAAAGGTAAAAGTGTTTAGTGTAAATTTTGTACAAATTATTACCTTTAGATTCAATGAAAATGTGTTATTTTAGTTGTATTTATACAGAAAATATTTAGTAGAATGCTAAAATTCATAAGTGTTTTTTGATCGCCACAGTACTACTACTTTCAGCTCCGTAGCCTATGCTTTCATAACACCCCAACGCCAAATTTAGACATTATAGTGCTGACTGCTCTAGAATTTTATGGAGATAAACACCCCAGAGGTATCAAGGTAAGTGCTATAAGGTTTACTTTATTACAACACCATATAGTAGCACCATATCATTTGATTCTTGAGAAAATAAACAAAAGGGTGCCAAGAAATTTAAACACCATAGTGCTAGATCAAACATTCAAGCACCATGGAGCTTAACTTTTGCAACAGAGTGCTCAACTTTTGCAGTATTGCAGTGGAGACATTATCAAAATGAGAAGCAATGTTGACTCATCTAAAGTATGCATCATTTCAACCATTAACCGTGCCAGGTCAACTCAACGCCACAACAGAGTATGCTTAACAGTGCTGAGGTGTTAGTTCCTTTATCAAACCCGTAGTGCTAACTTGTCAAGCATCACAGTGCCTGAGTTCGTTCCTACACTTATTATAAATAGTTATCTAGTTCTTTTATTGTAGAGTTATATAACTTTGAGAAAAATTCTTTAACTTTTTGTGTATTTATTTAGTGTCCCTTTAGAGTAAAGTCTATGAGAGGCTAGAGAAGTGCAAGATACTTTCTTTTGAAGTTTTAAGCCTATCTTGTGTAAGTAACTTTGTTATTGAAGGAAGTAATGTGGAGAATACAAATTGATCATTCTAGGTGATATTTTCTTATTAATTCTCTTGTATCTCTTTCTTATATGAATGAAAAGAAAATGAGTTTGCTTTTTTGTCTTCCATGTTTGAATAATTCTCTTAGTTTTGGGCTGATGATGTAAAAGTATAGCAAGTACTAATGTTGACTCATGCGCCTTGAATAAATATACAGATATTTTCAATATCTCCCATTCTTTATTTAATGCATGTAACGACCATGTATGTAATTAATATCTAGTGTGATATATACCCTTTACACAGAAATTCTAGAATAAATAGGGGTATTGAAATGGAATGTTTGCATACCTAGACATAAAATGTTTAACCTTTTAGGTTATATGGAGATAGTATAATTGTAAGGACATAAACCTTCCTTTTAACCCCTACAAACTCGACAAAGATCTAGAGATGAATATGCTCTTATCTACATGTAAAATTATGAGTATCATTAGGAAAACTATGTTGACTTATATCTATTAGTCCAAAATATTTTATTTATATTAGTATCAAATTTTTTGCAAGTCTCCATTACATGGAAAAAACTCAAAAATATCCACTTAAATTGAGTAGGATAAATTGTGCGTTTAAATTAAGCAGTAGTAGTTTAATTATAATTAAGCAGAATACTTTCTCGTGGGATTGACACTCTTCTCTATCACTTTATTACTTGATCGACACATATACTTGTATACTAAGTGGGCTTTCATTATTTTACATCAAAGAAAACCTAACCATGTTTATATTACAAACTAGTTTAATGTGTACCTTACATCATTAACTGTATAGCTTAATTTTGACAAGAAAATGCTCGCTCTGCACATCAAAGTTTTGTCATTGTTTGTTGGGGAAGAACGTGTGTTTTGTAATTTTAAACTATATTATTGAAATAAGTGCATTTTTAGACTTACTTATGAAAGTATGAGATGCGCCAAGAGGGGGGGTGAATTGGTATTTTAAAAAATCAATCCTAAATAAGAGTTCTACTTTTTGTATTTTTTTAAAGGATAACTTAACGAGCAAAGTGTGGAAGAAAGTAAAACGTTCACAACGATGATATTGGTGATACAATTGTAACTTTCATAATACAAGATTTAAAATATGATTTTTCACCAAGCAATTTAAAGTACTAATTAAAAGCATGAAAAATAAAGTACAGTAAAATGGAAAAAGCACACCAGAGATTTTTATAGTGGTTCGGTCACTTGACCTACGTCCATTCCCCGGAGTCCTCTACTCCAGGATTTGCACTAGTAAAAGATGACTCTCCTTTTGCTCCCACAGCAAGGCAGAGAAGCCTTTACAATACTCACTTTCATCTCCCTCAGTGTGGCAAAATACCAAACGCTATGTCACCCTCCTGGTGACGGCAGCGGACCTTCTCCTTTTTCTCCCTCCTGGAAATGGCAGAGTACCTTGACGATGTTGATCTTGAAGCGACTCTTCCCTCGAGAACTTTCCCGGGACTCCCCAAAGCCACAAGAGTAGCAAAGCATGCAGCTAGCTTGGAGCCACCGTGTGATCCCCTCACACTACTTCTCCCTCACGCTTAAGCTCACCTTCACCTTCCTCTCGCAAGCCCTGGATCTCTCCGAAGAAAAACTTCTCCTTCAAGAGTCCCTTCCTCCCTCAAATCCTCTCATAGCAAGAAGATAGACCAACAACCCTCATAAAAAATTTTAAGTTATTTTTATATCAGGCTTCAGAAAACCCTAAAAATTTTAACTTTTGCATCTCTGTTCGTACAGTACGATATATCATCATACCGTACGATCAGTTCAAGTCCAGATTCGTCCAGTACGAGCGTAGACAAACAGTTTTCAAATTTTATACATATCGTACTGTACGATCTGTATATTATACAGGATGATCATGTTGATTTCTACTGTTCGTACAGGACGATCTGTGGGACGATCCCTGGGATGAAAGAATTCATCTCTGTCAGTCATCCAGCACTCCACTAGTCATACAATACGATTAGTTCATTTCAGGATATCATCCTGTACGATATGAATATCGTCCAGGATGAATAGAATAAGAAACCTTGGTTTTATCTAGTACGATCGAAGGGACGAATGAAATCGTCTCTATCTATCGTACGGTACGATATATTATCGTACAGTACGATCGACTTTAAATAAGAAACCAATATTTATTTCCTGATTACGGAAGATAATTTTGGTAAGTATTCAATTAATCGTACCGTATGATCTGGATCGTACAGTATGAATAGTTCAATAAATCAAAATTATAAACTTACCAAACTTATTCTGGCGGCTAGGGTTTTTCAATTGAATCTCATCGTACAGTATGATAAATATCGTATATTATGATTAGATTACAAAGATAATCTTCTAAAAAATAGTCATTAGCCTGAGTATTATTGATTAATCATACAATACGATTTAAAATCATACAGTATGATATTTTTTTAAAAAAAAATTTAACATGAAAATAAATCTCCCCTTGTGTGTGTGCATGGTTGCTCCTTTCACATACATATTTCTATGGCAGACTCAAGAAAATAAAAAATAAAGAAATTAAAATTACAGAATTTTTAACATCCTATTCTACCCGGTTTGAGTCTCCAGTAACCTTGAGCAGTGTGCATCTAACCTGAAATGTTAGTGCTCATATACAAGGATAAACATTTGTAATCTTAAGGAAGTCCATATGGATTCAGTAAGTATTAGTTGTCACCATCAAAATTCAGTGCTCGGGATCCTGGATTTCAACAATCTCCCCCTTTTTGATGGTGTCAAATAATATTTTCTGATGGCCACAGTTGTTATGTCTTCCTTAGCTCCCCCTTAGAAGGATAACTTATTTTTTAAATAGGAGGAGAGAAATTTTTTTTTATTATTATAACCTACAGAAAAAATATAATAAGAGAATAACATATAATATGAACAGAAGGGTAAACATAAATAACTGATATCATTAATAGTAAAAAATAGAACAACACATAAATGTCTCCCCCTTTTGACAGCACCAAAAAGGGAAGAACAAACAAACAACTACAATGACAAGAAACTAGAAAAAAAATACAACATAAGCCACTGAAATATTCAAAATTCTGGATCCTGATCCGGAGGAGGTGGTGGAGGTCGTGGAAACAGTTGGTAGTACTGATGGAGGGACACAAACTGGTAATCGATGGAGGTGAAGCGCTCCCTAAACCATTTCATATCACTTTCATGTTTTTGATGTTGTTGAGCAATGTGGGAATCCAGCCTAGTCTCTAATCAATTAAGGCGTTGAATGATATCATCGTGAGGGTAGTCAGGATGAGCAGGACCAGGTGGGTGTATTAATGGTGGTGGAGGTGCGTCGGCAGAAGCAGCAGCCTCTTCTTCATCAAAATCGGGATCGGCGTGAGCGGCCCCCCGATGGAATAAGATACGAAAAGAGGCATCTGAGTAGAAGATATGAAGACGATCTGGAGGTAGCGGATAATGAATTTGATACTTAGCATCTAAGATGTAGCCTATGACATGTCCTAAAGCAAGGTTCAATTTTCGTAGGGCACCAGGATATTGGAACGCAGACAGGGTATGGATATAATCAAAAATCATTTAGGCTTCATTGAATTTGGTTCCAGACCTTATTGTTACAAATCTGGTTTTGATGATGACAAACATGTTTCCAGTGTGTTTTGCTTGGCTAACCTGTTTTAGGCACAAAAGATCACGAGCAACTCAAGCCAACTCAAGATCGGGTCCAAGTGTGTCCAATGTACTATTTTTCCTTTTCTTGAGTCAATTGTAATGCAACTGTTCCCCCAACTAAGTAACCTTGCACACACACAGTCAGGGGGAGAGCTTGAGTGAATTAGAGTTTTTGTTCATTTTTTGTTCAGATTGTCCTGAATAATACTCACATTGTCCTGGACGATCTAGTAAAAATAGAAACCCTAATTAGGGCAACCAAGGTAAGTACGTCTGATTAAGCAGATCGTCCTGGAGGATCTTTGGATCGTACGGGATGATATGCTCAAATCAGAAATTCTCAGATGCTAGATCAAGTTGGGCAAGTTTTTATTTTTAGATATTTGGTCTGATCGTTCCGGACGATTTAGTACAATCATGCCTAAATTAATCTGGTAATTAAGGAAAGCAATTTATATTTGATTGATACGATCATATCATCCTGGATAATCGCAGGATCATCCCGGACGATCATGATCATTTAGTGTATTTCAGCTGTACGACCCGAACTGTGCTTTGGACGATTTTGGCACTTTTTGAACTAATCGTACAGGACGATATCCTTATCGTCCTGGACGATCAAGTCATTTTTTGGTCGTCCAGCACAGTTTGCTCTGGACGACCCGAACTATCTTTTGGATGATATTCCTCGATTTACACTAATCGTCCCGGACGATGGCAAAATCGTACGGGACGATATGAATAACTTTTTGAACTGATCGTCCAGAAGAGCCAGATTGTTCAGGCTGAATCAGCTAATTTTGAACTGATCGTACAGGACGATCTAGCAATCATCCTGGACGATCTTGGCCGACCAGTTAAGATTTAGGGCAAATTTTAAGCCGGCCTATAAAAGAACTTTTTCTTCAAACAAGAAAAATCTTTTTCCACTTTTCTTCCCAGAGAAACCCTAGAGAGAGAGAGAGTTTGGGAGAGAGAGAAAGGATCTTGTGAGGGGGAGTTAGTGAGGGATTCACTAAGGTTGCTCCAAGAACGTATCGGAGTCATCTTCTCCGCTCGTCGTCTTTTGTCTAGTTGGTGTTCATTGTGGGAGGATCGTTCGCAAGAAGATTTGGGGTTCTCTGCCCGCTTCAGGTGGAAGCAAAAGGAGTCCGAAGGTTCTCTACCTGCTTCAGGAGGAAGCAAAAGGAGGTTAGGTTCTCTGCCTCACATGGTGGTGGAAAGGAGATTTTTGTACAGGCTTCTCCGCCTTGCTATGGGAGCAAAAGGAGAGTCACTTTTTGTTTAGTGCAATACCCGGAGGGGAGGCTCCGGGGAGTGGACGTAGGTCAAGTTGATCGCCACTATAAAATATGGTTTACTTTTCTGATTCTATTTTGTACTTTACTTTTTTGATATTAACTGCTTGGGTGAATATCTGTGATTCATCTTTTTGTTCTTGTTTACTTGTTTCCGTTGCTAAGTATCGAAAAGATTTTTCTGTTCCTAGTGAAAATTTTAAATATTCAATTCACCCCCCCTCTTAGTTAGCCTCGGGACTAGTTCACTAGGGCTTAACATCCCTATCAAACTTTCATGTGGTATCAGAGTGGGATTCAAAATTTAAGTTTAAAAACTTTTAAATTTGATCCATGGCTAACTATAATAATCGTAATACTGCTGAAGGTTATTCTATTACAAGACCACCATTGTTTGATAATATTCCTTTTGATTTTTGGAAAACATGCATGTCTACTTTTATTCAATCAATCGACTATCGCATGTGGATGTTAGTTAAGGATGAATACGAACCACCTTTTAGATTGATTAATAATATGAAAACTAAATTGCCCTTTGCTGATTGGACTTTTGATGATCGTAATTTAGCACAGTTAAATGCAAAATCTTTGAACTGTTTCTTTTGTGCTTTAAAATCTGAAGACTATATGCGTGTTTCTACTTGTACAACGGGTAAAGAAATCTGGGATAGATTGTGTATAACATATGAAGGTGCAACTGAAGTCAAACAGTCTAGGTTAAACATCTTGTTACATGATTACGAACTTTTTCGCATGAAACCTAATGAGACAATTTCAGAAATGTATACAAGGTTCACTCAAATCGTTACCTCTTTGCATGCTCTAGGAAGAGAACTAACTAATTATGAAACAGTGAATAAAATTCTTAGATGTTTGCCTTCTTCATATGATGCTAAGATTATTGTGATCACGGAGTCTAAAGATGTAAATACCTACTCTATTGACAGCTTACTTGGATCACTCATTGCTTACGAGCAAGGGGTGAACCAAAGATAACTTGATACAGGTGAATGAAAGAAGGAGAAGACAGTGGTGCTAAAGGCCAAAGATTCAGATGCTAGCACTTCCGGGTCTGATAGCGATGATGTTGCCTTAATCACAAGGCAATTCAAGAGCTTTCTAAGGAAGAAGAATAAGAACTTTCAAAAGTGGAACAAAGGTAAGACCAGTAGAAATTTTAAAGGTTCATCTGAATCCGTTTATTTTGAATGCAGGAAGCTTGGACACATAAAGATGGATTATCCTACACTCAAGGCTCACCCAAGCAAGGAGAAGGGTGAGGAGAAACCAAAGTTTAGAAAGGACAAGAAGCGAATACAAAAGACATTCTGGGTAGACTCTGCATCCGACTCTTCTGAGACTGAAGCTGAAGAGGAGGAAACAAATCTATGTCTGATGGCTGATGATCACCCTGGTCAGTCGGACCAGGAAGAGGTATGTGAGCTTACTTACGATCAATTACTTGAAGTATCTAAAAAAATTCATGCATCGTATAGGAAGCTTAAGAAAACACATGCTAACTTGAAACTGGATTATTTGACTTTGTAAAAAGAGCATGATGTTTTGATTAAAGATTATTCAACTATTGATAGCAATCACATGTCTTTACTTGATGAGTTTGATGAACTGAATAGAAAGCATTCTGATTTAATTATTGAGCATGATGCATTAAAAATATTGTATATTGAATTAGAAGCTACTTTTAAGAAATTGAATGATATGGCATGTGAATTAGAAAGTAATGAAAGTGCAAGAACTTTTGAGATTGCTAGTCTTAACAAGGAGAATGAATTTTTAAGAGTAAAAATTGCTACTTTTGAAAAGAACAAAAAACCACCTACTTTTGAACAGTTTTATGCACCGCCACCTTTTGAAAAATCTGTTAGAAATTCATCAAAGCATGTTTTATACACTTCTAGGAAGAGGCACTATCACTCACGACGTTAAGTTAATCCTTTTCCTGGTGTTAGATATTTTTCATGTGGCATGTTAGGACACATTTCCCACACCTGCACTGTTCACCGTAGTACACATTGGGTGCGGAGACCCAAACTGCCTGTTTCACAGCACAGCATGCATGTACTGCATTCTTCTTTTCATAAGAAGGAACCCAAACCTGTTTGGGTTCCTAAGACTGACATTTGATATTTTTGTAGGGGTGCTCTCACACAAGACCTCGTGAGAGCATGTGGTACCGGGACAGCGGATGTTCTAGACACATGACTGGAGATGCAAATCAGTTCATTTCGCTGGAGGCCAGGGCTGGAGGCAAGGTTACACTTGGAGATAACACCACCAGGAGGGTGGTAGGCATAGGTATAATTAGTGATTCAAAGAATTTTATGATTGATAATGTTTTGCTTGTAGATGGACTGAAACACAACTTATTGAGCATCAGTCAACTTTGTGACAAGGGATACAGCATCAAATTCCTGCCCACTGGCTGTATTTTAAGCTTAAATGATAAAGTTATTTTGCAGGGGCAAAGGATCAACAACGTCTACAAGCTGGATGTAAGTTGCATTAAATATGATAATTCAATTTGCTTAAAAATTGCTGCTGATGAGTCTTGGTTGTGGCATAGGAGATTGTGTCATGCCAGTATGAAAACCCTTAGGAGAGTCACCCAAAAGGACTTAGTTAGAGGTATGCCCAAGCTTAAGTTCACTAAGGATCACCTGTGTGATGCCTGCCAGTTAGGGAAGAAAGTCCAGTCCTCTTTTCACTCTGTTAAAGATATTAGCACCTCTAGACCTTTAGAAGTTCTTCACATGGATCTCTTTGGACCCATTAGCACTGCCAGCTTAGGGGGAGAGTCTATGGATTTGTGATTGTAGATGACTACTCGAGGTTCACTTGGATTAAATTTTTTTCTCACAAATCTGAGTCATTTGATGAGTTTAAGTCCTTCTCCACTTGGATTCAGAGGAAGTTAGGTTGTGAGATCCTGACTATTCATAGTGATCATGGTGGAGAGTTTGAGAATGTGAAGTTTGAAAGTTTTTGTGAGGGGCAAGGGATTAGTCACAATGTTTTAGCTCCTAGGACCCCTCAGTAGAATGAGGTAGCTGAAAGGAAGAACAGGACCTTAGTGGAAGCTGCTAGAGCCATGATTGCGGAGTATTCACTTCCAAAATACTTCTGGGCTGAAGCAGTGAATACTGCCTGTTATGTGCTGAATAGGGTGAATGTGAGATCAAAACTGAACAAGACACCTTATGAGATCATTAAGGGTAGAACTCCAAACCTGTCCCACCTCCATGTCTTTGGCTGTAAGGTTCTCATTCTGAACAATGGGAAATCACCCTTAGGAAAGTTTGACCCCAAATCTGATGAAGGAGTATTTTTAGGCTATTCTAGTGTGGGGAAATCCTTTAGGGTGTTCAATAAAAGGACTTTGGTGGTGAAAGAGACAACCCATGTGGTGTTTGATGAATCTGATCCTAAGGTGAATGGAATTGAGGAAGAAGAAGAGGTAGAGGAGATTACCCAAGGGATTAGAAATGCAAATCTGGAGGAGAGGGTAGAACCTCAAACCACAATGCCTAGAGATTGGAGAAATTCTTTGAGTCATCCTAAAGAACTGATCTTAGGAGACCTTTCTGAAGGTGTTAGGACTAGGCATGGACTTAGGAAAGAAGTAAACCATTTTACCTTTATCTCAATGACTGAACACACCAACATCAATCAAGCCCTTTCTGATGAGTTTTGGATCTTAGCTATGCAAGAAGAATTGATTCAGTTTATAAGGAATGATATTTGGGAGTTAGTAGAAAGACCTAGAGATCAAAGTATTATGGGAACCAAGTGGGTCTTTAAGAATAAGATGCATGATTCTGGTGTGGTGGTGAATAAGGCAAGATTGATGGCTAAGGGGTATAATCAGATATGAGGGATTTATTTTGAGAAGATTTTTGCCCCTGTAGCTAGATTGGAAGTCATTAGAGTGTTACTAGCCTTTACCTGTTATAAGGGATTCAAGCTGTTTCAAATGGATGTCAAGAGTGCCTTTTTAAATGGGCTAATAAAAGAGGATATTTTTGTAGAATAACCCCCAGGTTTTGAGAGTTCCCAATATCCGAATCATATTTACAAATTAAAAAGGGCCTTATATGGATTGAAACAGGCACCCAGAGTTTGGTATGAGAGGCTTAGCTTATTCCTGTTAGAAAGAGAGTTTGTTAAGGGGAGCGTAGACACCACCCTTTTTCTGAGAAGCATAGGAGATGACTTACTCATTGTCCAGATCTATGTTGATGATATAATTTTTGGATCTTCTGATAAATATTTATGTGATGAGTTTTCTGAAATAATAAGTAAGGAGTTTGAGAAGAGTATGATGGGAGAACTGTCTTACTTTTTGGGGTTTAGCATAAGGCAAACAGATGATGGAAACTTTCTCAATCAATCTAAATACACTAAGGATATTTTGAAGAAATATGAAATGGACAAAGCCAAGCCAATCAATACTCCCATGAGCTCCTCTATTCAGTTAGATAAGGATTCAAGTGGAAAATCTGTTGATCAGAAGAAGTATAGAGGAATAATAGGATCACTGATTTACTTGACTGCTAGCCGACCTGATATCATGTTTAGTGTCTATCTTTGTGCTAGGTTTCAGGCTGATCCTAAAGAGTCCCACTTGACTGCTGTTAAGAGAATTCTTAGATATCTTTTAGGGACCCCAAACCTAGGAATCTGGTACCCTAGGCACAACACCTCTTTTGAGATCATTGGATATTCTGATTCTAACTTTGCGGGGTGTAGGGTGGATAGAAAGAGCACTTCTGGTACTTTTCAATTTATAGGACAATCTTTAGTCTCCTGGTCTGGTAGAAAATAGAACTCAGTTGTACTTTCCACTACTGAAGCTGAGTACATTACCTTAGGGAGTTGTGTGGCCCAAGTTCTTTGGTTGAAGCAATAAGTCTTAGATTTAGGATTACCTGTTGGCACAATTTCTGTCCTGTATGATAATATTAGTGCCATCTGCATCTCTAAGAATCCAATCCAACATTCTAGGACCAAACATATTGATATAAGGCATCACTTCATTAGGGACCATGTTACAAAAGGGGACATTGAGCTACATCATGTAGCAACTGAAAATCAGCTGGCAGACATATTCACTAAACCACTGGCCTTTGACTCATTCAGCATTTTGAGAACCAGATTAGGAGTGATTGATATAAATGCTTGATTTTGATGACTGCTGATTTCTGATTATTCTTATTATTATTCTGTTTTCTGTTAGTTAGTTTTTGTTTTTGATTTGATTATTTGCTTTCAGTTGGTTTTATTTCTTCTGCTGATTTCTGTGTTAGCCCTGTTGTTAGTTTGATTTGAGTATTTACTTTAATGTGATTTTCTACCTTTTTTTTATTCACTGGTTCATCTCTTGCACTTACTGTTTTATGCTTTTCAAAGTCTGATCACTGCTCACTACTTCTGATAATCTAAATTTCTGACTGGGAGTTTTACCTTATTTTTTTTTGGAAGCTGGTAAGCAGTGATTGACTCCACTGGATTTGTTAAAGGGAAGAAACTTAGATGATTGTTTCTCTTCCTCTAACTCCTTTGCTGGTGTATTATTTCTTTTGGATAAATATCCTCTTCAAAATTAAAATTTTAGTTTTTGAAATAGAGATTTATTTTATCTTCCTACAGTAATCTACCTCATATCAATAGTGTTTTCAATGTCTTGAGTCATTATTTTGATTTTCTAAAGCAAGTGATTGCACTTATCATATGACGTCTGGCTTTTGTTTTGTGAATTACTCTTCCTTATCGTGGAGAGCATCTCCTATATCTGGAAGGTAATTTCACA
The DNA here is from genome assembly GCA_019925795.1 of Dendrobium chrysotoxum. Taxonomy (NCBI): domain Eukaryota; kingdom Viridiplantae; phylum Streptophyta; class Magnoliopsida; order Asparagales; family Orchidaceae; genus Dendrobium; species Dendrobium chrysotoxum. The sequence goes on along the minus strand of CM034306.1, from coordinate 44,528,831 downwards.
GCTGAGACTATTTAACAATTATGAAAAGAAGAAAGCTTACAAAAGATGTGCAGTGCGCCAAATCAATTGAAAAGAGGCACAAAATGAGCCCAATGCTGAAAAGATGCGAAATGTCACCAACTAAAAGATACACAAAGTGTATCAAAAATGAAAAGATGCACAAAGCACCAAATAAATTGAAAAAGAGGCACAAAATGAGCCCAACCAAGCTTTCTTTCCTTTCAGATTGTTAAGGGTCTTAGAAAAATCCATGCGCCACTTAATACTTTCAAAAGCTTGTGTTTGACAATCCTGATTTCTAATTTTTTATTTTGTAACACTATTATATCAGATATTTTTCTGGAACGAGCCTTGAAAGGATCTCTTTTTGAATCTAATTTCTTTTCTTCTGAATTGGATGTTTGTTTTGAAAGAGATTTGCATCGATAAGGTGCCCGAGGTGGGAGTTACGAAAGTCAAATTTTTTTAACTTTTTTTGGATTTCAGCACTGTCAATCATTTTCTTATTGGTTTTTGGATCTAAAATCAAGAAAAAATTCTGATTTACTCGAGCAGCTTGATCAAAAAAAAAAGTGTGTTGCTTTTATGTATTTTTGCTGTGAGTTTTATTCATTTTTGTTTTATTTTAGTTTCGTGATTGTGTCTTTGGGATCCTGATTTGTCATCTCCATCATTCATCTTTTTTTGTCTTTCTTCACATCATCCTGGACGATTCCCCAATCATCCTAGATGATCCTTTTCGTCCTGGACAAACCATAAATCATCCTGGACGATCCATAAATCATCCTGGATGATCCATTCAAAACCTGCCCGCAGTCTGATCCTACTGCTGAGAAACCTAATTATTGGTGATCATCTGGGACGATCCCTGAATCATCCTGGACGATATGATCCATATCTTCCTGATCTGATCGAACGGCTGATATTGCACTAATTATTGGGCATCATCCTGGACAATCCACCTTATCGTCCTGGACGATCCACATGTCCAGCCCCTGGACGATTCGAATTCGGCCCATCTGACATATTTATTGTATATCGTCCTGAACGATCCACCTAATCGTTCGGGATGATACTTTTCTTCAACGGTTGTCCAGCCTGACTCCTCAGGACGATCGCCTGTGTCTAATCGTCCTGGATGATCTCTGATCGTCCTGGATGATCTATGATCGTCCTGGATGATCTGACCTCTTTTTTGACCAATCGTCTTGGCTATAATTATTGCACCTATCTTCTTAGATAATATCGCGATCGTACAGGACGATCAGGATAAATTCTATTTAAATAGCTGTTTTCTTAAGGATTTTCCACACTCTTTCTTCCAATCTCCCTCTACTTCCCTTCACTTTTGATTTCTAATGGCTGGTGGCAAACGTTCGCGACAAAAGGGTGCGAGTTCCTCCCGGGGACATGTTGATCCTCGCTTTCCAAATGCAGCCGATCAGACTGCTTACGAGCGCTATTGTGAGGTGGGGATCACACAGTCGAAAATAGTAAATCCCCGCACTCTTACTTATCCTGTTCTTGATCTCTTCGTACACACATCCCTTACTTTCATCATGACTCTCGCCTTTCCTTTTAGCACGGAACTTCTTCAAGTTTTCTTTGCCAATTTGCTTATTTCTGCTGATTATTCCACCCTCCGCTCGTATGTAAATCAATGTCCCGTTGAACTCACTTACCAGGACTTTCATAACATTCTCCAACTTTCTGTCACTGGAGACAAACTCCACACGCTTATCACCGACCCTAACTATGATTGGAGTGTCGCCAATCATTTCCTTCGCAATACAAATGCCCACTATCATGATAATGCTTGCACTACACTTCTTAAGGATGCACGGACCATTCAGCATGTCCTTCGTTCCTCCGTCATTCCAAAGGCGGGGGATCGAATTCACATCACCCCACTACTATCCTTGACCACATACTACGTCTTGGCCCATAGGAAATTTAATGCCACTGAACTTATTATTCGATACATCGAGCACCTCACCACTATTAGGGATCCAGGTCATCACTGTCGTCCTAATCTAGCCTTAGGACATATCATTTCCTATGTCCTAGAAACCAAATATGACCTGTAGTATCCTGTAGCTCCAAATGTCCCTCCTTCCTTCTTCACCAACAATTCCTTCCATGTCCTACACAGCACCCGACTACATCCGGAGCCCGCCTCGGATGTTGAGGAGGAAGAGGAAGAGGCTATTCTAGTCCCTGCTGCACCCGATGCACCTGCTCCCCTTCACACTCCCTCTCCCTTTGACCACCTGGTGCAGCGCTTTGATCAGTGGGAGGCCAGATTTGACTCCTATGTGGCTACCCAGGAGCAGCGGCACACCGAGGACATCCAGCGCTTCACGGACTATGCTGCGCAGCAGCAACAATAGCATGACCAGGACACTGCCTAGATTGGAGCCCACTTTTAAGCCATTAACAACTACTTCAACCCACCACCGCCACCTCCTTTTGATCAGGATTCGCCTCCGTTCTAGTTTTCTATTTTGTACTTGTCTTCTTTTCTGTTGTGTACTAATGTTTCAGTGTTCTATTTTTCCCTCCTCCTTTTGTGATGTCAAAAGATGGAGTCAGTTGTAGTTGTTTCAGTTTTCTATTATGTGTTATGCTTCCTGTATTGATTTAGTTGTTAAATAAAAAAAATATATTTGCTTTTCAATTTCATAGTTATTTTTATTTTCAAACTACTGTACAAATATTTGCCATCATTAAAAAGGGGGAGATTGTTACAAATCTGGTTTTGATGATGACAAACATGTTTCCAGTATGTTTTGCTTGGCTAACCCGTTTCAGGCATAAAAGATCACGAGCAACTCAAGCCAACTCAAGATCGGGTCCAAGTGTGTCCAATGTACTATTTTTCCTTTTCTTGAGTCAATTATAATGTAACTGTCCCCCCAGCTAAGTAACCTTGCACACACACACTCAGGGGGAGAGCTTGAGTGAATTAGAGTTTTTATTCATTTTCTGTTCAGATCATCCTGGACGATATTCACATCGTCCTGGATGATATTCACAGCGTCCTGGACGATCCAGTAAAAATAGAAACCCTAATTAGGACAACCAAGGTAAGTGCGTCTGATTAAGCAGCTCGTCCTAGACGATCTTTGGATCGTACGGGATGATATGCTCAAATTAGAAATTCTTAGCCGCCAGATCAAGTTAGGCAAGTTTTTATTTTTAGATATTTGGTCTGATCGTCCCAGATGATACGTGTATCATCCCGAATGATTCAGTACAATCATGCCTAAATTAGTCTGGTAATTAAAGAAAGTAATTTATATTTGATTGATACGATCATATCATCCTGGACGATCGCAGGATCGTCCCGGACGATCATGATCGTTTAGTGCATTTCAGCTGTACGACCCGAACTGTGCTCAGGATTTTGGCACTTTTTGAACTAATAGTACAGGATGATATCCTTATCGTCCTGGACGATCAAGTCATTTTTTAGTCGCCCAGCACAGTTTGCTCTGGACGACCCGAACTGTCTTCTAGACGATATTCCTCAATTTACACTAATCGTCCCGGATGATCGCAAAATCATACGGTACGATATGAACAACTTTTTGAACTGATCGTCCAGAAGAGCCAGATCGTCCAGGCTGAATCAGCTGATTTTGAACTGATCATACAGGACGATCTAGCGATCGTCCTGGATGATCTTGGCCAACCTGTTGAGATTTAGGGCAAATTTTAAGCCGGCCTATAAAAGAACTTTTTCTTGAAATAAGAAAAATCTTTTTCCACTTTTCTTCCCAGAGAAACCCTAGAGAGAGAGAGTTTGGGAGAGAGAGAAAGGAACTTGTAAGGGGTAGTTAGTGAGGGATTCACTAAGGTTGCTCCAAGCACGGATCAAAGTCGTCTTCTCCGCTCGTCATCTTTTGTCTAGTTGGTGTTCGTTGTCGGAGGATCGTTCACAAGAAGATCCGGGGTTCTCTGCCCACTTCATGTGGAAGCAAAAGGAGTCCGAAGGTTCTCTACCTGCTTCAGGAGGAAGCAAAAGGAGGTTAGGTTGTCTGCCTCACCTGGTGGTGGAAAGGAGGTTTTTGTACAGGCTTCTCCGCCTTGCTGTGGGACCAAAAGGAGAGTCACTTTTTATTTAGTGCAATACCGAGAGGGGAGGCTCTGGGGAGTGGACGTAGGTCAAGTTGACCGAACCACTATAAAATCTAATTTGCTTTTCTGATTCTATTTTGTACTTTACTTTTTCGATATTAATTGCTTGGGTGAATATCTGTGATTGATCTTTTCATTCTTGTTTACTTGTTTCTGCAGCTAAGTATCGAAAAGATTTTTCTATTCCTAGTGAAAATTTTAAATAACCAATTCACCCCCCCTCTTGGTTAGCCTCGGGACTAATTCACTAGGGCTTAACATCCATATCGAACTTTTAATTATTAGATAAGTGACCACAGACAGCAGTGGAGTAATATGGATGCGGTCTCCAGCTTTGGGTATGATGGACGTGCGAAGGACATGCTAGATAACGCGTGCATTTTGATTCATGGTTTGGACAAGGGGCAGATGTTGATTAGATGGGACACTTCTAAGGGTCATGTTAACTAAGGTCCAATCATAATCATGTGAGATCATAGATTAGGGACGAGGGCCGTCAGTGGATAGCCCAAAGTGTGCAGCTATGCCGTTGACGGTGATAACGACATGCTATTTGCAGACATAGGAAGTGAAGGTGGTGTTCTCTAGGTCGACTTCTATATTTGCAAGAAATTCAAAAAGTAGTTCAGAGTGGAAGGGAAACGCTAGAGTCAACAGAAATTGAAGAGTGGTGGAGGCGAAAAGGTTCATCACCTCGAAGTTCAGAGCGGCTTGATTCAACATTCGAGATGGGGTGATTTTGGCTTCTTTGAGTTTATTGTATGCTTTCTCATCTGCAGTGGAGAGAAAGCGATCGTCGAATCGCCGAGAGGAGGAAGAGCTCCCGACGATCATTCGACTGCGTTTGCTTGCACCAGACATTGTTGAAGAAGTGAATTGAGAAAGTGAGGAATTTGGAAGAGGAGTGAGTGATTTTAGCCAAAGAAGGCCTCCATTTAATAGAATTTTGGAACTATCATACAGTACGATCGAGGATCGTACAGTACGATAGGTGCAATTATGTCGTCTGGATGACCGTTTAGAAAAAGGGAGTCAAATCGTATAGTATGATCAGAATCATATTGGATGAACGTGAGTGAGTGGCGTTCGTCCTGAGAAGTCGTCTGAATGACTTTTGACAAAATGAATCGTACAGTACGAACAGGTGTTCGTACAGTACGAAGGGCAATAATTTTCATATCGACTGAGCTTAAACTCATCCCAATCCATTTGATAAGTGGATCGTACAATACGATGTGTGGTTCATACAGTATGATGACCAATAATATGTATCGTACTGTACAAGTGGTGAGTCGTACAGTACGATATGTGCAAGCCAGGAGAGATCTGGACAGTGAATGGGAGTGGACGGCTGAGATTTGAGTGATTTTGGGATAATCGTATAGTACGATATGTGATCGTACAGTATGATGTGCAGAGAAATTCAAGGTTTGTCATCAGCAAGGTAAGAGGATCAGGAAACCTTTTTTTTTGTTTTTTTTTTAAAGAAAACAAAACAACATAACAAACACAATTTTTTTTTTGTTTAAGCTTGAATGTCTATGACACCTAATTTTGTTCTTAAGGTGTTAAAGGTGTCATAATCTAATGGTTTTATGAAAATGTATGCCAATTGATCTTCAGTAGCAACATGGTGCTGTTCAATATCTCCTTTGGCTACGTGATCTCTTATGAAATGATGTCTAATATTTATATGTTTTGTTTGTGAATGTTGAATTGGATTTTTGGATATACAAATAGCACTAGTATTGTCACACATGATTGGGATGGTTCCTACAGGTAGTCCTAGATCTAAAAGTTATTGTTTTAACCACAAAACTTGTGCAACACAGCTACCTACCGCTATATATTCTGCTGCGGTTGGTGATAGGGCTACCGAATTCTATTTTCTACTGGACCATGAAACTAATGATTTTCCAATGAATTGAAAAGTACCCATAAGTGCTTTTTCTATCTATCCTACATCCTGTAAAGTCTGAATCTGAGTACCCTAAGATTTCAAAAGTAGTGCTGTGTCTAGGATACCAAATTCCTAAGTTCGGGGTGCCTAGTAGATATCTAAGAATTCTTTTGAAAGCAGCCATGTGAGATTCTTTCGGGTCAGCTTGAAACCGGGCATAGAGACACACACTAAACATTATGTCTGGTCTACTGGCAGTCAAGTAGAGAAGTGATCCAATTCTTCCCCTATATCTCTTTTGTTCTACAGACTTCCCACTGGGATCTTTATCCAATTGAATGTTAGAGCTCATGGGAGTATTCATAGCCTTAGCATTGTCTATTTCATATTTTTTTCAGAATATCATTTTTGTACTTAGATTGGCTAAGGAACGTTCCACCTTTCATTTGTTTTACACTAAACCCAAGGAAGTAATTAAGTTCTCCCATCATACTCATTTCAAACTCATCACTCATTATTTTTGAAAATTCATTACATAAGTTTTTCTTCGTCGATCCGAACAAGATGTCATCTACATAAATCTGAACAATGAGTATCTCAACTCCTACCTTCTTCAAGAATAAGGTGGTGTCCACACTACCTATAACAAAGCCTCTATCTAGTAGGAATGTACTAAGTCTTTCATACCAGGCCCTAGGTGCTTGTTTTAACCCGTATAGTGCCTTTTTCAGTTTGAACACATGGTTTGGAAATTGTGAGTTTTCAAACCCGGGGGTTGCTCCACATAAACATCTTCCTTGATAACCCCATTCAGGAAAGCACTCTTGACATCCATTTGATACAGCTTAAAATCCCTAAAACAAGCAAAGGCTAACAGTACCCTGATGGCTTCTATTCTAGCTACCGGAGCAAAGGTTTCTTCAAAATCTATTCCTTCAATTTGGTTATACCCCTTTGCTACTAACCTAGCCTTATTTCTCTCTACTACTCCAGAGTCATTCATCTTATTTTTAAAGACCCATTTAGTTTCAACCACACTTTGTTCTTTAGGTCTTTTGACTAATTCCCATACATCATTCCTAACGAATTGGTTCAACTCTTCTTGCATTGCTAGGATCCAGAATTCATCTCCTAAGGCTTGATATATATTCGTGGGTTCAATCATAGATATAAATGCAGAATGACTAACCTCTTTCCTAAGTCCATGCCTAGTTTTTACCCCTTCTGATGGGTCTCCTAAGATCAGTTCTCTCAGATGATTAGAAGAAAATTTCCAATCTCTAGGTAGATGTTCCTGAGGTTTCGCTCTAGTCTCTATGGTAATGGTTTCTACTCCCCATTTAATCTCAACTTCTTCTTCTTCATGATTAGATTCAGAGGTCTTATTGGATTCATCAAATACCACATGGGTAGACTCTTCTACTACTAGGGTCCTCTTCTTAAAGATTCTATAGGCTTTACCTACAGATGAGTAGCCTAGGAAAACCCCTTCATCAGATTTAGGATCGAACTTTCCTAAGGGTGACTTGCCATTGATTAAGATGAAGCATTTGCAACCAAAAATGTGTAAGTGGGAAAGATTGGGTGTCCTACCCTTAAGCAACTCATAGGGTGTCTTATTAAGTTTGGATCTAACATTTACCCTATTTAAAACATAGCACGCAGTATTTACTGCTTCTGCCCAAAAATATCTCGAAAGAGTGTATTCAACTAATATAGCCCTAGCAGCTTCAACTAAAGTTCTATTCTTTCTTTGTTCTATTCCATTTTGTTGAGGAGTTCTAGGGGCAGAGAACTTATGTTCTATTCCAACATCTTTACAAAACGATTCAAACTTATCATTCTCAAATTCTCCACCGTGATCACTATGAATTGTCTTAATTTCACATCCTAATTTTCTTTGAATCCAAGTGAAGAAAGTTCTAAACTCTTCAAATGACTCACTCTTATGAGCTAGGAATTTTACCCAAGTAAACCTAGAGAAGTCATCCACTATTACAAATCCATAAGATTTTCCTCCTAGGCTAGCGGTACTAACAGGTCCAAATAGGTCCATGTGTAGAATTTCTAGATGCCTAGTGGTGTTGATATCCTTAATTGAATGAAATGATGATTTCACCTATTTTCCTAGTTGGCAGGCATCACATAGATGATCCTTGGAAAAGTCTAACTTAGGTATTCCTCTAACTAAGTCTTTCTGAGTGATGTTCCTATGTGTTTTCGTACTAGCATGGCATAGTCTCCAATGCCATAGCCAAGAGTCATCAGCTATTATTTTCAGACACAAAGAGTTTGAGTTTTTGATGTAGTTTAAATCTAATATGTAGACATTATTTATGCGTTTTCCTTCTAACACAAGTGTACCATGTAGGCTAATCATGCATTTGTTAGACAAAAACTTAATGTCAAAGCCCTTATCACATAGTTGACTAATACTTAAAAGGTTATGCTTTAAACCATCAACTAACAATACATTTTTAATTATTAAATTCTTAGAGTTTCCAATAATACCTGAGCCCACCACTTTTCTGGTGGTGTTGTCTCCCAGAGTTACCTTGCCTCATGACCTGGCCTCCAGTGTCACGAACTGCTTCATGTCTCCAGTCATGTGTCTCGAGCAGCCACTATCCAGGTACCACATGCTCTCACTAGGTCTTTTATGAGAGCATCCCTACAATGTCAATCACAGGTTAGCTTTGGGAACCCAAGTGAGTTTGAGTTCCACCCTATGCTTATATAAATGAAATGTATGCATGTTATGCTGTGATGAATGCGATTTAGGTCTCCACACTAGATGTGTCCTATGGTGAATTGTGCACGTGTGGGCTATGTGACCTAGCATGCTACAAGAATAACATCTAACACTGGGAAATGGGTTCACTAATCTACGGGGGTGGTAGTGCCTATTTCTGGGTTTGGATGATGCATGCTGTGTTGGTTTTGAATGAGATGGTTCACATGGTGGAGGCTGAAAAAACTCAGCAAACATGGGAGGTGTTTTATTATTTTTGAATGCATGAAGTTTTTCATTTAAAAATTTATTCTCTTGGTTAAGGCTTGCATATTCAAATCTCAATGTATGCTCACTCCTACTTAGTTCCTCTGTAAGTTCTTCTAATTCCTTAAATGCATTCTCTAGTTCAACATGTGATGATTTCAAAGTATCGTGTGCAGTGGTTAACTCAATATGCTTCTTATTTAATGCATCATATTCATCAAGCAAAGACATATGATCTTTATCCAAGTTAGAAAAATTTGTAACTACACTAGCATGCTCTTTTTGTAAAGTACTAAACTCAGTGTTAAGACTAACATGCTTTTTCTTTAACTTTTTATATGAGTCATAGATTTTTTCAAAAATAATAAGCAGTTCATTGTAAGACAGTTGACATACCTCATCTTGATCTGATTGATCAAGATTATCATTAGTCGTAAGACATAGATTCGTTACCTCCTCCTCTGCTTCTTCTTTCGATGATTCTGAGGTAGAGTCGGCCCAAAATGCTTTTTGTGTCTTAAATTTGCCCTTCTTGAGCTTTGATCTTTCCTCACCCATTTCCTTGGTTTGATGAGTTTTGATGTTGGGGCAATCAGCTCGGAGATGACCGGGTTTCCTGCACTCAAAGAAAATTATGTCAGATGTAACTTTAGTATGCTTTGAGCTTTTACCTTTGTTCCAATTGCTCTGATGACGGCGCTGCTTTCTTTTCAGAAAATTCTTGAACTGACGAGTCATCAAGGCGATGTCGTCATCTTCCTCCACTGCTGAGCTGTCACTTTCAGAATTGTTTGCTTTTAAAGCTACCATTCACTCCTTCTTCTTTTCACCTGCATCACTTTATCGTTGACTCACTCCTTGCTCGTAGGCAATGAGGGACTCAAGTAAATTATCAATAGAATAAATGTTCAGATCTTTTGACTCAGTTATTATAGTGATTTTAGCATCATACGAGCTAGACAAACATCACAGTATTTTATTAACTTTTCCGAGTTAGACAACTCTCTCCCTAAAGCATGCAGAGATGTTACAATCTGGGTGAATCTAGTGTACATGTTAGATATAGTTTCACTAGGTCTCATGCGGAATAGTTCATAATCATGTAGCAATATGTTCAACCTAGATTGTTTGACCTCACTAGTTCCTTCGTACGTGATACACTGTTTATCCCAAATTTTCTTACCAGTAGTACAAGTTAATACTCGCATATAGTCTTCTGATTTTAATGCACAAAAGAAACAATTTAGACATTTAGCATTTAACTGTGCAAGTTCTCTATCCTCAATGCTCCATTCATTAAATGATATTTCAGTTTTAATTCCATTCAACATACAAAATAGTGCAGAATAGCCTTCATGGACCAACATCCACATGCGATAGTCTAGAGACTGTAAAAATTTAGACATGCATATTTTCTAGAAATTAAACGGTATATTGTCAAATAAAGGTGGACTGGTTATAGAATAACCCTCCGCTGTGTTACGGTTACCAAATTGAGCCATGGATCTTATGTTTCTAGGTTTTCTAAAAAACTATTTTGAAAGCCCGCTCTGATACCACTTGAAAGTATGAGATACGTTAAGAGATGGGGTGAATTGGTATTTTAAAAAATTAACCCTAAACAAGAGTTCTACTTTTTGTATTTTTTTAAAGGATAACTTAATGAGTAAAGTGTGGAAGCAAGTAAAACATTCACAACAATGATATTGGTGATACAATTGTAACTTTCACAATATAAGATTTAAAATATGATTTTTCACCAAGCAATTTAAAGTACTAATTAAAAGCAAGAAAAATAAAGTATGGTAAAATGGAAAAAGTACACCAGAGATTTTTATAGTGGTTCAGTCACTTGACCTACGTCCACTCCCCGGAGTCCTCTACTCCGGGATTTGCACTAGTAAAAGTTGACTCTCCTTTTGCTCACACAGCAAGGCGGAGAAGCCTTTATAATACTCACTTTCACCTTACTCGGTGCGGTAGAATATCAAACGCTATGTCACCCTCCTGGTGATGGCAGCGGACCTTCTCCTTTTTCTCCCTCCTGGAGATGGCAGAGTACCTTGATGATGTTGATCTTGAAGTGACTCTTCCCTCGAGAACTTTCCTGAGACTCCCCAAAGCCACAAGAGGAGTAAAGCATGCAGCTAGCTTGGAGCCACCGTGTGATCCCCTCACACTACTTCTCCCTCACGCTCAAGATCACCTTCACCTTCCTCTCCTAAGCCCTGGATCTCTCCGAAGAAAAACTTCTCCTTCAAGAGTCCCTTCCTCCCTCAAAGCCTATCACAGCAAGAAGATAGACCAACAACCCTCATAAAAAAATTTTAAGTTGTTTTTATATAAGGCTTTAGAAAACCCTAAAAATTTTAACTTTTGCATCTCTGTTCGTACAGTATGATATATCATCGTACCGTACGATCTGTTCAAGTACAGATTCATCCAGTACGAGCACAGACGAATTATTTTCAAATTTTATACATATCGTACTGTACGATCTGTATATCGTACATGACGATCATGTTGATTTCTACTGTTCATACAGGATGATCCCTGGGATGAAAGAATTCATCTCTATCAGTCGTCCAGCACTCCACTAGTCATACAGTACGATTAGTTCATTTTAGGATATCGTCCTGTACGATATGAATATCGTCCAGGACGAATAGAACAAGAAACCTTGGTTTTGTCTAGTACGATCGAAGGGATGAATGAAATCGTCTCTATCTATCATACGGTACGATATATTATCATACAGTATGATCAACTTTAAATAAGAAACTAACATTTATTTCCTGATTACGGGAGATAATTTTGGTAAGTATTCAATTAATCGTACCGTACGATCTGGATCATACAGTATGAATAGTTCAACAAATCAAAATTATAAACTTACCAAACTTATTCTGGCGGCTAGGGTTTTTTAATTGAATCTCATCGTACAGTACGATAAATATCGTATAGTAAGATTAGATTACAAAGATAATCATCTAAAAAATAGCCGTTAGCCTGAGTATTATTGATTAATCGTACATTATGATTTAAAATCGTACAGTACGATTTAAAATCGTACAGTACGATATTTTTAAAAAAAAAAATTTAACATGAAAACAAATCTCCCCTGTGTGTGTGCATGGTTGCTCCTTTCACATACATGCTTCTGTGGCAGACTCAAGAAAATAAAAAATAAAGAAATTAAAAATTACAGAATTTTCAACATCCTATTCTACTCGATTTGAGTCTCCAGTAACCTTGAGCAGTGTGCATCTGACCTGAAATATTAGTTCTCATATAGAAGGATAAACATTTGTAATCTTAAGGAAGTCCATATGGATTCAGTAAGTATTAGTTGTCACCATCAAAATTTAGTGCTTGGGATCCTGGATTTCAACAACTTATGTCATGTATCTTTATTTTATTTTATCATTATTGCATACTTAGTAGATAAAGTAAGGAGCTCTTGTTATTTGATTTTGAGATCGAAAGGACCGTTAAAATTTTTTTTAAAAATATAAAAAGATTTAGATATGTCTAAAGTAGTACAAGATCAAGACCATCTTAGACCTCTTAAGGAATATGGAGATCTTGTAGTAGTTGGAATCTATAAGAGTATCAATAGACCTATTATCTAGGCTAATAACTTTGAACTGAAACATGTCATAATTTAGATGGTTCAAAATTTTCAATTTGGGGGAACTCTTGTTGAGGATCCCAACCTATACTTAGCTAGCTTCTTAGAAATCTATGCAACATTTAAGTATAATGGCATCAATAATGATGCTATTAGACCTAATTTTCTCCCATTTTCTTTAAGTGATAAAGATAAGATGTGATTGAATTCTTTTTCCCTAGGCTCTATAACCACTTGGAATGAGTTGGCATACAAATTCCTAGCTAAGTATTTCCCACCTTCAAAAATGACCAAACTTAGGAATGATATAATATCTTTTGCCCAGTTTGAGGGAGAGCTAATTTATGAAAGTTATGAAAGATTTAAGAAAATGGTTAGGAAATGTCCTCACCATACTTTACCCAATTGGTTGGTTACTCAAACTTTTGATGATGCACTCATAGGATCCCTTAGGTCAATCATATATGTGGCGATTGGAGGATCTTTAATGTCTAAGCCATTCGAGGAAGCCTATCAATTAATAGAAAAATGACTACAAATAATTTCAAGTGGCTTTTGAATACGGTAAATTCTAAGTGAGTAGTTAGAGTTTATGAATCGAATGCTTTGTCAATACTTACTACTCAAGTAGCTACAATTTCAAAGAAATTAGATACTATTAGAGTTAAGTGAAGATCATGTCATTTATGCAATTGGAAGAGAAAGAATTGAATTCTATTGGTGATAATAGTGCTCAAGGGATTAAAAATATGAATTTGATTGGAAACAAAATGGTTCTATTCTAATACATATAATTCAAGTTGGAGGAATCACCATAATTTTAGCTGGTCTAATATTAATGTTGATGGTAACAATTAGTGGAATGTAGGTCAATTTAATCAATGAGAAAATTAAAATAATTCTGATCAACATGTATTAAATCCTACCATCTTATCCCCCAAGATTTAACCAAAATAATTAGTTCAGAGATAGGAAGACATCTTTGGAAGAGGCAGTGATTCAATTAGGAACTCAATTATAAAGTCAAGCTACTTTAATCAAAAATTTGAAAACTCAATTATGACAACATGTAATCTTTTTTAATAGTAGACCCCTTAGAATAATGCCCAATAACACTGAAATTAACCCTAAGGAGAAAGGGAAGGATCTTAGTGGAAACTTTATGAGGAGTGGTAGTGATGCACCCCATCCAAATTGATAAATCTTTGAAAGTCTGGTTGAAGATTATAAACTTAACGCTATATGGGAGGAAACCCAATTTTATTTTTATGTTTTTATGTTATGTTGTGTAGTTGATATAATGTGAGTTTATTTTTAAATTATTTATTAACATTATAAATTATAATAGTGACTTAGCTATGATAAGTTTTATAAGAAAAATTTATTGAGCTAAAAATTAAATAAGCAACATAGCGCTAGGGTTTAAAGCGTCGTATCATTTACTTGTTAAGCAGTGTGGCAATTAAAACTAGCACCGCAATGCTGAGTTCTTAGGGAAATTATGTTGGATTGCACTATCACAGCTTTGTATCTTTAAACATCATGGCACTATAATACCTTCTTGAGCACCACAGCATTACCTCTTCGAGCGCTGCAACATTTGATTATTTATTTCTACAATATTTGTGCCAGTACAGTCAACCAACTGTGTGAAACCCTTACAATTTTCAAGATTTTTTTTGTTGAACTAGAGAAGTCTGAATCCCAAACTGTCTTCATCAGAACATTTATAGTGTTGTGTTTTAGCTTACAATTTTTTTTTCATAATTTTTGGGTGTTATTGAAATTTCTTAAGAAATCAGCACATATCGGTACAAGTGGGGTTTTTGGGACCGTTAGGTGTCCATTTTACAAACTGATTTCACCATAATTTTTTAAATAAAATGAGTTAATTTATAAATATTTTTTGTAATTTTTAGAATCCCTACAAGAATTTTTATGAATTTTCTATTAAAAATTAATTATAATAATATTATTATATATTATTTAATAATAAAAAATAAATTTTTAAAAGCATTATAAATTCTATTATCATTTCACTAAGCAACTCATGGCTAATAAAAAAAAGGAATTAGAGGAAAAAGAGAGCAGAGAGAAAATAAAAATCCGATTTTAGGCAACTTCAAGCTATTTTTTTCCATCAGCCAAGTTGAGAAACTTATTTGTCTAGAGGTAAGTCACATTATGCCTATCTCAATTTTAAAAAATGCATAGTTTTTGACAAATTTTTCGATTAAAATTTTGTATTAGTTAGTGAAAAATGTGGATAACTTTGCACAAGTAAAACTTTCATTACATAACTTTTATATGTTATAGAGATTACGATTATGCATATTTTAAATATTTTCTGGAAATTTTATAATGGGGGTTTTGAAATTTGTAGGGTTTTTATCGAATAGAAAATTTTATGGATGTTGAAAAATAGTGGTGTAGTACAATAAAATCTTAAAATATCATTTTACAAGATCCCTGATAATTTGGTAATTTTTTGAAAATGTGTATTTTTTCCTAATTAGATTTTTTATTTTCTACCGTTATATAACATTGTAAAATTTTGAGACTTGCTCAATTACTCTTTAATTGTTATAATGTGAAGATATATGTACATATGTGATTATATTATATCTATTAGGAGCCGTAAGGGGCAAGAATCCTCTGAGATTTTATATGTGTAAGGGAATTGTTGGGAGTTATAAGGGGCCAGAATCCTTTGAGATTCTTAAAAGTTCATGAGGGTTGTGAAACCCTAAAGAATAAGCTCAAGGCTAACCAAGAGGGGGGTGAATTGCATATTTAAAAACTTCTATAACAAAAAGTAAAATCTTTTTATATCTTATAGCGGAAGCAAATTAATTCAACATTAAAAAAATTAATCAGAGATTTCACCCACGCAATTAAATGCAGTAAAAATAAAGTGTGAAAATAATCAGAATTAACCCATTAGAATTTGTAGTGGTTCGGTCCAACTTGACCTACTTCCACTCCCCAGAGGTACCCTCCGAGTGTTGTACTAAGTCTATAGTGTCTCTCCTTTTTCCCCCATAGAAAGCTAGAGAAATCCTTATAAAATCTTTCCACCGACCTAGTGAGGCAGAGGACCTGGAATCCTTTTCACTCTCTTGATGAGGCAGAGAACCTGGAATCACTTTCAACTTCCTCGGTGCGATAGAGGAGTCAGGTTCTTTGACACCAAAGAGATCTTCTTCTTCCCAAAACTTCCCTCAAGATGAACCTTAAATCTGATGGTACTAAGGTGCAAGCTTATCGAAGCAACCGTGTGAAACCCCCTCCACACTCCCTTGAACCCCCCCCCCCAAGGATCTTCTCCCTCTCAAACTCCGCCCTTTCCTCTCTCCCTTTCAAGGCTCTCTCTTCAAGTTTTCTCCAGAAGAAAAATGACATAATGCATGCCAAAGACTTATATAATGTCTTTGGAGAAAGCTTAAATAAAGGGCTTAAAAAAACCCTAAAAATTTAATTCAGCCATCGAAGATCATCCGTATGATTAGTACAAAATAGCTCTTTCAACCAATACGAACACTAATTTCTTGTACGATCAGTTTAAGTGATTTATATTGTTCATCCTATATGATATTGTGATCGTCCAGTATGATTCATTTAGGGATTATGGTATTTTATCTTGTATGATAAATGATGATTAATTATCATCTCATGTAATGATCAGATCGTC
Source organism: Dendrobium chrysotoxum (assembly GCA_019925795.1). Classification (NCBI taxonomy): domain Eukaryota; kingdom Viridiplantae; phylum Streptophyta; class Magnoliopsida; order Asparagales; family Orchidaceae; genus Dendrobium; species Dendrobium chrysotoxum. The sequence goes on along the minus strand of CM034306.1, from coordinate 44,512,471 downwards.
CAGTACGATTGTTAACAGTCATCCCGTATAATCTGATTGAACAAATTTACCATAATTACACCCCTAATTAGAGGATTAGTTTAGGCATGATTGTCAAGATTATCCAGTATGATGTAGATTATCCTGGATGAATAGAATAAAATTTCAATCTTAAAATCTTGCATAAATTATGATTATTGGCTATTTTTAAATATCATAACTTGTCATCCTTGATGATCTAAATCATCCAATATGATTAGTTTAATGAGTTGATCGTATAGTACAATATAAATCATATAATATGATTAGTTTAAAATATGAACTTCTATTTTTGACTTAATCTCAATCCCCCTAAGTGTGTGTGTGTATGGTCACCAAGCTAGTATACTCCCTTACATGACTTGACTTAAGAAATCAAAAATACATTAATGAATATTACAAAAATCTTTATAGCATAACCCATTCTACCCAATCTTGAGCCATGAATCTTTGTTGGATGGTGCATGGTGTTTCTGAAATGATAGTATAAGCACAAACAAATATACATTACAAATACTAGGAGATATATTAATGTAAGCTACAATATTTGTTATCATCAAAAATATAAACTCGTGAGCTCAAGTCATAGTAATTATGTCTAAGATAGGGATATGTGATATGTTATGGTGTTATAAGCATAAATGAAAAGGGAGTCATAAGGGGCCAGAATCCTTTGACATTCTGTTAGGGTCCGGGAAATATGATATGAACTACTCTATGATATAAATTTCAATTTATTTATTTATTTCATATTGTTATTTAAATTAGAGAATAATTGTTATATATTTATTACATCTCTTATTATAATGATTTATTTAAACTATATTTAACTACTTTTAAATATTTAATAAAATATTTATTAAAAGAATATTAAAAATTCAGATTAGTTTGTGTGGCTTCTTGAGCTATTGTAGCTCACTATGATTTTACTTCTAGTTTTTAAGATGGAAAGGGGAAGAAGATTATGGACTTATATTTCAGGATCAGATATAAGGTCATAGGTATATTGTTATTTTAATTTTTATACCATCATGGCTAGTTAAATTTTTAGTTATGTAGCTCTTGCATGTAGCCATGTACTGTATTGTATATATTTATTTTGATGAAATGGAAGAAACTTGATGGTTGAGTTTATTTTCAATATTTGGATATTTTAGTAGTTTTGTAGTTTATTTATTATTTCAATGAATATTGGCAAAAAATTTGAAATAATTTCAAAACTAGATGTTGTGATTTATTTGTCATGACTCAACATGATAGGATCTGTCCTAATCAGGTTGGGTTGTGATAAGCTTTTATGGTATCAAAGTAATAATTTTAAAATTGGATCATAAAATAGAGCTATAGGAATTGATCTGTAAGTTTAATGGGGTAGTTTCAAGTCTATCTAGGTGTTCATTATTTTTATTTCATGTGTATATGTGTTTAGTTACATATTCTGTGTCATCATGGATCCACCAGACCCATATATGACCTATGGACAGAGTGCTAGTCAGGTAGCTCCTATATATAGTACTATTCTGATAGTTGGTTTAGATACAGTTTCACAGTTTGCTACTTTGATTGCCCAGATGATGGGTGAGGCAGAGAGTAGGGTTTTTTGTGTGAGATCTAAAGAGGCATATTGACATCTACAGATGTTTCTGAGATTGAAGCCTCTAAAATTTGGGGGTACTATTGAGCCCAGAGCAGTAGATGACTAGTTAAGGAAGTTGGAAAAGACATTTAATGGTATACAATGTCCTCTTGAGAGGAAGGTACTGTTAGTAGTCTTTCTATTGGATGGCGAGGTGGAGCACTGGTGGATGGGCCAATAGGAGGAGAAAATTTAAGTAATGTTGAACTCTCTAATTACCTGGGAGGAGTTCTTTGATGTGTTTAGAGCCTTGTTTGTACCCCCTTCTGCATGATAGTAAATGTAAGAGACTTTTTTGAGGTTGGTTCAGGGGAGCAGGACATTTATGCAGTATGAGACAGAGTTCACTACTTTAGCTAGATATGCTCCACAATTAGTTAGCACTCCTACGAAGAAGTGCTATAGGTACTTGAGAGGACTTTGGGATAGTTTGAGATAGCCTCTGGTGCCATTTCATATTTTTATCTGCTCTGAACTTGTGGAGAGAGCTCGTCTAATGGAGAATGACCTTATGGCTACTCAGCAACAATGGACTGCTAGAAGGAAGAGGTTTAGTGGTCAGACTTCTAGTAGTGGCTTTTTTAGAAAAAAGAGCAGATTTACACTTGGAGATTCCAAGAGAAGTATACAGTCAGCATCTATAGTAGTCTCTTGAAGTGGCAGCATAGATAGTTTTGGTTCTATTAGTGGGGAACTTATGTGGCATATTTGTGGTCGATGCCATTCTGGTCAATACTATAGGTTGACTGGCAGTGCTTCATATGCGATCAAATAGGGTATCGAGTACCAGAGTGCCCATAGATAAGATTTGACCGATGTTCTGAGTTTAGATTTGAGAGCTTTATCAAACTAGCAGAGAGATCGAGGGCAGTTCCTCTCTATACTTTTTCTAAGGGAACATCTGGTAGAGCTGGTGGTTCAAGTTTAGTGGCAAGAAGATCATCTGGTAATGGTCAGAGAGAGCATAATTATTTTATTGCTCCAGCTCCAGTTCAACCACATGTATACAGTTTGACTCAGCAAGAGGCTTGGGATACTCCAAATGTTATGATAGGTACAGTTTATATTTTAGAGCATCTGTCATATTTTATTTGAGTATGGATCGAGCTAGTCATTCTTTTATATCTGAGCTTTTTTTTTTCACTACACTTGGCTTCAATTGTACTGCTTGTTTCTCTTTCTGTTATCTTATCAATTGGAGATAGTATGATAGCCAGTAGATTTTATTTCTATGATATTGAGATTTCTGATAAGGAAGTGAAAATCCAATTTGATTTTATTACCTATTTCTTTATATGATGTTATTTTGGGTATGAATTAGTTGAGTTAGTATGGGGCTTAGATTAATTGCTTGAAGAAGCAAGTTACATTATTTATTGGTAGTGAGAGTTATGTATTCTAAGGAATTAGAGGTATTTTACCTTGTTTGATCTCTGCATTGGAAGCAGATAGTTTTTGGAAGAAGGGTTGTATGGTATTTCTAGCATTAGTCCGGGATAGGAGTATAGATGCTGGTTCTCTTTCTGATATCCCAGTAGTATGAGATTTTTTAGATGTATTTCCTAATGAGTTAGTTAGTTTACCTCCAGATAGAGACTTAGAGTTCTGTATTGACATATTTTTGAGTACAGCCCTGATATCTAAAGCTCCATATAGGATAACACCAAAGGAGCTTCAAGAGTTGAAGGTTCAGGTTTAGGAGTTGGTTGATAAGGGATTTATTTATCCTAGTATTTCTCCCTGGAGAGCACCTATTCTATTTGTGAAGAAAAAGGATGGTACAATACTTATGTGTATTGACTATAGGGAGTTTAACAAAGTCACTATCAAGAATAAATATCCACTGCCATAGATTAATGATTTATTTGATCATCTTGCTGGATCTTTTATATGCTCAAAAATTGATTTAGGATCTGGTTATTATCAGGTGAAGGTGAGAGAGGCTGATATGATAAAGATAGCTTTTAGTACTTGGTACGTACACTATGAGTTTTTGGTCATGTCATTTGGGGTGACTAATGCACCAGCTATCTTTATGGATTTGATGACAGAGTATTTATAGATTTTCTTGATCAATTTGTGATTATTTTCATAGACAACATTTTGGTATATTCTGCTTCTAAGAAAGATCATGCCAGATTTTTAAGGAGTGTATTGGAGACTTTGAGGTAGCATCAATTATATGTAAATTCTCTAAATGTGAGTTCTGGCCAAGGAGTTTTTCTTTTTTGGGACACGTGATGAGTGGTGATGGTATCTCTATTGATCTCCAAAAAATTCAGGTAGTCAGTGATTGGCCAATGCCTAATATTGTGTTTGATATACACAGTTTCTTGGGTATGGCTAAATATTACATGATGTTTGTGAAGGGGTTTTCTTAAATTTATGCAACTCTGATGAGACTGACTCAGAAGTCAGTAGCTTTTATCTGGATACCAGAGTGTGAGGCCAATTTTAGGAGATTGAAGGACTATTTAACTTCTGCTCCATTGGCTCTTCTATCTAGTACGGAAAGATTTTAGGTATTCAGTGATGCTTCACTAAAAGGATTGGGGTATGTTTTGATGCAGTGTGGTCAAGTGATAGCTTATACTTCAAGACAATTGAAGCCGCATGAAAGGAACTATCCAACGAATGATCTAAAGTTGGTTACTATTGTATTTACTTTAAAGATTTGGTGGTATTATTTATACGGTGTCAGCTGTGAGAATTTCACTAATTATTAGAGTTTGAAGTATATATTCACTCAGAAGGATATGAATCTGAGATAAAGGAGGTGGCTTGAGTTGATCAAGGATTATGATATGACTATTCAGTATCAGCCTAGAAAAGCTAATCTTGTGGCGGATGCTCTAAGCAGAAAATCTTCTGGATTATCATATATGTAGCTCACTTTTGATGAGTATTTGATATGAGATATGGAGAGTATATAGTTAGAGGTGATTTTTTCTACTGATTGGGATTTTGGTATAGTGACTTAGATAATCATTCAGCCTTCTTTAGAAGAAAAGATTCATGGAGCTCAAAAATTAAATATAGAATATCCGAAGTTGATTGATCAGATCAGATCTGGTAAAAAATATGAACTATGAGTTTCTAATTCTAGTGTTATTTTCTGCAAGGACAAATTTTGGGTTCCTATTTTTGGAGATCTGAGGTAGGAGATTCTTCATAAGACTTATTATTTAGGCTATAATATTCATCCAGGAAGTAGCAAGATGTAAAGAGATCTAAAGGGTTATTTTGGTGGCCTAGATTGAAGAAGGACATAGTAGAGTTTGTATTAAAGTATGAGGCTTGTCAGCTAGTGAAGGCAGAGCATTACTTATTCTAGAGAGTAAATGGGAAGAGGTATTGATGGACTTTGCTATGAGTTTTCCCAGATCAAGGTAGGGGTATGATGCTATTTAGGTTATTATCGATAGACTAAAAAAATTTGTCCATTTCATTCTAATTTGATAGACAGATCCGATGGACAGAATAGCATAGATCTATGTTAAAGATATTATCAGGTTGTATAGTATGCCGAAGGTGATTGTATCTGATCAGGATGGTAGGTTTAAGTCTAGATTATGGAGAGGTATTCAATAGGGACTGGGGATAAAGTTGCACTTCAGTACTGTTTTTCATCCACAGATAGATGGACAGTTCGAAAGGACTATTCAGGTATTTAAAGAATCTTCTAAGACTATGTTTTTGGATTTTGGGGGCTATTGGGAGGATCATATCTCGTTGATAGAGTTTAAATTTAATAATAGTTATAAGTTCAGTATAGGTATGACTCCTTATGAAGCTCTGTATGGAAGGAAATGTAGGACTCCTTTGACTTTGACAGAGGTGGGAGGTAGACATGTGATAGGTTTAGCCTTTGTGGATGATACTACTACAAAGATCAATTTGACTAAAGAACAGTTAAAATCTACACAGGATAGGCAGAAAAAGTACTACAATCAAAAATACAGGTTGGTTGAGTTTTATATTAACGACCAGGTTTATGTCAAAGTCAGTCCTATAAAAGATGTCAGTAGATTTGGGAGAGTTAGTAAGCTCAATCCAAGGTACATTGTACCTTTTGAGATCATTGAGCAGATTGGTACTTTGGCTTACTGGTTATTATTAAATCTACTGAGGATGTTGAGGTTCATCCGAATCTATTGTATACGAAAGAGCCTGAAAGGATTTTGGAATATAATGTGAGAAAATTGAGAAGTAAAAAGATTCTTATGGTCAAAGTATAGTGGAAGCACATGACAGCTAGAGAGGTTTCTTGGGAGAAAGAATCTGATATGAGGCAGCAATATCCAGATTTATTCTAACTCATTCTGATTTGTGAATGTTGAGGACGACATCTTTTTAAGGTGGGTAGATTGTGAAACCCTTAAAATTTTTGAGATTTTTCTTGTTGACCTAGAGAAGTCCAAATCACAAACCGTCTTTATCAGAACATTTAGTGTTGTGTTTCAGTTTCCCTATTTTTTTTCATAATTTTTGGGCGTTGTTGAAATTTCTTAAGAAATTGGCACTTGTCGGTACATGTGAGGTTTTTGGGATCGTTAGGTGTCCGTTTTACAAACTGATTTCACCAAAATTTTCTAAATAAAATGAGTTAATTTATGAATATTTTTCTATAATTTTTAGAACCCCTAAATGAATTTTTATGAATTTTTCATTGAAAATTAATTATAATAATATTATATATTATTTAATAAAAAAATAAATATTTAAAAGCAGTATAAATTCTATTATCATTTCCCTAAGCAACTCCCGACTAACAGAAAAAAAGGAATTAGAGGAAAAAGAGAGGAGAGAGAAAACAAAAATCTAATTTTGGGCAACTTCAAGCTATTTTCGCCCATCAGCCCAGTTGAGAAACTTGTTCATCTTTAGATAACTCACATTATGCCCATCTCAATTTTCAAAAATGTATAGTTTTTGGCAAGTTTTTTTATTAAAAGTTTGTATCTGTTCGTAAAAATTATGAATAACTTTGCATAGGTAAAACTTTCACCACATAACTTTTTATATGTTATAGAGATTACAATTATACACATTTTAAATATTTCTAAAAATTTTACAATGGGAGTTTTGAAATTTGTAGGGTATTTATTGAATAGAAAATTTTTTGGATGTTGAAAAATAGTGGTGTAGTATAATAAAAGTCTTACAATATCATTTTACTAAATCCCTAATAATTTGATAATTTTATAAAAATATGTATTTTTTCCTAGTTGGATTTTATGTTGTCTACCATTATACAACACTATGAAATTTTGATACATGCTCAATTAATCTTTAATTATTATAATATAATGATATATGTACATATGTTATTAAATTATATCTGTTGGGAGTCATAAGGGGCCAGAATCCTCTGAGATTCTGTCTATGTCAGAGAATTGTTGGGAGTTATAAGGGGCCAGAATCCTTTGAGATTCTATCAGAGATAGGGATATGTGATATGTTCTGGTGCTATAAGCACAAATGAAAAAAGAGTCATAGGGGGCCAGAATCCTTTGTGATTATATCTAGGTTCGAGAAATGTGATATGAACTACTATGTGATATAAATTTTAATATATTTATTTATTTAATATTATTATTTAAATAAGAGAATAATTATTATATATTTATTACATCTCTCAGTAGAATAATTTATTTAAACTGCATTTAATTGCTTTTAAATATTCAGCAAAATATTTGATAAAAGAATATTAAAAATTTAGATTGGTTTGTGTGGCTTACTGAGGTGTTGTAGCTCACTATGATTTTTCTTCTGATTTTTGAGATCTAAGAAGGGGAATGAGATTATGGACTAGCTTTTCAGGATCAAATCTGTGGTCATAGGTTTTTTGTTATTTTGATTTTTATACAGTCATGGCTAGTAAAATTTTTAGTTCTATAGCTCTTGCATGTAGCCATGTACTATTGTGTAGATATTTATTTTGATGAAATGGAAGAAACTTGGTGGATGGGTTTATTTTCAATATTTTGATATTTTTATAGCTCCGTTGTTTGTTTATTATTTCAATAAATATTGGAAGAAAATTTAAAATAATTACAAAACTAGATCTTGGGATTTATTTGTCATGACTCAACATGATAGGATCTGTCCTTATCAAGTTGGGTTGTGACAAACCATACCATCATAAAATTCCATTATGATGCTTTATTGAGATCTACAGTGTTATTACTAGCACGACAGTGCTAAGTTAAAATCAAATAATGTTAGTTAGAATGCCGCGGAGGTGGTCTTTGGTAATGTCGTAGTGCTAATACTTGTAAAATGCTACATCAGCTGCCGAGTCAAAAAGATAACTCTTTGTTTTCCAATGTGAGTGTCACAGTGCCATGTGTCCTGCATTGCTACAACATCTATCGGTTTAACTTTTTTTTTATCATTTTGTCTTTTAAGCACCTCGATGCCAATCCCTTTGATGCCACTGTGCTCATGTTGATTATAAATAGGGACCCATATTTTCAATTATTTGACTACAATTTCATTTATCTTATATCCTCAAGCTCTAAATTTTTTTTCTCTTTTCTTGTGCGTAAGAGAGCTATGTCATCAAAAATATTTAAAAAAAAGTAGCTGCCTCCTCATCCTTTAACAAAGCATATTTATATTTGCTGAGGTTAAGTAGCACCATAGCTTGATCATAGTAGGGGCTAGAATTTTTTTTTTAGAAGTTGTGGAATTCTAGAGAGAGAAGCTGTGGAATTCTAGAGAGAGAAGCTACGGAATTTTAAAAATTTGGTTTGGCGGGTCGTCTATCCTTCTTCAACCTGAGCTTTCAGGCATGCCGACGGATGGCCGCCGGTCATCTCTACCATTGACTAGTAAAGAATCTGAGTTAAGTATAAGGAATTATTCTATTTCTGATCTTCTGACTTCTGGGAAAGATCCAAAGGATGACGATATTTGCAGACGACGTGCTACAAGAGAGCTTGTCTTTTCGAAAACCTCTCAATTGCATAATGAGAAAATTACTTTGGTTGAAGGTAAGGGTAAGAAAGTTTTGGTGTCTGAAGATAATATAACTCCTCGTAGTGGGAATTCGGGTGGCTGGTCTCTGCAAAAATCATTTGATATGGGGGCTTCGTCTTCAGGTATGAAGATTTTCATTAATCGATTTGGTAACTCAAATGCAATCCTCGTCCTTGACAATAAGATAAATGCGAGTTCCATGAATTTGGTTGATGAATATCTAAATACTAATAGTAAGGCTCCTGGTATTCATTCAGAGGAAGTTAAGGCTCAGCTGGAACTAATTTCTAACTTTGTGCAGAAAGGTGTTTCTTTTTCCAAGAAATTAATGGAGAACATCCCAGATGTTTGTAAAAATGCTGAAGTAAAGGATTCTAGGAAGGAAACTCTAAATAACATTCATTGGGTTAGGAAACACAACATCAAGGTGAATTTTATAAAGGATGATTCTTTCATGTCAGGGGATGGTATGGCAATTAAACTTAATGAATCAAATGTTAAGCTGAATTCTGAAAAGCTTAAAAATTCAGTGGTGGTGAAGGTTTTTGGAAAGAATATTCCTATCAGTGTGATTGCTAGAGAGCTCCGAAGTCAATGAATGCCTTTTGGGAAGTTTCATTTAGCTTCTCTTGGACTTGGATGGATTCTGTGCTCATTTCATGATATGGAAGTGGTGGAAAAGGTCTTAGAGGGAGGACCTTGGTATGTTAATGAACATATTGTTGGAATTGATAAATGGTCCCCTCAGTTCTCTCCTTTGTCCTTAAAAGGGTTATCTACCACAATTTGGGTTAGATTTCCAAATCTTCCCTTGTTGTGTTGGGATGAAGATAATGTGGCGAGGATAGCCTCAATGATCGATCAACCTTTATGGATTGACGGCAACATGTTTCAATGGAGTAAGAGGGAGAATGCTAGAGTTTGTGTTAGAATGACTCTAGACCATCAATTCCCTTCTAGAGTTTGGGTGGAAAGTTCATGTGGTTGTTTCTTTCAAAAAGTAGAGTATGAGAAAGTTTTGACATTCTATTTTAATTATGGGAAAGTGGGTCATTTATTGGAAGATTGTATGGAAGGGAAACCTATTAGCAATGAGGTTTCTTTGAATGCTGAAGTGGGGACTAACTCTAAGTCTTTTCTATAGGAAGAGAACAATGATAAGGCATATGGCCCTTGGACTCTAGTCAAGAATGTTAGGAGGAGAAAAACAGTTACTAGAGCAGGAAAAGGTAGTTATACTGTAGATTATTCCTTGAAACCAAAAGGAGGTTTCGTTAAGAAAATTTTTTTGGAAGTAAGTCATAAAGTTGATCAAAGTTCTGAGGGGAATACTGGTCTAATAACAGAACCGAATGCTCAAATGGCTGTTGAGTTGTGTCCTTCAAAGGAAGACATCTTGATGAATATTGAACTCAATAAGGTTATTAATGTGGAGGGTGATTTAAAAGATCCAGTTCCTGTAGTGGCTGATCACGGAAGTAATGGGGAATTTATAGAGAATCTTGATTCAGCTGGAAGTAATAACAAATTCAGATGTCTTATTTCCTGCTTAGAAGGAGAAGGGGAAAGATTAAGTAAAGAATCAAAGGATGATGGAGTTGAAGAAGGGGAATTGGTTTGTGAAAACAAAAAGAAGTTGAATACAAGTTCAGAGAAAGCCAAGAATGATTCAGTTAAAGTCAAAGTGAAGTTACATAAAGAACTCAAATCCTTGGGTAATGATAATATACTTTCTCAAAGGAGAAAAGGAGAAACGACCATTAAGAATAAGAATGGGAGTAATCCCATTTTTAATCATAAATGACATCTATCACATTTTGGAATTGTAGGGGGCCTAGGAAGAAAGAGGCCTCTCGGTATCTTAGGGAATTTGTGAAAGAATTTGATACTTTCTTTATTGCTTTAGTGGAAACTAAGATTTCTAATGTGGATAGGAAAGAAATCAATGATTTGATTGTAGATTGCTGGGATTTTTTCAAAGTCCCAGCTAAAGGTCTTTCAGGTGGCATTTTGATTTGTTGGAAGCGTAGTTGTGGTTCTTTTTTTGTGATTCATGCTTCTTCTCAAGTGGTAGTAGGCCGGTTTAAAACATCTTCTAGAGGTGAGTGGCTGTTGGCTATAATTTATGGTAGTAAAGATATTTACAAGAGAAGGCAAATGTGGGAAACCTTAGAAGCTTTTTCTGATACTAAACTACCATTCATCATGGGCGAAGATTTCAATTGTGTATTATCTCAAGAAGAAAAGAGAGGTGGAAAGAAGTTTATTTTTTCTCATGGACCTCAAGATATGAAAGCATTAATGAACAAATGTGATTTTCAGGATATTGGCGTCATTGGTCCTAAATATACTTGGTGTAACAATAGGAAAGGAGGTGCTCATATCTTAGAAAGATTGGACTGATGCCTTCTCAATTCAGTTGCTTTGGCTGCTATCCAACCAGCGGTGGTTCGTCATCTTGGGAGAATTGCTTCAGATCATTGTCCAATAGTGCTAAAAATCATTACTTATGGGTTTAAGAAGAGGAAACAGCTTCAGTTTGAAGAGATTTGGTCTTCCTTTCTAGCTTTATTCTCCATATTCGCCGGTTCTTGGAAGAAACCAGTGGGTGGGGATGATGTGCAAGTGCTGAATTTGAAGTTCAAGAGAGGGTGAAGGCGTTATTCTACTGGAGCAAGGCTAAGCATGCTAATCTTAATAATTTAAAAGATAAGCTCCTGAAAGAGATCCTTGAGTTGCAAGAAGATGAGGCCAATCTTGGAGGTTTATCGGGTGAAAAAATAATTTTGTTGAAATCTAAGGTTATGGAGTTAAACTCAACTTTTGGCTGGCTTAGTTCATGGTGGAGACAAAGAGCTAAAGTCAAATGGTTGAAGGAGAGTGACTCAAACCCAAAGTACTTTAATTTTGTGGCTTCAGCTAAGCAGAATAGTAACTATATTAGCCAAATTAAAGATTGCCAAGGTTCTCTGGTTGAGGATCAAGAGAAGAGTGAAGAAACAATTTTCGAGTATTTTTGAAATAAATGGAGGTATAAAAGATGTGAGCTTGTAGGGTGGCTGAGCTTTGAAAAAGTTTTGGATGAAGTAGATAAGAGCTTCCTCATGGCCGATTTTACCAAGGAGGAGTTGGAATCTGTTCTTCATCATTTGGAAGGTAATATCTCCCCTGGGTTAGATGGAATTTCTTATTCCTTCATAAAGTGTTATTGGAATATCATAAAGGAGGAAGTTTGGAAGGCTATTAGACTTTTTTTAAAACAGGAGTTATGTGTGAAGAATGGAAAGAAACTTCTGTTATTCTTATTCCTAAGTTAAAGAGCCCTTTGATACCTCCTAATTATAGGCCTATAAGTCTTTGCAAATCGATTTATAAGATTGTAGCGAAGATGTTATTGAATAGACTTGTCGGTCTTATTCCTAAATTGATCTCTGAAAATCAAGTTGCTTTTGTGAGTGGTAGATCTATATCTGAGCAAATCTTGCTTACCCAAGAAATTTTTAATAAGTTCAGATATTCAAAAGCTAAAAAAGGATTGATGGCTATTAAAGTTGATATGGAACAGGCTTATGATTGTATGGGGTGGAGCACTTTGAGACAAGTCTTAGAGCTTCTTGGGTTCCCCTGGAAGTTCTCAAATCTCTTATTACAGTGTGTGGTGGATTCAATGTATTCCATTTTGATTAGTGGCACTAATTCTAGATGGATACAGGCTAAATGTGGATTCAGACAAGGATGCCCTTTATCCCCCTTTTTGTTTATATTGTGTTCGCAACTGTTGACTGAAGTATTCAATCAAAGGGGTACAAGGATTGGTATCAAAATAGCTCCTTCAGCTTAGAAAGTTTCTCATTTACAATATGTTGATGATATCATCTTTTTTCTGAAGAAAATCAAAGGTGTGTAAGGAAAATCATGAAGATCTTGAAGATCTATAGTTGTTGGACGGGGCAGAGAGTGAATTTGCAGAAATCTTCAATGCTCTTTGGGAAATTGGTTAGTAGGAGCAAGTCTAATGTTCTTTCCAAAGTTATGGGTATTAAAGAAGTTGAAGAGCTGATTTATTTGGGGGTTAAAATGACTTTAAGGAGATTGATGGTTGTAGATTTTCAAAGCTTGGTTTAAAAGGCTTATAACAAGTTAAATATATGGGGAAATCGGTTTCTTTCCTTATCTGGTAAGCTTTTACTTATCAAGTCTTCCCTCTTAACTCTTCCCATTTTCCTATCAACTCACTCTTTGGTTCCAATGGGTGTGTTGAAAAAGCTTGATAAGTTAAGTAGGGATTTCCTGTGGATGAAGCAAGACAAGTGCAGAGGTCTTCATTATGTTGATTGGGAAACCTTGTGCAAACAGAAGAGGTTGGGAGGACGAGTTGTACCGGCAGCTGAAAAATTAGGAGGTTGGAGGGCTAAATTCACTTGGAGTTTGTTAGCAAATCCTTCTTCTTTGCTTAATAGGATTTTAATTGCAAAATATAAGGATTCTTTCTGGAATTCTGGAGCTTCTATCGAAAAATCTGCTACTTGGAAGGTTATTACCGATGGAGCTAAGTTCCTGCAGCAAATTTAAGTGGAAATTAGCTAATGGAAAGAGTGTTAATACTTCTAAAGATATCTGGATCCTAGACAAAAGTATAGATAGATGGCCAACCTTTGTGGCTGAATTACAAGGTGATCAGAGCTGTCTAAAGTGTTTTATTCAGGAAGGAAGTTGGAATGTGTTGGAACTGCAGCAGGTATTTGGAAATGAGCTTGTGGATTTAATAAAATTTGTGCCAATCTATAGAGATCTTCCTAGTGATGAAAGGGAGATTGTGCTTAGTCATACAGGGAAGACATTGGCGGCTTTGATTTCCACCCACAATAGTAGATTTGAAGATGAAGACAAAAATTGGAAATGGTTAAGGGACTTAAAACTAAGACCTATAGTGGAGTTATTTTGGTAGAAATTGGATCACAATTCAATTCCTTCTAATGAATTCTTGATGTATAGAAGGATTATCAATTATAATGGCTGTCCGAGAGGCTGTGCTGCAGTGGAAAACTCTGTACATATAGTTGTTCATTGTCAAGTTATTCAAAAGATGATTGGAGTTATTAACACTTGGGGATTTCAGCTCCCTATTTTTTCTAATTTGGAAGAATGCTATAAGAAGTTGGCCTTCATGTATAGATCCAATCCTTTCATGGACAATTTATACTGCTCGGTGATATTCTTACTGTGGAAAAGTAGGAACAAATTGGTTCATGGAAGTAAAGAGGATGGTTTTAATGTTATAGCAGCAAACGCTCTTAGTTTTGCTTCAGCTTCCTTTCCCGATAATCTAATTTCGGTCAACTGGGATTCTAATCAGCTTAGGCTGTTTTCTCCTTCTTGGAATCCCCCTCCAACGAATTGGATTAAATTTAATGTTGATGCATCACTGGAAGACTCATATAAAGCGGGTGTAGGTGGTGTGATAAGAGATAACAAAGGTAGATTTCTATTTGGTTTTGGTTTTAAATGCTTGCATTGGGATTGTTCGGTCTTGGAACTAGAAGTTGTATTAGCATTAAGGAAGCTTGTCCAAGAATGGATGTAAGAGGCGAAAGGAATATCATCGAAGGAGATAATTACAATGTAATGAAATATGTACAAAGAGGGCTGGATAAGGAGATGTTTAAAGAGGATGTCTCTAATCAAGATGAATTTTTCTTTTTTAGGAATTTCAACCAAGTAATCATTCAAGTTGTGAATAGGGAGTGCAATAAGTTAGTAGATTGTTGTGCTAACCTTGCTAGTTCTTTTGATTTTGTTTGGAATAGATTAGATTGCAATAAGATTCCTCCTTCTTTTATTAAATTGTTAAAGGAGGAATGTGATAAGTGTGTCTTGTCTTAGATTCTTGGTTTTTTATTTATTTTAATAAAATTGCATTTAGCATTCTCTCAAAAAAAAAGCTTGATCATAGTAAACAAGCAGTTGATTCTGGAGCATTGCTTTCAAAACCCATGTTTTGATGTTATGCAAACCATAATAAACTAGGGTTGGGTGCAATTTTGTAAGGAGCCTCATGCTGCTATTATTAATGTTGTTAGAGAATTTTTATAAATGGGACGGAGGCCATTGATAATAGGTGTTATGTGAGAGATAAGTGAGTGCCTTTTGACTCTATTGCTATCAATCGCCTTTACAAACTTACAGATTTTGAATTTGATGAGTACACCCCCTTTAGTCTAGTACCGTATGACCCTGATGAATCATTAAGAGTTTTTTGTGGCCCAAATAGTGGAACTAGTTGGAAGAAGAGAGAGAATAAATTTTTTAATTTTCCTTCATCATTTCTAACCCAACTTTTAAAGGTTGGCATTACATTATTCTTACATGTCTCTTGCCAAACAAAAATATTGGGTGAGGTGAGAAAGGATTGTACCATGCTTGACTATGCCATTCAAGTCAGTTACTCAATAGATGTAGGAAAGCTTATCTACTCTTCTTTGACTTACATTATCAGGGGTACTACTTCTATGGGCTTGGAGCATCCTTCTCTTATATATTCTTTGTGTGTTAGTTCTGGTGTGAGGGGAGACTAGAATGAAGAACAACTTTTTCCTATTTCTTCCCATACAAAAAAGAAAAATTGAGAGCTTTCAAAAGTTAAAAGGAGATGATGATGAGGGAGGTCCTAGTGAGCCCAGGGTATCGGGTAGGCCTAACAGTAGTAGGAGTTTTAGGAGTCCTAAATATTTGGGAGAGCAGGTGACTGACTTGAGAAGCCAGATGGATGGGGTGCTAGACTTTTGTGATGATTCAAAGGAGTGGCAATCAAGATGAAGATGAGGGTTACTCACTATATGGACCATCAAGTGAAGAACTACCAATATACTTATGATTTCAATAATGCTTTAGTTCGTATGTTCAGGAGTAGTCCATTTCATGACCACCATTATTAGTTGTAGTTCCCTCTAGCTCCTATTTATAACCTTTTATTTGGCACCCACAAGCTAGAGATGATGAAGTTGAGGAGGACCCTAATTCTAAATGATTTTGATGGTTGTTGTTTTCTTATTGTTATGCTGGTTGGCTTGTGTGTGTGTGTGTGTGTGTGTGTGTGTGTGTGTGTGTGTGAGAGAGAGAGAGAGAGAGAGAGAGAGAGAGAGAGAGAGAGAGAAATTATTATTATTTGTTGGATGGTTTATGTTTTTTTTTTCATCTTCTTCATTTTTCATGTATTTTTTTAGTAGGCTTATGGAGATTATTATAGGGCTATGATAGTCATTATGTTTTACATCAGAGAGCATGGAGTGTAGGTATAAATTGGTGTAAACCAAGAAAATAGTGTTTTAGGCACTAGTTATCTTTACTATTTTTAGTAGTATGTATTTATTAGCTTAAGCTTTTTATCATTCAATAAGAAGGCATGCTATTTCATGTTCAGTTTTTTTTATTCTTGTACAATTTTTTATTTCTATGTTATACAATATTTACATCTAAGTTAAATTCTCATTTATGCTTAACTATTGAAAATTATCATCTGCATAGCGCCTGTACTTTGATTACTTATTTAGCCAGAATAAAATTGATAATTTAAAATTATATAAAATTGAGATAATAATAAAACCCTAGATAATAGTTTGAATGAATATTACACAATAATTCGTAATTGGAAAACTTAATAATTAACTAATATAGATCACTTATGCTATTGACTTGTTTTGAATTTAGAAGCTATATATACATTAATACACTGACTATTGAATAGAAGAATGAGTAATTAAGTTTAGGTAAAAGATGTGGGTAGCCTAAATTGAAATATCATAATAAACTTAAATATGGAATTAGTGATCTTATTAAATTCTTACTTAAATTAAATAGGATTATAAGAGGATAAAAGCAAAATAGATATTCAAAATTATTAAATATGTACTCCATCAATATGAAAAGAATAAAAAATATGAAAAATTATAAAAGGAAATTGAAAAAAATAATATGAGCACATTCAAAAATTAATATTTATTGAAGCTCAAGTTCAAATACATCTTATGCCTTAAATCAAATAGGATAAGATAGGTGAGCTAATGTATATGTTTGTGTACTAATGATCTTATAATTTAACTACAAGCACAACTAATCCTTATGTAACATATTATTCATTCCTGAATTCAGAAATCAATCATACATCTACATTCATAGTAGATAGGTTCAATGCAAGCAATAGTGAGGGTGACTAATTAGGATAGTTATTATGACCGTTTCAAATTATAAATAAAACTTTCATCATTCCAAATTACTTCTAGACTGTGATGTATTATCATACATTTTAGTAATTTTAAATTATCAATTTTTACTTTGACTATTATGTTAATTAATAGGTAATTACACCATTGTTTGAGTACAAGCAAGAGTTTAAGTTAAGGAAAATTATTAAGCATAAATTTTATATAAATTAGGACCTTTAAATTTAGTTAAAATATATTATTTTAGTTATATTTTATAGAATTATTTAGGAGAATGCTAATACTCATAAGTGTTGATTGAGCGCCATAGTGCTACTACTTTCAATGTCGCATCATACTGTTTCACAGCACCCTAGTGCAAGATTCAGAATTTGCAGCACCGACTGCTCTAAAATTTGGAGGAGATCAGCATCCCAGAAGTATCAAGGTAAGCACCGTAGTGCTTATACTCACTATAGGAAATTCAACTTTCTACAGCAAAATAATTCATCGTGAAATAATAGTAATCTGTCGCAAATCCTTATTTGCGGCAGATCTGTGATGGAATTGATTCCGACGTTAAAACATGCATCATAAAAGTAATTACAGTTTGTTGTAAATATATTACGGTAGATTTGTGGTGGTTGTGCAATAAAAATTCCACCGTAAATTATGGTTGAATATCCGTTGAATATTATGATAGAAATCCATTGCAAATTTGCTGTCATTTGTGATGGATATTTTTGTCACAAACAATGATACTATATTATCATATCAACATTTTGACAACAATTTTGTCGTAAATCTACCAGAAATCTGTAGCATAGATAAAAAAATATTATTGAGTTTTCCAATAGTATGAATCCAAACAATTTAAAAGTAATAATTAAATGCAGTAATAAAAATCTATAATAATCGGGCAGTAACATTCAAATAGCTCAAATAAACAATCACATTCCATAAAATTCTACTATTGTTATAACACTATTAAAATTTTAATATTTGTTATACATCAAAAGAAATAAATGCATCAAAAATATTTTTACAGACAATCTAGGTGGAATCTGTATCCTCGCTCTCATGCTCGATCGATGTAGGTGCAGGTTGATTTCTGCCAATCTACTCTCTCAATCTTCTAAGCTCATCTAGTATCTGAATAATCATGTCCGCCTATTTTTATTTTTTATTTTTTTGACATTTTCTAACTCTACTGTCAAGTTATCTACCTATTGGCTATCTAAACTCTCATGTTCAGCACCTCCAAAAGATATCTACAAAAATAAAAGAAATAACTAGCTATATATGTGTATTTATAAAAATATAGGAACTAAGTAAATTAAATGCAGGAAAAGGAACTTTATATGTGAGCTAACATGTAAAAAAAATCTATTGTATGTATACTAACATGTAAAAAAAAGAAACTATTATATGTATATTAACATGTAAAAAAAATCTACTGTATGTATACTAACATATAAAAAAGAACTACTGTATGTATACTTGTTGCAAATCTGGTTTTGATGATGACAAACATGTTTCCAGTGTGTTTTGCTTGGCTAATCTGTTTCAGGCACAAAAGACCGCGAGCCACTCAAGCCAACTCAAGATCGGGTCCAAGTGTGTCAAATGTATGATTTTTCTTTTTATTGAGTCAATTGTAATGTAACTGATTCCCTAGCTAAGTAACCTTGCACACACACACTCAGGGAGAGAGATTGAGTGAATTAGAGTTTCTGTTAAAAATTTGTTCAGATCGTCCTGGATGATATCCACATCGTCCTGGACGATCCAGTTAAAACAGAAACCCTAATTAGGGTGACTAAGTTAAGAGGGTCTGATTGAGCCGATCGTCCTGGACAATCTACGGATCGTACGGGACGATATTCCTAAATCAGAAATTTTCAGCCGCCAGATCAAGTTAGGCAAGTTCTTATTTTTAGATACTTGGTCTGATCGTCCCGGACGATACGTGTATCGTCCCGGACGATCCAATACAATCATGCCTAATTTAATCTGGTAATTAAGGAAAGCAATTTATTTTTGGTTGATACGATCATATCGTCCTGGATGATCGCAGGATCGTCCCGGACGATCTTGATCGTCTAGTGCATTTAAGCTGTACGTCTAGAACTATGTACAGGACGATTTGGGGCCTTTTTGAACTAATCATACCAGACGATGACCTTATCGTCCGGGATGATCAAGTAATTTTTTGGTCGTCCAGCACAGATTTCTCTGGACGACCCGAATTGTCTTCTGGACGATTTCCCTCAATTTGAACTAATCGTCCCGGACGATCGCAGGATCGTACAGGACGATATGAACAACTTTTTCTACTGATCGTCCAGAAGAGCCAGATCGTCCAGGCTAAAACAGCTGAATTTGAACTGATCGTACAGGACGATCTACCGATCGTCCTGGACGATATTGGCCGACTAGTTGAGATTTAGGGCAAATTTTAAGCCCTCCTTTAAAAGACCTTTTTCCAATTTTTGGAAAAATCTTTTGCTGCCTTCCTTTCCTGAGAAACTCTAGAGAGAGAGAGAGTTGGGAGAGAGAGAGAAGATCTTGTGAGGGTGAGTTAGTGAGGGATTCACTAAGGTTGCTCCAAGCACGGATCAGAGTCGTCTTCTCCGCTCGTCGTCTTTCATCTAGTCAGTGTTCGTCGTGGGAGGATCATTCGCAAGAAGATCTGGGGTTCTCTGCCCGCTTCAGGTGGAAGCGAAAGGAGTTCGTAGGTTCTCTGCCTGCTTCAGGAGGAAGCGAAAGGAGTTCGAAGGTTCTCTACCTGCTTCAGGAGGAAGCAAAAGGAGGTCGGGTTCTCTGCCTCACCGTGTGGTGAAAATGAGATTTTTGTACAGGCTTCTCCGCCTTGCTGTGGGAGCAAAAGGAGAGACACTTCTGTTTAGTGCAATACCCGGAGGGGAGGCTCCGGGGAGTGGACGTAGGTCAAGTTGATCGAACCACTATAAAATCTGGTTTGCTTTTCTGATTCAATTCTGCACTTTAATTTTTTCTGATATTAACTGCTTGGGTGAATATCTGTGGTTGATCTTTTTATCGTTGTTTTAATTCGTTTCCGCTGCACGTTATAAAAAGATTTTCATAGTTATCGTGAAATTTTTAAATAACCAATTCACCCCCCCTCTTGGTTAGCCTCGGGACTAGTTCACTAGGGCTTAACATCCCTATCGAACTTTCAAGTGGTATCAAAGCGGGATTCAAAATTTCTGTTTAAAAACTTTTGAATTTGATCCAATGGCTAACTGTAACAATCGTAATACTGCTGAAGGTTATTCTATTACCAGACCACCGTTGTTTGACAATATTCCTTTTGATTTTTGGAAAATATGCATGTCTACTTTTCTGCAATCTATTGATTATCGCATGTGGATGTTAGTTAAGGATGGATACGAACCACCTTTTCGAATGATTAACAATGTGAAAACTGAATTGCCGTTTGCTGATTGGACGTTTGATGATCGTGATTTAGCACAGTTGAATGCAAAATGTTTGAACTGTTTCTTTTGTGCTTTGAAATCTGAAGATTATATGCGTGTTTCTACTTGTACAACGGGAAAGGAAATCTGGGATAGGTTATGTATAACATACGAAGGTACAACTGAAGTCAAACAATCTAGGTTAAACATCTTGTTACATGATTACGAACTTTTTCGCATGAAATCTAGTGAGACTATTTCAGAAATGTACACAAGGTTCACTCAGATTGTTACCTCTTTGCATGCTTTAGGTAGAGAACTTACCAACTACGAAAGAGTGAACAAGATTCTTAGATGTTTGCCTGCTTCTTATGATGCTAAGATTACTGCTATTACTGAATCCAAAGATTTAAATACTTACTCTATTGATAGCTTACTTGGATCACTCATTGCTTACGAGCAAGGGGTGAACCAAAGGCAACTTGATGCAGGTGAACGCAAGAAAGAGAAGACCGTGGCACTAAAGGCCAAAGATTCAGATGCTAGCACTTCCGGGTCTGATAGCGATGAAGTTGCCTTAATCACAAGGCAATTCAAAAGCTTTCTAAGGAAGAAACATAAGAACTATCAGAAGTGGAACAAGGGTAAGTTCAATAAAAACTTTAAGGGTTTATCTGAATCGGTTTGTTTTGAATGTAGGAAGCCTGGACACATTAAGGCTGATTGTCCAACACTTAAAGCTCACCCAAGCAAGGAGAAGAGTGAGGAGAAACCAAAGTTCAGGAAGGACAAGAAGCGGATTCAGAAGGCGTTCTAGGTAGACTCTGCATCCGACTCTTCTGAGACTGAAGCTGAAGAGGAGGAAACAAACTTGTGTCTGATGGCGGATGATCACCCTGGTCAGTCGGACCAGGAAGAGGTATGTGAGCTTACCTACGATCAATTATTTGAAGTTTCTGAAAGAATTCATACATCGTATAGGAAGCTTAAGAAAACTCATGCTAGTTTGAAATTAGATTACTTAACATTGCAAAAAGAGCATGATTCTGTAGTTAAAGATCATTCCACACGTGATTCAAATCACATGTCTTTGCTTGATGAATTCGATGAGTTGAATAAAAAATATTCTGATTTAGTTTCTAAGCATGATTCATTGAAAACTACGCATGTGGACTTAGAAAGAGCTTTTAAAGAATTAGATACAATGGCATGTGAAGTAGAAAGTAGCAAGGGAACCTTGAAATTTGAAATTGCAAGTTTAAAGAAAGAAAATGAGTTTTTGAAGGTAAAGATCAGTGCTTTTGAAAAGAACAAAACACCGCCTACTTTTGAACAGTTTTATGCACCGCCACTTTTTGAAAAATCTGTTGCAAGTTCTTCAAAGCATGTTTCATATACATCTAGGAAGAGGCATTATCATCCACGTAGATTAGTTAACCCTTTTCCTGGTGTTAGATGTTTTTCATGTGGCATGTTAGGACATATTTCTCACACCTGCACTGTTCACCGTAGTACACATTGGGTGTGGAAACCCAAACTGCCTGTTTCACAGCACAACACGCATGCATTGCATTCTTCTTTTCATAAGAAGGAACCCAAACCTGTTTGGGTTCCTAAGACTGCCGTTTGATACTTTTGTAGGTGTGCTCTCACACAAGACCTCATGAGAGCATGTGGTACCTGGACAGTGGATGTTCTAGACATATGACTGGAGATGCAAATCAGTTTATTTCGCTGGAGGCCAGAGCTGGAGGCAAGGTTACACTTGGAGATAACACCACCAGGAAGGTAGTAGGCACAGGTATAATTGGTGATTCAAAGAACTTTATGATTGATAATGTTTTGCTTGTAGATGGACTGAAACACAACCTGCTGAGCATCAGTCAACTCTGTGACAAGGGATACAGCATCAAATTCCTGCCCACTGGCTACATTTTAAGCTTAAATGATGAAGTTGTTTTGCAAGGGCAAAGGATCAACAATGTCTACAAGCTGGATGTAAGTAGCATTAAATCTGATAATTCAATTTGCTTAAAAACTGCTGCTGATGAGTCTTGGTTATGGCATAGGAGATTGTGTCATGCCAGTATGAAAACCCTTAGAAGAGTCAACCAAAAGGACTTAGTTAGAGGTGTGCCCAAGCTTAAGTTCACTAAGGATCACCTGTGTGATGCCTGTCAGTTGGGGAAGCAAGTCCAGTCCTCTTTTCACTCTGTTAAGGACATTAGCACCTCTAGACCTTTAGAAGTTCTTCACATGGACCTCTTTGGACCCATTAGCACTGTCAGCTTAGGGGGGAGAGTTTATGGTTTTGTGATTGTAGATGATTATTCGAGGTTCACTTGGGTTAAGTTTTTGTCACATAAATCTGAGTCATTTGATGAGTTTAGATCCTTCTCTACTTGGATTCAGAAAAAGTTAGGATGTGAGATTATTACCATCCATAGTGATCACGGAGGGGAGTTTAAAAATGAAAGATTTGGAAGTTTTTGTGAGGATCATGGGATTAGTCACAATTTTTCAGCTCCTAGGACCCCTCAGCAGAACGGGGTAGCTGAAAGGAAGAACAGGACCTTAGTGGAAGCCGCTAGAGCCATGCTTGCCGAGTATTCACTTCCAAAATACTTTTGGGCTGAAGCGGTGAACACTGCCTGTTATGTGCTGAATAGGGTGAATGTGAGAGTCAAACTGAGCAAGACACCTTATGAGATCATTAAGGGTAGAACTCCAAATCTGTCCCACCTCCATGTCTTTGGCTGTAAGGTTTTCATTCTGAACAACGGGAAGTCACCCTTAGGAAAATTTGACCCCAAATCTGATGAAGGAGTGTTCTTAGGATACTCAAGTATGGGGAAATCCTTTAGGGTGTTCAATAGGAGGACTTTGGTGGTGGAAGAAACAACCCATGTAGTGTTTGATGAATCTGAACCTAAGGAGTCTAGATCTGAAGTAGAAGATGAAGAGATTATTGAGGTTACCCAAGGAGTTGGAAATATAAATTTGGAGGAAAGGGTAGAACCTCAAACAGAGTTGCCTAGAGATTGGAGATATTCTTCGAGTCATCCTAAGGAACTGATCTTAGGAGACCCTTCTGAAGGTGTTAGGACTAGGCATGGACTTAGGAAGGAAGTAAACCATTCTGCCTTTATCTCAATGACTGAACCCACCAACATCAATCAAGCCCTGTCGGATGAATTTTGGATTTTAGCTATGCAGGAAGAATTGAATCAATTTGTAAGGAATGATGTTTGGGAGTTAGTAGAAAGACCTAAAAATCAAAGTATTGTGGGAACCAAGTGGGTCTTTAAGAATAAGATGAATGATTCTGGTGTGGTGGTGAGAAATAAGGCAAGATTGGTGGCTAAGGGGTATAATCAGATAGAAGGGATTGATTTTGAGGAGACTTTTGCCCCTGTAGCTAGATTGGAAGCCATTAGAGTGCTACTAGCCTTTGCCTGTTATAAGGGATTTAAGCTGTTTCAAATGGATGTTAAGAGTGCCTTTTTAAATGGGATAATTAAAGAAGATGTTTTCGTAGAACAACCCCCAGGTTTTGAGAGTTCCCAATATCTAAATCATGTCTATAAATTAAAAAAGGCCTTATATGGATTGAAACAGGCACCCAGAGCTTGGTATGAGAGGCTTAGCACATTCCTGTTAGAAAGAGAGTTTGTTAAGGGGAGCGTAGACACCACCCTTTTTCTGAGGAGATTAGGAGATGACTTACTCATTGTCCAGATCTATGTTGATGATATAATTTTTGGATCTTCTGATAAATACTTATGTGAAGAGTTTTCTAAAACAATGAGTAAAGAGTTTGAGATGAGTATGATGGGAGAATTGTCCTACTTTTTGGGGTTTAGCATAAGGCAAACGGATGATGGAACCTTTCTCAATCAATCAAAATACACTAAGGACATTTTGAAGAAATATGAAATGGACAAAGCCAAGCCAATCAATACTCCCATGACCTCCTCAGTTCAGTTAGATAAGGATTCAAGTGGAAAATCTGTTGATCAGAAGAAGTATAGAGGAATAATAGGATCACTGCTTTACCTGACTACTAGCCGACCTGATATCATGTTTAGTGTGTGTCTTTGTGCTAGATTTTAGGTTGATCCTAAAGAGTCCCACCTGACTGCTGTTAAGAGAATTCTTAGATATCTTTTAGGGACCCCAAACCTAGGAATCTGGTACCCTAGGCACAACACCTCTTTTGAGATCATTTGATATTCTAATTCTGACTTTGCGGGGTGTAGGGTGGATAGAAAGAGCACCTCTGGAACTTGTCAATTCATGGGGCAGTCTTTAGTCTCCTGGTCCAGTAGAAAATAGAATTCAGTTGCACTTTCCACTGCTGAAGCTGAGTACATTGCCTTAGGGAGTTGTGTGGCCTAACTTCTTTGGTTGAAGCAACAAGTCTTGGATTTAGGATTACCTGTAGGCACAATTTCTGTTTTGTGTGATAATACTAGTGCCATCTGTATCTCTAAGAATCCAATCCAACATTCTAGGACCAAACACATTGATATAAGGCATCACTTCATTAGGGACCATGTTACAAAAGGGGAAATTGAGCTACATCATATAGCAACTGAAAATCAGCTGGCTGACATATTCACTAAACCACTGGCCTTTGACTCATTCAGCAATTTGAGAACCAGATTAGGAGTGATTGATATAAATGCTTGATTCTGATGACTGCTGATTTATGATTGTTATGATTGGTTTTCTGATTTCTGTTAGTTAGTTTTTATATTCTGATTTCTGATTTCTGTTAGTTAGTTTTGGTTTGATTATTTGCTTTCAGTTGATTTTATTTCTTCTGCTGATTTCTGTGTTACCCATTTTGTTAGTTTGGTTTGAGTATTTACTTTGCTATGATTTTCTACCTGTTTTTATTTATTTACGGGTTCATATCTTGCACTTACTGTTTTATGCTTTTCAAGATCTGATCACCGCTCACTACTTCTAGTGATCTAAATTTTTGACTGGGAGTTTTTACCTTATTTTGGTTTGGAAGCTGATAAGCAGTGATTGACTTCGCTGAATCTGTTAAAGGGAAGAAATATTGATAATTGTTTCTCTTCCTCTAACTCCTTTACTGGTGTGTAGTTTCTTTTGAATAAAAATCCTTTTCAAAATTAAAATGTTAGTTTTTGAAATAGAGATTATTTTATCTTCCTACAGTAATCTGCCTCATATCAATAGTGTTTTTCAAAGTCTTGAGTCATTAGTTTGATTTTCTAAATCAAGTGATTGTATTTATCATATGTTGTATGGATTTTATTTTGTGAATCGTTCTTCCTTACTGCGGAGAGTCATCTCCTATGTCTGGAACATAATCTCACAGCTGAGACTCTTTAATGATTATAAAAAGGAGAAAGCTTATAAAAGATGCGCAGTGCGCCAGATAATTTGAAAAAGAGGCATAAAATGAGCCCAACACTGAAAAGATGCGAAATTGCCAAATTGGATACACAAAGTGTATCAAAAATCAAAAGATGCGCAAAGCGCCAACCAATTTGAAAAAGAGGCACAAAATGAGCCCAAAACAAGCTTTCTTTCCTTTCAGATTGTTAAATGTCTTAGAGAAATCTGTGCGCCACTTAATATTTTCAAAAGCTTGAGTTTTGAAAATCCCGATTTCTGATTTTTTACTTTGTAACACTATTATATCAGATATTTTTTTAGAACGAGGCTTGAAAGGATTTATTTTCAAATCTAATGTCTTTTATTCTGAATCGGATTTTTGTTTTGAAAGAGGTTTGCATCGATAAGGTGCCCGGGGTCAGAGTTACAAAAGTTGATTATTTCCAACCTTTTCTGGATTTCAACGCTGTCAATCGTCCTGTCATTGGTTTTTGAATCTAAAATCAAGGAAAAATTCGGATTTTCCTATTTTGTAGTTTGTTCTATGTATGTTTTATTTTATGTTTTATTTCTGTGTTATGTTTTTCGCTCCTCCTTTTTGTGATGTAAAAAGGGGGAGTCAGCTGTAGTCGTGTCTGTTTCTGTTTTCTGAGTCATGTTTCATGTATTATTTTAGCTGTTAAATGAAAATTTAAAAAAAAAAATGTTTGTTTGCTGGATCTCCTAGTTTACTTTTATTTTCAGACTACTTTACAAATGTTTGCCATCATCAAAAAGGGGGAGATTGTTGCAAATCTGGTTTTGATGATGACAAACATGTTTCCAGTGTGTTTTGCTTGGCTAATCTGTTTCAGGCACAAAAGACCGTGAGCCACTCAAGCCAACTCAAGATCGGGTCCAAGTGTGTCAAATGTATGATTTTTCTTTTTATTGAGTCAATTATAATGTAACTGATTCCCTAGCTAAGTAACCTTGCACACACACACTCAGGGAGAGAGATTGAGTGAATTAGAGTTTCTGTTAAAAATTTATTCAGATCGTCCTGGACGATATTTTCCTTGGCCATGGACGATCTAGTTAAAACAGAAACCCTAATTAGGGTGACTAAGTTAAGAGGGTCTGATTGAGCCGATCGTCCTGGACGATCTACGGATCGTACGGGACGATATTCCCAAATCAGAATTTCTCAGCCGCCAGATCAAGTTAGGCAAGTTCTTATTTTTAGATACTTGGTCTGATCGTCCCGGACGATACGTGTATCGTCCCGGACGATCCAGTACAATCATGCCTAATTTAATCTGGTAATTAAGGAAAGTAATTTATTTTTGGTTGATACGATCATATCGTCCTGGATGATCGCAGGATCGTCCCGGACGATCTTGATCGTCTAGTGCATTTAAGCTGTACGTCCAGAACTATGTACAGGACGATTTGGGGCCTTTTTGAACTAATCGTACCGGACGATGACCCTATCGTCCGGGACGATCAAGTCATTTTTTGGTCGTCCAACACAGATTTCTCTGGACGACCCGAACTGTCTTTTGGACGATTTCCCTCAATTTGAACTAATCGTCCCGGGCGATCGCAGGATCGTACAGGACGATATGAACAACTTTTTCTACTGATCGTCCAGAAGAGCCAGATCGTCCAGGCTAAAACAGCTGAATTTGAACTGATCGTACAGGACGATCTTCCGATCGTCCTGGACGATATTGGCCGACTAGTTGAGATTTAGGGCAAATTTTAAGCCCTCCTTTAAAAGACCTTTTTCTAATTTTTGGAAAAATCTTTTGCTGCCTTCCTTCCCTGAGAAACTCTAGAGAGAGAGAGAGAGTTGGGAGAGAGAGAGAAGATCTTGTAAGGGGGAGTTAGTGAGGGATTCACTAAGGTTGCTCCAAGTACGGATCAGAGTCGTCTTCTCCGCTCGTCGTCTTTTGTCTAGTTAGTGTTCGTCGTGGGAGGATCGTTCGCAAGAAGATCCGGGGTTCTCTGCCCGCTTCAGGTGGAAGCAAAAGGAGTTCGTAGGTTCTCTGCCTACTTCAGGAGGAAGCGAAAGGAGTTCGAAGGTTCTCTGCCTGCTTCAGGAGGAAGCAAAAGGAGGTCGGGTTCTCTGCCTCACCGTGTGGTGAAAAGGAGATTTTTGTACAGGCTTCTCCGCCTTGCTGTGGGAGCAAAAGGAGAGACACTTCTGTTTAGTGCAATACCCGGAGGGGAGGCTCCGGGGAGTGGACGTAGGTCAAGTTGATCGAACCACTATAAAATCTGGTTTGCTTTTCTGATTCAATTCTGCACTTTAATTTTTCCTGATATTAACTGCTTGGGTGAATATCTGTGGTTGATCTTTTTATCGTTGTTTTAATTCGTTTCCGCTGCACGTTATAAAAAGATTTTCATAGTTATCGTGAAATTTTTAAATAACCAATTCACCCCCCCTCTTGGTTAGCCTCGGGACTAGTTCACTAGGGCTTAACATCCCTATCGAACTTTCAATACTAACATATAAAACAATTACTAGGTTATTCACATTTACCTCTTAACTACTAATTACTAGGTGATTTACTTTTATCTGATGAGACCACATCGTCACTACTAACATAAGTCTACCACCTCTAACTGAAACTCAATTTTATTAGCTATAATTTGATCATCTACATCATTAGCAGGCTCTTTAAAGTTTGACATACACTCTTCTTGATGTGTTGCTGGTATTGATGCAATATTCTCAATAACCCCTTTTGTTTAGATTGATGACTACAAGCCAATTTTGCTTACCCCACAGTCCACCTAGATAGTTATCAAAGAATACTTGGGTAGCCTGGCTAGCAAAGAAAAAGGGTCATATTTTTTATATCTTCTACCACACTTTACTTCTATAATACCATAAAGTGTATGCACCCTGGTTCCTCTATTTTATATTGGATCAAATCAATCGCAATTAAAAAGATACAAGTTGTTCCCTTTACCAAGATATTCCAACTATAAGACTTCTTGTAAGACCATATAATACTGACAATCATCACCTGTATGATTGTTCCCTTTCAAACATACACCACAGTTTTTGATTTTTTGACCTTCACACAAAGCTTTGATTTAAAATCTATAATCATTGATAATAAAAATTGGCCAATATTTTATTGCTCTCATAGGTCCCCAAGCTAAATTCATTAGTCCTTACTCTTGGAAATCTCTTGCTTCATTATGGACCTAATTGGTGTAGAAAGTGTAGCTATGTTATTATCATTTACACTAAGTAAATTGATTATATATAAGGTTGAAGTTACTTGTCAAAATATATACCATTTCTTTGAACTAATTTAGAAATTCAGATTTCACTCTCTTTTTTGCTCTAATAGTGACATTGTAGTTAGACTATTAATGAACTTCCTACAAAAGTTTTGAATTTAGGATCTCTATGTATAAGTCTATAAAATTTCTAGAATCTTAACATAAACTTACTTGAGCTATGGCTCAACTTCAGGATAATTAAGCAGTGTGAACAATGAGGCAACTCTCATATCCTTATCTATCAAATAGTGTATAGTACAAGCGCCTACTGCCTCATCATATCTGTTAAATACGAATATGTTACTGGTAGATGTATATCTGGATTACCTAGATTTTGAGGTACAATGTTCCTTGTTGGTTATAACTCTCTATCAAAGTAGTATGAGCAAAATTGAGTAGTCTCATACATCAAGTATGCTTCACATATTGATCCTTCAGGATACACTTTATTCTATACAATCTTCTTAAGTTTATTTAAGTACCTAAATGATGTATGATTATGAATTTAAAACTTACTAATAATATTTGATATGTTATGTTTGCACAAAATACCTCGCAAAAGGATACTTCCATCAATATTGAACAACTCCACCAACTCTAGCCTCATATGATAAATGCACGGTCAAATACTCTATGGAGTCGAAAAAACCTAGAGGGAATATCTTCTCAAGCTTGCATAGAATGAAAGGAATATTATGCTCAATATGGAACAAAGCTTCTTCATTAAGTCTTGATGATCGAAAGTCCTTGAAGAAGATACTTAGTTCGGTCAAGGGATTCAAGATTGAATCTAGAAGAGACCTAAAAGTAATGGGTAACAAATATTCTATGAATGTGACAGTCATGAATTTTCAATCCAAATAATCTCCCTGATCTCATATCAGCACTTCTACTGAGGTTGGAAACATATCCATCGGTAGCTTTATGCTCTCCACATATTCACAAACTACTTGCCTCTGCTCTAAAGTTAAGGTGAAAGGAGCCTTTGACTTTAGAAGTTTACCATTTTCATCTTCCTTAAACTCAAGCATTTTTCTCTCACAAATATCCTTCAAATTCATCCTAGCTTTTATATTATCTTTAAATTTTCCCTTGATGTCCATCACTGTATTGAACACATTATCAAAAATATTCCTCTTTATATACATCACATTTAAATTATGTCTAATCATGTTTGTTCTCCAATATAGCAAAGACCAGAAAATACTCTTCTTTATCTAATTTTGAGTAACTCCATACCCGAGCACTTTGTGAATAGCTAATAATGGGGAATCAATTATCATGGATATAAAATTTACTTTTTCAAATAATTCCTCACTACTTAACCATGGTAGAGGCTGTGACGTCTCCACTCTATTTTTAGTAAAAGCATCCTTATTTTCTTGAATGGATGGTTTGCAGGTAAGAACATGCAGTGACAGTCAAATTAAGTATTTTTGCCTCCATGCTTCAAAGTGAATGATTTAGTATTTTTCATGCAATATGGGAAAGCTAGCTGGCCTGTAGTGCTCCAACCATAAAGCATGTTGTATGCTGGAAAGTCACCAATTATCCAAAGTATTGCTGCCCTCAATATAAAATTTTGTTTAGTAGAGATATCATATGTGGTAACTTCTTGATTCCATAATAAATTTAAGTCACTAATTAAAGGTTGTAAGAACACATCTATCTTTGCCTTTGGATTGTATGGGTATGGGATGATAAGTGTCAAAAATATGTAGGGTGTAGTTATACACAACTTTAGAGGAAGATTGTAGGGGTGAGTATCACGGGCAAGCATGAGTAAGGTGAGGAAGATTGACTAAATAGAGTAAAACCATCTGTATATAATCATAATCTTATATTCCTTGGTTCTACGGTGAAGGTAGATATATACAGTCAAAGTATTTTCAAGCTTCTGCTTCTCACGGATATGTAGAACACTAACTGGTGAACTGTGTTCCTTATGCCATCTCATATGTACAGTAGAGCTCATAGATGCATATAAAAATTATAATATGAGAATGATGGGTAAGTAGAATAATTGACTAACTAGTACATCCTTCTTCTTTCTTTTTATCATAGAATTTGATTTAAACCATGGTGCATTACAATAATGACATGTAATCTCTGACAAATTATCAGCACAGTACAAAATGCACCCATTAGCACAGTAATCTATTTTTATAGATGTCAAACCAAGTTTAGAAATAATTTTTTTAGCCGGGTATAAATCTATTGGAATTATATATCTACTAGGTTGGTCTCTTTAAGTAGGCCAATGAATTAATTAAAATATTTGATAGATATATTGTGTTATATCTTTATGCTTAACATCTTTACAGCTATAGATAACTCTGAGTGAGTAGTACACCCATTTCAAATTGGTTTTTGTGCAGTGTGCAATAAATCATAAAAGTTTTATGCCTTCTTGTTTAGGGATTCTTCTATATATTATTGAAATTAAGGCCCAGTTGCATCATAAATCAAGTACTTAAACTCCTAACATTCAAGTACATAAGCAAATTGTCACCAGATCATGTTAGAACTTGTAGATGGGTCACATTGAGAGTCGAAATGAGGCTCATATTCTCCATATAAAGTCCAATACCAATATTTTGTCATGAATCCCCTTCAATATAGATCAGGAGTAATCTCATCTAGTGTGAGGTAGGCTTTATTTTTATATGTGGAATATGGACTACAAAACCAACCCTTTGAAGGTAATTGACAGCTTTCTTGAATGAAATAATTCATTCCATTCAAAAATTCATCTGTTAGTATCTTTCATCCAGGCAACACTCAGTTATACATCTAACTTCTATACTTTCAAATATCCATAACACACTTGGACTATAAATTCCTACAACCAAATAATGAGATTTATATCAATTTTAAAAAATTAAATAATATTTATAATATTAATGATTTTAGAAGTTTACATGGATATTTATGCGCCTCCATCATGCACTCATTATATATTAAGAAATAGAAGAGTGTGTGTGAATTAGTGCAACACATTAATACATCTAGTTTTCAACTGAGTCATTGGAAGGATGCCATTTTATGTGACCAAACCATCTTAGGCGACTCTCTCTAATCTTATCTTCCACTAGAGCTACTCCAACCTTTTCATGTATATGCGTATTTCATATCCTGTCTTTATGAGTAAAGCCACTCATCCACCTAAGAATCCTCATCTCTATAACACTTAACTTAATATTATGCTTCTCTTTTAATAGCCAACATTTTACATCATAATAAAGCGTTACAGGTCTCACCACCATTTTTTAGAAATTTTCCTTAAGTTTGAGGGAAACTTATCTATCACACAATAGGCCCGATGCATTCCTCCATTTCAACCATCCAACATGAATTCTGCTAATAATTTCTCCTTCCATTACATCATCACCATGAATAATAAACTTTTAGTGTATTTCTTTAGCTACCCCTTAGAGTAAAGTGTAAGGGAGGCTAGGGAAGTGTAAGATACTTTCATTTGGAGATTTAAGTCTGATTGTGTAAGAAACTATATTATTGAAGGAAGAAAGAGTGTGGAGAATACCAATTAATCCATACATGTTTCATTTTCTTATTAATTTTCTTGTATCTCTTTCTTATATGAATGAAATAAAAATGAATTTGCTTTTTGTGTCTTCCATGTCTAGTTAATTCTCTAAGTTTTGGGCTGATGATGTAAAAGCTTAGCAAACACTAATATGGACTCTTATGCCATAAATAAATATATAGATGTTTTTAATATCTCTTATTTTTTATTTAATGCATATATTATTCATGTGCATAGTTAATATCTACCTTGATGGAGGAATGCTGGAACAATAGGAGAATTGAAATATAATATTGGCATACCTGGATATAGGATGTTTAACCTTCTAGGTTCTATGGAGATAATATAATTATGGGAAGGCCATAAACCTTTCTTTTCACCTCTAAAAGCTTGATAAAAATTTAGGGATGCATATGCTCTGATCCACATCTAAAATTAAGAATCTCATTAGAAAAATTATGTTGATTTATATTCATTAGTCCAAAATATTTTATTTATATTAGTATCAAATTTTCTTGCAAGTCTCCATTAAGTGGCAAAAAATTAAAAAAATCTATTTACATTAAGTAGGATAAATTATGCATTTGAATTAAGAAGTAGTATTTTAATTATAATTAAGCAGAACACATCCTTGTGGGATCTACGCTCTTCTTTATCACTTTATTACTTGATTGACATGTATACTTACATATTTAGTGGGCTTTCATTATTTTATATTGAAGAAAACCTAAGCATATTTATATTGTAAACTAGTTCTTTGTGTAGCTCACATCATTGACTACATAGCTTAATTTCCATAAGAAAAAGCTCCAACCACCCATCAAGAAGCCTAAAAAGGGTATATATGCACTTAAAATCTCGAAAGGCATAAGCCTCATTAGGTAGAGGGTTGTCCAAAAATCTTAGAAGGCATAAACCTCAGAAGATACATGTAAACTAAAAATCTTGAAAGGCTAAAACTCTCAAAAGGTACATGTATATAAAAATCTCATAAGGCTAAAAGCCTCAGAAGAAATGTATTTCTTTGATTATTAAAAAAAAATCTCAGAAACTAAATGCTTCAGAAACTTCATGATTATCCAAATATCTTTAAAGGCAAAAGCCTTGGAAGAAATACATATACATGAAAACTTGAAAGGCAAAAGCCTGAAAAAGATATATATACACTTAAAATCCCAGAAGGTGTTAGCCTCATAAGGTAGAGGATTATTCAAAAATCTCAGAAAGCATAAACCTCAGATGGTATAGGTAAACCAAAAATCTTGAAAGACTAAAAGTCTTAAGGGTACAAGTACATAAAAATTTTAGAAGGCTAAAGCCTCAGACGATATATGTTGCTCTAATCGGAGAATAATATCTCAAAGAATATGTTAAAGATGCATAAAAAACTTGATTTTCTTTGGGGGCAAGTTCACAAATTTGAGTTATTCTTATATAAATGTAAAGCATTAATTACTTCAAATAAATTGAAAGCCAACATCAATTAAGCTTATATAAAAATCTCAAAGCCGTATACAAAATTAATGCAAGGATCTGAAGATAAAACTCCATGAATTGAAGTACTTTCATCAATGTCATTTCTACATCAAACATAGCAATAATTTGCAAAGATGACATCCCAATTGGGAGAAAATTTGGAGCTTCAGAATAGGATGAAAAATCTCAAAAGATGGAGTCAATCAACTCTCTTTCAAGATAAAAATCAAAGTGCTACTGTCAAAAAATCCTAGGTATCACTCATAATTTTGTATGAAGAGTAACTCCTCTATAGAAAGGGGCACTATAGCTTAAAATGGGATACCACCAATTAAAGATAATGGAATGCCTCTCATATGAGAAGAAGTGAAGAAGAGAAAGAAAAATGAGGAAAGAGTAACTTGTTCTCTATAGAGAGGGGCACTGAAGCTTGAAAATAGATACCACCTTTTTAAGATAGTAGAATGCCTCTTATGTGAGAAGAAGTGGAGAAAAGAAAGAAAAGAGGGGAATAAGCAACTAGTTCTTTTAGACAGGGGCAATAGAGCTTGAGAGGGGATACCACCTCTTTAAGATAGTGGAATGTCACTTGTGTAAGAAGAAGTGGAGAAGAAAAAGAAAAGGGGGGCAAGAGCAACTTATTCTCTACAAAGAGGGGCATTAGAGTTCGAAAGGGGATACCACCTCTTCAAGATAGTGGAATGTCTCTCGTGTGAGAAGAAGTGAAGAAGAGAAAGAAAAGGGGGTAAGAACAATTTATTCTCTACTGTGAGGAGCACTGGATCTTGAAAGGCGATATTACCTATTTAAGATATTGGAATGTCTCTCGTGTGAGAAGAAGTAGAGAAAAGAAAGCACTACAGTAAAATCACATATTACCAGCGGTATTTTTCGATGGAAATTGAACATTTTCCAACGGTTTTAGACTTTACCGACGGTTTTCCAGCGGTAAAACTTTCGCCGGTAAAACCCGCGTAGGAAAAAATTTTCCGGCGGCCTTTTCCAGCAGTAGAAAATTCTGGCTGTTATCCGGCGGCCGTGAAAAAAACTAATTTAAAAAACCTTTTGCCTAGCTGCCCGACCACCCAAGCTGCCGGCTTACCGCGCCTAGAAGTCTTCCCGCGTTGCCCGCTCTCATCACGCCAAGCTGCCTGACTGCCCGCTCGCCCAAGCACGCTACCCGCCTGCCCGGACTCCTTCCTGCGCTGCCTGGTGCCTTCCCGCCAAGCTGTTGGGCTGCCCGCTGACTGCCTGGATGCGCAACTACTCGCTGGTCTGCCTACCTGCCCGCTCCTGTGCGTTGCCTGGGATTCGAACTGTGTTGGATTCAAAAATAATTAAACACACAACCACAATGCTAATATGCAAAATATGTATCTTTGCTCACTTTTTAATATTTAAACTATTTAATTACGTAAAAACTGAAATTATATTTACTAGTTAATTTAATAAAATAGAAAATAAAAATTAATAATTACTAATTAATTTATAATTACTAATAAAAGAAAATAAAATTTTAAAATCAATTAAAATTTAAGTAATAATTTTAAATTTAAATCTTTTTTACTTAAATTATTTAAATAGTTAAAATTTTAATAATTTTATTTAAATTATTTAAAAGCCACCGAAAAGCTAGAAAAGCCATCCGAAAAGCCGTCGGAAGATTACGACGGAAAGAAACCGCCGGAAACTTCCACCGGAAAAGCTGTCTCATTGTTTTCCATCGGAAAACCACCGGAAAGCCATCGAAAAATTTACCGCCGAAAATCCCAAGAAAAATTCCGCCGGTAATGAGTGATTTTCCTGTAGTGAAGAAAATAAGGACAAGAACAATTTATTCTCTATAGAGAGGGGCAGTGGAGCTTGAAAGAAGATACAACCTATTCAAGATAATTGAATGCGTCTCGTATGAGAAGAAGTGGAGAAGAAAAGAAGGCAAAAGAAGATTGGAAAAAAGAAATGGTGCAAATTACTCCTCCTCACATGAAGGACTATTTAAACTTGAAGGGAAAGAAAGAGAGTTACATAACTTTAAATATGTTAAGGAAGAGAGTTATGTGACTAAGGAAAAGAGTTACATGACATAAAGGAGGAGAACTACATGACTTTAATGAAGAAAGATATGTGACTTTATGGAAGAGAGTTGCATGTCCTTAAATAAAAAGTTTAAAAAGAAAAACCAGCAAAAAAAATCTATCATTAAAAAATATTTCTTAAAAAAATCTTTTTCAAAAAAATTTCTTTCTTAAATAAAAAATAATTTAAAAAAACTCTTCCAAAAAAAATCTTTCTTTAAAAAAATATCTTTCTTAAGAAATAAAAAAATAAAAAAAAACTCTTTAAAAATTTATAAAAATTAAGAAGAAAAAAAGGAAAAGCAAACTTTTTCTCTTAAAAAAGGAACTTTTCTTTGAAAAAATAATAAAATAAAAATATTAAAAATGTTGGATTTTTTAAGATTTAAAATAAATTTTTAGACATAATAAGTTTCGACGTTTAAAAATAGAGGGCAAGTGATATATCTAAAAAACCTATATGATATAACACAAATGTTGAGGCAAAATTGGAATTGAAAACATCAAAAATTAAATTCAAAATCATATGAACTACAATTTCAACAAGTTCAATGCTAGAACTGAATGTCTCAATGAGAGGAGCCCAATCGGAACAAAGTTGGTCCAATCCGAGCCCAAATGGGCCCAAATCAAACACTTGAAGTATGATCGAAAACTTCAAACATTAATTCGCTGACCAAATGATCTATAAATTAGACATATTTATAGTCAAATGAAATGGCTCGATAAGACGAATCCAATGAGAAAAGATGACTCAATGATGACATCATTAAGGCACATAGACTTAGATGCTGAAGAAACACTGCATGATCAAGGGATCAATATGGGCTGTATGATAGAATACTTTGAATTTAGGTTCAAATTACTAAAATATCCATCCCAAAATGCCTATAAATAGAGCCCCATTTTTCACATGAGGGGAAGATGAATAATAGAGAAAACTAGATAGAGCTCTATTACATTTTTTAATCATCGTCGCCGATAATCACTACCAACTATTACCATCGATAACCACCATGGTCACTGACGATCTAGATTAGAAATTGTCACAATCTTCAAAATACTAATAACATATAACCCTGTTGTTGGGTATAGCTATCCTTATGTGGACACTTGCTTTTTATTCTCCTTATTGGAGAAATCAACCCCTATTGTTGGGTATTAATTATCCCAATGTGAATAGTTAATTTCTATAATCTCCTTCAGGAAAAATCATACGTTTGTTTAATCTCCCTCTTCTTCAACAATGAAAAAATTAGAATTCTTATATTATTTACTACATAGTGGATTTTTTAATTGGTTCAGGCCTCGTGATTGTTTCCCTTTTTGGGTTTTCCACCTAAAAATTTTTATCTTACTACTTTTATCTGTGCTTGTTGAATTTTTGTATAATGCTGACATTCTACCGACTCAAAATTTCTAGCATGTAACAAACTTAATTCTAAAGAGGGATAATCTAATCTTCTTGAATTGTGCAAGGAACTCTTAAATTATTTGAAAATTGCTTGAGTTAGTTTGAATTTGAACTTTAATTGAACCTTGGTTCAATCATTATTCAGATGTCGAGCTTGATTCAACATTCAACCATGGTTTGAATGTTCACAATGGTAGCTTGATGGGAGCAAACTTTAATGTGACTAATAGCGTATTAAGAGAGAGGTTAACAGTGGAAACCCGTTGGGGCCTCACTGATAAGATTGGCAATACGTAAGGAGAAGTTGATTTTGTATTGAGAGTTCGATTGAGATAGGTTTCAAAGGGACTGATAATGTGTGAAGAGAGAGGATTTTATAATAAGAGTTTGCTGGGAAAGATAATGGCAAGTTTAATTGTGTGTGAAAAGAAAAGAAGGCTCATTGTGTGGACAGCATTTACTAAGTAAATTTTCAAATATAATTCTTCCTGTAAGTGTATTATTAGACATATAAAGTCAGATTTTCCGTAGTTATCAGCCCCCTGTTCGCCTCACCTTTATACTTCCAGCCCTATTTTCGCCTCAACTTTGGCTTTTTAATAGCCATATAACCCAGCAACTAGTAAATATTTTGTCAAACCAAGTGTTGAAATGCCTAAAGCTTTTAATGTTCTAACCAACCAACCAGCAAGAGAAGCAAAATCTTCACAGTTAACGTTGAAGGACAGAAATTAATGACAACAGTTCACAGTTGCACGAGGCAGTCAAATATACCACACGATAATTCATGGCCTTGCACTGCCCATCGTATCTACTCCTACGTCGCTGTTTGCATTAAATGAAAGGAACTTTTTTTAAGCAGTAGCCAGAGCAATATATTAAATATATATAAAAAAATAAAGTCAAGATGCTCACATAAGAGAGTTATCAAAATAAGTATATTTAAAAAATAACTCCAAGAAATATTAAATGCTTTATAATAATTAACGTTATTGAGATTTCATTTATGACGATTTTCTAATTACTTTTTAAATTATTTTTAGTATAAAATTTTTTAAATTAAAATTTTTCATCCTAAAAAGTGCTTTAAATCAATAAGAAAATTACTCAAAACGAAACCAAAATCTTATGAGAATTATAATAAAGAGAAATTTTTTTGGAAGACTAAAATTTTGTTTGGAATGGCTTTTTAATTGCTTCTTAGAGCATCTTTCTAGTACAAAAATTTTAATTTTTATATTAAAAAGTTATTTTAAGAAACAGTAAAAAAATCGGCCCAAACGAAGCCTAATACTCACCCAAATGAAGCACACTCTGCATAGCAGTCAGTAGCACCTGCATATGGATAAATAGCTACTCTCTCCTATGGAGATCATAGCTAACATACTCCCTCTGAATGATTAAACCAAGGGTGCAATCATCCTTGGTGACATGTCTACAGAAGATTAAAGCAATATTATTTGATGGATTTTTTTTTCTTTTTGTGAGCTGTATTATATGTAGGCTTGGTGTACAAAACTTCAAAGGTTTCCATGTTGAAATCATCTAGATGATTTCTATTTATTCTTACTTTGTATTTTGGATGATAAGTTATTACATTAAAGAACATTGATTTCTATTTATTCTTACTTTGTATTTTGGAAGATAAGTTATTACATTAAAGTTGTTCTTGGCTATAGCTTGTTTGAATATTATTTAGATATCTTTGCAGGAAGAACATTATATTTCTTTTTTTTTGTTCATCCTTGTAATTTTTTTTTAACATTTATATGTTGTAAATTTTTTGTGGTTGCATCACAACCTAAATCTAATAAATATGTAGGCACGTATTCTCTCATCAATCTTATTTGGCCACCATAGTTTGAGCACAAACATTATGGGGCTGGGTAGGTCCTAAATATCGATGGATACATTCCTTCAAATGACCGTTATAGTGCAAGAATGAGGAATTAAGCCCATAGGTCGACTAAGAGAAGAACTTCTAGAATCAAGAAAATGGCCACCATTTTTTATCCAAGCATAGTATTTTTTGGCATAGAAGCCGCTAAATTGTTTGATTGGGGAATTCAAAATTTTATCTAAATAATATTGTGCATGAAAGAGATGAATCAACCACCCAATTTGTACAAATATCTCGATCTTAGTTTAACATTAATTGTAAATCACACTCTTACAACAACAACAACAACATCAAGCCTTTATCCCACTACGTGGGGTCGGCTACATAAATCCTTTTTCTCCATTGTGTCCTGTTAAAAGTCAAATTCTCGTTTAAATCTAATAAAGAAAGATTATTTCTAATATTTTCTAACCAAGTCTTTTTAGGTCTACCTCTACCTTTCTTAATATAAGTCAAATCTAAGACCTCTACTTTCCTAACCGGGTCTTCGGGAGGCCGCCGTTTTATGTGACCAAATCACCTAAGGCGACTCTCTCTAATCTTATCTTCCACTGGAGATACTCCAACCTTTTCATGAATATGCTCATTTCGTATCCTATCTCTAAGGGTAAAGCCACTCATCCACCTGAGCATCCTCATCTCTACAACACTTAACTTAGAATTATGCTTCTCTTTTAATGGCCAACATTCAACACCATAAAGCATTGCAGGTCTCACCACCATCTTATAGAATTTTCCCTTAAGTTTGAGGGGTACTTTTCTATCACACAATAAGCCCGATGCATTCCTCCATTTCAACCATCCAACTTGGATTCTGCTGATAATATCCCCATCTTTATCACCATCACTCTGAACAATAGATCCAAGATATCTAAAATGTATACTCTTATTAATGACTTGATCGCCCAAAGTCACAATCCCCTCACTAGGTCTATTATTACTAAAATTACACTCCATATATTCTGTTTTAGATCTACTCAAGCGGAAACCTTTAGACTCTAAGGTTGACCTCCACAGTTCTAGTTTACCTTCAACTCCCTCTCTAGTCTTATCAACAAGAAGAATATCATCAGCAAAAAGCATACACCAAGGTACATCCTCTTGTAAATGTCTAGTGAGAACATCCATGACTAAAGCAAAATGATACGGGCTTAAGGTTGATCCTTGATGTAATCCAACCAAAATAGGGAAATACTTGGTCAAACCACCTTGTGTTTGAACACAAGTAATAGCTCCTACATACATATCTTTAATGATTTGAATATAAGCGTTATTAACTCCTTTCTTTTCAAGAACTCTCCATAGCACTTCTCTTGGAACTTTATCATATGCTTTTTCTAAATCAATAAATATCATATGTAAATCCTCCTTATTCTTTCTATATTTCTCCATCAAACCTCTTAATAAATGTATGGTTTCCATAGTAGACCTACCCGGTATGAATCCAAATTGATTTTGAGAAACATTAGTATCACACCGCAACCTATGCTCCATAACTCATTCCCATAGTTTTAAAGTATGACACATTAACTTAATTTCTCTATAATTCGCACAATCTTGTGCATCACCTTTATTCTTAAAAATAGGGATTAACACGGTCATTCTCCACTCATCTGGCATCTTTTTAGTCTTCAAAACAGTATTAAAAAGTTTAGTAAGCCAAGAAATTCCTTCTTCTCCTAAGCATTTCCACACCTCTATTGGAATATCATTAGGTCCAACAGCTATTCCACCCTTCATTTTATTTAAAGCCTCTCTAACTTCAGTTTTACTAATACGCCGATAAAAATAAAAATCTTTATTTTTATTTAGGGTGTTAAGGTCACTACAGTCAATTTTATTTTCACATCCTTCATTAAAAAGTTTAGCAAAATATCTCATTCACCTTTCTTGAATATCATCTTCTAAAAAAGTACTTTTTGATCTTCATCCTTAATACACTTCACTTAAACTAAATCCTTACTACTCCTATCTCTTTGTTCGGCTAACTTATACATATATTTTTCTCCCTCCTTAGTATTTAATCTATTATATAAATCACTAAAAGCTAAACTCTTTGCATCGCATATTGCTTTCTTAGATTCCTTACGTGCCTCTTTATATATTTTTCAATTATCAGAATTTTTATAATTAAACCAATT
This sequence comes from Dendrobium chrysotoxum, assembly GCA_019925795.1. Classification (NCBI taxonomy): domain Eukaryota; kingdom Viridiplantae; phylum Streptophyta; class Magnoliopsida; order Asparagales; family Orchidaceae; genus Dendrobium; species Dendrobium chrysotoxum. The sequence goes on along the minus strand of CM034306.1, from coordinate 44,470,984 downwards.
TTTATAACAAATCCTCTTATTTTTAATCTTTTCTTGCACATTTGGATTCCACCACCAACTATTTTTACTATTAGGAGTTTTTCTCTTTGAAACTCCAAGCACATCTTTTGCAATATTCTTAATATCACTAGCCACTTCTTCTCACATAACATTAGCATCCTCATGCACAGACAAAATCTTAAGATCTAAAATCTTACTCTCAAAAATATTTTTATTAATATTCTTTAAATACCCCCATCTAATCTTAGAATGTCATTTTACTTTATTTTTTATTTTCTACCGCATAAATTTTCACTCGGAATAACTTTACAATCTTTGCAATATAAACGATCTACTTTCTTATAAGAAAATAATCAATCTGAGTTGTGCTATATCTATTTTTATAAGTAATGAGATGCTCATTCCTTTTCTTAAATAAGGTATTAGCAATTAAAAAAAATTATAAGCTAAACAAAAATCTAATATGGACTTACCACCTTCATTTGTCGTTCCAAACCCATGGCCACAATGAATCCTTTTAAAATCATCTACCTCTCTACCAACATGTCCATTTAAATCTCCTCCAATAAAAACTCTTTCTTCAAGAGGTATCTTTTGTATTAATTCTTCTAAGTCATTCCAAAATTTTAATTTTGAATCCATATCCAAACCCACTTGAGGAGCATAAGCACTTATAATGTTAACAATCTTAGCATCAACAACAATCTTTAAAGCTATAATTCTATCTCCAATTCTATTAATATTTATAACATTATCCTTCAAACTCTTATCTAAAATCACGCCTACACCATTTCTATTACGACTCCTACCCGAATACCAAAGTTTAAATCCTAAACTATCAATCTCCTTAGCCTTCTCTCCAACCCATTTAGTTTCATGAATGCACATAATATTTATCTTCCTATGAATCATAATATCTATTAATTCCATTAATTTTCCTGTAAGAGAACCTATATTCCAAGTTCCTATCCTAATTTTAGTTTCATGGACCAGCTTCTTTGCCCATATCCTTCCTTGATGGGGAACCCTTGCCTATTTAATACTGCACCCGGGCGACGGTGCAACGGCCCTTGCACACTTGTCACTATATTCAGGCCATACAGCGCGTTGCTTCCAGGGGACGCCCTATATGGTAAGAAAATGTTTATTGATTTTTCATAAACATGAAAGAACAAATTTCATATAGCATTTGTAAGGAAAATGAAAAAGAAGAACACAAAGATTTTACATGGTTTGAGTTCTTATAAACTCTACATCTACATGACAGTCTTGTTCATCATCCTGTTACTCAAATATGTGAAGAAAATAAGATACTAGACATTGTATATCCAGAAAATGGCTTTAGTAGCTTTCCAAAATAATAACAATAATAGCTCTCACAAAATTGAAGGCATAAATTTCTATAATAGTAAATAACTACTCCACCATTAAGATCTAATTAGATCTTTAACAAGAAATACAACATGATAATATATCCTAAAGGAGGAGATATGCAAAAATCGGAAAACCAGAGAACAGGAACAACCGAAATCGAGAGCAGCTACAACAATGCAACAATCTTCCTAATCTAAATAAGAGAGATATACCTGTACATCCAACATATAGCTAAACTTGAGAAAGAACAACTTCTTATGTCACAATGCCATGCTTCGAATCGACAATCCCTTATGATTGTCTTTCGTGAGAAAAGAACAAGCTAGAGAAGAACTCAAGAAGGATTCACCTTTTTCACACACATAGAAATTTAAGTATTTAAACACCTGTCTTCCCCTCTCTCATACAAGAAGCCAAACACCGACCCAAGCCCTAGCTTTCTCGGAAGAAACCCTCGCTCTCACACCCAAACCATAATCACGCATGCACAACTCCCTTACTTTTCTTTTTACCCAGTTTTCCTTGGTGGTTAAGTAGTTAAATAGGGAACAAATCCGATTATATATGTTAAGCAAGAAACAAGATATAAGATAAGCCCAATTTTTGAAACAAAGAAAATAGAAATAAATAATTAAAAAAATAATTTAACTAAAATTAATTAACTCAATAATTAATTTCAGTTAAAAACCTATTTTATATTTAAATCAGTTATATCAAATAGATCTAATAAAATCACTTGTTATTTTAAGTATTATTTATGATAAAATTCTTATAAGAGCTATTTCATGCAAATGCTTCGATGAAGTTTCAGACTATAAGGTTTTTCTATTTTGATGGATTCTCATTCTCTATAAGTATTGTAATAATTAAAAGATAAAATTAAAACAAAATACAAAAAATGGATGAGATTGCCATAATCAGAACCAAAACAATTAAAAAAATAATAATACCAATAAAATTTTCTTTTATATTTTATTGGAAATGTTAATTAGTTTGATTGAATTCAAATTTATAATAAAAATACATATAGCTCAAAAATATAATAAAATTTTTATTTTTTTAATTAAATCCTAAATGAGTTGGTCATGACATATAAATATATGAATTTATTAAATTATTTTTTAAAATTATATTAATCATGTAAATAAAATAAAATGAATTATATGATCATAAATTCTGCTAATTGCATGTAGTCCTGTTGTTTGGAGGGTAATTTTTTAAACTAAACATCACTTAAGATTTAATTAAGCGATTAACCAATGGAAAAAAAATTTAAAATTCACCAAAATTGCCCATTTAACGTGCGACTTATAGCTTGTAGTAAGTTGCCCGTTAAAAGGGCGACTTATGTCCATGTAGCTGTTATAGCTGTTATGCTGACAAAGCAGACAAAGCTGAGCAGCCAGAAAGTCGCCCGTTAAACGGGCGACTTTGGCTTATTACTTAAAAAAAATTTCTAAGTTATATTGTCAAATCAAATCCTACAAAGTTGTAGGGTTAGATCACTTTATGTGTATGTATCATTATGTGTTATGTGTTGTCAGAACACTTTATAACGACAGCTTAGTGTGTGTTGTCAAATCAAAATTTTTTTTCTGAGTTATATTGTCAAATCAAATCCAACAAAGCTGAATTCAGTTTTTTCTTATTACCTTTTTTAGTCATGTGAAATTCTCATTTAGTTATGTCAAATCAGGATTTTTTCTAACCAATTAATTATTACACCTCTATATAGATGTAGTTCTCCTATAAATAGACAATCTTTTACTTCTAAGGATCAAGCTAACTAGTATCTTGCATTTATATCAAAATTTATAGAAGCAGAAAGTATGATTTTGAAAAAGTTTCTTTTAAGCAGTTGTTTATGGAGGTTAGTAGTCAAGTTCATAGATGTTTAGCATTTCCAACTGATGATGTGTTAGAGGACATGGCTAGAATGAATTATATCTACCGGTGCTATGTACATTCCTGATCAGATAAGGAGGACTACAAGCTATGGGAGACACACATGAATCTTATGAGGTATCCATCTTACAGGGATGAAGCGGGTTTGAATGAGGAAGGCTGAAAATATGTCCAAAGGGAGGTTACAAAATGTGTAGCACATCTAGCACCGATTAACACTCTGAAGGCTAGATTTGCTGAAATTAAACGCCATGATGATGGATCGTTCGAGGAGATTGCGGGTAACCCAACAACTGATATTGCTCACTACATCCTTTATCGGAAATGGGATATTAAAGCTGATGCATTCCTGATCAAAATATATGATAAATTGAGTTTTATTCCTGGTTGACAGAGGAAGGACTTTCTTGATGCTGCGGATTGGCAATATGTCGAGCATTGGTTCCAATATAAATTTGGTTGTTATCCTACATAAACCCAGATTCAAGCTCACACTCGCATTGTATTACAAAAGTGTTGAAGGACTTTATTATCCTTAGAACTTTAATATTTTGTGATTTGAGCCTGTTATCGAAGTACTTCTTAAGTTTTATGATTGTCTACATATCTATCTTTTTAATATAAAAAGTACTTGCTTATTTGTTATTGTGATAACTTCAATGGTTTATGGATATGTATCTGTTTGTTCTCATCGTTCTTAGTATGTTTAAATGATAGAAAATATTTATAAGTTAATTTTGTTTGTGTTTAATGTTAAGATGATTGAGTACCATATGATTTGTTTTATGACAGAAATACACACACACACAAAGACACACACACACACACACACATACACACACACACACACACACACACACACACACACACACACACACACACACACACACACACACACATATATATATATATATATATATATATATATATATATATCATATACACAAAATCTTTAATTATCTCTAATTTAATTTATATTGATTGTACTGAATAAAGCTAAGTTATAATTATCATAAGTATTATTTGTATGAGATTACATTGGATTCCTCTGTAACAAGTAATTAATGTACTGTTGTTGAGGACATTGGATACCACAGATGGCCTGTGACATTATGAGCATAGGATTCTTATAATGTCTCATTTAATGTGAATTAACATTACATGTAGCTTGTAATAGGCTATCACATCAGATGACCTATAAAGTTGTAGTGTCTATTCAACTCCTAATGTGTTATATAGCTGCAAGTTATGGTTCAATATCTTAAATCACAGCTATATAAACGGTGCATAGAAGGGACATGAAGTATTTTTATTGTGTAGGTGCTTGAGTTATTCACAATGTTTTGGCCATGTGTGGAGAAGCTTAATGGCATCCCCAATAAAGAAAGGTTTGATGAAGCAAGCTGTAGAATGCATACTTGTATAACACGATCTGGTGACAATTTGCTGGAGCATAAGACGAATGAGAATAAGATATTTAGGTGTTGCGTGTATGAGTGGTCCGAAGACGAGGACAATTACCTTTGGAATATGCATACTGAGTTAATAAGGGTAAAACTATAGAGGACAAGAGATTTCTTAAACGCTGCTAGATGGAAATCTCTTGGAGTTAGGTTCTAGGAGGAGAATGGTCACCTTGTCAGCCCTTATTTTTTACAGATGCGATACTATGAGATGAAACGCCATAGAGATGGGGGTCATTCTCCGCCAGATATTGACTACAATCACCTTAACTTTGAGCATGTTATTTTATATTATACTTGGTATTCAAGATTTGATAAGTACATTGTAGATTATTATAAAGATCGGATGAAGGAGGTATTACTTGATGGTCAGCTAATATAGTTCTTCAATGTTGAGGATTGGCAAGACCTACAATATGAGTTCGAGTTTCATATTAAATGTTGTCCAACACAAATACAGCTCCAATCACATTTGCATATGCTGCTTAGGAATTAAAAAATCTATATCTTTTTTTATATTGAGTTTGAACCGTGTCTATGTATTTTACATCGTTATGGTTGTGTATGTTAAACTTGGTTAAGTTTGTTATTATGCTAACTTCCATGTTATAAATGTTTATTAAAATATTTGAATTTATATGTTCTTATCAACTAGAAATTTTGTATTTTTTAAATATAACTCACTAATCATGTAGTAAAGAGAAGATTATTTTGTTAATCAAAAGAATTAAAGTCATAAAGGCAATATAATATAGAATACAAACAGGAATTCAACTAGTCCGTTTTAATGATAGTAGCATAATAAGATACATAAAATTAACAACAAGATCAAACTAAAGCGAGTAAAAGATACATAATACAAAACACTAATGCCTCCTTTTATGTTGATGTGGTATCGCATCAGTACCTGGAGTGAAATATTATGGTGCTCGTAATGGCCTGGTACGAAGTTGGTGCTGCTCTTGATCACGAACATCTAGCTCAGTAATTGGGGGCTCTCCCAAGGAAGAAGGAATGAACTGAGGTGTGTAGGCAATGTCAAACTCTGCTATCAAGTGGCTCTGAGAGGGACCCAGATCAGGATAGGAGGACGGTCTAGCATCATATGGATCTATTGTTAGAATGGGTGGACAAAAACACTATCTGTTGAGTATCTGTCTCGTCAAAATAATGAGCATCATCAATGTATATTTACTGGCGTAGTCTCTGGCATATATCTCTTATAATATTAACATCCACCTGCATGGGTATCACCTCAGTCCCCCCAAAGTATAATTGCAATCTCCTCTCCATGCTCATAAAGAAATCATGCTACAAAGATTGGTAATTCAGCTGAAGTTTATCATATAATTAAATTTAGTGCTTCTTATATAACTTTAACTTACCATGTTGCGTTCAGTTTGTGATCTTGGATAGTATGTACTTGGAGGATCCACTAGGGCCTTTAGCATGTACAGTGTCACCCATGAATGAAACCATGCTAATTATTGCTTTACTTAGTAATCATAGTCCAGTCTAGGAATCTATACTGCAATAATGTATGTTCTCCTGCTCTCCCACAGTGCAATATTTGCCTAGTGATACAAAGCCCAATTTGTATATGCCTTACCACGTCTATCCACTCTAACAAAATTGGGATCCATTGCATGATATCGGTGGACGGGCAATAACCAAACTACCTAAGTACTCGATCAGGAAAATGTCACTCTACCCTTTTCCAACTGATTAAAGGAACTCTGGAGAGCCAAATGTCCTGACCTGAAGTGCACTCAGGAACCTATGCATGAATCTCAAAAGTGTATGGTTCCCATATAACCTGTATCAATATATATATATATATATATATATATATATATATATATATATATATATATATATATATATATATATATATATATATATATATATATATATATATATTAGAATATACTTTTCACAAAATCTACCTAATATGAATAAAATGCACCAATATACTTGTACTTAACATACCTGAATCTCCAGTAAACCATCTAACTCATCCCTGTATGTCAAAACATTCCCTGCAGGTACCTCCCAAAGTTGTTCCTCATTCCACCTTTTTAACATGTTTTAATGTTTTAGTAAAAGCAATAAAAATTCATAACATAAATATTAAAAATTACCTTATGCCAACACTCAACCCTTCGAGTTGAACAGGAAATGGGGCATGAAACTGAGGTCTCCTAACATGCAGATTCTCCCTAGCCCATATCTACAACAAGTGGATGCACCCTGCTATATTCGCATGTTTTGGTCTAGTTACTTCAGACAGCTCCCTATACAAATGAGCTAGAACTGTACCTCCAAGTGAGTACGTCTGGAATATTACTATGTCCTCCATTAGTGGTAAGTAATACAAATGAATTTTAGAGCCTGAAGTATCTGGTAACAGGTGACATCCAAGCAGAAATAAAATATAAGCCCGCATATGCCTCCAAAAATCTATCACAGAAAGATCAATATATGAGTCCCTCCAAAAATTCCAACTCAACCATCTTAGTGGAACACATATTTGCACATGTGCCTGGCCCATCCTGAACTTTGCTGTAATCCATGGGTTGAATGGGTCATGGTACACAACATCACGGTCTGGATGCTAGCGAAGTAAATAATCATAGCAATCTGGCCAACCCAACCATCGTCTACCTGCACCTATGGCTGGGTGGCCAACAAAAGCATGTCCATCAATCTGTATCCCCAATATCATTGAGACATCCTGCAATGTGATACTCATTTCACCAACAGGGAGGTGAAAAGTATTCGTCTGTGGCAACCAACTGTCAACAAGAGCTGTAAGTAAGTGGTGGTCCATCTTTCTGTACCTCATTTGGCTGACACTATCCAGACCTACAAAAACCAAAGCCTCCATGAACTTAGGAAAGTTGATGGGCCACTCATGCACCATCAGCAAATGTGAAGCAGCCTCCAATATAGTACCCTATAACATTATTACTAAAATTGAGATATTTTTATGTACAATAAAGTAATTCATAATTTATACAAATTTACCTACTCAGAATGAGTTGCTCGGTGGCTACTAGTAAGTGAAGAAATGCTAGGATTGATGGTATGTACAGGCGGTTGTGTGGGTGCCTCCACACTAGAAAGGCACCTATGGCGCCTGTTATGATTTGGGTGAATCAGTTTGTTCATGTGAATTCTAATTTAAGTTTATATTTTTTGAAGATTATAAAAGTTTATTGTTTGTCTAATTCATCTTCTAACATATATTTGAGTTTTTGTTGTGTGTACTAAAGTATTTTTCAGGAAATTCATACTCCAGATTGCTGAAGACTTCAAGTTCACTTGTTCACTGTAAATGAAGTCAGTAAATTTTCTTTTTCTTGAGTCTGAGAGAGTGTGATTGTAAGTTGGATAACTGTGCACACACACACAATGGGGGTGTAAAAAGTTTAAATTTTTTGAACTTATCGTACAGTACGATTTAACATCGTACAGGATGATCTGTAGAATGTGTCCTCCATATCGAACCCATATGGTAATAAAATTTTTCTAAGGCATATTCGTACAGTACGAATACTATTCATACATGAGTTTTTGCTGTACGAATTGCTCAAAATTGGGTTCATCCACACGTTCGTACGGGACGAACTGATCGGACGAAGCTCTTTGTTCGATTCGTCTATAAGTTCGTACGGGACGAACTGATCGGACGAAGCTCTCTATTCGATTTGTCCAAGGGTTCGTATTGATTCGTACAGGACAAATTGTTCATTTTTGAACTATTCTTGCAGCACAAAAATTATTTCATACACTATATTATTATTGTACGAAGGGCACTGAATTGGGTTCATATTGATTCGTACAGGATGAATTATTCATTTGTGAACTATTCGTGCAGTACGAAAATTACTTCATACACTATATTTTTATTGTACGAAGGGCACTGAATTGGGTTCGTATTGATTCATACGGGACGAATTGTTCATTTTTGAACTATTCGTACAGTACGAAAATTATTTCGTACACTACATTTTATTGTACAAATGGCACTGAATTGGGTTCGTTCTTGTTCGTACAAGACGAATCATAAAATTTTTTAACTATTCGTACTGTACGACTCTAGTTCGTACGGGACGATCGGGCCGCATAAAACTTGAAAAATTCAGTTTTTGGACGGTTTTTATTGTCTTTAGTATATAAGGATCTTTAAATTGACTTGTGAGAAGATCCTTCTACGAAAATTCTTTTGGGAAGTAAAAGGAGAGTGATAGGGAGAGTGTTTGGGAGTGAGTATTGAGAGATCTTTCAAGAGAGAATTGTGAGGGGATTCACAAGGTTATCCAATTGAGAGGATTTCTTTTACTTGTTCTTCAAGCATCTTCCTAGTTCCTTAAAGACTTTTGCAAGAGCATTGTTTGAGAGGATTTTGATTCTCTGTTGCACTTGGAGGGTGAAAAGGATGACGGTTCTCTGCCGCACTTGGAGAGTGAAAAGGACGACGGTTCTCTGCCACACTTGGAGGGTGAAAAGGAAGTCGGTTCTCTACCGCATCGGGGTTGGTGGAAGAGAGTTTGTAAAGGCTTCTCCGCCTTGCTGTGGGGGCAAAAGGAGAGACACTTGAGTTTAGTGCAATACCTAGAGAAGGAGTCTCTAGGGAGTGGATGTAGGTCGTGTTTGATCGAACCACTATAAATTCTGGTGTTTTCTGTTCACTATTTATTTTCTGCATTTTTATTTTTTCACAGTTTATTTACTTTGTGGTTGAATTTCTGTGTTTAACGAAAGAGCAAAATTATCTCTGTTCGTACAGTACGAAGTTAGATCGTACTGTACGATTAGCTTTAAAAATTTTCCAAAATATCAAGAGAAATTTTTAAAAGGACCAATTCACCCCCCCCCCCCTCTTGGTTAGCCTAGGGACGTGAGCAATAGGTCTAACAACTTATTCACACTTTCAAGTGGTATCAAAGCCAATTTCAAAAATAACTGTTTTAAATACTTTTGAAATTTCAATCATGGCTAATTTTAGAAATAGAAATACTATGGAAGGATACTCGATCACTAGACCACCGTTGTTTGATAATATCCCTTTTGATTTTTGGAAAACTCGTATGTCTTCTTTTCTGTAATCACTTGACTATTGCATGTGGATGTTAGTTCAGGATGGTTATACTGTTGCAAACTGGACTGTAGAAGAACGTGAATTAGCTCAACTGAATGCTAAGTGTTTGAATAGTTTCTTTTGGACTTTAAAGTCAGAAGGTTACATGCGTGTGTCTACCTGTAAATCAGAAAAAGAAATTTGGGATAGGCTTTGCATCACATATGAAGGTACGAATGAAGTGAAATAAACTAGATTGAACATTCTCTTGCACGACTATGAACTTTTTCGCATGAAACAGAATGAATCAATCTCTGACATGTACACTCATTTTACACACATAGCCACTTCATTGCATGCTTTAGGTAGGGAGTTGATGAATGTAGAGAAAGTTAACAAGATATTACATTGTTTATCTCCTGCATATGATGCAAAGATAACTGCAATAACAGAATCTAAAGATTTAAATATTTATTCTGTTAACAATCTTCTTGGATCACTAATTACTTACGAGCAATCGATGACTCAAAGACAGATTGATGCAGGTGAGAAGCGAAAGGAGAAGAACATTGCTTTAAAGGTGGATGACTCTGAAAGTAATCAGTCACTACTTGAGGACGAAGAGGATATTGCCCTGATGACGAGGCAATTTAGAAGTTTCTTAAAAAGGAAGCAGAGAAGACGCCAGCATTGGAACAAAGGTAAGTTCCAGAAGAATGTTAGGGCTTCTAATGAAGTCATTTTCTATGAGTGCAAGAAGGCAGGACACATCAAGATAGAATGCCCCAATCTCAAAAGAAATCCTAACAAGGAGAAGACCGAGGAGAAACCAAAGGATAGAAGGGGTAAAAAGAGAGTACAACGAGCTTCTGGACGGACTCAGCTTCAGATTCATCAGAAATAGTACCAGAAGAGGAAGTTACCAATTTGTGCTTAATGGCTGATAATCTCGACCATTCAGATGAGGATAAGGTATGTGATTTAAGCTATGAAGAATTATTTAAAGTTTCTGAATGCATACACTTTGCATATATGAAACTTAAAAAATTGCACACTAAGTTAAATTTGGATTATATAGAGCTGCAGAAGGATTATGAGATCCTTAGAAAAGATCATGCATTAATTGACAGCAACCACATGACTTTGTTGGATGAGTAATAATGATTTAAACAAGCAGCATAATCTTTTAAAATCATTAAATGCTGAACTTGAAAATGATTTTAAGACCTTTATGGATGAATTGGATTCTAGAGAGCATGAGTTAAAAATTGACAATTCGATTTAAGAAAGTGCTAATGCTTATCTTAAAGTTTAGATTAAAGCACTTCAGAAAAATAAAAATCGACCTAAACATAAAGAGTTTCATGAATCTTACCACAAGATCATTGACTCAAGATCTAAAAAGAAAATTTTTAGGAAGAATAGGTTGGTGAATCCCTTTCCAGAGATAAAGTATTTTTCTTGTGGTAGTTTAGGACATATTTTCTACACCTATACACTTAAGTATAAAACACATTTAGTGTGGAGACCTAAGGTGCATAAATTACAGCATATCACACATGCATCTGGTTTAAAATTATCAAGAGGTGAACCAAAACTTGTTTGGGTTCCCAAGACTAACATTTGATCATTTTGTAGGATCGCTCTCACACAAGACCTCATGAGAGTATTTGGTACCTGGACAGCAGCTGCTCAAAGCATATGACTGGAGATACAAATTAATTTATATCGCTGGAAGCCAGGAATGGAGGCAAGGTGACGCTTGGAGATAATACCACCAAGAGAGTGGTAAGTACATGTATAATTAGAAATTCAGAAAACTTTGTGATTGAGAATGTACTGTTGGTTGAAGGTTTGGAACACAATCTGTTGAGTATTAGTCAATTATGTGATAAGGGCTATCATATAAAGATTTTACCTACAAGTTGTGTTATTAGTCTAAATGGAACTGTTGTTTTGAATGGTGATAGGGTTAACAATGTTTACATGCTAGATTTTAATTCTGTTAAACCATATACTGCCTTGTATTTAAAAACTGTATCTGATGAATCATGATTGTGGCATAGAAGGCTTTGTCATGCTAGCATGAAAAATCTTAGAAAAATCACTCAAAAGTAACTAGTTAGAGGAGTACCCAAATTAGACTTCACTAAAGATCACTTGTGTCATGCATGTCAACTAGGAAAACAAGTGAGATCCTCTTTCAATTAGATCAAGAAAATTAAGACTAGCAAGCCCTTATAAATTCTTCACATGGATTTATTTGGACCTTTTAGTACCTTAAGTTTAGGAGGAAAAATATTTGGGTATGTTATTGTGGATGACTATACTAGATTCACCTGGATTAGATTTTTGAATCATAAGAGTGAATCATTTGAAGAGTTTAGAGATTTTGCCACTTGGATTCAGAGGAAATTTAGTTTTGAAATAGTTAGTATCCAAAGTGATCATGGGGGAGAATTTAAAAATGAAATGTTTAATGATTTTTGCAAATCTCTTAGAATTGAACACAACTTCTCAGCTCCTAGGACACCTCAATAGAATAGAGTTGTAGAAAGAAAGAATAGGACATTAGTTAAAACTGCTAGGGCCATGTTGGCAGAATATTCACTTCCTAAATATTTTTGGGCTGAAGCAGTTAGTACATCATGTTATGTGTTGAATAGGGTATACATAAGGTCTAAATTGAATAAGACACCCTATGAACTTCTTAAAGGTAGAAGTCCCAACCTCTTGCATCTACATGTTTTTGGATGTAAAGTATTCATACATAATAATGATAAAACTCTTCTAAGAAAATTTGATCCGAAATCAGATGAAGGAATCTTTCTAGGATATTCAAGTGTTGGAAAATCCTATAGAGTTTTTAATAAGAGAACATTGGTAGTTGAAGAGACCACACATGTTATTTTTGATGAATCTTATGATAGTAAAGGGTCTAAGTTGGATGAAGATGAGGTTGAGGTTATAACCCAAAAACTTGAAGATCAAAAAGTTGAAGAAGGGGTTGAAAAAGAAGATGAAAACCAATTGCCTAGAGAATGGAAATTTGTAAGGAGTCATCCTAAAGAGTTGATTTTAGGAGAACCAAGTGAAGGAGTAAGGACTAGGCATGGTTTGAGAAAAGAAGTAAATCATTCAGCGTTCATTTCAATGATTGAACCCACTAATATAGAACAAGCACTTTTAGATGAATTCTGGATTTTAGTTATGCAAGAGGAGTTGAATTAGTTCAAGAGGAATGATGTTTGGGAGTTAATTGAAAAGCCAAAAGATCAAAGTGTAGTTGGGACTAAGTGGGTATTCAAAAACAATATGAATGATTCAGGAGTAGTTGTGAGAAATAAGGCTAGATTAGTAGCTAAGGGGTATAATCAAATTGAAGGAATTAATTTTGAAGAGACTTTTGCCCTTGTAGCAAGACTTGAAGCAATAAGAGTTTTGTTAGCCTTTGCCTGTTTTAAAGATTTTAAATTATACCAAATGGATGTTAAAAGTGCCTTCTTAAATGGGGTGATAGAAGAAGATGTTTATGTTGAGCAACCTCTAGGCTTTGAAATTCTAAATACCCTAATCATGTTTTTAAATTAAAAAAGGTATTATATGGACTAAAATAGGCACCTAGAGCATGGTATGAGAGGTTGAGCACTTTCTTATTAAACGGATCATTTGTTAAAGGAAGTGTGGATACCACTCTGTTTTTAAAAAGAATTGGAAAAGATATACTCATTATTCAAATATATGTAGATGACATCATTTTTGGATCAACTGATAAAGCTTTATGTGATGAATTTTTAAAGATAATGAGTCGTGAATTTGAGATGAGTTTAATGGGTGATTTGAGTTATTTTCTTAGCTTCAGCATAAAGCAAAATGAGGAAGGAACTTTTCTTTGTCAATCTAAATATGTTAAGGAAATCCTCAAAAAGTATGAAATGGATAATGCTAAACCAGTAACTACACCCATGAGTTCCTCAGTCCTATTAGATAAGGATCCTAAGGGAAAATCTGTTGATCAAAAGAAGTTTAGACGAATAATTAGATCTTTGCTTTATTTGACTGCTAGCAGACCTGACATCATGTTTAATGTTTGCTTATGTGCTAGATTTCAAGCTGATCCAAAAGAATTACATTTGACAGCAGTGAAAAGGATCTTAAGATATCTTTTGGGAACTCAAAATTTAGGAATTTGGTATCCTAAGAATAGTTCTTCTTTCGAAATTATTGGATACTCAGATTCAGATTTTGCAGGCTGTAGGGTGGATAGGAAAAGTACTTCTGGGACATGTCAATTCATTAGAAATTCATAAGTATCTTGGTCCAGTAGAAAACAAAATTCAATAGCACTTTCTACAGCTGAAGCAGAATACATTGCCTTAGGGAGTTGTGTAGCACAGGTGCTTTGGTTGAAACAATAATTGAGTGACTTAGGATTTGTAGTTGGCACCATTCCAATATTTTGTGATAATACTAGTGCCATATGTATTTCAAAGAATCCTATTTAACATTTTAGAACCAAGCATATTGACATAAGGCATCCTTTTATAAGAGATCATGTAGCGAAAGGAGAAATTGAACTACATCATGTCACTACTAATGATCAGCTTCCAGATATTTTCACAAAACCCTTAGCCTTTGACACTTTTAGCATGTTAAGGATAAGGCTAGGAGTGATAGATCTTAATGCTTGATTGAAAATTTTGTAAATATATTTTCATCTGTATTTGTTGGTTTGTTTATTGGATGTGTTTTTATTTTTCTAGTGTTTTATATTTTTATTATTTTATTGTGTTATTTTATATAAAAAAAATTTCCTGTTGTGTTTTTGTTACTTAATTGAATGTTGAAAGCATGTAAGATTGAAGAGAAAAGAGTTTATTGTGTCTTTTTGTACTGTACGATATTGTATCGTACTGTACGATTACATTATCGTACATACACTTAGTCTGTACGAATTGGGAGGAAGCACGGTTAGAGTCAGTTATTATTAGTGATCGTACATACGAATACGTCATTCGTCTGTATGATCTACATGTCATTTCGCATGAGTTACAAACCTAATCGTCGCCTGAACGACCTTTAATTTTTTATCATCCCAGACGAACACGTCATCGTTTATACGATCAGGAAGTCAAAAAGCCTATATGAAAGGATGCCTCGGGACGAGCAGTTTACGAAAAACTGTTTCATTTTGACAGCTTTCGTTCGTCCCGAACGAACATTAATTCGTACCGGACAAAAACAATTTTCGTCTTGTAAGAACTTATTTCGTACAGTACGATTGATCGATTTTTCTATAAAAGGGAGGATCATTTTCCTCCGTTCCAACTTCACTTCAAATCCTTTAGAGCATAAAATAGGAATGTCTGTAAGTGGAAAAAGAGTACGTCAATCCAGGGGGGCTTCCTCTAGGAGGGATTGGGATGACAATTTTTTGAGTGGACAAAGTGAAGAAGCCTACTATAGGTTTGCTGCATCCAAAATCACTCCCTCCCGCATTCTACTGCAGGAGAATCTCCATTTCGCAGTAATGCCTCTCTTTGACTCTACCCAATTCTCCTTCTTTCTCACTATAATCTACTCATATAATAAAGATCTCCTACATATTTTTCTAGTCAACATGACTTTTAGTCATGATCATACTAGGATTTCTTCATATGTTTTGAAACAGAGAGTAGAAATTACAAAGGAGGATCTAGGAGAGTACTTTCATTTAAGAACCATGGGCAGTCGGGTGAATACCTTAATATCTCGATCTGATTATGACTGGACTGAAGTCAATCAGGTCATTAGTAGTGTAGGACAACCAACTCATGTTCCTCGAGTCGACACCTTAAACCAAAATGCTCGTATAATTCAACATGTTCTCAGAAGCTCTATCATTCCTAAAGCCGGAGATAGAGTAAACATGACTCCTCTTCTCTCTTGTGTCACTTACCTGATCATGTCTGGTTAACCAATTGATGAAGCCCAACTGCTTCTGGACTACATTTTTTATCTTTCTGATATTGGCCAACCCAGTGTAAAGAGAAAGAAGAATATTGCCCTAGGACAAGAAATCTGTTTTATTCTTAAGAAAATGTACAACATAGTGTATCCTGACGGACCTTCAGAACTACCACTATATTTCACTGATGCCTCCTTTAGAGCACTATTTGGGAGAGAAGAACATGTGATTAGTTCTGATGATGAACCTGCTCCTGCGCTTGCTCCTGCACCCGGTCCTGGACTTAATCAAAACTTCTACCAGGATATGGTCCAGAGATTTGATAGAATGGATCAAAGATTTGACAATATGGAGGCGTACCTAAAGCAGTAGGATGATCTGTACAAGGAGGATAGAGTGTGGATAAGAGAACAATTTGATACAGTGAATATAAATATTGCAACGCTAAACAGCTATTTTGGTCTGTTCAGCGCTCCACCACCTCCTCAAGATCAGGGTCCTTCTGAGTTCTAGCATGCTTTTTTATGGTTTGGCTTGAATGTGTTTGTGTTTTTCTTTATGGGTTTTAGGCTGTTTTATGTTTCGTCTAGTTTATGTTTTGAAAATGTTTAGCAAGTTTTTTTTAGATTGTGCCTCAAAGTAAAACTTGCTATGTTGTATGTTTTGAAATTATCAGTAATGAAATGTTCAAGTGTTTCTGTGCTTATCTTTTTTGTGTTATTGACTGGATACGTTGTATTTTTAATCCACTTGACTATAGTTGATTAATGATCTAGAATGTTAATTGAGTTTATATTACAATAGAAAATACTATGCATGATATTAAATTTTTAAAATTTTTAGATTTCGTTATGATTTGGTGTGGAATAGAAGATCTTACTTAATCTTATTTACACATGTATTATTTAGTCTAAATTAGTGTATTTTTTATGTTTTAATATTATTCTCACATTCTATATCTTTGTGTTTATTATTGTATTTGTGACTCAGAGATAGTGTTCTTGAAAAGAATCTTACATTCAAAGCAAAGCTTGAAAAGATGCACAAAATATGCCATACAATAAAAGATGCGCAATATCGTCAAATGTGAAAAGACACACAAAGTGTGTCATCCAATAAAAGATGCGCAATGCTGCCAAATTTTAATAGGCACAAAATTAGCCTACATTTAGAAAAGATGCGCAAAGTCGCCAAATATTCTTTCCTTTAGCATTTTTTCTCTATTTTCACTAATCAATAATTGTCACTTTAGACTTAAAATTTTGGTAATGTTATCTCATCTTTTGTGCAAAAATTGAGACTACTAATATGTCTAATACATTACTACTTTAGATCAACTTTTTTTCTCCTTAACATAATATGCAATCTAACACTTTTGAGTCTTTAGTTTTTGCATCTCATTTGAATATTGTAGTTAAACCTCATTTAACATTATTCTACTTCTCAACTATTTTAAGTGTCCTTTTTTATGTTGGCAAAAGGGGGAGAGTTTTATTGTTTGACTTATGTGTTATTTATCTCTTGTAGTTTTATTGTTTGACTTATGTGTTATTTATCTCTTTTGCTATTTTTTTTTTCTTTTCTTCTTTGTTTTGTTTGAATTCTTATGTATATGCATGTGTTGTGTATGTGCTTGTGTTGTATGTGTTGTATATGCTTGTGTTATCAATTCTACACTCTTTCCTTCCCTTCCCTTGTGTATTTCATGTTAAATTCTCTATCCTCATATACCTTGATTAGTATTTAGGGGAGCTTAGGGATAGGATAAGTCAATTCTTTAGGGGAACTTTAGGGATCTTTTATTTAGGGGGAGTGTAGATCTTTTATTTAAGGGAGTACATTTAGTGGATGTTAGAAGATCTATTTTTGTGTATTTCATTTCAAACAATAGTTGTTTTGCCATCATCAAAAAGGGAGAGATTATTATAATTTGGGTGAATTGGTTTGTTCATGTGAATTCTAATCCAAGTTTATATTTTTTGATGATTACAAAAGTTTATTGTTTGTCTAATTCATCTTCTAACATATATTTGAGTTTTTGTTGTGTGTACTAAAGTATTTTTCAGGAAATTCACACTCCAGATTGCTGAAGACTTCAAGTTCACTTGTTCACTGTAAATGAAGTCTGTAAAATTTCTTTTTCTTGAGTCTGAGAGAGTGTGATTGTAAGTTGGATAACTGTGCACACACACACAATGGGGGTGTAAAAAGTTTAAAATTTTTGAACTTATCGTACAGTATGATTTAACATCGTACAGGATGATCTGTAGAATGTGTCCTCCATATCGAACCCATATTGTAAGAAATTTTTTCTAAGGCATGTTCGTATAGTACGAATACTAATCATACATGAGTTTTTACTGTACGAATTGCTCAAAATTGGGTTCGTCCACACGTTCGTACGGGACGAACTGATCGAACGAAGCTCTCTGTTCGATTCGTCCACAAGTTCGTACGGGACGAACTGATCGAACGAAGCTCTCTGTTTGATTTGTCCAAGAGTTCGTATTGATTCGTACGGGTCGAATTGTTCATTTTTGAACTATTCATACAGTACAAAAATTATTTCGTACACTATATTTTTATTGTACGAAGGGCACTGAATTGGGTTCGTATTGCTTGTACTCTTGCTGTGAAGGGACTAGTGTTATCAATTTTTGAACCCTCTAGCATCTCTATTCTTCGCAAGTGCAATGCTACAACATTATAGTAAATTGCTGTAACCAACGCTTGAACGGGCAAACCCCTTGCTCTTTCAAGAACTCCATTAAATGACTTAGAGGCATTGGTTGTCATCAATCAATAATGAAATCCACCATCATAGGTTAGAGCCCACGACATAACATCACACTCTATCAAACACTGGTAAATATCAGCCTTCACCTTTATCATATCTATCGTGCACCTATCAAAAATGATTGGGTAATCAGTGTTCCCTACCATATACATCTTCTGGGACAAAAACACTACATCACCAACACCCATTCGGTGCACTGCTTTCTTGAAGTTCTCACGTAGGTGTCGTAGACAATGGCGATGTGCAGCATTTAAAAAAATTTCACGACATCCAAGCACCAAACCAGTATGCCTGTCAGATATAATGCATAAATTAGTTTGTGTACGAACAACTGGAATTAGTATATGCAATTGGCTTAGAAACCCACCCATGAATCAACACATTTTGATTCTATAATTGCGAAGGCGAGGCGGTATAGTCCATTGTTAGCATCAATTCCCACAACGGTAAGTAAAGTACCTCGATATTTACCTAACAAGAATGTGCTATCAAGGTAAAAAATAGGATGACAATAGGTCCAACCGTTTATTGAAGGGCCAAATGAGAAAAATAATCTCTCAAATCTATGATTCTCAGAAGTTTGTATCTTATAGACGGTTTCAGGAATTAAAAACACAACGACGTCCATGAACAAATTTATGGTTCGATAGGACTCCTCTCAAGTACCAAACACTATTTTTATAACTTTCTGTATGGAATCCCAAGCTTTCATATATGAAATTTTTATGTTAAATTTTGCTTCAATGTGTCCTATAATCTCCTGCGGCTTGAGTTCCATATGTCTTCTAATACTTGGCAAAATGAAGTAGCTTATAAATTGAGAATTGTATTGTCTATGTCTTATCGCTAGAATCAGAGTTGCACAGGTATGTTAGTTCTTCAAGGAAGATATTTTTCATATGCCTCCTAAATGTTTGCTCATCCCCGCATGCAAACTTCATATGCATGGTATACCTAACCTGCCATTCTGAGCACAAACCACTGTGAATTTTTATCTATTTGTAGCTACAATGACATACTCCACATTCTTCATAATTGATCAACCCTATAATGCAAACTAAAGATCCTCTTTATTACTAAAACACATACCCTTAATAAGCTCTATTAGAATTGAAAATTCTTCTTCAACTTGACTCCCAACGTATTCCCTGTCATTTACTATGTCCTCATCCCATTCACGAGTTATCGAAATGCCTTCACAAACTTATTGTTTATAGTTATGCCTTCTATAGTGCCGATATTCGTGTACCAACAATGTTGGGCCATGCTATGGATCTCAGGGTTCTTATCAACATTAACTCCATCTAAACGATATTGTGCATCAGCATCACCATCATTAGGAGCTGGATCGCTCGATCCATTGCTCATCATTTCGTAACCATCATCAACATTGACCGATGGTATCTCGAAAGTTCCTGGTATGTCCTGGCAAAATCTTTCTTCTCGTTCACTTCATCACATAAATGACATTTTGTTAACAAGGGAAAATTTTTTAGACAATAATACTTTATTTAATAGGCATTTAAATGAAAAACTTACTAAGCATATAGCGACACGAAACTTGGATTCATCGAACAACCTTCTCTCACCCCATCGAAAGTATATATCTCATGCACTTGAGATGTTATTAACTAAACAACTAAATTTTCTGCAGTAATATCTTTGACCTCTACATAAAGTAGAAGTATCTGCCCACTTGCATGTAATAAAACCATCTGACATACCTCATCATCCTCCACAGCCGAAGTGTTGCAAATCTGGTTTTGATACTGACAAACATGTCTCTATTGTGTTTTTCTTGACTAACCCATTTCAGGCACAAAAGATCACGAGCAACTCAAGCCAACTTAAGATCGGGTCCAAGTGTGTCTAAGTGTACTATTTTTCTTTTTCTTGAGTCAATTGTAATGTAACTGATCCCCTAGCTAAGTAACCTTGCACACACACACTCAGAGGGAGAGCTTGAGTGAGTTAGAGTTTCTATTCTTTTTTGTTCAGATCGTTCTGGATGATATTCACATCATCCTGGACGATCCAGTAAAAATAGAAACCCTAATTAAGACGACCAAGTTAAGTGCGTCTGATTAAGCAGATCATCCTGGACGATAGTTTCATCGTACGGGACGATATGCTCAAATCAAAAATTCTCAGCTGCTAGATCAAGTTAGGCAAGTTTTTATTTTAAGATATTTGGTCTGATCGTCCAGGATGATACGTGTATCATCCCGGACGATCCAGTACAATCATGCCTAAATTAATCTGGTAATTAAGGAAAGCTATTTATATTTGATTGATACGATCATATCGTCCTGGACGATCGCAGGATCGTCTCGGACGATCATGATCGTCTAGTGCATTTCAGCTGTACGACCCGAACTGTGCTCCGGATGATTTTGGCACTTTTTGAACTAATCATATAGGATGATACCTATATCATCTTAGACGATCAAGTCATTTTTTGGTCGTCCAGCACAGTTTGCTCTGGACGACCCGAACTGTCTTCTGGATGATATTCCTCGATTTATACTAATCGTCCCGGACGATCGCAAAATAGTACGGGATGATATGAACAACTTTTTCTACTGATCGTCCAGAAGAGCCAGATCGTACAGGCTGAAATAGCTAATTTTGAATTGATCGTACAGGACGATCTAGGCCGACCAGTTGAGATTTAGGGCAAATTTTGAGCCCTCCTATAAAAGATATTTTTCTTCCTACAAGAAAAATCTTTTGTCACTTTCCTTTCCAGAAAAACCCTAGAGAGAGAGAGAGAGTTTGGGAGAGAGAGAGTGGATCTTATGAGGGGGAGTTCGTGAGGGGTTCATGAAGGTTGCTCCAAGCAAGGATCAGAGTCTTCTTCTCCGCTCGTCATCTTTCGTCGTGTTGGTGTTCTTTGGGAGAGGATCGTCGGCAAGAAGATACGAGGTTCTCTGCCTTCTTTAGGAGGAAGCAAAAGGACATTGGGTTCTCTACCCGCTTCAGGTGGAAGCAAAAGGAGGTTATGTTCTCTGCCTCACTGGGTGGTGGAAAGGAGGTTTTTTGTACAGCCTTCTCCGCCTTGCTGTGGGAGCAAAAGGAGAGTCACTTTTTGTTTAGTGCAATACCCGGAGGGGTGGCTCCGGGGAGTGGACATAGGTTTAGTTGACCGAACCACTATAAAATCTGGTTTACTTTTCTGATTCTGTTCTGCACTTTACTTTTCTGGTATTAACTGCTTGGGTGAATATCTGTGATTGATCTTTTCATTCTTATTTACTTGTTTCCGCTGCAAAGTATCGAAAAGATTTTTTCTGTTCCTCGTGAAATTTTTAAATAACCAATTCACTCCCCCTCTTGGTTAGCCTCGGGACTAGTTCACTAGGGCTTAACATCCATATCGAACTTTCAAGTGGTATTAGAGCGGGATTCAAATTTTAAGTTTAAAAATTTTTGAATTTGATCTATGGCTAACTATAACAATCGTAATACTGCTGAAGGTTATTCTATTACAAGACCACCGTTGTTTGATAACATTCCTTTTAATTTTTGAAAAACACGCATGTCTACTTTTCTTCAATCAATCGATTATCGTATGTGGATGTTAGTTAAAGATGGTTATGAAGCACCACATAGACTTGTTAATGGTATTAAAACTGAACTCCTGTTTACAGATTAGACTTTTGATGATCATGATTTAGCACAGTTAAATGCAAAATGTTTGAACTGTTTCTTTTGTGCTTTAAAATCTGAAGACTATATGCGTGTTTCTACTTGTACAATGGGTAAAGAAATCTGGGATAGATTATGTATAACATATGAAGGTACAACTGAAGTCAAACAGTATAGGTTAAACATCTTGTTACATGATTACGAACTCTTTCGCATGAAATCTAGTGAGACAATTTCAGAAATGTACACAAGGTTCACTCAAATCTTTACCTCTTTGCATGCTCTAGGAAGAGAACTAACTAATTACGAAAGAGTGAACAAAATTCTTACATGTTTGCCTTCTTCATACGATGCTAAGATTACTGCGATCACGAAATCTAAAGATTTAAATACTTACTCTATTGACAGCTTATTTGGATCACTCATTGCTTACGAGCAAGGGGTAAACCAAAGACAACTTGATGCAGGTGAACGAAAGAAGGAGAAGACAGTGGTGCTAAAGGCCAATGATTCAGATGCTAGCACTTCCGGGTCTGATAGCGATGATGTTGCCTTAATCACAAGGCAATTCAAGAGCTTTCTAAGAAAGAAGAATAAAAATTTTCAAAAGTGGAACAAAGGTAAGACCAGTAGAAACTTTAAAGGAGAAGACAGTGGCGCTAAAGGCACTCCTCTGAGACTAAAGCTGAAGAGGAGGAAACAAATTTGTGTCTGATGGCTAATGATCACCCTGGTCAGTCAGACCAGGAAGAGGTATGTGAGCTTACTTACGATTAATTACTTGAAGTATCTGAAAAAATTCATGCATCATATAGGAAGCTTAAGAAAACCCATGCTAACTTGAAACTAGATTATTTGACTTTGTAAAAAGAGCATGATATTTTGATTAAGGATCATTCCACTGTTGATAGCAATCAGATGTCTTTACTTGATGAGTTTGATGAATTGAATAAAAAATATTCTGATTTAGTTACTGTTGATGATTCATTGAAAATCACTCATGTTGATTTAGAGAGAGCTTTTAAAGAATTAGATACTATGGCATGTAAAGTAGAAAGTAGCAATGATGCTTTAAAATTTGAAATTGCAAGTTTAAAGAAAGAGAATGAATTTTTGAAAGTGAAAATCAGTGCTTTTGAGAAAAACCAAACACCTCCTACTTTTGCAAGTTCATCATAGCATGTTTCATATACATCTAGGAAGAGGCACTATCACCCACGTAGATTAGTTAACCCTTTTCCTGGTGTTAGATGCTTTTCATGTGGCATGTTAGGACACATTTCTCACACCTGCACTATTCACCGGAGTACACATTGGATATGGAGACCCAAACTGCCTGTTTTACAACAAAACACGCATGCATTGTGTTCTTCTTTTTATAAGAAGGAACCCAAACCTGTTTGGGTTTCTAAGACTGATGTTTGATATTTTTGTAGGTGTGCTCTCACACAAGACCTCGTGAGAGCATGTGGTACCTGGACAGCGTATGTTCTAGACACATGACTGGAGATGCAAATCAGTTCATTTCACTGGAGGTTAGAGCTGGAGGCAAGGTTACACTTGGAGATAACACCACCAGGAAGGTGGTAGGCACAGGTATAATTGGTGATTCAAAGAATTTTATGAGATATAATATTTTGCTTGTAGATGGACTGAAACTTAACTTGCTGAGCATCAGTCAATTTTTTGACAAAGGATACAGCATCAAATTCCTGCCTACTGGCTGCATTTTAAGCTTAAATGATAAAGTTCTTTTGCAGGGGCAAATGATCAATAACGTCTACAAGCTGGATGTAAGCTGCATTAAATCTGAGAATTCAATTTGCTTAAAAACTGTTGCTGATGAGTCTTGGTTGTGGCATAGGAGATTGTATTATGCCAGTATAAAAACCCTTTGGAGAGTCACCCAAAAGGACTTAGTTAGAGGTGTGCCCAAGCTTAAGTTCACTAAGGATCACCTGTGTGATGCCTGTCAGTTAGGGAAGCAAGTCCAGTCCTCTATTCACTCTGTTAAGGACATTAGCATCTCTAGACCTTTAGACGTTCTTCACATGGACCTCTTTGGACCCATTAGCATTGCCAGCTTAGGGGGGAGAGTCTATGGTTTTGTGATTGTAGATGACTACTCGAGGTTCACTTGGATTAAATTCTTGTCATATAAATCTGTGTCATTTTATGAGTTTAAGTCCTTCTCCACTTGGATTCAGAGGAAGTAAGATTGTGAGATCCTGACTATTCATAGTGATCATGGTGGAGAGTTTGGGAATGTGAAGTTTGGAAGTTTTTGTGAGGAGCAAGGGATTAGTCACAATTTTTCAGCTCCTAGGACCCCTCAGCAGAACGGGGTAGCTGAAAGGAAGAATAGGACCTTAGTGGAAGCCGCTAGAGCCATGCTTGCTAAGTATTCACTTTCAAAATACTTTTGGGATGAAGCGGTGAACACTGCCTGTTATGTGCTGAATAGGGTGAATGTGAGATCTAAACTGAATAAAACACCTTATGAAATCATTAAGGGTAGAACTTCAAACCTGTCCCACCTCCATGTCTTTGGCTGTAAGGTTTTCATTCTAAACAACGGGAAATCATCCTTAGGAAAGTTTGACCCCAAATTTGATAAAGGAGTGGTCTTAGGCTATTCTAGTGTGGGGAAATCCTTTAGGGTGTTCAATAAAAGGACTTTGGTGGTGGAAGAAATAACTCATGTGGTGTTTGATGAATCTGATCTTAAGGTGACTAGAGTTGAGGAAGAAGAAAAGGTAGAGGAGATTACCCAAGAGATTGGAAATGCAAATCTAGAGGAGAGGGTAGAACCTCAAACCACTTTGCCTAGAGATTGGAGATATTCTTCGAGTCATCCTAAAGAACTGATCTTAGGAGACCCTTCTGAAGGTGTTAGGACTAGGCATGGACTTAGGAAGGAAGTAAACCATTCTGCCTTTATCTCAATGACTGAACCCACCAACATCAATCAAGCCCTTTTGTATGAATTTTAGATCTTAGCTATGTAGGAAGAATTTAATCAATTTGTAAGGAATGATGTTTGGGAGTTAGTAGAAAGACCTAGAAATTAAAGTATTGTGGGAACCAAGTGGGTCTTTAAGAATAAGATGAATGATTCTTGTGTGGTGGTGAGAAATAAGGCAAGATTGGTGGCTAAGGGGTATAATCAGATAGAAGTGATTGATTTTGAGGAGACTTTTGCCCCTGTAGCTAGATTGGAAGCCATTAGAGTGCTACTAGCCTTTGCCTGTTATAAGGGATTCAAGCTGTTTCAAATGGATGTCAAGAGTGCCTTTTTAAATGGGGTAATAAAAGAGGATGTTTTTGTAGAACAACCCCCAGGTTTTGAGAGTTCCCAATATTCGAATCATGTTTACAAATTAAAAAAGGCATTATATAGATTGAAACAGGCACCCAGAGCTTGGTATGAGAGGCTTAGCACATTCCTGTTATAAAGAGAGTTTGTTAAGGGGAGCGTAGACACCACCCTTTTTCTAAGGAGAATAGGGGATGAATTACTCATTGTCTAGATCTATGTTGATGATATAATTTTTAGATCTTCTGATAAATATTTATGTGATGAGTTTTCTAAAATAATGAGTAAGGAGTTTGAGATGAGTATGATGGGAGAATTGTCTTACTTCTTGGGGTTTAATATAAGGCAAACGGATGATGGAACCTTTCTCAATCAATCTAAATACACTAAGGACATTTTGAAGAAATATGAAATGGACAAAGCCAAGCCAATCAATACTCCCATGAGCTCCTCTGTTCAGTTAGATAAGGATTCAAGTGGAAAATCTATTGATCAGAAGAAGTATAGAGGAATAATAGGATCACTGCTTTACCTGACTACTAGCCGACCTGATATCATGTTTAGTATCTATCTTTGTGCTAGGTTTCAGGCTGATCCTAAAGAGTCCCACCTGACTGCTGTTAAGAGAATTCTCAGATATCTTTTAGGGACCCCAAACCTAGGAATCTGGTACCCTAGGCACAGCACCTCTCTTCAGATCATTGGATATTCTGATTCTGACTTTACAGGGTGTAGGGTGGATAGAAAGAGCACTTCTGGAACTTGTCAATTCATAGGACAGTCTCTAGTCTCCTGGTCCAGTAGAAAATAGAACTCAGTTATACTTTCCACTACTGAAGCTGAGTATATTGCCTTAGGAAGTTGTGTGGCCCAAGTTCTTTGGTTAAAGCAACAAGTTTTGGACTTAGGTTTACCTGTTGGGATAATTTCTGTCCTGTGTAATAATACTAGTGCCATCTGCATCTCTAAGAATCCAATCCAGCATTATAGGACCAAACACATTGACATAAGGCATCACTTCATTAGGGACCATGTTACAAAAGGGGACATTGAGCTACATCATATAGCAACTGAAAATCAGTTGGCTGACATATTCACTAAACCACTGGCCTTTAACTCTTTTAGCTTTTTGAGAACTAGATTAGGAGTGATTTTTATAAATGCTTGATTCTGATGACTGTTGATTTCTGATTGTTTCTGATTGTTATTCTGTTTCTGTTAGTTAGCTTTTTGATTTACTTATTTGCTTTCAGTTGTTTTTATTATTTCTTTGTCTACTGATTTCTGTGTTAGCCTTGCTGTTAGTTTGATTTGAGTATTTACTTTGATGTGATTTTCTACCTAGTTTTATTATTTCTTCGTCTGCTGATTTATGTGTTAGCCTTGCTGTTAGTTGGATTTGAGTATTTACTTTGATGTGATTTTCTACCTAATTTTTATTCACCGGTTCATCTCTTTTATTTACTGTTTTATGCTTTTAAAATCAGATCACTGCTCACTACTTCTGTTAAACTGAATTTTTGACTAAGAGTTTTACCTTATTTTTATTTGGAAGCTGGTAAGCAGTGATTGATTTCACTGAATCTGTTAAAGGGAAGAAACATTGATGATTGTTTCTCTTCCTCTAACTCCTTTACTGGTGTATTATTTCTTTTGGATAAAAATCTTCTTCAAAATTAAAATATTAGTTTTTGAAATAGAGATTTGTTTTATCTTCCTAAAGTAATCTACCTCATATGAATAGTATTTTCAAAGTCTTGACTCATTGTTATGATTTTCTAAACAAAGTGATTGCACTTATCATACGACATATGGCTTTTATTTTGTGAATTACTCTTCCTTATTATGGAGAGCGTCTCCTATATCTGGAAGATAATTTCACAGCTGAGACTCTTTAACAATTATGAATAGAAGAAAGCTTACAAAAGATGCGCAGTGCACCAAATCAATTGAAAAAGAGGCAATAAATGAGCCCCAAACCTGAAAAGATGCGAAATATCGCCAACAAAAAGATACACAAAGTGTATCAAGAATGAAAAGATGGGACAAAATGAGCCCAAATTAATTGAAAAAGAGGGACAAAATGAGCCCAACCAAGCTTTCTTTCCTTTCCGATCGTTAAATGTTTTAGAAAAATCCGTGCGCCACTTAATATTTTCAAAAGCTTGTGTTTGAAAATCCTGATTTCTGATTTATTACTTTGTAACACTTTTATATCAGATATTTTTCTGGAACGAAGCTTGAAAGGATCTCTTTTCAAATCTAATTTCTTTTCTTCTGAATTAGATTTTTATCTTAAAAGAGATTTACATCGATAAGGTGCCCGAGGTGGGAGTTACGAAAGTCAATTTTTCCAACTTTTTCTGGTTTTCAGCGTTGTCAATCTTCTCCTTATTGATTTTTGAATCTAAAATCGAGGAAAAATTCTGATTTACTAGAGCAGCTTGATAAAAAAAAAATCTATTTTGTATTGATGTTTCAGTGTTTTCTATTTCCCCTCCTCCTTTTTGTGATGTCAAAAGGGGGAGTCAGTTGTAGTCATTTCTGTTTCTGTTATATGTTATGTTTCCTGTATTGCTTTGATTGTTAAATGAAAATTTGAAAAAATATTATTTTTCGATCTCCTAGTTATTTTTTAAACTACTGTACAAATATTTGCCATCATCAAAAAGGGGGAGATTATTACAAATCTGGTTTTGATGATGACAAACATGCCTCTATTGGGTTTTTCTTGACTAACCCGTTTCAGGCACAAAAGATCACGAGCAACTCAAGCCAACTTAAGATCGGGTCCAAGTGTGTCTAAGTGTACTATTTTTCTTTTTCTTGAGTCAATTGTAATGTAACTGATCCCCTAGCTAAGTAACCTTGCACACACACACTCAGGGGGAGAGCTTGAGTGAGTTCGAGTTTTTGTTCATTTTTTGTTCAGATCGTCCTGAACGATATTCACATCATCCTGGACGATCCAGTAAAAATAGAAACCCTAATTAGGGCGACCAAGTTAAGTACGTATGATTAAGCAGATCATCCTGGATGATAGTTTCATCGTACGGGACGATATGCTCAAATCAGAAATTCTCAGCCGCCAGATCAAGTTAGGCAAGTTTTTATTTTAAGATATTTGGTCTGATCGTCCAGGACGATACGTGTATCGTCCCGGACGATCCAGTACAATCATGCCTAAATTAATCTGGTAATTAAGGAAAGCTATTTATATTTGATTGATACGATCATATCGTCCTGGACGATCGCAGGATCGTCCCGGACGATCATGATTATCTAGTGCATTTCAGTTGTACGACCCGAACTGTGCTCATGATGATTTTGGCACTTTTTGAACTAATCGTACAAGACGATACCCGTATCGTCCTGGATGATCAAGTCATTTTTTGATCGTCCAACACAGTTTACTCTGGACGACCCGAACTGTCTTCTGGACGATATTCCTCGATTTACACTAATCATCCCGGATGATCGCAAAATCGTACGGGACGATATGAACAACTTTTTCTACTGATCGTCCAGAAGAGCCAGATCGTACAGGCTGAAACAGCTGATTTTGAACTGATCGTACAGGACGATCAATTAATCGTCCTGGACGATCTAGGCCGACCAGTTGAGATTTAGGATAAATTTTGAGCCCTCCTATAAAAGATATTTTTCTTCCAACAAGAAAAATCTTTTGCCTCTTTCCTTTCCAGAGAAACCTTAGAGAGAGAGAGTTTGGGAGAGAGAGAGAGGATCTTGTGAGGGGTAGTTCGTGAGGGGTTCACGAAGGTTGCTCCAAGCAAGGATCAGAGTCTTCTTCTCCGCTCGTCGTCTTTCGTTGTGTCGGTGTTTTTTGGTAGAGGATCGTCGGCAAGAAGATCTGAGGTTCTTTGCCTGCTTCAGGAGGAAGCAAAAGGACGTTGGGTTCTCTGCCCGCTTCAGGTGGAAGCAAAAGGAGGTTAGGTTCTCTGCCTCACCGAGTGGTGGAAAGGAGGTTTTTTGTACAGGCTTCTCCGCCTTCCTGTGGGAGCAAAAGGAGAGTCACTTTTTGTTTAGTGCAATACCCGGAGGGGAGGCTCCGGGGAGTGGATGTAGGTCAAGTTGACCGAACCACTATAAAAAATGGTTTGCTTTTCTGATTATGTTCTGTACTTTATTTTTCTGGTATTAACTGCTTGGGTGAATATCTGTGATTGATCTTTTTGTTCTTGTTTACTTGTTTCCGCTGCAAAGTATCAAAAAGATTTTTTCTGTTCCTCGTGAAATTTTTAAATAACCAATTCACTCCTCCTCTTGGTTAGCCTCGGGACTAGTTCACTAGGGCTTAACATCCCTATCGAAATTTCACGAAGCTATGAACTCATTCCCTAAGGGCAGACGACAAACCAAGTTTTTTGTGTAGTTCGACGTATCATATTTAAGGGCTTTCAAAATCCTAATCTTTAGCTGCTCTAAGTTCATCTTAACAGACACTTGCAAGGGCTGGTTACTCCCCCCAACATATGCTGGTGAATATCTATCATCTAAAGACAACTATCCACCATACATAAGAACAAAGGACACTGCCCGTCTAGACATTATTGCACTGCTACATATCACTTCTAATAACCTATGATTGCACAACAAAATCTTACATCAATTACCTAAATGAACCCACACATAAGCATTTGACTAAATATATTTACATATATATTATTTTTTTACAAAAAGGATAACTAATTAATTTATATTAAATTTTACAGTTACAAAATCGCATTCACCAAAATTAAAAAAAGTATAATTCAACACAATTTTATATCTACCAAGTAATCTTATTCACACAAGACTAAATAAATTTATGATTTTCAGTCAATGCACCCATATTCCTTCTATGGGTGGTAGACATGTTTTTTTAAATTTTAAAGTTTAGATGTCTAAATAGGATGAAATAAAGTGGTATGAAAGACTTAGGGTTGTTTTGTTGCCTAAATTTTAAAATTTTAAAATAAAAATTTGATAAAATATTTATAGATAATTTGAAACTTTGAAAAACTCGCATGTATAAATGGTCCCTTCTTCATATCACATTAGAAGCTCCTCAAAAAATTATATTCTTTTTAATAATATGTTGATCAAATAATTTAAATGAGGATAATATGACTATGAATTCCATAATTTTATTTTCAAAAGTTTTGTAATATTCCTTTATAAAATATAATATCATTTATATAGCAAAAATTGTGATGCACAACTTTACACTACTATTCTAATCATAATATTATTTAATTAAATATTCTTAAAAATAATCTTAGAATTGAATATCCCTTATAATCCCTCAAACTTGCTAAGAGTCTCTTCAATCTTTTATTTCTATCTATTGCTTTTGCGCCAATAGTTTTATTGTTATACTTATGCCACGTTGTAGTTAAAAATATATGTTCAAATCATTATATGTATCAAAATAATATCATTCTATATTTACCTGAACAAATCCTAGCAAGAACTAACCACTTTACACAGATCAATCTATTCTTCATGCTTTCAAAATAAAAAATCACATAGTACACACAATCATAAATCTAATAACTAAAGAAACACTAATCTTTCAAAATAAATCACTCAAACAAAGTATACTACTAAAGGAAGCAAATGTAACACCAAAAAAGCAAAAAGAAAACAAATTTAAACTACCTTACCTCACCAAAAGAACGCCGATTTCTGGAGCTTAGCTCGCTCTCGCAATCGGTTTTGCGATTTTAGGGCATGAAATGGAAGCAGGAAATGGGGGCTCACGGGTGGTTAATAGATAGGGTAAGTCGCCTGTTTAACGGGCGACTTACTTAAACGCATAAGTCGCCCTTTAAACGGGGGACTTTGGCTAGTTTTAAATTTTGTTTGTACGTTGGTTAATCGCTTAATTAAATCTTAAGCGATGTTTAGTTTAAAAAAAGGAGACGTGAGCTTCCTTCTACCACTCTAAAACAGGACCAGAAAACAAAACTCTACGCTCTAAACTTTCCACGTCGCACCAACCCACAGGATGTAACCTAAAGGAGACGAAAGAGGAAGAAATAGCCAATGCAGATGCGCAGAGACTTGAATGCGGAGTAAATGAGCCCAGGCGCCTCCTTTTATATCGACAGCTCAATTAGAAACAAAGAAACCATCCAAATCCAATTCTGCGGCTCTTTCCTTCGCTTTATTCAGTGCTCTTTTGCGTATTCCATCTTCGCATCTATCGTCTACACGTCCGGCGGGCTTTCTTACTTCCGATGAGCTCTTCTCCTTCTTCTTCTTCATGTACGTTCTCTAGATGGAGTTAACAGGGGAGGAAGGAGAGAAAAAGACTGAAACTTCATGTTCCTTTCTACTACCTCTTGCTTTCTTTTAGCTTCATAGATAGTTTGATTGAGGGAGAACGAGAGTGAAAGACGGAGTCTTTGGATGTTGTGGGTGAGGAGATGCGGAGGAGAAGTTGATGGCCAGTGGGAGAAGGGAGTTGAAGCCTTTTATCTTGAAAGCCGGCTTCACCCTGCTCTTATCACTCGCCGGCTTCTTTGCCGCTCGCCACCGCCGCCGGGCCCTCTCTCCTCCACCTCCTCTTCCTCTTCCTCCTCTCCATCTTTCAGGTCTTCTCTCCCCCTGCTGTATTATTTATTTGATTCCATGGATATTGAGTTACTGATATTTTCTGGTTCGTTTCAATCGGATTTCAGATTTGGAGCCGGAGCCCGGTTCATCTGCTGGAGTTCTCGATGAAGAACTCACAATACATCAAACTGTAAGAATTCTTTTTAATTTCAATAAAAAAGGTTTCGTTGATTAGATTTCAATATATTGAGACTATTGATTTCAACAAGAAGGAAGCTTTGGCAAAGATGACGTCTCTTGCTCCTGTGACTGTGGGGGGCGACCAGTTTAATATCTCTGAGAGTTTAGAGGAGGAAGAAGAGTTCCCTGGGGTTCTTCTGCCAGAGTTAGATCAACTTGTTCGTAAGGAGCCAACAACAGTGTTGGAAATCATCCCAACTGCTCCTTTGACTGATGACTTTGAGATCAACGATTCGGCAGTCATGGAGGAAGAAATTAGAAATCTAAGAAAATTGGTTCAGTCCCTTCAGGAGAGAGAGGCTTGCTTAGAAATGAAGCTTCTTGAGTACCATGGATTAAAAGAACAGGAGGTATCGATCAAAGAACTACAGAATAGACTGAAGATTAGTGCCACAGAGACAAAGCTTCTGTCTCTTAAGATTGAATCTTTGAAGGTTGAGAACGAGAAACTTAGAGCTGAGGCTTTAGATTATTCAAGAGTTGCTTCCGAACTTGAGATCCAGAGGAATAATATGGCAGTTTTAGAGAGTAAGTTGAAATCTGTTGGTGAGCAGGCCAAGGAGAAGATAGAAGTACTTCATGGAAGGATCACTGAGTTAAGAGAGAAGGAGAAGAAGGATCTTGAGGTTGCTTTGGAGGTGGAGAAGAAGCTGGGAATGTTTAAAAAGGTGGAAAATGAGGTCATTGAGCTTCGGAAGGAGAATTCAAGGTTAGCAGAGGAGAAATTAACAATTATGAGAAAGATAGAGTCTGAACACTCACTCAATCTTTCAGTGATCAGAAGCCCAGATTCTGTGCTTAAGAGCCCAGAGGTAATATTTGAATATCTAGATTTAGAATTCTGCTTTTGGGCAAAGTCTCCCAAATATTTTTATGCAGTCAATTTAGTGCCAGAGTATCAAATTCTCCAAATCAATCTATCAAGCATATAAAATTGATCCACAAGATTTTCTCGCCGTTAAATTGGGATCAACTTTCTATGGTCAATGGATTAAATTGAGATTAATTTTATATTATAATCATTCCATGAGGACAATATTTTGTATTAGTTTTATATAATCATCAGATAAAATTAAATAAATGTGATACTCTGGGATTAAATTGGTTTTATGCAAATAGTTTTTTTTTATTCCAAATATATTAACTAATCTATGCATTGCAGTTAGGGAGTTTGGAAGAACAAAATCAACTAAGAGAAGAGAATGAAATTTTAAAGAAGAAATTGGAACAGCTTCAAACAGATCGTTGTGAAGATGTTGAGGAGTTAGTTTATCTTAGATGGATCAATGCTTGCCTGAGGTATGAGCTGAGGAATTATCAGCCTCTTCCTGGAAGAACAGTAGCAAGAGATCTTAGCAGATGTTTGAGCCCTAAATCTGAAGAAAAGGCTAAGCAGCTGATACTAGATTACTCAAATTCCCATTTGAATTCTAACCGTTCAAGTTTAATGGACTTTGATTTAGATGATTGTTTTTCTCAAACATCAAGTGAGGAGTTCGATGAGACTTCCCAAGACTCTTCAAAGTCCAAACCCAGCAAATCGAAACTTTTTAACAAGCTTAAGAAGCTTGTGCTGGCAAAAGGCCGCAATGAAGATAAGATGGTGATGAGAACTGGCAGTGATTTGAATGCTGAAAGAAAGGCTTCAGTTTCAACTTGCACAGTTGATGATTGTAGAAGAAAATCATTTGGCAGCGGTTCAGGAATGGAATTCCTTGGTAATGAGAAATGGCACATTAAAGGAAAACATTCTCACGATCTGGTAAGGTCTTCTTTGGATATTCAAAATCTAAGAAGGCTCAACCTGGAAGATGTTAATGGTGGGCTGCCTGAACGCTGTTATAGTGATCTTGGAATGGTCTATGCTCATAAGAGGATGCTTTCTTTGGATGAGAACTCAACATACAATAGTTCTGTTGACAACGGAGAAGGCAGCGATCCTGAGAAGGAGAAGCTCAAGAAATTTGCTCAAGTCTTCAAGGATTCTCAGGGATCTCTGAATTCTAAGAGACTACCAACATCATTGAGCATCACCTGATTAATGAGTGAAGGTAGCAAGGAGCTATTTTCTTGGTGTTTCTATATGGTATATTCCTGAACTTGCCTGAGGACTAGGTTAGTTGGACATTTAGTTTAACTGCTACTGATTTGTCTAGTGAAAACTGATCATTCCAAGTATGAGGAATTCAGCATATATAAAAATTCCAAATAATAATTTCAGGTATACTGTCTTATAATGCTTTTTTTTTTAATGACGTTATTCTAGCTCTGCTTGTGAGAAACTTTCTTTGAAGGAAATAAAAGGGGTATAATGCTCTTTTTTTTAATAAATGTTATTCTACCTCTATGGGTATGAGGCTTTCTTTTGAGGAAATTATAAGGGGGTGGAACCGCTCTACTGGCTTGATGCTTAAGTATGTATTTGTTTTCTATGAATCACTCATTGTTTTTTTGGATGTTATTATTGATACAATGAATCTTGATTATACAAAACGTGAATGTGTGTGTGTGTGTTTTTTTTTTTGGAAATGATGAGGGGTTGCCCAATTTTATTAAGTGAAAATATTACAATATTGGTGTAAAAAGAAGGCGCTTACAAAAAATTGCAGAGCTTTGTAAAAGGAGCAAGCATACAAATGAGAGAACTATTAAGAGCTAATAAATTTCAATATAAAAAAGTATAACACATCAGAAATCAAGATTAGTTTCATATAAAAAATAAAATAATGCAAAATATGTGTCATCCAACAACAACATCCACAAGAAATGCCAAACTTTTATGAGTAACAAGAACTAAGATTGTTGGTGTATATTTGCGTATGCCTTTGCAGGTATTTATTAGGTAGTTGGCAGGTTGTAAAAAAGAAACTCACCCTCAAAAAGGGCTCACCTAAGGAATTCACCTAATGATCCGAGAGGCACTACTCGTCTAGGAGTTGCAGGAGAACTCACCCCAATGATTGACAGACACTACTCGCCGACGCTATTATGGAGGTTGTCCTTTACAGGGTGAATTAGGGATTCCTCATCAAGCTAGCAATTTGGCACACGACATGTATCTAGATTATCTCCTTGGCCAGATGCTCACTCCTAGAGGCTTCATTCTCATACAAACTTGTCAAGCTTAGCTATAGGAATGCTCCTATTCCTGGGGCCCACAGCTCCTATTGTCATGACTACCCAACCTAAAACTCTCCCTTCTAACGGCAATATCTCACTCGCCTCTCTCTTCTAAGGTGATTTGAGATCTCCCTCTCTAGTTGCCGACAATATCAACAAGTTTGCCAATCACAACCCCCCTCATTTTAGTAGTCACTCATAGACTCACTCATTCCTACTTGGCATTATCAAGCTTGCCTGCAATATGAGCCTAGTGTATGCTAGGATTTTAATGATTAAAAATATGATTGGTTATACTAATAAGAAGTTAAGTTGTGTGTGTAGGACATTTGTTTTATACTAACATTACAGATAACACACAAATGACGAAATTAGGATGAGGACCTGATAAAGTTGAAGAATTAAATATAAAGAAAGCCCATCAAAGTCAAGAATATCAAGAAATAATAAGTGTGTCAACTTGTATTTTCTAATATTTATTTTTATTTTCTTGAGTCTTTTTGTATTATAGGAATATAGTGGGTTGAATGACCAAGCACACACACAAGGGCTAGTAAAAATGAAAAAAAATGTTAATTAAAACACTTGGTATTTTGATAAATCGTACTATATAATATGAAAATCAAGTGGCATCAATTAACATAAATTTGAAATTAAAAATTTGCATAAGTAATAGTATAATATGATCTATATCATTCTGGACAACCAGCTATGATATTTTTAAAAAATAAGTAAATTCAAAATTTGAACTATTCGTACAATATGAAACTTAAATATTGTATTATTATTTACCTATTTTGGAACCTAAAATCAAGGGGTTGAATCCGAGTAGATATTGTACTATATGATTCAAATCATACAGTTCGAACAAATATAAAGCTTACTTGGACAAACTTCATTCCGACAGGACAATCTAATGCTCTAAGTCGCCAACATTGAGAAGATCGTACTCTACAATCATAATCATACAGTTCGTATAAATAGAGAGCTTGTTTGAATGAACCTAATTCAGATATGGTGATCTAGTTCTTTGAGTTGTCATTATTGAATAGATAGTATTGTACGATCCATTCATCATACTATATTTTATGGGCTAATCATATAGTACGATGAATGGATCGTACTATATGATTAGTACACATAGAGATAATCTTAATTAAATATTTTAATTAATCTTTTATTTACTCGAATCGTACAGTATGATTTAGATGATATATTATGATCTTCACAGAACTTAATTCATTTAATTTTCCTCGGTGCATGTGTATATGATTACTAAGCTGGTATACACTTTTTACAGAAGTTTTGACTCAAGAAATATAAAAATAAATAAATCAAAATACAGACTCTTGCAAAAATATTAAACCTATTCTATCCAGTCATGAGTCGAGCCTTTTGCATGGTCCACAACATATATGAAATATTAGTGTGCACAAACCAAATATCCAATAATAACATCATGAGGAACAAAGTAGAAACTTAATAATGATTGTTATCATTAAAATATTGAGCTTGGGATCCTGGATTACAATAATGTTGACCTCATTTCTATCTGAGTCAATTAAACATCAAAATCTTAAATAACAATTAACATGTTCAGTGCACTGCTCATAGTAGTTCACTAACTCCTTGACTTCAATCATTATTCATATCAAACCATTTGGAGCTTCACATATCAAAACTATCAACACTAGTGCCTCAAGCCAATGCCTTAGCCAGTTCTTGACCTAGTTCACTCAGTTGAGCTAGCTCAAGTTAGCTCAATTGATTAAACTCCTATATTGATCTATTACACACCTCAATTCTCCTCTAAACTTTGTTAAATTAGTTTGAGCTCAGCTACTCATGGATTGAACATGTTTGGTCAACCTGGCCCAATAAAAAATTGACTTGGTCATCTCCACCTAAAATTTATCGAACTTGACTAGTTTAGGTCAAACATCCAAAAAAAAATCAAATTCATCAAACCCTCAAATTGAAACCACCTAATAGTTTTGATGAATCAAGAACATGGAAAACCTCCTTTGACCAATTTGACTTAGTTAACTCAGTCAAAATGGCCAAAAATTCAAAATCAATTTCTAAACTCAAACTCCAAACCTAATCCATAAAACTTCATACATTCAACCCAAATAGCCTTTAAGGACCCTCCATGGTCTACCCTAATTAGCTTTGACCTATTGACTAGTCAACATAGTCAGCAAAACCCAAATTTTTTATATTAGTCAAACCTTCATTAAATGGTTCTTGCATGCCTAGCTAGCCATTTCAAACCACTCAAATCAATTCCAAATAATGTTTAAAAACTTCCTAACTTGGCTTGAACCTTTGGTTCATCCAAAAAGAGCCTAGTGGTCCCCCCCTGTTGAATGAGACAAGGAGTCTTTTTCAACCTTTGAAGCCCACTACCCTAGCTCCTAACCAACTGAGACACTTGGCAAACATCCAAGAATTAGCTCTGATGCATCCTAGCCATCTAAGTAAAGCCTAAGGTTTAAATTGAGCGAAAGTATGAAAGAATGCTAATTCTAACAATACTCCACACTCAGTGCTTACCCAAAGCTCAAGGGATTTTGTTTTGGCTTTCCTCAGTCTCCTCAATATTTCCCTAGTGATTTCCAATCATTTGGAGCTTACCGCCAATGATAGGGGGAGATGGCCTAGCCACATTTCATCCTGGCTTATCCTTCCCTGTTGCTTCTTCAACATTGGCTTCTTCTACAAACTTATTCCTTAGAGCTCAAGCAAGATAATTAGACCAGAAGTAGCCTCTAAGACCATTCCTACTAAGGTAAATCTTAAACCCTAGAATTTTACCTAGGAGATTAAATAACTTTCGATGAAATACATTTTTGAGCCTAAAAACTATTCCCCACTCTTCATCTGATCATGGGAAAGCTTTGTTTAAATTTTCAAATCATCTACTTAACTCTACATTGAGTTTAGAATCTTCTTTCAAACTCGTGCTTTGACTATTATCATATGGAAGAAAAAATCACAACAATAGATTTTCCTCTGTTTGATTTAAATGGTTGTAATTCTATAATTCCATTCTCTCATTCAAAATGCGTCTTTGACCTCTTACGAACCAACTGCTCATCTTACCACATTAAGGATGCTCACTCAAACTAAGTGCGATCAGATGACCCTCACTTCAACCACACAGGATAAGTGGCATAATCACTGCCTTACAAATGGACCCATTGTGCGCTTCTGTGTGGAGGTATGAGGTTGAGTTAGCAGTCACCACCAGATGTTTAATTAAATGACTCTAAAATGGCTAAAACTTTGAAAACATTATTCTGGCTTCATTCCTTAAATCATTTTTCATGATCTTGGGCTCTTTACAACCAGGATGATCTCCTGTACATTTTAAAAATAGTTTTTGAGTTATTTGACTCATGGATAGAGAGTACTTTACACATAAACATCTACTATTTAATAATTTCTCCCTAACCACAGGTCAACTTGGACTCAAATTTGGATAGGGTGAACTAGAGGATGTTCTTTACATCTCTGAATGTTCATTTGGCAATTTGATGTCCCTATGCTCTATTATTAAAATTTCAAACATTTCAATCATTGACCTAAATGTTTGGAAATTTGTTACACCAAATCCATAGAGAGTTAGGTCACCAATTTTGTGTGGTATGTTTACATTCATGCAAGGGTTAGACATAATTAGTTATAGACCCATTTGAGAATTAGAGATACTTAAGAAAAATAACTTAGGGTATGGTCTGGTGAACTTAGAAAATTTTTGGAAAATTCCCTTGATGTCCAATATGGATGAAACTCAAACCTAGATCATTCAATGACATGGTGAACCGTGGGATTAAATTTCACCTTAATTGGAGTTCATAAGGTTAGTTAAATTAACCCTAAAATCTGCCCCTATTTTGGGGATGAAATTTCATAAATTTATAATTAATTTATGAAAAATCATAAAATACAAATTAAATCTAAAACAACTATAAATCAAACCTACAATGAAGGAAAATTAAAATCTATCTTCGGTTCTAATTAAAATTAAACTAAACCCTAAAATCAATCTCCTGGTTATTTAATAGAAAATTAAATATTATTCTAATTAATCCTAAATTTTTACGAATTAATCCAAGGGTTATTCGTAACCAATTGTATTAATCACATGAATATATGAGATTGATTTGATTAATCAAAACCCAAATCAATTTCCTTCTACAAGGAAGGAATTTAATAAATAATTAAAATATTTTAAAAAATAATAATAAATCATAAATAAATAAATAAATAAAATAAACTAAAATTTGATACTTCAAATCAAATTTAAAATATTAAAATCAAACCAAATTAGTCAGATTACCTCACTTAAACCCAAGTCAACTAAACTAAATAACTTAAACTTAAAGCTAATATATCAACTAACTTAATAAATACTTAAACTAAATTAAGAAGACCTCTATGCATTGTGTTTGATTTCATTGGAGGAAAAAATGCATTAAATTTATCTTTAAAAAATCTTTAATAAATGGAAGCCTTTTATGCATATGCTTGATTTCTTTTGGAAGGCATACATGCATTTCATTCATAAGGCTTAGGATATGGGGTTGAGTGCTTCAAAGCAATTTGAAGTATTTCAATTAACATATTTTTTATAATAACCATCTTCTAAATTATTAATTAGAAAATTAAAATAAAACTTTAAGGACCCTATGCAATCACTCTATAGTATATGGGGGAATGAATGCATTACATTATGAGCATTAGGATTTGTAGGTTAGTGGCTTCTACACTTTGGAGTCATTACCTTACATGATTCATTAAAATTAAATAATTAAACAAAAAATATGATTAATAAAATACAAAATTGTTAAAATTTAAACTTAAAAGAAAACCCCTTTGACTTATAATAAAAAAATAATTTCAAATCAAAATAACTCAAACAATAAACCCCCTTAGGACATGTCAAAGCCACACAACTTTCTTCACATAGTGTAGATAGTTTGTTAGAACAACTAGCTTTAGCTTAGGCTAGGCTGATGATTATTTTTGTGTGCTTGTAGATGCCTTGCTTGGAGGGCATCTTATATCTATGTACTTATTTTCAATATTTTACATAATTATACATGTTTACATACTTTTTCCTACACAATGCACTTTGTTTAGTAGTTGCATGTAAGATTCTATTGCACTTTTATTTCCTACTTATATGTTCTACTTATAGTATCGAGTCTTTAGAATGTACTTAGACTTTTAATGTAAACAAAAAAGTTAAATGTCAAATATAAAGTATCTAGAATGTATCTAGATCGAGTTGTACAGAGAGTTATAAAAGGTTTATGGTATTTTCTTATACACAAAAGGCTCCAAAAGAAAATGATTTCTCTTCCTTTGAGAAGCATTATCCTTTTGAATCCTATTGGAGACATGAAACCGAAAGAAAATAAGAAAATACATTAAAACCTACATTCAAGGAGTATAAATCTAAGACTGTTATTGTGAAGCTTGGCCACTTTACTTTTCAACAGACCTTGGTTTGTATTCTACATTATTAAAAATAAATGTATAAAAGTTTTATTTATACATTATTATTACATATTGCTTCATGTTGCATGGATAGAATTTATATGGGTAGTAGATTTATATTAGAGGGTAGCCTTTTCATAGGTTTCTTTTGGTGTGCATACTTTAAACTTTGTAAGAACATGTATGCTAGTTCTAGGATGATATGGTAGCAGTATTGTATACATGAACACCTTTACCCTAACTTGCATACATACATGTATTTTAAATTTTTGTAACGTACACTAAACTAAAGAACACAAGCCAACGGTAATAAATAGTGGAGCCCATTATGTTATGGGGTCACTCTACTTTTTCCTATGGGTTTAAGGCTGTTATGCTACCAAATTTTTTAAAAAATTATGGATTTAGAAAATTTTAGAAATTTAATGTTAAGTAAAAATAAAATTTAGATTTTAGGGTATCTTTGCACCAAAATTGTATTAGTTAGGTGCATTTGTTTTGACTCATATTACTATACTCTGATTTAAGATCTTAACCAAATTCCTTGATTCTACTAGTAAAATAGCTTTCTTATTAGCATGCATTAGACCTAGGAATAATGGTTTTAAAATTATGTGCTTAGGTGATAAGCTAGCAACGTACTCCAAGAAAGAATAAGCCTAGATGCATTTGTACCTCTCAAACTTCCTTCTATGAGGATTATCTTGACCTTCAAATAAGTTTTATAAACTTTAAAATTTTTCCAAAATGATTAATTAAAACCTTTAAATCTTCAGACCAAATCTATTAAATTTTAAATCTAAAATAAGTCTAATCTCCAATTTAATATTTTTTTTTGGAGATGCAATTAACTATAAAGGCTTACCTCTATAGGTGCCCAAAAACCCAGTTTAAATTAAACCCTATTTTAGTTTGGTAGAGTAGGAGAAAAATCTTTTGGATGCAGACTAAAGTAGATCCTGGGTTAATTTCATTTTTAAAATGATAGACAAATTTTACTCTCATCCTTCAGGATGAATTTAACATTCCTTGTATTGTTTTTGATTATGAGAATAAATTTTATTTCTCTTTCAGGTCAATATTCAAGCATTAGTTTATCTCTCGAGATAATATAATATTAACTATGCAGATTTGACTAGTGAAATATTAAAGTAAATCATATGGCACATACATTAAGATGTGTCCCTTTAGAAGATAATGTTTTCTTATCAGTTAATGTCAAGATTTAGAGTATGAAGGGCATTTGGAGGCTTTAAAATGGCCTTTATTCTTTTAATTTGGGTTTGATTAGACTATTATATTTAATGATGTGAATGATTATATAAAAAAGTGTGATAAATGCTAAAGAGTAGGTAATATAATAAGAAGACATAAAATACCCTTACACAGTGGAAGTTAAGATTTTTTATGTTTGAAGATCAGATTTTATAGGTCCTTTTGTGTAGTCATTAAGAAATCAATCTATTCTTATTGATGTTGATTATGTCTCTAAATGGATAAAAGGTGTGCTGGTTGCTGCAATCCGGGAGATTGGCCTTGTGTTTTGATGATTACAAATAATATTGGATGTTTAGTTAGTTTATCCTATTTTATATATTCCATATTTTATGTGCACATCACTAATATTTTAGGTTCAACATACATAAAGCATCATCAAAGAATTAGAGCTCAATATGGTATTGCATAGGTTAGAT
Organism: Dendrobium chrysotoxum; assembly: GCA_019925795.1. NCBI lineage: Eukaryota > Viridiplantae > Streptophyta > Magnoliopsida > Asparagales > Orchidaceae > Dendrobium > Dendrobium chrysotoxum. Next base: position 44,428,328 of record CM034306.1, on the reverse strand, counting down.
TTGTTTTGAAAGAGTCTATAATTTTATTTTTTTCTTGAGTCAATGTCTATAATAAGGTGTATGTTATCTTAGTAATCATGCACACACATCAAGGGGATGAAAAATGAATATTTTAATTTTTCTATTAATCAAAAATTATAATCCATATCATATTGTATGATAAGTTCAAATATAAATTAATTAAAATATTTAATTTAAATGAGAGATAAATTTTAGTTATAAATAATTGTACTATATGATTAGCACATTGTACTAAACAATTAGCTATTATCAGAAATCCTGCCATTGTATCCAACTTATTTAAAATAGGCAAATTTAAAATTTTAAAGTTAAATTATTAATACTATATGATCCTTTTCATACCATACAACATTTAATTAATTTTTCATAATTTTAGTCTAGGAAATAAGGAATTAAATCGGATATGTATTAATTTAGATCATATAGTCCGATCATGTATCAAATAGTACAAACCACTCGATGACACTCTAGATGAACTTTGGTTTGAAAGTTTGATAGGGATGTTAAGCCCTGATGAACTAGTTCCGAGGCTAACCAAGAGGGGGGGGTGAATTGGTTATTTAAAAAATTCACAAGCAACAGGAAAAATCTTTTTGATAATTTGCAGCGGAAACTAGTAAACATAGAAACGAAAAGATCAACCACAGATTTCACCCAGGCAGATAATAACAGAAAAGTAAAGTGGAGAAAATAATCAGAAAGAACACACCAGATTTTATAGTGGTTCGGTTAACTTGACCTACGTCGACTCCCCGGAGCATCTCCTCCGGGTATTGCACTAACACAAAAGTGACTCTCCTTTTGCTCCCACAGCAAGGCAGAGAAGCCTGTACAAAACTCCTTTCTACCAACCTGGTGAGACAGAGAACCTGAACTCCTTTTGCTTCCTCCTGAAGCAGGCAGAGAACCCGGACTCCTTTTGCTTCCTCTTGAAGCAGGCAGAGAACCTGAACTCCTTTTACTTCCTCTTAAAGTAGGCAGAGAACCCGGATCTTCTTGCGAACGATCCTCCCACAGAAAACACCAACAAGACGAGAGATGACGAACTGAGAAGATGACTCTGATCCTTGCTTGGACCAACTTTTGTGAATCCCTCATAAGATCCTCTTTCTCTCTCCCAAGATCTCTCTATCTCAAGGTTTCTCTGGAAAGAAAAGTGGCAAAAGATTTTTCTTGTTGGAAGAAAAAGATCTTTTATTGGAGGACTCAAAATTTGCCCTAAATCTCAACTGGTAGGCCAATATCTTCCAGGACGATCAATAGATCGTCCTGTATGATTAGTTCAAAATCACTTGTTTCAGCCTGGACAATCTGGCTCTTCTGGATGATTAGTAGAAAAAGTTGTTCAGATTGTCCTGTACGATTCTGCGATTGTCCGGGACGATTAGTGTAAATTCAGGTATTAGAATACAGGTAAGGTGGATCCTAATCAGGTGGTGGCGGTGGTGGTTGAAAGAATTGACAGATGGAGGCAAATTGATCATCGATCGAGGTAAATATATCTCCAAACCATCTCATCCTTCCTCGTGTTATTGCTATTGTTGTTGTTATTATTGAATATGGTAATCTAGTTGCTCGAGTCGCTGGATAATATCATCGTGAGGGTACTCGGGGTATGCAGGTGCAGGGTTGGTATTGGTGGTAGTGGAGGTCCACTAGTAGGAGCAGCTTCCCCTTCTTTATCAAATTTTGGCTCTATGTGTGCTTGTCCCCAATGGAAAAGTATACGGAAGGAGGCATCCGTATAAAAGATAGGAACTTTTCTAGTGGAGCAGGAAAGTCAAGTTGGTATTTGTGGTGTAGGATGTATTCTATGATGTGTCCTAAGGCCACATTTTATTTTTTATGGGTACTTAGATGTCCAATGTGAGTCATGTTATGGATATAGTCTAAAATGATCTAAGCTTCATCAAATTGTGTATTTGACATAATTAGGTAAATAACTACAGACAGAAGTGGGGTTATGTTTACTCGATCTCTAGCTTTAGGTATAATTGATGTTCGAAGGACGTGCTGGATGATATGGACATTTTTAGTTAGAGTTTGGATAAGGGGTTAGTGTTGGTTTAAGGGCACATCCCTAAGTAGCAAATTAATAGAAGTCCAATCAAAATCATTTGAGAGCAAAGATTGTCGACGAGGTCCTTGGGTAGAAAGTCTTATGTGTTCTTCTAGATTGGCTTTTGTGATTTCTACTAGTGGAAAACAAAAGAGGTCATCGTAGAGATTTCTAGTGTTATCTTAAGATTGGCCAATAATTCAAAGAGAAGTTCTGAATTGTAGGGGAAGGCCAGTGTAAGAAGAAATTGAAGAGTCATAGAGGAAAAGAGGTTAATCACCTCGAAGTTAAGTGTGGCTTGATTTAGCATTCAGGACGAAGTGATTTTGGCCTCTTTATATTTGTGGTATACTTCTTCATCTACAGTGGAGATGAAATTATCATTAAAATGTTGAGAGGAGGAGGAGCTCCCCTGAGTCATTCTGCCTCGTTGGCTTCCACCGGCCATTGAACATAAAAGTTTAGAGAGTTGGATTGTGAAAGTGGTTGTGTGAAATGAACCATTCAAACCCTCATATTTATAGATTTTTAGGTCATAGTACAATACGATCGAGGTTCCTACAATACGATCAGGTGAAATAATTCATCTGGATGACCTGTCAGAAAGAGCATCCAAATTATACAGTATGATCAATATTATACTGGACAATCTTAAAGAATTTTGTTCGTCCTGAGGGGTCATCGGTATGGCGTTTGATGAAAAGTATCATATAGTATGAATGAGTGTTCGTACAGTATAAAATATAATTATTATCATATCAATCGAATCAAATTCATCCCAATCTTTTTTGACACATGTATCGTACAGTACAAAGGGAGGTATCGTATAGTATGAATTGCTTTAATTTTGTACCAAACAGATTTAAGTCCTCAATAGTTTGTGACACATGGATCATATAGTACGAAGAGAGGTATCATACATTACGATGTAAATATTTCGTTGATCTAATCTGAACCGTTGATTTGAACGTGGAGTTGTGATATATGTATATCATATAGTATGAACGTGGATCGTACAATACGCTATTAATGAACTTTGAAAAATTATATAACTCAGTGAGGTGCGTGTGTGATGATCAACAAACATCTTAAACCAAATTTTTTAAAAAATTTTCTTGAATTAAGGATGAGAGTGTATAACACCTAGTTTTATCCTCAAGGTGCTAAAGGTGTCATAAGCTAGGGATTTTGTGAAGATGTCTGCCAATTGATCTCCTGTAGCTATATGGTGCACTTCTATATCTCCCTTGGCTATATGATCTCTTATGAAGTGATGCCTAATATTTATGTACTTTATACGGGAGTATTGAATTAGGTTTTTAGATATGTAAATTGTACTAGTGTTATCACACATAATTAGAATGGTTCCTATAGGTAGTCCAAGATCTAAGAGTTGTAGCTTTAGCCATAAGACTTGAGTAACACAGCTCCCTATTGCTATATATTCTACTTTAGCTGTGGAGAGGGCTATTGAGTTTTTTTTCTGCTAAACTAGGAAACTAAGATTATCCTATAAATTGATAAGTTTCAGAAGTGCTTTTTTTATCTACCCCACACCTGTAAAGTCAGATACTGAATATCCTATTATTTCAAAAGAATTACTATGTCTAGGATACAAAATTCCTAGGTTTGAAGTGCCTAATAGGTATCTAAGAATTCTCTTAACATCAATCATGTGGGATTCTTTTGGATTAGCCTAAAATATAGCAGAAAGACAAGCTTTAAACATAATATACGGCCTGCTAGCAGTTAAGTAAAGAAGTGATCCAATTATTCCCCTATTCTTTTTTTGATCTACTGGTTTTCTATTTAGGTCATTGTCTAATTAAACAGTGAAACTTATCGGAGTGTGCATGGCCTTAGCATTATCCATTTCATATTTTTTAAGGATGTCTTTAATGTATTTATTTGGGCTAAGGAAGGTTCCATCATCCATCTGCTTTACACTAAATCCAAGAAAATAATTAGGTTCTCCTATCATGCTCATTTCAAACTCTTTGCTCATGGATTTTGATAATTTATCACAAAGATTTTTATTTGATGATCCAAATAAAATGTCATCAATATAGATTTGACAAATGAGCAACTCTTCTCCTTCTTTCTTTAAGAAAAGGTGGTGTCTACACTACCCTTAACAAAGCCTCTATCTAGAAGGAATGAACTCAGCCTTTCATACAAGGCTCTAGGTGCTTGCTTCAGTCCATACACGGCCTTCTTTAGTTTAAATACATGATTTAGGAATTTTGAGTTCTCAAAACTTAGGGGTTGCTCAATATATACATCCTCTTTGATTACCCCATTTAAGAAAGCACTTTTAATATCCATTTGATATATCTTTAAACCATTAAAGCAAACAAAGGCTAAAAGAATCCTAATGGTTTCTAGTCTAGCTACGGGGGCAAAAGTTTCTATAAAATCAATCCCTTCAATTTGATTGTACCCCTTAGCTACTAATCTAGCCTTAGTCCTTACTATAATGCTAGAGTCATTCATTTTATTCTTAAAAACCCATTTTATTCCTACAACACTCTGGTCTATAGGTCTACTTACCAACTCTCAAACATTATTCCTAACAAACTGATTTAGTTTTTCTTGCATTGCTAGGATCTTGAATTTATCACTTAGGGCTTATTCTATATTGGTGGGTTCTATCATGGAGATAAATATAGAATGACTAACCTCCTTCCTAAGTTCATGCCTAGTTCTTACACCATCAGATGGGTCTCGTAAGATCAATTCTTTAGGATGACTTGAAGAATATCTTTAATCTCTTGGCAATTGCTCCTGAGGTTCTACTCTATCTCTTATGGCAATGATTTTATCCCCTGAATGACCTCCACTTCTTCTTATTCTTAAGGTTTAGATTTAGAGGTCTTATCTGGTTCATCAAATACCACATGGGTAGACTCTTCTACTACTAGAGTCTTCTTATTGAAGATTCTATAGGCTTTACCTATAGAAGAATAACCTAAGAAGACTCCTTCATTAAATTTAGGATCAAATTTTTCTAAGGGTGACTTTCAATTGATTAAGATAAAGTATTTACATCCAAAAATATGTGAGAAATATTTAGTGTTCTACCCTTAAGGAGTTTGTAGGGTATCTTATTTAGTTTGGATCTGGCATTCATCCTATTTAGAACATAACAAGTAGTATTCACTACTTCTGCCCAAAAATACCTAGGGAGTGAGTACTCAGCTAGCATTACCCTAGTATCTTCCACCAAAGTTCTTCTTTTCCTTTCAGCTATTCCATCCTGCTGGGGGGGGGTCCTAGGGGTAGAGAAATTATGTTTTATTCTTATTTCTTCATAGAAAGATTCAAACCTATCATTTTCAAACTCTCCACCATGATCACTATGAATTGTTGAAATTTTACATCCTAATTTTCTTTGAAATCATATTGAGAAAGGTCTAAATTCCTCAAATGACTCACTCTTATGTGCTAAGAATCTAACCGAAGTAAATCTAGAGTAGTCATCCACTATTACAAATCCATAAGTTTTTTCTCCTAGGCTGGCTATACTAAATGGTCCAAATAGGTCCATGTGAATGATTTCTAGTGGCCTAGAGGTGTTGATGTCTTTAATTAAATGAAATAAAGATTTGACTTATTTACCTAATTAGCAGGCATCACATAGATGGTTCTTAGTGAAGTCTAACTTAGGTATGCCTCTAACTAGGTCTTTCTGAGTGATATTCCTAAATGTTTTCATACTTGCATGGCATAGTCTCCTATGCTATAGCCAAGATTCATCAACTATAATTTTTAAACACAAGGAATCAGAATATTTCATGTAGTTCAAATCAAGCATATAAATGTTATTTACTTTTTTTCCTTCTAAAACCAATTTGCCATTTAAGCTAATTATGCATTTTGCAGATAAAAATTGTACATCAAAACCTTTATCACACAATTAACTAATGCTAAGTAGATTATACTTAAGGACATCAACTAATAAAATCTTTGCAATAATAAAATTATTAGACTATCCAATCATCCATGAGCCCACCACTTTCCTAGTGGTGTTGTCTCCTAATGTTACCTTGCATCCTGACCTGGCCTCCCGTGTGATGAACTGCTTCATATCACCAGTCATATGCCTCGAGCAGACAATGTCTAGGTACCACATGCTCTCACTAGGTATTTTGTGAGAGCATCCCTATAATGTCATTTAAATGTTAGATTTGGAAACCCAAGTGAGTTTGGGTTCCACCTTATGCTTGAATGAATGAAATAGATGCATGTTATGATGTGATGAACGTAGTTTAGGCATCAACACTAGATGTGTCCTATAATGGATTGTGGAAGTGTGGGCTATATGACTTAACATGCAATAGAAGTAATACCTAACACTAGGGAATGGGTTCACTAACCTATGTGGGTGATGGTACCTCTTCTTAGGTCTATATGATGTATGCTATGTTGAGGAGTTGTGCCACTAAGCTAGTGAAGGTGATGGTTGGTTATTTTCCAATGTAGTAGTTTTAGCTCTTAAAAATTCATTTGCACTTTCATAACTTGCAACTTCCAATTTTAATGCATGCTCACTGCTATCTAAATGACATGCAAGTTCTTCTAATCCTTAAATGCTTCTTTTAGCTCAATATATGATGCTTTTAAGGAATTATATGCATTAGATAGTTCAATATGATTCTTATTTAATACATCAAACTCATCAAGTAAGGATATATAATCTCTATCTAAAATGGAATGCTCTTTTATTAAATTTGCGTGCTCTTTTTGTAATGTACTAAAATCAGTGTTGAGACTAGTATGCAACTTCAACTGATTAATTAAGATTATTATTATCCATAAGACATAGATTTGTTAACTCCTCGTTTGCTTCTTCTTTTGATGATTCTGAGGTAGAGTTGGCCCAAAAAGCTTTTTATATCTTTTGCTTTCCCCTCTTATACTTTGGCTTCTCTTCACCCTTCTCTTCGTTTGAATGAGTCTTCAGGTTGGGGCAGTCAGCTCGGAGGTATCTTGGTTTCGTGCACTCAAAGCAAATTGTATCAAACAAAACTTTAGTAGATTTGTGGCTTTTACCTTTACTCTAGTTATTTAGATGACGCCTCTATTTTCTTTTCAGAAAGCTCTTGACTTTGTGTGTCATCAAGGCTATTTCATCATCCTCATCCGCTGCAGAACTGTCACTATTAGAATCATTTACTTTTAGCACTATAGTTTTCTCCTTCTTCTTTTCTCCTACATCATTTTGCCTTTGACTCACTCCTTGCTCGTAGGCAATGAGTGATCTAAGAAATTATCAATAGAGTAAATGTTTTAATCTTTTGATTCAGTAATTACAGTTATTTTTGCATAGTAAGAACTAGGTAAGCATCGCAAAATCTTATTAACCTTTTCAAAATTAGACAGTTCTCTACCTAGTGCATGCAAGGATGTCATTATCTGGGTGAACCTAGTGTACATTTCAGATATGTTCTCGCTAGGTTTCATACAAAAAAGTTTATAGTCATGTAGTAAAATATTTAGCCTAGATTATTTAACTTCATTGGTTCCCTTGTAGGTAATACACAACCTATCCCAAATCTCTTTCCTGGTAGTGCATGTAGAAACTCACATATAATCTTCAGATTTTAAAGTACAAAAGAAGCAATTCAAACACTTGGCATTTAACTATGCAAGTTTCCTATCCTCATTGCTCCATTCATTAAAGGGAATATAAGTTTCGACACCATTAACTATATGCGATGGAGGTGAATAGCCAGTTTGAATCATATGCCAAATTTTATAGTCAATAAATTACAGAAAAGTAGACATGTGAATTTTCCATAATTTAAATGGGATGTTTTCAAATAAAGGTGGCGGGTTATTGGACAACCCTCCGCAGTGTTACGATTACCAAAATGTGCCATTGATCTTTTTTCTCAAGGTTTTCTAAAACACTATTTTTGAGGCCCGCTCTGATACCTCTTAAAAGTTTGAGATGCACAAAGAGGGGGGGAAGGGGTGAATTGGTACTTTTAAAAACAATTTTAAGCAGGAATACTTTTTTTTAGATTTTTTTGGATTTTAAAAATAAGTAATTTAATTACCCAATACAGAAGCTAATAAATTAACAATGATTTTAGTAATGATGATGAAATTCTTAATTGCACAATAGAACATTGATCTCAGATATTCAAAAAATAGTTAAAATGAAAATTAAATGCAAAATGTACAATGTGGAAATTGAAAAAGCACACAAGAAATTTTATAGTGGTTCGGTTAACCTTGACCTATGTCCACTCCCCTGAGTCCTCCACTCTAGGAATTTACACTAACAAAAGGTTACTCTCCTTTTTCTCTCACCGTAAGGTAAAGAAGCCTTTTCGAATCACTTTTTCTAAACATTTGATGCGGTGGAGTGCCAGATGCTATGTCACTCTCCCGGTGACGGCAGCGGATATTGACTCATTTTTCTCCCTCCTGGAGAAGGTAGAGAACCTCAACTCCTTTTTCTCACTCCTGGAGTAGGCTAAGAACCTCAGATCTTTTTTCTCCCTCCTAGAGAAGGTAGAGAACCTCGAGAGCTAGACTAAGAAGACTCTCTCCGTAGAGAGCTCCCAAAACACTCACTAAGATCATAGGAGGAGCAAGGGTGCAGCTAGCCCGGAGCAACTGTGTAGTCCCCTCACACTACTTCTCGCTCATGCTCAAGCTGACCTTCTCCTTCCTCTCATAAATCCTGATTTTCTTCTCAAAAGCTCCCTCTCAGAGTTCCTCATTCAGTCATGTTCCTCTCTTTATTTTTTAAGAGAAACTTAAAATATTTCTTTTATAATAGGCTTCAAGAAACCCTAAAATTTAAGTTAGTCATCACAGTTCATACAGTACTATCCAAGTTCATACAGTACGATCAGTTCAAAACTAGTCCTATCCTGTATAATATGGTAGTCATTCAAAATAAACTGTTCAAATTTAATGAACATATCATACAATACGATCTATAAATCATCCAGTACGATCTATTCAATTTCTTCTATTCGTACGGGATGATTCCTTGGATGATAGAAATTTATCTCTATTAATCATCCCGTACTACTACCTTCGCACATTATTGTTAGTTCATTTTAATAGATCGTCCAATATAATATGAATATTATGCAGTATGATTAGTTCAAAAATTATGGTTTCTTTTACTACGTTCTCTAGGATGACCAGATTTCATCTCTGTTAATCATTTGGTATGATCATTATCATATAGTACGATTTAATATAATTATTTTAACCATGATTTAATTGACTAATTATGGGGGTTACTTTTAGCAAGTTTTAAAATTTTGTACAGTGCGATTAGGATCGTACAGTACGATTAGTTCAAAAATCAAACTTTAAAATCTTACTTAAATTAATCTAGCAGCTAGGGTTTTCAGATCATAATGAATTATATAGTATGATCATGATCATACCATATAATTAGTTTAAAGAAATTAATTTTTTTAATTAGCCGTTAAGCCTATTTTAGATAACATATCATACAGTATGATTAGTTATTAAAAAATTTTAACTTTAAAAATTTTTTTCTCTACCCTTATGTGTGTGTGCATGGTCACCCAATTTGCATACACTTTTTTTTTAGCCAGACACAAGAAATAAAAAATAAAGAAAATAAAATTATAGACTCTTTTACATCTTATTATACCCTATCTTGAGTCTTCTGCAGTCTTGAGTTGTGTATATCTTACCTGAAATGTTAGTGCTCACAGATAAAAGAAATATCTAAAATATTTTGAGAGAAAAGAAACAATTCATTCAATAAAGTTTGTCATCATCAAAATCATAGACTAAGGATCTTGGATTGTGATACACACAGCTAATTAATAAATTCTCAAAATAGATCATAATGTTCTAGCTCATTATAGAAAATTGCCTATAAAATAGAGTATTTATGTTGCTTTGGCCCTTTTAAAGGAAATATGCATGCTTTAATCGATCTAGATATTTGTATGGCTTAGCTAGCATCAACATAGTCAAAAGAACCATTATACTTCTAAGATGTTCTAGGAATAACATTCTTAGATGAATACTTATTATTGAGAACAACGAACCCTAATCACCCATTATATATATATATCAGTGAATGAAGACAACCTTAAGTTATTCAGGTGTATCGATCAACATAATGACTCTTAGAGCTCTTAGCTTTCTAAAAGTGGGTAGTTGCAAACTTAGCTCCAATAAAATGATGTTGCAAGGATTCAATGAAAAAGGCATGAGGGCCTTGGGATTCATAACCCTCATCTTAGAAATAAATGACCTAAAAAATTTAAACCAAGTTCCATATTATAGATTTGTAAGCTTCTTTTAATGCTCTTCTGGATACACCCTAGCTTCACCAATATAGAATGATACCTTCCACCCTTTATCAATATATCAAATACTCTTATGAGGGTTATTGAGCACTTTATTAAAAGTGATTTGCCATCATTTTTTATTCATGAAGTAGGTAAAAACAAAGATGTTACATATTATCTGCTAAAAAAAAGCAGAGAGTCTTATCTAAAAACTTTAAGCCAACTGAAGAAGAAAAAGAAGAAAAGAAAGAAAAAGAAAAGGAAAAAATAAATGAAAAGAAAGAAAATAAGGGAAAATTTGAGCATTCTAACCTCAAACACAATGTTCATTAGTGTCCTGCCCCTCTCGCACAAAGAGGTGGTAGAATGACTCAATGAGCTAAAAGGAGAGGTAAAGGATGAAAAATAAGAGTAAAAGAAAATGAAAAAGTATATATAAATAAAGGCACCTATCATATATATTGATTTGGAATCCAATTTGAAGGACAAATCATATACGTTGGAGAAAAATAAATATATTGTAGGATATATGAATATTGTTAATCATCCAAACTTTGAAGTTTTTATAAAAGAATAGAATGATGAGGATAGGGTCCAAATTGGTTAAAAGGATAATATAAAAAATTCTTCCTTTTAAAGAATAAAGAAGTATGTAGAGAATGTAACTCTAACTCCACTATCCCAAAATGATATAGTTGGGTTGGTAGTGAAAGTCGCTCCTACACTGAATCCAAATTATAAAGCAAATACTTAATACCTTTCACCAACAAAATTATAAATATCAATGTAATCTTTAAACGTCCCATTCTTAAATAAAATAGTAGAACTACCTTTGGACTGGTACACTAACTTTGTAAATAATATTGCTAAGGTTTAACACCATCAGCTTGGGCTAGAGGTGAAGCTCAATATTTTGGAAACCTATGGAATATTAAATATTACCAACCAAAATCAAAAGTAGGTGTTGGATTTGGTACTATGTGTCCATTTGATGATGATGATGAATATCGCTTAGTCATAACCAATAATCTAGAATCTGATAGTCTCTTTGCAGGGAATGTTAAATACTTTAATGAACTTTATTTGGAGACTTTAGATAATCTGAATGACTCTTGGGTTAGGGATGCCCCACCTGAACTTGAAGAAGAGATTAAATCAATAGTTTATAAAATAAAAGAAATTAACTTGAGTAATAAATAAAACACTTCGTATATCTTCATAAGTTCCTAATTGAATAAGGATGATAAAAATAAAATGGTCAAGTTGGTTTTAGAATTTAAGGACTATTTTTGATGGAGTTATGAAGAAATGCCTATGTTATCTTTGGATATAATCGTTCATAAACTAAAAATTTTAATATGATATGGTTCCCATAGAATAAGCACCCTGACATATGCAGCTTAAAATCAAACAACAAGTAGTAGCTGAAGTCAAGAAGTTGATCAAAGTTTATTTTTATTAGAGAAGAGAAATTCTTAACCTAGTTAGCAAGCATAGTTCCAATCTAGAAGAAAAGTAGCAAAATCTGTGTTAACACTAATTATAAAGATTTAAATAATTCTTGTCCTAAAGATGAGTTTCTACTACCCATATCAATTTTAGATATTGCTTCATCTCATGCCATATTCTCCTTTATAAATGGCTCATACAGTTATAATCAGATTAAAATGGCTCCTAAAGATGGAACATATATAGTATTCAGAACACTGATAGGAGTTTACTGCTATAAGGTTATGCCCTTTAGATTAAAGAATATTGGAGCAACACACCAATTGGAAATGATGATGAATTTTTGACAAACTTAACCAATAATAGATGCAATGTAATATTAATGATCAAGTTATTAAAAAGTTACAAAAGAGAAGACCATTTGCATGACTTGAGAATAGTTTTTGAGAGATTATGATAATAAATCCTTAAAATGAACCCTCTAAAGTGTACCTTTGGAGTCACTTCAGGAAGTTTCTAGGTTTCATGATAGGACATCATGGAATAGAAAATTGATCCATCTAAAATTAAAGCCATCTTGGATGTCACCACCTAGAATTCTCACTCAATTGAGATCATTCTAAGGTCATTTAACATATTTAAGAAGATTCATATCCAACCTATTAGGAAGATATCAACCATTTTCAACCTTGTGTAAGAGAAAACATCATTTCCAGTGGGATGATAATTATCAAAAGGCTTTCAAATGTATAAAATAGTACCTGATGAATCCTCTAGTTTAGGTTGCTCTTATATCATAAAAGCCATTGATTTTATATACAATAGATTTAAGTGAATCTCTTGGTGTCTTGTAGCTCAAGTTAATGTGGAAGAAAAAAAGATTACACCTTATTACTTCTAGATGGTTGCTCTCAACTAAATAGAATTATCCACCAATTTAAAAACTCTGCTTGGCCTTGATCTTTGGTACTCAGACGTTAAGACACCACATATTATCCTATAAAGTAAATTTAATATCTAGAGTAAATCAGCTATAGTATTTGGTAACTCTTTTGACAGTATCAAGAAGATTAGCTCAGTAACTGATGATTCTGTTATAGTTTAACATTACATTTAGTCCCCTATATACTGTGAAAGGACAAGACATGGAAAATTTCCTAGCAGCACACCTAATTCCTTTTGATTCACCTTTAAATAATATACTGCTAGATGAGCAAAACATGAACTTAGAAGTAAACATGAGCTCTACTTGGGAGTTTTATTTTGATGGTGATGTATCTTGTTAAAGAGATAAAGGACCATAAGATAATTTTCTAGGGAAAGCTGGAATTGGTAAAATATTCATCACTCTAGATAAATGCTTATTGTATTACTCTTACCACTTATCAGAACCTTATATGAATAACAAAGCTAAGTGCCAGGCCTTGATAATTGACTTAGAGTTAACCATTTTAAATAAGATCAAAGAAATCAAAATCTTTAGAGATTTATAACTTGTCATGAACTAGGTTGTAGGAATTTATAAAGTATTAAAGGAAAATCTAGTTCCATATCATTAATATACAATAAAACATCTAGAGAAGATTCTAAATGTGACTTTGTTTAAGATATCCCATGGAAGAAGTTCTATGATGGATTCCCTAGTAAAGCTCAACAAGGAATTAGTTTGCCAAAAAGAAGATTCTATTTTGGTAGAGGTATAGGGTTGTAAGATATTATCACCTATAGATTTTGAATAAATAAATGAGAATTCCCTTATCAAGGTGAAGATTTTTGATGTTGTAGATGATGAAGTGGTAGATTAGAGACAACCCTTCATTAACTACTTACAAGAAAATAAGCTCCCTTATGATTTAAAGAAGATCCTTATCGTATTTTCTAATCAATGAAACCCTATATTAAAAATCAATTGATTAGATGTGGTTGTCTCAGTAAATAGGAAGCTCAAAAAATTTTAAAAGAAGTGCATGTTGGATTATTTGGTCATTTCAATCCGGTCTAAAAATAAAGATGAAAATTAAATGAATGGGATAATACTGGCCATCAATGATAGATGACTACATGAATATAACATATAAGTGTCATCAATGTCAGGGGTTCATCATGTAGTATTATATCAACCACCAAATATTATGCATCTAACCATGAATGTGTCACCATTTCAAAGCTATATTATATATATCATTGGCATAAATGATTTGTTGTCTTCTAATGGTCATATATCTTTTACTAGTAACATAGATTACTTCTCAAAATGGGAAGAAGTAGTTCTGTTGAGAGAGATTAAAACACATCTTCTGCTAAACTTCTGTAAAGACCATATTACTTATGAATTTGGTATTCCTCGTTAAATTATATCTGATAATGTTCTATTATTTAGAAGCACCAAAATAAATAATTTTGCTAGATGTCATAAAATAGATTGGAGATACTCAACTATCTATTATCCTCAAGCAAATAGATTAGTGGAGGCCTTCAATAAAACTTTGGTGCTTACTCTAAATAAAATTTTAGATGCTAATAAGCATCAATGGCATGAAAAGTTAGGAGAAGTTTTATGGGCATATCGAACTACATACAAAACTCTAACTCTCTCTATATTATTCACTTTAATTTTATTGGAGCAGAGGTTATTCTCCCTCTTGAGGTACATCTGCCTTCCTTACGTATTATAGTTAATTATGATATAATGTCAGAGCAGTGTACCAAACTCTTATTAGAAGAACTCAAAAGTTTAGAAGAGAAGTATTTATAGGCTCGACAAAATCTTGAGTTATATAAAGCAAAGATGATTCAGGCTCATGATAAAATTATTCATCCAAGAACTTTTCAAATAGGAGACTTGGTCCTAGTTCTATGAAGATCCATTTTGACCCATTGAAAGATAGGTGATAAATTCAAATGAACAAGGGAAGGTTTGTTAGTGACAAAGAAAGTTTACCAGGGAAGATCTTATTAGTTAGTAGATTATAAAGGAAAAGATCCTATATTTTCTGTTAATGGGTGATATCTTAAGAAATATTTATTGCTAACCAGGATCCCAAGCTTATGATTTTGATGATAGAAAATATTATTGGATTTTAATTTTAATTCTCTTAATATTATTCTCCCTCTAGGGGTTTGGAGTGACTAATGAAGGTGGTAAAACCATATTAGGATTTTCTTTAGCTTATGATTTTGTAATTATCAATACCTTATTTAAGAAAAAAATGAGCATCTCATCACTTATAAGAATGGATATAGTAAAACTTAAATTGATTATTTTTATATAAGAAAAATAGATCAATTAGATTGTAAAGATTGTAAAGTTATTCCAAGTGAAAGTTTATGTACCCAACATCGTTTACTAGTCTTGGACTTTAAGATGAAGGGGCAGAAAATAAAAAATAAAGTAAATGTCATTTTAGGATTATATGGGGACATTTAAAATATGAACAAAAATATTTTTAAGAGTAAGATACTTGATCTTAAGATTTTTTTATGCATGAGGAAGCTAATGTTATGTGGGAAAAAGTAGCTAGTGAAATTAATAATATTGCAAAAAATGTAATTTGAGTATCAAAGTAAAAAGCTCCTAATAGTAAAAATAGTTAGTGGCAGAATCAAAATGTGTAGAAAAGATATAAAATAAGAAGATTTGTTATAAAAATTAGTTTAGATGTAAAAAATATGATAATTGGGAAAGATATAAAGAGGGTCATAGGAGTCTAAGAAAGCAATGCAATGCCAAGATTTTAGTTTTTAAAGATTTATATAATAGATTTGATACTATGGAGGGAAAAAGATATATGTATAAGTTAGCCAAATAAAAAGAAAAGAGTAGTAAGGATTTCGTTTAAGTGAAGTGTATTAATGATGAAGATCAAAAAGTGTTTTTATTAGAAGAGGATAATCGACAAAAGGTGGATGATATATTTTTATAAACTCTTTATTGAAGATTATGAGAATGCATTGACTTTAGTGACCTTAGCATCCTAAATGAAAATAAAGATTTTTTTTTTATCAGCATATTAGTAAAATCAAAGTTAGAGAGGCTTTAAAGGAAATGAAGTGTAGAAAAACTATTGGACTTGATGATATTCAATTAGTGGTGTGGAAAAGCTTAGGAGATGAAGGAATTTCTTGGCTTATTAAACTTTTAATATTATTTTGAAGACTAAAAAGATGCAAGATGATGGGAGAATGAGTGTGTTGATTCCTATTTTTAAGAATAAAGGTGATGGATAAGAATGTGCGAATTAAAGAAGAATTAAGTTAATTTGTCATACTTTAAAACTATGGGTGAGAGTTATGGAGCATGGGTTATGACATGATACTAATTTTTCTCAAAATCAATTTGGATTCATGCTGGGAAGGCATACTATGGAAGCTATACATTTATTGACAGGTTTGATGGAGAAGTATAGAGAGAATAAGGAGGATCTACATATGATATTTATTGATTTAGAGAGAGCATATGATAAAGTTCCAAGAGAAGTGTTATGGAGAGTTCTAGAAAAGAAAGGGGTTAATAATGCTTATATTCAATTCATTAAGGATATGTATGTAAAAGATGTTACTTGTGTTCTGACACAAGGTGGTTTGACCAAATATTTTCCTATTTCAGTTGGATTACATCAAGTATCATCCTTAAGCCCATATCATTTTGGTTAAGTCATGGATGTTCTCATTAGACATTTGCAAGAGGTTGTACCCTGGTATATGATTTTTGCTAATGATATTCTTCTTGTAGGTAAGCCTAGAGAGTGAGTTGAAGGTAAACTTGAAATATGGAGGTCAACCTTAGAGTCTAAAGGCTTTTGTCTGAGTAGATCTAAAATTGAATATATAGAGTGTAATTTTAGTAATAATAGTTCTTGTGGGGGGATTATGACTTTTGGTGATCAAGGCATTAATAAGACTACATGTTTTAGATATCATGGGTCTATTATTCAGAGTGATGGTGAAATAGAGGGGGATATTATTAGGAGAATTCAAGTTGGATGGTTGAAGTGGGGGAATGCATCGGGCTTGTTGTGTGATAGAAAAGTCCACCTTAAACTTAAGAGAATATTCTATAAGATGGTGGTTAGACCTACAATACTTTATGGTGCAGAATGTTGGCCATTAAAAGAAAAGCATAATATTAAGTTAAGGGTTGTAGAGAAGATGATGCTTAGGTGGATGAGTGGCTTTACTCTTAGAGATAGGATATGAAATGAGCATATATATGAAAAGGTTGGAGTAGTTCTAGTGGAAGATAAGATTAGAGAGAGTTGTCATAGATGGTTTGATCACATAAAATAGTGGCCTTTCGATGACCTAGTTAGGAAAGTAGATGTATTAGATTTGACTTATGTTAAAAAAGGTAGAGGTAGACCTAAAAAGACTTGATAAGAAAACATTAGGAATGACCTTTCTTTTTTAGATTTAAATGAGAATTTAACTTTAACAAGGCACAATGGAGAAAAAGGATTTATGTAGCCGACCCCACATAGTGGGATAAAGTCTTGATGTTATTGTTGTTGTTGTAAAATTCTTAGAAAATACTAAAAAATATTTATCTTTATACCAAGATTTCCATCAGAAAATTCTAAATCACAACTTTCTAAAGATCCACCAAGTAAACTAAAGTGTAGAAAGTAATTCAAGAAAGTAAGTGGAAGAAAGCAAAACTATATAAACCAGATTTACAGTGATTTGATCAAATCGACCTACATCCACTACCTAAAGGTCCTTCTCTTTAGGTATTACACTAACTCATGATCCTTTGGTAGTCAGCCAAGTGGATAATTATCATTATAAACTCTTCTAGCCCCAAAAATTCTGCCTCCTTTTGCCTCTATGCCTGGTGGAGATTCCATCCTTCCTTTAAATCTTCACCACGGAGGAGATGTCTATCCTTCCTTTAGCTCCTTGCTACAGTAGAGATGCCATCCCTCCTTTTGCCTCTTAGCCCAACAAAGATGCATCACCGAGCCTCCTCACCTAGTAAGTCTTTCACCCAAAGACTTCTCCAAGAGATCTTCTCCAATAGCTCCACAACCATAACATGGAGGACCCAAGGTGCAGGATGACTAGAATAACTGTATGAATCCCTCACACCCCTTGATTCCATCAAGATAGAACTCCCTCAACCCTACCTTCTTTCTCCCTAATGTGGTTTGGACTCTCACATGAGCAGGGATACTCCCCTATCCTTCTCTCAAGCTCGCTCATTAAAAATATCCTCTACTAGTAAGCTTCAAACGATCAAGCCTTATTAAAAGAATTAAAATGGGTTACTTAAATTAAAAACCTAATTTTAAATTTAATTACTCTCATCATATAATATGATACTCGAATGATACTGTCCAAATAGTTTAATTTTGTCACTAATTATCCTATAAAATTTAGAGTCATATAATTTGATTAATTATATAAAGTCAAGGATCATCATGGATGCACTGAGGTTTGTATGGTGAGCTCTCTATTTGATCATCTTATATAATATTGATCTTAGAATACAATCATTATTTAGGATTTAATCTTGATTTGATTCCTTTATCTTAGGAAAAAAATAGGTAATATTCATTAATGGTCTTATAGTAATAAGGGCATCATATAGCATGATCAGTTCAAATTGTAATTTTAAATTTGTCTAATTTTGGTAATCTAAATTTGATGGTGGGGTTTTAGGAAAATTTATTATCTTGTATGATTATAGATCATAGAATTTGACTAGTTATTACTTAATTTTATTAATTTGATTTAATTAAACTTTTTAATTAATTTTTGGTTTAACAGATTGTATAGTATGATTGGTATTATCCAGTATGATATTCAAAAATTTTAAATATTTAATTGTTATCCCCCCTTTAAAAATTTAAATAAAATGACTCAAGAAAATATAAAAGTATAGACTCTATTATATCCAGGCTGGCTTTGACCCTGACATTTTACTATCTTGAGTCTTTATTCTTTAATTCTACTCGGTGTATACTACTTCTAAAATGGTTAGTGACACACAAAAAAATATATAATGTATAAAGCATGAATTAAGTAAATGATCATCCAAAATTATTTGTAATCATCAAAATACTAGGTGCTCCCGGATTTCATTAACCAAGTCTTTCAAACTCTAATTTATCAATTTAATAGGGATGAATACCTGAATTGTTTCTTCTTCTAATTATAATTCTTTTTAATGTTCTTAAGCTATAGGGGTCTAAATGCTCAGTGGAAGAGGAGAGAGGATCAAACAATAAACTTCCCCCATCTATCCTAACCTAAGAGTCAAAAGCTTTACACTAGTTTATTTCTATGAAGCTCATGCCTAGCAAAAATATTAGTGAAGCTACTAAGGATAGAATGGTTTTGAATTAATGCATTCATAAAGAGTTTACAATAGACTTTATGAAGATTTTATTTTAGTTTATTCAATATTTGCTTAAAAGGTCTTCAGTAGTGGGTTTAGGTCATCCCTACCTTCTTTAAGAATTATGTGAAGCTGTGGAAGCTATAAGAATCCTGAGGGAGGAGCAGATATTTCCTGCTTCTACCATTACTATATATAAGACTCAGACCTTCAAAATCCCTTTCTTAGAATAAGAAGAGAGATCTAGCCAACTGAGCCAACCTAGCCAACCATAGGGTAGATATCAAATGGAAAACCTCAAGGTCAGAGTGGATCAAATCTTGGTTTTTACTGATGAATTAGGGAAATAGCTTTTAGGACTAGAGAACGGGATGTATCAAATGTATCACCATATGATGCTCCAGCACCAATGCTAGTACCATTATCAGGTTGATTATAATACAACCATGGTTAACATGTTTAAGAGCTAAGAGATGGACTCCATTGGTCAGAGAAACATGTTTCTCAACCCCCCACCCTTAAAGATTTATCTAAGTGAACCATCATCAATAGTAGCAGTAGTAGAGCAAGCAGAAGAGGAGGATGTTAATGATGAGTACTGAGGGATCCCTAATAGATTTTATTTTTCTTTTTATTTAATTTCTTTTATTTTTATTTCCTACTTTTTATTTTATATTTAGAATTGGTTTGGAGGAACGAATGAAATCGAAATTTCATGTTCTTAAAATTTTATTAATTATCTTTATTGCACTTTTTTAGTTATATACAATATTATTGCTTGAAATATAAAATTTAGACATTTTTAAATTAAGGTAATTAAATATTTAATAATATGGAATTTTAAAAAAATTATTAAATAAAATAATTAAAAATAACAATTACTCATTTCATTTAAAATTAGTAATTCTAATAAGTTAAATTCCTAAAATTACTCAAGCACTTAACTTTTTATAAAGGGTTAATTGATTTAAGGATTAATGTGAATAAACTCTTCAGATTAATTCTAAGTCATCTATTAAGTAATTAAATTGGGAATTATGAAACCTTTAATGAATCTTAGGTAGAGTAAAAGTGGAGGCAAAAGATAGGTATTTAAAATATTTATAAAGTTTGTAGCTAATGAAAATTTTTAACTAAAAATTGAAAAAGTTAAGTAGAAAACTCTTAAAAATTTGTACATGTAATGCCTAGCCCCATTTAAAAAAATAGTATGGGTAATAGAAAGGTATTCAAAATCATTATAAGGTACTTAGCTAATTCAAAAGAAAATGAGAAAAAGAAAAAACAAAATTGAAAATGAAAAAGCTAAATACTAAACTATTTAAAATTGATACCTGCAATGTCTAGCCTTAGTTGTACACTTCCAAGAGTAATTATTGGAATCATAATATTTAAAGAAAGATTTTAGATTGATTAATGAATTAACTAAATGTGTGAACTCCATTAATTTTGAAAATCAATAACTTTAAGTAAGTTAGTCAAATTTATTACATAGACTTAGGAGTTTAATTTAGAAGGAATATTAATTTAAAATGAAAGAATGAGATGTTATAAATAGTTTAAATTGGAAAATTTTATAATATATATACTATATAAATACTTAGAATATTAAATTTATAATTTCTAAATATCATATTCTAACAATAAAAAATTTGAATCAAGTGCAATATGAATTACTTAAGGATAAATCATATCATGGAAATTTAATAAAGGAAAAGAATGTATAGTCCAAATTACATATATATTTTATAAAAATGCTATTTAATTCTATCATTTTGTGTAGGAAATAAGCAAAATATTCTAAAATGGAGTGTCATAGCACCACAAACAAAACATTGTAGCATTAGTTTGGCACTATAGTGGTAGAGGACTAAAATTTATCTAATAACAAGGCATTGTGGAACTAAGGAAGGAGTGTTGCAGTGCCACATATAGCACCACAATGCCAAATCACCATTGCATTGTGTTGAAAGATAGTTACAGATAGTTGAACCAATTAATCAATGTGATGAATAATAAACTACACTGACAGCTCAGCAGCATTGCAGTGCTGCCTGGCTAGTGCTGTGGTGTAAGATAAGTTATTTTCAAAACTATCAATAGATAGGATATTTTACATGTAAAATGTTGCTATTACTAGAGAGCAGTGGCAATATTTTTTTTTTTTTTTGTGTAATAGTTTAAGGAGAGTCTAAGGGAATAGGAGGAAGGAGTGTAAAGAGTAAGTAATCATTATTATAAAATATTTCTTGATGATATCAATCCTCACTCATCTCTTATAATTTTTTTTTATATTGCATTAGAATATGTTTTTATTTAGTTTAATTTTTAATTTTTGGCTAAAACATTTTTATCTGAGCTTATGATACTTTAGATTTTTAATATCATGAATTTCTCAATAATGTTTTTAATTCTTTCATGCTTAATTTAGTTTATGTAGAGGACTTGCATAAACTTAAAATATAGTGTGATCTATGATCTCGATGGAGGAGTATAAGAATAATTAGGGGATTTAAAACTTAACTTCTCCATAGATAAATATATGATGGTTAGAGTTTTGGGATCTTAAAGATATATTAACACTATAGTTGAGAGGAATCTTGTTTAAACACTCCAATGAACCAGACAGAGACAAGGAGTAATTATACTTGTATTCACAACAACATTAGGAAAGAATTAACTATTACAAACATGTGCTTTTAAATATCATAGGTTTAGGGTAATTAAGATCCTCATGGGAATGATACTCAACTCATTACTTTATTACATTACATGACACGTACAATAAGATATACATCACAATATAGCAAGCAAAATAAAATGAATAGTAGTGGCACTTATTAATTTCTTGCACGCATTTGTTTTTATTTTGTGCATTAATTTCAGTTGTAATCTCGGTAACTTTCTTTACTTTTGTGCTCATTATGTGATTTTTATATATTTTAAGGTAAGGGTAAGAAACTAGTGGAGTGAAGTTGATCTAGGTGACAAGTTTAGGTTTTCTTCAGCTTCTATTAGTTCTTCTTTAGTGGTCATACTATATTTAGAGATGGGATATTTTATTTAAATATCATGACTATGATATATATTATTTTTGGTACATGGAGTTGTGTATTGGAAGAGTAGTAATATATTTATGTTTATCACTGTTTATGTTATCCAGATGAACTTAGTAAGCTCTAGTGATGATTAAGAAGATAAAAAGGTACAGTGTTTTTCAATTTAGATCTTAGGGCATCACATAACTTATAGCCTATATTGTCTCTACTATGAGGGAATTCTTAGCGAATGCAAAGCAGACCAAAAAGAAAAAGTGCTTATTTTTTTGGGAAATGGGTTCCATTTGATTGTGTGTTAATTAATACAGTGTACAAAACTAAGAGTTTAGAGTGTGATGATTATCAAGCTTTAATAATACCCCTATAAATTATGATGAAGTTGTTAGGTTCCTTATTATTAAAAATTTAATTGCCCAGTGGAAGAGGAGAACTATAAAATAATAAACTTCCCTACCTCTGCTATAACTTTATAGGTAAAAGCCTGGCAATATTTTATTTATGCTAGGTTGATGCTAAGTGGAAACATTAGTGAGATAACTAATTATAGGGCCCTCCTCAACTTTGCCATTTAGAATTGTTAAATTATAGATGTAGGGAAGATCATGTATGATTCTCTATTATATATGATTAGAGGGACTATCTCTGTAAGTTTTAGGCACCCCCCTTTGATTTATACCTTGTGTATCAAAGTAGGAGTCTTAGGAGACCTCGGGGAGGAGTAACTCTTCCCCAGTTTAACCTTAACATGAAATAAAATTCATTCTTACAAAATTTCTTCTAGTGAACTTGGTGAGAGTTTGAGTTGCCTAGTCATCCCATGCAGCCCAAATCCAATGCCCCCCCCCCCCCCCCCCCCCCCCCCCCCCCCCCCCCCCCCTCCCACTGGTCCCAACCCAAAAAAAAAAAATTTAGAAGATCAGGTTGCTAAAATTCAGAGCAGTATATGGGAGGTAGGAAGGCAAAGTAGGGAATGATCCATAGAATGGACTACTTTATCAACCAACAACATAGGCAATTTTTGTATGCTGTAGAGTTTAATTCAGCATTAGTTGGTATGTTAAGAAATTTTCAAATTTTTACTAGTTCAAAAAGAACATCTTTTTTATAACCCCGTCTTTTGAACCCTATCATGGGTCTAAAGCAACAATAGAAGAAGAAGAAGAATAGTTAAGTATTATTTTTTAATTATATTTGGGTTCATTATTAGTTATTCAATATCTCATAATTATTTCATTATTGTCCAAAAATTTAAAAAGTGTATAAATAATGACTTCTGTGATTAAAAATATACAATTTTGGAGAATAAAAATTAAGAAAATCTAGTAACACCTAATACTTTTATAAAAATTCATACTTCTTAATAAAAGAACCTCCTAAGAGCACTTAAGTACTAGATTAATTAATTGAAGGCTTATTATGAATAGAGGATTTATTGATATTAGGGCACACTATATAAGTAGTACAAATGACATCATGAAACCTATAATAACAAAGTTTAGGTTAAATCAAATTAGACTAAATAGTTGGAAGGAGAGAAGATATCTATCATCATTAATATGTACTTAACAAAAATGAAAAAAAATACAAAAATGGAAAAAGAATATAAGAAAAGAAAAAAAAGAAGAAGAATACTAGTGAAGACCAAAAGGTACAAAATGAGCTAAGCTAAATACTGAAAAAAAAAATCAGTACCTAATACTTTCAAACCATTAAATTTGTATGAGCTCTACCCTAAAAAGAAAATTGAAAGAATTATGGTACATTAGGAAACTTACATGATGTCTAAAATATTAAAATTTGAAATTAAATTAAACCTAAAACTTTTAAGCACCAAGTAAGTCAAAAAATGTTACAAACACATTTAGGAGTCAATTTAAAAGTAATATTAATATATATAAAAGGTTAGGCTATTATTGGGTACATTAATTATGTTATTAACAAAAGTGTGTGACTATTTGAATCCATAATATTGATTATTCATGCAATTTAAATTTGAAGGTTTGCGTTGTAGCAAAATGAGATATTGCCAAAATGGTGCATGTGGATTACTTGAGGATAAGTAATGATTAAATTTAGGGGTATGTTTGTTAAGTAAAAAAATTAGAGTATTTAATGTTGTAATATTGTGTATGAAAAAGTTCATTTTTCATTATTTTGTGTACAAATTTCTTAGGAAGGAAGCAATTTAGAGAAAATTTTGACACCGCATCACATTGAAAGTTCGATAGGGATGTTAAGCCCTTATGAACTAGTCCTGAGGCTAACCAAGAGGGGGGGGGGTGAATTGGTAGTTTTAAAAATTCACAGGCAAAATGACGATTTAGAAAATCTTTATGAATGTTTTAAAACGATTGCAATTACGCGATGATTTGCAGATGTTCAATGATAATAGAATAATAGGCACAATCACACAATCATCAACAAAAAAGTAAGTGCAGAAAATAATAAGAAAGAAAACACCAGATTTTATAGTGGTTCGGTCAACTTGACCTACGTCCACTCCCCGGAGCCTCCCCTTCGGGTATTGCACTAACACAAAAACTCCTTTCCACCAACCCGGTGAGGCAGAGAACCTAAACTCCTTTCCCTTCCTCTGAAACCAGGCAGAGAACCTTAACTCCTTTCGCTTCCTCCTGAAGTGGGCAGAGAACCTAGATCTTCTTGCGAATGATCATCCCACAGAAAACACTGACAAGATAAGAGACAACGAGTGGAGAAGACGACTCTGATCCTTGCTTGGAGCAACCTTTATGAATTCCTCACAAACTCCCCCTCACAAGATCATCTCTCTCTCCCAAACTCTCTCTCTTTCAAGGGTTTCTCTGGAAAGGAAAGTGACAAAAGATTTTTCTTGTTGGAAGAAAAAGATCTTTTAAAGGATGGCTCAAAAATTACCCTAAATCTCAACTGGTCATCAAAGATCGTCCAAGATGATCGGTCGATCGTTCTGTGCGATAAGTTCAAAATCAACGGTTTCAGCCAGGATGATCAGGTTCCTCTGGATGATTAGTAGACAAGAGTTTATCAGATCATCCCGTACGATTTGGCGATCATCCGGGATGATTAGTGTAAATCAGGAATTTCTTCTAGAAGACAGCTCTGATCTTCCAGGGGAACTTGCGCTAGATGATCTCAAGATGACTTGATCGTCGAGGATGATATGTCTATCATCATGTACGATTAGTTCAAAAAGTGTCAAAATCATCTGGTTCACAGCTCTGGACATACATGTCATAACATGCTAGACAATTTCAAAATGACTTGATCGTCCGGGATGATATGGGAATCATCTCGTACTATTAGTTCAAAATTGTGATTATCATCCAACACACAGCTCTAAACGTACAAGTAATAGGCACTAGACGGTCAGGATTTTTAAAACATCATCCAGTACGATCCTACGATCATCCAGGATGATATGATCAAATCAATCAGACCTTAATTACTTTCCTTAATTACCAGACTAATTTAGGCATGATTGTAAGGATCATCCAGGATGATACACGTATCGTCCAGGACGATCAGACTAAATATCTAAAAATAAAAACTTGCCTAACTTAATCTGGCGGCTGAGAATTTTTATTTTGCGCCTATTATCGTATACAATCATATGATCGTCTAGGATGATTTGCTTAATCAGACCAACTTAACATGATCATCTTAATTGGGGTTTCTGTTTTCACTAGATCGTCCAGGACAATATGACTATCATCCGGGACGATCAGAATAAAAATTGAACAGAAACTCTAATTTACTAAAACTCTCTTGCTGAGTGTGTATGTGCAAGGTTACTTAGAGAGGGGATTAATTACATTATATTTGACTCAAGAAAGGAAAAAATTATAATTAAACACATGCGATCTTGAGTTGGCTTGGATTCCATTTGATCTTTTGTACCTGAAATGATTAGCCAAGTAAAACAGAACACAAACATGCTTGTCATCATCAAAACTATACTTCTTGAATCTAGATTTGCAACAATCTCCCTTTTTTTGATGATGGCAAACATTGATGCAGTAGTTTCAAATAAAACAAACAAGAGTAATCAACGCACATACGAAAGAAAACATTTCATTTCAAATTTCACTAAACACAACATATAATAAGGGAAATAATTACAACACAAAAATTATAAAAGAAAGTACTAGTCACTCAAAACACTAACTCCCCTTGACATCACAAAAAGGAGGAACAGAAAAGACAAAAAACAACACAAATAGAAAACATCACAACACAAAAAGCTAAAAAGGAGGCAGATCCTAATCAGAAGGAGGAGGAGGTGCTGGATGAAAGTAGCTGTGAATAGCGGTGAAATGTGCTCCAAATCAGGTTATGTCCTGGTCGCACTGCTATTGCTGCTGAGCAGCATAGTCATTGAAGCACTGTAGATCCTCAATGAGCTGCTGCTCCTAGGAAGCCACATAAGAATCAAACCGGGTCTCCCACTGGTCTAACCGCTGGACCAAATGATCAAAGGGGGATGCAATATAAAGGGAGCAGGTGCATTAGGTGCAGCAAGAACAGGAAGATCTTCTTCTGCTTCCTCCTCAACATCCGCGGTGGGCTCCAGATGAAGTCGTGTACTATGGAGGACATGGAAGAGTTGTTTGTGTAGTAGGAAGGAGGGACATCGATAGGGACTGGATATTACAAATTATATTTCATCTCAAGGGCATAGGCAAGGAGGTCGCCTAGGGCTAGATTTGGGCGTCTCTGTGGCCCGGATCCCTAATGCTAGTGAGATGTTTGATATAACGGAAAAGGAGATCTGTAGCATTAAAATCCTGGTGGGTCAGGATGTAGTAGGTGGTCAGGGAGAGTAAAGGGGTGATGTGGATGTGGTCCCCAGCGTTTAGGATGATTGAGCAACGAAGGACATGTTGAATTTTATGAGCATCCTTAAGGAGGGAAGAACAAACATTATCGTGGTAGTGGGCCTGGGTATTTCTAAGGAAGTGATTGG
The DNA here is from genome assembly GCA_019925795.1 of Dendrobium chrysotoxum. Classification (NCBI taxonomy): domain Eukaryota; kingdom Viridiplantae; phylum Streptophyta; class Magnoliopsida; order Asparagales; family Orchidaceae; genus Dendrobium; species Dendrobium chrysotoxum. Next base: position 44,401,138 of record CM034306.1, on the reverse strand, counting down.
CGACACTCCAATCAAGATCAGGATAAAAAATAATGGTGTGGAGCTTATCGCCAGTGATGAAGAGTTGAAGGATATGGTGAAAATCCTAGGCGGTGAGTTCTACAGGTCGCTGATTAACGAAGGAGTGAAGGGTAGAGTAGTCAGCGGTGATGTGAAGGTTTGTGAAAAAGACCCTAAGAAGTTCAGAGCTAAAGGGGAAGGCCACGGACATAATGAAGGTCAGGGAGGTATGGGTAAATAGATCCAAGACTGGGTAGGTAAGAGTGCGAGGGTTGACGATCCTGTAGTGAGTGATTCGAACTTCACAGTAACGTTGGAAGGCAGCCCGATCGGCTGTGTCAGGAAAGTGGGGATAGACATTTCCCTAGGAGGAACTTGTAGCTTGATGCCTAGATCTCTTTCCACCAGCCATTAGAATAATAAGAGATGAAGGATTGAAGGAAGAAGGGTGAAGAAATCTAAAGAAAATGGTTGTTTAAGTAAAAGTCGGCCAGATCATCCCGTACGATCGCAGGATCGTCCAGAATGATATGAGTAATTATGATGGTCTGGATGATTGGTCAAAAAGGTGGTCGTATCATCTAGGACGATCTGATATCATCCAGGATGATTAGACACAGGAGATCATCCCGAGGAGTCCAGGCGGATGACCATTGATGAAAGGCATTGTCTAGGACAATGAGGTGGATTGTCCAGGACGATATGTAATAAATGTATAAGACGGGCTAAATTTGAATCGTCCAACTGTTGCCACATGGATCATCCAGGACAATGAGGTGTATCGTCCAGGATAATGACCAATAATTGGTGCATTCTCATCCGTTTGATCAGGATCAGGAAAACTGGATCATATCATCCAGGATGATTGATAGATTATCCAGGACAATCACTAATAATTGGTGCATCTCAGCCGTGTGATCAGGGTGGGAAGGATTTGAATGAATTGTCTGGCATGATGATGGATCATCCAGGAAGAAGAGGATCGTCAAGGAAAATTTGGGTATCGTCCAGGACAATGTGAAGAAAAAAATGAAAAGGATGGAGGATGGAGAGGAAAGATCAGGGATCCCAAAAATATACAAAATAAAATGAAAACAATATTAGATTAAAGAAAACTAGAAACGAGAAACACAAACTAAAAAATAATGATTTTTCTTTAATCGATCAGCTCCAGTAAGTTAGAATTTTCCCTTGATTTTTAATCCAAAAACCAATAAGAAGAAAATCGACAACACTGAAATCCAAAAAAGTTAAAAATCAACTTTCATAACTCCCACCTCGGACACCTTACAGGATCGAATTCCTTTCAAACAAAAGTCTAAATCAGAAGAAAAGAAATTAGATTCGAAAAGAGATTATTTCAAGCCTCATCCTAGAAAAATATCTTATATAATAGTACTATAAAGTAAGGAATCAGAAATCATGATTTTTCGTTTCAAGCTTTTGAAAGTATTAAGTGGCGCATGAATTTTTCTCAGATATTTAACGATCTGAAAGGGAAGAAGCTTATTTCTTTGTGGGCTTATTTTGTGCCTCTTTTTCAATTTATTTGATGCTTTACACATCTTTTGATTTTTGATACACTTTGTGTATCTTTCAGTTTGGCGACATTTCGCATATTTTCAGCTTTGGGCTCATTTTGTGCCTCTTTTTCAATTTGTTTGGTGGACTATGCATCTTTTGTAAGCTTGCTTCCTTTCATAATCATTAAAGAATCTTAGCTGTGAAGTTACCTTCCAGACATAAGAGATGACAAAACTCACTCTCTACTGTAAGAAGAGTAATTCATAAAATAAAAACCATACATCATATGATAAGTGCAACCACTTGATTAAGAAAAACATAACAATGATTCAAAGCTTTGAAAACACTATTCATATGAGGTAGATTACTGTAGGAAGATAAAATAGATCTTTATTTCAAAAACTAACTTTTTAATTTTGAAGAAGATTTTTAACCAAAAGAAATAATACACCATTAAAGGAGTTAGAGGAAGACAAACAATCATCAACATTTCTTCCTTTTAATAGATCCAGAGGAGTCAATTACTACTTACAAGCTTTCAAATAAAAATATGGCAAAACTCTCAGTTAGAAAACCAGTTTATCAACAGTAGTGAGCAGTGATCTGATTTAAAAGTGAGTAAGCAGTAAATAAAATAAGAATGAAGAAAAACAGACATGCAAAAATTAATAAATGAAAACCAACAAATGAAAATCAGCAGAAAATAATCAAATCTGATAAGTAAATCAAACAATTAAAATCAATAGGAAAAGAAAAAATTCTAAAGTAAAACGGATAATCAAAACAAACAAAAAAATTAAAAGCAAAATGAAGAAAATAGAAAAGCTTCAGAAGTCAGTAATCATCAGATTCATGCATTTATATTAATCACACCCAATCTAGTCCTCAAAATGCTGAATGAGTCAAAGGCCAGTGGTTTAGTAAAGATGTCAGCCAATTCATATTTAGTTGCTACATGATGTAGCTCAATGTCCCCTTTTGTAACATGGTTCCTAATGAAGTGATGCCTTATATCAATATATTTCATTCTAGAATGTTGGATTGGATTCTTAGAAATATAGATGGCACTAGTATTATCATATAGAATAGAAATTGTGCCAACAGGTAATCCTAAATCCAAAACTTATTGCTTCAACCAAGGGACCTGGGCCACACAACTTCCTAAGGCAATGTACTCAGCTTCAATAGTGGAAAGTGCAACTGAGTTATATTTTCTACTGGACCAGGAGACTAAAGTCTATCCTATGAATTGATAAGTTCCAGAAGTGCTCTTTCTATCAACTCTACACCCTACAAAGTTAGAATCAGAATATCTAATAATCTCAAAAGAAGTGCTGTGCCTAGGGTACAAGATTCCTTGGTTTGGGGTCCCTAAAAGATATCTAAGAATTCTCTTAACAGTAGTCAGGTGGGACTCTTTAGGATTAGCTTGAAACCTAGCATAAAGATAAACACTAAATATAATATCAGGTCAGCTAGCAGTCAGGTAAAGCAGTGATCCAATTATTCCCCTAAACTTCTTCTGATCAATAGATTTTCCATTTGAATCCTTATCCAACTAAACATTGGAACTCATGGGAGTGTTAATTGGCTTAGCTTTGTCCATTTCATATTTCTTCAAGATGTCCTTAGTGTATTTTAATTGATTCAGAAAAGTTCCATCATCCATTTGCCTTATGCTAAACCCCAAAAAGTAGGACAATTCTCCCATCATACTCATCTCAAACTCCTTACTCATTATTTTAGAAAAATCATCACATAGGACTTTATCAGAAGATCAAAAAGTATATCATCAACATATATCTGGATAATGAGTAAATCATCTCCTACTTTCTTAAGAAAAAGGGTGGTGTCTACGCTCCCCTTAACAAACTCTCTTTCTAGAAGGAATGTGTTAAGCCTCTTATACTAAGCTCTGGGTGTCTGTTTCAATCCATATAGGGCCTTTTTTAATTTGTACACATAATTTGGATATTGGGAACTCTCAAAACCTTAGGGTTGCTCTATAAAGATATCCTCTTTTATTGCCCCATTAAAAAAGGCACTCTTGACATCCATTTGAAACAGCTTAAATCCTTTATAACAGGTAAAGGCTAGTAGCACCCTAATGGCTTCCAACCTAGCTATAGGGGCAAAGGTCTCCTTAAAATTAATCCCTTCAATTTGATTGTACCCCTTAGCCACCAATCTTGCCTTATTCCAAACCACCACACCAGAATCATTCATCTTATTCTTAAAGACCCACTTGGTTCCCACTACACTTTGATTCTTAGGTCTTTCTACTAACTCCCAAATATCGTTCCTTACAAATTGATTCAATTCCTCTTACATAGCTAAGATCCAAAACTCATCAGAAAGGGCTTGATTGATGTTGGTGGGTTCAGTCATTGAGATAAAGGCAGAATGATTTACTTCCTTCCTAAGTCCATGCCTATTCCTAAAACCTTCAAAAGGGTCTCCTAAGATCAGTTCTTTAGGATGACTCAAAGAATATCTTCAATCTCTAGGATAGTTGTTTTGAGGTTCTACCCTTTCCTCCAGATTTGTATTTTCAACCCCTTGGGTAATCTCTCCTACCTCTTCTTCTTCCTCAACTCTAGTCTCCTTAGGATCAGATTCATCACACACCACATGAGTTGTCTCTTTCACCACCAAAGTCCTCTTATTAAACACCCTAAAGGATTTCCCCACACTAGAATAGCCTAAGAATACTCCTTCATCAGATTTGGGGTCAAATTTTCCTAAGGATGATTTCTCGTTGTTCAGAATGAAAACCTTACAGCCAAAGACATGGAGGTGGGACAGGTTTGGAGTTCTACCGTTAATGATCTCATAAGGTGTCTTATTCAGATTGACTCTAACATTCACCCTATTCAGCACATAATAGGCAGTGTTCACCGCTTCAGCTCAAAAGTATTTTGTAAGTGAATACTCAGCAAGCATGGCTCTAGCGGCTTCCACTAAGGTCCTATTCTTCATTTCAGCTACCCCATTCTGCTGAGGGGTCCTAGGAGCTAAAAAATTATGGCTAATCACTTGCTCCTCACAGAATGTTCTAAACTTCACATTTTTAAATTCTCCACCATTATCACTATGAATAGTCAAGATCTCACAACCTAACTTCCTCTGAATCCAAGTGGAGAAAGACTTAAATTCATCAAATGACTCAGATTTATGTGATAGAAAATTAATCCAAGTGAATCTCGAGTAATCATCAACAATCTCAAATCCATAGACTCTCCCCCCTAAGCCGGCAGTGCTAATGGGTCCAAACAAATCTATATGAAGGACTTCTAAAGATCTAGAGGTGCTGATTGAAAGTTCGATAGGGATGTTAAGCCCTGATGAACTAGTCCCGAGGCTAACCAAGAGGGGGGGGGGTGAATTGGTTATTTAAAAATTTGAGAGCAACAGTAAGAATCTTTTCTATGATATGCAGCGGAAATAAGTAAATACTCAAACGAAAAGATTAAACGTAAATTTCACCCGAGCAGATAATCACAGAAAAACTAAAGTACAGAAAGTAATCAGAAAGAACACACCAAATTTTTATAGTGGTTCGATCAACTTGACCTACGTCCACTCCCCGGAGCCTCCCCTCCGGGTATTGCACTAACTCAAAGTGTCTCTCCTTTTGCTCCCACAGCAAGGCGGAGAAGCCTGTACAAAAACCTCCTATACAAAAACCTCCTTCCATGGATACGGTGAGGCAGAGAACCTAATCTCCTTTTGCTTCCTCCTGAAGCAGGCAGAGAACCTCAGACTCCTTTTGCTTCCTCCTGAAGCAGGTAGAGAACCCCGGATCTTCTTGCGAACAATCCTCTCATAAAGAACACCAACACGACGAAAGATGACGAGCGGAGAAGATAACTCTGATCCTTGCTTGGAGCAACCTTCGTGAACCCTCAGGAACTCCCCCTCACAAGATCCTCTCTCTCTCTCCCAAACTCTCTCTCTCTAGGGTTTCTCTAGAAAGGAAAGTGGCGAAAGATTTTTCTTGTTGAAAGAAAAAGATCTTTTATAGGAGGGCTCAAAATTTTCCCTACATCTCAACTAGTCGGCCGAGATCATCCAGGACGATCGATAGATCATCCAGTATGATCAATTCAAAATCAGCTATTTCAGCCTAGATGATCTGGCTCCTCTAGACGATCAGTGGAAAAAGTTGTTCATATCGTTCCATACGATTCCACGATTATCCGGGACGATTAGTGTAAATTGAGGAATTTTGTCCAGAAGACCGCTCTAGTCGCCAGAGAAACTTGTGCTAGATGACTCAAAAATGACTTGATCGTCCAGAATGATAAGGGTATCGTCCCATACGATTAGTTCAAAATGTGCCCAAAATGTCTTGAGCACCGCTCTGGACGTATAGCTAAAACACTCTAGACGATCCTGATCATCCAGATGATCCTACGATCATCCAGGATGATATGATCGTATCAATCAAATGTTAATTTCTTTCCTTAATTACCAGACTAATTTAGGCATGATTGTACTGTATCGTCTAGGACGATACACGTATCGTCTAGGACGATACACGTATCGTCCGGGATGATCTGACCAAATATCTTAAAATAAAAACTTTCCTAACTTGATCTGGAGGTTGAGAATTTCTGATTTGAGTATATTATCCCGTACGATGTTGGAATCATCCAGGATGATCTGCTTAATCAGACAGACTTAACTTGGTCACCCTAATTAGGGTTTCTATTTTTACTTGATCGTCTAAGATGATGTCAATATCGTCCAGGATGATCTGAACAAAAAATTGAACAGAAACTCTAATCCACTCAAGCTCTCCCCTTGAGTGTGTATGTGCAAAGTTACTTAGTTAGGGGATCAATTACATTACAATTGACTCAAGAAAAGGAAAACAGTACATTTGGACACACTTGGACCCGATCTTGAGGTGGCTTGAGTTGCTCTTAATCTTTTGTACCTGAAATGGGTTAGCTAAGCAAATCACAATAGAAATATATTTGTCATCATCAAAACTAGATTTGCAACACTGATGTCCTTAATTGAGTGAAAGGAGGACTGGACTTTCTTTCCTAACTGACAGGCGTCACACAAGTGATCCTTAGTGAACTTAAGCTTGAGGACACCTCTAACTAAGTCCTTTTGGGTGACTCTTCTAAGGGTTTTCTTACTAGCATGACATAATCTCCTATACCACAGCCAAGACTCATCAGCAGTAGTTTTTAAGCAAATTGAAACATTAACTTTAAAGCAACTTACATCCAGCATGTAGATATTATTGATCCATTATCCCTACAAAATAATTTTAAATTTAAGCTTATAATGCAGCGAGTGGCAGGAATTTGATGTTGTATCCTTTGTCACAGAGTTGCCTAATGCTCGGCAGGTTGTGTTTCAATCCATCTATAAGCAAAACATTGTCAATAATGAATATTTTTGAATCACCAATTATATCTGCTCCTACCACCTTCCTGGTGGTGTTGTCTCCAAGTGTGACCTTGCCTCCAGCTCTAGTCTCCAACGAAATGAACTGATTTGGATCTCCCTTCATATGTCTTGAACATTCACTGTTCAGGTACCACATACTCCCATGAGGCCTTTTGTGAGAGCACTCCTACAAAATCATCAAACATCAGATTTAGGAACCCAAACAGGTTTGGGTTCCTTCTTATGAAAAGAAGAATGTTAGTCCATGGGTGCTGTGCTGTGAAGCATGCAATTTGGGCCTCCACACCCTATCTGTACTACGGTGAACAGTGCAGGTGTGGGATATGTGTCCTTACATTCCACAAGAAAAATAGCTAACACTAGGAAAAGGGTTAACTAATCTACGTGGGTGATTGTGTCTCTTCTTAAGTTTGAATAAAACATGCTTTAATGATTTTAAAATAGATTCTTTAAAAGGTGCAGGTGCATAAAACTATGCAAAAGTAGAGGTGTTTCATTTTTCTCCAAAGCACTAATTTTTACTTTTAGAAATTTATTTTCTTTCTTCAAACTTGCAATTTCAAATTTCAATGCTCCCCTACTACTCTTCACTTCACATGCCATATTGTCTAATTATTTAAAAGCTCTTTCTAAATCAATATGCAAGGTTTTTAATAAATCATGCTCAACAATTAAATCAGAATACTTTTTGTTCAACTCATCAAATTCATCAAGTAGTGACATGTGATTGCAATCAATAGAAGAATGATCTTTAATCAAAATTTCATGCTCTTTTTGTAAATTCAGAAATTCTAGTTTCAGGCTAGCATGAGTTTTCTTAAGTTTCCTATATGATGAATAATTTTTTTTAGAAACATCAAATAACTGGCCATAAGTAAGCTCGCATACCTCTTCTTGATTAGACTGACCAAGATAATCATCAACCATCAGACACAAATTTATAGTCTCCTCCTCAGCTTCAGTCTCAGAGGAGTCGGATGCAGAATCTGCCCAGAATGCCTTTTGAATCTGCTTCTTGTCCTTCCTGAACTTGGGTTTCTCCTCACCCTTCTCCTTGCTTGGGTGAGCCTTAAGTGTAGGACAATCAGCCTTTATATGTCCAAGCTTCCTGCATTCAAAACAAATAGTATCAGATGAACCTTTAAAATTTTTACTGGACTTACCCTTGTTCCACTTCTTAAAGTTCTTATGTTTCTTCCTTAGAGAGCTTTTGAATTGCCTAGTGATTAAGGCAACATCATCGCTATCAGACCTGAAAGAGTCAGTGTCAGTATTGTTGGCCTTCAGCGCCATAGTTTTCTCCTTCTTCTTATCACCTGCATCAAGTTGTCTTTGGTTCACCCCTTGCACGTAAGCAATGAGTGATCTAAGTAAGCTATCAATAGAATAAGTATTCAAATCTTTAGATTCAGTGATCACAGTTATCTTAGCATCATATAAATAAGACAAACATCTAAGAATTTTGTTCACTCTTTCATAGTTAGTGAGTTCTCTTCCTAAAGCATGTAGAGAAGTGATAATTTGAGTGAACCTAGTATACATTTCAGAAATTGATTCACTAGGTTTTATGCAAAAGAGTTCATAGTCATGAAGTAAGATGTTCAATCTAGAATACTTAACCTCAGATGTACCTTCATAAGTGATGCACAATCTATCCCAAATTTTTTTACCAGTTATACAAGTAGAAACACGCATGTAATCCTCAGATTTTAAGGCATAGAAAAAATAGTTCAAACATTTGGCATTCAGTTGGGCTAAATCCTGATCATCAAGAGTCCATTCAGTGAAAGGAAGTTCAGTTTTAACATTATTAACTATTCTATAAGGTGCTTCATATCCATCCTTAACTAGCATCCACATGCGATAATCTATAGATTGAAGAAAAGTGGACATGCGAGTTTTCCAAAAATAAAAAGGTATGTTATCAAATAATGGCAGTCGTGTAATTGAATAACTTTCAGTAGTATTATGATTTCCAAAGTTAGCCATGGATCAAAATTCAAAAGTTTTTAATCTTAATTTTTGAATCCCGCTCTGATACCACTTGAAAGTTTATTAGGGGTGTTAAGCCCTTATCAACTAGTCCCGAGGCTAACCAAGAGGGGGGTGAATTGGTAGTTTTAAAAATTCACAGGCAAAATGATGATTAAGAAAATCTTTATGAATATTTTAAAAAGATTACAGTTACGTGATGATTTGTGGATGTTCAATGATAACAAAATAATAGGCACAATCACACAATCATCAATAGAAAAGTAAGTGCGGAAAATAATAAGAAAGAACACACCAGATTTTATAGTGGTTCGGTCAACTTGACCTATGTCCACTCCCTGGAGCCTCCCCTCGGGTATTGCACTAACACAAAAGTGACTCTCCTTCTGCTCCCATAGCAAGGCGGAGAAGCCTGTATAAAAACTCCTTTCCACCAACCCGGTGAGGAAAAGAACCTGAACTCCTTTCACTTCCTCTTGAAGCAGGCAGAGAACCTAAACTCCTTTTGCTTCCTCCTGAAGCAGGTAGAGAACCCGGATCTTCTTGCGAACGATCCTGCCACAGAAAACACTGACAAGATAAGAGATGAAGAGCAAAGAAGATGACTCTGGTCCTTTCTTAGAGCAACCTTTATAAATCCCTCACAAACTCTACCTCACAAGATCCTCTCTCTCTCTCTCCCAAACTCTCTCTCTCTTAAGGATTTCTTTGGAAAGGAAAGTGGCAAAAGATTTTTCTTATTGGAAGAAAAAGATCTTTCAAAGGAGGGCTCAAAATTTGCCCTAAATCTCAACTGGTCATCAAAGATTATCCAGGATGATTGGTCAATCGTCATGTACCATCAGTTCAAAATCAACTATTTCAGCCTGGACGATCAGGTTCCTCTGGATGATTAGTAGACAAGAGTTGATCAGATCGTCTCGTACGATTCAGCGATCATCCAGGATGATTAGTGTAAATCAGGAATTTCTTCCAGAAGATAGCTCTGGTCATCCTGGGAACTTGGGCTAGACTATCTCAAAATGACTTGATCGTCCAGGATGATATGTCTATCATCCCGTATAATTAGTTAAAAAAGTGCAAAAATCATTCGGTTCACAGCTCTGAACATACAGGTCATAACAAACTGGATGATTTCAAAATGACTTGATCATTCGGGATGATATGGGAATCGTCCCGTACGATTAGTCCAAAATTGGGATTATCGTCCTGCACACAGCTCTGGACATACAGGAGATAGGCATTGGATGGTCAGGATTTTTAACACGTCGTCCCGTACGATCCTGCAATCCTCTAGGATCATTTGATCGAAATCAATCAGGCCTTAATTACTTTTCTTAATTACCAGACTAATTTAGGCATGATTGTAATGGATCATCCAGGACGATACACGTATCGTCGGACGATCAGACCAAATATCTAAAAATAAAAACTTGCCTAGCTTAATCTGGCGGCTGAGAATTTCTATTTTGAGCCTATCATCCTGTACGATCATATAATCATCCAGGACGATCTGCTTAATCATATCGACTTAACATGATCATCTTAATTAGGGTTTTATTTTCACTGGATCGTCCAGGATGATGTGACTATCATCCAGGATAATCAGAATAAAAAATTGAACAGCAACCCTAATTCACTAAAACTCTCTCCCTGAGTGTGTGTGTGCAAGGTTACTTAGCGAGGGGATCAATTACATTATATTTAACTCAAGAAAGGAAAAAATTACAATTAAACACACGCGGACCCGATCTTGAGTTGGCTTGGATTGCATTTGATGTTTTGTACCTAAAATGATTGGCCAAGTAAAACAGAACACAAACATATTTGTCATCATCAAAACTATACTTCTTGAATCCAGATTTACAACACACATCCCCACAGATATAAGCATCATAACACTATAAATTTAAATCTAAGGTAATATAAAGAGTTAAGCACCACAATGCTAGTGAACAAAGCCTCTTAGTGCCATATACTAGAACATCATAATGCTTAAAATAGTAGCTTGGCATTGCTACACCTGTGACCTTGGCACCACTTCCCCAAATTGCCACTTTATTATAGAATCACCTAAACACCACAACAGTGATAGTTGATTCAATTATATTATGAAGCGACATGCCAATTTAGTAAAAGCACAACAAATAGTACATTATCTGCCCCATAACATTAGTTCATTTTAGAGCATTATAGTGCTATATCATTTTATGTCATACTGCTGCGATCAATTATGAGGGGTATTTTATACTTAAGTATAAATAGATGGTTGAATTATTAAGGGGGACTATTTAATTATTTTATAATTATTCTATAGCTCTTAATAGAGGAAGAGAATTGAAGAGTGGGGGTGTAAAAGTGGAGTAGTATCACCTTTGAGTGGAGAGGAACTTGCATTCCTTGCAAGGAGATTTCTAGTTCTATCTTTCTTTCCTTATCTTCTTGAACATTATGTTTTAATTATTAATGACCTTGTCTTTAAATTTTATTGCAATGATTTTTAGTCACTAAAACTCTAAATTTATGATTTCATATGATGAAATATGTGTAATCAAGATAAGGTCAAGTTTTAAATGATGTGTCATAATTTTTTCATACTATCCAAAACTTAATTTAATTCTAGATTGACCATCCATAAAGTTCATATTTAATGTGATCTATGACCTCGACAAAGGCATAATGGAAAAATAGAGTAGCATAAATATGTCTTCCAGGAGTTTTGGGATCTCAAAGGAGATATTTATCTTGCAGTGAAGAGATAGTTAGCATAGGTTAATCATTCATTTGCTAGAATTTCAATGAACTCAATAGAGACTAAGAATCAGTTGTACTCTGGTCCACAATTAAAATGAATAAATTCAATATATATCACACATATTCATGAGATCAATTATACATTTAGAAGTTTATTATCATTAAAAAATCTAAAAATCTTTTCAAATATTTTTGTGTTATCATTAAAAATTTCATTAGGCCAGATAAATCTTGTGATTGATAAATTTGCTAATTTACTAATAAGATCAACTTTATTGAATCCCTATGGGAACCATACTTTTCTCACTCATTATATTACTTGAATGATATGTGCACTAGCATAGCCAGTGTACCAACATCAATTCATTTAACCATATAGTTTTGAAAATAAATTTTTTTCTTGATCTAAAAAAATATTCTAACATCTATAAATTATGTAGTAAAATAGAAGCCTTGTAAAATAGCTATGAACACGATGTGGTAATTTCATAAATTTTTGAAAAATTGTAAACTTTTTATGTAACTTTCTCCAAATTTTTGTTTGTTTGGCTTTTAGTAAGACTTTCCATGAAACTCTATGATAATTTTGGGTGTACTACATATGAATTGCATTATTTTAAATGCTTACATATCTATAATGTATACTGATGATTGATAAAGATCCTAATATGATGTATGTTAAGAGTTATAAGGGCTTGAATTCTTTGAATATTTGTGATGGTATGCATTATGATTTATAAGGGCTTGGATATGATAACACGGGGACTCATAAAGGTCTGAATTTTGAATTTCAATATTTATTAAGAGTTATAAGCATCTAAGGGAAATATTTTATTCTAAAAAATTATTGTGAAGTATTTACTATTTTTGTTCTTTATTATTCAGCTTCTCTTTTATTCTGCTACTTATTATTAGAGTGTTAAAGTCACCATTTATCAATCTATAAAAATTTATTTAATCTAAAAATTCTATTTGGACCTCTGTATGGATGAATTTACTTTACTATTTATTCTTTATTATTAGTTTTAATTATTATAGTCTTGGGTAGGTCAAATGTGGCCTTTTGAGCTATGGTTGCTCATACCTGCATTCTTCATGTATTTCAAATCAAGAAAAGGGGAAGGGGTAGGCTGAGTAGAGTAAATTTTATAGGATCTAAGATAAGAGTCAAGTATAGTAGATGGATTTTGACAGTCTTGGTCTTTGTAATATAAGATGTATTGGCAAGTATTGTTTATAAAGAACTTTTTTTATTGTAAATATTTTAGAGATGAATAAAAATAAGTTTAATGATGAGCATTTACATACTTTAATTAAAGTTTTAGTAACTCTATTATCTATAAATAAATAAAAATTTTGTAATTCTCTATAATTAAACCTTAGGATTTCTATTCTTTCACCATCCAACATAGTATAACCCATTCTATATTTGGGTTACATCAAGTCAAGTTGTGATAGAAATAGTTGGCATCAAAGCAATTATTTGGAGAAATTAATTATATAGAGCCATAAGATTGATCTGTAGTTAGAGTGGGAGTGTTTAAGGTAGTATCACATGTTCATTTTATTTATTTTTATATACATGTATCATTCTATAGTGTATATTATATTCTTATAATCAATGAATCCATTATAGCTAGATATGATAGATAGCATAATTCTAGTCAGACTTTGCTTGTTCAATATACATCATGTGCAATTTATTCTAATTCTTTTTCTTAGTTTTCTAGGTTGGTAGCACAGTAGATGGATGAGGCTTGGAGTAGGATGTCTACTACTAGATATGATGACATTGATAAGCATATGTAGATGTTTCTGAGGTTATAAAACCCTCTAATGTTTGAGGGTGTTGTGGAACCCTGGGTAGTAGAGGATTGGCTCATGAGATTAGAGAAGACATTTGATGGGATATAGTGTCCGATTGATAGGAGAGTTATCTTAAATTTTTTTTGTTGGATAGGGAAGCTTAATGTTGGTGGTTGGACTAGCAATAAAAAGTTCCAGGGAAAGTTAAATGCTTTAATATCTTGGGAGGGGTTTATTGAGAATCTGAAACTGGTTTATTCCTTTTTTTTGCTAGGAAATAGATATAGGAGATATTTTTTATGTTAATATAGGAAAGCAGGTCCATAATATAGTATGACGATGAGTTTACTGCATTGGCCAGGTATGCTCCCCAACTCACTTATACTTATAGAGAGAAGTGTTATAATTTTTTGAGAAGACTCCTAGTTTGTTCGAGGTAACCCTTAATAACACTCCACATTACCAACTTTTTTAAGTTGGTAGGAGGCTTGATTGATAGATAATGAGTAGATGGATACTCACCAGCGATTGTCCACTAGTACGAAGAGATTTAGAGGGGAGGATTTTGGTATTAGCTACAATGGGAAGAGGAGTAGATTTGGACCTTAAGATTCTAGGAGTGGCCTATCTATTTTTGTTCATGTTGGTTATAGTGAAAGAGGTTCTAGGGGATCTATCAGAACTGTGCCTATCTATCAAAATTAAGGTAGGAGACATATTGCACTGTGTTACTAGATGACTAGTTAATGTTCCCAATATGGCCATGTAATATACTAGACTACTAATTATCCATAGACTATACCTGATAGATATTCTAAGGTGAAAGTCAAGATCTCTAGGTAAATGGGGAGATAGAGGGAAATTCTTGTAATACCAATTGAAATAGTGCATAGTTGCACCAATTTTTGCCAGATATGATAAAGGAAATGTAATGAAATTTTTTGCATTAACACTTTTAGCATGTGTTTGTACATATTTTGTATATATTTAAGTGTTTGAAAAACTTGTTCTAAAATAAGTCCTAGGGGTCTGTGTGCATGAATGAAAAATTTTGGAGATTTTTCATAAGGAGTTCCGTCGAGTTAGATTTGGGCGATAGTAAGTACTTGGGTTGGTCAGTGCTGTCTAGAGTGTTGTGGCACGAGCTCAATTTTTTATAAAAAAAGTTAAAAATTTTCTCATTTTCCAAATTAATCCCCCCTTAAGCAACCACTTACAAAGAGAGAGAAGATAATTTTAGGGAGAAATGTTAATTTCAAGCAATTTCAATTCATTTTTTATTATTGGTCTAGTTTCAGATATTGTCTGAATAGAGGTAGGTTACATTCTACCAATTTTTGTTTTCGAGAATATGGAAATTTTAGGATTTTTATATTTTAATTATAATTTCATCGCATTAAAATAAGGATAACTTTACACCCACTAAATTTTCATCATGTAACTTTTTGTTTGTTATATATATGATAATTCTAAAAATTTTAGTATTATTTTGGAAATTTTCTACTAGGTAGTTTGAAAAGTGTGCCATTCTTAAAAAATTAAAAAATAAATTTTATCCAAAAAATTAATATTTTAGTATAATTTAACCTTTATAATTAGTGTTCTAAATAATCTTGATAATTGGATGAAATTCTACAATTATAAATTTTGCTTAGTTGTTAAATTTATTGCTTACTCGTAAAGCATTATGCAAACTTTTGAAATTAGTTTATTTACATTTCTTTTATTACAATGAAATTATATATGCACTTATTTTCTTGAATTATGTGATTTTGTAGAGATTTAATATTTGAACGTTTTATTGTGCTGAATACACTAGAGATATAAAGGCCTAAATTTTTGATTATATGATATGTTCTAAGCATTGGGAGTCATAAGAGTCTATTTTCTGATATGTTAGCTTAGGGAATTATAAGTGCCTAAATTTTGATATCTATTTCTGATGGAAGATAAAGGACATAAGGAAAATCTATTATTTTCTATTTTAATGTATGAAATACTTATTTATTTCCATTCAATATAAAGTCTGTTATATTACAGTTTCCTACAAGCAATATTCTACTAAATCTGCTAAGTATAATAAATTTGTTATTAACTAATTATAAATTGTGAAATATAAAATAAGTAATTATTGAAAATTTAGATCAGTGGGTGTGACTTGCTGAGTTTTATTGGCTCACGCCTATTACGTAGTATGTTTTAGGTCAGGAAAATGGTAAAGAGCCGATTGAGTAGCTGAGCTTACAAGTTCTAATTTGTATGAGTCGGTATATGTAATTTCTTATTTATAGATTTTTTTATAGTCAGGGCTATCTATTTATTTCTTTGTTCTCATCTGCAACCATGTATTATAGTATATAGATGTATTGTATATAAATTTTAAAGATGAAGAAAATTAAAAGTAATCAGTGGATGGGTTTAATTTCTAATTAGTTGGATGTTAATTAGTAGCTTTGTAGTCTATTTTAATTTAATAAATCTAACATATCTCCAAAACATGGATCTTAAGATTAGTCTATCACCATCCAATAAGATATGACCTATTATATTTATGGGTCTATTAAGTTGGGTTATGCCAATTCCACCCTATATGTTAGGGATCTTCTAGTAAAGTTGGTGGTCTATTAGTTGGGAGATAGTTTTTTATAGCCAAAGATAGTTTAGTGGCTCTATTGTTCCTGCCCCAATATAGGCCATAGTGTATAGCTTGACTCAGCATGAAGCCAGAGATGCATATGACAAGGTTATATGTATATCTTATATTTTTGCTATTCCATGTCAAATTTTGTTTTACTCAAGTGCTAGTCATTCCTTTATTTTTTAGAACTATTTTACTCTACTATGTTTATCTTCTATATTATTACCTTCAACTTTATCGATTATTATACTGACCGATGATTCTAAGGTAGCAAGTTATATATGTCTGTGTGAGATAGAGATTTTTGATAGGAAATGGGAGTTAGGATTAATAGTATTACCCATGTTTGAGTTTTATGTTATTCTTGGTATGGATTGGTTGAGTTAGTAAGGGGCTCGAATTGATTGTTTAAAGAAGTGGGTGACTTTATTTTTTGAAAATGAATGTTATGTTTTTCTTGAAGTTAGAAGAGTACTGTTCCATCTAATATCTACCCTACAAGTATATAAGTTATGAAAGAAAGAGAATAAGATATTTCTAGCTTATGTGAAGGATAAATGAATGATTCCTGAAATTATTAAAAGTTTTTATTATTAAGAAATTTCATGATGTATTTTCTAAAGAGTTAGTGAGTTTGCCACCTGATGGAGAGATAGAATTCTATATTGAGGTTCTTCTTGGTATGATTCAATATTGCTAAGGTTCCATATAGGATGACACCTAAGGAGCTTTCAGAGTTAAAGTACAACTAGATAAATTAGTTGATTGAGGATTTATGAGATCGAGTGTATTCCCATTGGGTGTGCCTATTCTTTTTTTAAAGAAGAAGGATTGGACAGTGAGGATTACTGTGAAATAAATAAAGTAACAAAAAAAAAATAATTATCCTCTACCTTGGATTAATGAACTATTTGATGATCTGGTAGCTATTTCTATGTTTGTCAAAATTGATCTGCAATTTGAGTATAACCAATTGAAAGTGGAGGAGGACATAGCAAAGACTGCATTCAGTATAAGGTATGGTCATTATGAGTTTTTAGTTATGCCTTTTAGGGTGACTAATGTAACTCTGTCATTATGGATATGATGTATAGAATGTTTAAAGATAATATGGATTAATTTGTTATTATATTTATTGATGATATTCTAATATATTCTAAATCTAAAGAAGATTATAATGTTCATCAGAGGATTATTCTGGAGACCCCGTGGCAGCACCAATTGTATACTAAATTTTCATGGTGTGAATTTTTGCTGAAGATGATTTTATTTCTAGGAGATATGGGGAACAATGAAGGAACTTATATAGAACCCAAAAAAGTGCAAGTAATTGCAAATTGGTCGAGGCCTACTACTATATCTGAGAGCATAACCTTTTGGGAATGGTTATATATTATAAAATATTTGTGAAAAGGACTTTCTCGCAATTCTTCTAATTAGACTAACATGGAAGGCATTGCTTTTTGAATGGATAGTAGATTATGAGAATAGTTTTTAGAAGTTGAAAGATTGTCTGACATCAACTCCAATCCCAACCATCTCATCTAGTATTAAAACATTTCATCACTAAAAGTTTAGGATATATTCTAATGCAAAATGGGAAGGTTAATAGCTTATACTTCTAAGGTATTAGAGCATCATAAAAAGAACTATCTAACCCATGATCTAGAGTTAGCAGCTATCATGTTTGCTTTAAATATTTAGAGGCACTATCTATATAGATTCATATGAGAGAACTTCACAAATCATCCGAGTCGAAAGTACATTTCACCCAAAAAGTATTAAATCTAAGGTAAAAAAGATGGCTCGAGCTAATAAAAGATTATGATTTGAGTATATCAATCAGGTAAAGACAATAAGACAATGTGGTATAGATAATATGAGTAGAAAATCTTCTAAAGTAGCAAGTTATTTTCTTACTTCTAATGAAGTTTTGATCCATGATATGGGAAAGTTGGAGTTGGAAGTGGTCAAGTCCACTAACATAGATTCCTGCAGGCTTGAAGGAAAGAATTTTGGATGCTCAAAAGTTTGATAAAAAATATTCTAAGTTGATTGATTAGATTCGATCTTGTAACAAACTTAAACAAAAAATAAATGATTTCGATGTGATATACTATAAGGATATATTATGGGTTCCTAGTAGTAATAATCTTAGATATGATATTTTGCATGAAGCACATTACTTTGGATACACTATCCATCATGTGAGTATTAAAATGTATTGAAGTAGCTAATTTTGTATTTAAGTGTGACTCTTATCTTTTAGTGAAGGTAGAACATCAATGACTTGGTGGACTACTATAGTCGTTGCCCATTCTTGAGTGAAAGTGGGATTAATTGACTATGGATTTTTCCATGGGTTTTCCTTGGTCAAGAAAAGGACATGATGCTATTTACATTATAATAGACTATCTAACAAAATTTCTCATTTCCCTCCAATTTGATAGATAGATACTGCATATAAGTTAGCATAGAAATGAGCATGAGATTATCAGACTATATATGATATCCATGGTACTTTTTTCTAACCAAGATGTTAGATTCACTTATAAACTATGGAATAATATTCAAGAAAATTTGGGGTAAAAATTGCATTTTAGAATCCCTTTTCATCCACTGATAAATGGTCAATCTGATAGGACTATTTAGGTACTAGAAGATTTTCTAAGATGCATTATTTTATATTTTTATGGTAGATGGGAAGATCACATTCCTTTGATTGAGTTTACATATAGTAAGATCTTCCAGTCTTGTATTAGTATGGTTCCTTGCAAAGCTCTATATTGTAGGAAATATAGAACACCTTCATCTTGGACAAACGTAGAAGAAAGGAATCTATTAGGGCTAGCTTTGATTGATGATGCTATTGAGAAGTTTCATCTGACCTAACATGGAGCAAATTTTGCATAGGATAGGTAGTAGAAACACTATCATTTGAAGCATCATTCGATAGAATTTCTAGTTAGAGACTTTGTGTACTTGAATGTGATTGCGATGAAAGAAGTAAGTAGATTTGGTATGGAAGGCAAGCTTAGTCCAAGGCACATTGGACCATTTGAAGTCATTAAAAAGAATTAAATTTTTTTCTTATTATCTGTTATTTCTAGAGCATACAATTGAGGTTCATAATTTGTCCCTTGTGACCTTTTAAGGGAATAAATTTCTAATGCAAAAAGTAGAATCTTTGAAAGGGAAGTTGAAGTACATCCAGATATGAGCTCAAATGAAGAACCTAAAAAGATTTTGGCATTTGATGTTAGGAAATGAAGGAGTAAATAAATTCTAATGGTTAAAGTATAGTGGAAGTATAGGTCTAATAAAGAAGTCACCTGGGAGAAGGAATCTAAGATGAAGCAATTATATCCTAATTTATTTGATTGACATACATATTTAATTATTAAGGATGATATTTTTTTGATGGGTGGCTATAAAATCTATTGTTATGATGTTCTAAACTGGATAGAACACGATCTAAAAAGTCTTGTGTGTTTAAATTTTTTGTACCTTCATTATGCATGTGTCTTTGAATGTTTTAAAATTGTATGAATGCATGAATTTATTCTGGAGTGTATCCTAAGGGTTCTTGTGTGTGACATATGAATTATGTAATTTTTTTTAGAAGTGCCATGGCACTATGGCGCTAAGCTCTATATCATTTTGGTTATTTATTAGAATTCTGTGATGCGTTATGCTCAGTTATTGCAAAGCTATGTCTTATTTGGAGCATTGTGACATTGTTCTGGGATGCTGCAGTACCATATTCTCTATTTTGTGCCAGCTTAAGGGGAGTGCTAGGGTGCTGGGTCTCTAAGTATCATAGCACTAGGTCAAATATTTAAATAAATATTAAATTATACTTAAAATTAATTTTCCAAATTATTACTCCCCTTTAAGTTGTCACTTAAAGAGTGAAAGTTGGTTTTAGGCATCTTTGGTTCCTTTCATTCATCGGGATTCTTCAAAATTTTATTTGGGCAGAGGTATGTTACATTTTTCATAACTTTATTTTAATAATTCAAAATTTTTGGGATTTCCTAATGTTCTAATTATAATTTTGACACAAAATTGGATATATATGATCACTAGATAAATTTTCACCATGTAACTTTTGATGTATCATAGTAGAAAATATTTTACATATTTTAATATTTTATTTATGAAGTTTATTTGGATAATTTTGAAAATATGTCACTTTATTGATCTAGAAAGAAATTTTCTGACACATATATATCATGTCGTAGTACAATAAAAGCTTTAAAAGGTAGCGATGAATAACGTGTGGTAATTTGATAAATTTTTTAAAAATATTAAATTTTGAACATGAGTTTCCCTTGAATTTTTGTTGATTTGGCTATTAGTAAAACACTATAAGAATCATTATAATAATTTTTATATTGTGTGCTATATTCAAAATTGTATTCATTTATATGTTTAGATACCTGTAATGTGCGAATCTACAGAAGTTCTGATGATTAGCAGAGATTTAATATGTTATATATTTGGAGTTTTAAAGGCCTAAAATCTTAAAATATTTATGGTGTTATGCAGTAGGAGTTATAGGGGTATATCATCTGATTTGCTAGTACAAGGAGTCATAAGGGCCTAAATTCTAAATTATGATGAGGGAGATATTTTGATTTGAGAAATTATTATTATGAAGTGTTTATTATTCTACTTCTTTATTATTCTGTTATTGTTCTACTTCTCTACTACTATGCTACTTATGATTGTGTGTTAAAGATAATATTTAATATTCTATAGATATTTATTTACTTTGAGGAATTTTATTGGACCTCTATATGGATGAGTTTAATTTACTAATTTAAATTTATTGTTGGTAATTTTAATTATTAAGACTTGGAAAGGTTGAATGTGGCCTGCTGAGCTGTGATTGCATATGCCCACTTTCTGTATCTATTTCAGATCAGGATAAGTAGATGGGGTAGGTTGAGTAAAGGAAATGTTACATGAATTGAGATCAGAGTCTAGTATAGTTGACGAAATTTGAAAGTCATGAATTTTCTTTCTTATCTGTGCTATCTGTGCCATGTTAATCCTGTAAATAATTATATTGATTGTAAATATTTATGAGATGAATAAAAATGAGTTTGATGATGAGTATTTGTATACTTTAATTGAAGTTTTAGTGGCTTTGTACTCTATAAATAAATGAAAATTCTATAATTCTCTCCTATTATTTCTTAGAATTTCTATTCTATCACCATTCAACATGGTATGACCCATTCTATTTATTGGTTATATCAGGTCGAATTGTGATAGATTTGTTTTATATTAAAATAATGGTTTGGTGGAATTAACTATAATAGAGCCATACGATTGATCTGTAGTTAGGGAGGGAGAGTTCAAGGTATTATTATAATGTGTTCATTTTGTTGTATTTTCATGTGCATGTATCATTTAGTAGTGTGCATTATATACTTGTATATGATGAATCTGTTAAAACTAGAGATGATAGATGGGTAAAGTTCTAGTTAGACTTTCTTAGTATAGAGTACAATAGGGGTAGTTAGGTTAGATTCCTTTTCTTAATTTATTAAGTTGGCAACACAGTTGATGGGTGAGGCCTAAAGTAAGATGTTTGCTACTAGATATGATGACACACATAAGCATCTAGAGATGTTTTATGAGGTTGAATCCACTAAGATTTGAGGGTACTATGAAACCCAAGGCAGTAAAGGACTAGCTCATGAGATCTGTCAAGAAATTTGATAGGCATGTAATGTTTGGCTAATAGGAGAGTCCCCTTAGATAAGTTTTT
Source organism: Dendrobium chrysotoxum (assembly GCA_019925795.1). Lineage (NCBI taxonomy): Eukaryota > Viridiplantae > Streptophyta > Magnoliopsida > Asparagales > Orchidaceae > Dendrobium > Dendrobium chrysotoxum. The sequence goes on along the minus strand of CM034306.1, from coordinate 44,379,212 downwards.
TGTTTGATGGGGAAGATGAATGTTGGTGGTTGGGACACCATAAAGAATTGTTCTATCAAAGGTTAAATGCTTTTATATCTAGTAAAGGTTAAATGATCTAATACCTCTTTTCAATTGGTTACAAATGTAGGAGTATATGTGAGGTTGGTATACAGAAGTAAATTTGTGATGTAGTATGAGATTGAGTTTACTATAGTGGCCAGGTATGCTCCATAACTTGTTAGTACTTCTAGAGAGAAGTACTATCATAAGGGCGGCCTTTTTTTTATATGCTAGCATAGGGAGTAATAAGGGCCTATTTCAAATGGGATGTATAAGGGCTTGAGGGAAATCTATTACTTTTTTATTCTATTATATGAAGTGCTTGTTTATTTACTTTTAGTGTACAGTTGATTTTACCTCAACTAAAGTTTGCTGTAATTCAATTCTTTGTAATTAACATTCTACTATGCATAATAAATTTTTGATAAACTATTTTTAAATTCAATAAATTTTAATAATAAAAATGTTTGAAAATTCATGTTGGTGGGGGTAACCTACTGAGCTTGTTGGCTCACACCTACTCTGCTTTCTATTTCAGGTCAAGGAAAGAGAAAAGAGCCCATTGACTAGTTTAGAATTCAGGTTCTGATCTATCCTTAATTTAAAGATTTAATTAAATCCTATTACTTAAATTCATTTATAACTAATCATATAGTATAAACCTTAAATTATACATAATGATCAGTTATTTTGACAAACCCCACCGTCAAATCCTTATTACCAAAATTAGGCATATTTAAAATTTAAAATTTGAACTAATTGTAATATATGAAGTAGTTCATACTATATTACTAATACTACCTAATTTGATCTCGATAATTAAGGAATCAAAATAGGATAAAATCTTTATTAATAATCATACTATATAATCACCATTTTACATGATGATCAAAAAGAGAACTACTGGACAGACCACGGTTCATCTTAGAAAATTTATTATTTGATATAACTAATCATATTATACTATTATACATCATATAAGATGATCATAGATTGGATTAAACTAATTAAAAAATATGATCTAAGTATCATACTATATAATTAGGATAATTAAATTTAAAATTAGATTTTAATTTAAATTACCCACTTTAATTCTTTCAATAAAGGATTGAGGGTCTGATGTGGAGTGGTAGAAGAAAGTTTCTAGAGAGAGAGCTCTTAAGAGAAGGAGAGGGTAGTCTTCTTGCTCGTGTGAGATTCTAAATCATTTATAGAGAAAGACAAGGTGAGGTTAAGGGACTTCTTCCTTGAGGCAATCAAAGGGCATGAGGGTTTTTACACAATTGTTTCGATCATCTTGCACCTTGGTTCTATTGTGTCATGGTTGTGGAGCTCTAAGAGTATAGGTCTATAAAAAGTCTTCAGGTGAAAGATGTACTAGATGAGGAGGCTATAAGACAACATCTCCTCTAAGTTAGGAGGTAGAAAGAGGTATGGTATCTCCACCGTAGTCAGGAGCTGAAGGAGGAAAGACATCTCCACCGTAGTCAGGAGCTGAAAGAGGGAGTGGCATCTATGCCACAGTTAGGAGCTAAAGGAGGGTTTGGTATATCTACCATGTAGGGAACGACATCTTCATTGTGCTGGGAGATGAAAGGAGGGAGATTCTTCTCGGTTAGAAGTGCCTATAAAGGTCATTCTCTCCTAGTAAGGGAGAAGGGTTTCTCCACTTGGTTAAGTGTCAAAGGAGTGTGAGTTAGTGCAATATCCAAAGAGGAGGACCTTTGGGGAGTGGTTGTTGGTCAATTTTATTGACCCACTATAAATCAGGTTTGCTTATTCATACTTTCTTCCACTAACTTTTTTACATTTACTTTCTTGTACTTTGATTTATTTGGTTGATCTTTGGGAAAGTTGTGATTGTGGTATTTTTTTATTAAAATTTTGGTTGAAAAATAAAAACAAAAAAATTGAATATTTGTTTCTAATTTTTTCTTAAAGCTTTTACATGTTTCTCTAATTTGTTTTCAGTAAGAAAACTTTTTAAAATATCAATTCATCCCCCTCTTGGTTCACCATATCAATTTCAATTTAAAGTTTTTAAAATTAGTTTTACACACCTTGAGTAGATCCATATGGCACACTTTGAAAATCATAACACCTCAAAAGGGTATTCCATTACATGATCACCTTTATTAGATAATATTTCTTTTTATTTCTTGAAAATTCATATATACACTTTTCTACAAACTATAGATTTTCATATATGGCATATGATTCAAACTGATTATATTTTTCCTTTAAACAAGAAGTTCCTTTTATTGAATGGTCCTTAGAATATTGTGATCTTGCTGAAAAAAAAAGCAAAATTCCTTAACATATGCTCATGACATATGATTGAAAACTTTAAATAATTCATTACACTAGAATCCAAGAGCATAGGAAAGTTAACACTTGGTGACAACACTACCAAAAAGGAAGTGTGTGTAGATACAGTAGGTATAGCTGATAGATTTTTATATTAAATATGTTTTGCTAGTAGAAGGTCTAAAGTATAATTTTTAAGCATTAATCAACCATGTGATAAATAATTCAATATAAAATTTCTTTCTACAAAATGCTAGTTGATGTTAAATGGTAAAAATATATTAGAAGGGTTAAGGATTAATAATGTCTATATGCCTGATCTAAATTACATTAATAAATTTAATGATGTTTATTGTTGAATTCTATTATTGAAGCATGATGACTCTTAGGAGATTATGCTATGGAAGCATGAGGACTTTAGGAAGGTCACCAAGCTAAAATTGGCAAGGGCCATTCCAAAGTTAAATTTTCTAAAGATCAACTTTGTGGTGCTAATTAGGGAAGCAAACCAAATCTTCATTTCATTCTATTAAGGATGTAGTCACCACTAGACCATTATAAGTTCTTCCTATAGATTTATTTGGACTTATTAGTACAATGAGTCTTGGAGGGAAGTCTTTTGGATGTTCATTTATTGATGATTATTCTCAGTATACTTAACTTAAATTCTTTGCAAATAAAAGTGATTCTTTTGTGGAATTTAGAACATTCTTAGTTTGTATTCGAAGAAAAATAGGTTGTTTAATTTCCATAATCCATTGTGATTGCTGGGGAGTTTGAGAATGAGATATTGTTATTATTTTATTAGGAATCTGGAATAGAACATAACTTTAAGACCCTAAAATACCACAATAGAATGATATAGCCAAAAGGAAAAGTAGGACACTGGTAGAGGCTACTAGTGCAATGATTAGTGAGTATAGTCTACCCAAATACTTTTGGGAAAAGGTCATGAGTATTTCTTGCTATGTTCTAAATAGGGTAAATATTATGTCTAAGTTAAATAAGATACTTTATGTGTTGCTTAAGGTTAAAACACCTATTTTTTCTCATTTGTATGTATTTGGGTGTAAGTTCTTTATTTTAAATAATGGAAAATTTGATTTATGAAAATTTGATGCATAGGTAGATGAAGTAGTATTTTTAGGTTATTCCTCAGTAGGTAAGGCATATAGGATTTTTAATAAGAGAACTTTAGTTGTTGAGAAATTCATCCATGTTACTTTTAATGAATCAGATAGGGTTTCTGAAGTTAGGAAAATTTATGATGAAGAGGAAGAAGATACAACCTGTAGAGTTCAAAATTTTGGATTAAAGGATAAAGAAGAAACTTATGATCCATTACCTAAATAATGGAGATATGTATATACTCACCCTAAAGAAATTTTTATGGGTCCATAGGGGTTAGGACTGGGCATGGTCTTAGAAAGGAAGTTAACCATAAAGCTTTCATCTCTATGATAGAACCAAGTATTGTAGAATAAGCCATAGAAGATGAATTTTGGATTGTTGCAATACAAGAAGAATTGAATCAATTTGTTAAGAATGCTGGATAAGAATTAGTGACTAGACCCATTGATAGAGTATTCTTGGAACTAAAAGGGTTTTAAAAAATATATTAAATAACTCAAGATCAGTTGTTAGAAAAAAAGGCTAGATTGATACCAAAGAGGTATAACCAAATAAAAGGGATAGATTTTGAGGAGACCTTTACCTCAGTAGCTAGATTAAAAAAAATCAAGGTATTGCTACCAATTTCATGTTTTAAGGGTTTAACTTATACTAGATGGATGTGAAGAGCACCTTTTTAAATGGAGAAATTAAAGAAGAAGTCTATGTAGAATAGCCCATGGGTTCTGAGAACTCAGCATTTTAAAATCATGTCTATAAACTTAAGAAAGTATTGAATGGACTTAAGTAAGCACCTAAGGTGTGGTATGATAGGCTTAGTAATTTCCTATTAGAAAAATCATTTGTTAAGGGCACCGTAAATACCTCCCTATTCATTAAAAAAATTGAAGATGATATACTCATTATTCAAATATACGTAGATGTTATTCTTTTTTGATCCACCAATGATGATTTATGCAAAGAATGTTTTCCACCATTAGAGAATTTAAAATTAATATAATAAGCGAGTTGACCTATATTCTTAGTTTTGATGTTAAACAAAGAGAAGATGGAACCTTCTTGAGTCGGACTAAGTACATTAAGGAAATTTTGAAGAAATCTGATATGGAAGGTTATAAGTGTATGAAAGCATGTATGAGCTTGATCACCTAATTAAATAAGGATCAGGATGGAAAATCACTTGATAAAACAAAAATTTAGAGGATTATAGGTTCCTTACTTTACCTGACTGCTAGTAGGCCTCATAGTACATTTAGTGTTTATCTATATGCTAGATTTCAAGCTAACCATAAAGAGTCCCATATGTCTATCATCAAAAGAATCTTAAGATATACCATAGGCATGCAAAACTTAGGTATTTGGTATCCCAAAAATATCTTGTCCTTTGACTTATTTGGATACTTAGATTCAAATTTTGCTGGATGTAGGGTAGATAAGAAGAGTACCTCATGAATACTAATTCATAGGATAATCTTCAATTTCTTGGTTGAGTAGAAAGTAAAATTCTATTGCTCTATCCACCACATAAGCTAAATATGTAGCTGCAGGAAGTTGTGTTGCCCATGTCCTTTGGCTGATGTAACAATTTCTTAATTTTGAACTAACAATAGAAACCATCCCTATCAGTTATGATAACATGAGTGTAATTTGCATCACTAAAAATCCTATTTAGTCAAACTAAGCATATTGATATTAGATATCAGTTCATTAGGGATCATGTGGCCAAGGGAGATATAGAGATATAATATGTGAAAATAGAAATTCAACTAGCTAACATTTTTACCAAATCCCTAAATTTTTAATTATTCACCATGATTAGGACTAGATTGTACGTTATTGATATAAGTGCTTAAAAAATTGGGTTCATTATATTTCATAATTATTATTTATTTCTTTATATTTTTGTTTTAGCTTATATGTTTGTATTTGTTCATTTTACTACATGTTTATGTGTTTTAGTGTTGTTTTAGCATTAATGCGTGTTTCTTAGTTTTAAATCCAAAACTCCTTCAAACATTGATCAAATAAAATTCAAACAAAATCTATTAACCAACCCCAATGATAATCCAATACTCTAAAATTTAATGCTCCAAACTAAACCCAAAACCTCTTGGTCCGTAACCTATTTTTGGTGAAATTCTAATCACCTCATAATCCAACCAAATGACCTTGGATTCATGATCAGTCACTTACATATTGATTAGGCATGTCTTTAGGGTCTACCACATTAGTTTGGAAGCATTCCAAGTCCTCTAATCTCTTAAACTCAGTATTTTCCAAGGCTATAAAACCTTTAAATATTTATAGCCTATGCCACTAAACAATGCATCTTATGGAAATTGACCTTGGAAGCCTCCCCAAATCCATTGAGCATAATCATTATCATTAGCATGATGCATTGAACCAATATTTAATACTTGGTGGACCTTGATTGACCATGGTTGACCATAATGCCACCTAAACCCTAAACTCCAAAACCTCCTAAAACTAACTTTTCTTAAACTTCAATAAGGCTCTGTCAATCCAAACCCTGAAACAACTTCCAACGTATCCCAAATATGATTTGGAATGCATTGAACCTAAACCCAAGCCATGGTAAGGCTTGGTTGACCTATTAACCTAGTTTAACCAAATTAACCTCTTTAACTCTAAACATGTATTTCATGCATCAAAATCTCATTGTAGCATAAAACCTATTCCAAAACGTCAAAAATATTATTTGGAGTGAGTTGGACCTAAACCTAACCCATGGATAGCCCTGGTTGACCAAAAGGCCCCTTAAGCCTTTAAAATTATATTTCATTCTTGGAGACTTCATCAAACCCTAGGACCACCTCCAATAAACTCAAAATGATATTTGGAATGTGTTGGAGCTAATCCCAACCCATTATCAATCCTGGTTGACCAAAAGGTTCCTAAAGAACTAAAACATTCTTTCAAAATAAATGATCTCCCATTACATGAGACCACCTTCAACAAGTCCAAAATGTCATTTGAAATGTGTTGGAACTAACCCTAACTCATGGTCCAACCTAGTTGACCAACTCAACCTAGGTTGACCAAACACCCATATACTTAAACCTCATTCAATTTTATTTTGAAACCAAATTGAACAAATGGTACTACCTATTAGGTCCCTAGGAACTCTTTGGTAGGCTTCTTCAGGTCACATGCAATTGTCCCAACCCAACCTAGTGGCCTGAGATTGCCAGAACCAAGCCAATTTCTCAACCACATGAATTTCCCATAGCCTATAAATACACCCAATTTTTATGAAGAATGGTTCCTATTTTCAATTCAAAAAACTTCCCTAGTGTTCCAGGATCCAAACCCCAACTCCCCAGCCCATCCCTTACTAGTTTTAGGGGAGCTCAAGTGAGCTCTAACAATCCCATTTTGTTCAAAGTTTAACTTCTTCCCCAATCCTCCTCTAACTTGCAAAGCGAAGAAGAACTATTCCTGAGGATTAGATGAACTTAACTCAATCAAAATTCAACCCTATTGAGCTCTCACTAAGGTATTCTTTAAATCCCAAGCTTTAGATTAGATAGGCTTAGTCAAGTGTGAAAGAAACCTCTAATCCAACGGGATATGACCGGTAGATTGAAGGTTCATTTCACATACTGCTCTCTAAGCAGTTTGAAAAAAATCCATATGGTTGATCTCTTGGATTTGGCCAAAATCTTCTCATAGATGAGAAACCTTATGAGAGGTTGAAGATGAAATCCTCACCATTAATTTCAATCAACTACTTAGATTAGATAATTCCCTATCCTGCAATTTGATTGGGATTAAATCTTGATCATTTGATCATTGATTGAATGACTATTAATGAAAGAGAATTATTTCATTAACATGCCAATCATTACCCCACCAATCAAACAGCATCACATGTAAAGCACGACTGACTATATAATTTGCTTATTAAAAATAAGAGAAATTATGCAAACTTCAAAAATTCATAACTCCACAACCACTTAACAAAATTAGGTGTTCTTAGGCTCTATAGATTCAGCTTAAGGAGTTCTACAAAAGCCTTATGATTGCATATTTTACATCCTTATATATTAAAAGTAATTTCAAAAATACTCCCAGTGGTATTTCTATAATTATTCATCAAATATAATTTACATTAGGTGAAATTGATAGTGAAGGTTCTTGGGGATTTGTTACACAATTTAGGGATGTGTTAGACAACCCAAAATTTTTCATGTCATTTTGAAACCTCTAAAGGCTTCAATTAAGAACCCTAAGTTCATAGGTCATGAAATGACCTATGAATTTAAATTGGTATATATAAATCAATAAGGAATTAGTGTGCTCATGTTTGGTGTGTATACTTTCTGTACTCTGAATGTCATAATTATATTTCTATAGGTGCACATTTAGAGTAGGCTCATGGGCTATTTTATATTTACTTATATTCACTCACATAGCATTGCATATGTGCATCATTCTTTATATTGCTCTTTTATATTTGTACCAAAGTAGAATGTACCAAGGCAATTATGTAAATGTAAATATAAAGGTAATAATGTAAATGTAAATATTTTTTATACTTATATAGCTAGATTGAGTTATACAGTATCAAGAACTATTAAAGATAAAAAAAATATTTATAAACAGCTGTAGGTTCCAAAAAGAAATGATTCTTTTTTCTTTGAAGGTCATTGTCATTTAGAATTCTATAGAAGCTCCATAAGTTAGAAAATTGAAGATTAAAAATAAATAATTGTATTCAAATCTAAATTGTATAGGAATAGAAATCCAAGCTTATTGTCTTTGGAGCCTGGCCACATTTACTTCATAGTACACCCTAGATTGTATCCTATGAATTTATCAAGGAATTAAAGTTTATATTTATACATTATTATTCATGCATCATTTCATTACACGATCATGTATATATTATAAATCCTTGATTAAAGCCCTCTAAACTATGATTCCTTAATTCGTTGGATAAAGTCATCTAATCCTACATATATATGGTGATTGGTTGTGATTAGGATTGTTAGCTTTCTACTCACTCTAGGCAAGTGTAAGTCCTGATTGTATACACCCCTCAATCTCTACCCATTCCTTCTATTCTATACTTCCAAAATGCAAATTCTAAAATTTAAATCTAAACTTTAAATCCAAATTAAAGATTTATAATCTAAAGCTAGCGTACTAAAATCTCGATAGCCCAAGCCTTTATTAAAATCTACATGAATTTAAAAATTTTAGTCTTCACTTTAATCAAGAGTATTCTTTTAGGAGATGCAATTAACTATAGGAGTTTACCATAATAGAAAGTCTAGAACCCATAATTAAAATAAACCCTATTTTAGTTTCTTTCTAAGGTAAGAAAGGAATATGTTAACACAGAGCTATAAACATTGGTTTAGTTTCATGATCAAACTAATAAGTGAATATTATTTTTATCTTTTAGGATGAATTGTACATTCCTAATGATGTGTTTGATTATGAAAATAAATACATTGATTTAGTTTCTTAATCAAAATGATAAGTGAATATTCTTTTTATCCTTCAGGATGAATTAAATATTTCTTATATTGAATTTGATTATGAAAATAAATTAATGTTTCTCTTTTCACATCGATAGTGAAATATTAGTTTATCTCTTAGAATGGTATAATATTAATCTATATAGATTTGAATAAAGAATCATTTTAAAAGCAAATTGTGGAATGAAGTAAAATTTTCTCACAGATTTTTCTAGCGACTCCATTGGAGAATAGACTTCTCTCTCCATCTTTAGTGAAGACTAATTTTTTTTCTTAAAAACATATTAATTTAATTAAATGCTTAGGTTGTCATATTTTATATATATGCATGTTTATTTAAATTTCAGTATTATATATTCATGTTTTTTTAAATTTTAGTCTTGTAAGTCCATCTTTATTCACCTAAACATGTAAATCCATGGTTACTTAGTTTCATCTTAAAAACTAAGCAGACTAGGCTAACCAAAATACTGAATTGGTCTAGGTCAAGTAGGGGGTTCTTCCCATGTATAGTCTTGTATATATATGCTTACCTAAATTTTATTCTTGTATATACATATTTATTCACATAAATATGTAATCTCATGGTTACTTGGTTTCATCCTAAAAACTAAACACACTAGGCTAACTGAAATACTGAATTAGTCCTAGGTCATATAAAGGTTCTACCCGTATATAGTCTTGTATATGCATGTTTATTTAAATTTAAGTCTCATATGTCTATTTTTATTCACATATACATGTAAACCCAAGGTTACTTTGTTTCATCCTAAAAATCAAGCTGACTAGGCCAACTAAAATACTGAATCTATCCTAGGTTAGGTAGGTGTTCTGCTCGTGTGTAGTCTTGCATGTGTATGTAAACTTTAGTCTTTAGATTATAAATCTTAAAGTTGTCTCCCCTATTATACAAAATATTTTCACTAAATTCACCATCTAAGTCCTATCAAATCTCTCATCTTAATCCAAACTCAAATAAAACTTAAATCATCCCCTCCAATTCAATATCACATAGATTGAAGTCATTGTCAAATCGTCAAAATGAAACTCAAATTTAAAATTCAATCACTTCTCTAGTCTATGGTTGCATAGGTTGGGTCCATATTAAAAATTATTAAAAAAAATTAAATCAAAAGGTACTGATCAAATTCAGTTTAATCGTGCTTTGGGGATTCAGTAAACTTTACTCATTATGTTCTTCAGGTTCATATCTTGCCTAAAGGTCAGTGAACTTTGGAGATTAATACACAATTTTGGTCAATTATAGATAGATGTCTGTAAAACTAATCATCTCCTATAACAACAATGTTAACATGACTATCAATCAGGCCCAATCTATTAAGGGCAGCATGATTCCATTTACATCAATTGATAATGTTTAGTTAAATTTCTTTGGACTACAGGCTGGGGTGGTCAAAATCAAAGTTACTCCTTATGTGTCTATTAAATCTTTGCCTATTGAAATCATAATTAAAGGTGGGCATGTAGTAACCTCTTTAGCTGCTAAACCTTCAGTGTTTTCCTGCCCGATTTTTCTGAGGCTATCTGCTAGCTAGAAAGGAAAGTCACTATGTAATGAGAAGAAGGTTTGGAAGCCTAAAATAGTTGCTACTTCTACTACACATGTTGTCAGTAAATAAAGTACAATAAAAGAAAGAAGAAAGAAGAATAAGGTCCAAGAAGAATCTTCCTACAAGGAGTATATCTCGGTTAACATGCATAATGTATCGGGGAAATCCATTGAAGAGATAATGAGTTTTCTAAAAGAAAGTATAAAGCAAATAGATGAAGATGAAGCTGATGAGATAGCAGCATTGAATGGTCTAGATGAACAAATGATTGAGCGTGTATTCATGGTGGATACATGATCGTTGATATAAAAAGATAACAGAAAAATAAAAGTGAATTCAGTAGATATTAGAAATGGAGAAGAAGAACAAGAAGATGAAGATGATAAGAATATGTTCCTAATCTAACTAGCAATATTTTAGATCAGTTAAGTCAAAAAGATGAATAGATACCAAGAATGGAAAATAAAATGGAAGAGTTAATAACTATTATGGCTGCTCTTTAAAGCAAAGAAATTTCTTATACCATAAAGCTTAAATAGATTCCATTCCAATAGAGTCAGTACAACACTGTAGTAGACCTAAGAGGTAGTGAAAGAAAATAAAACTGAGGATTAAAAGTTAGAAAAAAAAATAGTAGACATTAAGCAAATGATAGAGCCACAAGTTAAAGAGGCTCTAGCAAAAATATAAGGGTACTTCATTTGTTCTAACGTGTGACCTATCTGGAAGAATATGACTTGGTTCCTTATCCCAAAGGATTTGTGCCACCCTCATTCACAAATTTTGATGGATCTTGAAATCCTAAGCAACACTTAGTTCATTTCAAGGCTAATTATTGTAATGCAAGAAATAGTGATGCTTTACTATTCTGATAATTTGTAAGAAAATTGTGTAGTATAGCACTTGAATGGTACATTGAAATACCCAATGGATCAGTACACACCTTCATAGAGTTAGAACAAATATTTATAAAAAGATTTGCTGGAGTATGACACCATATCATCATAGGAGATTTAGTAGTAGAAAGAAGAAGTTAAATGAAAGCTTAGTTGATTATATCTTAAGATGGAGAAACATCAATATGAAATGTGAACCTCAACTCTAGGAGCAACATGCTAAAGAGATTCTTATAAAGAATATCTATGGTCTAATTACTTTCTATTAAAATGGTTCATAATTAAAACTTTTTAGAAATTTTTGAGTAAAGCCTTAAATTTTCAAGAGAAAATGTCTCAATTAACCTTCTTAAAAGATCAATCTTCCATAAAAATAAGAAAAGTGAAACCACCGAAGGTTTAAGAAAAGAAGTCTGAGTCAATTTCTGCAGTTGATAAAGGGAAATAGAAAATATAGATTTAGACAGAAAATCCAAGCCATCCACCTCAGTATCAACAATATAACAGATTATAGAATGATCAATAATTCATATCTAGACCTTATATAAGTACTCTAGAGGAAAATAAGAGGAGGTTTGAGGCAGTTAAAAATAAGTTTTACTCATTCAAAAGGGAAGCTATCAAAAAAATATTTAAAAATCTCCTAAAGAAAACTCAATTCAAATTGCCCGAACCTAAGAAACCAGAAGATGTGGGTAAAGTGGGGCAACCTAACTATTGCCCATATCATCAGATGATTAGTCATGAGATTGAATATTGTGTAATCTTTAAGGAATGGCTTGAAAAAAATCATAAAAATAGATCAGTTATGATACCCAAGGAGTATTTAACTAATTCTAGTCAATAATCTATTAAATGCTTAATTGGTAAGCCTTCCCTATCAGTCTCAGATAAAAAAATATAATGATGATTGGGATATAGCTTTATCCCGATCTTTAAGAAGACTCTAAAAAAACTTTAACATTCATCTACTCAGGTATCTCGAGGAGTGTAAATCCCGTTCCAGGTTGATCTAGCAGCTATAGAGGAAGAAGTGCAAGATAAATTTTTATTGAAGAACTTAGAAAGATGCTAGCAAGTTAGTCTATGGCAGTTCAAAAAGAGGAAGCCAAAAATAAAAGTAGTGATATAAACCATAAAAGTTGTAGTTTCTTCAAATGGGAAAGCGAAAGATCTTGAACCCCTTACACTATGTAATTTTTATTTTGTCCCGCTAGAGGAAAAGAAAGCAATGAAGAATGATTCAGTATATATTTTGTATATATATCTAGAAATGATAAAGCAATTAATGATGCAAATAGTTCAATTAAAAATTACTCTATAGAATTAGAAATAAACTTAGATGATTTAAAAGAATCTCTTCAATATTTCTTTGATAGTGATTCCCTTATCCTCAATGTTTTGGGTGATCCTATTTGTATAGAAATTGAGATGTTTGATTCTAATAATTCATCAAATGAAGTTTTGAAAGTGAACAATAATTCAGAAATAAATTCTCTCTTCCCCAGAATAAATAGTTCAAGTAAACTTGTTTTGTGGTAAAGTATTACCACTATCAGCATTTGCAGCTAATAAACAAAAGCAAATTATTAATAATCTAGAGACTTTAACACTGATTCAACAAAACTCAGATGTAAATAATTCAAATATTCCTAAAATAGATTATAATATTTTAGCTCATCTAAGAAAATTACCTATGAAATTGAGTATACATGATGCTCTGGTTCTTTCTAAAAAAAGTGAGGGAGACTTTAATTAAAGCTTTACTCAATCTAGAGATTTGTATGGCTCAATTAATATCAATGCAATCTGAAGAAGCTCTATACTTCAAGAAAGTTCCAGGGAGCACAGTTTTTGATGAAGATTTGCTCCTAAAAATTATGGATCATAATCATTTGGTATATATGTTATGAATATAGCCATTTCAAATTGTCTTGTATCCTTGTTGATCCAGGTGCATCAAACAATATTATGACTCTTAGAACTCTTGCATACTTAAAAGTGGATACTTGCAAACTCAGCTCTGATAAAATGATGTTGGGAGGATTCAATGAAAAAGTAAAGAGAGCTTTGGGCCATAACTCTTCGTTTAGGAATAGAAACCTTTAAAACTGAAGTCAAATTTCATATAGTAGATTCTGAGACTTCTTTTAACGCTTTCTTAAGTGGACCCTACCTCCATGAGTATAGAATGGTGCCTTCCACCCTTCATCAGTGTATCAAATACATTCATGAGAGAGTATAGCACTATATTAAGGGTGACTTGCAACTATTTTTAATTCATGAAGTTGGTATATGCAAAGATGCTTTGTACTATCTTCTCTAAAAAATTTTAACTGGCTGAAGAAGAAGCAAAAGAAAAGAAGAAAAAAGAAAAAGAAAAAAAAAGCATTCTAATCTTGAACACAATATTCGCTAGTCACCTACCCTTCTTCACAAAGAGGAGGTAGAATCGCTCAACTATTTAGAGGAAGAGGTCGATCATGGAAAAATCAAATAGTGAAAGAAAATTAAAAACAAAATATACAAATAAAGGTGCCTACAACACATATTGATTTGGAATATAGTTAAGATGAATCATATATGATTGAGAAAAGCCAACAGCCTATAGAATATAATAATTATATAAATTAGCCAAAGTTTAAAATTTCTATAGAAGCTGAAAGCAATGAGGTCCAAATTGCTAGGGAAGATAATTTAAACATATCTACTGTGGAGAGAGTAAAGTAGTATGTGGAAAACATTATCTTAACCCCATTATCTCAAAGTGATGTAAAATGATTAGAGGTGAAAGCCTCTCTTCCTTTAAACTCATACTCCAAAGCCAATACTCTTGTACCTTCTACTAACAAAATCACAAAAATTGATGTAACCCTTAATGATTTATTTATAGATAAAATAATAGAGCTTTCTTTTGAATGGTACTTAAATTATGCCAATAAATTTGCTAAGTAAGGTTTAACACAGTCAAATTGGATTAGAGATGAAGCCTAACAATTTGTGGAATACAAAATACCACAAATATACATGAAGATTAGGAGTCAGATTCGCTACTATATGTTCATTTGATGATGACGAATATTGTTTAGTCATATAAAATAATCTAAAGTCTAATAGTATCTTTTTAGTGAATGTTACAACTTTTAATTAAGTCTATGTAGAAATTTCAGATGATCTGGATGACTCTCAGGTTAAGGATGCACCTCCAAAACATGAAAAGCAGATTAAATCAATAATTGATGTTTTAAAAGAAACAAATATGGGTATTGAAGAAGATCCTCATCCAATTTTCATAAATTCATTATTGAATGAGGATGAGGTAAAGAAAATAATCAAGTTATTTAAAGAATTCAAAAACATTTTGCTTGGAGTTATGAAGACATGCCTAGATTATCTCTAGATATAGTAGTCCACAATTTAGAAATTCAATCAGGAATGGTTCCTGTCAAATAAGCACATCAACAGATGTGAATTGATATTGTACAATAAGTAATAGTAGAAGTCAAGAAATTAATTGAAGTTGGATTCATCAAGGAAGAGAAATGTATAACCAGGTTAGCTAATATTGTCCCAATTAAGAAAAAGAATGGTCAAATTTATGTCTACATTGACTTCAAAGATCTGAATAAAGCTTGTCATAAAGTTGAGTTTTTGATCCATACACTAGAACTCATACTAGATATTTCTTCCTCATATGTGATATTTTTCTTTATGGACGATTCATCTAGATACAACTAAATATAAAAAGTAAATAGTATTTATAACACTGATACGAGTCTACTATTATAAAGTTATGCCATTTGGATTAAAGAAGGCCTGGGAAACTTGCCATTGAGCAAAGATGATGATTTTTTACAAACTTATCCATCATTAGGTGAAATATTATGTCATGATCTGGTTGTTAAAAGTCTCAGAATGGATAATCATTTATATGACTTAGGAATAATTTTCTAAAGATTATGTCAACATAACTTAAAGATGAACCCTTTGAAGTGTTCTTTCGACATCACTTTGGCGAAACTTTGAGGTTTTGTTGTTCAAAACCATGGAACTAAAATTAATCAAAATAAAATCAAAGATATAAAAGAGATGGCACCACCTAAAAAACTTACCCAATTGAGGTCTTTTCAAGTTCGATTAGAGTACCTTAGGATATTTATATCAAACCTTTCAAATATATGTCAACCATTTACAACTTTGTGTAAGAAAGACACTCGCTGTCAGTGGGATGAAAATTCTCAAAAAGCATTCGATAGCATAAAGCAGTATCTAACAAATCCTCTAGCCTTGGCTACTCTTATCTCACGAAAGCTGCTAATTTTATATGTAATAGCTTTAAGTGAATCTCTTGGTGCCTTATTTCCTCAGGATAATATGGAAATAAGAATGCACTTTATTATTTTGGTAGATGTTTACTTCTAATATAAGTAAATTATCCAACAATCGAGAAACAATATTTAGCTTTAATCTTCATTGCTCAAAAGCTGAGGCACTATATGCTTTCTCATACAGTGAATCTAATATCCAAAGTAAATCTAATACAATATTTACTGACTCATCCAACATTATCAGGGAGATTAGCTTGATAGTTGATGATTTTATCAAATTTTGAAATCACATTCACTCCTTTACGTGCTTAAAAGGGAAAGCTATTGCAAACTTCTTAGCAGCTCATCCAGTCTAAGATGATTATCCAATAAATGACAAACTACCGAATGAATAAATAATGAAACTAGATTCAAATGACAACTCTACCTGGGAATTCTATTTTGATGGTGTTGCATCTAGCCAACTAGAAACATCCAATCATATTTCCTAAGGAAAGCAGGAATCGGCATGGTGTTTGTAATTCCATATAAAGGCTTAATATATTACTCTTACCATAGGATCAATTCTCATCAAAATAATAATATGGCTCTCATGGCCACAATTTAATATTACTTTCATAACATCACATCATAATCACGATACCATGGGATCCATCCCAAAGAAAAAGAACTAAAAAATAAATAAAAAGAAAAAAAGCTACAAACAAAAATAGGCACATCCACTTTCCTCTCTCTCTCTCTCTCTCTCTCTCTCTCTCTCTCTCTCTCTCTCTCTCTCTCTCTCTCTCTCTCTCTCTCTCAAGCTTGCCAGGAATAACTAATAAAAGAAAAAATAAATTAATGACTCTCATCACTCAGAGTTATGATCCTCCTCCTCATCATCATTATCATTAGGCCTGGTCCAAACAAATGATTGGTAGTCTGGAACAATAGGGAAATATAGCTAGTCTGGATTCTCCACAAAGGGACTCCTCTTGAACAACCCCACTAAAGCCTCATTGAATTTTGTTGTACGATGGTAATAATTTTCTTATATACCTAAGTAGTGTTCTTACCACTCCTTACTCTCCTCATAGAATTCAATCACCCTAACCATCTTCTACCTTAAATCAACCACTTGCTCAACTAAAGATTTAGGAGTCCTAAAACTCCTACTGCTACTGTTATTGAGCCTACTAGTTAAAAAAGGATCACTAGGACCACCCTCCTTTACACCTAATCTTTTGAAGCTCTTAAATTTTCTTTTAGTGAGAGCTTAAATAGGAAAATTTGCTCTTCACTAGGATTTCCCCTCACACCAGCATTTATGCAAAAAACATAAATAAGAGAAAGATGTCCTAAGCCCATAGAAGTAGTGCCTCTATTAATATAGGTCAAGGAAGAATAAATTAGCATTCTCACATCAGTGGTATACCCAACCTGAATAGTATAATTAGGAACGACATGGCCTTTGGTCATCTCACTAATATTTTTGCTAGGCAAAAGTCTAGCAGAAATAAAGTAATGTCAATCCTTAGATAGTTGGGTTAAATAAGATGCAGAAAAATTAATAATTTAGTTCATCTTTTTCTTTTACACAACCCCACTATTAGGCTCACACAATACTCTCAGAATTTTCTTAGAATCAAAGGCACCAAAAAAAGGGGTATACTCATCAAACTCTAAATTTGGAAGCTTATAAAGATGGATGATGGTAACAAGATTGAAGGGTAACCACTTACATCGCACATAAAACTTATTATCCACATCATCTTTTCCATTGGCGAAAAATATCCTCACAATAGTGACAATTGCTATATATTGCTCCCAAGTCAAGTTTACAATCATTTGCATTACTTTCCCTCCTAGTTTTTGGAAGCCTCTCTCATGGATCAACTGCTTGGATAACACTATCATCCTATACCTTTGCTCTACCTTGATAGAAATGAATCTGCACTTATCATAGGATGATGCACTTCGCTTCTTGCCAAAAATTTTGGAGCCATTTCTTACAAAGCTTAAGAAAGAAAATTCAGAAAACTTGGAGAAAATGAAAGAGCTAAATGTAGTGAATATAATTTAAAATAGGCTCTTCTATATATAAACATCACAAGCATGCGATGCTCCTAAAAGTAGAATTGTGGCACTTAAAAATAAAGAAAATGATAAAGAGTTAAACAGATAAATGCTATAGTGGTACGAGACATGTAGCACTATGACGTAGGTATTGAAAAATGAATAACTTTTAACTAGGGAAATGCAATGGTGCTTGACACATACGAGCATTGCGGCACTAATAAAGACTATTGTCGTGGTGCTTTAACTATCATAATAATTATTTTGACCTAACACTATGGAACTAGCAACAATAATGTAGCACTCAATAAAGTGTCTTCATGCAAAAGTCATGAAACAATAACTTATTGACTATATTACCATTAATACTAAAGAGATAATAAACTAACTGTTTTACACTTGAAAGAGTAGCACTGAGGCACTCAAGAAGGTAAAATAGCACTATGGCATTTAATGATACAACACTACGGGGTTACAATCAAGATTTTTTTTTTTTTTGAGACTTTAGCACTGCAATGTTATTTTTGAATACTGCAGCACATGGCATGCAAATTTTGTGGCACTTCAAATACTAACACTGTGACGCTAGTTCAATTTTTAGTTCAGCATTTCTTTTAACAAGTTTTTCATAATTTAGTTAAAATCAAAATTAATGATTTTATAAGCAATAAATCATACACACATAACATTAAATAATAAAATATAAAATATAAAATAGAATTGGGTTACCTCCTAATACAGTGCTAAATTTATAGTCTTCAGCTGGACTTACCTAGATATGTCACTTGGATGTAATGAATCACTGCCACTTCTCAAGTGGTCTCCTTTGGATTAGTTTTACTATTATTGGAAAACGTTTCAAGAAGTCTACTACTAAAAGAGATTGCAAGCTATCCTAATATTATTTATAAGTTCTTAATTAAAGCAGCATGACTTTATAACTGCTTTCCTAACTAAATCACAACCTCTTTCAAAGGTAATTTTCTCTCTCTAAATTGATTATTTTGGTTAAAACTTAGGGGATACGGAGGTATAGAATTTACTATAGGTTATTGAGGAATATTCTAATTTTCTCCTTGATTATATTGACTTGCATTCCATTGATTATTAGCATCGATATTATTATTTGAACAACTAAAATTAGGGTGATTCCTCCAACCTAGATTATATGTATTAAAATAGGGATTATTTTGCCTTCTAGTCAAATTCATATTCTTAATCCCTGATGAATTACTATCAATAATAAAATTTAAATCATGCTCTTTTAGTTGCATAGATGATTATGATCTTGAACTAACTCCAATAGTTTCTAACTTTTAGAAATTACAGTGACCTGTGCAGTCAAAATAGATAAGCATCTAATTCATACACACTAGTTACTCTCTTAGGATTCACCCTATAGAAGGCTAATAAAAATTATTTCTAATTTTCTTAATTAATTTATAGGCTTTCTCAAATAGCTTGGACATTAAAGATCCTCCAGTTGCTACATCTATGATTGACCTAAGGAATCCTACCAATCCATTATAAAAAGTTCAACCAACCAATAAGGTAAAGTATGATGAGGATATTTTCTAAACTTTTTCTTAAATCTCTCTACAATAACAACAACAACATCAAGCCTTTGTCCAACTATGTAGGGTCAACTATATGAATCCTATTTCTCCATTGTGTCCTGTCAAGAGTCAAATTCTCATTTAAATCAAATAAAGAAAGATCATTTCTAATATTTTCTAACCAAGTCTTTTTAGGTCTACCTCTACCTTTCTTAACATAAGTTAAATGTAATACCTCTACTTTCCTAATTGGGTCATTGAGAGGCCATTATTTTATGTGACCAAACCATCTAAGGTGACTCTCTCTAATCTTATCTTCCATTGGAGCTACTCCAACCTTTTCATGTATATGCTCATTTCTTATCCTATCTCTAAGGGTAAGCCACTCATCCACCTGAGCATCCTCATCTTTGTAACACTTAACTTAGTAATATGCTTCTCTTTTAATGGCCAACATTCGGCACCACAAAGCATTGCAGATCTCACCACCATTTGATAGAATTTTCTCTTATGTTTGAGGGGAACTTTTCTATCACACAACAAGCCTGATGCATTCCTCCACTTCAACCATCCAACTTGACTTCTGCTGATAATATCCCCATCTATTTCACCATCACTCTGAATAATAGATCCAAGATATCTAAAATGTGTACTCTTATTATTGACTTGATCGCCCAAAGTCACAATCCCTCACTAGGTCCATTACTACTAAAATTATACTCCATATATTCCATTTTAGATCTACTCAAGCGAAAACCTTTAGACTCTAAGGTTGACCTCCATAATTCAAGTTTACCTTCAACTCCCTCTCTAGTCTTATCAACAAGAAGAATATCATTAGTAAAAAGCATACACCAAGGTACATCCTCTTATAAATGTTTAGTGAGAACATCCATGACTAAAGAAAAAAGATAGGGGCTTAAGGCTGATCCTTGATGTAACCCAACCGAAATTGGAAAATACTTGGTCAAACCACCTTGTGTTTGAACACAAGTAATAGCTCCTGCATACATATCTTTACTGATTTGAATATAAGCATTATTAACTCCTTTCTTTCCAAGAACTCTCGTAGTACTTCTCTTGGAACTTTATCATATGCTTTCTCTAAATCAATAAATATCATATGTTGATCCTCCTTATTCTCTCTATATTTCTCCATCAAACCTCTCAATAAATATAATCAAACTCAAGGAGAAACAAGATATGATCTCGAAGGATTAAATTGATATTTGATTGAGTGTTTGACTATAATGATTGGGATAGGAGATCATCAATTTTATATTCAAAATCTTGATAATATAACGATATATCTTTTCAGAGAAAGAGGATATCGTCAAATATCAATCATTTAAAAATGATGATAATGATCATTTACTCTTGATTTTCCCAAAGAAACTTAATTGAAGTTTTGAAAACTTAATTTTGAAAATTTTAATTTGAGTTTCTAAATCTCCTACAAGCGCAAGCCCTCGTAGTTAATTATATCGTAGGAAACAAAAAGTTTCCTACAAAAACTCTCAATTAAAATAGCGATATGAATTTTATTTAAGAATTCAAAAATTGATATCAAAGGAGGTGAAGGTTGGAAAATCAACAAGGATTGGTTCAAGGTTGAGTTGTTCTTTCTGGAGCTCAAAGGAAGAAGGGTAGGAGGTGCTTGGGACTCTGAATCACTTCAAAAGCACCCCAGCCTATTCTAAGTGTTGGACTTGAATTTGATGGAAAAATATTTAAGTTTGAGTTGTCAATTTTATTAGAAGTGGGAATTACATTCCAGAGGTTGAGGACTTAAGATTAAAAATCTGTCTCATAACTTAAGTCTAAATTGGATACTGAAAATTAGTGACTCAGAACCTAACTAATGCAATGCAGGATTTGGACTTACCCCGACCTGAATTGGGGAGCAGCTAAACCACCTAAACATTTTAAAACCATGTATCTAGTCTTTAATATAGAGTAGTGGAGATATTATTTAAGATAACTTTTTGAGAATAGGGCGGACATCTAGAGCAGATCCTTAATTTGGCCCCTTAACATATGTTGGGTGATTGGAACTTAAAATAAAATGCATTTAAATTTTAGACTCAATTTAATTTGTTACTAATGCATTGCATGTAAATTGACTCGATAAAATGCTTAAAATTTGAATGAAGTAATTTTAAAAAGGCTTAAAATAGATTTTTCCCTAGAAGAATGCACAGATTCTCCTTGACAGATCTGCACCCTCATAGGTTAGGTGGCCTGCCAGAACTCGCATACGGTGAGGTACCTAACAAGTGGATAGAAAATGCAATTAATATGTAATGAAAAACTCCCGGTGGTCCCGATCTTACTTCTTAAAATGTTAGAGTTTCTATCTTATCTTAAATATTTTAATTTAATTAAAGTAGAAGAATTTTATTTGTACCCTCATGAGCCTTCGATCGAGTTCCAAGCTAAATCAAAATTGACATGCAAAAAGCGCCAAAGAAACTACTAAAAGCATGCAATCCTAATATCACAAACAAAATCAAATAATTAATTAAATATTTAAATCAATTAAATTAATACTCAAATTGAAAGTGCATGTGGCAGGTGCCATTTAATTATATAACCCAGGGTCTACAGGTAAAGTAAAGTGGTCGAGTACCACTAACTACAATCTGGGTTCTACTCCTAAGACACAAGTAATTTTGAGAATTGGGGTTCTTCTCGTTATCCACTTTTTCGTCCTTCTGTGTGGCTCCTCGGATCATCGGGTTTGAATATCCAAGTGAAAAGAAACTCCCCCTCAAAAGGGGTGTTATCTTTTATCTTTGGACATTTTAAAGTCATCTAAATTTATATCTCCAAATGAAGAGGGACTCTCCCCTAAGCGATGTCTCTTTCTCTTTGGATTCCAAATTAGATATTTAATCCCCTTTCTCAAAACACTTTAAAATACAACTCAATTATATCAAATTACATTTAAATGAAAATTAAAATCTAGACTCAACAACCTATAGAGTTATCCTAATAATTAGCAGTTATATAAACATCCCAAGCAGTTAATATTTATTAAAACTTAAATACTTAAATCATAGCCATGCTTGGCCATGCTCTTTTAATTTAAAGGGGGATATATGTATTCTGAAGCACCTGCAAAAAATATTATTAATTTTTAAAGCTTAATTTATTGCCCCCTTTAATTTTAAATACCCTGTATGAGTATGGCCACCTGCATAAGATTGGATTAGTATAAATCATCCATAACCTAGGGGTAAATCTAACTCATAATTAATCAAAATATAAAATATAAAAATTAAATAAATAATCAATCAATTTCTTAAATCTAACAACCAACATGCAATAAAAATCATGAAAAATCTAGCACATAACTACAGAAAAGTAAGCACCGTCCTAGCCTAGTACTAGAGTTGGTTGTCCTAGTGAACTATCTAAAGTCTGTGGGGTAGGCTGTGTGGCTTGGATATGTCCTATGCAGGACAGTTAGTTAAAGTTATTTGAGGTTTTGGTTGGTTGAAAGGCTTCAGGGAGATTTTAATTAAAGTTTAAATATTAGTGATTCAAAATTGATTTTAAAATATATTATTTTAAAGTTAAATGATTACCACCTTTATTGCTCACTGAGTCCATGAAGTTTATTTCACCTTCTTTGGGGCTAATTTAATCACCTCGTAGGCCTGGGTTACCTAGTGGTACTGGTATTTTTAAGTGATTTGATTTGATTAAGATTTAAAAGTAAATAAAATTTTATTAAAGTTGATTTGTTGATGATTCTTAAGATTTAATTTATTTATGTTTTCCATTAACCTGTTCATGGCATTGTGCCACTAGGCTCGAGGAACAAAGCCTCCTTATGACAGGTAGCCCTGCAGCCCGGAGTAGTCCATCCTAAAAATCAGGTTATTATATTTGAATTAAAGTTTTAATTTTAGTTAAACAATCATTAATCAATTAAAATTAAATTTTTACACTCCATTGAATCTATTCATGACGTTATGCCATCAGGCTTGAGGAACAAAACCTCCATAAGACATTTAGCCCCGCAGCCCGAGTAGTCCATCCTAAAAACTTCATCTTTAGAGTGTTTGCTGTGTATTAAAGGGTTAGTTGAATGATTTTAATATTGATTTAACATTTTCTAGTATTTGGATTTAATTATCAAATTTTTAAATTTTCTAGATTATTTTAATCATTTAATTAAGGGGTCAAAAATTAACTTTCTGATTAAGAGTGATTTATGGAGAGTTAGTATTTTTCATAAAATATTAGATCTTAATATGATCAGTTAGACTATAAGTATGTTGGATTTCGATTTTTTTATATTTTATTATGAATGTTTGAAGTTTTGACATAAATTTTATTGAAGTTTGACCGAAAGTTAACCTTTTCAAATTTGAATGATTTCTGAAGTTTAAGATTTTTTATAAATATTAGACCTTTCAATGAGTAATTACACTTTACGTTTGCTGGATTTAAAGTTTTCTATGAAAAGTTATGAATTTTAGAAGTTTTTGATATTTATTGGAATTAATAAAATTATTTAATTAAGGGCCTATTATTGATTTTCCTCCAAATGAACTCCCAACTCCTTGAAATAAACACCAAAGGTCAGGAATGACCTAAGGAGAGATTCTTGAGTGTTTTGAAATTTTTAGAATTTTTAATTATTTTTAATTAATTAAATTAATTAAATATTAATTTTTAATTAAAATTAAATTAAAGTTAAATGGTTTATCAAATCAAAAGGGTTTTATTTTTCTTAAGTTAGAAATTAAATTTTGGTCAGTTTGAAGAATTATGCATAATTTTTGGGTTTAAATTTGATTTATTATAATTTTTGGAAGTTTTATGACTTAATTAAGAGGTTAACTTTGATTTAAATAATTAAGGGGCTTAATGATTTCAAAATTCAGTGAATATTTTTCTATGGGCTATAGATGTTACTAGGTTCAAGTGGTTTAAACTTCATGTCAATAGGAGGTGTATCCTAATTTCTCGTATTAATCTAAATTTCCTAGATATGTCCTTAATTATTATCTTTAATGATGTCACTAAGTTTAAATGGGTTTGAATCAAGGTTTGTCTAACCCTTGTACTTAACATACATGAATGCATCACACATAAACACAATCATATCCTAAATCTAGGAGAGCCTATGCTAAGTGCGAGTGTGTGCACCCTAAGCATGCAAAGAATAAAATATAGCTTAATTAATTAAAGGATTAATCAATGAATAATCATAAAAAAATGATTATCCATTGTTTAAGCACTATTCCCCATCAATTCTATTCAGTCAAACTCAATCTATACTTAAAATCTCAGAGACACACTCAAAGCTCTCAAAATTTAACCTATATAATTTTATAACTACTTTTATATAGGAAAATAGCTTAAATTTTAAGAATTTTTAGAAAAATTAAGTTAATTTTAAAATAGTTTCAAAAATAATTTCAAAATAATTTTAAAATAATTTTGAAAAATATTTTAACAATTTGAACATATTTTTTTAAAAAAAGGATTTTGAAAGTGTTTAAAGTAAATTTCAACTAAATATTGACTAAGTATTTAAATGTTTAGAAAATTTAGATTATAAAAAAAATACTTAACATATTTAAATTAAATTTGGAATTAAAAAAAATAATTTAACTATGTTCACTGATTATATTAAAATATTATTAAACATTTAATATTTTTAAAATATTTAATTAAATTAAATAACTAATTAATTATCAAAAAGGGAGAGAAGCCCAATAATTGAAATTAATTAACAACCTTAAATTATTTTTAATTTCAAATCAAATTACCTTAAATTAATTTTTTAATTATTTAAAATATTTTAATATAAACTTTTGAACCTATATTTTTTGAAATATTTAACATAATATTTAATTAAATATTAACTAAATAGTTAATAATTAAGTAATTAAAATCATTTTACAAAATACATTAAATATTTTAAATCAAAATTAATTTTAAAATGTTTAAATTATTTTTCTTTAAATTAATTAAAATATTTAAAATAATATTTAAAATTTGAAAGATATTTAATTTATTGTTAATTAAACACTAATTAAGTATTTAAAATCTTTAACCTATTTAAAATATTTTAAGGAAAATATCTCAAATTCAATTAAATTTTAAAATTTAATATTTTAAATAGGATCAATAAATACTTAAGATATTTTAAAAAAATATTTTTTTAATATTTAATTACATATTAGTTAAATATTAAAAATTAAACATTTTATAATTATTTAAAATATATAATATATTTTAAATTTTTTTAATTTTAAATTAAAGATTTTAGAATTTTGGAATTTTTAATATATTATATTAAATTTTTGGATTTAAAAAAATAATTTTAATAATTATTTGAAGAAATTAGAATTTAAAATAGATTTAAAATAATTAAAATTTGTTTTAATCAAAATGGCGGCGCCGGCATCTACGTGGCGGACCCTCATTCGCAGATTAAAAATTGCAGTAATGATTAGCTGGTGGCACATTAATTATTAATGATTGTGCCACTAACAATCATTAATAATTAATGAGGTGCAGCGGTGCGGCCCACGCGCTTTCAACTTAAGTGAGTCAGCACATCGCGATAATCGTTCGATCCTCCTCTATTTGGATTGAACGGCTGTGATTTCGATGGATGACGATCTCCGTAGTAAAATAATCCTCGTGATTATTAATCACCACAGTATAACGTGATCTAGGCCGTTGTTCATAAGATCAACGGCCCAGAAAATGTCCCAATCATGCATACTACGGAGAACACCCTAAACCCAGTTTTTTGGAGTTTTCTTTCGATCTAGCCAACAAAATTGAATTAAATTTTAAACAATGAGTCTAGATATGAAGAGCATTGATGTGGGATTAAAAATGTGGATTAAAATAAGCTTTTTAAAAACCTAAATTATCCTAAGTGTCCAAGACTAAGGTTTCGATTTTTACCTAAACCACACAGTGGATTCGAAGTTCTTTGGCTCTTTGAGCTAGTAGACTGTCTAGGCAAATTTCATTAGTTGAAAGTGTGGTCTAGAGTGCAGCGGATCGAGCGGTAGAAGTGTTTGAACAGGAAAGGCTTTGGTTCACCGGAAATCTCGCAACTGACGGGTTTCAGTGGTGGTTTTGAACTAGGGAAAGGAGGATGAAGTTCTTTAGAGCTCAAATGAGCCAAGATCTAGATCTGGGAGAGTTGGCGTAGAGAGATAAGGTGGATGTTAGAATGAGAGCTCATTTCCTCCATTTGCCCTATTCAAACATCCTTAGGCTCAAGGGATGGCTGGGATTGAATATGAGAGCTCCTAGATATCTGCCACCTGGCTTGGGGTAGTTAGGAGCAGTGGGGGTAAAGGACACAAGGACATATAATGTGGAAAGAGTTCTTTTGCCCTTACTTGAGCATGTGGGAGTGTTTTGGACCATTGGATATTGATCTAATGGCTGGGATAGGCCCTAAGAAAATTTTAGAGCCTGATCAAACAATTGGGTGGGTTTAATACAGAATAGATTAGGTTTAAGAAGGATTTTGACCAAGTTTGACCCTCCTAAACACTTAGTTTGACTATTTGACTGGTCCCCAAACCACATGGCAGTTGAGGTGGCATGGGAGGAATGTTTGGGTGCTGGTTGGACTGGTTGGAGAGAGCTTGAAGGTTAGAGATTGAAGTTTAATTGCCAAGTCATCAATATTTTGAAAGTTTAATGGTCTTTTGACCATTAGTTGACTGGTTTGACCAGTCAAATGGTCAAACTAGGTGAGGTGTCAAGGAATGTGCCTTGGGTTTGCTTGGCATGATTATCAAAACATGAGTTAGAGATTTGAAAGAATAAATGAGTATTTGACCAAGTTTGGTTGAGTTGACCAAGTCAACTTGACTTGGGTTTGACTCAAAATAAGTTAAGAATATTCAAAGCATCAAATGAAAGAGATTTGATGAGTTGGAGGGCCATATTTGGTCAAATGGGTTGAAATAACCTATTTGGACCCTTAAAGGTTCAATGGGTCAACCAAGGTTGACTTAGTCAACCAGGTTGACCTAAGACCTGGGTTTGGGCTCAATGGATTTGAAATGATCAATGGAGTCTGGGTTGGTTATTTTTAGGGGTCGGATTGGTCATCTGGGTCAAAGTCACCCATTTGAGCCCTTAATGGGTTATTGGGTCAACCTAAGTTGACATGGTCAACTAGGTTGACCCAGGCCTGGGAATGGGCTCAACAAGTCTGGTTTGATGTTTTAAGACTGTGGGAAGTGATCCCAAGGTTTAGGGAGTTCAAATTGGTCAAAGTGACCTATTAGACCCTTAAGAGCCTGTTTGGTCAACCTAGGTTATCTTGGTCAACCAAGTAGACCTAGAGTCTAGGTTTGGGTCCAACAGGTTGGGGTTGATATTTAAAACTTGTTGAAAGTGTTTGCATTCAATTTGAAGATTATTTGGTCCAAAGTGATTGTTCACACCTCTAAGGGGTATTTTGGTCATTTCACGCCTTGGTCAACTGGGGGTCAAAGTGAGTCTATCAAGATGTAGATTATTACTTAATATATCAAGATTGAAGGTCTGGATATGATCAAAGGGTTTGGCGAAGGATCCAAAGTTAGGATATACTGGGTGGCAGGTCTAGTGGCATAAGCCATAAATATTTGAAAGTTTTACAACCTTTATATTTTAATTCAATTTTTGAGGTTAGAGACCTCATAATTAGCTCAAATTTAGAGGGTTGCCTCTAGAGATATGTCCCATCAATGTGTAATTGATAGACTCTGAATCAGAGATCATTTAACTAGAGTTTAAAGTGTTTGAAAATCCACTGGAAAAGGCTTTCAGGACTTAGACCTTTAGCTTTGGATTTTGATTTGCATTTTTAGATCTGAGCTAGATTTTCGGTTTGAGTCTTTAAATTTAAATTATCCTAATCATTTATAATCATTTGAATGATTATTAATGATTCGATAGGTCCTGAACTGGGTTTGATATGGGTTTAAAGGCTGAATCAGGGCTTGAACTGGAACCTGGGTCTTGAACTAGATTGGTTTAGAGTCTGGCTGGGTTTGAAGTTTGAATTGATTTGAATTTGAATTGATTAAATTCTAGGTTGATCTAAGAGCCTAAGAAGATTAAGTGTCTAGGTAGATCCTAAGATTTGAAGTCTAGGAGAATCCTACAGTCTAAAAGTCCTAAAGTATGGGGTCTAGAGGAATCCTAAGATATGGGTAGATCTTATGGTTTGGATAGACCTAAGGTCTCGATTAATCTAGGGTCTGGAGTGATCTAGGATTTGAACAGATCGTAGGGTCTAGATTGATCTAGGATTTAGGTAGCTCCTAGGGACTGGATTGTTCTAGAGTCTGGGTTGATCTAAAAGAATCTTAGGATTTAAATAGGTCCTAGGGTCTGGGGTTGGTCCTAGTGACCTTATACAAAAATGAGGTCAATATAAGCTAAGAAATTCCTTCACCTCCTAAGCATTTCCATGCCTCTATTGGAATATCATCAGGTCCAACAGCTTTTCCACCCTTCATTTTCTTTAAAGCCTCTCTAACTTTGATTTTACTAATACGCAGATAAAAACATAAATCTTTATTTTCATTTAGGGTGCTAAGGTCACTAAAGTCAATCATATTTTCACATTCTTCATTAAAAAGTTTAGAAAAATATCTCATCCACTATTATTGAATATCATCTTCTAAGAAAAGTACTTTTTGATCTTCATCCTTACTCTTCACTTGAACTAAATCCTTAATACTCCTATCTCTTTGTTTGGCTAACTTATACATATATCTTTCTCCCTCCTTAGTATCTAATCTATTATATAAATCACTAAAAGCTAAGATCTTCGCATTGCATATTACTTTCTTAGATTCCTTACGTGCATCTTTATATATTTTCCAATTATCAGAATTTTTATAATTAAATTAATTTTTATAACAAATCTTCTTATTTTTTGTCTTTTCTTGTACATTTGGATTCCACCAACAACTATTTTTACTATTAGGAGCTTTTCCCTTTGAATCTCTCTAACTTTTTCTTAAATCTCTCTAACTTTCATAAATTGACTCTCCCTCAAACTAAGCAAAAGATGTGATATCATTCAAAGTTTAGCAGTTTTTTAAGGTGAAAAATACTTAGCTAGAAATTTTTGTGCCAACTTATTCCAAGTGGTTATCGACCCTCGGGGCAAAAAATTTAGCCATGTCTTAGCTTTGTCCCTTAAGAAAATGGGAAAAATCTGAGTATAATATCATCTTCACTAACACCACTATATTTAAATATTACACATATTTTGAAGAAGCTAGCTAAGTGTAGATTGGGATCCTCAACAAGAGTTCTCCCAAACTGGGAATTTTGAACCATCTGGATTATGGCTCGTTTCAATTTAAAGATATTGGCCTGGATAGTATCTATTGATACTCTGATGGATTCCTTGTACAATAAGGTTAGCATACTCTCTAAGAGATCTAGAATGATCTTAATCTTATACTGGTTTAAACATCTCTAAATTTTTTTTATTTTTTAAAAATTTTGTAAGGGTCATTTCTATCTCAGAATCAAATAGCAAGGCTCCTTACTAGATATACAAAGCATGCAATAATGATGTAACAAAATAAATAAAAATCACAAACTAAACAATCAAAAAAATACTTTATCTTTTTTTTATTTTAACAAAAATAATAAATAATAAAGATATAAGATACAAGTAGGTATAAATATACACTTATTTTAATAATATATTTTAAAAATATAATACGCATGTTGATTTCCCATCAACAATGCCAAAAACTTGTTGGGGCTTATGGGACTTGAGTTATGTAGTGAATAATGTGAGTTACATACAGAACTAGCGTGCAATATGAATATGCTTAATTTTTTTTTGATATAAAAATAATGAATGCCCACTAAATACATAATTATACATGTTGATCAAGTAATAAAGTGATAAAGAAGAGTTTCGATCTCATGAGAAAGTGTTCTGCTTAATTGTAATTAAACTACTAATGTTTAATCTAAATGCATATCCTATTGAATATAAAATAGATATTTTTGAGTTTCTGTTACTTAATAGAGACATGAAAAAAATTAGATACTAATGGAAATAAGATATTTTGGACAAAGGAATGCAAGACAAGATAGTTTTTCTAATAAGACTCTTAAATTTATATGTGGATTAAAGCATATATATCCTTAGATCTCTATCAAGCTTGCAGGGGTGAAAATAGAGGTTTATATTCTTCCTATCATGATACTATCTCTATAGAACCTAAAAGGTGTAGCATCTTATGCCCAGGTATGTCAACATTCCATTTTAATACTTATTTATTCCAATATTCCTCCATCCAAGTAATACATCACAGTAGATATTAACTACATACATAGTCATTATATGCATTAAATGAAGAATGAGAGATATTAAAAATATCTATGAATAAATTTAAAGTACAAGAGTCAACATTAGTACTTGCTACACGTTTACAATATTAGGGCAAAACTTAGAGATTCATCCAGACATGGATAACATAAAAAGCAAACTCATGTTCATTTTATTCATATAAAAAAAATACATGAGAATTAATAAGATAAATGTCACACTGAAGGATTAATTGATATCTCCACACTCCTTCTAATAATAAAATTTCTTACACAATATAGACTAATATCTCTAAATGAAAGTATCTTGTACTTCTCTAGCATCTCTTAGACTTTACTATAAAGGAAAACTAAAGGAAGATGCTCAAAAGTACAAGAATCCACTGAAAATGATAGAATTCTCCAACAAAAGAATAAAAAAAACTATTTATACAAGTGTAGAAATGGACTCAGGCACCACAGCGCTCGACAAGCTTGTGACATGGTGGCATAAAAAAAAACTAACACCTCGATGCTGTCATGCTTGCTCCGCTACAGTGCTGGGTTGACCTGACATGGTTAATGGTTAAATCGATAATTCTTTTGGCTGAGTCGGTGTGGCTCTTCATTTTGACAACTACTCCACCGCAACACCGCAACACTACAACACCGCAAAAGTTTAGCACTACGGTGCTGTCATTCTTGCCCCGCTACAATGCTGGTTGACCTGGCATGGTTAATGGTTAATCAGTAAATCTTTTGGTTAAGTCGGTGTGGCTCTTCATTTTGACAACTACTCCATTGCAAAACCGCAAAAGTTTAGCACTATGGTGCTTAAAAGCATAATCCGCTGCTACGACATTTTGATGATTGGTGCTCCGATGTTCATTTTCCTGAGGCTCCAATGCTACGGTACTAATGTCTAGTGTAGTGAGGCACTCCAGTGCTAACTTTGGCTCCATCAAGGCATTGATTTTTCCTTAAATTTCCATGAGGCCGGCGCTGCAATGTCAAAAATAAACATTGGGCGTCATAGCTAGAAACACTATGGCAATGTATCTATGGGCGTTGTGGCACTCATTCAATACTTATACTTTTTTTCTTTCTCTTGATTATTTCCTACATAAAAATAATTAAAATAATATTTACTAAATTTTAATACAATAAATATTACATAATTTACCCTTAACATTCATATGGAGACACACTAGGATGGACAAATCATCTTTCAACAGCTTTTAAAGATGCACCTTTAAGATGCTCCTTAGGAGACATCTTATAAGAAGCCTTAGAGATTGGAGTAGTGCCCAAAAAAACCTAAGCAAAACTCTATGTCCCTATCTGATTATAAAGTCACAAACTCCTTAGGGAAACTATCCAAAATCTCCTAAACTACAGGGACACTACTCACAGATATAGGAGATTACCTTACATCCCTAACAGTTGTTAAAAATATTGGACTACTTTTCTTCAAAGTCTATCCACCTCCAGAGCAGAAGTCAAACAGGAGATAAAACCTCTGATTCCTTAAAACATAAAACTCTCACCACTCTGACATAGAGTCACTTTCTTCTTTAGATAATTGATTTGATCCACATACTAATTCATCAAGTCCACACTGAAAATGACATAAAACATAGAAATAAGCAATAAAATTAAACTTGATCTCCAAATCCTATTTGAAAACTCCAAATCATAAAAAAAATCCTACTAGCTACCATTCTAGCTCTCATAAGCAAAGCCATAGATAAAGAAATAGGCAATGACACAAAAAGCAAATTGAGGGAATTAAAATATTATTTCATATGAAATAATGACTAGAACCATAATCAAATAAAATACAAGAAGAAGAAGTGAAAATGTAAGCTATACATATCACAACATCTTGAGACTCACTAGCCTCTTACTGTATTAGATTATAAAGTAGTGGTTATACTAGAACCGAAGCAACATAACTCTAGCACCTCTAAAAACTTTGAAATACTTACCTCCTGGTAATGGATCATCACTCTTGCTACCAAAAACCACAAAATGTGATCGAGGTGGTACTATCTTTGGCCTCTCTTCTGTCAACTAAAAAGAGATTTCAGTCTCTAATCAGAATGTCTATCAGATCCCCCTATAGACATTCAACAATTATGTGTTTGTACTGATAATAACATAAGCATCGACATTATAATCTATGGAATTAACCAATGTGCCTTCTCCAACACTAGTGGAATAATTGTGCCCCATTAAATGAACCTTTAAAGCTGGTAACACTGCATCTATCAGATCCAGAAGAAATTGCTACCGACTATCCTCTCCTCCAAACTCAGTAAGTCTAAACCAACTCCTCTTCCCAGAACGAACATCGCTAGATGCCTCACTACCAAACCTCTTCTTGCTTGTAGTCCATCACTATTGAACTGCTACCAGATTAGCCTATATCCTTTTGGCCCTCTCGACTAACTGAACAAAATATAATGTCCTTTACTAGTAATAGTTATCTCAAAGCATCTTGGAGTCCCTCCAAAAACCTATAATATATTTTCTCAGATGTGCCAATCAACTATGGAGTATACAGGAGATAGTAGTAAACTCTGGCTCGTGCTGCATCACTAACATACTCTCCTAAACTATTTTAAGAATAGAACTCTGTAGCTACCTTCTAGCAAACATAGTTACAAACCAAGTCTTGAATGTCTCTATAAACCCTTCCTAAGAAATTAGGGTGTTCATACGACCCCAAAACTTCTTCTATTGGCCCAACCAGCAACCTCCTTCCTCATCATCTAATAGAAATTCAACTAATGCAAGTCTCCTCTTAGGTGGATAATGCATCCCATGTAAAGTCGTATCTATTCTCATGAGTCAATCCCCGACTACCGTAGACTAAATGACACATGAAAGTATGAGAGGTTGTACCCTCATAAAATTTTGTAAATAGATGTCCATGTCATCAGGTCGATTACCAAAAACCAACATATAAGCCTCACCTATCAGCTATTCTATTACACCTACAATCTAAGAAACTACCTCATAACTAATCATAGGAGCTATACCCTAAACTTGAGTTGCCTAACTAGAGCTCTGACCATTGGTCATATTCGAATCTGGCCGATCCATCTTTAAGGAACTAAACATAGATGTATATGCCATATACATATGAAAAAGAAATAATATGAATGCCCAATACTACCTAGAACTAACTCACTCCTCTACAAATTTAATCCTATGGCTCATCTAATATTCATTTCTCCAATTACTGCCCTGATACGAAAAAGCTTGTCACGATCCGACTTGATATAACCCGACCAAACCACATAGGTTATACTATGCCCGATTATGGTAAAAAGCTGAGACTGACCCCAAGATTCAGTTGAAGAAATGCTGAGGAACTAAAACATCCAAATTATACACAACATAAAGCCACTACTAAATATAATATAAAGTAAAAGACCACTGAATCTCAAAAATAACTTATTTATATATCATCCAAAATACATATACAATCTGAGGTCAATCTTACAAGCATGTCTCTAGGTCATTCATGGATTATGCTCTTCTTCTTCTTCTTCTTCTCTTCTACAAAGATTTGTAGCAAAAAAGGAAAAAGAGATTCATTATGTAATAGATCTTATGCCTTAAAAAAATTTCTTTGGGACTAACACAACTTAATTCAACCATTATGATTTTATCTCAATTTTATTCCTTCTTTTTTCTCTTAAAATTTTTTTTCAAAAGCACAATTGCATTGCATTCCCATCATTTTTAGCATGACTCCTAATTTCTTTCCATTAGCTTAATATGGAAAAGGTAAATAGTTTGACAGGGATCAGTGCTCATTTCGAAGTATTAATAACCTGTTGTAAAAAAAAAAAAAAGTAGGACAAATGGACAATCATTATGAGAATAGTACAATAAATTTTAAATTCATCAAAACCCTAATAGGAGGAACCTCACCCTCATCCTTTCAATTTTAACAAGAATATTTACTAATAAGTGCATGTAACCTTCAGTGCTTAATCCCCATTAATCTTGATAGCCATGAAAGTAAGATTTGGTGCAATATCTTCCCTTTTGAAGCACAATCATTTTAGGCAAATCATTTATTAATAATATGAATTTTAATATAAGAATAGAACCCTAAAAATACAACCACTTAAATTTTGTGAGGAAAATAATGTCCCAATTTAAATCGCATATTTCTCATCCAAAATAAAAATTTATCTCCAACTTAAAAGCAAACTAATAATTTATACATCTACTGTTTTCACTAAAATTCTATGTTAAAACAACAAAAATAATCTTATAGAAGATTTTCCTTCTTGAGGAGGACAAACCATTGTATGTCAAGTGTACCTTATGTATTTAATTTTAAGATCATTTATTTTTCTATTACATCTCATAATGAACCACTTATTTAGGCTTTGTTTGGGATAGCTTTCTTACTGCTTTCTATAGCAGCTTTTTAGTAAAAAAATTTCAAGTTCAAAAAATTTTTATGCTAAATAAATATTTTATAAAACAGAAAGAAAGCTGCCCCAAACAAAACCTTGGACGTCATATTTTAATTACCTATAGCACATTTTAGACACCTCTTATAATATCTCTAATCCACCACCCATCTCGAATATTCGTTCTTACATATTTTGTATACTCTATTTGACGATCATGATTTTAATAATATATCTTTTGTACTTTAAAAAATCCCTTATGATACTCTTTTCAATGAATTACTTGATGAGCTTGTCATTCCTATTAAGGATGTTATATTTTCTTACTCAAACACATTTCTTATGACCTTAGCTTAATAATAATAATAATAATAATAATAACATCTGTTCTGACCTCTACCGTATCAAAAATTAGGTACAAGTGGCATAATATGTAGATATAAATGATCAAATAATTGCACAAAATTAGAAAAAGTCCTTTTATAATTTGTTTAATTTGATATACTCTAATAATTAGTTGAACTAGTATACTTCTATAGATGATTCATTTTTTGAGATCATCTAATCTAGTGCATCACAATGATTCCTTGCACTAACTAATTCATCAGTAGCACAAAATATTCACATTTTCACTTTTATATGTTAATACCATTTGACATAAATAATTAGACATATATAGAGTTACGCAGCCAAAACTTTGCATGAGCAAAAATCATTAATTTCAAAAATAAACCTCAATTTTGTTCATCCTAACTCGATATCAACATTTGCAATTTCAATGTTTTTTTAAGGCATCAAGATTAAAAAAAATAAATTATATAGTAAAAAAAAATTATAAGCAGAGAATATTTGCTTTCCATATTATCATTACATGTTACCTATAATTTCTCTTTACAAGTCTTCATATTTTAAAATCATTATATAATCATTTCATTATGAATGTTATTAAAAATATTTTTTTCCTTATAAGTACTCAGATAATCATTTGTCCAAGCATCTCTCATATAATAGTGTAAACTATTCTTTACAATTAAACAAGATCATTGGTTTAACAAGACATAGCTGAGAATGTCTAATAAACTATTGCTATAGCAATTGACAATAAGAGAACGACCTATCCAAATAAGAATATCAAAGAATAAATATTATTCTTCTTAATCTCTACTAATTTTTAAGCAAGATCTTCAATTCCTTTTTAATTCATGAATGCGTCACTAAATTTTATATCAATAATACAATTATCAAGATCTTATATGATAAGATCAATATTTTAAACATATGACGAATAAAATTTGACAAGACATATCAATCGTTCATTATAAAAAGCTGAAAATAAATCATAGATTCAAATATCCTACACACAAAAATAATTTTGTATTTATTTCATCAAATCCATTGTTGAGTACTTGAAGTTACATATTTATGATAAGATAAAATAATTTAATTTCATAATGATATATATTTATGATTGCTTGAACATTTTGTCATAATCTTCCAAGCATTACAAAATAGCATCCATATTTAAAACAATTATATGATTTTCTTCACAAAATAAACAAACCTTCTTTATTTGTTGTCCTAACCTTTCCCATCTTTCCAAGGCTTTAAAACCCTTCTTCCTCATAAAATTGAAAAAAAACCATCCAGGAAAAACAAAATCTGCTCTCTATAAATTTCCAAAAACCGAAACTTCCTCCACACTTAAGCAATTGATCTAAAAAACATACCTCCTCTAATTTTCTAAAATCCAAAAATCCTAATCTGAAGGTCCTATCCCCTTCCAAGTAAAGAAACCATAGTAAGGAAGAAATTGCCTAAATCAGCCAGCTAATCCCGACTCTTTGCAATCTTCCTTCCCCATTGCATCATTCTTTTCACCAACGTTACAAATATTTTCACCACATCCCCATCAATTAAACAAGATCATTGGTTTAGCAGGACAAAAGACAGAAGATGAAACTCTGAAGTACTAAGAGCTGAAGACCAGGTTGCAGGCTTAATGAACTGTGTGCACTACGAGCTAAGACCAGGTCACCAGACCATCGGTTCAATGTGCCGAAACTGCAAATAACGTATCGAATGATTTTGGAAAATACTTGCTCTTTATCTGTACTGACTGTTGTGAACGAGTAAAAAATGAGTAATTCAAGGTTTTTTTGCTTTCTTAACAGTATTGTTCTTTAATGTGCGTTGAAAAGTACAAATTGAGCAATTTAATTTCACTATAATCGATCCTATAAATGATTAAGCAGACTTTATTCAATCGAAAATACATATAGAGTAGAACTGCCTGCAATTAGATCACAAACTCAACTCTATTCCCTCGAGTCCAGTAGAAGTAATCCTTGAAAGTATTGGTTAATTACCAGTAATATACAGCAGGATTACGTTTTCCAGTGATTTTGTTCTGAAAAATAAGAAAAGTTCAGCATGTCTGAAGTCATAGCAAGGAAAAAAAAAATTATCTCAAACAATATTGACAGTGAAGGAGGCGTAAGGATAAGACTCCGCTTCAACCCCTATGCCAGCCACAACACCAGCGTCATCTTCAGATTTCCAGTAAATGCTGCACGATAAACAAGGAGTGATCAGCATTTTTAGTGGAGGACAAACGCTATTAGCATCAGGCACAGAAAACCAGGCATACATGCAACTTCTAACTTACAGAGCAAACATGAGTCCCACGCAACTGATCATCATCATTGGACTTCTCCTAAATATATGAGGATGGCTTTATGAATTTGTTTCATTTGTTTTTAACAAGTTGTTGATCAATGAATTGAATATCTTCTTTACAAAGCATTTTGAACTTCTATCCATATTATCATAGGTCTATCATTTGTCCTTCCTACTATAAAAATTTGTCTTTATATTAGAAAAAAAAAAATAACAGGCTAATGTAGGTTCGAATGAACCAACCATTATTAGTTTTGCCTTTAAATTGTAAGGGGAAAAGACACGGGCCTAAGTGAGCTAGAGACAAAAAGATAGAGAGAGAGATCAGGCAAGCCACCAAATAAGAGAAAGAGCTAGATCAAGGGACCGATCAGCCACCAATCAATTGAGACGAGAAAGAAATTGGTGGTGGTGGTGGGGGGGGGGGGGGGGGCAGGAAAAAGGAAGAAGGAAAGCTGAGGTCAAGTGAGGGAGACCAAAAGCAAGCACATGAAAGAGGAAGTGGAAGGGAGATCGAGAGTTGGCAAACGAGACAAAGAACAAGCGAGCGGTGATATCAAGTGGTTGACGGAAAGCAAGGTAAGCCTTTTAGTTTCAAATGAAATATTGTTTAAGAAATTTTTTTATTTAAAATAATAATAACTCAAGTAAACATTAGATTTTAATTTACAAATAAATACTAAAATTTTAAAATTTTGAGAGACAAAGAATGCAATTTAGATGATATATATATAAAAAAATTGGTTGATATTTAAAATAGTGTTAGAATCTTATTTTGTCAAAAAGAGGAGGATTAATATTATTAAATGAGAGTTTAATAGATATTAATATTTTAAGGTATAGAGATTTTAAACTTAATTTTTTTGAAGTGAATATAAAAGGAACTAGCAAATTGAAATTAATAAGAAAATTTTAAATTTAACTTATGCAAAGTTCTATGTTTTTATTATAGGATCTGAAAATTCCCATCATGGCCTATCAACTAGGAGAGTTATAATAGCCAAATTTTCAAAAGAAATATTAGATTTGAGATAAGACACTACTCACAGATTTAATCATCATTTTGTGAGGATTTTTTGAATTGGTTTCACGTTTCTCATAGACAAAATCTCCTATGGTTAATTACTCCTTTCAATAATAAGAGAAAACTTTTGATTAATGCTAGTCATTAGTAGTCAATAAGTGTGCAATGTATAGTGGCAATAATTTGAATTTTGAATTGAAAATTTACCATTCTATACTTAAGCAAATGGTGGGCAGAAATTTGAAATATGAATTTCATTTTAAATGGCATGCACATTTTTTAGTGCACCTGCATGCATTTACACGCTTGTTAGTGAACCAACATAATAAATTTACACATTTTTTATGCATTAATATGCTTGTTGGTGAGCCTCTGTAACAAATTTGCATGTTTTTCAGTTTATTTGATAGTATATTCGTACACTTTTAACGTACATTATTTATTAAATTTTTTATATTTGAAATAATAGCATGTTTTTTGAGAAGCCGCACACTTTTTAGGGTAACAATGTACTTCTCAAAATAATGGCATGTTTCTCGAAATAAAAACATAGTTCTCGAGGCTATTGCACAGCTCTTGAGGCAATAGTACAATTTTCTAGGTGATGCTTTTAGAAGCGGCAACATACTTCCTGAGACTATTGCAAATTCTTCAAGACAATAACACGTTTCTCAAGGTGATTGCATAGTTTTTAGGGCAACATCATGCTTCTCAAGGTGATTGCATGTTCTTCAAGGTGATAATATATTTCTCGAAACAATTGCACATTCTTCGAGGTGGTAATGCACTTCTCGAGATGATTGTACCTTGTTTAGGGACGCAATGCACCTGTCAGGGCGATTGCATGTTCTTCGAGGTGATAATACACTTCTCAAGGTGATCTTGCTCTTTCCGAGGTAACGACATGCTCCTCAAAGTGATTGCATACTTTTTGAAGTAATGTCCCACTTCCCAAAGATGTTGCACACTTCTTATAATGGTGACACTTTTAAAGAAGGTGACACGCTTCTCGAGAAAATATATTTTCAAGGTAATTGCCAATTTCTCGAGCCAATCACACTTTTCTAAGCAACTACATGCTTTTTGAGGCAATGGTACACCTCTCGAGTGCTGTGCAGCCCTCAAGGCAATTGCGCTTCTTGATGTAATTGCATTTTTTAGGCCACTACAAAGTTCTTGAGGTAATAGTGTGCTATTTGATATGATTACATGCTCTTCAAAGTAATGGCACGCTTCTCTAGGTAATTGCACTCTTTGAAGTGGTGCATTAAAATTTTATTATTACAATTTTATGTGTGCATGATTTTAGAAATATCTAAATTTAATTGTTTGCACGGATGTGTATCATTAAAATACGTATATATTTTTATTTTTAAAAATTTTAAAGTATGCCTACCATCCACTTGCACATGTCTGTTATGGATCCAGTGGCATTTAAATCCTGCAATCTTATTCTCACTGTTGTTACTTAAGTAATTTAACTTTTAATTCAATTCATTTTTAGGATTAGCTTTTTACATTCAAAATTCCCTCTATAGATTGTTCTTGTTTAAATTTGCTCAATTAAAATTTTAACAATCTCCTACTATTTCTCCTGTGCAAGGGGGGTTAATGAGAGTACTAAGCCTACCCACCACGTCCTTTGATTTTGTATAACACCACGACCAAGGATCTTCTATCCCACCATGCCAAAAAAGGAGTGCATGAGTCTTTATGTACTTGTTTTAAAATTTATAGTGTTTTCCCCGCCGTTCAAAAAAGACGTGCACATAAATTTAAATATTTCTCTACAACAACAACAACATCAAGCCTTTATCCCACTACATGGGGTCGGCTACATGAATCCTTTTTCTCCATTGTGTCTTGTTAAAAGTCAAATTCTCGTTTAAATCTAATAAAGAAAGATCATTTCTAATATTTTTTAACCAAGTCTTTTTAGGTCTACCTCTACCTTTCTTAACATATGTCAAATCTAAGATCTCTACTTTTCTAACCGGGTCATCGGGAGGCCGCCATTTTATGTGACCAAACCATCTAAGGCGACTCTCTCTAATCTTATCTTCCACTGGAGCTACTCCAACCTTTTCACGAATATGCTCATTTCGTATCCTATCTCTAAGGGTAAAGCCACTCATCTACCTGAGCATCCTCATCTCTACAACACTTAACTTAGAATTATGCTTCTCTTTTAATGGCCAACATTCGGCACCATAAAGCATTGCAGGTCTCACCACCATCTTATAGAATTTTCCCTTAGGTTTGAGGGGTACTTTTCTATCACACAATAAGCTTGATGCATTCCTCCACTTCAACCATTCAACTTGGATTCTGCTGATAATATCCCCATCTATTTCACCATCACCATGAACAATAGATCCAAGATATCTAAAACGTGTACTCTTATTAATGACTTGATCGCCCAAAGTCACAATCCCCTCACTAGGTCTATTATTATTAAAATTACACTCTATATATTCTGTTTTAGATCTACTCAAACGAAAACCTTTAGACTCTAAGGTTGACCTCCACAATTCTAGTATACCTTCAACTCCCTCTCTAGTCTTATCAACAAGAAGAATATCATCAGCAAAAAGCATACACCAAGGTACATCCTCTTGCAAATGTCTAGTGAGAACATCCATGACTAAAGCAAAAAGATATGGGCTTAAGGTTGATCCTTGATGTAATCCAATCGAAATAGAGAAATACTTGGTCAAACCACCTTGTGTTTGAACACAAGTAATAGCTCCTGCATACATATCTTTAATGATTTGAATATAAGTGTTATTAACTCCTTTCTTTTCAAGAACTCTCCAAAGCACTTCTCTTGGAACTTTATCATATGTTTTTTTCTAAATCAATAAATATCATACATAAATCCTCCTTATTCTCTTAATAAATGTATGGCTTCCATAGTAGACCTACCCGGCATGAATCCAAATTGATTTTAAGAAACATTAGTATCACGCCGCAACCTATGCTCCATAACTCGTTCCCATAGTTTTAAAGTATGACACATTAACTTAATTCTTCTATAATTCGCACAATCTTGTGCATCACCTTTATTCTTAAAAATAAGGATTAACACACTCATTCTCTACTAATCTGGCATTTTTTTAGTCTTTAAAATAGTATTAAAAAGTTTAGTAAGCCAAGAAATTCCTTCATCTCCTAAGCATTTCCGCACCTCTATTGGAATATCATCAGGTCCAACAGCTTTTCCACCCTTCATTTTCTTTAAAGCCTCTCTAACTTCGGTTTTACTAATCCGCCGATAAAAATAGAAATCTTTATTTTCTAAAAAACCATGCATAGGGCTTACCCGTCATATCATGAATATCACCTACAACTTTCCCCACCATGCTAAGAAAAATGCGCACAAGTTTCACTCGTCGTACTAAACACATCACAATCGAGATTTTAGATATTTTTAAGTTTTATAAATTTATACCTTCATGCATAAGGCAGGCGACAAGATGACGAAGGCAATGAGTTCGAAAACCAAGAAAAGTTTATGTAGAAGGAATAAGGAGTAGCTACTCTCAATTTAGAGAGAGGACTAGAGGGAGAAAATGATAGAGGGGTAAAGATACAAATAATACTCTCTGTTTAGAAAGAGAGGGGTGTAGTTGGATTTGGCTAGTGGCTGGGAGGTATGGGTGTTGGCGGCGGTCGAAGGAGGAAGAGGCTGACGTAGACGACGGGGAGCACTGATGACTTAGAAAGGTGGAGTCGTGGCTATTTGTGGAGATATAGGTGGAAGTTAGAAGAGTTGAAACAGACCGGCGATTTGAAGGTGTTGGATTCAGTTAAGTGACCCAGCAAATGGCTGAAGGGAAAGGAGAGGTTGCAGTTTGGTGCTTTGGCTGGATAGATGGAGTGGTGGAAGAAGAAAAGTGAGGTGTCGCCAGCGATTGGGGTTCATGAAAGCGGCTAGCGGATTTGGGGGCTAGTGTGGAGGTGATTGGAGAGGATCTCGGTAGGGGCTGCTATGTAGCTCGACAACGAGCTAGTGAGCCACTGAGAGGCGGAAAAACTAAGAGAGGATTGGTGTCATTGGTGGCTAGTTGGGGTTGGGAGCAATGGG
This sequence comes from Dendrobium chrysotoxum, assembly GCA_019925795.1. Classification (NCBI taxonomy): domain Eukaryota; kingdom Viridiplantae; phylum Streptophyta; class Magnoliopsida; order Asparagales; family Orchidaceae; genus Dendrobium; species Dendrobium chrysotoxum. The sequence continues at coordinate 44,336,259 of CM034306.1, read as the reverse complement.
TTTGGGTTGCGTGGGCTGTAGGAGGCATAGGCCTGGTGCGTTTGGGTTCAAGTAGGAAGAAGAAGAGGAGTTGGTTTGGTAGGGTCAACCGTCTGTGAAAGTACGCAAAGAGGAGAAAGGTGGGTAGAGATAGCCAACAACTATAGTTGTGACAATGAAGAGCAAGAGGAAGGTCACAGATTCATATAGTGAGGAGTAAGAAGAGCTAAGATAAATTAAAGTGGGAAGTGTGCGGCTTGCGAAGTGGGAGAAGAATCACATGAACAAAAAATTAGTGGGAGGAATTTAGTTGACATGTGAGGGTTTGGAACAGTGTAGGTGGTTGGGCATGGAGAGCTGGCGAACAGCATGATTTGCATGAGATAACAGGATAATTAGATGGATTTGCAAACAGAGATGTTCAGGCTACGTTGTGCATCGTTACTTTTGTAGAAAACCGTTTTCAATTGTACTCACTTGAATTGAATGCGAGAGGTCATTTCTTAGTATTTTTGACATTTTGAACACAATAATATGATTCATTTTATGAGTGGGTGATGTTTACATGAACTCGCACAATGTCTCAAACATGATAGTTGTTTTCATTGTTTGTTCAATCAAATTATGTAAAAAAGATTCCCCCTACATAAATTTGGTGTCCTAGATGTGTCAATGTAATCCAATTCAGGAACAGACAACATTTTGAATTGTTTCGATTGCTGTCAAAGTGTTACGATTTCATTTCGCATAACGTTGCATCACTTAGCTGACATTCTCTTCACACATGTTAGAATCAATTGTGGGATGCATATGGAGGTCAACATTTATATTATAAAATTTAATTTGAAATGTTAAGCTTGTAAGCGATGATAGTCTATATACTTAATTAAAAACAAAAATAAACTAAGTGAGACTGATATATTTAATTGATGGCAAGATATTATAAAATAATGAGATCAATTCATAGTACAAAGAAATAAGAAATTAATTAGCAAGGACATTGTATATGTATGATTGCAGGTATTCTATTAAAAGATATGGAGTTAAAGACAAACACAAAAGCAAGTCATTTTAGGTTAAGATGCGTAATTACATTTCCATTTTATAGTAATAAATGCCATTCTTCTAAATTTATTACATTAATTATTGTGGCCTCTTATATGCATTGAATAACATTCTTATTATCATAAATATTGCTATTAAAAATTGTCTAAATTGATTTTCTCTTCTCATGTATGTAATCCTAGTATTGATGAAAATTATTTAGTACTCGTTATATTTAAACATCCCATGATTATTTCATTAAATGTATGTAAAAGTTATTATTTAAAGTAAATGCATGACGGAAAAAAATACAAATCATATGCTATATAGGAATGAATGCATATTCTTGTTAACAAATAGAGTTCACCCCTCATGATAATGAGGACGCTAATGTACCCACGCATTGATGACTTTACCTTCCACCTCAGACAATAGCAATATGACCTACGCCCTGCTAAGCTGATGGAGGATATATCGACCAAGGGTGAGTTGATGATACTTTTTCAACTTAGCCAATAACAAACATAAACTACATCATGTTCTGCTGACAAAGGAAGTATTGACCAGAGATGATTTAACTTATGTATAGATGGTGCTCCTAAGGCATATGTATTAGTATATAGTAAAATATAAATTAAGATAGGATGAGTTCTTCATGGCAAGATGGACTTATAATTTTATCATTGTACATCACTTGTATTATGACGGAATGTTTATGGTCATAGTTGATATGCAAATAATAAGTCTATTTTATGATTTCCTTAGAGTGTAAAATGATGACTAACATGCATATATTGCTTTCTTATTTTTTAATTTGAGTTACTAAGATTTAGAAACTTTTATCTACCTACTAAGTTATGTTGATAACTCACCATTAAATTTAATCAATATTTTCAAAATAAGATCTTGAAAACTAAATGAATGAACAAGAGAACGATATTTATTTAATATCAATGATTACCAAACAATAGTAGGTACTTTTGTTTAAAATAAATTTTATGCAATCATGGCTCTTTTGTGTATTGGATGATAATATTACAAGAATATTATTTTGATATTTATTTTGGTATTAGCATAAGTAATTTAAAAACTTCATCCGATCATCTATTCCTACATTGGTATTCCAAGCTCCCACGCCGGGTCATGACATCTAATCCTCCGACACTAATTTTATTTACCACTTTATCAAACAATTTTATCTTTATACCATTTTTTATACAAGCTAAAACACTTAAGTCTATTTTTAACTTTTTTATTATCAAAAAATGTAACTTCAATCATTATTTTAATATAATCATTAGTTAATTTATCGTACATAACTTTTTCACGCATAAATCTTAGCATTCTCATTTTCAACATATTTGACTCAATTAGTGGCAATTGTTTTTAGTACCAAATACTCAAATTCATACGGCATGAGCCCAATAACAATTCTAAGAAATTTAATTTAAAACCACCATAATATTATTAACTATAAAAGTTATATCCTTATATATATATCCTAAATCTTCTTAATCAAATATAACCATAACCTATCCTAAAACAATGTTGATTGAGAATTATTAATAATACCATCATAAAAATTACATATCATATATTGGATCTTTATTCTATTAATTCTACGTTTCCTATCTTCTAAACATTTCTCTAGTATTCTAACTTTTCAATTCTTTTAATAAATATATCACTAATTAGAACTATATTTTCTACAAAAAAATATATATATACCAAAATGTCTAACTTTAACAATGCTTTTATAAGCATATTCATAACCAATACAAATAGATACAAACTCAATTTTAATGTGCACGATGCTCTATTTAAAATCTTGTAGACGCCTTCTGTCCGCTTGTATCCATGTTGCAGATCCGGTCGCATAGCATCACAGCTTATAGATGCCTTCTATCTGCTTGTTGCAGATCCGATGGCGTGGCGTTGCAGCTTGTAGACGCCTTCTGTCTACTTGTACGAGTGTTGCAGATCCGATTGTGTGGCGTTGCAGCTTGTAGACGCCTTCTATCTGCTTGTGCGAGTGTTGCAGAACCGGTGGTGTGGCGTTGCAGCTTGCAAACGCCTTCTGTTTGCTTGTTCGAGTGTTGCAGATCGGGTGGCGTGGCGTTGCAGCTTGTAGACGCCTTCTATCTGCTCATACGAGTATTGCAGATTCGGTGGTATGGCATTGCAGCATGTAGACACCTTCTATCTGTTTGTGCAAGTATTGCAGATCCAATGGCGTGGCATCATGATGTGCTTGGTCTCACTTAGGAATTTGTAAACGCCTTTTGTCCGCTTGCATGGATATTCTGGATCGGGTGGCGTGGCATCGTAGGTGTGAATTGCTTGCTGCTTTAGGCAGATAGGCTGTCATGCACTAATGAACCTCCTACTGTGACGTGACTGATCAGTGTGTTGGGCTTTATTTGGCGTGCATCATAAATGCAGTTTTGTTCACTTCATCTTCTGTATATTGCCCTCTCCTTCAACATTCAATCCACAAGATTGTACTTCTACTAACATATGCACTATACGGTGTATCAAGAACTTTCCGTCTGTCGTCTGCAAGTGAACTAATCTATTCGGTGTGATAGCCTAGCGTCGTAAATGTGATGCTTCAATTTATTAGTGGCCCACGGTTTTTAACTATAAATTTCTTGCTTTTGCTTACAGGTGAATCGTAGCATTTCGTTATAAATCGTTCGTTACCTTTTGCGAGCGAGTGATTGCGTATTGAGAGTTTCGTTGGAGATTTCAAAGTCACTCGTTGTCGTATACGGACTGCTGCGTACACGACAAATTTCTTGTAGTGGCTCGTAGATGCTCATATTTATCACAGGCTCATTGCTTTTGTTTGCAGACAATGTATGACATTCATCGTCTATTACACTGTATATGTTTGTAAAAGATTTTGTCATTTGCAAGCAGGACCGCTGTATGTATTGCAAACCCTCCATCATCATCTACGGGTAAGTGGCACAAAATGCAAATATTCTAGTGCTACTCATAGGTAGACTATTGTACACATGGCGGGTCATCTGCTATTATTTGCAAATGTTACTACGGCTCATTTGCTTCTTTCTGCATGATGAGCTTTCTGTAGTGGCTCGTAAGAGTCTACATTTGTTGCATATTCTCCGCCTTTGCTTGCAGGGGGAGTTAGTGTATTTGGTTGTAGTGTTGCTAGCCATCACTTGTGGGTATACTACTGTATGAATGAGGAGTCCCCTACAGCAGCTTGTAGGAGGGTTTTTGTGCTGCGCTATGTTCATTGCTGATATTTTCATGCATGTTAACTAACGAATGATCACATTCATTGTGTATTGCTCATCATTAATTGCAGGCGAGTTAATGAGTTTGTTTGCAAGTTGTTTGACATTAGCTACAAGCTAATCGGCATTTTAGCTACAAGGGAGTCATATTCCTCATAATTTCCTCACATACGTCCTGTTGATGGATTACTGTCTTCTTTGCATGTCAACCATTGACGGCCAAATGGGCTGCACTACTTTCTTCATGCATATAGGTTGGCAGGTCTTCATCCGATGCGCCTCCATCCTTTCTGTTTGTGGAGGATTACTGATGTGAGTGTCGTATACTAATTATTCGATCTTTGCTTGTAGAGGGTGTGCCGCATTCGTATGAAGGAATTATCATAACCATTGCATGTCGGCTATCATTGTTCACTAAGAAGTGTTATATTTATCCACGAATGGTTGACATTGATCGCATGGGTGTCATTGTATTCATTGTATGTCCACTATCATCACTTGTAGAGAACTACCATATTTGTTGGCATTTGCATGATCTATGTATATAATATACACATACATTGCTTGTTGCCTGTTATTCCCTTTATATAAATTGTTGTATGCATGATGAGTTCATGATTCTCACAAATAGATGAACTATTAGTGGACGTTTGCATTCGTCGTACATTATATGCCAAACCCTTCTTCTTGCAGAGGACTACAGCTTTCACTTGTTAGCTAGCTGATGTTAGTTGAAGGGATGTTGTAGCATCCACTACATGCCTCTTGAATTAATTCGTAGGTTCGCAAGCTACTGCGCCCATTTATATATATTTCGTTGCCATTCACAACTCGTTCACTGCTATCGTCTATGGGTGGATTACTGTGCTTGCTTGCGAGTTGACCGGCATTGACAACAAGATTTCACATGATTGATTGAATGTTAATATTGACCACAAGATGTTGTATTTGTTGTGTATCTTCTACATTACGTTCATGAATGACATGCATTGCTCTCATCTTGCCCCTATGAGTGAGTTGTTGTGCTTGTGCAAGCATTATGTTTATGTTCATAATCATGTGCAGGTTGTTGCCCTTTGCTTGCAATGAGTTTTCTATTTGCTTGTTGATGCTCGCATTTGAGTTAATATGTTAACCCCCTTGATATTGGTTGAAAGTCTTATGTTGTTGATTGCAAGCATGTCATTTCATTTTTATCTGATTATTTCTTGCGAGCATGCTATATCTGGGGTTCGTTGTCCACTATAGGTTCTTGCCCTTTGTTTTCAATTAATTAAAAAACTATTATTTTACAAATTATGATCTCATTGTAAGCATTATGTCCTATTCCCTACATCATATTCGAGTTCAATTCATTGTTGTTTTGATTCAAGCTCAAGTTCACTGTGCTTAGTTCAAATTCAAGTCCTCTGTCGTTCTTTTGCAAGTGCATTTTGCTTAAATTTGATCCCCTGTCGGTGTTCAGAAGCCTCCCGGCATCTCCCCCGTTTAGGAGAAATTCCAGGAGTCTGGGCCTTCTGCCACGCTAAAGAAAATCGTATATGATAGATGTCGGATCGCACCACAGCTGTAAATCTTCAATCCCACCACGCCAAAGAAAGGCGTGTATGGGTCTTCGGGTTACCTATTTGAAATGCACAATTGTTTTCCCCGCCGACACTGAGGCACGTACATGTACTTAAAAGTGTCCCCGCCACGCTACGAGAGCATTTACAGGGCCTACCCACCTCGCCGTAGGCACTACACCAGGTTCCCTTCCCACCACGCTAGAAAAAAACATGTATGGGTAGTTTTCAGTGCGCTGTGAATGCCGAGAGCAGGATTTAAATTTTAGAAATTATACCTTGGCATGATGGAGGTCGGCGACGACGATGAATATACACAAAATCCATATTTTCTCTCTCTTATTTATTCATTCTTTTTTTTTGGTATATACATGTATAAATATATATACTTAAATAATGTCAATAACAATAGTAACGATAATAGTTAATTTAAACCATGATAACATCAGTATTAGCATAAACCGTTAATATTATTGATTAGTAATAACAACTAATATACGAGGCAAAATATGTTGTATAGTCTGAACTGTTGAAGTAGAAGTGTGAGAGCCGAGTTGATTGAAGTCGATGTAGGAATTGCAAACAGGGAATGTGAATACTACTAGTACGTGAGAACTGCTCATGGGCTTTTTACTTGGGCCTTTTGTGGGTAATTAGTGTGAGTGGGCTATTTAGAGAGGAATTGAGGGAGGCAAGGACTTGGATTGCGGCTAGCTGGGAGATCGGGTTAAGGGTTGATGGTTGGGCAGGCACAAAGATCAAAAGGGCTAGCGTAGGGTTGAAGGCTGGAGTCGGTCAGCTGCTAGGCGCGGTGAGGGAGTCGCGAGGGACCGAAAAAGCTCAGCAATGGGTATCGACTCGTTCATTGGATTCGACAGTTGCGGCCTTGTGGAGCTGATGGGAGGTCGTTTGTGGCTTTGTGGTCGGCAAGTAGAAGAGATCGAAGGGGTTCGGCCACAAGAAGGCTCGATCGAGTGTGAATCAGGCTTGGATGTGTGGAATCAGCACAAGGAAAGATCATTGGCTTCGTGCTTGAGGTTGGCTTCGGCGCAATGACGGAGATGGAAGTTGGGTTTGCAGATTTCAGTGGATTGAAGCGGCTCTAGCATGAGGTAGGGAGAGGAGGTGGACTGGAGAATGCAGAAGGCTGGATGGGAGGAATATGACGGATGGAAGCAGAGACTTGCAGCTAGATTCAGTTGAGAGGGGATCGAATGAAGTTTGGCTGGAGTTTGTGTGTGGGAAAGAAGCGAATGAAGCCTTGCTCTTCTTCGTTTTATCAACTCATATAGGGGGCTGAAGCTCGAGCACGGAATGGGTTACTGTAGTACGTTCAGAAATGGGGTCGAACTGCAGGAGATGGGCAATGTAGCGATGGCGGATTTGACAGGTATGCATATATCATTTTTATTTGGCCATTTTTTGTCTGCTATAGAGGTCAACACTAATATAAATATTTTCTGTTTTTATTATAATTTCATGATATACTAATTATTAATTATAAATTTAAAATTAATTAAATATTATAGTATATATTAATTAAAATAAGTTGCAAGTGTCTACTAAATTGATATTATGTATAATTTAATTATAATTATTTTTATTTTATAATATTATTTAGTTATATTTTAGGAGCTCATTGGATAGCTCAAAAATACTTATTAGATATATTTGTGAATGAACTTTTTTGATAGTTCAAAAACCCTCGGTAGATATGTTTATGAATAGACTCGTTTAACAACTTAAAAACACTCGCTAGATATGTTCGTAAATGAGTACATTTGGTAGTTTGAAAATGATCACTAGATATATTCGCGAACAAGCTTGATGTAATTGCTTGTTAGTAGGCTCGATAAGACTAGTTTGTTAAGCTAATGGAAATCTTGAAGAAGAGCTCATTTATATCTCGATAAGGCTCATTTGTTTAAAGCTCGGTGAGCACAAAATAAACCAAATATGAATCAACCACAAATCAGACATGAACATCCATTAAATTAAATGAGTCAAGCTTGAACACGAATAAAAAAGTTGGAATCAAGCTTGAACAAGTTAATAATAAATGAACTCAAACATGAACAAGCACCTGCTCGACTCAGCTCAGCATGTTTGCAACCCTATCAAGAACTATTCAATTTTGAAATTATGCAAATGATTGAATTTGTCAATAATTATAATAAAAATAAAAAATCAAACATCATGTAAGAATCGATCAAGAACTAAAAAGAGATATCTAAATAACCATTTTTGAAATTATAACAATAATGGTATGTAATAATCATATGCTTAAGGCACCTTTACTTATTGGATAAAAAGCATACTTTTTTTTACTGCACATATATCACTGTGGGCTCCGAAAATTCGGCCCCGGCCTCCGCCCGCCTTTTTTTGTGCTTTCTTTTCGGGGGGAGTTTTAACAGGATAAGTTCCGGGGTAAATTTTGGAAGGCAGATGGGTTTGTAGATAAGACACTACCCAGAGATTTCGCCCTCATTTTGTGAGGACTTTATGATCTGAGTTCTGGTTTCCTATAGGCGCAAGCCCCTATAGTTAATTACCCCTCTCGATCACGAGAGAGAACTTTCGATTAAGGCTAGTCGTCGATCAGATACGTAGAAAATACGTGCATCTGGAATATAGTAGCAGCATGAGATTGAAGCTTGGAAATTGAGGGGTTGATATTTAAAATGGAAATTTTCACCATCTTGCACTTAAAGCGGATGGTGGGGGAATGGATGATGGACCCGATCAAGATCCCATGGTTCCGTCATCCCGGGCCATCGTGGTCCCTGGTCTATTTAGTCAGAGGAGGTAGTCGACCCAACCTGACAGAAGGATCCTTGTCGGCAGCCATGGGTTGCTTCGTCCAAGGGTACCTTATAGACCTGGGGTGAATATTTGTCTAAGGGGACAAATTTGAATCCACCTTAGCTAACAGAGGGCTTTATGCCCTATCAATCATATCCTATTGATTCATATCTCAAGGATTTGATGCCATTGGGGAGCATACGGGCTCTGGCCATAACCATAATATAATGGTGCCATTTGGCGGCAACCACCTGGTTCAGAGGGCCCCGAGTCATAACCGTTTATCCTGCAGTGCCATTTGGCGGCGAAACTGCCGGTTAGAGGACTCGTACCACGTCCTTGCTGGCAGGAGATTGTTTGAGAATGGATCCTAGTGATATTTTCGACTAGGCATTGGCTCTATGCGAGCTAAAGTAAATTTTAACTTGTCCACCTCGGCAAACTGTTGCGGAGGATGGATGGATTTTGCTTTAAGCGGTTTGATAGTTGGATTTCAATTTTTAAATATCTGGAGTTGGAAAGATTTTTGGATTTTTGGATGTTTGGATGGCATTTTAAATTATTTGTATGAACCCCTCCGGTTGATATTAGCGTTCAACACGGCCATCATCGGGGTGCGGGGTCATTCATATTTCATTGATTTGAACCTTGTTGACTCTGTCTAGTGATTGACAGAGGATCGGGTTTCGTAGGCTTTATGCCCTTGTTAGTGAATTCTCTTGATTATAGGCCTTGAAGGCCTAATATAAACGTATAAAATAAATATCTCGATCGTCCTCACGACCGTATATTTATTTAATAGTTCGAGCCGTGTCAACTCCTTTCTACTTGAATAGAAGGATCGGGCTCGAACTTGAATTCACTTATTGACCCGCGCAGCATCCCTAAACGTCACGTGTGTACCAATAACACGCTCGTTGGGGCCCGTGCGGGTGTCTAGGGGCATTTTATAATTATTTATTGAACATTGTCTACTCCTATCTGCTTGCATAGGAGGATCGGGTTCAAATCTATTGACCCGCGCAGCATCCCTAGACGTCACATGTATACCAATAACACGCTCGCCGGGGCCCATGCGGGTTATGATTATATTTTCCCCTTTTAGTGTACCTATGTGTATACAAATTAAAGTGCACATGTGTGGGGGTATTCTTGGAATATTTATACACGCCTTCTGTCCGCTTGCATGAAAGTTGCGGATCCGGTGGCATTGCGTTGGGATTTCATTTGGGGATTTGTATGCCTTCTGTCTGCTTGCATGGATGTTGCAGATCCGGTGGCTTTGCGTCGTACGATCTCCCCAACTATTGCTGGTAGGCAGGTAGATATTTTCATTCATATATTGGAATTGACTTCAGGATACTGCATTTACTGAAGTCTTTCTGCATCTACCCACGAGTGACATGTTTTACATACATCTGTACTCGTAGAGAGATTGTATGTATTGAAATCTGTATATATTGCAGATCTTCCTCCTTGGTTGCATGCTTGTAAGCCAACTATCTCTTTCACTACATGTCTTTTATATGCAGTCATAAGAATCTTTGTTTGTTGTGGACCCTTGGACCTCCTTTGTAGACCTTTGTTCTTTCATTGATATCTAGTTAGGTAATTCAACCTATCACTCATCATTTGTATATGATTTGCACTAGTTGTTGAGATGCTTTTGTACATAACAAGCCTTTCATTTGACTTTTGTCCGAATACTTGGCATTTGCGATCGCCTTGAGTCACCAAAAACTGTATTTTTATGAATGAATTTACAAGAGTTCGGCATACCAATTTGTAAGTTCTTTGTGATTCGCAACGAACTTGATGTCATCAGCATCTTCATCCCGATTGAAATGATCAACATTCCATTGGAAATGTTATGTTATTGTTCGAATGAAATTCCTCATTGCTCACTCATCTTACCTATATTCCAGTTTGAATTGGATTCATATTGTAACTCATTTGAGTTCAATTTGTCTCTATCCACTGTACGAGTTTCCTGCAGTTCGAATTTTGTTCCAAATTGAGTTCAATCTGAGTTTGCTTGACTTGAGTTTGAATTCAGAATCATCCAAATGAAGTTCCTTATGGTCCTGAGATTGATTCAAATCTCACTTGATGTTGTATGGTTTGAGTTCAATGGCCACAAGTGCATATTTTAAGTTCGAGTTCATGAGCTCAAACTCGATTCAATCAGAGTCCTTTGTAGTCAAGTTCAAGCTTCACTTAATTTCAGTGTCATTGTTTGCATGAGGTTTGAATCCTTGCATTTGTTTGACATTGGAATGTTACTGCTTGTAGGAATGTCATTTAATAGTGTTTGCATTCCAATCATCATGACGGCTCTTTGACATTTGTTGGAGATTTCATGTCATAGCTTATAGGTAGAAACTTTTATTCCTTTGCAAGCAAGTTGTACTTAGAGTTCCTTGTTTGATACAAGTTCAATTCGAGTCCTTCGTATGTGTTCATTGCAAGTCTTCTATACATGCCCATGAAAGGATGTTCATATTCATTGCATGATCCTTGTAGTAACTTGTAGGTATACTATTGTTCATTATAGGAACATCATGTATTTGTCTGCATTACATCTCTTCTGTTGTTGCTTACAAGTACACTTCTTGTATATGACCGTTAGTGGGTTATCATGCTCATTGTAGTTTTGCAATCACTTCAAGTCACCAAAAATATTGAATTTCAATATCATTTGCATATCGCTCAAATTTCTTATCTTTCAAGTTTGATTTGAGTCCATGCTCTTGTTATCCAAATCAAGTTTAAATGTTCAAATTATGTACAAGTTCAGCTCAACCTCTATGTTCCCTGCTGTCCAAGAGTTTTTAAGTTTGGCTCATTGTTGTTCATTGTCACTCGTTTGAGTTCAAATCCATTTAAAATCTATTTCATTGTTCATTTCAAATTATTTTGTTGTTCACTTGAGTTTGAGTTCTAGTCCAAGTCTTCTGCTCTTGAGCTCAAATAAGTCCAGGTACAGTCTTAAGTTCACCCGAAATTTCGGCAGCATTCCGGCATCTCCCCCGTTTAGGGGAAATAACGGAAAAACTGGGCCTTTCCCACCACGCTTAAGAAAGCGTGTATGGTAGGTGCCCTCTTTCGAGGACACCGCGGCCGTGTAAAGTCTTCAATCCCCCACCACGCTTAAGAAAGCGTGTATGGGTCTTCGACGTACCTGAAAAAGCAAAGCATTTGTTTCCCCGCAGGTACAGAGCCGCATACGGGTACTTAAAATTGTCCCCACCACGCTAAGAAAAGCGTGTATAGGGCCTACCCGCCTCGCCGTAGGTGTCGCACCGGGTTCCCTTCCCACCACGCTTAAGAAAGCGTGTATAGGCGGTTTGCCGGCTCGACACGAACGCCGAGGATAGGATTTTGAGGTGATTACCCGCCTCGTTGTAGGCGCCGCACCGGGGTCCCATCCCACCACGCTTATGAAAGCGTGTATAGGCGGTTTTCCGGTCCGCCGCGAACTTCGAGAGCGAGAATCTGAGTTAGAAAATTATACCTTTGCAAGCGTCGAGGTTGGCACGTGGATCGAGGTGAGAGAAGAGCTCCCCTTTTTTTTTTTGATATTTTTCTCCTCATCTTTCTTTATATATATATATATATATATATATATATATATATATATATATATATATATATATATATATATATATATATGTTAAATAGATGTATATAATATATATATACAAATTAATACTTAAAGATTTTTATAACATATATGTAAATTAATACTAATAAATAATATTAATATAAACCTAATTTAAATCACCTTAGGGACTTGGCTTGCTTGCGGTTAGATCAGAGAGGGAGATGGGCTGAGCTCGGGCAGGAGGCGACTATGGGGGGGGGGGGCTTCGGCTACTGGAAGAAGGTAGGGGAGTTTTCTTCCTCTCTCTCTCTCTCTCTCTCTCTCTCTCTCTCTCTCTCTCTCTCTCTCTCTCTCTCTGGGCCGGAGACTTGCGAATAGGGGAAGGGCGACGGGAGTAGCTCAGGGTCGTGGGCGGCAGAGAGCAGGTGTTAGCTTGGGGTCGGGATCGGCTACAGGAGAGGAGATCGGATGAATCAGAGCTTCAGCAGGGCAGGAGACGGCTTGGCTTTAGGTGGATTTCGGACCAGGTATGCGTGGGAGTCTCGACTGGAAGAGGTAAGGTCGGAAGGTAGGGCAGGGGGAGATCGGAGGCTTTGCGAGAGGCAGAGAGATTGGGTCGTTCGTGTTGGGGTTTCGGGTAGAGGGCGACGAAGGGAAGAAGTTGGGCACGGGAGTTCTGCGAGAGGAGGAAGTTTCGGTAGTGCCGGAGAAATGAGCGAGAGAGGGTGATATTTAACGACGGGAATGGAGAGGAACCGAGGCGGGATTTGAGGAGGATTCGCGGCTGTAGTTGCGGGATATCCGGGAAATGATCGCGAATCAGAGCAGCTCGCAGGATTTCTGGCGGGATTTGCGGGTTGGACAGGTACGAGGTAAGCAGATCTTCTCCTTTTTTTTTGTTTGTCAACAATCACTAACCACATGAAGGTAGCATCACGGAAAATATTGCAAGAGCAACTAATTTAAAAACTAAATTTGCCAGTAGACCTCTGCTGATGACGAAACAATAATACTAATGGCCACCTGTTGAGAAATAACAGGATTAATAGTTACCTGTTGACATTCCCACAGAGCTGCTCCAACAAGCTCCGTACTTTCTTTTCACTTTTCCCTGGCGGTGCAAGAGCTGCAGCCTGATATTAATCCAAAAGAAACCACATTTGTCACTCTTATAACAAGATTCAAAGGCCAAAAAGCACTCAAGATGACATTTCAATACCAAGAATGATGGCGGCAAACCATATCTAAGAATGCTCTCAGCAAACACACGCACGGCACAGAAGTGCATCCAGGAACTGAAAACCTGCAACAGAAAATGTTAAGAAAAAAAATAGCATCATAAATCATTCAAGAAAGCATTATTTAGAGGGATTAATAAGTGAACAAATGAAAAATATTAAAAAATAATTTAAAGGAAATTTAATAATGTGGCCACTTCCTGTGTTGACGTATCAAAACAAATGATTTAAAATTTTACAGCTTACAGTTAGAAACTTGCACTTAATATGATGAAGTGACAGAGACATAGAGATACTGAATAAATGGCAAGAGATTCACGATCAATTAACAAGTTCGTCATCTTTAATGTTTTCACACTTCAAGACATCAACTTATATCTTTAAGGACTACACCTCTTTGAAACCTCTGTTTGTTAACTACTATGTTACGGATCAATTGCTAAACATCTAACCGAATGCATCAACCGCATGTTTTAAAATAGTAATACATACTAATTAGAAAAGAAAAATGACCTTAATTTTATATTTATCTCACGCTGGCAGCTATCTCACAGCCATCTACAAAAATATTATAAACTAGAAGATTGATTGAACCTCACGCCAGCCTTTATAGTTTTACTAAATGGATATTTCGTTTAAAATCGTGTAATGCTTGATTTTCTAAAAAAGATGCATTTTAAACTGCAATATGCTCTTCTAAATGATGAGTTGCTTGAGTTAAATGCCCTCAATTCTCAGTCTTCCTCACCCATCTTTGCCTCCTCTGTAATTTGGTGAAACAAGAAACAACTACGGAAGTAAGAGGTGACTAGTAATGACAACAACCAGCACTCCAACTCCCTCAGTTGATCTCTACTCATCAGTTCAAAAGAACCACCGCACTATCATTGGCTATACATATACAAACCTTTGCAGTACAAAAGAGAAAAAAACAAGCATGGACAGACAAATTTATCAATATACCCATAAATATTTGGGTACATATATGCAAGTATATTTCCCTAGATACATCCATATCACTCCTATATATGGTATGATTATCTACAAGTTAAAAAGAACCGCAGATATTCTTATCACATACGTAATTGTATATTAGTTCCCAATATCATACATAAAAAATAGTAAAAACAGATGACCAATTGTATGTATAATAGTACATATATATTAATACAAGAATATATAATTATCTACACTTGTGTAAAATATAAAAAATAATAATAAAGAAAATCAAAAAAGACTTTGCTTGGTAATGTGTTGCCTGAGTTGCTTTTGTAAAAGCTACCATTCTAGTTGTGTCTAGCGCATGCAATTCAATACAAATCTTTTGAGGGTATGTAAATCCTTCGCATCATGAAAATGGAAAACTGGCTAGCGGAGTAATTCAATCATCTTTGTGAGAGAATTGACTCTCACAACACAGCATGGCACAACAAAGGGTTGCCAAATGAAGTGTTATGTATTCATGTATTACATATACAATTGCATAAATAGTTTGGTGTAACATAAAAGAAATTGTGTAAGAGAGTTTTGTGAATCCATTCAACCACTTCAGATTAGTCGAAACATAGAAACACTCCGTAAAAGCTACCATTCTAGTTGTGTCTAGTTGTGTCTCACACAACACAGCAAGGCACAACAAAGGGTTGCCAAATGAAGTGTTATGTATTCATGTATTACATATACAATTGCATAAATAGCTTGGTGTAACATAAAAGAAATTGTGTAAGAGAGTTTTGTGAATCCATTCAACCACTTCAGATTAGTCGAAACATAGAAAAACTCCGTAGTAAACAATACCTCCCCATAGCTTGCATAACACCATTGCAAAAGAGAACTTCTCAAGTTATCCTGATCCAGCATAAGTTTTTCTAGCTCTTGTTTGCGATTCTCTTGAGCTTCTGTACTATATTCAAACTCTCGTACCTGAAAACACGATGGCCATAAAAAAGCACATCAATAATAAGAGAAACATGTCTAAAATCCTCCGCAGTGATAAGATATAAATATTTAAAAATATTTTGCAGCTAAAAGCCACCGAGTCTGAGAACATAAACTTAATAACCAGATTGAATCTATCATTAAAATTTGATTTTTTTTTTTCATAACAAAGAGATTCTTGCCTGAAAACCTCTTTCACGTGCGCTAGTTTTAAAATTGTCAGCAACTCTGCCAAAGAGTGTTACGGTGTAGAGAGCATACTCGTTGTCCTCGTACAACTTCTTAGATGATCTAGGAACCTACATAAG
Source organism: Dendrobium chrysotoxum (assembly GCA_019925795.1). Taxonomy (NCBI): domain Eukaryota; kingdom Viridiplantae; phylum Streptophyta; class Magnoliopsida; order Asparagales; family Orchidaceae; genus Dendrobium; species Dendrobium chrysotoxum. Next base: position 44,320,512 of record CM034306.1, on the reverse strand, counting down.
ATTTGAAAGTTAACACTATTAACATGGGCATTGACAGAAGGAAAAAACAAAAAACAAAAAAACTGATATAAAAAATATTATATCATCAAAGGAGATGAGATTGAATAAACAAGTAAACATTTAAGAACTTAATTCAACGATGTAGGATTGGTCAAAAGGTCTCCCTTGAAATTATTGATAACAATTTTTAAAAGGCAGTTTTGGTGGATTGCATCAAAGCAAGATGAAATAAAAATGCCCCAGGGCAGTCAGTTGGGGCGTTCCTCCTATAGGCCATATGCCCCACAAAACAAGGCATCGTCAAAGGTGCCGAGGCTCGCCAATAGCCCCATCATATAAGTTAATATAAATTGAATTATTAAACTCCTAAGCCTATTATAAATAGCTTTAATATCTATGAAAATAAAAAAATAAATGAATGATTGTCCTTCAAATCTTATAAAAGTCTTGTCAAATCAATTCCTCTTCTACAATCCCATATAACATTGAAGCTCTATGCTCAAAACATCTTCGCCTCCCTCAATCACGTCTATGTCTGGATCTCCCATGATTTCGTCATAGACTCCTTTAGGGCTCAATGTTACCCTCATCAACTCACCGCTCATCTTAGTCAAAGCCCTGTGCCGATTGACCATCCATATTGTTTTCTTTTGACATTTCATTTTATTAGATTTTAAATATTTATATCACTTAGATTTTGGATAATAAAGATAAAATTGAAACCCAAACAGAGTCCATTTGGAAAACAGATTGCGCCAATGTGTTCAAGACAATAGAAACCGATGACCCCTAATGTGTATTCCATGACTAACTCAAGCGCATCTAACGAGAACCATGATCGATTGACACAACACCGCGCGAAGCAAGTTTGACATCCTCCTAGGAGCAACCAACCTCATTAGAATGCCTCCTAGGAGAAACCAACCTCATCAAAACCAACGGTTAGTTATGGAAGAATTGCATCGTGAAATATTACAACTAAAAACTAGATTAGATGCCTACGAACGACATGATAAAGAAACTCATTCGTTTCATTCGGATGACCACCACGACAAATGCAGAATAAAAAATCCTTTCCATCAACTGTTTTAAGAATCATCTGATGAAGATGAACCTTAACATAGAAGAGAAACCATGAGAAGATATCAAGATTTTGATGTTAAGATAGGCTTTCTAGATTTTGAGGGAGGATTAAATATTGATGATTTTATAGATCGGTTGCACAAGAAAGAAATTGTTTTGAGCATAAAGAAATCTCATTTGATCATCAGATAAAACTAGTAGCCATTAAACTCAAGAAAAATGCCTCCATCTGGTGGAGAAACCTTAAAAAAACATGAATTAAGAGGGAAAAATTAAAATCATTATATCAGGAAAAAAAAAAGAATTACAACAACAACATCAAGCCTTTATCCCACTACGTGGGGTCGGCTACATGAATCCTTTTTCTCCATTGTGTCCTATTAAAAGTCAAATTCTCGTTTAAATCTAATAAAAAAAAAAAGAATTGCAAAAGAAATATATATCATCTCAATTTAGGCAAAGCGCTTTTATTAAGTCGCATGGGTTTACGAATTTTATTAGAAGAGGAGCATATTTCAGACTTTGAATAATTAATATTAAAATGTGACATTGTCAAACCTTAAAAACATTCAATTGCCCAATTTATAGGGGGCTTATCTCTGCCATTGCCAATATCTTGCAATTACAGTAATATTGGATGTTATCCGATGTCACAAAGCAAGTCATAAAAATTGAAATACAACTCCATACAAAACAATTTATTTGAAGCCTAGGACAAGGTTTTTGCAAAGCTGGCAAGGAACCCCTTGATGAAACACAATGCTTCCCTCCTAAAAATACTATCCCAAATAAAATACAAGCATCCGAAATTAATAGGGCTAGTACCTCGACTAGCAAGAATCCATTAATCAAATGCTTTAGGTGTTTAGATTTTGGACACATTTGGACACATCGCATCTAATTGTCCAAATGGCCGTGTTGTCTTTAGTGAAAGAAGCCCCACCTGAGAAAGAAAATGAAATTAAAAATAATTTGGAAGATGAGGAACAATTAATTTATGATGAGATGGAGAACTCCTGGTAGTACGTAGAGTTTTAAATACCATTGTTAAGTCAGAGGTTGATGTGTTGCGACACAATATTTTCTACACTAGATGCACAGGAGAAAGTAATGTGCGCAATATGACTATTGATGGAGGTAGTTGTAAGAAAGTTGTGTACAGTCAAATGGTGGAAAAATTAAATTTACCTACGCATGAGCACTCGACACCCTAAAAGTTATCCTAGCCTAGAAAGGGCAATGAAATTAAAGTGATAGAGAAATGTTTAGTCCAATTTTCCATAGGAAAGAAACTACATGATGGAGTATTATGTTGCGTGATCCCTATTGATGCCTATCATCTTTTATTAGGAAAATCCTGGCAATATGATAGATGTACTATTCATGATGGCTATTAAAACACTTATACAATTGATTATGAAGGGAAAATGATAGTTCTTATGCAAATGAAAGATGATCTGAACGAAAAATTGAACACTGACCTCATGATTGCAATATTTTAACCCTACTATGAATAAGAATATGTTCAAGATATTGAGGAAGAGTCTGCTTCAACCTGGGGAGAATGACAGATAAAGATAGGAGGGTAATTTCTATTAACAAAAAAATTACTTAATAGTCTCTTTTGTCTTATTTCTTTTATTAGGGCTTTATTATTGTTTGTTCCGCTTTTTTGTCTTTTAATTTTATTTTCTTTAGTTTTATTTATTAATTACTTAAGGGTGGAGTGGTAAATTATGTCTCTTTTAAGAGTTGGGGTCTATAAGTACCTATAATTTCTTTTGGAAAGAGTAGGTTGTTCATTTGGATTTCCCCTAAACTTAAGAGGAGGGAGAGTTTGTAGTGGAATTTTGGACTTCACCAACATCATTCTCCCACCACCTTTGCTCTCATTTACCATTCTTTTCATCATTCCAAAAGAAACCTCTCCATTTCCTCCCTTGAAGCCACCAAACCAGCCACGGTCTGGGCTGCTTCCAGCCGGCTGAACCATCAAGAACAGACTGTCTTCCCACCTGCTCACAAACAGGGCTTTCAGCTGTCCGACCAAGAAAAAAGAGCCCCCACAGTGGCAATTTTAAGGTCAGCCGGTAAATATAGCATGAAGAAATGTGTCTTTGAGATGCCTTCAGCAGAAGAGTGGTTGTTTCCATGTTCATGTTACCTATCTACTGTGATTCTTTCAAATTTTTCCTGCAGGTTCAGACTTCTGGAAAGCAAGAAAGACAGTTTGGTTACCTCGACGCCCTTTCAAGTGCCGACAACATTCTTGTAGCTCGCAAAAGCAGTCATTAGCTAGGAATAACTATCTAATACATTGGGAAAGGTCCACCCTGGACCGGTCCAGCCGGCCCAACAGGTGGGCCGGTGACTCCTGCATTACACCAGGCACCATCCTGCAAAACCGTAGGCTCCAATTCCCACCCTCTTTGGGGTGAGATCCACTACCTAGGGCTAATTATTGAGGTTGTTTAGTCCTTTCATGTTAATTTTGTATTTGCAAGTAGAAGTTTGTATTAAGGTTAGGGAATCTTTTTTGTGACTAATTTCTGAAGTTCTCTTTGGTGTCTTGAGCTCTAGCGGTGTCTAGAGAGTTTTGGAGGGATTGATCCTCCTCCCGAATAGAGGATCGTTTGTATCTTGCTATTTCTTTTCATCTCCTAGCAATCCAAAGTGTTTTTCTTATGTTTTCATTCATAAAAATTTAAAAATCTGCTTGGTTAATTCGCAGAATTTCTGGTTTCAGCAATTATTTTCCTGTTTTCCTATTGTTTTCTATCACTATCCAATCTATTCTTGGAAAAAGGCAACACTAACGGCCAACAAAAGTCTCAAAAAATCCCTAATCTTTCTGCAATTATTCATTTATAAATGCCGTAAAATTTTGTCAATAATTATTCTTTCTTTGCTTTATTTCAATTTTCTCCACCCTAATTCATTTTTTGTGTTAAAGATTTATTCATTTAGGTGTAAGGAAGTTTTGTAGGATTTGTCAATTAGGAATTGGGAGCCTTTGTTGCCTTATTTTATTGTTAGTGAGATTTTTTTTTTTTTGCCTTTCCTGGTTTTCGATATCAAATTTTTGTTATTATTTATTTTATTTCCACTACGTCTCGTCTCTTTATTTATAAACAGTGTCAATCCCGAACGCTATAGAAAATCACCCAAATACCTTTTGCTTGTGAAATGGACACTGTCGATGCACTTAGAAATCAATATTATCGAAGACGCCCTTCACACTCGACTCAATCAAAGAACGACAAAAATAGTAAACTATAAGAGCGACGTTGTGCGAAATTTCCTGAATGTCGTCCGTTTGCGAAATGGATTATGCCATCATGACTAAAACATCAAAATTATCAAAAAAAATGACCTCTCGCAATTTATTCGAGAGAACGAGGTTGAAAATGGCGAACTACGAGAGCAACGTTACGTGAAATTGCCCAAATAAGATTCGTTCATGAAACAAATTGCACCATTACATTCAGAAAATCGAAATTACTAGGAAAAGACACTAATATTTTCTAGGTGTCGCACAAGAAAATTGACAAAAAATCCACCCGCATGAGCAACTAAAATTCGGCAAGTGAATTCAATGCATGTGAGTGACTAAAATCTAGTGAACAAATTGACATGCATTTAAATAAATACCTATTTATTATTATTATTATAAATATTTTACATTCCATTTAATATTAATTTTTTAATATTTAAATTAATTAAAAAATAAAAAATAAAATTTTTGGAATCTTTCGGTACACTTGCATGTCCTCTTTTGCTACAATGAAAAGACAATCAAATCTTTCTTTTTTTTTAAATTAAAAAAAAAATCTTACATAACTAAACCTACCCCCTCCCTCATTCTCCTCACTCACCCTCACACACGCTCACGCATATAACTGCCCTCATCTCCCTCACTTGAACGCAAAACACGCGACACCCCCACCTCTCTCGTGCAACCTCCAAGCAACCCGATGTCGCCGCCGTCCCCATGCACAACCCCAACATGGCGCCACCCAGCCCGCCAGCTTCCCACGCCCAGCAGTCGCAATCCCCACTTCTTGCACCACCCTAGTAGCTGTCGTCAAACCTCCCTGCGCCCCAAAGTTGCCAGCCCTCGCCCGTTGTCGCATACCGCCCGCAACCAACCTCACCTGCCCTAGCCGCCACCACTTGTCTCCTCCTCCTTCTTCTTCTTTTTTCTACCTCCTATTATTTCTTCTTCTCTTTCTTCTTCCTTTGTTCTCTTTGTTTCCCTCTTACTCTCTTTCTCTTTCTAAATAGAGAGAAAAATCTCTCACACATTCATCCTCCACCTCTCCGTCATCAACACCGCTTTCTCTCGCTCTCTAAATCAAGAAAAAACTTCAAAAAAAAAATTTCACTTTTCATTTCTCTTTATCTCTCTAAACATAGAAAGAAACTCACTTTTCTCACTAGCCCCTTTTTCTGTCTCTAATAAAAAGAAACCCCTAAATAAACAATCCTCCATCTCTCCCTCACTTTCTCTCCCTCTAAACAATGAAAAACACTATTTTCTCTCTAATTAGAGAGAGAAAGCTTGACATGAATCCTTTAAGAAATTGTGTTAATGCTAGGGCGTCCCCTGGAAGCGACGCGTTGTATGGCCTGAATACAGCGACAAGTGTGCAAGGGCCGCTGCACCGCCGCCCGGGTGCAGTGTTAAATAGGCAAGGGTTACCACATCAAGAACGGATGTGGGCAAAGAAGCTAGTCCATGAAACTAAAATTAGGATAGGAACTTGGAATATAGGTTCCCTTACAGGAAAATTAATGGAATTAATAGATATTATGATTCATAGGAAGATAAATATTCTGTGCATTCAGGAAACTAAATGGGTTGGAGAGAAGGCTAAGGAGATTGATAGTTTAGGATTTAAACTTTGGTATTCGGGTAGGAGTCGTACTAGAAATGGTGTAGGTGTGATTTTAGATAAGAGTTTGAAGGATAATGTTATAAATATTAATAGAATTGGAGATAGAATTATAGCTTTAAAGATTGTTGTTGATGCTAAGATTGTTAACATTATAAGTGCTTATGCTCCTCAAGTGGGTTTGGATATGGATTCAAAATTAAAATTTTGGAATGACTTAGAAGAATTAATACAAAAGATACTTCTTGAAGAAAGAGTTTTTATTGGAGGAGATTTAAATGGACATGTTGGTAGAGAGGTAGATGATTTTAAAAGCATTCATGGTGGCCATGGGTTTGGAACGATAAATGAAGGTGGTAAGTCCATATTAGATTTTTGTTTAGCTTATGATTTTTTAATTGCTAATACATTATTTAAGAAAAGGAATGAGCATCTCATTACTTATAAAAATGGATATAGTACAACTCAGATTGATTATTTTTTTATAAGGAAATTAGATCGTTTAGATTGCAAAGATTGTAAAGTTATTCCGAGTGAAAACTTATGTACCCAACATCGTTTATTAGTTTTGGACTTGAAGATAATGGGGAAGAAATTAAAAAATAAAGTAAAACGTTTTCCTAGGATTAGATGGGGGCATTTAAAGAATATTAACAAAAATTTTTTTGAGAGTAAGATTTTAGATCTTAAGATTTTGTCTGTGCATGAGGATGCTAATATTATGTGGGAAAAAGTGGCTAGTAATATTAAGAATATTGCAAAAGATGTGCTTGGAGTTTCAAAGGGAAAAGCTTCTAATAGTAAAAATAGTTGGTGGTGGAATCCAAATATGCAAGAAAAGATTAAAAATAAGAAGATTTGTTATAAAAATTAGTTTAATTGTAAAAATTCTGATAATTGAAAATTATATAAAGAGGCACGTAAGGAATCTATGAAAGCAATATGTGATGCAAAGAGTTTAGCTTTTAGTGATTTATATAATAGATTAGATACTAAGGAGGGAGAAAGATATATGTATAAGCTAGCCAAACAAAGAGATAGGAGTAGTAAGGATTTAGTTCAAGTGAAGTGTATTAAGGATGAAGATCAAAAAGTACTTTTTTTAGAAGATGATATTCAACAAAGGTGGATGAGATATTTTGCTAAACTTTTTAATGAAGAATGTGAAAATAAAATTGACTGTAGTGACCTTAGCACTTTAAATGAAAATAAAGATTTCTGTTTTTATCGGCGTATTAGTAAAACCGAAGTTAGAGAGGCTTTAAAGAAAATGAAGGGTGGAAAAGCTGTTGGACCTGATGATATTCCAATAGAGGTGTGGAAATGCTTAGGAGATGAAGGAATTTCTTGGCTTACTAAACTTTTTAATACTGTTTTGAAGACTAAAAAGATGTCAGATGAGTGGAGAATGAGTGTGTTAATCCCTATTTTTAAGAATAAAGGTGATGCACAAGATTGTGCGAATTATAGAGGAATTAAGTTAATGTGTCATACTTTAAAACTATGGGAACGAGTTATGGAGCATAGGTTGCGGCGTGACACTAATGTTTCTCAAAATCAATTTGGATTTATGCCGGGTAGGTCTACTATGGAAGCCATACATTTATTAAGAGGTTTGATGGAGAAATATAGAGAGAATAAGGAGAATTTACATATGATATTTATTGATTTAGAAAAAGCATATGATAAAGTTCCAAGAGAAGTGCTATGGAGAGTTCTTGAAAAGAAAGAAGTTAATAACGCTTATATTCAAATCATAAAAGATATGTATGCAGGAGCTATTACTTGTGTTCAAACACAAGGTGGTTTGACCAAGTATTTTCCTATTTCGGTTGGATTACACCAAGGATCAGCCTTAAGCCCATATCTTTTTGCTTTAGTCATCGATGTTCTCACTAGACATTTGCAAGAGGATGTACCTTGGTGTATGCTTTTTGCTGATGATATTCTTCTTGTTGATAAGACTAGAGAGGGAGTTGAAGGTAAGCTAGAATTGTGGAGGTCAACCTTAGAGTCTAAAGGTTTTCGCTTGAGTAGATCTAAAACGGAATATATGGAGTGTAATTTTAGTAATAATAGACCTAGTGAGGGCATTGTGACTTTGGCCGATCAAGTCATTAATAAGAGTACACGTTTTAGATATCTTGGATCTATTGTTCAGAGTGATGGTGATATAGATGGGGATATTATCAGCAGAATCCAAGTTGGATGGTTGAAGTGGAGGAATGCATCGGGCTTATTGTGTTATAGAAATGTCCCCTCAAACTTAAGGGAAAATTCTATAAGATGGTGGTGAGACCTGCAATGCTTTATGGTGCTGAATGTTGGCCATTAAAAGAGAAGCATAATTCTAAGTTAAGTGTTGCAGAGATGAGGATGCTCAGGTGGATGAGTGGCTTTACCCTTAGAGATAGGATACGAAATGAGCATATTCGTGAAAAGGTTGGAGTAGCTCCAGTGGAAGATAAGATTAGAGAGAGTCGCCTTAGATGGTTTGGTCACGTAAAACGGCGGCCTCCCGATGACCCGGTTAGGAAAGTAGAGGTCTTAGATTTGACTTATGTTAAGAAAGGTAGAGGTAGACCTAAAAAGACTTGGTTAGAAAATATTAGAAATGATCTTTCTTTATTAGATTTAAACGAGAATTTGACTTTTAATAGGACACAATGGAGAAAAAGGATTCATGTAGCCGACCCCACGTAGTGGGATAAAGGCTTGATGTTGTTGTTGTTGTAGAGAGAGAAAGCTTCATTAACCCTTTTTTCTCTCTAAAAAACAAAAAACTCTCTTTCCATCTCTCTTTCTCTCCAAAAAAAAGTAAACAAATATAATAAAAAATAAGAAAAAATAATAAATAAAAAAATATATTTGTATCGCATAAGCTTGCAACCTGGCCTATAACCATCAACTCTATCAACGCCTTTTGTGGGCTCCAAAATTTTGAGTTTTTAGGGCCCCGGCCACTCCACCTATATTCTGAGAGAATTTCAAGAGGTTATGTTTGAGGGGAAATTTTCGAATGGTGCCTTATCAAGAGTCAACACTACATAGATTTGTGGTGAATCCACGGAATGGTTTTTCCTTTCATCTTTTGATCAAGTTGTGCACAAATGAATCTTCTTTAACAAATTCGATGTCCTTAGTGCATTGGTGTGATCTGTTTTATAACAAGCGATGTTCGAGCGATTGCGATCGAGGCAATTCGATGTTAACCATGTATGACCTCGTGTTCATTGGTCATCTTTTCCCTTTACACTCGCTCATATTGATAATGGTACTTATACAGAGGTCAACACCTCTGTGCGTCCAGGTATAAAATGCAACTAAAAAATTATGAAGAGAGTTGTTATCAAGCAAAAGATCTCTCTCTGATACCTATCAATATTGCACCCCGCTAACTAAGCCTTTCACACTAAGAAGTGGCAATACTGAGGCTTCCTCATCTGAGGGAAAATTATTCAGGAGGCAGAGGACAAAAATAAATGTTGAATTGTGAGCTCACCAGTTAAAACTTGAGCAGTCATCTACACAACCAACTATAGAGCCATAAGCGAGTATTCCCACCTACAATAAAATTGTAAATTGAAATGGGTGAAAAAGAATAGCTCTACTAGAGATTTGAAGCGATCTTTTTGGGCTCAACAACACCAAACCTTGATCCCTCAAAAAAAAGAGCATGAGACTTAGTCCGCCAAAGTGCATAAAGTTCTCAATTTTACTAAGGAGAAGAAGCTGATGAAGAAGAAACATCACAGATAGTTTGTAACTGAGGCCAAAAAAAAATCATGCAAAGAAAGTTGCCTATCTCTAGTGTTAACTTAAGACCAATTAAGCCAAGCTCTGTATGTTGCATATTGGTGTGTGACACTTGGACCATATGTCCATGAATCCGCCACTGAATAAGCCTAAGCATCATGGAATTTTCCCAATGGAGAATTTTTTTATATAAAAAATCCTTCTCTTATAGACGTCACAAAATTCTATCAATTCATAAATGTCTCTCTGGCATGCAAAAGTTTGGAGTAGAACATGGAAAAGCTTTAATAATACCATTGATGTGCAACCAAGATAATCAACAATACTTCATTCCAAGGGTTTCCATATCTAATTCTACATATTTGGACATCCCTCAAACCAATAAATCTCTTACTTACATCCATTTCTATTTTCTTTTGAGTCATTCTTTAGCTTCTAAGGGGATGCTTGGTTTAAAGTAAAAAGAGTATAAAGTATTCCAAATGTAGGTGTTTTAAGAATATTGATGTTTGGTTTAAAGTAAAGCAAATGCAGTGTAAAATTTTAGTGTATTTGGAATGCACCCTCTAGTGCAAATTTAGTGTATTTGGAATTCGTCTGATTTGGGTGTTTTCCAAATATACCATAAATTCATCGCCATTATTGCCACCGCCGCCACCCACCTCCAGTCGCTGCCGCCACTGCCGCCACCTGCCTTCAGCCGCCACTTCCAACGCCACTACCGTCGGCCTCCACCTACAACCATAATCATTATCCATCACTAGCAACCATCGATGACTCGCCAGCTATCGTTACTAGCTTCCACCGCCAGCCACCATCGACACTGCTAGCCATCAACCACCACCATCTTTGGACTTTATACTACATTCATTTTTTTTTCAGCCAAACAAAAAGTAATCACCTGCATTTATTTTACACGCATCTAAACAACTCCAAAACATTTTAAATACAATACATTCCTTTTTTACTGCATTTCTTTTCCAGTCAACCAAACAGCCCCCAAATGCTAAACAAGCAAAAGCAATAGAACATTATTAATGGAAAATAACACCTCATTCAACCTTTTGTAGAGGATTGATGCACCCTGTCAAGAACTCAGAGGGATGCTTCATCAAGTCACCAAGATGAGTAAAACAAGTATGGGATCATGAAGGGATGTGAATGTCAACATTTTGAGCAATGGATATAGTCCAGCAACTATCATCAACAAACTATCAAGGTGAGGCACCACTATCCATTGTCTAAAATTCAAACATCACATCAACGATGATCAGGTAGGTGCACAAATGTCCTCCAACCTAATTCTCATTATTAGCAAGGGAGCATCATGACAACACTAAAAAACAATGCAAGATTTCACAATGCTTACTAAAAAACTCATCAAAAAATTCAACTAAAAAAATTATGTGATTTCATGTGCTTCATCTTCTAAAAGAAGACTTCTGTCTACAAGAAAGTATCACTCAGATTAGACATTACTTGACTGACAAAGACTCTCTTTCCTAACATCCAGATGACCCAGTGAAAGCCTGTTAAGGAGCGTTGTTGATTTCAACAAATCCTTGACGGTTCAGGTATTAATTTCTAGAAAAAACACAAACTTGGCATAGAATTCAAGTACTTCAAGTCAACTTTCCAAGAACATAAAGAATTCTCAAAGATTCAACCGTTAAGGCCTCAAACAAAAGTAGTTTTTTGGAGCCTCTAGTACAGATCTGTGATACCAACATTACCTCTACATTGTGTAAATCATTTTATGTGAAAATTTTTGAATTCTTTACCAAAAAATTATGAGGATACGAAGTTGCTCCATTAATTTCAAACTGAAATGGTATTTTCATGAAGAATTACAAAAAGGCAAAAGAAAGAGCAAGAATAAAACACAGCTACCAAATAAAAATGAAATGACTTGGTCATAATGGCATCTTTGCTCCAAGGCTAGACCATCTGGGAGTAGGAGACAATTAGCAAGACTAACTGTTTTGAAGAAAAGCAAACTATCTAAATAGTATCAACAACATTGTACTGACCAACACAAACTCAATCTTAAGACAATGGTGAAACTCCGACCAATGTCAATAGTACCTTTAAGATAATGACAATGAAGTGATTGCAAATTCTGTGAAGACCACTGAAAGGTGTTCATGCTACACCAGCAACATGAACATGTTTCAATTACATGAAATCATGAGTTCTTCAACCAAAATTAAAATTTTTTAATTAAATAAATTTCAGAAATTTTCATGAAAATTTTATGAGAAGAAAAGTACTCTACTACAAAATTGCTCCATTGATTTCAAAGAAAGAACAAAAAAAAAGCAAGGAGAAAGCACATAAGCATCTCGCTTCGCTACCAAATGCAAACAACATGAGTTGGCATGAGTGGCATCTTCAAAGCTCCCCATCATGGAGTAGGAGGAAATTGGTGAGACTCATTTTATTTCAAAGAAAAGCACGCCATTCACATAGTATGAACAACCTAGCACTAAACAACACTAACTCGATCTTAAGATGATGGTGCAACTTCAACTACCATCAATTGTACCTTTAAGGTCATGAAGATGATGTGATTGTAAATTCTATGAAGACCACTGAAAGGTGTTCAAGCTGTATCTGCAACATGAACACCTTACAGCCGTATGGAAAATTAGGTATTTCAACCAAAATTTGATCCAGAAAGCACCTACGTACCATAAACTTGATTTTATGCTCAAGGTACATAGCTTCATTCCATTTTATTCATTATTTTAATTAATATATAATTATATCATAATTTAGATTCCGTAATTCATAATTATATAATTTCTGTTATATTTGATTTAATCTTTTTATTAAAACTTGGGTGCTTTTAACTCGATAGGAATAAACAATAGATCTAAATCGCTTTGATCATTTAATAATTATGATTTGTATAAAGGTCAATGAATTGTTTAATACAATATAGTGTTTCCTCTTCCTGTGATATGTGCGTTTCAATTAACTGAAGTGCAGCTTTCTTTGCACTTTAGGCTTCAACAAAAAAAAAAAAAAAACTTTTGTGCATTGCATTGTACTTTGTATGTAAACAAACATGTATTTAACTTGAGTAGCAGGGAATTCAAACAGTATGAATGATGAAAGATGAAAGAAACAAAAAAATTTTTGAAGAAAGACGGAAACTTTGGCAATCAAGAAATTTATGATAATCAGTAGTGTTGAGGAAGAAGCACATGAAATATCACTGCAACAAGGCAATAAGAATATTTTAAATCAATTCAAAGAACCACAAAAATTTATCCAAAATGATGTATCCATATGACCTTTTCTTCAAAATTCTTCTTGATAAACTTCCATGATTTTGATGGAGACAACTCAGTTCATAGCCTAGAGGGATAATCACCTTGATTTTCTAATTTATGGTTGCAATCAATGATGTTTTGATGTGAATCATTATTCACACTCAATTAGAGAGTAAATTTGAAATTCTTCTTGCATCGTAAAAGTATTTTTGAACTCACAAGCCTAAAATATCCAAAAGTAGAGGAGAATTACTAGAATCATACTTATCAAGCACAAATTTTAGCATAAAGAATACTTCTCATGGTAATTTAGAAAGAATAAATTAATACCTATTTTACTTGGTTCAATTGAACCAGTGGCCACATAAGCTCAAAATGACATCCCAACCCTAAACAAGGCTTGATGCATTGTACAAAGTTCATGTACGTATGAAGCACTCAAATCGACTTCTGACAACTCAAAATGACTAAACCTGACTACCCAACCCAGCCTAGATAGGCCCTTAAAACCAAATGGTAGACACAAATAACCATCTTGGGTGACGACGACCTTGCCGTCAGCAATTGATGCGCCGCGAACCGGCCAGTTGGGTTCACCTACCACAAACAACATTATGATGGCCTCCAAGTCATCACAGCTTTGTTATTGTGCAGTTTGTTCAAGAAGATTCAAATATCTCAAAGCTATTGCAACACTACAACAACAACAACATCAAGCCTTTGTCCCACTACGTGGGGTCAACTACATGAATCCTTTTTCTCGATTGTGTCCTGTTAAAAGTCAAATTCTCGTTTAAATCTAATAAAGAAAGATCATTTCTAATATTTTCTAACCAAGTCTTTTTAGGTCTACCTTTACATTTCTTAACATAAGTCAAATCTAATACCTCTACTTTCCTAACCGGGTCATCGAAAGGCCGTCGTTTTATGTGACCAAACCATCTAAGGCGACTCTTTTTAATCTTATCTTCCACTAGAGCTACTCCAATCTTTTTACGTATATGCTCATTTCGTATCCTATCTCTAAGGGTAAAGCCACTCATTCACCTGAGCATCCTCATCTCTGCAACACTTAACTTAGTATTATGCTTCTCTTTTAATGGCCAACATTCGGCACCATAAAGCATTGCAGGTCTCACCACCATCTTATATAATTTTCCCTTAAGTTTGAGGGGGATTTTTCTATCACAAAATAAGCCCAATGCATTCCTCCACTTCAAACATCCAACTTGAATTCTGCTGATAATATCCGCATCTATTTCCCCATTACTCTGAACAATAGATCCAAGATATCTAAAACGTGTACTCTTATTAATGACTTTATCGCCCAAAGTCACAATCTCCTCACTAGGTTTATTACTACTAAAATTACACTCCATATATTCCGTTTTAGATCTACCAAAGCTATTGCAACACTAAGACCCCAATATTTGGTGAGCTTTTTTGACATAGTAGCTCCTCTTAGGGACAAGAATTAATGCATATAAAAATAGTGGAATATTACCATCGGTTTACATTAGGTTTGTTCAAGAGGCAACGTACTTTCTTAAACTTGTTCCCACAAATCTAACCGTCAAAATTTTGATCTTTCACTTCCAAGAAACTAATAAATTCGTCCCTTAAAATGTGATATAATCAAATTGCCAATTCGATACATAAGAAACAATCAATATTGGTCATCATCGTGCCACATCCCAGTTTAGTCTAAATCCATTCAAGTTGTCTGGGCAAACCCAATGGTTGTATTATTCAATCTTGATTTGATCATGAAAATACAGGATCTCTTTAGATTGTTAATGAAAATGGCAAAAAATATTCTAAATAAAAATAGGAAAACCCCTCATAAAGACTATGAATAGTGTGCTTTTTTAGCTCATTTTGCATGTTAATCTCAATGATGGAAAAGGTTCTAGAGAATTTCACTTCAATGGCATTAGTACACCCATCGATAGTCACCTTTATTCATCATAATAATGGTGCTGGATGCATCATATACGGTGAAAATATCATGTGATTGGTTTCCATCTGAATATTTGTTGGCAATCAAAATTCAAGTACATAGTGCACCAAAATTATGCCAACGTGACCAATATATGCTATAGTCATACTATCCAATTATATCATCCACGCCATATCATACGCTTCTACTACCTGTACAACCAACATATGTGAGAAACTACCTTGGTGCCCTTGACATCACCCTTTTTGGTCACAGAAGGGGCATCTTTTCTAATTCTCTCTTATTGTTTGAAGGTGAAAAAGGTTTAACTAGCAAGACCCTTTGATCTTTTCCCTTCAAGGATTTGTCACACAAAAATCCTTGTCTCTTCTACTATGTCTTTCTAGAGATGTAAGTTATGACAAAGGATATCTTAAAATTCTACCAGATTGTAGAAGCCTATCTAGCATGCAACAACAAGCACACACGCCCACACAGAAACATAAGCTATATAAGCACGCACACCTATAGGCAAATATCAAGCTAACCTAATGAATACAAAAACAAGCACCCCCATATGGAGACAGACTTGTATGCCAAAACCCACATGCATGTACATGTGTACATTATCATCCATTTTCAACATTAGCTCTCGTAAACACCAAACCACAAAATTTGTCAAATTTCACAAAAAGCTTATGCTATAAATATTTCTTAAATCATTAATATATTTGTCTTTACCTAAGAGTAAACTAGGTGCCAAATAAATTCCCAACACCACTACCACTATCACCTTATAGTTAAAAAAAAACATGAAGGAAAAATGGTAGGTTGAAACTTGAACTAAAATAGAAATAAGCAAATCTTCAAGTTTAGAAGCCCATGATACACAAAATCAGCAAATATTCAACAAAAAGGCATACCACGTAAGTAGTCAATGTTTCATAGCTTGACAACCAATCCTTCTGAGAGTACTTTGGAACAATTGTTAGAAGAGTGACCAAATGTTCAGAAGTGATGATGTCCTCTGGTTTTACTATATTGGAAAGATCCCGAACAGCCAAGCTGAGAATAATGCAGTACAATGTTAGATTAAAAAAAAAGGAACAACAGAGAATAAAACAAAATTCATGATAAAATATACTTGGACAAAGCAAAAGGCTTCAAATACCAAAAAGCTAATGCTTGAATATTTAAAAACTAATCGATAAATTCCATAATACCTTCCAGTTTGCTTCCTATTTATCGCATTAAGTTGCCCGCGCACAGTATTATATTCTGCAGCCCGAATCTGTAGGGAAAAATGAAATTTTCAGTGAACATGAAAGCTAGTTCATACACAACAACAACAACAATATCAAGCCTTTATCCCACTACATGGGGTTGGCTACATGAATCTTTTTCTCCATTGTGCCTGTTAAGAGCCAAATCCTCATTTAAGTCTAATAAAAAAAAGGTCATTTCTAATATTTTCTAACCAAGTCTTTTTAGGTTTATCTCTATCTTTCTTAACAGAAGTTAAATCTAATACATTTACTCTCCTAACTAGGTCACCGGAAGGCCTCCATTTTATGTAACCAAACCATCTAAGATGACTCTCTCTAATTTTATCTTCAACTGGAGCTACTCCAACTTGTTCACGTATATGCTCATTTCGTATCATATCTCTAAAAGTAAAGCCACTCATCCACCTGAGCATCCTCATCTCTGCAACACTTAATATTATGCTTCTCTTTTAATGGCCAACATTCTGCACCATAAAGCATTGTAGGTCTCACCACCACCTTACATAATTTTCCCTCAAGTTTGAGGGAGACTTTTATATCACACAACAAGCCTGATGCATTCCTCCACTTCAACCATCCAACTTAAATTCTACTAATAATATCTCCATCTATTTCACCATCACTCTGATCAATGGACCTAAAATATCTAAAACGTGTACTCTTATTAATGACTTGATCGCCCAAAGTCACAATCCCCCCACTAGATCTATTACTATCAAAATTACACTCCATATATTCGGTTTTAGATCTACTCAAACAAAAACCTTTAGACTTTAAGGTTAACCTCCATAATTCAAGTTTGGCTTCAACTCCCTCTCTAGTCTTATCAGCAAGAACAATATCATCGGCAAAAAGCATACACCAAGGTATAACCTCTTGCAAATGTCTAGTGAGAACATTCATGACTAAAGCAAAAAAGATATGGACTTAAGGTTAATCCTTAATGTAATCCCAAAGAAATAGGAACATACTTGGTCAAACCACCTTGTGTTTGAACACAAGTAATCGCTCCTGCATACATATCCTTAATGACTTGAATATAAACATTATTAACCCCTTTCTTTTCTAGAACTCTCTATAGCACTTCTCTTGGAACTTTATTATATGTTTTCTCTAAATCAATAAATAAAATATGTAGATCCTCCTTATTCTCTATATACTTCTCCACTAAATCTCTCAATAGATGTATAGCTTCCATGGTATACCTACCCGGCATGAATCTAAATTGATTTTGAGAAAAATTAGTATCATTTGCAACCTATGCTCCATAACTCTCTCGCATCGTTTTAAAATATGACACATTAACGTAATTCATCTATAATTCACACAATCTTATGCATCACCTTTATTCTTAAAAATAGAAATCAACACACTCATTCTCCACTCATCTGGCATCTTTTTAGTCTTCAAAATAATATTAAAAAGTTTAGTAAGCCAAGAAATTCCTTCATCTCCTAAGCATTTCCACACCTCTATTGGAATATCATCAGGTCCAACAGCTTTTCCACACTTCATTTTCTTTAAAGCCTCTCTAACTTCGGTTTTACTAATACGCCAATAAAAACAAAAAATCTTTATTTTCATTTAGGGTGCTAAAGTCACTAAAGCCAATCGTATTCTCACAATCTTAATTGGAAAGTTTAGCAAAATATCTCATCCACCTTTGTTGAATATCTTCTTCTGATAAAAACACTTTTTGATCTTCATCCTTAATGCACTTCACTTGAACTAAATCGTTACTACTCCTATCTCTTTGTTTGGCTAACTTATACATATATCTTTCACCTTCCTTAGTATCTAATCTATTATATAAATCATTAAAAGCTAAAATCTTTACTTCGCATATTGCTTTTTTAGACTCATTACGGACCTCTTTATATTTTTCCCTATTATCAAAGTTGTTATATTAAAATTAATTTTAATATCAAAACTGTTTATATATAAAGCAAACAAAAATGCAGAAATATAAGCCTGGATAAAAGTGTATGGATTTGTCACAATACATTTTTCTTTAGATTATAAGCCCAAATATATTAAAGCATTAATTCCCCATAAAAAGATGTTATGATGGCCCACAAAAGAAAGTTTGAACAACGTGCATCCAAAGTTTGTCTTACTTTTAATAAAGCTCTCCTCATATATTAAGCTGCCAATGTTTCTTGAATAAATTTGTCAAACCAACAATAAAAAAGAATTGGCCTATTCCCTTGACAGGTAAATACAAATGAACCTTGGAGAATATAGATATAACAATACATTAGAGATAAGAAAATAAGAAAAGGATCAGTTGCACCTCTCACAAGCATCATAAACAAGTAGTTCAATCAATTAGTAAAATAATTTCATTTTCCTTATGTTTGAACGAACAAAAAATTGTGTTTGTAAATAGTAAGTTAACGTATCCAGACTGCGTTAATCAATATTGACTTCAAAATATGAATATTGAATTATTTTAAGCTATCATTGACAAAGTATTCAGTTGAAAACCAGTGACATTCAAACTATATTTGCCACAAAACATGATATGAAGTAGTGAAAGAAAGGAACGTGGCTTCCTTAAAGGTTATCCACTCAACATCAAGTTAATTAAGTTAATTGGGTGATGTCTACCATGTATGAAAATGCAGATATAATTTTCAAACATGTGTAAATTGTACATTTCATGTAATCATTAGATAAAGAAAAAAAGTGACCAATCTATTCTCATTATCATCAAATGCTTTTAAAGAATCATTAAAGGTTGGAAAAAAGTTAATTAGTGAGGTTAATTAATTAAAGCAATGACCTAATTGATTAAGGTAAAAATCAATTAATTCTCTAAATTAAGTTCAAACTTTTCCAAATATCTACTAATTTCGTAATACCTCAAGCAAAAAAAAATATGTCCTGATTTGAAGAATTTAAAATTATATGTAGTTAATAAAAAGGTCACAGAACAACTAGCCAAAAAATGCTATGCGGATCGATTTAGACACCCTAAGGCAACACAAGTTGAACCAAGCTGTTCATACCCATGAGAAGGATAAGGTTGCATCACAACTTCTCCACATGCTACCTCCATAATACTAATATGTTCCTAGTCAATTCAATGACATTCCGCATGACTCAATGATGCTCCAGATTTCTTGATGCACAAATATGCCTGATATGGCCAAGGGTTAGCACACTTGCGAAAGGCTTAAATGTACTTAGAGATCTAAAAAAAAGTTAAGAAAAGTATGTAAGCTTTTGTTGAGTTTGAAAAATATGTAGGATCAAGGAATTGGACAATATAGTGGTCTGCCATGTATGGGTGGAGTCCAAAACCTAGAAAACTCCAATTAAGTTTGAGGTTTTATATTAGCGAAAATAAGAACTCTCCACATGAAATAGTTAGAATAGAGTGTCAAAATAGTTCTGGAGTTTTTCATAATTTCTAGGACTTTTAAGAGGTTTTATCGCAAGCTTGAACAAGACTAGGTCTACTCCAAACCCTTCTTGTCCGAAAAGCCTAGAATGGTATTGGGGCTTAAGTAGAAGGGATTAAGGGTGGAAATAAGGGCTAGAAACACTTGTGGACGAAAGAAAATAGTTTCTAGTTTAATTCTAGAGTGTTTCACCAAATTTCAAGAACTTTAAATTGTTCAAAAAGAGGCTAGAACAAAAATAGGTCATATTTATACCTACGTTGCAGATACCTTCTAAAGGGCATTGGGTTAGGGTTTTGTGTGAATTTTGTGATAGTAAGGAATGATAAAGAGTAAGGAATACAACAACAATTAAAAATTAAGCTAAAATGCAAGACATATTACTCACCAAAGTGACAAGGGCTATAGGAATCATCCAATTCGTCCAAGGGGTGAGGTTGACTACCAACATCTTTCTTCTTGGAATAAAATCAAGTAAATTTTACAAAAACATATCAATCTTCTCATTTCATTACAGCATTACTTATGCCTCTTACATTAAATTAATTTTTAAATCAAACAAAAAGGAAAAGGGGGAGAAGAGTCAGCTACTGTAGTGAGTAGGATAGAAAGGAGGGTTAAATACCCCTCCACAAGTGTTTGGCAGGCGATCCAAAAGGAAAATGCCCATTTTCTATTATTTTTATGCAAATAAACATTTTTCAAATGATTTTTAAATTTAACTCAATTTTTTAAAATCTAAACTTTAAACTTTTTAAAATTTTGAAATTTCATGGTTCAATTTCTAAAATTGAACCTCAAATTTGCATATAGCCACAATTTGAAAATAAATAAATAGTTTTTTCCACAACAAAATACACAACAATTAAAAATGCAACTTAGACATAAGATTCTTCATTTTACTCATGGTCAAGTGCCCTTATTCCCTCCTGGTCATGGGCTCTTATGGTTGATCTATTTTTTTCTCCATTGGCTTCTTACACCATGTCAATTCCCTTAGACCTCAAAGAATTTTTCTCTGACAAGTCAATATAGCCATCCACAAGCTCTGGTACAAACTTCTCCAGATAATCTCTAGTAAATCAAGAATCCTCTATTAGTGGTTTGTCTTTTCATCTCATAAAATATCTATAATCTCCATTCTTACTTGTTGGCAACTCATGAATGATAATATGGTCCACCTCAAAGAAGCAATATTGGTTGGCCATTTGCAGATAATAGTTTTGTCCTCTTATAAAAGAACCATCCTACACATTTGGAGGGTTGCTAATTCCCTTATATGATATCAAATCCTTTACATTAAAAACAGGACCAATAAAAACATGTATTTTGACAATTCAAAAACATATGCATTTCTATCAAATTTTCTAATAATTTCAAATAACTCACATGCCCTAGCTTATAGTTTTAATCTTTATTGATGGATATCTTTCATATTAGATTCTAATCAACACATGATCCCCAATATTATTTTCTTTGAAAGTTTTTTTTTCTGGCATGAGATTATTTTATCTTAGTCACTTTTACTTATTTCTTAACATTATCATGAAGGCTCTAAAAACTTATGCAAAAGTGAATGTTGAGTCAAAAAATGCATGTGAAAGTATGTTAGCAAGATCAATTGGCTTCTTTAAATTATATTCAAACTATTTCTAATGAGATTTTCTTTGTAGTTCTTGAAATAGTGCTATTGTATGCAAAGTCGGGTGTAAGAATATGTATGCCCAATTTCTTAATCTTTTATGCACAAAGTATTTAAGAGATTTCCCAATATTCTGTTTACTACATCAATCTGCCAACCAATCTAAGAGTGAAATGTTGAAGAGGACTTTAATATAGTGCCCATTAACTTCCACAATATTTTTCAAAAATATGATACAAATTTAACAACTCTATCAAAAACATTTGTGGAAGAGATTCCATGAAGCCCAACAATCTTCTTGAAGAACAACCTGACTATATGTAACACATTGAATTTTGAGTAAAGCAATAAGTGAGATATTTTGCACTAATAATCTACAACAATAAATATGCCATCATGTCTCCTAGAGGTTCTAGTAAGGCCCCTTACAAAGTCTATAAAACATTCTCCCATGGCCTAAAGGGAATAAAAAAAGCAAAAAATTTCATGATTTCTATTTTGTGCTTTTTGCTTGCCTATATGTATAGCACTGAGTGACTAACCTCTAAAAATCTCTCTTTAGAGAGAGCTAGAAAAAATACACTATAATAGGTACATGGTTCTAAACATTGACACCCCCATGATGTAACACCATTATAAGGAATTGTATAATGGATGTCCTAGAAATAAATAAAATTTCCCCCCTCCTCAATCACCACATAAGAGCTATCGAAAGATATATTTTTCTAGGCATGTTCTAAGTATATCAGATAAAAATCTAGACAAATTTAATAATCATTATTTAGCCTTTTAAACCCTAGAATATGAAATACAAAGGATGTGGTAACCAATAAAACTTTAGAGAGGGCATCTCCAAGCACCTATTCTACCCGAGATTTATGTTTAAGCGCAAAGATAAAACATCGATGATATTCTACCCACTTGGCACATCTGTAATTCAACTTCCTCTGAGAAATATTTCACTATAAATTATTACATGTATATTTTACCTTGTAGACCAATAAAAAACATTTACAAAGGGCAACTCGACTCAATCACTAGTCTCACTCGCACCATCACTCTCTTTGTCGTCCAAGGTCGGATCAAAAAGGACTGCTAGATCCCCAAACTTTGGGTCAAGCTTGCATGCAGATGAGCTTTCTCAAGCTAAGGATGACCTGGTACTTGGCGGATATGAAGAAGGCGGTGTAATTGTCCTAAGTCGCCTTGACCTCTTTCGACAACCTAGCAACTTCAGCCTATGCAAGCTCTTTTGTCTGTTGTGCGGCTTCCTACAAGGTCGAAACCTTCTCCAACTTCACCTTGAGGGCTTCCTCCTTCTCGACGAACCTGTCCCACACTCTGTCACTCATATTCGGTGGAAAATTGGGCTAACTTTCCTCCTCATATAGCTTTAGACTGAGGAGTAAGCCTTCTTGAAGGGCTCCACCTTTGCCATTGCTCGTTGCTGGCTACGAGCAAGTGCGAGTCGAAGCCAAGCTTGTTCTCTGTGATTATCTTTACTATAGCCTCCAGTGATCTTGAGAAAATCACACACCCATGCTCGTAACTTCTCCTAGGAGGATGGACTGAGTTTACCTCGCCCTCTGAGGATGCTTCCTCTTCTAAGTGCGAAGGATCTGTCAAGAAGGTTGACTCTTCCTCTTCTTCATCAACGTAGGAGGTGACTTGCTTGCCTTTGTCAGGCACAATCACCAATGATTATGGGTAGCTTATTTCCTCAGCTCTCTTCCTAGCAGCCTCCTCGTCAATAATAATACATCTATTTGGCATTGGAAGTGGCATTGGTCGCTTTCACTACAAAGGCATTGGCAGCCCCCTTCTCCTTCGAAGTCACATGCGACTTGGTGGTCACCATAAGCCTCTTTGTTCTTGGCTTCTTTTGGTGAGAGTCGAAGCCTTCACCTCTATTCTCGTCCTTTTCTTAGGCGCCTCCTGCACCTTGTGGATGATCTCGCTTCCCTCTCTTCGCCTTCTCCCTCCTCACTTGACAGTAAAGAGCTCGTGCACATGTAAGCCCGATTGAATGATATTTATAGAGGGTGAAAGAGACACGAACAACGCATCAGTCACATTGGGCATTTAATGTCCATATTTTGCCCATACTTTTCATCATTATCTTATGATACGGCAGGCTTTTTCTTACTCCCACTAGTGAATAATTGCCACGTAGCACATATCCCAAACTCGCTTATGAGTGGCATGCTATACATCTCATTGGAAAGTCCATTTTACGAGTAAATCATCATTGCAAACATCGTCGCTCGCCACTCGGCAAGTAAGCAATGGACTCGCCGCTCATAGTTATGACATTAACTCGCCATAATGATAAACAAAAATATGTCAAGTATGAAAACAATCTAAGTTCTCTTCTCGGCCACATCAAAACATTCAAAACAAATATATAAGTACTCATAATGATGTCAAAAGGTAAAATTTACAGCACAGCACTGAGAATCAATATTTACTTGCTTTAACACTATATTTTATTACTTAGAAAGTTTTTAACATTATTTTTTTAAATACATGAGTAAATAAAAGTCGGGCAAACCTACTCACCACCACCAAAAAATCTTACAATGAGAGCCAATCATTTCCCTAAGCGACAGCAGCCCTGACTTCTGCAAGTACCTTTAAATAAATTGCCCACCTTCAATAAAAGGAGCCCGTAAGATGTTGCGAGTCAATGTCATCTCAACCTGCCGAGCCACAACATCCCTCTTAAGATGGACATCCACTTCCACGGTGGCACCCTTCTGGGAGCTTCCTCCTTCGCCAACAACCCCTTGAAGGTTAATATCTTCTCCGCAATGCTAACTCACTCTGCCAAGGCATCAAGCAGAGGATCCTTTATCTAAGAAGCTTAAAACAACTTGAAGTAGGAGGTGCCCCTATAGTCAACAACGAAGGATCAACAATAGAGAATCCTTTATCTAAGAAGCTTAAAACAACTTGAAGTAATTTGTCGCGGAAGATTGTCATTTTAATGTATAAGGCAGGTGCCCATTATGTCAATGCCAACGCCTCGACTTTGCTTGGTAGGTGACCCAATAGCTCACTCGAGGAGAGGCACACTATAGGCTTGTTAGTAGAGGGGGATGCCCGACCGCCAGATAAAATCCTCTCTAAGGATTGCAAATAGCTTTTACTTTCTTTGGAGGGAGAAGGAAACTTGACTCTAACCGAAGTCACCACAATCTCTGCACAGGCTACCTCCTCAAACGTCGCTGCCTCCACTGAATGCCCCAAGAGAACTCGCCTTGTCAAACTCAGAGTTAGAGGGACATCCTCATAACTTGAGAATAGCATCACCTCCTTGGACTCACTGCTACCTCGCCCCCAGCAACAAGTTATAAGGGGCTCACA
The DNA here is from genome assembly GCA_019925795.1 of Dendrobium chrysotoxum. Lineage (NCBI taxonomy): Eukaryota > Viridiplantae > Streptophyta > Magnoliopsida > Asparagales > Orchidaceae > Dendrobium > Dendrobium chrysotoxum. Next base: position 44,295,860 of record CM034306.1, on the reverse strand, counting down.
ACTTTATGTTGGCAATGTAGCAATCGACATTTCCATACTCAGCTCCACCTTCATCTTCTTCCTCAAGGGAGGGGGAAAAGGCCCAGTGGAACCTTGGACTATTTAAGGACCCACGTCAGCATCTTTCTCTTAACTCGCTAAAGGGTCACGATCCTTTTTTGAGTTCTCTTGCTCTTGGATAAGTAAATGACTGCCCTCCTCACAAGCTTCGTACTCAATATTGCAAACTCAACATGATCCATTCTATCTTCTTTGCAGTACGTTGACGTTCAACTGAATGTTCAAAGGCATAAAGGCCTCTGGCGCTGGTTCACTTCTTATAAGAACAAAATATGAGTGGTGTCATATCATTGTCACATGAAGAATCTACGCGACAACTGAGACTATAGTAAAAATAGGGTAGTAACTTTGCATTTACTTTTATTTAGCTATTTAGTAGCTTTAATAAATGCTCGTCATTCATTCATATATCATTTTCATCACTTTCCCTCTAAAGGGTCAAGTGAATCAGAGAACTAAATGTACACATATATACTTTTTCAAGTATTAAACAAGTAAATAAAAGGATATAACAAGTGAACTTGCACCTTCTGGACGTCAAAAAGAAAAATTGATCCCATAAAATGGAACAAGTCATCAAATAAAAATTTAAACCATCAATAAATAAGTATTTTATCATGTTCTTGGCGAGCTACTTATTAAACAATAGATGAGCATAATCATAAACATAAATGAACAAGCAAGTCAGTATTCAAAATTGTTTATTTATATGATACAACAATATAAACAACAAGCCTTCATCCCACTACGTGCTTATTTATGATGAGTTTTTAAAATTTTATTCAAGTTTGCTCAATTTCTGCAACAACTTAAATAAATTTTATATCATAATATAATTGTATGTTAGTTGCAAGTCAATTTTAAACTAATCTCAACGTAAATATAACATTAAAAAATACTTTCACAAGGCATCCACAATATAGAGCGGAGTCTAGCAAAGTCTAAAAATCAACGAATTTTGAAAGTGCTTCCATTTAGCACCTTGTGGGAGGGTGGGCACATAAGGAATGATATCAGGACTTTCGTCTTACTCCATGAAAGACAGGAACAAGTGATATACAAAGCACATAAGATAGAGGGGCTCTCCTACCTATGCCAAGAAAAGTTCCCATATGAAATGCCTAGAAGTGTTGAGACCTCCCTAGCAACACCAACAAAAGTGGGCATAGCTGGGACCACTTTCTTAGGGTTTACGAAGGCCTTAAGTGCCCCTGCAAGCTAGAGGCCGGCAACATCAAAATGATATAGAGAAAGTAAAGCTAGTGAAGATACTCTTCAAAAAACCTGCAACGTTAATGGGAGAAACAAAAAGAAGGTTCATAGCATTCCTCCTAATCTAAACTTGTCAATGGCGAATGGCGTGCCACAGCTCAAAGTTCCCCGTGGAGCCATAGCACAAAGCACATGACACGGCGCACGTCATTTTAAACATAGCGCACAATGTCAAATAATTAAAATATATATATTTATTAGTATTAAATACCATTACATAACAAATAATAGGTTGATTAAAAAAAATTTTAAGCATAAATATCCTATCAAACAGGAAAAATGTCAATTTTAAATCCTACATAAACCTTCATCAATAGATTTGAGCAAGATTTAAGCATAATTTAGCCTAAATCCCACCAAATAGCAAAAATGATAGCTTTAAATCCTACAAAAAAAGTTATATCCTTTATTTTTTATATTTTATTAATTTGATGTTTAATTAATCAATGATTAATTGTGATATTAATATATAAATCTTAAAAAATTTAATTATAATTTATAATTTATAACATGTTAACAAAATAGTACACACCATTTGTGCCATGCGCCATATTTTATTACCCATGCATGACGCAAATAGTGCGCACTATTTTATGCACCGCGTCGTGCTGTGCATTGCGCTGTGCTATACACCATGGCACACGCCATTTTATGCCATTGGCATGCATGTCCTAATCTATAAGGTTATATCTAAAAGGGGACTTTGCTCAACATGACAATATTCTAACAAGGCTTTGTTGTCCACTTGTAAGCTTTCCTTCCTCTCTTTTTACTTTTCTCCATATGGAGGGTATGTTTTCTTCTCCTTGTTGGGTAGGGGAAAAATAAGAAGGAAAAAGAGAGAGAAATGAGTGTTGGGAGAGAGAGAGAGAGAGAGAGAGATAAAGAAAGGTAGGAGAGAAAGAGAGAGTGGATTAGCATAGGGAGGGAGTTGTCCCTCACCCATTTGGTGAAAAGATAGATTAGCTCTTAATAAAAAGAGTTTGGCCTCCTAAAGGTCATGCCTAATTACTAAAAATAAAACATTTTTCATGTATTATTTTAATTTTCTTTTTTACATTTTTTTTACTCTCATATATTTTTTTTGTTCTCCTATTGCGTTACAAAAATGTGGCCAACAATAATCAACAAACCATGCAAGCTCAAGATCATCTCTTTTTAAATATGACCAAAGTTCTACTTACAACTAATTTAGCAATGCCATGTTTTGAGGCATTATTAGTCGTATCTACTACTTTTGAAACATAGCCACTGATGCTTCATATCTTTGAGCCATTTAATTTAACTAGCACCAAAAATACATCAACTAATAAAGTGAACTAAATTGATCATATAAAATTGCGCCTTTAGCATATTCCGCACCCAACATTAGGGAAGCATATTGGATAAGATATGCTATGGCTCCTAAAAAGGCACCCACAAGTTATAGGCAAGGCTTGCTGACTTGAAGCTAGAATCCCCAATGAGCTTCTTGTTTCCATCCTTCCTATGCAATAGGCTATGGAAGAAACCCAAAACAATAGGCTATGGAACCAAAGGAACGTGATAGAGTTTACCATCCATTTCCACACCCATTTCCCCATGCAAGAAACTTACAATGTGGTAAGATATACATAGAATTTCATTACATAAAGTACCCACATAAAATGAAAAGTTGAGCAAGTTCCTTAATTGAAAGTGCTCTCCCATAAAGGACATAATTTATTATGGGTTGTTGTGTGTATAGAAGGCCTTGAGAAAACTCTAATATTCAAGGTGAAATTAAGTTGCATTCATATCTATCTTCCATTTGAAAATATATCTCAAATTTCCTCTTTAGAACCTTAAGAATAGTTGGAATTTTTATTAAAATGTTCACATTAATTAAACTAATTTCCAATAAATTCAAAACAATATGATGGCTAGTATGCTATGTTGATAAGATAAGTGAGTCAAGTAGTGGCGAAGTCAAGAATTTTTTTTAACAGGGGCACATAAATTAATTTTATTATTTTTAGGGAGAACAAATTAATTTTGTCCTATTTAAAATATCAAATAACAAGAAATTATTAATAATATCTATTAATATACACACACATATTTATCATGTTTAATGCACCATAAGCTCCACAAAGTATCTATATTAAAATAGATGAAAGGTTAAAAATGTTTGATATAATATTAGTAGAATGCTTGGGGATATGTTTAAAGTTTAATACAACTAAAAAAAGAGCATACCTCAAAATTGACCAAACATGTAGTTATATGAACAATAGAAGCGAACAAAAAATTATAACCAGAGTTAAATGGCAATGTAACTATGCAAGTAGACCAATATAGTAGTACCCACTGGTGGTGTGCATATCTGAATTCAAAAGTAAGCAATTATGTTGATGATTAATTGTCAAACTAATAAATGAATCAAATTGCACAATGAAATAGATATGAAGAGGATACAAGGTTGAGGTTCAGAGAGTGAATGACAAAACTTCTAAATAACTGCTAAAATTAAGAATTGATGCACTAAACCAAAAGCATAAAAGGTGCCCAAGTTTGCACTTGTGGCCAATGGAAAGGTTTAAATGGATCTATACTGCAAATTCATAGTTACTTTAAATTGGGCTAGTGTCCAAAGTAAATACTTCAATCAAATCGGTTGAATCACGCAGCCAAGGGGGGGTCACGTCAGCAATCTGTGGGCAGCAACCCAAGATCCTTGGGCAACAATCCAAGGGCTGTAGTTGGAGAACTGTAGGAAGCAATCCAAAGACTACAGTTGGAGATCCGTGGGATATGTTTATTATAATTAATTAGATTAATTGTCTTTCCTTTTTCTATTTATTCTCCTAATATATATATATATATATATATATATATATATATATAATGATTCTAAGGAATAGAATAGAATTTAAATTTCCCTCTAAACAATTTCAACAAAATCTTGAAGTTATGTCTTTTGGTAAACATAATAGAGAATTATTTATAGTTCTCAAAATATAACTCTCCATGAAGCAGCTCTTGAATCTTATGATACTAAAGTTACTAACTACACGTGATAATTTGGTTGCAACTTCTATACTAGGCAACGGAAGTTACGGAAAATAAAAAATAGAGATATCCAAAGTTAAGCATTGAAGAAAACAAAAATATTTCAATTCAAAGCTTCACCATCCTAATGCCATTTTGCATCCAGGCCTCGCAAGGCACTCATAATAATATTCAGAACTGCAAGCACCAAAGAAATGAACCGCATGGTTTATTCAATACACAATTGTGAACAAGAAAATAAATTGTTGCATTTGATGGACGCACAATCTTGGTGAACCCCAAATGAAAATTCAATGGAAACAATATTCAGCAACAAGAAAAGTATAAAGCTAAAATCGTAAGGCAAGACAGAAGAATACACAAACCTTCATGTCATCCTCGATCTTGGCTACTTGACTGTGGATGGTATCAACAATCTCTCGAAGTGGCGATACAGTGGGATATTTGGACTCATCCCAAACAAACCTGTCCTTCCAATAAAATGATGCATTATCACGAAATCGCCCTATAATTTTAAAAAAAAAAGGAAAAAAAAAACAGCTATACCTTTATGCAAGTAGGTAATAAATCCCTGCCAAAAACTCACTTAAATTCGATTACCTCGTGAGATAGGTATCCACGGGAACCCCATCCACTGTAAGAGCCAAGCTGTCAATCCCAGAAGCCCGTTCCAGATCTTCGATTTGCCGCCGTATCTTATGCGACACCCCTTCTATGAAAGTATTCGACTGTGGATCCTCCAAATCAACAACAGGCAAAAGCAATATTCCTAGAGGAGAATGCACTATAATTGAACAAGTACCTTCGAGAGATCGTCGCTCAGAGAAAGGAGAGAATCCAAAGTACCCACACGTAGGTCGGGAGTGTTGAACTGCAAGAAAAAGAATAAAACTCACCCAGATAAAATCAAATCTGCAAAGTTTAATAAGTTGTTAATGTCATAAAGATCACGGCTTTCGACTTGTTTACCCGGTAGAGAGCCGTGTCAAAGGCTTTCTTGGAGATCAATTCCTGAAGGCGGCTCCATAGAGCAGAAGCTGACGATTGCACGGGTAGGGATACCACCCAATACCTCGTCGCCATTGCAGATTCGACCTCTGATCTGGGAATTAATCAAATCAATCTTCGAACGATTTAACTCCAAAGGATTCCCGAGGCGTAATAAGATAAGGCGGATCTAGCTCGTCTGAAATTTCCCAAACACAGGAGCTTGGCTGATATCGGCCATGAGAATTTACCGTACAGCAACTATGGGCTCGTCCATTTATCGAGTATCTATATATATATATATATATATATGATTTTAAAATCTTATTCAGACCAAAATATACTAATAGAGTGAGAACCCTGATAAGAGCTTCCTCAACTCTTTATCTTCTAATCACTTTCTTAGTTTATGATGAAGAGTGAGTGATAATCTATATGCGTTTATTGCCTTCAAATTTTAATTATCTTTTTTATTTCTCTTTTAGGAATGAAAAAAGACTTCTTAACCAGGTAGAGAATAACATTTACAGTGGTTCGATGAAAATCAACATACATACACTTTCCAAAGGTCCTCCTCTTTGAGTATTGCACTAAAAGTGCTCTCCTTTAGCCCACAGCAAGGCGGAGAAGCCCTTCTCCCTAACCAGGTAGAGAATAACATTTACAGACTCCAAAGAATCTCCCTCCTTCCATCTCCTAGCCCGACGAAGATGTCGTCCCTCTTTTAGCTCCTTGCTTCGGCGGAGATACTGATCCCTCATTTCCCCTCAAAGCTCAACAGAGATGTTATCCCTCCTTTAGCTCCTTGCTTAAGTGGATATGTCAATCCCTCCTTTCACCTTTCAACCCGTGGAGATATCGATCCCTCCTTTTATTTCCTAGCCCAGCGGAGATGCCAATCCCTGGCCTCCTCAGCTAGCAAGACTTTACCCAAAAACTTTTCTTTATAGAGATCTTCTCCAAGAGCTCCACCAAACACAATAGAAAGACCCAAGGTGTAAGCTAGGTAGAACAACCATGTCAATCTCTCCTCCTCTTGACTCCCTGAACGCAAACTCTCTCTATCAATCTCTCCTCCTCTCTGTCCCTTGTGAAGTGGACACCCTCCGAAGCTCTCTTCCAAGAAGAAAACATCTTTGTCTATTCAACCTCGCTATCTCTCTAGACATATGATGAGTTTATAAAGTAGGCTCTTAAAATATCATAATTTTAAAAATTCAACCTCTCCTCATGTAGTACGATTCACAGATCATACAATACTATTAGTTTAATTACATCAAAGATTATCATGCATGATGCACGGTCATCTAGTACGATTAGTTATATCAAATCATAGATAATCTAGGACGAACTAAGGTACGTTCAATAAGTTCTCGAGTGAATCGGACTGTATGATATTTATATCATACAGTATGATTATTAATGATGATTAAATCCTGATTTGATTCATTAATATATGGGATTAAATTAGAAAATTTTAATTAATATTCATATAGTATAAACTAGATCATACAGTAAGTTTAGTTCAAAATTCAAAATTTTCTAATTAAGGTAACATAGATTTAACGATGGAGTTTTATCAAAATAGCTGGTCATCCTATACATTTTAAGTTTGCACAACATGATTAGTTATAGCCCAACTCTATTTAATCTCATTTAATTAAATATTTGAATAAATTTTTTGTTTGAATAGATAATATATTATGATTAAAAAAAATTAAATATTTAATTTTACACTCCCTTATGTGTGTGTGCACGGTTGTCTAACTAACATATACCTAATATAAAAAATGACTCAAAAAATAGAAAACATAAACTCTGTCAAACATAGACTGACTTAGACATTGATGTTATATTGTCTTGAGTCTTGATTCTTCAATGTTGCTCAGTATATGATGTATCTGAAATGATTTGTAACACATAAAAAATATCCAATGTATAAGGCAGGAATAAGATAATACTCATCTAATAACATTTATAATCATCAAAATACAAGATTGGGCAAAATTCGTTTCCCGACTGGTGCATAGCTTTTCTGGCCGATTTTTTTTTGAGAGAGAGAAAGCTGCTGTTTTTTCAAATTTGTTCTTTCCCAATTTTTCAGCTTGGATCCGGTAGGCCAAGGGGGCATGGCGGCGGCTGATCACCGGCCATCTCTGCCTTCGGAGGTGAATGATTCATCTATGGGAGATGAAATTTTATGGAATAAATCGGTGGAAGGAATTGTTTCTTCTAAAGTCGAGTGTGATGCTGAAGATGTTCGCAGGCGGCGATTGAAAGGGGAACTTATCATCTCAGGTAATGATGGTGCTCATTTGAAGAAAGACAAATTGGTTTAAGGCAAAGGTAAAGAGGTCTCAATAAGCCTTGACTGCAAGACTCCTCGTATGATTAAGCTAAATGGGTTTTCTCTAGCAAAATCTTTTGATCCTGATGCCTCGTCGTCTGGTATGAAAATTTTTGTTAACTGGTTAGGAAATTCGAATGCAATCCCTTTCCTTGACAGTAAGATAAATGTGAATTCACTGAGTTCTGTTAACAAAATTATTCATAATACTGTGAAGATGTTGGTGGCTCCCTCAGAGAAACCTGCTGTCAATTCTGACGGCAATGCTGATCATATGTTCGTGAAAATGTCTAAGGCCAATATAAAAGATGGTTTTGTATTCCATCCGGACAAAGTATCCTCTGCTCCAAGTTTCAAAGAGATTGTTTCTCAGGGATCACGTGTTAATGGAAAAGAGATGTTGAATGATTTAACTATTGTTCATGATTGTGTAGAAGGTGACCTTGCTAGAGAAACTGCCAGTAACAATCGGTTCTACACTCTAAAAAAGGTTTCCAGCAATGCATTAGCTAATGTATGGGAGAAAAAAATCTAATATCAATGTATCCAATCTGGACTTTGGGAATGATTTCATAGGAGACAATGATGTTCTCAAGCTTCACTTTGGAATGGAATTGTAAAATTCAAACAAACTTAGCAAAGCCTTTATTATCAAAGTATTTGGGGATAATACTCCTTTCCAGATGATAAGCATGGAACTTAGGAGACAATGGGTTCATTATGGTAAATTCCACTTAACCATGCTTGGCTTGGGATGAGTGCTTTGTTCATTTGATGAACAAGAAGCATTAGAATTAGTCTACTCAAATGTACCATGGTATGTTAAAAATAATATAATAGGGATGGACAAATGGTCACCTTCATTCTCTCCTTTATCGTTGAAGGGTCTCTCGGCTCCGGTTTGGATTAGAATGCCAAATATGCCTCTTCATTGTTGGGATGAAATCAACATTTGTAGGATTGCTTCCAAGGTTGGTAAACCTTACATGATAGAGGGAAATATGTTTCAATGGAGTTGAAGGAAATTTGCTAGGATTTGCATTCGTATTAACTTAGATGATAAGCTTCCTGTTGGTGTTTGGGTTGAAGGTTGTGCGGGCAAATTCTTTTAAAGGATTGAATATGAAAAACTCCCAAATTTGTGTTTCAATTGTGGTAAAATTGGGCATATGAAGAGCAATTGTCCTATCTTTAAGGAAGATCAATCAGCTAAAGCAGATGATTCAATGTTATCTAAAGGTTTCTCTGATCAACGAAATGTGGTTGAAGGCTCTGCTGCTGAATATGGTCCTTGGATCCATGTGAATTTCAGGAGAAATAAATTTCAAAAACAAAGGAAATTTCCTCTGGAGTTAGAATTTGAAAGGAAAAACATCATTCCTTCAAAAACCTATAGGAAAGTTGCAAATTCTTTGGTCGGGGGAGGAGAAGTCAGAGACCTGGGAGGCAAAACTGGTAGCCTGGAAGTAAAGCCTAGTGAAACTGCTATCCAATCTACTCAACAGGCTGTTTCTCCGAATTGTTCTATTCCATGTGATGCAAACAAGTTCAAAGCACTGGATGAAGTTTTAGAAGAAGGTGAAATGTTGAGGAATGATGTCAAAGGTGAACTGTTGAGGAACGTGGTGAAAGATTCTCCATGTAAGGTGTTGGGTGTTAATGTTGAAGCAGATAACTGTGTGGCGATCAAAAAGGTGGAAAGTTATATTCCTGAGAGCAATTCTATCCAGGCCTTTGGTTTTGAAGCTGGTGTGAATTTAAATGGTGGCTTAACTGATATACCTGAAAAGAAGAATATGTTTAAGATTCTTCAATTAGTGGATGAGGTTGGAAATGAGAAGGTTGTGGTACAAACTTCTAGGTTGATAAAGAAGAGGGAGAGCTGGAGGTTGATGAAAATGAGGCAGGTTTACAATAGGATTTGTTGAATGCCAGAGTATTGAATGAGACTAAGTTCAAGTTGCAAAAAGAACTAAGATCCTTGAAAGGTAAAACCAGGAAGGGAGAGTTGGGTAAGGAGATTTGTGGTGGGTCTATTCCCACTTCAAAGAAAAGATGAGTTCCTTAATATTTTGGAATTGTAGGGGGGCTAAGAAGGTTGAAGCCTCCAAGTATTTGAAAGAGATTGTTAAGGATAATGAAGCTATTTTTGTGGGGCTTGTTGAAACCAAGATTTCAACTATGGATTCATTCGAATTTAAGAAGTTTATTGGAGATGAGTGGGAATTTTTTTTATACCCTGCTGCTGGTTACTCATGAGGTATCTTGGTTTGTTGGAGAGCTTATTTAGCTTCTTTCAATATTGTTGAAGCTGATGGGCAAGTTGTGCTGGGGGAATTGAAAATCCATAATTCTGTAAGCTGGATGTTAGCCACAGTGTATGGCAGTCAGGAAAACTATGAAAGGAAGCTTCTTTGGAGTAAGTTGGAAGAATTTTTTGGCAGCAAATTACCTATGGTTATAGGGGGCGACATCAATTGCATTTTATCTCAAAGTGAGAAAAGAGGTGGTAAAAGATTTGCCTTTTCCCAAGGTTCTTAAGACATGCTTTCTTTTATGAGGGATCGTGACTTTCATGATATTGGGTTTGTGGGTCCTAAATACACTTGGTACAATAATAAAACTGGAGGAGGCCAGATCTTAGAAATGTTAGATCGTTGTCTTATTAATTATGTGGCTTTGGACCTTCTTCAAGTGGCGGTGGTGAGGCACTTGGCTAGGGTGGCTTCAGACCATTGTTCAATTATGATTAAAATCAATTCTTCTAGACCTATGAAGAGGAGGAGTTTTATGTTTGAAGATGTTTGGTTGTCTTACCTTGCTTCTCATTCCATTGTGCGGGTGGCGTGGAACAAATATGTGTATGGAAGTTATGCTGATATCTTAAATACTAAGTTTAGAAGAACTTTAAGATCCTTATTCTTTTGGAGCAAGGCTAAGCACAAGACTCTTGTTGATCTAAAAGAAAGCTTAAAAAGGGAAATTCTAGATTTGCAAGTAGAGGAGGATGTGTCAGGAGGTCTATCCAATTTCAAACTGTGTTATATGAGACTGTAGTTGCTCAATCTAGTACTGAGGCTTGCGGAACTCAATGCTACCCTTGGACGTCTTAGCATGTGGTAGAAGCAGAGGGCTAAAGTTCAATGGCTGAAGGATGGAGACTCTAACTCTAATTTCTATCATGTTTATGCTATGGCGAGAAGGAATGGAAATAGGATTAATAGTGTTAAAGATTGTGGAGGCTTGATTTGTGAAGACTAGCAAGGTATTGAAGAGGTTTTTCTGAACTTCTTTAAAACCAAATGGAGATCAAGGAAATGCAGCTTGAAAGGATGGCCATCAGCGTCCAATGTACTTGATGATGAGGATGGAAGATCTCTGAACAAAGAATTCATCATAGAGGAATTGGAGGAGGTGATTACCAATTTGGGAGCTAACAAGTCTCCAAGTATTGACGGTATCACTTATTCTTTTATGAAAACGTATTGGTCTATTATCCAGGTTGATGTGTGGGCAGCTATCAGTGATTTTTTTGTGACTGGCTCTCTTTGCCTTCTTGGAGAGAGACTAATGTGGTGCTGATTCCTAAAATTGACAATCCTCGGTTGCCTTCTTCTTATCATCCTATAAGTTTGTGTAATATCATTTACAAAATTGTATCAAGGATGATTCTAAATAGGATGAGTTTTTTGTTTCCTAAAATTATTTCTGAAGTGCAGTATGCCTTTGTAAAGGGTAGGTCCATGTCTGATCAAGTTTTGCGTGCTCAAGAATTGTTTAGTAAATTCAGATACTCTAAAGCTAAGAAGGGTCTGGTGGCTATCAAAGTAGACATGGAACAAGCATATGATAGTATGAGTTGGTCTATGTTGACTCAGGTGCTTGATTGGTTTGGGTTCCCAAAGAGATTTTCCAATCTTATTCTAGAATGTGTTATTGATCCAAAGTTTTCTATTATAATCAATGGGAAAAATTCTAAGTGGATTGAGGCTTTAGACAAGGTTGCCCATTGTCACCTTATCTCTTTATTTTGTGCTCCCAATTATTGTCTGAAGAATTTGCTCGAAGAGGTAAAGGTGTTGGGGTGAAGGTTTCTCCGACTACTCCTATGGTTTCTCATCTGATGTATGCAGACGATATTATGATCTTCTCAGAAGCTAATAGAAAGAGATTAAAGAAGGTTGATAAGATTCTGAAAATGTATTGTAATTGGACCAGCCAAAAAATAAACTTGCTTAAGTCGGCTATGTTGTTTGGTAATTCTATTAAAAGAAGGAAAGCTAGATCTCTTGCCAAAATTCTTAATATGAAAGTGGTGAATGAGATGGATTATTTGGGAGTTAAGATTGCATTGAGGAGATTGGTTGAATCAAATTTTAGTAATCTCATTGTTAAAATAGCTGGTAGAATGAATCTTTAGGGATCCAAATTCATTTCTCTTGCTGGTCGGATTACTTTAATTAATGCTTCTATTCTTTCCCTACCAATTTATCTTTCTAATCATTCTTTGATTCCGATAGGGGTCTTGAAGGAAATGGAGAAAATGTGTAGAAATTTTCTTTGGAGTAAGAGGGATGGAAGCTTTGGTATACACTATGTTGCTTGGGACATCATGTGTAAGCCTAAGAACTGTGGTGGCCGAGGATTGCAAATGTTGGTGGATAAAATGGGTCCTTTGAGAGCTAAATTTGCTCTTAACTTTATCAAAAATCCAAGCTCTCTACTTAATAGAATAATGAGATCTAAATATGGTAATGATCTTTGGAGTGATGTTAATAAAAGGTGCTTCTCTTCTACTAGGAGGATCATTATGCATGGTGCAGTTTTTTTGCAGCCAATAATGAGATGGAGAATCTATAATTGGGAAAAAGTGGATACCTTTAAGGATAATTGGATCCTAGATAATAGCATTAACAGGTGGCCTACCTTTACTATTGTTTTAAGTACTGAATTTCTCCGTTTATTAGCTTTTATCTCCGATGGGAGGTGGGATACGGATAAGCTAAAACTTTATTTTGGTCAACAACTGATAGAGACCATTACTGAAATTCCTATTCAGTCTGGAATTGGTGAAGATCAGTTGGAGCTTTCAAGGAAAATTTTCGGAAACTCTGTAGCAGCAATTGCCTATGAAAAGAAGTTTGAAGTTGACAGAGAAGATGAGACTTGGCATTGGAGGAAAAAGCTTAAGCTGAGATCGCAAGTTGATGTATTTTGGTGGCGTTTGTGTAGAGATGCTATTCCTACATTTGGTTTCCTGCTTTACAAAAGATTAGTGGAGTTTGGAGGATGCCCAAGAGGTTGTGGGGGAGTGGAAAATGTAGAACATGTGGCTATCCAATGCTTCAAAGTTAAGAAAGTTATCAACCTGCTTGCTGCTTGGAACTTTCTTATTCCTGGTTTTGAATCTCTGAAAGACTATTTTCTGATAATGAGCACGCTTGCTGATGTGAATCCTTTCCTGGGTAATTTATTCTGTTCGGTGGTATTCCTTTGCTGGAAAAGCAGGAACAAGGTAGTTCATGGAGGATTGGAAGACGCCTGTTCAAGTATTGCAACAAATTCAATTATCCAGGCTATTGCTTCGTTTGATACCTGTCTAATTCGGGATAACTGGGATGCTAATCAGCTGTATAAGCTATCTTAATCTTCTTGGCATCCTCCTCCTCCTGGATGGATCAAGGTTAATGCAGATGCTTCGGTGCAATCCAACAACAAGGTTAGCATAGAGGGAGTTTTTCAGAGATGGCAAAGGTCGCTTCTTAGCCGCTTTTGGTTTTGGTTGCCTTCATTGGGATTGCTCTCAGGTGGAGTTCTTCCTTTCTAGCTTTGAGAAATTACATTCAAGAATGAATGTTTGATGTTAAAGGCTTAGTGATTGAAGGTGATAATTCAAATGTTATCAATATTTTTCAATATTCAATGAGGAAGCTGATTCTTGCTGAAGAATTTCTAAAGCCTAAGGATTTAGACTTTCTTTCTAACTTTAAGCAATTTATTTTTTCTTGCTCTAAGAGAGAATGTAATAAGTTAGCTGATTTAGGTGTTAACTATGCTCTGATTTCTTCCTTTTTTTGGGATGATGTCTCTAGTAATAAGATTCCTCCTTCCTTTTTAGCTTTGTTAAAGGAGGAATCTGGCTGTAAGTAGTGCTTTTAATAAAATTGCTTATTGCACTTTCAAAAAAAAATACAAGATTGGGCTCCTGAATTATAACACATAAGTCCAAAAAATTACCCCCTCCACAAATTATCTTTTCACCTTTTTTTAATTAAATACCTATTAAGATCTAATCATAATCGCCATCACACTACCCCAAAAGGTTCTATCCACGCAACCAAACTCCACAATGAGCAAGAGTGTTGCATTCTCTAACATGATATTTCTATAACTAGCCATTAATTTTAATAGAACGACTTTTTGATTAAACTCTTTCAAGGTTTCTTATGCTCAAGAGATAGGATATCCCTTTTAAATCCATAAAATTTATATCTTGTGGGAAAATAAAATGTTGATTTGAAAATTCATATATTTATAATCAAATATAACATTAAAAATTGCATACATCTTGAAAGATAGAAATATAATTCTATAATTGATTTGAGATCAAAAATTGGGTTTTGAAAAAAAAATGTTTACATTATTAGAGACTTTCTCTAATCTCATATGAATAAAATAAGGTTTATTTTATTCAAGGGTATAGTATCCGCATAAAGTAAAGCTTTTATTATTAATTCCATCTCAAGAGAGGTGAGTCTTTTCAGAATACTCTTGTTATAGTAGTGCAAAATATTTTTAATATTTCAAATTTTAAGGTAAGGATGTGATTTATGATTTTTCAAATGTTATTGGCTCAAATTGGAATCATTCTTTTGAGAGGACAAGCAAAAAAGGGTATGGAGCATTGGATTCTAAAAATCGTACTCCAAAATATCTTATGTTGTGTTTTAGAGTTTTAAAATTAAATTTTATTATTTGATTATTTATTTTATAAGAGATTTGAGGCTTACATTTCATTAACCACAGTTTGAAAAATGCCCGCAAGGAATGGCTTATGATATGAAAAATCAACCTCAAAGAATATAATTAAGGTGAGCATTATATAGTAGTAACTCGAAATAAGTCTAAAGTGAAAGTTCAATTTATGGCTGTTAAATCACTTGAACTACAAAGCACACTAAGAGGGGAGTGCATGGTGTTTTAAAAATTTTCTTTTCAAAAATTCTTTTTTGAAAAACTTAAATCAAATTTACAACTTAAATTTAAAAATAAAAATTTCAAAGCTAAAGCAAATAATAAAACAATCATTTTTTTATTTTATAATATATATATATATATATATATATATATATATATATATATATATATATATATATATATATATATATATATATATCTTTTAATTTTCATATTTTTATTTCTTTTTCTTTTTGAAAAAATACTAAATGCTAAGTACTCTCAATATTATCGTATCAGAGAGATGTCAATTCTCAACTTAGATTTATAGAAAAATAATTTTACAAAAAAGTAAAGTGCAAAAACTAAAGTGCAGAAAAATAAAGAAATGAGCACACCAAAATTTTTATAGTGGTTTGGTCAACTTGACTTACGTCCACTCCCCTGAATCCTCGTCTCTAGGTATTATAATTAAACTCTTTAATGTCTCTCCTTCTACCCCTATAGCGAGGTGGAGAAGCCTTCACAAGAATCACTTCCACCTTTACCAGTGCGACGGAGTAGTTGAATCCCTTTCACCTTTCCTGGTGCGACAGAGTAGCAAAATCCCTTTCACCTTCCCCAGTGCGACAGAGTTGTCGGTGGCCCTTTTACATGAAGAGGTTCTTCTCAAAGTTTCCCTCAAGTAGAGCTTTGACTAATGGAGGAAGAAGATGGATGTTTCCCTAAGCAATAGTGTGTAGGCTCTCTCTCATACTCCCTTGATCCCATAAGGCTATGTATTCTCCCTCTCAAAACCTTATCTCTCTCTCTCCCCTTGCTCAAAACCCTCTCTTCAAACCCTTGCTTACAAAAGACACACTCTTTGACTGCTAAAGACTTTCTCAAATGAATTAAGAAATATTTAAATAGTTGGCTCCAAGAAAACCCTAATTCTTAATTAACATATTTATGTTCATACAATACGATATGTATATCATATAGTATGATCAATTCAATAATATCTTCTTAGTTTTGTACGATGAATAGTGGCCAATATGATTGTACAATATGAATGGTAACTTTGTATGGTATGATTACTAATTATAATTAATTCTTATTTGATTGCTTAATCTTAGTGATTAAATTAGGTAATAATTTAATAATATCATACAGCATAATATTATTTATACAGTACAATTAGAATAATTTTTAAATTTCAAATTATTGATTAATTTTTAATGTCGGTGGACATTTCTGATTATAACTGATCATTTTGTATAATTTATATTATACAGTACGATTAGTCCAAATTTAATTCACCTGATTAAACATTCTAATTAATTTCTAATTGCACATATTATATAGTACGATCTATATCATATTATTTAATTTTCATAAAAATTAAAGCATTTAATTTCACTCCCCTGTATATATGCATATGATTGTTAAGCTAACATACACCTTTCTATATTACATTGCTCAAAAAAATAAAAATAAAAAGTATAGACTCATGTAAATCAAATATATTCTACCTAATCTTGAGTCCTGATCCTCTGATGGTGTATTGTATATATTCTACCTAAAATGATAGTACAAATAGAAAAGATATGTAATAATAATAAATAGGAGAAAGTAGATAAAATCTAATAATTTTTTTTATCATTAAAACATAAGCTCGGGCTCCCAGATTGCAACAAACTCTCCATTTTTTATGATGATAAATATTATTGGTTGAATTATAAGTTAAGTTTATCTCTCTTAAGCTTTCCCCATTACTAAGTGATATATTTAAAAATTAGGGAGAAACTTTTCTTTTTTTTAATATTAATCATTGTAAAACACAATCACAATAATCAACAATGCAATAAGCAATGAAACCAAATATAAACTGCATTAATTATAAAAATAACTAGTACAAACTAATAATAACATACTCCCCTTTTGACATTACCAAAAAGGATATCTACGAACAAACACAAATACATAGCAACACTATAAAGCATAATGGAGAAAATAAAAAAAAAGTACAACAAGCACTACTCGTATATGGGTCCCTTATCAGGTAGTGATGGTGATGGTGGATGGAAATAATGGTGGATCGAGGTGAACTGCTCAACAAACCAAGCACAATAAGCCTCATGCTATTGATGCTCCAACTGGTACTATATTTGATCCCAACATTGAGTGGACTCCTAGATATGTATCTCTAGGTATATTTCCAGACGGTTAAATATCTCTATCATTATGTCATAAAATGGTGATAGGTGCAAAGGTACTGGTACCAGTGCCTATGCTGGTGCTTGCACTGGTGCTCCCCCTTCCTCCTCTACCTCTGGCTCCGATCCATAATATACCCTGCAACATATGTCGCCATAAAGAATGTGAAAGGAGCTATTGGAGTAAAAAAGATGGAGGTGATTGGCTGGAGTAGGATAAGTTATATTATATTTGGTATTAAGGATATAGGTTATAACATGTCCTAATGCTTGATTTTTTCTACGGTTGACCTTAGGATCGCTAATGCTAGTCAGATTTTCAATGTAGTGAATAACCAATTCTACTGCAATGAATTTAGTTTGAGTCATAATAAGGTAAGTGACTATTTATAGGAGAGGTGTGATGTTGATCATATCTCCCATTTTAGGAATAATGGAATTTCTAAGAACTTGTTAGATATTTCATGTAATTTGAACAAGTATAGTAACAAAAGGAAGGTGAATGTTAACTGGAGTGTTTCTAAGTGTAAGATTAAATTATGTCCAAATATAGTCAACTTGAGAGGCTAGACAGTAAGGTTTTATGCAAGTAGGGGAAAGATATAAAATTTCATCTAAGTCCTAATAAGTGATAGCTACAGGGCATCTACAAACATATGATTGGAGTGTTTTTCCCTCAGAGTTAATTCTGACACTTGCAAAAAAATTTGAATAAAATTTTAGAATTGAAAGGAAAAGATAAGGTGAAGGGGAATTGAAGTGTTGTGCCAGCAAAAAGGTCTAGTACCTGAAAATTTAGATTTTCTTGATTTAGGACTTTAGAGGGTGTGATGGCTACAACCTTATACCTCTAGTAAGCTGCTTCATCTGCTTCTTCTTGGAACCTATCATCTACAGGACATCTGGAGGAACTTCCTATAAGAGCTCTTCCCTCTGGCCATCAGGACATTAAGGATAAGAATTGAAAGTTAGAACAAGAAAAGATTTGGAAGATTGTGTGCTTAAAACCTTACGATAACCCTTTCTTATATTAGCCTTTATGGATCATACAGTATGATGTCAATCATATAATACGATCAAAATAATTCAATTCATCTTGGTTGAATGATTAAAAAAGGCAGTCAAATCATACAATACCATCAAAATCATACTGGACAATCATCATTAAATTGTTCATCCCGAGGAGTCATCTTATATGATATTTGACTAAATTTATTGTATAGTATGAACATGTGTTCGTACAATATGATGTTCGATTAAATATTGTATCGACTGAATTAAATCACCTCCGATCACTGCCACATGTATCATACAATACAAAATATGTGTTAGTACAATACAAACATTAATAATTTTGTTAATTTGAACAGTTGGATTGACTAAATGGTGCTAGTGTGATGATTTGTATGGATCATATAATATGAAGTGTATTGTATAGTACGATGTGAACAAAATAGGATTTGTGAGTGATGATAAGGAAAGCTCCACAAGAGAAAATATACACACAATAATGTAATTCATAATAGAAATAAATAACTTTAACATAAATAAAAATAAGTATACAACATAAATAGCACAAATAATTACAAAAACTTTTATTCACATTTCTATGCCAATTTCTCTAAGCATTAATGTTGATCACACCTAATCTGGTTGTAAGTGTGCTGAAAGTGTCATAATTGAGGGGTTTAATAAAAAATCTGCCAATTAATTTTTAGTGTTCACATGGTGTAACTCCATGTCTCCCTTTACTGCATGATCCCTAATGAAATGATGTATAATATCAATTTGTTTCATGCGGGAATGTTGGATTGGATTTTTTAAGATGTAGATCATATGGGTGTTATCACACATGATAGGGATAGTGCTTATAGAAAACCCAAGGTCAAGAATTTATTACTTTAGCCATAAGACTTGGGCAACATAATATATTCCATTTCAGCGGTGGATAGGGCTATAGAATTGTATTTTCTACCAGACCAAAAAAATTAAGGATTACCCTATGAATTAATAAATTCCAGAAGTTCTTTTCTTATCTACTCTACACCCAATAAAGTTTGAATATGAATATCCTATATTTTCAAAGGTGGTGCTATGTCTAGGATACCATATGCCTAAATTTTGGGTGCCTTTCAGATATCTAAGAATTTTCTTCACAACAGTCATATAGAATTCTTTTGGATCAGCTTGAAATATTGCACATTGACATATAGTAAACATAATATCTAGTATGCTACCAATTAAATAAAGTAATGATCTTATTATTCCTCTGTACCACTTCTAATCAACTAATTTTCTATCTGCATCCTTATCTAGTTGGACGGTTAAACTCATTAGTGTATATATGCTTTTAGAGCCTTCCATATAAATTTTTTTTAAGATCTACTTAAATTATTTAGTCTAACTAAGGTAGGTACAATCATCTCTCTACTTTACACTAATTCCAAAAAAATAGCTCAACTCTCCCATCATACTCATTTCAAATGCCTTACTAATAATAATTGAAAATTCATTGTAAAGATTTTCAATGGTAGATCCAAAAGTATGTCATCAATATATATTTAAACTATGAGTATATCATCTATTATTTGAAGGAATAAGGTGGTTCCTACACTACCCTTAACAAATGATTTATTTAGGAGAAAGGTGTTAAGTCTCTCATACCATATCTTAGGTGCTTGTTCAACCCATATAACCTTTCTTAAGTTTATAAACATTGTTGGGAAATAAAGAATTTTCAAAACCTATGGGTTATTCCACATAAACATCTTCTTTAATGACACCATTAAGAAATGCACTCTTGAAATCCATTTGAAGCCTCTAAAATATGCAAATGCTAGAGGGACTCTAATGAATTATAATCTAGCTACACGGACAAAGGTCTCCTCAAAATCAATCTTTTCTATCTAATTGTACCCCTTAGCTACTAATTTAGTCTTATTTCTAATAACTGACCCAGAGTCATTCAACTTATTTTTAAATACCCATTTAGTACTAACAACACTCTGATCAATGGGTCTACTAACTAGCTCCCATACATCATTTCTAATAAATTGATTTAACTCCTCCTACATGGATAAGATCCAAAATTCATCATTGAGGGCATGATGTACACTAGTTGGTTCTATCATGAAAATTAATACAATATAGCTAACCTCTTTCCTAAGGCCTTACCTAGTTCTAACCCCTACTGATAGATCTTCTAGGATAAGCTCTCTAGGGTGACTAGAGGAATATCTCCACTCTCTAGCCAAAGGGTTCTAAGGTTCTTCTTTATCTCCTAGGTCACTAGTCTCTACTCCATAAGTAATCTCTACCTCATTATCATCCTCTATCTTAGGCTCAATAGGTCTATTTAATTCATTAAATATAATATGGGAAAATTCCTCTACAACTAAGGTTCTTTTGTTGAAGACCCTATATGATTTACCTACTTAGGAATAACCTAAGAAGAGACTCCATCTGCATTAGAATCAAACTTCCCTAAATGAGATTTTTCATTCATGAGCATAAAATATTTGTAACAAAAAATATACAGATGGGATAAATTTGGTATCCCACCCTTAAGTAGCTCATAGGGTGTCTTATTTAGCTTGGACCTAATGTTTGCTCTATTCAACACATAACAAGCAAAATTCACTACTTCTGCTAAAAAATATCTAGGAATGCTATACTTTGCTAATATTTCCCTAGCTACCTCTACTAGTATCTTGTTCTTTCTTTCAGCTATATCATTCTATTGTGGGGACCTAGGGGTAGAAAAATTATGATCAATCCCAGATTCTTCAAATATATCATTTTTAAACTCTCCATCATGATAACTATGAGTTGGAGAAATCAAACATCCTAACTTCCTCTAAATCCAAGTGGAGAAATTCATAAACTCATCAAATGACTCACTCTTATGTGCTAAGAATATAATATAAGTAAATCTAGAGAAGTTATCTATGATCACAAATCCAAAGCTCTTACCACCTAGATTAGTTGTACTAACTTGTCCAAATAAATTCATGTGTAGGATCTCTAGTGGCCTAGTGATAGTGATATTCTTAATAGAATAAAATGATGACATAATTTACTTTCCTAATTAACAAGCATCACACAAATAATCCTTAGTGAAATCTAACTTAGGAATGCCTCTAACTAGATCTTACTGTGTAAATTTCCTAAGTGTTTTTATACTATCATGATATAGTTGCCTATGCCATAACCAAGAATCATCCATGATAGTTTTCAAGTAATAAAGATTATCAAAAATATTAATGCAACTCAAATCAAGCATATAAATATTATTAACTCTTTTGCCTTCTAGAATGATCTTTTCATTTAAATAATTGACACATATTTCAAAAAAAATTCACATTAAATCCCTTATCACATAATTGACTAATACTGAGAAAATTATGCTTCAATCTTTCTGCTAAAAGTTTATTTTTAATAACAAGCTATTAGTTTTATTGATTATAATTGAGCTAACCACTTTCCTAGCAGTGTTATCTCCAAATGTTTTCTTACCTCCACTCCTGGCCTCCAGCGTGATGAACTGCTTTAAGTCTCCCAATGTTATCTTTACGTCCACTCCTGGTATCGATTAACTTCTTGTAAGAGCATCCCTACAAAGTCAATGAAAGGTTAGATTTGAGAATTAAAGTGAGTTTGAGTTTCACCTTATGCTTCCATGAATAAATGTCATAAATGTTATGTTGTAATGAACGAGCACACCAGAATTTTTATAGTGGTTCAATTAATTTGACTTACGTTCACTCCCCGAAGTCCTCCTCTTTAGATATTGTACTAAAACTCTTTAACGTCTCACCTTTTTACCCCACAGCAAGGCGAAGAAGCCTTCATAAGAATCACTTCCAACTTTCCCCAATATGGCGAAGAAGCTGAAACCCTTTCACCTTCCCTAATACGGTGGAGTAGCTGAATCCCTTTCACCTACCCCAGTGCAGTAAGTTGCTAGTGGCCCTTTGACATGACGAGGTTCTTCCTGAAGTTTCCCTCAAGTAGAAGTTTGACTCATAGAGGAAGAAGATGGATGTTGTATAAAGTAATTGTGCATAGACTCTCTCACACACTCCCTTGATCCCATATGGCTATTCTCCCTCTCATAACTTCACTTCTCTCTCCCTTTTAATCAAAAAGCTCTCTTCAAACCCTTGCTTACAAAAGACACACACCCCTTTACTGCCTAATACATTCTCAAATGAACTATGAGATGTTTAAATAATAGGCTCCAAGAAAACCCTAGTTCTTAATTAGCCCATTTCTATTTATACAGTATGATATGTATATCATGCAATACAATCAATTCAATAATCCCTTCTTAGTACTGTATGATGAATAGTGGTCAGTACGACCAGTTCAAGTATTTTGCAGTGATCATTTAGTATGAAATCTTATTGTACATTACAATTAGTTAATTGAATAACAATTCATCTAGGATGAACCTTGGGCAATTAGTTATCATCTTGGTTGTCGCTTGGTTCATACAATACAAATGGTAACATCATATAGCATGATTACTAATTATAATTAATTCTGATTTGATTACTTACTCATATGGACTAAATTAGGCAAGAATTTAATAATATTGTATAGTATGATATTGTTCATATAGTGCAATTAAAAAATATTTCAAATTTCAAATTATTACCTAATTTTAAATGTCGGAGGGAATTTCTGATTATAACTGATCATCATATACGTTTTATACAGTATGATTCATTCAAATTTAATTCACTTAATTAAACTTTTCAATTAATTTTTGATTACACAAATCGTACAGTATGATCCAGATTATATAATATGATCTTTAGAAAAATAAAATATTTAATTTCACCCATCCATGTGTGTGTGCACTGTTGCTAAGCTAACATACATTTTTTTACATTATATTAACTCAAGAAAAAAAAATACAGGCTCTTGTATATATCAAACCTATTCTACCCAGTCTTGAGTCCTGGTCCTCTGATGATGCATGGTGTATGTTGTATCTAATTAAAATATGATTGTACAAAGAAAAGATATGTAATAATAATAAGTAGGAGAAATTAGATAGAGTTCAATAATATTTCTAATTATCAAAATATAAGCTTGGGCTCCCGGATTGCAATATAAAAATATTCAATAAGACTTATAACTTTCACCCCTCCAAGGGGTTAAGAAAGTCCTATTCTTTTGGACGTACAATCCTACATGGAAATGACTGTCAACTAAACCTATCTAATCACTTCAAAATTATGCAATTAAGGTATCTATACAATGCATGATAGGCTAGATTATTATTATTTTAGGAATTGAGACTTAAAACTTAGCCACCAAGCTAAGATGTCGAAAAATGAAGGGAATGTGAATGCTTCTTACATAAAGTCTAACTATATTTTGTTCTTAAGGGACTTTTCTATTTTGTTTTATTTTGATTCTTAAATATTATTCCAAGTTGATTTTATTTACTTATTTTCTTTCATAAAACAAAATTGACTCTAAGAAACCTAGTCATCAAAAGAAAATTAGACTTTCCTACAATCAAGCATGCTAATATTTTGAGTACACCATAGATTTATATAAATCAAAAGTTTTAAGTGTTTATAAATCTGGAGTTCTGAAATGTTAGTCATATTCGAGTGTCGATAATTTTATTTCCTAACTAAGGGTTTTAATTCTCAGTCTTCATAAAAAATTATAATCAAGTGACTTTTATTATTGATTTTGAGTATAAATTCTTAATTAATGATTTGATATTTGCAACATCATAAAAAGTAAAGCAAAATATGAAATGCTATGAAATGCAAATAAATAAAATATACGATAAAATAAACATTAAGCTTAAATATACTGTCTTATCTTTCATCTAGTTTGTACTAGGTTGTGCCGGTGTTTGTTTACTACTGATTTATTTATTTTTATTTAATTTTATCTTAAGGTAATTTCAATTTAAATGTTTAGTATTTAATAGCTTTTCTGAAGGCTTTTAGGGATTTGTAAAAGAAAAGTTTATTGTTGATTTTATATTTCTTCAATCTATTCAATTTATTGTTCATTATGATTTTATGAAATTATAGAAATTTATTTGATATTTTTTATGAATGTTTACTGTACTTGATTTTGTTAATTCTAGTTATGATGTTAAATATTAAAAAATTCATGAAATAAGTCTTGAAGATCAAGGACAATCATAAGAATGTTTCATGAATGTTTAGGAAAATTTAAAATTTTTTGAACTTTTAATTATTATTTTTTAAAAATTAAAATAATGTTTGAGTTTTAAAATATTGTGAGAAAATCATTGAAAGTTTAAAATAACCTCTGAGTCCTCCCATAAAAATTTGAATACATTTATATAGAAATTTTATTTTATTTATTAACCCTATTTTATTTATTTTTTAAAATAACTCCAAATTGAATGAAACTTCCCATAGAGATTAGAAATTCCCTCAAGGAGGTTCCATAAAAATTTGGACTTAATTTGTTTTTTATTTAATTTATTATGATTTATTCTTTTTATTGGTGTATTTTGTTGAGAAAATTATTAAAATATGTTAAAATTCGTGAGCACAACCTATTATTTTGACAATTTTAAATATTATTGATTAGATCACTTATTATTCTCAACAATATATATACAGATTATTTTTTAGTGCTACTAATATTTCAGGTATAACATTTTAGGAGCCATGTCAAAGAAGAGAACTCAAGAGTTACAGCATTGAGTCCAGTTAAAACTTATAAAAAGAGTGTATTTTCTTTTCTTGAGTCTTTAAGTATTTAGATATATGTTGGCAAGATAATATAGCATACACTCATGAGTGAGGATAAAAATTGATCACTTGGTTTCTTTGTTAAATCTTACTATATGATCTTAATCATACTATAGATCAATTATTTTAAATATTAAATCAAGTGTTTGATTAAATTAATCAAATCAAAATCTTGCATAACTAATTATACCGTATGACCTTGATCTTATAGGACAATCAATTATTTTAATAAACACTCACTCAAAATTCTAGATTTCTAAAAATACAAAAATTATAAATTTGACTTAATCATATTGTATGATCTTGATCGTGCCATTCGAATAGAAAAAACTTGCCTATTTTGATCCAAGAATCAAGCAATAGAATCAGGATCAAATCATGATTGGCATTCGAACTATACTATCCAAATCATATAATATGATATAACATAACATTTTATGGATGAATACTGGTTTGTTGAGGATGATACCTGATCTAATTCAGCTGAGCATACTATATGATTCATATCATGTAGTCCGATCTAATAGAACTCAAAAATGGGTGTTAAGCTAATTGGATAGTAGGATATACACTTTATACTATATGATTAGTATATCATAATTAAAAAGTAGGATTTGATTTAAATATCTAATTCTCATTATTTTCATAACAAGTATGCATAAGGAAAGTGAATAACCATAGCTATTTTCTTAAGAGAGAGTCCTTTGGAGAGGGAGAGGGGTTTCTCCTTACTTGAGAGAGTTTATCCAATCCAATTAGGAGAGAAGGTGAGGTTGAGAGGTTGTTCCTTCGGGAGTCAAGGGCTATGTGAGGGAGATCACTTGGTTCTCCTCATCGGCTTGCACCTTGGTCCTCTAGGTTATAGTTTGGGAACTTTTGGAGAGAAGCTCTGGGGAGAAATTCTTTGGGTAAAAGACTTGTGACTAGCCAGGAAGGTTAGGGGAGTTGCACCTCTACCATTGCAAGGAGTAGAAGGAGGGTGAAGGCATCTCCATCGCCTAGGAGGCAGGAGGAGGGAGGTATCTCTATCGTGCTGGGAAGTATAAGGAGGGATTCTAGACTTTTTAAGAGAAAGAGCTTCTAAATATCATTCTCCACCTAGGAACAGAGAAGAGCTTCTTAATAGAAGGGTTAAAGTATAACTTTACTAAGCATTAGTCAACTTTATGATAAGGGCTTTGATGCAAATTTTTTTTTCTAACAAATATTTGATTTTTCTTAAAAGTAAACCTATTTTACATGGCTTTAGAATAAATAATATTTATATGATTGACTTTGAAAGTTTGAATGAATCTAGCAAAGTACACTGCATGAAAACAATTGTATTAGAGGGTTGTTTATCTCACAAAAGACTGTGTTATGAAAGCATGAGAACACTGAAAAAATTTACTCATCTTGACCTAATTAGAGAAGTACCCAAGCTAGGGTTTACTAAGGAGCACCTTTGTGATGCATGCCAGCTAAGTAAGCAAGTTAAGTCCTCTTTTCACTCACTTAAGGAGATTAGCACCAATAGATCACTTGAGATTTTATATATGGACCTATTAAGACTTGTCAGCACCATAAGTCTAGAAGGAAAATCATATGGGTTTGTTAATGTAGATGACTGCACAAGGTTCACTTGGGTCAAGTTCTTAGTGAATAAAAATTACTCATTTGAAGAATGTAGGATTTTCTCTAATTGAATTCAAAGAAAGTTAGGACACGCAATTGCCACTATCTATAGTCACTATGGAGAAGAATTAGAAAATGATATATTTGAATCTTTTTATTAAGAGGTTGGGATAGAGTATAACATTTTTGCACCTAGAATCCCCATCAAAACTACATAGCAGGGATAATGAATAGGACTTTAGTGGAGGTAGTTAGAGCTATATAAAATGAATATAGACTACTCAAATACTTTTAGGTTGAGGCAGTAAACACCATGTGTTATGTTCTAAATAGGGTGAATATCATATCTAAATTAAATAAAGCCCCCTACGATCTTTTGAGAGGTAGATTTTGAACATTTTCTACTGACATGTTTTTGGATGCAAATGCTTTATACTGAATAATGGAAAATATAATCTGGGAAAGTTTGATGACAAGTCTAATGAAGCTATATTTTAAGGATATTTAGTAGTAGGAAAAGCCTATTTGGTCATTAATAAGAGAACACTATAAGTAAAAGAGTCAACCCATGTAGTATTTTGTGAACCCTTTAGGGATACTTCCCCTAGAGTGTAGGAAGAAGTAGCTAACATCATTTCTGGAATAGAGAATGTAGGTTTAAAAAATAAAGAAGAAACTTAGGGTCCCTTGCTTGAAGAGTGGAGATATGAATCTATCCATTTTAGGGAGCTTTATCATAGGAGACCCATCTAAAAGTACTTATGGCACACTAAGTGTGTGTGGGGGAAGGGTGTGTGTGTGTGTGTATTTAATTTCAAATCAAAACTTTAATCAGAGATTTATCACCCACAAATTTCTTCCACAAATATAACCAAAAGTAAACTAATAAAGATGTTCACAAAGATAACCAAACTTAAACTCAAGAAATCTCCCACAAAGATAATCAAAAGAAAAAGCAAAGTGCAAAAAATAAATTGAAAGAAAGTAAAGAGTATGCAAATCATATTTATAGTGGTGGGAGAAAATGACCTACATCCACTCCCCTAAGGCCCTCCTCTTTGGGTATTTTTACTAAGTTACTCTTCTTTAGCAACCTGCTAGGTGGTGAAACCCTTACAAACTCTTCAAATCCTAAAGAATCCCCCTCCTTCCATCTCCCGACCTGATGAAGATGTCGTCCCTCCTTTCAACTCCTCACTCTAATATAGATGTCATCCCTTCTTTCAGCTCCTAGCTCTAGTTGAGATGTTATCCCTCCTTCAAACCCTTGTTACGCTGGAGATGCCATTCATCCTTCTACCTCCAAACTCAATAGAGATGTCGATGTCTATTATCCTCAGTTAGTGAGTTTTTTGCTCCAAAGACTCTTTTTCTTAAACCTTCATAAAAATACAACTAGAGGACCTAAGTTACAGGCTAGCTGAAGCAACCATGTGAATCCCCTCACACCACTTAACTCCCTCAAGGCAAACTCTTACTATCAACCTCACCTCATCTCTCTCACTTGGGAAGTAGGCACTCTCCAAGCTCTCTTTGAATAAGAAAATGTCTCTAACTGCTCAAGAACTCTCTCCCTCAAGACATAATAAGAGTTTATAAAGTGGGCTCTAAAAATCCTAATTTCCAATGTTAAGTCTTCTAATAGTATAATACTATTCATAGATCATACAGTATGATTAGTTCAATCAAATCATAGATCATCCATGATAAACTAAGATTCAACCAACAAGTTCTTAAGTTAATTGTAGAGTATGATCATTAATGATGATTAGATTTGATTTGATTCCTTAATTCTCATAATTAAATTTGTAAAGTACAAACTGGTTTGTACAGTATGATTAGTTTAATTTTTAAATTTCAAATTTGTCTAATATAAGTAACTAAGATTCGACACTAGGGTTTCTCAAAATAGCTTATCAATATGGTGGTCATACACTATGATTAGTTATAGCCCAATCTAATTCAATCTCATTTAATTAAATATATGAATTAATTTTTATTTGAATAGATCATATATTATGATTTGGATAGTACATTACGATTAGTACAATATTCAAATATTCAAGATAACCAACATACACCAAATATAAAAAATGACTCAAAAAATAAAAAGTTCATACTCTGTAAAACACAGAGTGACTTATGTACTACCTTGAGTCTTGATCCTTCAACACTACTTTGTGTATGTTGTACCTAAACTGATTAGTGACACATAATAAAAATATTCAATATGTAAAACAAGAATAAGAAAAATACTTTTCCAATAATATTTATAGTCATTAAAACATAAGGTTGGGCTCCAGGATTGAACCAATCTCCACCATTTTTATGATAGCAAATATTATTTGTTGGGATTTAAATTTCATATTCAATTCCTACTAAATTCTCCCCCTCACTAAATGAATTATATAAAAAATAGGGAAATAATTTGATTTCGAATTTTTTAAATTTTTAAAACAAACTTTTTTTAGTTTTTTAAAAGAAATGCAACAACACAAATACTGAAAGAAAAATTGCATTAATCAATAAACAAATATAACCAACAAAATACTCAACTCCAATTTGACATCACAGAAAAGAGGAACTAAAAATAGACTATAATCCCAGAAAAAGAAACAACTAAAATATAAAGTATAATAAAGCAAAATGCAAACAAAACATGACACAGAGAAAGACAAATAAAACCATAAAACATAAATAAAAATTATATCATATAATGATCCCAAATTCCTAAGCATTTATATCAATAACACTTAGTCTAGTCCTAAGTGTGTTGATTGCATCATAATTTAGGGGTTTGGTAAATATGTCTACTAATTGACTTTAAGTGTCTACATGTTGTAATTCTACATCTCCCTTGTCAATGATCCCTAATAAAGTGATGTCTAATGTTAATGTGTTTAGTGCAAGAGTATTGAATAAAATTTTTACTATTGCAAATTGCACTTCTCATATCACACAAGATAAGGATGGTTTCTACAGGTTGTCCAAAACCAAGAAGTTATTACTTCAGTCAAAGGACTTGGGCAACACAACTTTCTAAAGCTATATATTCATCTTCTATGGTAGACAAGGCTACATATTTTTCTTCCTACTAGACTAAGAAAGTAGAGGCTGTCCTCTGAATTAATATGTTCATGAGGTGTTCATCCTATCTTATCTATATCCAACAAAATATGAATATGAGTATCCAACTAGGTCAAAGGTTAAGATATTCCTAGGATATCAGATATCTAAATTTTGTGTGCGTATTAGATACCTTAAAATTATTTTGATGATAGTCATATGAGATTTCTTAGGGTTAGCCTAAAATCTAGCACATAGATAAGCACTAATCATAATATCAAGCCTATTGGCAGTCAGGTAAAGTAAGGAACCAATAATCCCTCTAATTTTTTTTTTATCATTTGATTTACCATCCTGATGTTTATCTAATTGGGTGGTCAGGCTCATCAGTGTATTCATACTTTTGTAACCTTCCATATCAAATTTCTTTAGAATTTCCTTATTATTTCTAGTTTACCTTAAGAAGGTCCCATCCTCTCATTGCTTAACTCACCCATCATACTCATCTCGAATTTAGTACTCATAGTGGAAGAAAATTCTTTGCATAAATCATCATTTATGAATCTAAAAGAATACCATCTACATAAATCTAAATTATGAGTGTATCATCTCCAATTTTCTTAATAAAGAGGGTGGTATTTATGGTGTCCTTAACAAAGGATTATTTAATAAAAAATTGCTAAGTCTATTGTACCACACTCTAGGTGCTCTCTTAAGTCCATCCAATATTTTTATAAGCTTAAATACATGATTTAGATATGTTGAGTTTTCAAAACCGAGGGGTTGTTCAACATATACATCTTTAATAACACCATTTAAGAAGAAACTTTTTACATCCATTTGAGATAACTTGAAGCCCTTAAAATATATAAATGCTAACAATACCCTGATGGATTCAAATCAAGCTATAGGAGCAAAGGTCTCTTTAAAATCTATACCTTTTATTTGGTTATACGCCTTACTTACCAACTTAAGCTTATTTCTAACTACTGATCCAAAGTTTTTTTATTTCTTCTTGAATACCTATTTAGTCTCAACAATACTTTGATTAGAGGATCTACTCACTAATTCCCACACATCATTCATAACAAATTAATTAAGTTCTTTTACATAGTTATAATACAGGATTCATCTGCTAGAGCCTGATCTATATTGGTTGTCATAGAGATGAAAGTTATGTGGATAACTTCTTTTCAAGACCATGCCTAGTCCTTACCCCTATGGATGAATCTCCTAAGATAAATTCTTTAGAGGATTAGATGAATATCTCTATTCCCTAGGTAATGGATTCTAAGCTTCTTCTTTATCAACTAACTCAACTTTCTCAACTCTATGGGTTTTCTCTTCCTCTTCATTATCAATCATTCTAGTTTAAGAAATCCTATATGATTCATCAAATGTAATGTGGGTAGATTCCTTAATAACTAATGTTCATTTATTGAATATTCTACATGCTTTGCCTATAGAAGAATATCCTAAAACACTGCTTTATTTGCCTTCACATTGAATATCCCTAAATGAGCTTTTCCATTATTTAGAATTAAACATTTGCATCCAAATAAATGAAGATGAGACAAGTTTGGTGTTCTACACTTAAGAAATTCATATCGTGTCTTTTTCATTTTATATCTTATAATTACTAAATTAAAAACATAGCAAATAAGTATTCACTACCTCAACTTAGAAATACTTGAGTAGAATATACTCACTAAGCATTGCTTTAGTAGCCTCTACCAATGTCCTATTCTTCCTTTTAGTTATATCATTATGTTGTAGAGTTCTAGGGAATGAAAATTTATACTCTATCCTAGACTCTTGAAAAAATAATTCAATTTTTTGTTTTCAAATTTACCTCTGTGATCATTATGGATTATTGAAATTGAACATCTTATTTTCCTTTGAATCCAAGTTGAAAAAGTTCTAAATTCTTCAAATGATTTAACTTTATTTGCCAAGAATTTAACACAAGTGTATCTAGAGTAATCATTAAGAATCACATATCTAAATAACTTTCTACATAGACTTATTGTAAAAATATGCCCAAATAAATCCATGTTCTAGTGGTTACTACATCCTTAATAGAATGGAAAAAGGTTTTGGTTTACTTCCCTAAATGGCATGCATCACAATGATATTCTTTGGAAAACTCTAACTTTGGAAGGCCACTAACTAATTATAATTGAGTGATTTTCCAAAGTGTCTCATGCTTACATGACAGTCCCCTACACCATAGTCATGATTCATCAACAATTAATTTTACTCAACACACATCACTTGACAAATCAATGCAGTTTAAATCAATCATGTAGACATTGTTAATTATTAATCCTTCTAAAATAGTTTTTCCATTTAATATTAATAAACATTTTATAAGAATAAATTTTATATTAAAACCTTTTCATAAACCTAACTGATACTTAAAAGATTGTGTTTTAATCCTTCTACTTATAAAATATTTTTAATAGAAAATTTGTTAGCTTTACCTACACCCACTACCTTTCTAGTAATGTTATCTCTAAGTCTGACTTTTCCTCCACTTTTGGCTTCTAGCATAATGAACTATTTCATATCTCCAGTTATGTGTTGCGAACATCAGCTATCAAGTACCACATGCACCCATTAGACCTCTTGTGAGAGCACACCTACAACATCAATAAAGGATTAACTTTGGGAACCAAACTGGGTTTGGGTCCTGCCTTATGTTTAATGAATGTATACTATACTGTGTAGGTGATGCCTTTGGCCTCCAGACCATATGTGATCTACGATGGATTTGATGTGTGCAAATACATGCAATATGGCATAAAATGTCATAAGAATAACATTTAATCCCTCAAAATGGATTCACTAATCTATAGGAGGGTTGATATCTTCTTTTAGAGGAGGATGGTGTATGATATGTTCTAATGTGTGGCTTTTCAGTGTGTGTAGGCCCTTGTTTATTTTTCTTTAAGTATTGTTATTATTTTTGTTAAAATTTTATTTGCACTTTTGTATATGCCTACTTTAACTTTTAAACCATGTTCATCTTCTTACAAATCTATTGCATCTTCCTTTAATTCCTTAAATGATTCTTCTCACTCAAGATGCTCTTTATTCAAGAATTCATGCTTATCTTTTAATACAATATGATTTTTTTGTTAAGGACTCATGCTCTTTTTCTAATGCAATAAAATCAGTTTTCAAATTGGTGTATTTATTAATAACAATGGTATGCTCATCTTTAATATGGGATATTCTCTCTTAAGATGTGAATATTAGTTCTTTAATTTTTTGCAAGTATCATACAGCTTTTTAGAAAAAGAGAATAATTCATCATAAGATAAATTGCATAACTAATCATCGTCTAAGTCACCAGTGTTATTTTTGGCCATTAGACATAAGTTGATTACCTCCCCTTCACCTTCGATTTATGATGATTCTGAATTTGAGTATTCCCAAAAAGCCTTATGAAATTTTTATTTACCCTTCTTTACATTGCCTTGGTCCTCACTCTTGTGCTTAGTTGAGTGGCTCTTTATGTTTGGGCAGTCGGATCTGATATGTTCTAACTTTTTGCACTCAAAATAAACCACAGAACTAGAAAACTTATTTAATTTTACACTTTTACCTTTTTTATTTGTCAAAGTGGTACTTTTACATGTATTTCATCAATCTTTTAGACTGTCGGGTCATTAGTGTAATATCATCATTTTCATCTACTTCTAAATTGTTGCTTTATGCATCATCAACCATTAGCGCTATTATTCGCTTCTTTTCCTTTTCACCTAAATCTGTATTTCTTTGACTAACCTTTTACTTATAAGAAATCAAAGAATCAAGAAGATTATCAATAGAATATGAGTTTAAACCTTTTGACTTAAAAATTATAGTAACTTTTGTATCCCAAAATTCAGGGAAACAACGTAAAGCTTTGTTAAATTTCTCAAAATTTGAAATACTCCCAAATCATATACTTTTGTAAACCTAATATACATATCAGAAATATATTCACTAGGTTACATGTAAAAAAGTTCATATTTATGCATTAACAAATTCATACAAGACATATTTTCTTAACTAGTTCCTTCATAAGTTATACAATGTCTATCTTATATCTCCTTATAAGTGATACAAGATGAAATACATATGTATTCTTCAGATTTAAGAGCATATAAAAGCAATTATGACATTTTGTATTAAGTTGTGCTAAATCATGATCTTCTAATAACCATTCAGTAAAATGAATCTCTATTTTAACTTCATTCACAATAAGAAAAGGCAAAGCATAACTAATTTGAATCATATGCCACGTACAAAATCAATCAATTGTAAGTAGTTGTTCCAAAAATCGAAAGGAATGTTATCAAAAAGTGGCAATTGGGTAATATAATATCCTTTAGAAGTGTTATGATTACCAAAGTATTCCATGTAGATCAACTCAAAGTGTATGAAAAAAATAGTGAGAACCATGCTCTGATACCACTAGAAAGTGCATATGGCACACCAAGAGGGGCGAGGGGAAGGGAATTGATATTTTAAAAATATTTTGTTTTAAAATAAAAAATAAGATAAAAAGAAGCATTTCGGAGAATAAACTAATCAAATAAAAAACCAAAAAGCAAATGAGATTTTTTTTTTATTTTTAAACTTAATATATATATATATATATATATATATATATATATATGTATGTATTTTATTTTCAATTTCAAACTAAAACTTCAATCAGAGATTTATCACCCACAAATTTCTTCCACCAAGATAACCAAAAGTAAACTAGAGAAAATGTTCATAAAGATAACAGACATAAAAAGAATCCTTCCACAAAAATAATCAAAAGTAAAACCATAGTGAAAAAAAAAATCGCAAGAAAGTAAAAAGTATGCAAATCAGATTTATAGTGGTTCAATAAAAAAATGACCTACATCCACTTCCCAAAGACGAGGACCTTTAGGTGTTTTCACTAAGTCACTCTCCATTAATAACTTGCTAGGCATAGAAACCCTTATAAGCTCTTCTAACCATGGAAAATCTTCCTCCTTTTGCCTCTTAGCCCGGCATAGATGTCGTCCCTCCTTTTAACTTCTCGCTCTGACAGTGTTGTCATCCCTTCTTTCAATTCCTCACTTAAATGAAAATGTTGTCACTCCTTCAACTCATCTCTATGACAAAGATGTCATCCCTCCTTTCAGCACTTCATTCAGGTGGAATGTCGTCCCTCCTTTAACTCCTCGCTAAGGTGAAGATGCCATCTCTCCTTCTAACTCCTGGCCCTGCAGATATGTTGATCCCTCTTTTTTCCTATCATCCCAATTAAGATGATGATTCGTAGCCTCCTTGGCTAGCGATTCTTTCACCCCAAAGTCTCTTCTTTCTAAAGTTTCTCTCCAAGAGCTCCACAAAAATATAACTAGAGGACCCATGGTGTAGGATAGCTGGAGCAATCATATGAATCCCCTCAAAACACTTAACTCCCTTAAGAAAAACTCCCTATCTCAACCTCACCTCCCTCTCTCCCTTATGAAGTAGACACCTCCAAGCTATCTCTCAAGAATAGAATATTTCTGACTGCTCAAGAACTCTCCCTTAAGAAATAATAAAATAGATGATCATCTTATATGAATGGTCGTCATACAATAAGATTAATTATGGCCCAATTTAATTTTATCTCATTTAAGTAAATATTTGAATTAATTTTTATTTGAACATATCGTATTGTATGATTTGGATCATACAGTACAATTAACAAAAAATTTAAATATTCAAATTTACTCCCCTTTGCGTGTGTGTGCATGGTTGCCTAGCAACATATATTTAATATAAAAAATAACTCTAAAAATAAAAAGTACAAACTTTGCCACACACAGACTGACTTATATACTAGCACTACACTATTTTGAGTCTTGATTCTTCAATACTGCTTGGTGTATGATGCACCTAAATTGGTTAGTGACACACTAAAAAATTTTCTATTATATACCATCAAAATACAAAAATACTCATCCAATAATGTTTGTAATCTTTAAATCAAAAGGTCAGGCTTCCAAATTACAACACCATTCATAGGTGTTCAGACTATATATGGACTTAGGAAATAAGTTAGTTACACAGCCTTCATTTTTATGATAGAACCCGGCAGTGTAGAATAAGCATTGCAGGAGGAATTTTGGATTATATCAAAGAAGAAAGAGCTGAATCAATTTGTAAAAATTGATGTGGGCAAGTTAGTGGCTAATCTACTGATAAGAGTATTGTAGGAACAAAATGGGTATTCAAAAATAAATTGAATGACTCTAGATCGGTTCTAAGGAATAATGCTCGGTTGATTGCAAAAGGTTATAACCAAATGGAGGGATAGATTTTGAAGAAACCTTTGCATCACTAGCTAGGTTAGAGGCTATACACATGCTTTTGGAGTTTGTGTGTTATAAAAGATTTAAATGATATCAAATGGATGTTAAGAGCATATTTTTAAATGGGATTATTAAAGAAGATGTATATGTAGAGAAGCCCTTAGGATTTGAGAGTTCAACATTCCATCATCATGTTTAAAAACTTAAAAAAGGAACTATATGAATAGAAGCATGCACTTAGAGTGTGCTACGATAGGCTATGCACTTTTCTCTCAGAGAAATATTTTGTTAAAGGCACACAAGATACCACATCGTTCATAAAAAGAATTGGAAGATATATATTTATTGTGTAAATATGTATATATGAAATTCTCTTTAGATCCACCAATGATAATCTATCTAAAGAATTTTCATCTACTATGAGTAGTGGATTTTAAATGAGTATGATGGGTGAGTTGACGTACTTTCTAGGATTTAATGTTAAACAAAGAGAAGAGGGAACCTTCCTAAGTTAAACAAAATATGTAAAAGAAATCTCTTAAAAACTGATATGGAAGGTTGTTTAAGTATGAACACGACCATGCGCCCAACCACCTAATTAAATAGGGATCAAAATGGAAAGTTAGTTAATCAAAAGAAGTATAGAGGGATAATATTTTCTTTACTTTATGTACCTGCAAGCCAGCTTGATATTCTATTTAGCATTTGCTTATTGTTGACCTCATTTTTATCTGAGGTCAATTAAACACTCAATCTCTAAATCATAATCAACATGCTCAATGCACTATTATTTGCAGTGCACTGACTCCTTGACTTTAACCACTATTTAAACTTCACCATCTGGAGCTTCGTACATTAAACTCATCAACACTATTTCTCTATCATAATGCCTGACCTAGTTGAGCAAGCCCAACCTAACCCAATTGACCAAACCCTTTGATTGAACTTCTATAAATCTTATTTCACAACAGAACTTCGCCAAATCTCCTCAAACTAATCTTTTCATGAATTGAACACATTCGGTCAACATGGCCCAGTCAACAGTTGTCTTGGTCAACTCTACCTAAAATTGGTATAACCTGATCAATTTAGGTCAAACATTTAAATTCATATGAATAATATCCATCAAATATTTAAATTCAAACCTCCTCATGCTTGTGATGAATCTAAATCATGGGAGACATCATTTGACCAAGTTGACTTGGTGAACTTAATTAAAATTGTCAAAACCCATTCGAAATCAATTTTTCAAATTCAAATTCCAAACCTATGACATTAAAACTCATACACTTAATCTAAATAGCCTCCAAATATTCCCTAGGGTCTATCCTAGTCACCTTGACCAAGTTTGACTGGTCAAAGTGGTCAAATTAATAAAAAATTCCAAAAATTCCTAAATGGTAAAAATGATGAAACTTTTCAAATTTGCCAAATCTCTTAATACCAGGTTGTTTAAACCACTTAAACTTTTATAGAACCTTCCTAATCATGGTTAAACTCAGCTCAAACCCTTTGTATAACCCAAACTAACTCCAAGTGGCCCCCCTCATAAAATGGTGAAAACCCATTTCCACTATAGATTGTCCTTTCCTCGATATCTCCTGCTCCCTAATTACCATAGACATATGGAAAACATCCAGGGAAATGCTCCAAATCATCTTCGCCCTCTATTCAAAACCTAGCACATGGAATAGAGAAAAATGTTACAAATTTGGACCCAAGTCCTATGATTTTGATGATAATAAACATTATTGGATAATTTACTGTACTATCTCTTGTTAATTGTTATTATTGCATATCTTTTTTTTTCTATACACTAACATTTCAGGTCTACAGTACACTTGCGAGTTTGATCAGCTCAAGATTGGGTAGACTAGGGTTAAGTATGTCGTAAAATATCTGTATTTTCATTTCTTATATATTTCTACTTTTCTTGAGTTAAATCATATATTTGGTGGATACTAAGCTTGTTAACCATGCACAAACATACTCAAGGGAGTGAGATAGGGACAAAATAAGAAATTTAATTTTCTAAATTAATCATACTATATGATATATATCATACTGTACGATCAGCTCATAAAAAAATTATCAAAATGGCTAATTGAGCAATTAAATCTATTTGAACTAATCGTACTGTACGATCAAGATCGTACAAGATGATCAGTTAAAATCAGGATCCCAACTGCCAATCACAATTTAGGAAAGATTTTGAAATTTAAATTTTATATTAATTATATGGTATGATAGGTATCATACTATACGATATAATTAAATCTTACCTAAAGTAATCCAATGATTAGGGGATGATTTTGAATTAATTGATCCAGACAGATCATATAGGATGATTGGGACCAATTATACTATATGACTCGATTCTTACATGGGATGATAATTTATCATTGCCATTCATACGGGATGATAATCCAAGTTGTTTAAACTAATTATACTGTATAATGATTTAAATCATCTTGGACAAATAGCTTAATTCTTTAAACTGATTATAAAACATCTAGCTCTTTGTATAGTAATAATAGGAGTACTTTGAACTAATCGTACTAAATGATCCATGATCGTATTATATGATTAGAGTCAATATAATTGAATTTTAGGGCTTCTTATTAGGCCTTGTTATTAATCTTTCTCGTTATAATTATTTTAAGTCTTTGGTTGTTGAGTGTTCTTGAGAGGGAGGTTGGAGAAGAAGATCTAGGAGAGCTTTAGGAAGAAGAAAGGGAGAACTTGTGTGTGAGGGAGAAGTAGTGTAAGGGGTTCATACAATTGCTCCAAGCAAGTGTCTTGCCTTGTTCCTCCAAGTGTCTATCTAGGTTTCTTGGGTAGCTTTGGGAAGAAGTTCTTCAGCTCAAGGGCATCATATTCTACCATCACCAAGGTGAGAAAGGAGGTTGTGGTACTCTACCATCACCAGGAGGGTAAGAAAGGAGGTCCAGGCTATGTGCCTTATGTACAATATTAATAAAAACACAAAATCATGGCTCATAGTACATCCAATGGCTCTGATAGATCAATCCATAGTGATCTTATTGTATAAACACCTACTTCATACTATACGATACACATGGCAGTAGATGTTGGATGAATTGAATTTAGTCAGTATGATATTTAATATCATATCATACTATAAAAACACATATTCATATAGAATAATCTGATAGTCAACGATCGTCTAGGCTGATGCCTCAGGATGAATATCTTCTCTCTAATTGTCTAGTATGATTATGATCGTACTGTATGATAAGACCACCTTTTTAAATGATCGAACTAGATGAAATTGAATACACTCGATCCTTCCGTATGATTTATCTATCATACTATATGATATGGCCAATCTTTTTAAGGAGAGGAAAATCTAGTATTTTCTTCACTCAATTCTTATTCCACTGTTCTTCCTTCCTCCCTAAGATCTTCTCCTTAAAATAGTCAAAGGAAAGCATTCATGCGCTCTCATCGGATGTTCCTCTCATTGTCCTTTGGATCCTCAATTTGCCAAAATTGCTGATGAAGAGGTTTATAATTAATACAAAATTACAGGGATTACCCCATCTAAAATCATAAATCAGGAAGTTCTAAACTTCTAGGTACTCAATCATTTTGCCCGCACCACTCTCTCATTCATTCTCACTCTTTCCTACCCATTCAATTCTTAAATCAATTTTGAATTCTTTACTAGTCTCTGTATTAATAGTGAGGGTACTACCCTCCAATCTTATGTCAATAGGAGGCTTGTTGAAATTACCTATTAAGACTTTCATGAATTCCTCCACCCTTCTACTATTGGCAAAAAAGTTCACCTTATATCTTATAACACTGATTATGAGCGGACCCTTGCTAACACTACCCTTAGGGAATCAAATGTTAGATACCACATTCCTCATGTCAATACCTTAGTGCAAGATGCTAGAATGATTCCACATATCTTTCACAACTCTATAATTCCAAAAGCTAGGGATCGAATTAATATTACACCTATTTTATCCCTGAATACCTACTTTATAATGTCTAAGATAGATTTCAATGCAACTGACTTAATTATTTGATATCTTGAGAACCTAATATGTATTCAAGATCCTTGACATAAAAGAAAGCCAAATCTTTTCTTATGTCACATAATTGCCTTCCTCCTTGAATTCAAATACAACTTCCAATTCCCTGCACCACCAGAACATCTCCCAATTTTTTTATTTAGTAGCTCCTTCCATGTTCTTCACAACACTTGCCACCGTAATGTTCACTATATGGACCTCGAGCCAGAGGAAGCAGAGGGAGGTCCAGCACAAGTTCCAGTTCCAACACCTATCCACCATGTCCTTCACACACTCAAGGGAGTGAGATAGAGAAATAATTTAAAATTTAATTTTCTAAACAAATTATACTATATAATATATATCATACTATACGATCGGCTGATCAATAAATTATCCAAATGGCTAATTAAGTAATTAAAGCTATTTGACCTAATCATACTGTATGATCAAGATCGTTCATACTATATGATCAAGATCGTACAGGACGATCAGTTGAAATCAGGATTCTAACTGCTAATCATAATTTAGGTAATATTTTAAAATTCAAATTTTGTACTAATCATACGGTGTGATAGGTATTATACTGTATGATGTAATTAAATCTTACATAAATTAATCATGTGATTAGGGGATGATTTTGGATTAATTTATCTAGACAGATCATATAGGATGATTGGGATCAATCATGCTATATGACCCGATTCCTACATGGGATGATAATTTATCATCGCTAATCATACAGGATGAAAATCCAAGTCATTTGAATGAATCATACTAGATGATGATCTAAATTATCTTGGACGACCAGCTCAATTCTTTGAACTAATCTTATAATATATAACTCTTTGCTAATAGTAGTACTTTGAACGAATCATACTTGACGATCCATAATCATACTGTACGAACAGAGTTGGCAGAATTGAGTTTTAGGGCTTCTCTTGAGGCCTTGTATTAAAGCTCTTTCATTAGACTTATTTCAAGTCTTTGGTTACTAGGTGTTATTGAGAGGGAGCTTGGAGAATAAGATCTAGGGAGCTTTGGGAAGAAGAAAGGGAGAGCATGTGTGTGAGGGAGAATTAGTGTGAGGGGTTCACACATTTGCTCCAAGCAAGTGTCTTGCCTTGTTCCTTTATTGAACTTTCACAAAACACTCAAAAACACTCATTCTAATATATCTCCCCATGCAAACCATCTTCAGAGCTCCCATTTCCTCCATTCTACTCCTAGAAAACCCCTCTTCACTCTCCAATCTTCTCAAGCTTCGAAAATATATTGGTGAGGAGATCTAAAATAACTTAAAGGCTATTTTTCTTTAAATACAAATAACTCAAATAATAA
The DNA here is from genome assembly GCA_019925795.1 of Dendrobium chrysotoxum. Classification (NCBI taxonomy): domain Eukaryota; kingdom Viridiplantae; phylum Streptophyta; class Magnoliopsida; order Asparagales; family Orchidaceae; genus Dendrobium; species Dendrobium chrysotoxum. The sequence continues at coordinate 44,254,628 of CM034306.1, read as the reverse complement.
AACCCTTAGGACATATTAAAGCCACATAACCTTCTTCACACACTATAAATGGTTTGCCATATAAATAATTTTAGCTTTGGCTATGCTATTGGTTATTTTGGTGCAATTGTAGATGTCTTGCTTGGAGGGTGTCTTATCTATTTATTTACTTTTGGTACTTTGCAGAAATATACATGTTCATACACTTTACCTATATAGTGCACTATGTTTATTAGATGCATGTAAGATTTCATTGCACTCTTATTTTCTACTTATATAATATCCTTATAGTAACCTGTGTTTAGAATGTACATAGGTATTCAATATAAATGTTAAAGTTAAATGTCAAATGTAAAGTGACTAGAATGTATCTAGATTGAGTTGTACAAAGAGTTTAAATGGTTGAAGATGTTTACTTATATACATAGGCCTCCAAACTGAAATACTTTCTCTTCCTTTGAGAAGTAGTAGCTCTTAGATTCCTATAAGAGACACGGGGCTAGAAAACAATAAGCAAATTCATTTAAACCTACTTTCATTTGAGTAGAATTCCAATCCTGTTGTGATGAAGCTTGATTACCTTACTTTTTAGTAGACCTTGGGTTGTATCTCTTTTTTTAATAATGAAATAAGATTTTTCTTCCACACTTCTCTTTCATATACTGCTTCATATTACATGAATTGCATTCATATGAGTGGTAGAATTGCATTAGAGGGTGGCCATTTTTATAGGTTTCTTTTAGTATGCATGTTCTAGACTTTGTGGGAATATTTATGCTAGTTCTAGGATGATACAGTAGTGGTACCATATATTCAAACACCTTTACCCTAACATGCATATATACATGCATTTTACTATATGCAATGTACACTATCCTAGCACACATGCCAACAATAAGGAATGAGGATCCTAAGAGTTGGGGATGCCATAATATTTTTATGGGTTAGGGACATTATGCTACCAAATTTTCTTAGAAAGTCTGGACTTAGAAAATTTTAAAAATTTAGTGGTAACTAAAAATCAAACTTAGAGTTTAGTGTGTCTTTGTATTAAAATTGCATTAGTTAGGTGCATTTGTTCTGATTCATATTACTAAACTCTAATTATAATTCTGAACCAGAATCCTTGATTATGATATTAAAAATAGTTATCTTACATACATGTATTAGACTTAAAAATCATGGTTTTAAAATTGTGCACTTAGGTGGTTAGCTGGTAGCATGATCTAAATGAGAATAAGGCCAGAAGCATTTGCACCTCTCACACTTCTTTCTAGAAGGATTATCCTGATCTTCAAATGAATTTCATAAACTATCAAAATCTTTTCAAAATGATTGATTGAAATCTTTAAATCTTTAAATCAAATCTATTAAATTTTAAATCTAAAATAAGTCTAATCTCTTCTTTAATCTAAAGTTTTCTCTTTGAAAATATAATTAACTATATAGGCTTGCTTTTATAGAAGCCCAAGAACTAGATTAAAATAAAACCATATTTTAGTTGCTTGATTAAGGGAAAAAAATCTTTTGGACGCACACTAAATCATTTTCTTGGCTAGTTTTATTTTCAAAACAATGGGTGAAAATTTCTTTTATCTTTCGAGATGAATTTTACATTCCCTATGGTGAGTTTGATTATGAAAATAAATTTCATTTCTCTTTTCAAGTCTATAATGAAGCACTAGTCTATTACTCGAGGAAGTATAATGTCTGTTATGTGGATTTGACTAAAGAAAGAGAAAGTGAATTAGTGGCACATTTAGTTATCCATAGGGATTTTTTGAGCGACTCTTTGGGGAAAGGGCTTACTTTTCATCTATAGTGGAGATTAAACTTTAAATTGGTATTATATTCACCTGTATTGTTAATTAAGCTACCTCCTTTATCCTTCCTTTCATTCACTTCATCTTTCGATGAAAGTGATCAACATTCAAATTATCAATTTTCAAAATAAATATCTGAAAATCAAATTCAATCAATCATTCCAAAATCAAATTTTAACCTATTCAAAATAAAAAACTCATCAATTTTCAAACTCAAATCCAAATCCTCAATCAACCATCAATTTAAATCCAAACTTTAGAGTCATCTAATTTCCTAGCCCTAGGAAGTACATTATAGTTATACTTCTTCATGCAGCTCAATGATATTATCTTGACTGGGTCCATAGTCAAAATCCATTTTACCTTCCCTCGTCACTCATTTAGAACTTTCATTGGGGGGTAGAAAGATTCACTTCAGTGTATTCTCTGAATTTAACATCTAATTTGGACTCTATAAGTTCAGTAATATATATAGATTTTCTATTCAATTTTAAAAAATGCCACGACAATTAATTTTCAACTTTAATATTAGCCAAGTCTAATCTACTGAGGGAACCCAAATCAAATTTGATCAGGTTTTGATAATATCAAGTTTATATTCAGTGGACCACAACAAACTAAAGTGGTCAAAACTATAGAGGTCCCTACTAAACCAATTACTACTCAAGTCAATATTGAGGTTAAGTCTGCAGCTACTTTTGTAGCTGCTAAACCCTTGGTCTTCTCTTGACTTACTTACCCATACACTGCTGACAATAGAAAACTTAAATTAATAATTTGTTTTGAGTATTTAACCAACAGTAAATTTGAGATTCGGTCATCTTCTGTCGTTGCTCAGATGACTAAATCCATTGTTTTAACATGAACTATCATATGAGATGTAAGGCCGAGAAGGCCAAGCTTTTATGATCACCTTTGTTACTGAAGCAATGAGGGAAGTAGAACCTAAAGTTCTTGAAGCATGCATCAATTTTTCACAGTTGGCTGGAAGATAATGTCATCCACCGTCGACTAATGCTAGAGAGGAAAATGTTATTCGTATAGCAAACTCTCCACATCCTATCGTTCATAAAACTCCTATTTTCCTTCCCTATCAGAAAGGAAGTTTAAATCGCTATTACATGGATTAATTCACGATTATGCTACTAGTTATGGACAGTCAAAGAATGAATTTCTTAAGAGTGTGAAAGATATCATCTCTATAAGGACACAATTATCATCATTCAATAATAGCGTAATCTCTCCACCTCTAATAAAGAGAATATTAACTTTTGGAGGTCACAAACCAGTTATCACTATAGATTTTTGCTAAGAGTCAAAGAACTTCTCAAAAGTTAATGATCGGGTAATATCATTTAGCAATCAAAGTTAGTAAATTTTGATCAAATATCTAGAATATGGTGCATTAGCCCATCGAGGGTATAATCCTATATCTCCTCTATTATTAAATCAATCTAGAAACTATCCAAGTAAAACTTCTGGTCATTCTTTGAATCATCGTTCATCAAGAATTGATTGGCATCATTTATAAGGTAGCAAATCCTCTTCTTATTTGATAGAAGGAGATTGAGATCCATAAATTAGCCAACCTTAGTATCCTAGAAGAAGAAGGTTTGGCAGCCTAAAATGACAACCACTTTGACTACACTCATCACTCTTAAAATTAGTGTAGTGGAGGAAAGAGAAAGAAAAGTAAAATCTATAGAAGAATCATCATCTGAGAGAATACACTCCAGTCAACCCGCATAATGTGGCAAGAAGAATAGTTGAGGAAATGGTGGATCACTTACAGAAGAGTATCAGATAGATAAATGAGTAAGAAGTTACAGAGAAAGAAAAAACAAATTCACAAGATAAAGAAATATCTTGGAGTATTAACATGGTAGATGCTCGTTCATCTTTACAGAGTGAAAAGAAAAGGGTAAAGGTGAAGTAAAAGTCATGGGGTATGAGATTGATGAAGATAATTCAATGGATTAAACTCAACATCATATGGTATAATTAAATCAAAAGGATGAAAAAATCTCAAGAATGAAAAAAAAGAGATGATGGTTATTATCACTGCCATACAGGGTAAATGATCTCTTGCATTAAATTTATAAGATTGAATCCCCACCTAATGAATTAGTGCATATTAATAGTAAAAAAAGGAATTAATAAAGAAGAAGATGAGAATACACTAGTAAAATTATAAATAGGGTCTGTTAAGTTTATGGATATAAAATAAATGGTAGAGTAACAGATTAATGAAGCACAAGCACAATCTTGGGGTATTTTTGTTCTAACGGGCATACCATACCTGGAAGAATATGATTTGGTCTCATATCCAAAAGGATTTGTACCACCCTCATTTAAAAATTTTGATGGTATAGGTAATCCTAAATAACACCTTTCACATTTTAGAGCTAGTTGTTGTAATGCTGGTGGAAGCAATGCATTACTACTTTGATAGTTTGGCAGCAAATTATCTAGAATTATATTTAATTAGTATGTTAAACTACAAAATGGGTTGGTCAATACCTTGAATGAATTAGAAAGTTTATTCATAAAATGATTTGCTGGTATAAAACATCACATCATTATTAGTGACATGATAGTAGAAAAGTAGAAACTGGGTGAGAGCTTAGTAGATTACATCTTGAGATGGAAAAAAACTTAACAGGAGGTGTGAGCCATAGTTGCAAGAGTAACATGCTATAAAAAATTTATTAAAGAATATTCATGTTCCATTTGCTTTTATTTTGAAAGGTTTAACAATCAAACTTTTGAGAAGCTATTAAACAAAGCCACTAATCTCCAAGAGGAAGCTTCTCAGTTCTCATTTTAAAAGATCAGTCATCGACAAAAGGAAGTTAAAATCTCAAAAAGTTCTAGAAAAGAAATTTGGATGAGTGTGTGCAGTTGATAAAAGAAAACAACTGATACAGATTCAGGTTAAAAATCTAAGTCAGCCTACTAGATATCTACAATTCAATTGACCGTAGAATAATAAGTTATTCACATCTCAATAATACTTCACTCTAGAAGAGAGAATGAATAGATTCAAAGCACTCGAAAATAAAACTTATCCATTTAAATAGGAAGTTATTAAAAAGATATTTAAAAATATCTTGAAAAAGACAAGGTTGGAACCTCTAGATCCTAAAAAGCAAGAATATGTTGGTAAATTAGGGCAACCGAAATATTGTCCATATCATCGAATGATTAATCATGAATTAGAAGATTGTGTAACTTTTAAAGAACAGCTTGATAAAAATATTAAAAGTGGGTCAATTGTGGGGAATATTTAGCCCATTTGAATCAAGGATCCGTTGAATGTATAATTGGTGAGCCTTCCATACCCATTTCTATTTTAAAATCTAATGACGGATGGGATATTGCATTATCCCATTCTTCTAAGAAAATTACAAATAAAGTATATCATTCATCTTTCTAGGAATCCCTAAGAGCACAGAGTCCCATCTATATTATTCTTGTAGCTCTTGATGAAGAAATAAAGAATAAAGTTCTTACTAAAGAGCTTAAGGAAGTGCGAGTCAATCAAGCTTCTATTATCCCAAAGGAGGAAGATAAGAAAAAAACTAAATTTGTATCTAAAATAATTATTTTTACAAATGGGGAATCCCAATACCTTGAACCTTTAATTTTGTATGACTTTTATTTTTCCCTGCCTGGGAATAAGAAGCCAGTGAAAAAGAATTTAGTATAAATCTCATTTATTTATGCTGATGAATATCCAAATGAAAACTCAAATGATGAAGAAAAAAATTCTCAAAAATATTAATGAAATTAAATTGATTAAAAGAGTCTCTGTAATATATATATGATAGTGATTCCCCTGTTCTCGATGTTCAGGGTAATCCTATCAACATTGAAATAGAAATGTCTGATTTAGACAGACTTTTAGAACAAAACCTGAAGATAATTAACGATCAATAAATAAATGACACTTCTTCTCCCAAAGAACTAGTTTAAGTTAACCTTCATAGTTGTAAGGTTCTATCTCCCCAAGCATCAGCTCTCGATAAAGGAAAATAAATTATAAATAAGCTAGAGACTTCAAATCAACCACCATTAGTTTGAACTTTAGATGTTGTAAATCAAGAAGTTTCTAAAGTGGATTATAATGTCTTAGCATATCTCAAAAAGCTGCCTACGAAATTGAGTATTTACAATGCTCTAGTTCTCTCTAAGAAAATGATGGAGGCTTTAACCAAAGCTTTACTGATCCAAATATCTGTATGGCTCAGACAGCATCAATGCATTTAGAAGAAGTGCTATATTTCATGGAAGTTTCAATAGTCACATTTTCATATGAAGATTTGCTACTGGGAACCATGGATTATAATTGCATGTTATATATTTTTGTGAATATAGATAATTTTAAATTTTCTCATATTCTTGCTAGTCTGGGTGCATAAGTCAACATCATGAATCTTAGAACTCTCACATATTTTAAAGTGGATACTAGCAAACTCAATTTTAATAAAATGATGTTGCGAGGATTCCATAAAAGAGGCAAGAGAACTTTGGGTTCAATAACCCTTCTCTTAGAAGTAGAAACATTGATAATTGAGGCCAAATTATATATTGAAGATTCAGAGGCTTCATTTAATGCTCTTTTGGATAGACCCATGCTCCATGAATATAGAATGATGCCCTCCACCCTTTATCAGTATCAAATACTCTCACAAGGGAGAGAGCATTGTATTAAAGGTGACTTGCAACTTCTATCAATTCATAAAGTTGTTATATATGAAGATGCTTCATACTATCTGCCTAAGTAACAAACTACCTTCTCTAAAAATTTCAAACTGGCAAAAGTACAAGAAAAAGCAAAATGAACAAAAAGAAAGAATAGAGAAAGAAAAATAAAAATAAAATTATTAAAGGAAAATAAAAGCATTTTAATCTCGAACACTGTGTTCAATGATTACCTATTCCTCCTTCATAAAGAGGTGGTAAAATGGCTCTACGATCTAGGGGGGAGGTCAAGGATGGTGAAATCAAATAATAAAAGAAAATGAAAGGACTATATATAAATAAAGGATCCTATATTACATATTGATTTGCAATCTAGTCTAGAGGAAAAATTTATAAGTTTAAGAAGAAACAACAACCTGTAGAATATAGGAAAATAGGATAGCCAAAGTTTGAAATTTTTATAAAATTAGATAGCGATGTAGACAGGGTTGAAATTGCTAGGGAAGATAATTTAGATATATCTACCATGGAAAGTTTAAAAAAGTATGTGGAAAATATAACCTTAACCCCATTATCACAGAGTGATGTAAAAAGTTAGAGGTAAGAATCTCTCCTTCTTTAAACCAAGATTTTAATGCCAATACTTTTGTACCCTCTACTAGCAAAACCAAAAAAAAAATGATGTAATTTATGAAGATCTATTCGTGGATAAGATTATAGAACTTTGTTTTGATTGGTGTTCGAATTATGTAATCAAATTTGCTAAGTAACATTTAAAACCATCAAACTAGACTAGAGGTGAAGCCCAATAATTTGAACACCTATGGAATACAAAATACCACAAATATGTATCAAGATCAGGTGTTGGCATTACGACTCTACATCTATTTTAAGATGACAAATATTGCTTAATCATATCAAGAATCTTATTATATCTTTTTAGCTAATGTTAAATCTTTTAATGAACTCTATTTAGAGACTTCAAATGATTTGAATGACTCTCAACTTAGGGATGCACCTCTAGGACTTGAATAAGAGATTAGAAGTATAATAAATGATTAAAAAGAAATAAATCTGTGCAACAAAGAAGACCCCTGTATGATTTTTATAAATTCTTTATTGAATGAGGATGAGTCAAATAAAATGACGAGTTACTTAAAAAATTCAAAGATTGTTTTACTTAGAGTTATGAAGAAATGCCCAAACTATCTCCATACATAGTAATTCATAAATTAGAAATCCAATCATAATTAGTTCCAATAAAATAACCACCAAATATTCTACATCCAATAATTACATTATGGTCTTTTGAAAGTCGATGTACATATTTCATTAGTTCAATTGATCTACCATCTATTTAAGGTCATAGATTTATATTAGTAGCTACAAATTACTTTTCAAAGTGGGCAGAAGAAATTTCATTGAGAGAGGTCAAAACACATCATATTATAAAATTTTTCAAAGATCATGTTGTTTATCTATTTGGTGTTACTCAACCGATTATATCAAATAAAGGTAATTCACTTAGGAGTATTAAAATAAATAATTTTTTTAGACATCATAATATTGATTGGAGACACTCAATAATTTATTATCCTTTGGAAAATGGATTGGCTGAGGCCTTTAATAAACATTTGGTTCAAATTCTAAAGAAAATTTTAGACGATAATAAGTGTCAATGGCACAGAAAGTTGGCTAAAGCTTTGTGGGCATATCAAATCACATATAGAACTCCAACTCAGTCTATGCCATATGATTTAGTCTATGGTGCAAAAGATGTTATTCCTTTAGAGGTACAATTGCCTTTACTTACGATTGCAATAAATTACTACATAACATCAAAATAGAATGTTAAACTTTGATTTAAAGAGCTTGAAGGTTTAGAAGTGAAGTGATTATAAGATTAACAAAGCCTTGAGTTATACGAAGCTAAAATGATTCAAGCTCATGACAAATTGGTCCATCCAATAACTTTCCAAGTAAGTGACTTGGTTTTAGTTCTACGAAGGCCCATCTTAGCACATTGAAAGGTGGGTGGCAAGTTTGAATTAACATGGGAGGGTTTGTTCATCATGGAGAAAGTCTACAAAGGAGGTTGTTATAATTTAACTAATTGTAAGGGAGATCATCCTAGGTTACTTAACAATAAATAATACCTCAAGAAGTATTATAATGGATGATGTATTCAAAGAAATTTTCAATCAAAGAAGTTTTAAAATTTAAATTGCTAATACTTTTAAAGTTATATAAACAAATTGAGTCCAGATGATACGACTAAGTTAGGAGAACAACACTGAAATTAATTAATTAATGCTAACATTCCCTAAAGCTCATTTTAGATAATTTGATGATTCTTAAAGATTGATGTGATCTTCTAATTGCACCTCTTCTTTTCAATTTTAGTTGATCAGGGACATAATTTCCAAGTATCATTTCGATCTACTAAGAATAGCCATTAGGTATAACCCATCTTCAACATGTGGTCCTATATGCTCTAGCCAAAAAAAGTTGTTAGGTTTAAGACCATTTTCATGGCATCCTATATGCTCCATTGAGACCCCATAAATAATCATCAGGAGTAAACCCACTTCCATATGGTTTCCTATATGCTCTATCTAAAAATAGCTGTTAGGTGTAAGCTCATCTTCAACATGGTATCCTATTAATGAGGGTTATGGAGTGAACTTTTAAATGCTATAAAAATCTAGGGCTCTATCACCCCTAAACAATGCTTAAATTTTCTTTGATATAAATAATAACAAATCCTACTTAATATATGCAAGTATACATGCCAAATCAAAACAAGTGATGCATATTACCAACTATAATACAAGGAACAAGAGAATTAGTGCATAAGGCACCATTCTAACCATCACAATAAATTGGCTCTCATAGTCATAATTCTAGTCATGCTAACAAAACAATAATCCTTCAGACTAAAAATAAGAGTAGCATTCACCCACATATTAAAATAAACAAAACAATGAACACTCCTTATATGCATATGCAGTATTTTTAAAAATCTAAATTCTCCTTATCAATGAGGTTTCAATCTTTGACCATTAACCTTGAAGATATGAAAAGTCTGCTTATTTTGAATCCTTATGGCACCATTTGGAAATGTTCTAATTATAGTCCTTAGATTCAACGAAAGGAAAACATGACACTTTCAAATATTACACTCAAGAATGATTGATGTAGATAGAAAATCAAAGGTTCAACTTACCCTTTTTATAATTTTCACAGGCGTAGAAGCACCAAAATTTGAATTTAAAATTGTTGCGGTATGACCACGCATAGCAACACTACAAGCAACGTTGTGGCTCTCCTTTCCCTTTTCAAATTTTTTTTGAATAAAAACTACCACTGCTAAATTTAATCTTCCAAGCACACAAAAAATTACATGCTGGGTTACCTCCCATACATTGCTAAGTGTATAGTCTTCAGCCAAACATGGCTATATTTATCAATTTGACTGGGGTATATTGCTACCAATCTTCAAATGATTATCACTTTAATATTTTTTTTCCTTTGGATTAACTTCAGTATTATTAGGTAATGATTCAAGATGTCTACTACTGACTGAAATTTCAAGTTAACCTAATTGGGTTTCCAAAATTTTAAATGAGGAGCTTGACTTTGCAACTAAGTTTCTAGCTACATCACTACATATTTCAATGGTGATTTTCTACTTCCAAACCAATTTCTTTGATTAAATCTTAGACTATTTACAGGTCTAGAATTAACAATAGGTTACTGAGGATTATTTTTATGAAAATTCCATTAATTATTCCTAGTAACATTATTTGACCAAATATAATTCGGATGGTTCCTCCAACCTAGATTATATATATTAGAGTAAGAATTATTTTGTATTTCAATCAAAATAGTATTTTTATTCCCTTGCACATTATTATTTTCCACTAACTTTTTATCCTCCAATTGCATAGATAATTAAGTTCAGAATTCTGCATTTTTTCATATTGTGGTCATCTTCTTAGAAATTGATGTAACTTATGCAGTCAAAATTGACAAAACATCCCATTCATATATTCTTGCTAATCTCTTAGGATTTATCCTAAGAGTAGGCTATTGAAAATTATTAGTAGCAATTTCTTCTATTAATTCACATGCTTCCTCAAATGGCATAGACATTAATGGTCCTCCAGCCACAACATCTATTATTACTCTAAGAAATCTTACTAATCCATTATAAAATATTTGAATAACTAACCAATCAAGTAAAGCATGGTGAGTATATTTTCTAACTTAAATCTCTCCCAACTCTCATAGATTGATTCTCCTTTAAACTGGATAAAAGAAGTGATATGATTTTTAAGTTTAACAATCTTTGAAGGAGGGTAATACTTAGCAAGAAACTTATGTGCCAACTCATTTCAAGTGGTTATAGAACCTAGGGGTAAGGAATTCAACAACATCTTAGCTTTACCTCTTAGAGAAAATGAGAAAAATGTAAGTCTACTAGTCACCACTAAAACTATTATACTTAAATATTGTATAAATTTATAGGAAACTGGCTAAGTGTAATTCGGGATCTTCAACAGGAGTTCCCCCAAACTAAGAATTTTGAACCATTTGAATTATGATAGGTTTTAATTCAAAATTATCATCTTAGATTATAGATTTATTAATACTCTTATGAATTCTATCAACTAAAGGGTTAGTTTAATCCCTAAGAGGTCATGATTGATTTTGATCTAATATTGGCAGCCATCTTAACTATCTTTTGGGTTTTTTGAATTTTTGAAAGGGCTCTTTCTATTTCTTCAAACAATAAAGTTCCTTTCTTTGTCTATAAAGCAAGCAACCATGAATATACAATTAGCAAATAAAATAAGCCAAATAAAATAAAAGAAACAAGTAGGTCTAACTATGAAATTAATTTAATAATATAATTAAAATATATATAGAAAACTTGATGGGGGTTGTGGAGTGAACTTTTAAATTATATAAAAATCTTGGGCTTATCACCCCTAAATACTACTTAGATTTTCTTTGATATAAATAATAATAAATCTCACTTAATATATGCAAATATATGTGCCAAATCAAAGTAAAAAAGTGATAGAGTAGAGTGTTGAACCTACGAGGAAGTATGCTTACTTACAACAAACTAATACTACCTACTCTTAATTGTAATAATTTTCCTACTAAAATAAAAATGATATTTTTGAAGATTTTGTCACTAAATAAATTAGTAAAATATTTGATATAATATTAAATTACTGTGTTTTGGATTGATGAATATAAATTATATATTTTTCCTAATGAGACTCTTCAAAGTAATGTGATTCAGAGCATATGCATCCCTAGATCTCTGTCAAGCTTTTAAGAGTGAAAAGGATATCTGCTGACCTCCTATAGTTATAATATCTCATTAAGAACCTAGAACATTTTACTTTCTATGTCTAGACATGCAAACATCCTATCTTAATACTTCTGGTTATTCTTGTATTCCTCCATCGAGACTATACATGACACTATATTTTAACTACATATATGGCCACTATGCGTATTAAATGAGATAATATTGAAAACATCTTTTAATAATTTATAGAAGAAGAGTCTTCATTAGTACTCAATATACATTTTACTTCATCAATCCAAAATAAGAGAATTAGCTAGACATGGAATGAATAATAAGCAAACTCATTTTCATTAAACTCATGGAAGAATGAACATACAGGAGAGTGATATCCCCAGGAAGGTTCAAAGTATCTCCTATACATTCATTCTCCCTTTAACTTATATAATTGCTTCAAAAAATATAGGCTAAATACTCTAAATGATTGTATCTTGTACTTCCCTAGTCTCCCTTAGATTTTACTAAGAGGGAATAAAAGGAGTACTTTAAAGTACTAAATTTACATAAGTGATTGAACTCTCTTATAAACATAACATCACAACTATTTATAGAAAAATAAAAATAGCAACTATTGCTACGACACTTGAAATAATGGCGCTATGGCACTCCTAAAATGAACTAGCACCTCAGCATTGAATCTTTTGCACTATCATAATGCTTGCTGATGTTGACCAATTACTTGATGAACAATCACATCTCTTTACTGATAAAATGTGGCCTTTGAAAGTTAAAAATGCTATGCTGTGGCACTGTGGACATCAGAGTACTGTGAAGTCCAAGTGCAAAAAATGGTGCCTAGGCATAAAAAATTATGTCACAACGTAATTTGAAAATAGAGAATCTGGCATTGCCAAGCTAACTTTCTGACGTCACAACATTGATAATGCTGTGACATTACCTATGTTACTGCTACATTGATGGAAAATAGAGAACTCAGTGCCACAAAGTCAGAATTGAGGTGCCTTGGTGGAATTAAAGGTAGCAATATGATATTATTTTGTTGGATGCCGCGGCGCTGAAGACTCCTTAGAATTTTTGACAATATTTTAGTTTGTTTTGTAGAAGTACAACTAAAATAATACATTTTTATTGAGAATAAAATACATTAAGTAATATGTAATTTACGCTTATCACATATATGCTCGTTCAAGTCTCCACCCTATTCTTAAGGATTGGTATAAGCTACCCCATAGGGCCTCCTCTAATTTTGAATTCAAGTTAATCAGATAGTTATCTTGATCTAACCATCTAAATCTGCTTGTTTGTGATGCACATCCCATTTGAGTTCAAATCTTATTCTCTAGGATTGGTGTAAGCTACCCCATGGGGCCTTCTTTCCTTTTGAATTTTGGTTGATCGGGTAATTGTCATGATCTAACTATCTAAATCTACTTATTTGGGATCCATATCGCGTTCAAGTTTAAATCTTATTCTCTAAGATTGGTGTAAGCTACCCTACGGAGCCTCCTTTCCTTTTGAATTCTAGTAGATCGGGTAGTTATCCTAATCTAACCATCTAAATCTACTTGTTGGGACCCACATCCCATTCAAGTTCAAATATTATTCTCTATGATTAGTGTAAGCTACCCCATGGGGCCACCTTTACTTTTAAATTCTGGTTTATTGAGTAGTTATGCTAAACTAATCATCTAAATCTAGTTATTTGGGATTCACATCCCATTCAACTTCAAATCTTATTCTCTAAGATTGGTGTAAGCTAACCTACAGAGCCTTCTTTCCTTCTAAATTTTGGTTGATTGGGTTATTATCTTAATCTAACCATATAAATTTTCTTAATTCGGATCTGCATCCCATTCATGTTCAAATCTTATTCTCTCATGCTAATGAAAACTACCTCACATGGCCTTCTTTCCTTTTGAATCCTAGTTAATCAGGTTGTTGTCCTAATCAAACCATCCAAATCTACTTGTTTGGGATTCATGAAAGTTTTATAGGGATGTTAAGCCCTAGTGAACTAGTCCCGAGGCTAACCAAGAGGGGGGGTGAATTGGTTATTTAAAAATTTCACGAGGAACAGAAAAATCTTTTTGATACTTTGCAGTGGAAACAAGTAAATAAGAACGAAAAGATTAATCACAGATATTCACCCAAGCAGTTAATATCAAAAAAGTAAAGTGCAAAATAGAATCAGAAAAGCAAACAAGATTTTATAGTGGTTTGGTCAATTCAACCTACGTCCACTTCCTGGAGCCTCCCCTCCGGGTATTGCACTAAACAAAAAGTGTCTCTCCTTTTGCTCCCAAAGCAAGGCGGAGAAGCCTGTACAAAACCTCCTTTTCACCACACGGTGAGGCAGAGAACCTGACCTCATTTTTCTTCCACCTGAAGTGGGCGGAGAACCCCGGATCTTCTTGCGAATGATCCTCCCACAACGAACACCAACTAGACGAAAGACGACGAGCGGAGAAGATGACTCTGATCCGTGCTTGGAGCAACCTTAGTGAATCCCTCAATAACTCCCCCTCACAAGATCCTCTCTCTCTCTCCTAAACTCTCTCTCTCTCTCTCTAGGGTTTCTCTGGGAAGGAAAGTGGCAAAAGATTTTTCTTGTTGGAAGAAAAATATCTTTTATAGGAGGGCTTCAAATTTGCCCTAAATCTCAACTGGTCGGCCAAGATTGTCCAGGATGATCTCTAGATCGTCTTGCACGATCAGTTCAAAATTAGCTGTTTCAACCTGGATGATCTGGCTCTTCTGGACGATCAGTAGAAAATATTATTCATATTGTCCCGTACGATCCTGCGATTGTCCGGGACGATTAGTGCAAATCGAGGAATATCATCCAGAAGACAGTTCGGGTCGTCTAGAGAAACTTGTGCTGGACGACCAAAAAATGACTTGATCGTCCAGGACGATCGGGATATCATCGTGTACGATTAGTTCAAAAAGTGCCCAAATTATTCTATACACAGTTCGGACCGTACAGTTGAAATGAACTAGACGATCATGATCGTCCGGGACGATCCTACGATCATCCAGGACGATATGATCGTATTAAACAAAAATAAATTGCTTTCCTTAATTACCAGATTAAATTAGGCATGATTGTACTGAATCGTCCAAGATGATAAACGTATCATCCGGGATGATCAGACCAAATAACTTAAAATAAAAATTTGCCTAACTTGATCTGGCGGCTGAGAATTTTTGATTTGAGCATATCATCCCGTACAATCCAAAGATCATCCAGGACGATCTGCTTAATCAGACCCTCTTAACTTAGTCGCCCTAATTAGGGTTTCTGTTTTTACCTGATCGTCCAAGATGATGTGAATATCATCCAGGACGATCTGAATAAAAAATGAACAGGAACTCTAATTCACTCAAGCTCTCCCCCTGAGTGTGTGTGTGCAAGGTTACTTAGCTAGGGGATCAGTTACATTATAATTGACTCAAGAAAAAGAAAAATAGTACATTGGACACACTTGGACCCGATCTTGAGTTGGCTTGAGTGGCTCATGATCTTTTGTGCTTGAAACGGGTTAGCCAAGCAAAACACACTGGAAACATGTTTGTCATCATCAAAACAAGATTTGCAACAATCTCCTTCTTTTTGATGATGGCAAACATTTGTACAGTAGTTTGAAAATAAAAAATAATTAGGAGATTGAAAATTAAATATTTTTTCAAATTTTTATTTAACAACTAAATCAATACAGGAAACATAACACAACAAAAACAGAAACGACTACAAATGACTCCCCCTTTTGACATCACAAAAAGGAGGAGGGTAAACAGAAATACTAAAACATCAGTACAGAACAGAAAAGAAAACAACTACAAAATAGGAAACTAGAACGGAGGCGGATCCTGATCGAAAGAAGGAGGTGGCGGTGGTGGGTTGAAGTAGTGGTGAATGGCTTGAAAATGGGCTCCAATCCAGGCAATGACCTGGTCCTGCTGCTGTTGCTGCTGCGCAGCATAGTCAGTGAAGCGTTGGATGTCCTCGGCGTGCCGCTGCTTCTGGGCAACCACATAGGAGTCGAATCTGGCCTCCCACTGATCGAAGCGCTGTACGAGGTGGTCAAAGGGAGAGGCAATGCGAAGGGGAGCAGGTGCCTCAGGTGCAGCAAGAACTGGAATAGCCTCTTCCTCTTCCTCCTCAACATCCGGGGCAGGCTCCGGATGTAGTCGGGTGCTGTGTAGGACGTGGAATGAGTTGTTTATGAAGAAGGAAGGAGGGACATCAGGAGGGACAGGATACTGAAGGTCATATTTTGTTTCTAAGGCATAATGAATGAGATGACCTAAAGCTAGATTTGGGTGACGCCTGTGACCCAGATCTCTAATAGTGGTGAGGTGTTCTATGTATCAGATAATAAGGTCAGAGGCATTAAACTCTCTATGGGCCATGATGTAGTATGTGGTCAAGGACAGTAACGGGGTGATGTGAATTCAATCCCCCGCCTTTGAAATGACGAAGGAACGAAGGACATGCTGAATTATCCGTGCATCCTTAAGAAGTGAAGTGCAAGCGTTGTCATGATAGGGTACGTTTGTATTACGAAGGAAGTGATTAGCGACACTCCAATCATAGTCAGGATCGGTGATAAGCGTGTGGAGTTTGTCGCCAGTGACAGATAGGTTTAGAATATTATAAAAATCTTGGGTAGTTAGTTCCACGGGACGTTGATTGACGTATGAGCGAAGAGTGGAATAGTCCGCGAAAATGCGCAAATTGGCAAAGAAAATTTGAAGGAGTTCAAGAT
Organism: Dendrobium chrysotoxum; assembly: GCA_019925795.1. Taxonomy (NCBI): domain Eukaryota; kingdom Viridiplantae; phylum Streptophyta; class Magnoliopsida; order Asparagales; family Orchidaceae; genus Dendrobium; species Dendrobium chrysotoxum. The sequence goes on along the minus strand of CM034306.1, from coordinate 44,238,006 downwards.
TAAAAAGAAAGGCTTAGGTCAGGATGAAGGTGAGGGAGGTGTGTGCGAACAGATCAAGGATAGGATAGGTGAGGGTACGGGGATTTACTATTTTAGAATGCGAGATCGCCACATCACGATAGCACTTGAAAGCAGCCTGATCGGCTGCATTTGGGAAGCAAGGATCAACATGTCCCCGAGAGGAACTGGCACTCTTTTGCCTCAAACTTTAGCCACCAGCCATTAGAAATCAAAACTGAAGCGAAGTAGAGGGAAATGTGTGAAGGAAAGGATGAAAACCGGCTGTTTAAATTGACTTGGTCTGATCATCCCGTACGATCGCGAGATCGTCCGGGACGATATGGGTATTTATAACGTCCTAGATGATTAGTCAAAAAGGCGGTCCGATCATCCAGGATGATTAGACACAGGCGATCGTCCCGAGGAGTCAGGCTGGACGACTGTTGATGAAAGGTATCGTCCAGGATGATTAGGTGGATCGTCCCGGATGATGTGCAATAAGTATGTTGGACGGGCCGAATTCTAATCGTCCAGCGGCTGACACGTGGATCATCCAGGACGATTAGGTGGATCGTCCAGGATGATGCCCAATAATTGGTGGATGATGTGCAATAAGTATGTTGGACGGGCCGAATTCTAATCGTCCAGCGGCTGACACGTGGATCGTCCAGGACGATTAGGTGGATCGTCCAGGACGATGCCCAATAATTGGTGCAATATCAGCCGTTTGATCAGATCAGAAAGATATGGATCACATCGTCTAGGATGATGTAAGGATCGTCCAGGACGATCACCAATAATTGGAGTTTTTTAGCAGCAGGAGCAGTGTGGGGACGATTTTGAATGAATCATCCAGGATGATGTTTGGATCATCCAGGATGAAGAGGATCATCCATGACGATCGGGGTATCGTCTAGGATGATGTGAAGAAAACAGAAAAAGATAAAGGATGAAGATGACAGATTAGGATCCCAAAAACACAAGCATGAAATTAAAACAAAACAAAAATGAATAAAACTCACAGCAAAAATACATAAAAGCAACGCTTTTTTTTATCAAGTTACTCGAGTAAATCAGAATTTTTCCTTGATTTTAGATCCAAAAACCAATAAGATGACGATTGACAGTGCTGAAATCCAGAAAAAGTTGGAAAAATTAACTTTCGTAACTCCCACCTCGGGCACCTTATCGATGCAAATCTCTTTCAAAACAAACATCCAATTCAGAAGAAAAGAAATTAGATTCGAAAAGAAATCCTTTCAAGCCTCGTTCCAGAAAAATATCTGATATAATAGTGTTACAAAGTAAAAAATCAGAAATCAGGATTTTCAAACACGAGCTTTTGAAAGTATTAAGTGGCGCACGGATTTCTCTAAGACCTTTAACGATCTGAAAGGAAAGAAAGCTTGGTTGGGCTCATTTTATGCCTCTTTTTCAATTTATTTGGCGCTTTGCGCATCTTTTCATTTTTGATACACTTTGTGTATCTTTTAGTTGGCGACATTTCACATCTTTTCAGCTTTGGGCTCATTTTGTGCCTCTTTTTCAATTGATTTGGCGCACTGCGCATCTTTTGTAAGCTTTCTTCTTTTCATAATCATTAACTAGTCTCAGCTGTAAAATTACCTTCCAGATATAGGAGATGCTCTCCATGATAAGGAAGAGTAATTCACAAAACAAAAGCCAGACGTCATATGATAAGTGCAATAACTTGGTTTAGAAAATCAAAATAATGACTTAAGACTTTGAAAACATTATTGATATGAGGTAGATTACTGTAGGAAGATAAAATAATCCCTATTTCAAAAACTAACATTTTAATTTTGAAGAGAATTTTTATCCAAAAGACACTATACACCAGTAAGGGAGTTAGAGGAAGAGAAACAATCATCAATGTTTCTTCCCTTTAACAGATTCAGTGGAATCAATCACTGCTTACCAGCTTCCAAATAAAAATAAGGTAAAACTCCCAGTCAGAAATTCAGATTATCAGAAGTAGTGAGCGGTGATCAGATTTTAAAAAGTATAAAACAGTAAGTGTAAGATATGAACCAGTGAATAAAAAGCAGGTAGAAAATCACATCAAAGTAAATGCTCAAATCAAACTAACATCAAGGCTAAAATAGAAATCAGCAGAAGAAATAAAATCAACTGAAAGCAAATAATCAAACCAAAAACTAACTAACAGAAAACAGAATAACAATCAAAATAATCAGAAATCAGCAGTCATCAGAATCAAGCATTTATATCAATCACTCCTAATCTGGTTCTCAGAATGCTGAATGAGTCAAAGGCCAGTGGTTTAGTGAATATGTTAGCCAGCTGATTTTCAGTTGCTACATGATGTAGCTCAATGTCCCCTTTTGTAGCATGGTCCCTAATGAAGTGATGCCTTATATCAATGTGTTTGGTCCTAGAATGTTGGATTAGATTCTTAGAGATATAGATGGCACTAGTATTATCACACAAAATAGAAATTGTGCCAACAGATAATCCTAAATCCAAGACTTGTTGCTTCAACCATAGAACTTGGGCCACATAACTCCCTAAGGCAATTTACTCAGCTTCAGCAGTGGAAAGTGCAACTGAGTTTTATTTTCTACTGAACCAGGAGACTAAAGACAGTCCTATGAATTGACAAGTTCCAGAGGTGCTCTTTCTATCCACCCTACACCCCACAAAGTAAGAATCAGAATATCCAATAATCTCAAAAGAGGTGCTATGCCTAGGGTACCAGATTCCTAGGTTTGGGGTCCCTAAAAGATATCTAAGAATTCTATTAACAACAGTCAGGTGGGACTCTTTAGGATGAGCCTGAAATCTAGCGCAAAGACAGACACTAAACATGATATCAGGTCGGCTAGCAGTTAGGTAAAGCAGTGATCCTATTATTCCTCTATACTTCTTCTGATCAACAGATTTTCCACTTGAATCCATATCTAATTGAACTGAGAAAGTTATGGGAGTATTGATTGGCTTGGCTTTGTCTATTTCATATTTCTTCAAAATGTCCTTAGTGTATTTAGATTGATTGAGAAAGGTTCCATCATCCATTTACCTTATGCTAAACCCCAAAAAGTAGGATAATTCTCCCATCATACTCATCTCAAACTCCTTACTCATTATTTTAGAAAACTCATCACATAAATATTTATCAGAAGATCCAAAAACTATATCATCAACATAGATCTGGACAATGAGTAAGTCATCCCCTAATCTCCTCAGAAAAAGGGTGGTGTCTACGCTCCCCTTAACAAACTCTCTTTCTAACAGGAATGTGCTAAGCCTCTCATACCAAGCTCTGGGTGCCTGTTTCAATCCATATAAGGCCTTTTTTAATTTATAAACATGATTTGGATATTGGGAACTCTCAAAACCTAGGGGTTATTCTACAAAAACATCTTCTTTTATTACCCCATTTACAAAGGCACTCTTGACATCCATTTGAAACAGCTTAAATCCCTTATAACAGGCAAAGGCTAGTAGCACTCTAATGGCTTCCAATCTAGCTACAGGGGCAAAAGTCTCCTCAAAATTAATCCTTTATATCTGATTATACCCCTTAGCCACCAATCTTGCCTTATTTCTTACCACCACACCAGAATCATTCATCTTATTCTTAAAGACCCACTTGGTTCCCACAATACTTTGATTTTTAGGTCTTTCTACTAGCTCCCAAATATCATTCCTTACAAACTGATTCAATTCTTCTTGCATAGCTAAGATCCAAAACTCATCCGAAAGGGCTTGATTGATGTTGGTGGGTTCAGTCATTGAGATAAAGGTAGAATGGTTTACTTCTTTCCTAAGTCCATGCCTAGTCCTAACACCTTCAGAAGGGTCTCCTAAGATCAGTTCTTTAGGATGACTCGAAGAATATCTCCAATCTCTAGGCAATGTTGTTTGAGGATCTACCCTCTCCTCCAGATTTGCATTTCCAAACCCTTGGGTAACCTCACCAATCTCTTCATCTTCTACTTCAGATCTAGACTCCTTAGGATCAGATTCATCAAACACTCATGGGTTATTTCTTCCACCACCAAAGTCCTCTTATTGAACACCCTAAAGGATTTCCCCACACTTGAATATCCTAAGAACACTCCTTCATTAGATTTGGCGTCAAATTTTCCTAAGGGTGCTTTCCCGTTGTTCAGAATGAAAACCTTACAGCCAAAGACATAGAGGTGGGACAGATTTGGAGTTCTACCCTTAATGATCTCGTAAGGTGTCTTGTGCAGTTTGACTCTCACATTCACCCTATTCAGCACATAAGAGGCAGTGTTCACCGCTTCAGCCCAAAAGTATTTTGGAAGTGAATACTCGGCAAGCATGGCTCTATCGGCTTCCACTAAGGTCCTGTTCTTCCTTTCAGCTACCCCGTTCTGCTGAGGGGTCCTAGGAGCTGAGAAATTGTGACTAATCCCTTGCTCCTCACAAAAACTTCCAAATATTTCATTTTCAAACTCCCCTCCGTGATCACTATGGATGGTAATAATCTCACATCCTAACTTCTTCTGAATCCAAATAGAGAAAGATCTAAACTCATCAAATAACTCAGATTTATGTTACAAAAATTTCACCCAAGTGAACCTCGAATAATCATCTACAATCACAAACCCATAGACTCTCCCCCCTAAGCTGGCAGTGCTAATGGGTCCAAAGAGGTCCATGTGAAGAACTTCTAAAGGTCTAGAGGTGCTAATGTCCTTAACAGAGTGAAAAGAGGACTGGACTTGCTTCCCTAACTGACAGGCATCACACATGTGATCCTTAGTGAACTTAAGCTTAGGCACGCCTCTAATTAAGTCCTTTTGGGTGACTCTCCTAAGGGTTTTCATACTGGCATGACACAATCTCCTATGCCATAACCAACACTCATCATCAGCAGTTTTTAAGCAAATTAAATTATCAGATTTAATGCAACTTACATCCAGCTTGTAGACGTTGTTGATCCTTTGCCCCTGCAAAACAACTTCATTATTTAAGCTTAAAATGCAGCCAGTGGGCAGGAATTTGATGCTGTATCCCTTGTCAAAAAATTGGCTGATGCTCAGCAAGTTGTGTTTCAGTCCATCTACAAGCAAAACATTATCAATCATAAAATTTTTTGAATCACTAATTATACCTGTGCCTACCACCTTCATGGTGGTGTTATCTCCAAGTGTAACCTTGCCTCGAGCTCTGGCCTCCAGCAAAATGAACTGATTTGCATCTCCAGCCATGTGTCTAGAACATCTGCTGTCCAGGTACCACATGCTCGCACGAGGTCTTGTGTGAGAGCACCCTTACAAAAATATCAAACGTTAGTCTTAGGAACCCAAACAGGTTTGGGTTCCTTCTTATGAAAAGAAAAATGTAATGCATGCGTGTTGTGCTATGAAACAGGTAGTTTGGGTCTCCACACCCAATGTGTACTATGGTGAACAGTGCAGGTGTGGGAAATGTGTCCTAACATGCCACATGAAAAACATCTAACACCAGGAAAAGGATTAACTAAACGTCGTGAGTGATAGTGCCTCTTCCTAGAAGTGTATGAAACATGTTTTAATGAACTTGCAACAGATTTTTCAAAAGGTGGTGGTGCATAAAACTGTTCAAAAGTAGGTGGTTTTTTGTTCTTTTCAAAAGCAGTAATTTTCACTCTTAAAAATTCGTTCTCCTTGTCAAGACTAGCAATCTCAAAAGTTCTTGCACTTTCATTACTTTCTAAATCACATGCCATATCTTTCAATTTCTTAAAGGTAGCTTCTAATTCAACATGCGATATTTTTAATGCATCATGCTCAACAATTAAATCAGAATGCTTTCTATTCAGTTCATCAAACTCATCTAGTAAAGACATGTGATTGCTATCAATAGTGGAATGATCCTTAATCAACACATCATGCTCTTTTTGCAAAGTCAGATAATCCAGTTTCAAGTTAGCAAGGGTTTTCTTAAGCTTCCTATACGATGCATGAATTTTTTCAGATACTTTAAATAATTGATTGAAAGTAAGCTCACATACCTCTTCCTGGTCCGACTGACCAGGGTGATCATCAGCCATCAGACACAAGTTTATTTCCTCCTCTTCAGCTTCAGTCTTAGAGAAGTCGGATGCAGAGTCTGCCCAGAACGCCTTTTGTATCCGCTTCTTGTCCTTTCTAAACTTTAGTTTCTCCTCACCCTTCTCCTTGATTAGGTGAGCCTTGAGTGTAGGACAATCCGCCTTTATATGTGCAGGCTTCCTGCATTCAAAATAAATAGATTCAGATGAACCTTTAAAGTTTCTGCTGGTCTTACCTTTGTTCCACTTTTGAAAATTCTTATTCTTCTTCCTTAGAAAGCTCTTGAATTGCCTTGTGATTAAGGCAACATCATCACTATCAGACCCTGAAGTGCTAGCATATGAATCTTTAGCCTTTAGCGCCACTGTCTTCTCGTTCTTTCGTTCACCTGCATCAAGTTGTCTTTGGTTCACCCCTTGCTCGTAAGCAATGAGTGATCCAAGTAAGCTGTCAATGGAGTAAGTATTTAAATCTTTAGATTCCGTGATCACAGTAATCTTAGCATGATAAGAAGCAGGCAAACATCTAAGAATTTTGTTCACTCTTTTGTAATTAGTTAATTCTCTTCCTAGAGCATGCAAAGAGGTAACGATTTGAGTGAACCTTGTGTATATTTCTGAAATTGTCTCACTAGGTTTCATGCAAAAAAGTTTGTAATCATACAACAAGATGTTTAACCTAGACTATTTGACTTCAGTTGTACCTTCATATGTTATACACAATCTATCCCAGACTTGTTTACCCGTTGTGCAAGTAGAAACACACATATAGTCTTCAGATTTTAAAGCACAAAAGAAATAGTTCAAACATTTTACATTTAACTGTGTTAAATCACGATCATCAAAAGTCCAATCTGTAAACGGGAGTTCAGTTTTCACATTGTTAATCAATCTAAAAGGTGGTTCATATCCATCCTTAACTAACATCCACATACGATAGTCAATCGATTGAAGAAAAGTAGACATGCGTGTTTTCCAAAAATCAAAAGGAATATTATCAAACAATGGTGATCTTGTAATAGAATAACCTTCAGCAGTATTACAATTGTTATAGTTAGCCATGGATCAAATTCAAAAGTTTTTAAACCTAAATTTTGAATCCGGCTCTGATACCACTTGAAAGTTTGATAGGGATGTTAAGCCCTAGTGAACTAGTCCCGAGGCTATCCAAGAGGGGGGGTGAATTGGTTATTTAAAAATTTCACGAGGAACAGAAAAATCTTTTCGATACTTTACAGCGAAAATAAGTAAACAAGAACGAAAAGATCAATCACAGATATTCACCCAAGCAGTTAATATCAAAAAAGTAAAGTACAGAACAGAATCAGAAAAGCAAACCAGATTTTATAGTGGTTCGGTCAACTTGACCTATGTCCACTCCCCGGAGCCTCCCCTCCGGGTATTGTACTAAACAAAAAGTGTCTCTCCTTTTGCTCCCAGAGCAAGTCGGAGAAGCTTGTATAAAACCTCCTTTTTACCACACGGTGAGGCAGAGAACCCGACCTCCTTTTGCTTCCACCTGAAGCAGGCAGAGAACCTCGAATCTTCTTGCGAATGATCCTCCCACAACGAACATCAACTAGACGAAAGACGACGAGCGGAGAAGACAACTCTGATCCGTGCTTGGAGCAACCTTAGTGAATCCCTCACTAACTCCCCCTCATAAGATCCTCTCTCTCTCTCCCAAACTCTCTCTCACTCTAGGGTTTCTCTGGGAAGGAAAGTGGCAAAAGATTTTTCTTGTTGGACAAAAATATCTTTTATAAGAGGGCTTAAAATTTGCCCTAAATCTCAACTGGTCGGCCAAGATTGTTCAGGATAATCTCTAGATCGTCCTGTACGATCAGTTCAAAATCAGCTGTTTCAGCCTGGACGATCTGGCTCTTCTGGATGATCAGTAGAAAAAATTGTTCATATCGTCCCGTACGATCCTGCGATCGTCCGGGACGATTAGTGCAAATCGAGAAATATCTTCCAGAAGACAGTTCGGGTCGTCTAGAGAAACTTGTGCTGGACGACCAAAAAATGACTTGATCGTCCAGGACGATCGGGATATTGTCCTATACGATTAGTTCAAAAAGTGCCCAAATTGTCCTATACACAGTTCGGGTCGTACAGCTAAAATGCACTAGACGTTCAGGATGATATGATCGTATCAATCAAAAATAAATTGCTTTCCTTAATTACCAGATTAAATTGGGCATAATTATACTGAATCATCCAGGATGATACACGTATCATCTGGGACGATCAGACCAAATAACTTAAAATAAAAACTTGCCTAACTTGATCTGGCGGCTGAGAATTTATGATTTGAGCATATCGTCCCATACAATCCAAAGATCATCTAGGACGATCTGCTTAATCAGACCCTTTTATCTTAGTCGCCCTAATTAGGGTTTCTATTTTTACCTGATCGTCTAGGACGATGTGAATATCATCCAGGACGATCTGAATAAAAAATGAACAGAAACTCTAGATCACTCAAGCTCTCCCCCTGAGTGTGTGTGTGCAATGTTACTTAGCGGGGGGATCAGTTACATTACAATTGACTCAAGAAAAAGAAAAATAGTACATTGGACACACTTGGACCCGATCTTGAGTTGGCTTGAGTGGCTCGTGATCTTTTGTGCCTGAAATGGGTTAGCCAAGCAAAACACACTGGAAACATGTTTGTCATCATCAAAACTAGATTTGCAACAATTCATATCCCATTCAAGTTTATATCTCATTCTCAAGAATGGTATAAGTTCCCCCAGTTGCATCCTTTCTTTTGAAATTTGGTTGATCGGGGGTGATTTCATGTATCATTCTATTCTAACCACTCAAATCTACTGGTGTAGGATCATTTCCTTCTCAAATATCTATCTGAACTCAAACCAAAATAAATTCAAAATCAATCTTCATTCAAATTCAATCACCAAATAAATCTTCTGGATTCAGTTAATTATTTTGGTCAGTGCCAATATGTGTGATTTACTTTTCAAGTTCATTAACCTTATAGGGGTCCATTTATTGGCCTCATTTTTACCTAAGGTTAATTAAACACTCAAACAATAAATCATAATTAGCAGGCTCAGTGCACTACTCTCTATAATGCACTGACTCCTTAACTTCAATCACTATTCAAACTTCACCTTTCGGACCTTCATACATTAAACTCATCAACACTGGTTCTTTAACCTAGTGCCTAACCCAGTTGACTAAGTTGAGCTAGCTCAACTTAGCCCAATTAATTAACCTTTTTTTAAAATTTTTATAAGCCCCAATTCACATCAGAACATCACCTAATCATCTTAAACTCAATTCCTCATGGATTGAACATGTTTGGTCAACATGGCCTAATTGATTGGTCAAATCTACCTAAAATTGGTCATTTTAAATCAAACATTCAAATTCACATGAATCAAATTCATCAAATCTTCAAATTTAAACCTCTCATGCTTGTGATGATTAAACACTATGGGAGACCTCATTTAACCAAGTTAACTTGGTCAAATTAGTAAAAATGGTCAAAACCCATTCAAAATCAATTTTTCAAATTCAAATCCAAAACCCATGATATCAAACCTCATACACTTGACCTAAATAGTCTCCAAATATTTCCTAGAGTCTATCCTTATCACTTTGACCAAGTTTAACTAGTCAAAGTGGTCAAATTAATAAAAAAAATCCAAAAATACCCAAATGATAAAAAATGGTCAAACTTTTCAAAATTTCTATATATCTCACTACTAGCTGGATTAAACCACATAAACTCAATCTTGAACCTTCTTAATCATGGTTAAACTCAGCTTAAACCCTTGGTTCAACCCAAACCAATTCCATGTGGTCCACCCTCACAAAATACCATAAACCCCTTTCCACCTTAGATTGTCTTTTACTAGACAACGCCTACTCCCTTAACTACCTTAGACATATGGAAAACATCCAGGGAATTGCTTCAAACCATTTCAACCCTCCATTCAAATCCTAGCACATGGAATAGGACAAAACACTCAAAATCACTCATTCCAACATATCTACTCATCCAAAGCATCTTTAGAGCTCTCATTGCCTCCATTCTACTCCCGGCACTCTCCATTCTTCCAAAGCCTTTAAAACTTGTTGGTGACATGAAAGCTGTTTACCTTTAAGACATCCCAACTTTTAATCAAGGCATCCTCTAGTTGTGGATCCTTCATAAAAGTTGTTCCTTAAGCTTTTATAAAGAGAACAAGTCCAAAAATAGCCCTGAGATCCACTAGATAGATGGATTTCTTAATCTCTAACTTTAAACCTAGGGTTTCTAATAATTTTTAAAAGTAGGCCATATGAAGCCACCAAAATTTTTACATAGGGACTTCATGTGAACATAAATAATCCCTAAAAATTTCATTAAATTTGGTTCAGTAAATAACCCAACGGAAGTAAATTCCTTAAGAAATTTATGCTGAATGAAGAAGATGAAATTTGGACTATTTATTTTAAATCGGATGATCTAGATCATATGATCATCTGAGATGATGTATCTGAGTGCGGGATGGACGTATCATCCATCAGACCAAATCATAGTCATATGTTCCAACCTACGCAGATTGGATGAATGTGATCTGATCTGACGTGGATAAGTGATGCAGGGTCGTACTGACATATGGCTGACCTCTGTCGAATAAAAGATTTACAATTATTGTGCCAAACCATGTGACCTCTCCCATGCTACCACATGGCTGACTGCCACCGTTCTACGTTATTACCGTCTTTTTATTTTAAAAAATTCATTTTAAATTAAAAAATGCCAGAAAATAAATAGTTCATAAAAAATTCATTTATAAACCAAATTTAATGATCTTGAGCTCTATGGAACCAAAGTGATTAACTCTTCATTTTGAAAATAAAATTAGACTAATTTAATAATTTGGAGAGTAATTTGTATTTAAACTCCCACCATTTTTTTAATTACTCTCTAATCATGCATCACCTAGAGCTCAAATTTAGACATGATAAACTTGGGGATATTCCCTACATCCCTCCCCTAATTTTCCTTGGGCTTGGTGAAACCCTTGAGTTTCATAATTAATTTTTCAAGGTCTAGGTCTTTATTTAACCTATAACTTTTGAAAATTAATTCTTTCAATGCATGTAGAATTAGGTCACCAAACATGTCTAGATTATTTACAAAATTTCAAGGGTTAGTTGACATTGATTGCAAGTCCAATTGAACAGTAGAGACATCTAAGTAAATCAACTTAGCATTGTGCCTAGATAACCTAGAAAAATTCTAAGAAATTTGCTTAACATTCAATAGGGGTGAAACTTAAACTTAGTATACTTAGTGACACGATGAACACTTGAAATTAATTTCACCTTAATTGGAATCCATTAGGCGAGTTAATTAACAAATAGTAATTTCAGCCCCTATTTTAGGGTTGAAATTTTCAAAATTCATAATTAGTTAGGGTAAAATTCTAAAATACAATATAAATTTTAAATAACTTTAAACTAATCATGTAATCAACAAAAATAAAATGAAACACAAATTTTAATTTAATTTAATTAATTTAAAATTAAATCTTAACTAAAAAATAATTAAATAAATGAATGTTTTTGAGTTATTGCCATGTAATAGAGACTTTAAAGAAAATTAGGTAAATAAAATATTTTTGACTAATGAATGTAAGATAACATAATTTTTATAATGAGACTCTTAAATTTAGATGTGGATCAAAGCAAATGCAACCCTACATCTTTGTCAAGCTTGTTGGGGTAAAAATGGAGGTTTTAAGGCCTTCCTATAATTTCATTATCTCCATCAAACTTAGAAGGTTTAATATCATATGTCTAGGTATTCCACCATCATATTTCAATACTCCTATTTATTCTAATATTCCTCCATCGAAGCTATGCATTACACTAGATATTAACTACATACATGCCCAGTGTATGTATTAAATGAAGAATGGAAGATATTAAAAATATCTATGAAATAATTTAAATCACAAGAGTTTATAATAGTACTTATTATGTGTTTACATCATTAGCCCAAAATATAGAGATTTAGTCGGACATGGATAACACATAAAGCAAACTCATATTCATTTCATTCATATGAAAAGATATATGAAAATGAATAAGATAAATATCACCTGAAAGGAAAAAACTGATATTATCCTCACTCCTTCTAACAATAGAATCGATTACACAATGGAGGCTAAGATCTCTCCCAAATGAAAGTATCTTGCTCATTCATAGCCTCTCTTAGACTTTACTCTAAGGGGGAACTAGAGGAAGTCACTACAAAGTACAAAACTCTACTAAAATGATAGAACTCTCTAAACAAAATAACCAAAAAACTATTTACTTATGTAGGAATGGACTCATACGCCTTAGTGCTTGACAAGATTGCGCTACGGTGGTATAAAAATAATTAGCACCTCAGTGTTGTAATGTTTGCTCCACTATGGAGCTGGGCTAACTTAGTACAGTTAACGATCAAACTAATGTGACTTTTAGCTAGTTAGTATGGCTCCTCATTTCGACAACTACTTTATTGTGGTACTATAAAAGTTGAGTGTTGTAACACTTGAAAGTATAATCAAGTGCTATAGTATTATGATAATTGATGCTATGGAATTCAAATTCCTGAGACTACAGTACTGCAACATTGAATTCTGGCATAGTGGCGCTAACCTCGACTTTGTCGCAACATTGATCTTCCAAAAATTTTAGAGCTACCAATGCTGCAATGTCAGAATTAGGCGCTGGATTGATATAGATATTAACGCTACTATATGCAAAATATGGGTGCTGCAATGCTTATTCAGCACCTATGAATTTTTACCTTTTCTTAAATAATTCCAACTTAAACATAACTAAATCAAAATGTTTTCATAGTATTTTAACATAATAAATAGTGTCAAATTTACACTTAATAAATTCCTCCTAGCTTAAGCTCTTACTTATCCTCAAACAATGGTAAAATTACCTATTGATTAACTTAATAATCAAAGTAAAACATTTATAATTTAAAATTACTAAAATATAAGATAATACAGTACAATCTAGAAGTAATTTATAATGATCAAAGTTATAATCCTAATTTGAAAAGTTTATAACAATTATCCCAATTAGTCACCCTTACTATTGCTTGTTTTGAATATATATAAGTGCATGTGTAAGTTTGACTTATAAATTAAGAAATGAATAATGTATTATTTAGGAATTAGTTATGTTTGTAATTGAATTGGAAGTTCATAAGTTCACAATCATATGTATTAGCTTACTTATCTTATACTAATATATTTAAGTATTAGGATGCTTTTGGAATTGAGCTTCAATAGATACCAATTTTTGGATGCACTCAACTCTTTTTCCTTTTTCATATTTCCTTTTATGATTTTCATATTTTTTACTTTTTTTCTCATAATTATGAAGTGCATATAAATAATTTTGTATATCAGTTTAGAATTAATCCTCCTATAACCCTAATTGAATTAGTTAAAGATTTAATAAGGTCACTAATTATATATCTATGTTTATTATGATCTTCCCAATTTAAGTTGCCCACTTCTTTTCACTAAACTCAATTATTTATTTTTCAATTAAGTAGTCAGTGTATTAGTGTATAGTTTCTAAATTCAAAATAAGTTAATAACTTAAGTAATCTAAATTAGTTAATTTTTAATCTTTTCAAATTATGAATTATTATATATTGTTAATTCAAACTATCATCTAGGATTATATTATTATCTTAATTTTACATAACTTTTAATTATCATTTTTATTTTGGCTAAATAAGTACTCGAAGTTTAAGTGCTATGTAGAGAATAATACTCAACTATTAAGTATAAAGGAATTTAAATTAAATGTAAATAACATAATAGAACAACACACTCAAACAAGTAAAAATTGAATATGAAATAAATATGCCTTTTCATTTGAATGATAATAAGTTTAAAGGCACTGAATACAACTACTAAAATTAAAATAAGATAACTTAGTGCATGAAGCACTATTTTCCTAATCCTTCTCTATATAAAACCTTTGGTCATCGTTCTTATTAGAATAATAACTAATAAGCACAATAATAACTTAACATCACAATAGAAACATCACAAAACTCGCCTAAGCAAAAGAAATGAAAAATAAATAAAAGAAAAATATATACAAATAAAAGTAGGAATATCCATCAATCCTCTCTCAAAAGCCTACCGAGAATAACCAAATAAAAAAAATAAATGACTCCCCTCACTCAGAGTCACAATCCTCCTCCTCTTCTTCATCATCATCAATATCAGGCTGAGTCCAAACAAATGATTGGTATTATAGAGCAATAATAAAATGCAGCTGGTCCAGATTCTTTGCAAAGGAACTCTTCCTGAACATCCTCGCTAAAGCCTCATTGAATTAAGTTGTATAGTGGCAATGTTTTTTCTTTCATACCTGAGTAGTGTGCTTATCATTCCCTACTCTCTACATAGAAGTCAGTCACCCCCTCCATCTACTCCCTCAATTCAACCACTTTCTCTACTAAAGATTTAAAAGTCCTAAAATTCCTACTACTGTTGTTGATGAGCTAACTTGACAACCTGAGCTGACTGTATTTTTCCTCCTCTACACATAATCTTTTAAAGCCTTCAATTTTTCTTTTGAAGAGAGCTGAATAGGAAAAAGTTGTTCCTCACTATGATCTCCCCTCACACCAACATTAACATGCAAGGCATAAATAAGAGAAGGATGCCCAAAACCAACATAAGTAGTGCCCCTAATGATATAGTTTAAAGAAGAATATATAAGCTTCCCCACATCTATAGTGTAACCAACCTGAATGATGTAATTAAGGATAGTACAGTCTTTGGTTATCTCACTAATATTCTTGCTTGGTAATAAATAGACAGAGATAAAATAATGCCAAGCTTAAAGAGATATTAATATATATTGGGTCAAATGGTACCCACTTATCTCTAACAAAACATTATTTTCCACAGCCTCCTTCCCATTAGCAAATAATTTTCCCACAATATTTACAATTGCAGCATAAGGTTCTTCAAAGAAAAGTTTCCAGCCCTTGTTCACTATCATTTGCATAACTTGCCCACTTGGGTTTTGGAATCCTCTTTCAGGGATCAATTGCTTGGATACCACTAATATTGCATACCTTTGGTCAGTGTCAATAGAAATGAATCTACTCTTATCATAGGATGATGAAGATTGCTTTTTTCAAACACTTAGGGGCCATTGCACAATAAGCTTAAAAAAATTATAGGAACTTAAGGAAATCAGAGAGAAAAAACACAATAAATAATCTAAAACTCGCTCTTATATATATAATCATAACGAGCTACGTGACTCAAAATAGACCAATATTATGGCACTTAAGAATAAACAGAATGTTACAGGGTCAAACAAATAGATGCTACAGTGATACGAGATATGTGACACTACGACGCAGACATTTGAAAATGAGCACTAGCTTTTTGACTGGGGAAACACAATGGTGCTTAACACATACAAGCACTATGGCACTCAGAAAGACTACCACCATAATGCTTTAACTGTTATTATAATGATTTAGACCTAAGGCTATAGTGTTGGCAACAACAGTACGATGCTCAATGAAGTGTCATAATATAAAGGTTATGGAAGTATGGTTTATTTGATTGCACCATCATCATCACTATAAATATAATGAACTAACACTATAGCACTTGAGATGGTGGCCCTGGAGCGCTCAATAAGGTGATGTAGTTTAAAAAATTTTCTTGAGGCTTCAATGCTACAATATTATATTTGAATGCTATGGTGCTTCACATGCAAAAACTACAGTGCTTCAAAGGATAATGCTAGTTCAATTTTAGCATAGTAGATTTTTCTCAGGAAATTTTTCATAACTTTAGCAAAATTAATATTAATGAGTTTATCAATAATACATAACATAGACATAACATAAATTACAAATTTGAATAGAAATATATAAAAACACATAACATAATTAGGTTGCCTCTCAATATAGTGCTAAATTTATAGTCTTCAACTAAACTTACCTAGATATGCCATTTTGGCTATAATGAATCACCACCACTTCTTAAGTAGTCTCCACCATGCCCTTTTTCTTTTTTCCTTTGGATTAATTTCAATATTACTGGGCAAAGTCGCATGAGGTCTACTACTAAAATAAATTTCAAGCTATCCTAATTGATTTTTTAATTTTTTAATTAAAGCAGCCTAACTTTGCAACATGGTTCCTAACTGAATCACAACTTCTTCTAAAGGTGATTTCCTTTCTCTAAATTAATTAATTTGATTAAAACCTTGGGGATACAAAGGTCTAGGATTTCTTATAGGTTGTTGAGAATTATTTCGATTTCTTTCTTGATTTGATTGACCTGTATTCCACTAATTGTTAACTCCAATCCTATTTGACCAACTAAAATTAGAGTGGTTCCTCCAACCTAAATTATATGTATTAGAATAAGGATTTTTTTATCTTCCAATTAAATTCATATTCTAAATCCCTAGTGCATTATTATCATCAATAGAGTTTTCAGAACTAACTCCAATAGTGTTTAAATTTTTAGAAATTATAGCAACCTGTGTAGTCAAAATAGATAATGCACCTGATTCATTCACACTAGCTATGCTCTTAGGATTCACCCCATCAGAAGGTCACTAAAAATTATTTGTATTCATTTCATCTATTAATTCATATGCTTCCTCAAATGACTTAGACATTAAAGATCATCTAGCTGCTGCATTTATGATTGACCTAAGGGATCCTACCAATTCATTATAAAAAGTTTGAATAACCAACCAATTAGGTTAAGCATGATGAGGCCATTTTCTAAATACTTCCTTAAATCTCTCTCAAAGCATAATTTATCCTACTGAATGTAAAAAAGATATTTTTGAGTTTTTTTTTTTCACGTAATAGAGACTTGTAAGAAAATTAGGTATTAATGTAAATAAAATATTTTGGACTAATGAATGAATGATAATATATTTTTTCTAATGAGACTCCTAAATTTGAATGTGGATCAGTATATATGCATCCCTACATCTCTATCGAGTTTGTAGGGGTGAAAAAGAAGCTTTTAAGGCCTTTCTATAATTTTACTATCTCTATAGAACCTAGAAGGTTTAACATCCTATATCTAGGTATGCCAATATTTTATTTCAATACTCATATTTTTTCTAATTTTCCTCCATCAAGACTATACATCACATTAGACATTAACTACATACATGGCCATTATATGCATCAAATGAAGCAAAAGAGATATTGAAAATATTTATGAAATAATTAAATTACAAGAGTATATATTCATACTTGCTATATGTTTACATCATTATGAAAGTTCGAAAGGGATGTTAAGCCCTAGTGAACTAGTCCCGAGGCTAACCAAGAGGGGGGGTGAATTGGTTATTTAAAAATTTAACTACAAAAATCTTTTCGATACTTAGCAGCGGAAACAAGTAAACAATAACGAAAAGATCAACCAACGATATTCACCCAAGCAGTTTATATTGAAAAGTAAAGTGCAAAACTGAATCAGAAAAGCAAACCAGATTTTATAGTGGTTCGGTCAACTTGACCTACGTCCACTCCCCGGAGCCTCCCCTCCGGGTATTGCACTAAACGAAAGTGACTCTCCTTTTGCTCCCACAGCAAGGCGGAGAAGCCTGTACAAAACACCTCCTTTTCACCACACGGTGAGGCAGAGAACCTGACCTCCTTTCACTTCCTCCTGAAGCAGGCAGAGAACCTTCGAACTCCTTTTGCTTCCACCTGAAGCGGGCAGAGAACCCGGATCTTCTTGCGAACGATCCTCCCACGAAGAACACCGACTAGACGACAGACGACGAGCGGAGAAGATGACTATGATCCGTGCTTGGAGCAACCTTAGTGAATCCCTCACTAACTCTCCCTCACAAGATCTCTTCTCTCCCTCCCAACTCTCTCTTCTCTCTAGGGTTTCTCAGGGAAGGAAGGTAGCAAAAGATTTTTCCAAAAATTGGAAAAAGTTCTTTTAAAGGAGGGCTTAAAATTTGTCCTAAATCTCAACTGGTCGGCCAAGATCGTCCAGGACGATCGGTAGATTGTCCTGTACGATCAGTTCAAATTCAGCTGTTTCAGCCTGGACGATCTGGCTCTTCTGGACGATCAGTAGAAAAAGTTGTTCATATCGTCCCGTACGATCCTGCGATCGTCCGGGACGATTAGTTCAAATTGAGGGAAATCCTCCAGAAGACAGTTCGGGTCGTCCAGAGAAATCTGTGCTGGACGACCAAAAAATGACTTGATCGTCCCGGACGATAGGGTCATCGTCCGGTACGATTAGTTCAAAAAGGCCCCAAATCGTCCTGTACATAGTTCTGGACGTACAGCTTAAATGCACTAGACGATCAAGATCATCCGGGACGATCCTGCGATCGTCCAGGACGATATGATCGTATCAACCATAAATTAATTGCTTTCCTTAATTACCAGATTAAATTAGGCATGATTGTACTGGATCGTCCGGGACGATACACGTATCGTCCGGGATGATCAGACCAAGTATCTAAAAATAAGAACTTGCCTAACTTGATCTGGCGGCTGAGAATTTCTGATTTGGGAATATCATCCCGTACGATCCGTAGATCGGCCAGGACGATCGGCTCAATCAGACCCTCTTAACTTAGTCGCCCTAATTAGGGTTTCTGTTTTAATTGGATCGTCCAGGACGATGTGGATATCATCTAGGACGATCTGAACAAATTTGCAACAGAAACTCTAATTCACTCAATCTCTCTCCGTGAGTGTGTGTGTGCAAGGTTACTTAGCTAGGGAATCAGTTACATTACAATTGACTCAATAAAAAGAAAAATCATACATTTGACACACTTGGACCCGATCTTGAGTTGGCTTGAGTGGCTCGCAGTCTTTTGTGCCTGAAACAGATTAGCCAAGCAAAACACACTGGAAACATGTTTGTCATCATCAAAACCAGATTTGCAACAATCTCCCCCTTTTTGATGATGGCAAACATTTGTAAAGTAGTCTGACAGTAAAAGTAAACTAGGAGATCAAACAAACAAACATTTTTTTTTAAATTTTCATTTAACAGCTAAAACAATACAGGAAACATGACTCAAAAAATAGAAACAGACACGACTACAACTGACTCCCCCTTTTGACATCACAAAAAGGAGGAGCGAAAAACACAACCATGAAATCAAAATAACAAAAAGACGAATAAAACTTAAGTCAAAAACACATAGAAGTATTTTTTATTTATTTAAATTTTTGATTAAGCTGCTCTTAGAAAATCAGAATTTTTCCTTGACTTTAGATTCGAAAACCAATGACAGGACGATTGACAGCGCTGAAATCCAGAAAAGGTTGGAAATAATCAACATTCGTAGCGCCGACCCCGGGCACCTTATCGATGCAAATCTCTTTCAACATAAAAATCTGATTCAGAATAAAAGACATTAGATTTGAAAAGAAATCCTTTCAAGCCTCGTTCCAGAAAAATATCTGATAAAATAGTGTTACAAAGTAAAAAATCAGAAATCATGATTTTCAAAACCCAAGCTTTTGAAAATATTAAGTGGCGCACAGATTCCTCTAAGACATTTAACAATCTGAAAGGAAAGAAAGCTTGTTTTGGGCTCATTTTGTGCCTCTTTTTCAAATTGGTTGGCGCTTTGCGCATCTTTTGATTTTTGATACACTTTGTGTATCCAATTTGGCAATTTCGCATCTTTTCAGTGTTGGGCTCATTTTATGCCTCTTTTTCAAATTATCTGGCGCACTGCGCATCTTTTATAAGCTTTCTCCTTTTCATAATCATTAAAGAGTCTCAGCTGTGAGATTATCTTCCAGACATAGGAGATGACTCTCCGCAGTAAGGAAGAACGATTCACAAAACAAAATCCATACAACATATGATAAATGCAATCACTTGGTTTAGAAAATCAAACTAATGACTCAAGACTTTGAAAAACACTATTGATATGAGGCAGATTACTGTAGGAAGATAAAATAATCTCTATTTCAAAAACTAACATTTTAATTTTGAAAAGGATTTTTATTCAAAAGAAACTACACACCAGTAAAGGAGTTAGAGGAAGAGAAACAATTATCAATGTTTCTTCCCTTTAACAGATTCAGCGAAGTCAATCACTGCTTATCAGCTTCCAAACCAAACTAACAAAACGGGTAACACAGAAATCAGCAGAAGAAATAAAATCAACTGAAAGCAAATAATCAAACCAAAACTAACTAACAGAAATCAGAAATTAGAATACAAAAACTAACTAACAGAAATCAGAAAACATAATACAAAAAAACTAACTAACCGAAATCAGAATACCAATCATAACAATCATAAATCAACAGTCATCAAAATCAAGCATTTATATCAATCACTCCTAATCTGGTTCTCAAAATGCTGAATGAGTTAAAGGCCAGTGGTTTAGTGAATATGTCAGCCAGCTGATTTTCAGTTGCTACGTGGTGTAGCTCAATGTCCCCTTTTGTAACATGGTCCCTAATGAAGTGATGCCTAATGTCAATGTGTTTGGTCCTAGAATGTTGGATTGGATTCTTAGAGATATAGATGGCACTAGTATTATCACACAGAATAGAAATTGTGCCAACAGGTACTCCTAAATCCAAGACTTGGTGCTTCAACCAAAGAACTTGGGCCACACAACTCCCTAAGGCAATGTACTCAGCTTCAGCAGTGGAAAGTACAACTGAGTTCTATTTTCTACTGGACCAGGAGACTAACGACTGTCTTATAAATTGACAAGTCCCAGAAGTACTCTTCCTATCTACCCTACACCCGCAAAGTCAGAATCAGAATATCCAATGATCTCAAAAGAGGTGCTGTGCCTAGGGTACCAAATTCCTAGGTTTGGGGTTCCTAAAAGATATCTAAGAATTCTCTTAACAGCAGTCAGGTGGGACTCTTTAGGATCAGCCTGAAACCTAGCACAAAGACAGACACTAAACATGATATCAGGTCGGCTAGCAGTCAGGTAAAGCAGTGAACCTATTATCCCTCTATACTTCTTCTGATCAACAGATTTTCCATTTGAATCCTTATCTAACTGAACTGAGGAGGGCATGGGAGTATTGATTGGCTTGGCTTTGTCCATTTCATATTTCTTCAAAATGTCCTTAGTGTATTTTGATTGATTGAGAAAGGTTCCATCATCCGTTTGCCTTATGCTAAACCCCAAAAAGTAGGACAATTCTCCCATCATACTCATCTCAAACTCTTTACTCATTGTTTTAGAAAACTCTTCACATAAGTATTTATCAGAAGATCCAAAAATTATATCATCAACATAGATCTGGACAATGAGTAAGTCATCTCCTAATCTCCTCAAAAAAAGGGTGGTGTCTACGCTCCCCTTAACAAACTCTCTTTCTAACAGGAATGTGCTAAGCCTCTCATACCAAGCTCTGGGTGCCTGTTTCAATCCATATAAGGCCTTTTTTAATTTATAGACATGACTTGGATATTGGGAACTCTCAAAACCTAGGGGTTGTTCTACAAAAACATCTTCTTTAATTACCCCATTTAAAAAGGCACTCTTGACATTCATTTGAAACAGCTTAAATCCCTTGTAGCAGGCAAAGGCTAGTAGTACTCTAATGGCTTCCAATCTAGCTACAGGGGCAAAAGTTTCCTCAAAATCTATTCCTTCTATCTGATTATACCCCTTAGCCACCAATCTTGCCTTATTTCTCACCACCACACCAGAATCATTCATCTTATTCTTAAAGACCCACTTGGTTCCCACAATACTTTGGTTTCTAGGTCTTTCTACTAACTCCCAAACATCATTCCTTACAAATTAATTCAATTCTTCCTGCATAGCTAAAATCCAAAACTCATCCGACAAGGCTTGATTGATGTTGGTGGGTTCAGTCATTGAGATAAAGGCAGAATGGTTTACTTCCTTCCTAAGTCCATGCCTAGTCCTAACACCTTCAGAAGGGTCTCCTAAGATCAGTTATTTAGGATGACTCGAAGAATATCTCCGATCTCTAGGCAATGGGGTTTGAGGTTCTACCCTTTTCTCCAAATTTGTATTTCCAACTCCTTGGGTAACCTCAACAATCTCTTCATCTTCTACTTCAGATCTAGACTCCTTAGGATCAGATTCATCAAACACTACATGGGTTGTTTCTTCCACCACCAAAGTCCTCCTATTGAACACCCTAAAGGATTTCCCCACACTTGAATATCCTAAGAACACTCCTTCATCAGATTTGGGGTCAAATTTTCCTAAGGGTGACTTCCCGTTGTTCAGAATGAAAACCTTACAGCCAAAGACATGGAGGTGGGACAGATTTGGTGTTCTACCCTTAATGATCTCATAAGGTGTCTTATTCAGTTTGACTCTCACATTCACCCTATTCAACACATAACAGGCAGTGTTCACCGCTTCAGCCCAAAAGTATTTTGGAAGTGAATACTCGACAAGCATGGCTCTAGCGGCTTCCACTAAGGTCCTGTTCTTCCTTTCAGCTACCCCGTTCTGCTGAGGGGTCCTAGGAGCTGAAAAATTGTGACTAATCCCATGATTCTCACAAAAACTTCCAAATCTTTCATTTTCAAACTCCCCTCCGTGATCACTATGGATGGTAATAATCTCATATCCTAACTTCTTCTAAATCTAAGTAGAGAAAGATCTAAACTCATCAAATGACTCAGATTTGTGTGACAAAAACTTAACCCAAGTGAACCTTGAATAATCATCAACAATCACAAAACCATAGACTCTCCCCCCTAAGCTGGCAGTGCTAATGGGTCCAAAGAGGTCCATGTGAAGAACTTCTAAAGGTCTAGAGGTGCTAATGTCCTTAACAGAGTGAAAAGAGGACTGAACTTGCTTCCCCAACTGACAGGCATCACACAGGTGATCCTTAGTGAACTTAAGCTTGGGCACACCTCTAACTAAGTCCTTTTGGGTGACTCTCCTAAGGGTTTTCATACTGGCATGACACAATCTCCTATGCCATAACCAAGACTCATCAGCAGCAGTTTTTAAGCAAATTGAATTATCAGATTTAATGCTACTTACATCCAGCTTGTAGACGTTGTTGATCCTTTGCCCCTGCAAAACAACTTCATCATTTAAGCTTAAAATGCAGCCAGTGGGTAGAAATTTGATGCTGTATCCCTTGTCACAGAGTTGACTGATGCTCAGCAGGTTGTGTTTCAGTCCATCTACAAGCAAAACATTATCAATCATAATGTTCTTTGAATCACCAATTATACCTGTGCCTACCACCTTCCTGGTGGTGTTATCTCCAAGTGTAACCTTGCCTCCAGCTCTGGCCTCCAGCGAAATGAACTGATTTGCATCTCCAGTCATATGTCTAGAACATCCGCTGTCCAGGTACCACATGCTCTCACGAGGTCTTGTGTGAGAGCACACCTACAAAATCATCAAATGTCAGTCTTAGGAACCCAAACAGGTTTGGGTTCCTTCTTATGAAAAGAAGAATGCGATGCATGCGTGCTGTGCTATGAAACAGGCAGTTTGGGTCTCCACACCCAATGTGTACTACGGTGAACAATACAAGTGTGTGATATATGTCCTAACATGCCACATGAAAAACATCTAACACCAGGAAAAGGATTAACTAAACGTCGTGAGTGATAGTGCCTCTTCTTAGTAGTGTATGAAACATGCTTTGATGAACTTGCAACAGAATTTTTAAAAGGTGGCGGTGCATAAAACTGTTCAAAGGTAGGCGGTGTTTTGTTCTTTTCAAAAGCACTGATTTTTACTTCCAAAAACTCATTCTCTTTCTTTAAACTTGCAATTTCAAATTTTAAAGCTCCATTGTTACTTTCTACTTCACATGCCATTGTATCTAACTCTTTAAAAGCTTTTTCTAGATCAACATGCGTGGTTTTCAAAGAATCATGCTCAGAAATTAAATCAGAATATTTTTTGTTCAATTCATCAAACTCATCAAGCAGAGACATGTGATTGGAATCAAGTGTGGAATAATCTTTAACTACAGAATCATGCTCTTTTTGTAAAGTCAAATAATCTAATTTCAAACTAGCATGGGTTTTCTTAAGCTTCCTATACGATGTATGAATCTTTTCAAAAACTTCAAATAACTGATCGTAAGTAAGCTCACATACCTCTTCCTGGTCCGACTGACCAGGGTGATCATCCGCCATCAGACACAAGTTTGTTTCCTCCTCTTCAGCTTCAGTCTCAGAAGAGTCGGATGCAGAGTCTGCCCAGAACGCCTTCTGAATCCGCTTCTTGTCCTTTCTGAACTTTGGTTTCTCCTCACCCTTCTCCTTGCTTGGGTGAGCTTTAAGTGTTGGATAATCAGCCTTTATGTGTCCAGGCTTCCTGCATTCAAAACAAACCGATTCAGATGAACCCTTAAAGTTTTTATTGAACTTACCCTTGTTCCACTTCTGATAGTTCTTATGTTTCTTCCTTAAAAAGCTTTTGAATTGCCTTGTGATTAAGGCAACTTCATCGCTATCAGACCCGGAAGTGCTAGCATCTGAATCTTTGGCCTTTAGTGCCACGGTCTTCTCTTTCTTGCGTTCACCTGCATCAAGTTGCCTTTGGTTCACCCCTTGCTCGTAAGCAATGAGTGATCCAAGTAAGCTGTCAATAGAGTAAATATTTAAATCTTTGGATTCAGTAATAGCAGTAATCTTAGCATCATAAGAAGCAGGCAAACATCTAAGAATCTTGTTCACTCTTTCGTAGTTGGTAAGTTCTCTACCTAAAGCATGCAAAGAGGTAACAATCTGAGTGAACCTTATGTACATTTCTGAAATAGTCTCACTAGGTTTCATGCGAAAAAGTTCGTAATCATGTAACAAGATGTTTAACCTAGATTGTTTGACTTCAGTTGTACCTTCGTATGTTATACATAACCTATCCCAGATTTCCTTTCCCGTTGTACAAGTAGAAACACGCATATAGTCTTCAGATTTCAAAGCACAAAAGAAACAGTTCAAACATTTTGCATTCAACTGTGCTAAATCACGATCATCAAACGTCCAATCAGCAAATGGCAGTTCAGTTTTCACATTGTTAATCATTCGAAAAGGTGGTTCGTATCCGTCCTTAACTAACATCCACATGCGATAATCAATAGATTGCAGAAAAGTAGACATGCGTGTTTTCCAAAAATCAAAAGGAATATTGTCAAACAACGGTGGTCTGGTAATAGAATAACCTTCAGCAGTATTACGATTGTTACAGTTAGCCATTGGATTAAATTCAAAAGTTTTTAAACAGAAATTTTGAATCCCGCTCTGATACCACTCGAAAGTTCGAAAGGGATGTTAAGCCCTAGTGAACTAGTCCCGAGGCTAACCAAGAGGGGGGGTGAATTGGTTATTTAAAAATTTAACGATAACTACAAAAATCTTTTCGATACTTAGCAGCGGAAACAAGTAAACAATAACGAAAAGATCAACCAACGATATTCACCCAAGCAGTTTATATTGAAAAGTAAAGTGCAAAACTGAATCAGAAAAGCAAACCAGATTTTATAGTGGTTCGGTCAACTTGACCTACGTTCACTCCCCGGAGCCTCCCCTCCGGGTATTGCACTAAACGAAAGTGACTCTCCTTTTGCTCCCACAGCAAGGCGGAGAAGCCTGTACAAAACACCTCCTTTTCACCACACGGTGAGGCAGAGAACCTGACCTCCTTTCGCTTCCTCCTGAAGCAGGCAGAGAACCTTCGAACTCCTTTTGCTTCCACCTGAAGCGGGCAGAGAACCCGGATCTTCTTGCGAACGATCCTCTCACGAAGAACACCGACTAGACGACAGACGACGAGCGGAGAAGACGACTCTGATCCGTGCTTGGAGCAACCTTAGTGAATCCCTCACTAACTCCCCCTCACAAGATCTCTTCTCTCTCTCCCAACTCTCTCTTCTCTCTAGGGTTTCTCAGGGAAGGAAGGTAGCAAAAGATTTTTCCAAAAATTGGAAAAAGTTCTTTTAAAGGAGGGCTTAAAATTTGCCCTAAATCTCAACTGGTCGGCCAAGATCGTCCAGGACGATCGGTAGATCGTCCTGTACGATCAGTTCAAATTCAGCTGTTTCAGCCTGGACGATCTGGCTCTTCTGGACGATCAGTAGAAAAAGTTGTTCATATCGTCCCGTACGATCCTGCGATCGTCCGGGACGATTAGTTCAAATTGAGGGAAATCCTCCAGAAGACAGTTCGGGTCGTCCAGAGAAATCTGTGCTGGACGACCAAAAAATGACTTGATCGTCCCGGACGATAGGGTCATCGTCCGGTACGATTAGTTCAAAAAGGCCCCAAATCGTCCTGTACATAGTTCTGGACGTACAGCTTAAATGCACTAGACGATCAAGATCGTCCGGGACGATCCTGCGATCGTCCAGGACGATATGATCGTATCAACCATAAATTAATTGCTTTCCTTAATTACCAGATTAAATTAGGCATGATTGTACTGGATCGTCCGGGACGATACACGTATCGTCCGGGACGATCAGACCAAGTATCTAAAAATAAGAACTTGCCTAACTTGATCTGGCGGCTGAGAATTTCTGATTTGGGAATATCGTCCCGTACGATCCGTAGATCGTCCAGGACGATCGGCTCAATCCGACCCTCTTAACTTAGTCGCCCTAATTAGGGTTTCTGTTTTAACTGGATCATCCATGACGATCTGAACAAATTTGCAATAGAAACTCTAATTCACTCAATCTCTCTCCCTGAGTGTGTGTGTGCAAGGTTACTTAGCTAGGGAATCAGTTACATTACAATTGACTCAATAAAAAGAAAAATCATACATTTGACACACTTGGACCCGATCTTGAGTTGGCTTGAGTGGCTCGCGGTCTTTTGTGCCTGAAACAGATTAGCCAAGCAAAATACACTGGAAACATGTTTGTCATCATCAAAACCAGATTTGTAACACATTAACCCAAAATGAAGAGACTTAACCAAACATGGATAATATAGAAAGTAAACTCCTATTCATTTCATTCATATGAAAAATATACAGGAGAATGAATAAGATAAATATCACCCAGAAGGATCAATTGATATTCTTCACACTCCTTCTTCCAATAATAGAATTACATGCACAATAGAGGATAAGATCTCCCAAATAAAAAAATCTTGCTTATCTCTAACCTCCCTTAGACTTTACTCTAAGGGGAACTAGAGGAAGATACTACAAAGTACAAGAATCTAATGAAATGGCAGAACTCTCTAAACAAAATAACTAAAAAACTTTTTATACTTATACAGGAACAGATTCAGGTGCCACGATTCTCAACAAGGTTGCATTGTGACAGTATAAAATAAACTAGCACCTCATTATTGTAGTGTTTTCTACATTGTGGCACTAGGTAGACCTAGCATAATTAACGATCGAATTTGTGTATCTTTTAGCTGAGTCAGTGTGGCTCCTCATTTCGACAACTGCTCTGTCGCGGTGCTGTAAAAGGCGAGCACTATGACACATAAAAGTATAATCCGACACTACGACATTATGATGATCAGTTCCATGGTGTTTAAATTCTTGAGACTTCAATGCTACAGTGTTGAATTCTAGTGCAGTAGTGTTGTGATGCACTGAACTTAGCCCCATTGCAGTGCTCATTCGGTGCTTATGAATTTTTGCATTTTCATGAATAATTCTCGCACAAACATAACTAAAATAAAATATTTTCACTACATTTTAGCAGAATAAATGATACAAAAATTTCACTTAACAATCAGTATTATCAATGCATGCATGCTTCAGTGTATAATTCAGCAAGGCAGGATATTTAACTATATTATGGTGTTTTTATCTTTCCATATATTCATTCATATCATTATATCATATCATTATTATTATCATCTTCAATACAACATTGTTATCATTTTATCATATCAAGTGGATTTCAATAAATTTTTAAGAGTCGTCACTCTCTGCCCATCGGTGTAATCGATTATCAGTTATACGCTACAATCAGGATATCACCACAAACCATCTTTAAAAGAATGCTTGTCAGCCCATCCTTCTGCACAAGATATTATATTTTAAGAGCTAACTTATAATATTGATAGCCAACCTTCCTTGCTTTCATGAAATGCATTTTAATGTATGAAATGCAACATAAAGTGCTTTGTTCCATAAATGAAAGAAAAATATATACATCAGTCTATAGATTCAAAAAATCATAACTTTTATATTACGAGATGAAATTTAATAATATTATAATAAAAATATTCATAAAATTCATATATATTATATATAAAAAGTTATATAGTGAAAGTGCAATAAATTATGAGAAAATATATTTTTATCAATTTATGAGAGATTAAATTCATTAAACTCAAAATCATTGAAAACCAGAGTGAGGTTCAGGATGCTTACAATAATCGAAAGACTTTTTTTAACTATAGAGACAAACTAAAATGACCAAATCTTGCTTTCTCTCTCCTTTTCCTCTCCCTTTCCCTCTCTTCTCCCCTACCTGTTGAAATCCAGGATCCCGAGCACTTAATTTTGATGGTGACAGCTAATACTTACTAAATTTACATGGACTTCCTTTAAGATTATAAATGTTTATCTTTGTCTGTGAGCACTAACATTTCAGGTCAGATACACACCGCTCGAGATTACTGGAGACTCAAACTGGGTAGAATAGGATATTCAAAAACTTGTAATTTTTATTTTCTTTATTTTTATTTTCTTGAGTCTGTCACAAAAGTATGTATGTAAAAGGAGCAACCATGCACACACAGAGGGAGATTTATTTTATGTTAAAATTTTTTTACAAACTTATCGTACTGTATGATTTTTAATCGTACTGTACGATGGATCATTAATACTCAGGCTAACGGCTAATTTTGATTGATTAGTTCTGTGAACTAATCGTACGACACGATTATAATCGTACTGTACGATGAGGTTCAATTGAAAAACCCTAGCCGCCATAATAAGTTTGGTAAGTTTATAATTTAATTATCTGAACTATTTGTACTATACGATCTAGATCGTACGGTATGATTATTTCAATACTTACCAAAATTATCTCCTGTAATTAGGAAATAAAACTTTAGTTTCTTAATTAAATTAGATTGTACTATACGATGTTATATCATACCGTATGATAGTTAGAGATGATTTCATTCATCCCTTTGATCGTACCAAATAAAACTAAGGTTTTTTATTCTATTCGTCCTGGAAGATATCCATATCATACTAGATGATGTCCTGAAAATAAACTAATCGTACTGTACAAATAGTGCAGGGTTGGATGATAGTCAGAGACAAATTTGCTCTTCCCAGAGATTGTCCCACAGATCATCCTGTACGAACAGTTGAAAATAACATGATCGTTTTGTACGATATACCTATCGTACAATATGATATTTGTAGAATTCAAGAAGTGTTCAACTGTACTCGTACTGGATGAAGCTGTCTTTGAACTGATCGTACTGTACGATGTTATATCATACTATACAAACAGAGATGAAAAAGTTAAAATTTTTAGGGTTTTCTGAAGCCTGATTTAAAAAGAACTTTAAATCTTTAATTGAGGGTTATTAGTCTATCTTGTTGCTATGAGAGGCATTGAGAGAGGAAGGGACTCTTGAGAGAGAAGTTTTATTTGGAGAGATCCAGGGCTTGTGA
Organism: Dendrobium chrysotoxum; assembly: GCA_019925795.1. NCBI lineage: Eukaryota > Viridiplantae > Streptophyta > Magnoliopsida > Asparagales > Orchidaceae > Dendrobium > Dendrobium chrysotoxum. The sequence continues at coordinate 44,208,308 of CM034306.1, read as the reverse complement.
GAGGAAGGTGAAGGTGAGCTTAAGCGTGAGGGAGAAGGAGTGTGAGGGGATCACACGGTGGCTCCAAGCTAGCTACATGCTTTGCTCCTCTTGTGGCTTTAGGGAGTCTTGGGAAAGTTCTCTAGGCAAGAGAGGCTTTCATATCAACATCATCATGGTACTCTGCCGTCTCTAGGAGGGAGAAAAAGGAGAAGGTCCACTGCCGTCACCAGGAGGGTGACATAGCGCTTGGTATTCCGCCACACCGGGGAAGGTGAAAGTGAGTCTTATAAAGGCTTCTCCGCCTTGTTATGAGAGTAAAAGGAGAGTCAACTTTTAGTAGTGCAAATCCCTGAGTGAAGGACTCCGGGGAGTGGACGTAGGTCAAGTGATCGAACCACTATAAAAATCTCTAGTGTGCTTTTTCTTTTTTACCGCTCTTTACTTTTCACGCATTTTATTTACAGTTTTAATTGCTTGGTGAAAAATTTTGATCTTGATCTTGTATTGTGAAATTCGCAAATTATGTCACCAATATCGTTGGTGTGAATGAACTACTAGCTTCCGTATTCAAATTGTTAAGTTGCTATTTTAAAAATATATATAAAAATTAGAACTCCTATTTAGGTTTAAATTTTTAAAATACCAATTCACCCCCCCCCCCCCCCTCTTGGTGCATCTTGTACTTTCAAGTGGTATTAGAGAGGGGTTTCAAAATAGTGTTTTAGAAAACCTAGAAACATAAGATCCATGGCACATTTTTATAACCATAACACTGCGGAGGGTTATTCTATAACCCGTCCACCTTTATTTGACAATATACCGTTTGATTTCTAAAAATTATACATGTCTACATTTTTACAGTCTCTAGACTATTGCATGTGGATGTTGGTTCAAGAAGGTTATTCTGCACCGTTTCGTATGTTGAATGGAGTTAAAACTGAATTAGCTTTTAATGAATGGAGCAATGAGGATAGAGAATTCACACAGTTAAATGATAAATACTTAAATTGTTTCTTTTGTGTATTAAAATCAGAAGATTATATATGAGTGTCTATATGTATTACTGGTAAGCAAATTTGGGACAAACTGTGCACCATATACGAAGGAACTAGTGAGGTCAAATAATCTAGGCTGAACATACTGCTATATGATTATGAACTATTCCGCATGAAACCTAGTGAAACTATCTCTAAAATGTACACTAGATTCACCCAGATAGTGACTTCTTTGCATGCTTTAGGGAGAGAGTTGTCTAACTCGGAGAAAGTGAACAAAATATTATGATGTCTGCCTAGTTTGTATGATGCAAAAATTACTGCAATAACTGAGTCGAAAGATCTAAATGTTTATTCAATTGACAATTTGCTTGGGTCGGTCACTCATTGCCTACGAGCAAGGAGTGAGTCAATGGCAAAGTGATGCAGGTGAAAAAAAGGAGTGAATGGTGGCCTTAAAAGCGAACAATTTTGAAAGTGACAGCTCTACAACGGAGGAAGACGACGACATAGCCTTGATACTCATCAGTTCAAGAATTTTCTGAAACAAAAGTAATGCCATCATCATGGCAACTAGAACAAAGGTAAAGCTCAAAGAATACTAAAGTTGCATCTAACACAATTTACTTTGAGTGCAGGAAACCCGGTCATCTCCGAGTTGATTGCCCTAACGTTAAGACTCATCAAACCAAAGAAAAGGGCGAGGAAAGGTCAAAGTTCAGGAAGGGTAAAACTAAGACATAAAAAGCGTTTTGGGCCAACTCTACCTTAGAATGATCAGAAGAAGAAGCAGAGGAGGAGGTAATAAATTTATGTCTTATGGCTAATGATAATCTTGATCAATCAGATCAAGATGAGGCAAGTCAACTTTCTTATGATAAGCTATTGATTATTTCTGAAAAAATTCACGACTCGTATAGAAAGTTAAAGAAAAAGCATATTAGTCTTAATACTGAGTTTAGTACTTTACAAAAGGAGCATGCTAGTGTAGTTAAAGATTTTTCTGACTTGGATAGAGATCACATGTCCCTGCTTGATGAATATGATATATTAAAAAGAAGCATATTAAGTTAACTACTGCACACAATACCTCTAAATCATCACATGTTGAACTAGAGAATGCATTTAAGGAACTAGAAGAACTTGCAGATGAACTAGAGAGAAGTGAGCATACATTGAGATTTGAAATTGCAAGTCTTAACCAAGAGAATAAATTTCTAAATGAAAAACTTCATGCATTTGAAAACAATAAAACACCTCCCACATTTGCTGAGTTTTATCAGCCTCCACCATGTGAACCATCTCATTCAAAACTAGTACAACATGCATCATCTAAACCCAGAAATAGGCACTACCACCCCCATAGACTAGTGAACCCATTTCTCGGTGTTAGGTGTTATTCTTATGGCATGCTAGGTCACATAGCTCACATGTGCACAATTCACTATATAACACATCTAGTGTGGAGACCTAAGCTGCATTCATCATAGCATAACATGCATATATTTCATCCATATAAGCATAAGGTGGAACCCAAACTCACTTGGGTTCCGAAAACTAACCTGTGATTGAAATTATAGGGATGCTCACATAAAAGACCTAGTGAGAGCATGTGGTACCTGGACAGTGGCTACTCGAGACACATGACTGGAGACATGAAGCAGTTCGTGACACTGGAGGCCAGGTCAGGAGGCAAGGTAACTTTGGGAGACAACACCACCAAAAAAGTGGTGGGCTCAGGTATCATTGGAAACTCTAATAATTTGGTAATTGAAAATGTACTTTTAGTTGATGGTTTAAAGGATAACCTTTTAAGTATTAGTCAACTATGTGACAAGGGCTTTAACATTAAGTTTCTTTCTAACAAATGCATGATTAGCTTAAATGGTACACTTGAGTTAGAAGGAAAATGCATAAATAATGTCTATATGTTAGACTTAAACTATATTGAAAACTCAAACTCTTTATGTCTGAAAATAATAGCTGATGACTCTTGGTTATGGCATAGGAGACTATGCCATGCTAGCATGAAAACACTTAGGAACATCACTCAGAAAGACCTAGTTAGAGGCATACCTAAGTTAGAATTTACCAAGGATCATCTATGTGATGCCTGCCAATTAGAAAAATAAGTAAAATCATCATTTCATTCAATTAAGGATATCAGCACCACTAGGCCACTAGAAATTCTACACATAGACCTATTTGGACCTGTTAGTACCACTAGCCTATGAGGAAAATCTTATGGATTTGTGATAGTGGATGAATACTCTAGGTTTATTTGGGTAAAATTCTTAGCACATAAGAGTGAGTCATTTGAAGAGTTTAGAACTTTCTCTACTTGGATTTAAAGAAAATTAGGATGTGAAATTACAACAATCCATAGTGATCACGGTGGAGAATTTGAGAATGATAAGTTTGAATCGTTCTGTCAAGAGATAGGAATAGAACATAATTTCTCTGCCCCTAGGACTCCTGAGCAAAATAGAATAGCAGAAAAAAAGAATAGAACTTTAGTTGAAGCTGCTAGGACAATGTTAGCTGAATACACACTTCTTAGATATTTTTTGGGCAGAAGTAGTGAATACTGCTTGCTATGTTTTAAATAGGGTAAATGTTAGATCCAAACTTAATAAGACACCCTATGAGTTGCTTAAGGGTATGACACCCAATCTTTCCCACTTACATGTTTTTGGTTGCAAATATTTCATCTTAATCAATAGTAAGTCACCCTTATGAAAGTTTGATCCTAAATCTGATGAAGGGGTTTTCTTAGGCTACTCATCTGTAGGTAAAGCCTATAGAATCTTTAATAAGAGGACCCTGGTAGTAGAAGAGTCCACCCATGTGGTATTTGATGAATCCAATAAGATCTCTGAATCTAATCATGAAGAAGAAGAAGTTGAGATTATTCAGGGAGTAGAAATCATTGCCATAGAGATAAGAGCAGAACCTCAGGAGCAATTGCCTAGAGATTGAAAATATTCTTCTAGTCATCCTAAAGAACTGATCTTAGGAGACCCATCAAAAGGTATAAAAACTAGGTATGAACTTAGGAAAGAGGTTAGTCATTCTGCATTTATATCTATGATTGAACCCACAAATATAGATCAAGCCTTAGGAGATGAATTCTGGATCCTAGCAATACAAGAAGCGTTGAACCAATTCGTTAGGAATAATATATGGGAATTAGTCAAGAAACCTAAAGAACAAAGTGTGGTTGGAACTAAGTGGGTCTTTAAAAATAAGATGAATGACTCTGGCATAATAGTAAGAAATAAGGCTAGATTAGTAGCAAAGGGTTACAACCAAATTGAGGGAGTAGATTTTGAGGAAACCTTTGCACCTGTGGCTAGACTAGAAGCCATTAGAGTACTTTTAGCTTTTGCTTGCTTCAAGGGGTTCAAATTATATCAAATGGATGTTAAGAGTGCTTTCCTAAATGGGGTAATCAAAGAGGATGTCTATGTTGAACAACCCCTAGGATTTAAAAACTCACAATTTCTAAATTATGTGTTTAAGTTGAAAAAGGCACTATATGGACTAAAGAAAGCACCAAGAGCCTGGTATGAAAGACTTAGTACATTCCTACTAGATAGAGATTTTGTTAAGGGTAGTGTGGACACCACCTTATATTTGAAAAAGGTAGGAGATGAGATACTCATTATTCAGATCTATGTAGATGACATCTTGTTTGGATCTTCAGAGAAAATCTTATGTGATGAATTTTTAAAAATAATGAGTGATGAGTTTGAAATGAGTATGATGGGAGAACTTAATTACTTTCTTGGGTTTAGTGTAAGACAGATGGAAGGTGGAACATTCCTTAGCCAATCTAAGTACGTCAAAGATATTCTTAAAAAGTATGAAATGGAAAATGCTAAGGCCATGAATACTCCCATAAGCTCTAACATTCAATTAGATAAAGATTCAAATGGAAAGTCAGTAGATCAGAAGAAGTATAGGGGAATGATTGGATCACTTCTCTACTTAACTGCTAGTAGACCGGATATAATATTTAGTATTTATCTCTGTGCTCGATTTCAAGCGGATCCAAAAGAATCTCACATGACTGCTGCCAAAAGAATTCTTAGATATCTACTAGGCACCCCAAACTTAGGAATATGGTATCCTAGACACAGCACTACGTTTGAAATCTTAGGGTACTCAGATTCAGATTTTGCAGGATGTAGGATAGATAGAAAATGCACCTCTGGTACCTATCAATTCATTGGACAATCATTAGTTTCATGGTCCAGTAGAAAATATAATTTGGTAGCCCTCTCAACGGCTGAAGCAGAATACATAGCAGTAGGAAGCTGTGTTGCATAAGTCCTTTGGTTAAAATAATAACTTTTAGATCTTGGACTACCTGTAGGAACCATCCCAATAATATATGACAACACTAGTGTAATTTGTATATCTAAAAATCTAATTCAGCACTCACGAACAAAGCATATAGACATTAGACATCACTTCATACGAGATCATGTAGCCAAAGGAGATATTGAACTGCACCACATTGCTACTGGAGATAAATTGGCTGATATTTTTACAAAATCGTTAGCTTATGACACCTTTAGTACCTTGAGAATAAAATTAGGTGTCATAGACATTCAAGCTTAAAACAAAATAATAATAATAATAATAATAATAATAAATGTGTTTGTGTGTTTAGTTTTTTTTTAATTAAAAAAAGGGACTTTCCTGATCCTCTCACATTCACCTTGCTGATGCCTAAACCTTGAATTTCTCTGCACATCGTACTGTATGATTAAGTATCGTACTATATGATTATCCTAAAATACTCAAATCACAGCCTTCCACTCCATCCACGATCCAGATCTATCCTGTCATGTATATATCATACTGTACGAATAACCACTCATACTGTATGATAAATATTATTGGTCATCGTATTGTACGAACCACTCATCGTACGGTACGAGTCACATGTCAATATGGATTGGGATGAATTTAAACACGACCGGTACAAAAATAATTACCGTTCGTATGGTACGAACAGCTGTTCGTACTGGACGATCAATTTCATCAAAAGTCATTCAGACGACTTCTCGGGACGAACGCCTCTCACTCATATTCGTCCAGTACGATTATGATCGTATTGTATAATTTGACTCTCTTTTTCTGAAAAATCATCCAGATGAAATAACTGCAAATATCATACTGTATGATCCTTCATCGTACTGTACGATACTTCAAAAATTCTATAAATTGGAGGTATTCTCTGGTTATGCTCACTCAATCCCCTTCAAATTCCTAAATCTCTTCATCCACTTCCTCATCAATGTCTGGTGGAAGCAAGCGAAGCCGAATGATCATGGGGAGCTCTTCCTCCTCTCGGCGGTTCGACGACCGCTTTCTCTCTGCTGCCGATGACAAAGCGTATAACAAATTAAAAGAAGCCAAAATCACCCCGTCTCGTATGTTAAATCAAGCGGCTCTGAACTTCGAGGTGATGAATCTTTTTGCCTCCATCACTCTTCAATTTCTGTTGACTCTCGCATTTCACTTCCATTTCAAACTTCTTTTTGAATTTCTTGCAAACCTAAAAATCAACCTAGAGTGTACCACCTTTACGTCCTATGTCTACAAACATGTCGTTATCACTATAAATGACATAGCTGAACACATTGGCCTATCCACTAAAGGCCCTCGTCCCTAATATATGCTCATAAATAATTATGATTGGTCCTCAGTTAACATGACACTTCAAAATATATCATCCAATCAACACCTGCCCCTTGTCCAAACCCTAAATCAAAATGCACACGTTATCCAACATGTTCTTCACACATCCATAATATGCAAAGCTGGAGACCGCATTCACATTACCCCACTTCTGTCTGTGGTCACTTACTTAATAATGTCGGACACCAAATTCAATGAAGCTCAAATGATTTTTGATTATATCCATACCTTGTCTGCTTTCCGATATCCAAGTGCCCGAAGAAAACTAAATCTTGCTTTAGGACATGTCATAGGCTACATCCTAGATACAAAATATCAACTTCACTATCCTCTAACTCTAGATCATCTTCCTATCTTCTATTCAGATGCCTCCTTTCGTATCCTATTTCATCGGGGGGCCGCTCACACTGATCCTGATTTTGATGAAGAAGAGGCTACTGCTCCTGCCGATGCACCTCCACCACCGCCAATACACCCGCCTGGACCTACCTATCCTACCTACCCTCACGATAACATTATTCAACGCCTTGATCGGTTGGAAACTAGGCTAGATTCCCATATTGCTCAATAATATCAACAGCATGAAAGTGATATGAAATGGTTTGGGGAACGCTTCACCTCCATCGATCACCAATTCGCATCCCTCCATCAGTACTTTCAAGTAGTTCCACGACCTCCACCAGCACCTCCGGATCAGGATCCCGAATTTTGAATATTTTATAGTGCTTGTGTTGTATTTTCTTTTATTAGTTACTTGTTTTTGTAGTTGCTTTTTGATCTTGTTTGTACTTGTTGTTCTTCCCTTTTTGGTGCTGTCAAAAGGGGGAGACATTTATGTGTTGTTCTGTCCTTAATATTAATGATATCTATTGTTTATATATTACTCTTATTATATTTACTATGTTTGTTATAAAAAAAATGTTTTTCTTTTTCTCTCCTCCTATTTTAAAATAAATTATCCTTCTGAGGGGGAGCTAAGGAAGACATAACAATTGTGGCCATCAGAAAATATTATTTGACACCATCAAGAAGAGAAAGATTGTTGAAATCCAGGATCTCGAGCACTTAATTTTGATGGTGACAACTAATACTTACTGAATTTACATGGACTTCCTTTAATATTATAAATGTTTATCTTTGTCTGTGAGCACTAACATTTCAGGTTAGATACACATCGCTCTAGATTACTGGAGACTCAAACTGGGTAGAATAGGATATTCAAAAACTTATGATTTTTATTTTCTTTATTTTTATTTTCTTGAGTCTGTCAGAAAAGCATGTAAGTAAATGGAGCAACCACGCACACACACAGAGGGAGATTTATTTTATGTTAAATTTTTTTTACAAACTTATCGTACTATATGATTTTCAATCGTACTGTATGATAGATCATTAATACTCAAGCTAACAGCTAATTCTGATTGATTAGTTCTATGAACTAATCGTACGGTACGATTGTAATCATACTGTACGATGAGGTTCAATTGAAAAACCCTAGTCACTAGAATAAGTTTGATAAGTTTATAATTTGATTTTCTGAACTATTCGTAGTGTACGATCTAGATCGTACGGTACGATCTAGATCGTACGGTACAATTATTTCAATACTTACCAAAATTATCTCCTGTAATTAGTAAATAAAACTTTGGTTTCTTAATTAAATTAGATCGTACTGTACGATGTTATATCATACCGTATGATAGTCAGAGATGATTTCATTCGTCCATTTGATCGTACCAGATGAAACTAATGTTTTTTATTCTATTCATCCTGGACAATATCCATATCTTACTAGACGATGTCCTGAAAATAAACTAATCGTACTGTATGAATAGTGCAGGGCTGGATGATAGTCAGAAACGAATTTGCTCGTCCTAGAGATCGTCCCACAGATCATCCTGTACGAACAGTTGAAAATAACATGATCGTCCTATACGATATACCTATCGTACAGTACGATATTTTTAGAATTCGAGAACTGTTTGTCTGTGCTCGTACTGGACGAAGCTATCTTTGAACTGATCGTACTGTATGATGTTATATTGTACTGTACGAACAGAGATGAAAAAGTTAAAATTTTTAGGGTTTTCTGAAGCCTGATTTAAAAAGAACTTTAAATTTTCAATTGAGGGTTGTTGGTCTGTCTTGTTGCTGTGAGAGGCATTGAGAGAGGAAGGGACTCTTGAGAGAGAAGTTTTCTTTGGAGAGATCCAGGGCTTATGAGAGGAAGGTGAAGGTGAGCTTGAGCGTGAGGGGGAAGGAGTGTGAGGGGATCACACGGTGGCTCCAAGCTAGCTGCATGCTTTGCTCCTCTTGTGGCTTTGGGGAGTCTTGGGAAAGTTCTCTAGGGAAGAGAGGCTTCTAGATCAACATCATCCAGGTACTCTGCCGTCTCCAGGAGGGAGAAAAAAGAGAAGGTCCGCTGCTATCACAAGGAGGGTGACATAGCACTTGGTATTCCGCCACACCGGGGAAGGTGAAAGTGAGTCTTGTAAAGGCTTCTCCGCCTTGCTGTGGGAGCAAAAGGAGAGTCAACTTTTAGTAGTGCAAATCCTGGAGTGGAGGACTCCGGGGAGTGGACGTAGGTCAAGTGACCGAATCACTATAAAAATCTATGGTGTGCTTTTTCCTTTTTACTGCTCTTTACTTTTCACGCATTTTATTTACAGTTTTAATTGCTTGGTGAAAAATTCTGATCTTGATCTTGTATTGTGAAATTCACAAATTATGTCACCAATATCGTTGGTGTGAACAAACTACTAGCTTCCATATTCAAATTGTTAAGTTGCTATTTTAAAAATACAAAAAAAAAATTAAAACTCCTGTTTAGGTTTAAATTTTTAAAATACCAATTCACCCCCCCTCTTGGCGCATCTCGTACTTTCACTACCTTCCCGAGCAAGCCATAATATTTTTGAGGGATAGTGCTTAGGGTCTTATGATTATATATTTTTGGTGGTGTAGCATTGCAGTGCTCTAACCCGACACTATAATGCTGAATGCTAAATCTAGAATTACTTTAGAACCAAGGATCAACTGCAATAGTGGTTTTTAACGTTGTTGTGCTCTTAAGCTAGCGTTGCAATGTTACAAAGCTTAATTTTGCAACGCCCCGATTCAAACAAAAATTTAGAGATTTTTTTTTAACACTTTTCATATTTTTGGGTTATTACATACATTGAGTGTAGTCAAAGCGATAGTGAAATATGGAGTGTAGTCAAAGCGATAGTGAAATATGGAGTGTAGTTAAAGCGATAGTGAAATGGATGGAGATATTATTAATAAAATTCAAGTTGAATAGTTGAAATGAAAGAATTTGTGTGATATATACAAATTTGATAATATATATAATTTTTCAAAATACATGGGATATAAAATTATTGATACAATTCCATTGAATAAGTTGTCAAAGAAGGAACTCATCACTAAATAAATATTTTATCAAGTTCTTGGTGAGCTACTTGTTAAATAACAAACAAGTATGTTCATAAACAAAAATAAATGAGTGATCTAATCCTCAAGCTTGTTCATTTAGAAATAAAGCTTTAAAAAAATTAAGATTGTTCAAATATCTATATACAAGTTTTATATGAATGAGAATTGAGTAGTTCATCCAATGTACTAGCATGCTTTTAGCCCTTCTAACAACCCTTACAAATTCTTGACTCGATTCTTATGTTTTATTTTACAAACATGAATAAGGTCTCTTGATCACAATCACATGAAATGCTAGCTGAATATCAATCTTAGATTAATAAAATCTTTAACATGAAGTAATCATTGCAACAATCTGACCTATTTTGTGAACGAAGTCAACATTTCTTCATTCGATTTCCAATAAACAAGTAATAGTTTCAAAATACTTAACTAAAACTTAAATTAATTTAATTCGTTCTTGCAATAGATACTACAAAACTATTCACTCACATTCATTCACTAAATAAAATATAAATATAAATTTATAAGAGTTGAGAAAAAGAGAATAAAATAAGACAAAAAATAAGAAAACATATTATCATTGGCGTAATTCAATCAATGGAGGAGGAAAACAATATGGATGCTTCTCTACTCTCGGATTACTCGATCAGAATATCTTCTAGAAAAAAATGGGGTTAGAGATAGAAAAAAAACACCTGAATACACAAGATAATGGATGAGAATCATGTGACTCTAAAGTAAGGTAAACAAAAAGTAAAGAACAAGAATCCAAATAGCACCTTTCTAAAGCATGGGACCGCCAAATCTTTTACTATGGTGGATTCTGCATTTGAATAGATGTGCTCAACCTTAGCTTTGGAAAGCAGAGCCTCGTGATTCTAAAGAGAGGAGAAAAAAAGAGGATGAAGGTCAGGATGCGTCCATCCTACTTCAAAAAGAGGCAACCACCAGCGTAGATGTAAAAGGTTGTATCCTGCGGCGAGAGGAGGCATTTCGAGAATAGAAAATGGAGCTCCGGAGCTTTGTCTTTGGTTGGAAAATGAATAAGAGAAGGGAATCGAGAGAGGGAGAAAGGATCAGAGGCTTCGGCCTCTTCTGCTTTCATTGTCGAAGGCTTCGACCACTGGCAGACTCCTGCGAGATGCAGTTTGCCAACGTCGTTCAGATGGGCAAGCACGTGCGTGATGGGGCATATTAGGAGAAAAAAATATTTTTGAGAGGGGTGGGGGGCGGGGCAGAATTCTAAAACTATCCCTCTTATAATTTTATTTTTATTTTTTGAGGGTGGGCATTTGCCCGCCCTGAAATGAGTGGGGATCTACCCATGTTTTCCAATAAAATTTTATAAAGGCATACATTCAGGGGGAGAACAATGCATAGAATTATATGCTAACTTGAAAATATGAATTTCAACCAACAATGTTTGAGATCCTCAAAAATGAAGAGATTGTTAAAATTTATGATCTCGACCTATTAATTTGATGACTTCAAATAATATTAGTTAAATCACTTATTATTCTCTACAATATATATTGTAAAAAATATGGCATATCTTATGTATATGCGAGATATACATGCAATGCTAAGATGATAATATCCTTCTCTAACCTACAGATATTCAAGCACTTAATAAGGTCGACTAGATCAACTAGGATTAAAACCTCCTAAGTAAGACTAATTGTGGGTCAAGTAGGACTCCCGTAAATCACTCATGACCACTTTGGACAACTACTACCTAATTTGGACAATCGCAATCATGCAACTAAGACAATCATGGATCAACGATGACCATTTTTTAGATAATTGAGTCAACCAAAACCATGCTTGAAATTTGGAGATCAAATTAAATCATCAAAACCATATTAAACTAGTTATTGTTTAGCGAAGTTTACTTGGGGCCGCACTAAATCAACTAGGACCAAGTTAGACCAACATTGATCAGTCTGTCAATTGAGTGTGCTTGACTAACTTGACCGCACCTTATTGTCAATTTGGCTCTTTTCAAACGGAGCAAACCTGAATCTGAGCAAAGTGAGCTCACTGAATATGCCATAAAATTACCAATTCCCTTTTATATTTTCTAGAGGTGATTAGTGCTTTTGATATGTGCACCTTTGAACCTTTTTTACCATCATTTTTTTTGGGGGGGGGGGGGGGGGGGGGGGGGGGGGGGGGGGAGTTTCTCGTGATACTACATGGAGAAATGAGAAATTGATGTAGACTTATACATTCATTGCGATATAAGCCAAAGAGAAACAGAACTTATTAATATACTGTGTAAATATATGCAAAAACCATAGCCAGTTTTGTTTTCAAGCAGCAATAAACAGTAAAAAAAACGTTTGAAACAACATGCCATTAGTAAAGATCATCCAAGCTTAAGTTCTCCATGGATCCCAACTTAGGTGTAGATTCAGCTGAGTAATTTTCCAGTTTCTCATCAGGAACAGTCATTAACAAGTCCGCAGAGAAGGCACAATTGAGACCAAATGCCATATTCATTCCATCTCCTAACGGTAAATACAGATCAGAATATCTTGCTCTAGCCACCACTATATCAGTAACAATGGAATCAAAGATTCCATCTTCTATTCCAGGAAGTGAGGCAAGAACTGGCTCTTGTATTCCAGCCTTCTTAGCTCGAATGACCTGTAATCAGTGCAGTGAGCTTCAATTAGAGTTTCAGTAAGATAAAATCATATAAAATTATTATAACAATCTTAAGATTGAGCTATACATATCTATCTTTCTCATTATCCTTGTAAAGCATGATGAAATCTCCTGATATAAGTCCATGGCTCCTTACAAACTCACCTTAAAACAATTTGAACAGTGAAGTTTGATAGCATGTTGGATCGAGATGACAGTATATGTTTAGCAGTGAAAGAATTTTAACTATATATAGTCTTACCAGTATTCTCCAATATGTACATCCTGCTCTTGTTGTTTGGCCAAAACCTTCATTAGAAATACAGAGGAATCACTTTTAGTTTTTTCTATTTCTGTTTCTGAAATATGAATTCAAACCTGAACTTAAAATTCCAAACACGAGCTGTGTCCAAATCGACCATTGGCAATGAGATGCCTTCTCTTACAGTTAGGATTGGAAGATTGGCTTCTGTCTCTTTCTGAAGCATAAATTCATCAAAAAAATTTCCGAAAGCAATAAGTTGCTACAATATGAAGAAAATTAATCATCTGAATGCTGACCTTAGGAAGAACAACTCTTCCGAGCGAGCCGACATCACTGTTCCTGAGTTCCTTCTGGAGAAGGAATCTCAAACCATTCATGGCTAGCTGCAATATTGAAGTTTGAGTGAAGAAAGACTAAATTTAATACTCTTATGAACTATAAAATACCTAAAAAGAATTAGATACCAAGAAGTAATGAAACCAAAGCTGCAGATAGTAATAAATACTAAGTTATGAATGAACTTATATATGACTGTAATGGTTGTTAGGCTCGGCGATTTATCTTGCTCTTTTCTTTCCTCTCTTTTTTCTTACCCACATTTGGCTATTAAAGTGCCTAATATATTTGTATCTTTAAGCATATTTCCCAATACTGCATTTGGAAAGTGGCTAAAAGGTTTGTAAAAATATAAGTTTTAAGTTTTTCTTGATATCTTAATCTGAAACATTGATTTTGGACCAGAAAGAGAGGGCATCAACAAAAATCTTATATGCTGATTCAGTATTGTGATCAGTATAAAGTTCAATAAATTGTTTTCCAATTTGGTCTGCATATTGCCCACTTGTGCTTCATAAACCACACAATATTTGATTGGAAGTTCAGCACAGATGGCTGGCACAAAAAGCTGGTGCTCAAATACCTAACATTAGGCCAAACATAAAATGCAATTCAATAAATAACATATGAAATTGTTTTGATTCAAACAACAAGGAAACATTAACAAAACAAACCCAATACATCATTCACATATGCTTCAAATGAGTATCGGTTGAAATCGGATAGCCGTTTGGCTTGGATTGAGTTGGCATCGAAAGAGCCAAATGTTGTTTGAATTGAATTTGAACTAAATTGATTCGAGTTAGTTCACTATTAGATCAAAAAATACATACATGTATGTTAAGTGTGAAGCTTGCCCCAAACTATTTAGGATAAAATTTGATTTTGATTTTCAAGATTGATGGTTACAAAAATTAAGATCCTTTTATGTTTGATTTTTCAAGATTGTGGCTACATAGTTCAAGATTCATTAACAATATGATGGCCACTTAACTAAAGTTCCATTCACATTTAATCCTTCACATCTACCATCTTATGTTGCCACTCTAAGGGGAAGAAATCAATGGTTGCAAGCATTCTACAACTACATGAAACAAAAGAGAATGAGAGAAGAGAAGGATACAAGGAAGGAGAAGAACAAGCTCTCATAGCATAGAAGAGAAGAGAGAATAAGATGCAACATCAATATCTTATTCTCCAAGTTTAGCCTCCCTCTTCACAACATGTGGTCGTGTTCCGTCGCGGCTGTTAACAAAGACAGACTGTTATATTTATCTTTATTCGTCTATAGTGTAATCTTTTCAATTACATATTTGAAGCTTGGTGCATATCTCTTTTTTTGTGTTATCATAGATATAGGTGGATCTCATTATACCACATAAACATGTCTTTTTTATTTGAGATCTTTTAAGGTTTGTTCTCTTGTTTTCATTTGATTTGTCTAAACTTCTATCATTATCCTAACAATATATGCATAAATGTGTGTTACAAATATTAATATGTTTTTACGCTCGAATTTCTTGCGCATTCATCTATAATTATGTACATCTAGATGAATGAAAGTGCATATGTATCTTCGGTATAAATTTTATCTTAGAAAATTGAAAATTGATAAAAAAAATTGAACATGCTTATGACTATTAAGGATCATGGCCTAGCTTAAATCATTATCCAACTGAGATGACCTATAATTAAGCCTAACTTAGCTCAAGATAGAAGCAAATGACTTTAAGCACAACTTTAACCTAAGTTGGCTTCACTCAAGATTGGATAATTCTTAGCACAATCCACAACTCTATTCCTCCAGTATTTGCACTTTCTTTAAATACAACAATCTAAATTTTGTCGACATATTCAATCATCTAATTAAATCAATTGGTGGTGAACAAATAAGCTCGTTTGACCTATTTTAAAGTCTTTTTTTCACAATTTTAAGTTTTTGCTATTTTTAATATATATATTTTTAGTTACAATCAGTTATGCTCGAGAGTGATAGTTGTAACGGGATTTTTATCAGATTTTTCTAAAGAAGAAAGTCAATAATATCAACTACTACTTTCTCTAAAAAAAAATTTTATTTTTCTTGTAACATCTATACAACTTTTTTTATAGATAAATATCCACCCTAAATAGAGTCTTAGTGCATTCTATCATATCTTTTAACCCATGCAATAGCTTCATGACAAAAAGTTTTATTCATGACTATTTTTTTTTTCAGGCTTGGGGGGGGGGGGGGGGGGGGGGGGGGAGGGCATTTATGCTAATTAAGGTAAAGTCACACACACATCATATACGCAAGACTCAAATCTAAAACCTCTAGGTTAGTAGCCTAAGCCCAACCAACATACCAATTTGAGTTGCGTTATTCTTGACTTTAGAGAAACGGAGAATATGAGAGACGTTAGATATGATGAAATACAAATAAAATAATAATAAAATAAAGTTTAGATACAATAAAAAAATTAGATGATTAAAGCTTGATGGAAAAATGAATAAATTCAAACTTGATAAGAAATCCGTGATGGTGCATTTTTATAGAATAAATAGCAATACAAATATGCCTTCGGATTGCCTACGCATGTTTTCGCGTTATAAACATACTTTTGATTTTAGCTTAATAGACACCATTTCATTTATTTTTTATCATTAAAATTTCATATTCTTATACAAAAATCAAACTTCTATATTTCATTTGTGTTTTGACTCTAAATTAATATTGATTAATATTCAATATTCTATACCTATTCCAAAGCAAGACACATAATTATAAATCAATTGCCAACATATAGATCTAGCAATCATTATTTAGTTGAGCGGTATTTCATTTGTGTTTTGACTCTAAATTAGTATTGATTAATCTTATAGCACTATTATTATCGTAGGCACAAAGAAAACAAATATCATTTGATATTTCTTGATAAATTTGAATCAAACACCCACTTGACAATCTAAAGCTTTCAAGTGTGTACCGTCAAAGTACTTGGTTGATCAAAATTTCATATTGATATCACAATCCATAATAAAGGCAATATTTAGGTGTTATTAAATTAGGAGTTGCACGACATTCACAGCAACCATCATATCTTAAATTGAAAGAAAAAATCAATTGATTTGAAGACTTGAAATTAGGGGCAAAATTAACTATAGTGGGCGGGGGGTGGGACTCATTATATGAATAATTAAATGTCAAAAAATAAAAAATATCATAGACTAAATCTCAAAATTGCCCCCTTCATATGTTGAAATAAATTTAGAGTGTATGCAAAACCAACTTTTTACGGGAGGTGGGGTCCAAAATCTCAAAATTGGTCCTCTCATATGTAGATATAAATTTTGAGGGTGAGCAGGGTTCCACCCATGTTGAGACTATACAAAAATTCACATAGAATTACAATTTTATAACATAAAAATATGTAATTACAACAATAACTATTTTTTGGACATTCTCATAAAACTTCATCGTTTAATTAACTTGCTCACAGCTTTTAAAATTAATCAAATTTAACATACTTAATTTCTTTGCAATTTCACTTTGTCAACCCAAGTTGTCAAATGTGCACCATTTCATTAATGTTTTATATCCATTAATTATACAATTGTTGCAAAATACCTAGAATTCAACAAACATAAAAGTAGACTTATTTGATTATTTATATGATATTTGAATTGCATCCCATTTTACTGACTCAAATCTGCTAAGTATGCACCGTGCTTGCTCTTACTCCAATAACAAGTAGGACACTTATTTGATAGAACTTGAATAAGAATCTCTTTCATTTCAGGCTTTTTCAAAAGGAGCTTCTTTCCCCACTAGCTATGAGTGACTGTCGACTCAACAAAAGCAATTCTTGATTAGTTCCATGAAACAATTAACCATGCTACTATGGCTAGATAGTCCCATTTGGGGTTCATTTTTGAAAGCAAGGCCTAGTGCCTTATATCTCTCAATTAATTTAGCATTAAAAAATTTCATAAACTTTTTTTTTTCAGGTTGTTTGATTGCAATTAAATTAGTGTTGATAATTATGAGCACCAACTAGCTCAACCCTTAAAGAATTTGGGAATTATTGCCAAGATTTTGGGATCAAATTTTCCCTACTTTAAAACAATTGTAATGAAATGGTGCACATTTGGCAACTTACTTTGGCGCTTACATTTACCATATTCAAAATTATGAAAGGCATAGTTTATAATTCTCATTAAGGCTTCGTTTGAGACAACTTTCTTGTTGCTTTCTAGTATAAAATTTTTTGTACTAGAAAGCTGCTTTAGAAAGCAGTAAGAAAGTTGTCCTAAACGAAGCCTAAGGCTATTGAAAAAAGCTTGAGGCTGTTGAAAAAAGATCAATGTTTGTGTTTGATCGTGTTCAATTCGATAATTAGCTTGAGTTAGACTAATTTTTACAAGCTCATTTATTTAATGAGCTAAATACGAACAATATATTTTTTTATCATGTTCAACTCGTTAGTGATTTGATTGTATTATACACACACACACATACATGCATGCATGCATATATATCATATATTTATATTTGTAATCATAGGTATAAATATACATTTTGAGATATTTGTTTTCTTTCAATTCCATTTTACTAGCATGAACTTGCCTGATATTTATCATAAACAATCAAAATAATTGACAATTTTTAGAATACTAAAATAGTGGAAAACTCAAACTTCCATATGGGAACTATTCAAATATTTGGTGGTCAACCATTTAGATTTATGCAATAAATAGACTAAGTGTAATCATATAAATGTTATAGTCTCACCATCGAAAAAAGAGTTAAGTTGTATGGTTTGTATTGAATAGTCTAAAATATTCAAAATTTAGTAGAGAAAAAAAATGACACTAAAAATACAAAAAATTACATAAGTTGCCATCAAGATTGTTTCTAATAGTCCAAATCAAACCCTACAACACAATTTATCCAAAAAATGTCACATACAATTATTAAATTGGTGAAGCAAGTATTGAATAATGAAAATATACAATATTTAAAAAGAAATTTGAACAATTATGCTCCCAAAGCACAAATCTAAAGTACTTCATTCATTATTATGTATTTTAAGGTCATCTATTGTTGCAAATTATCACTACATTATCGATTTTGTCAGTTTTATCCTACGGACTTTTTGGGTGCCCTTTAAATCCTCAGTAGTTTCCAGTGGAACTCTAGCCGCCAATAAGCATTTCCAACGGAAGTCTTTTCTTGTAGACGAAAATCCACCTAAAACATGATTTTCCAATAGATTTTACTAGTTTGCTAGCGAACTTTTTCATTAAAAAATCATTGTATTTTCCTATAGTGTATAAACTTGTTGTGATTATGAATTATGCAAATAATTGTTGCATGTACATTAAAATTCTTTTGCCTCAAACACCATTAACTAATCAATTTGCATAGCAACTTTAGATCTAATTTTGCAATTCACAACAAAAAATAAAATAAGATTGTCGACATAGATTTGGAAGAAAATCTCAATTATGTCTTCTATTCTTGAAAAGCAAGATGAAAGGCCTCCAATTATCTCAAAGTAGATCGCAATACAAAAAATCCAAAAATTGTCTAAGCAAAATCGAATCAATCAATCAATTCCTTCTTTTGGTTTCCAATAAAAATAAAAATAATCTCTGCCTTTACATAATTATGCAAAAGAAAAAATATAATTATGTCTATTTAAAAAAAATGTATTCAAACAATCCCATAACAATAAGAATAACTTATTAGCCCATATATATTAATAATATCTCCATCTCTATTTATACATTTGAAGCACCGAATTATTCGAACTTAAAACAAAATATGAAAGCTACCTAATCTAGACAAAAATTAGGTGAGAATATAGTGACTATGAATTTAATAATCATTATGGTTTCGTTTGGGACAACTTTCTTAATGCTTTCCAAAACAATTTTTAGTTAAAAATTTTCTTAAATTAGAAAATTCTATATAAAAAAATTGTTTTAGAAAGCAATCAGAAAGATCAAAGATGTCCCAAGCGAAGCCTATATCTGCCCTGAGATGGGCGTAATACAAGCTTTGATACATTAATAATATATTTTACTAATCTCAAAGCAAGCCTAATATTCTCCTCATAATCAAAATTATATCCCACATTTTCTCCATCCATTCCACCATAAGAAAGGAAACCCTAAGCCCCCCACCCCCAAATTTGGTCAAATAATATCCATGAAAATCTTCACCCACCCCACCCTTTCTACAAAAGATAAATAAAAATAAAATAAAAAAGAAACAAATAGCATAAATAACTCATAGCAGTTGCAACTAATCTAACCCCTCAAAATAACTAAAAGAAATTTACATTTACATAAATATAAAGTTATCACTTATTTAGTTTATCCATATTACAGAAAAAAAATATATAATTTCTTATCTTCCAAATATTTATCAAGCTTCAAACACAAAAATCAAGAGACGTGCCCAAGATTCAAACACAGGGCCCCATCAATCAGAACAAAAAAATTGCAACAATAACGCAAAAAAAAAAAAATCACTTAATTATTAAAAAAATAGCTTTACCAAATTATTCAAAAAAAAAATCTCAAAATAACAAAATTTACTTTAAAATGTATGTTGTAAATTTTATTGGTTTTTAAAATTTAAATTCATCAACATATCAAAAAAAGAAAAAAATGTCCCAAAAAAAATCCAAGAATTTCTCTAAAGAAATAAACATAAAAATAAACCAACATTTAGAAGCAAAAGGAGAAATGCTTGTGCTTACGGGTTCTGGTGGAGTGGTGACTGAGCGAGGCAGCATAGGCGGTGAGGAAAAGCCGGCGGCGGCACGGCGGTGGCCGGTGGAAGTGCGCTTACGGCGACGAACGGCGAAGCAAGCCTCGGTGAGGAGGTCGGGAGAGGCGGCGCCGCTTTGGATTCCGGCCATGGAAAGTACGAAGTGGGAAGTGATAGAGAGAGAAAAGAACAGGAGCGTATATGAGGATACTGTAGAGATCTACCTATTTCGCTGTTGGGTTTAGGAGCGGCGGTGAGGTTACCGAAGATGGTGGAGTGTCCTCTGCATGGGGAGAAGGCCACTGAGCTGAAGGGACGTGGAGAAGCATGGTTGGCAAGGCTATAGTTGTAATTTCATGATATCGTGCAAGTAAATTTAATGCACCCGAGTTTAATGTTAAAGTTGGGAAAATTCTAGGGGATGCTGAGTTTTCAGTGTAGAGGAGGAGATTCAGGAAGACATAATATTTTTAATTAAATTTGGGTGATGTGAAGATTTTTTTTTTATTAAAATATCATTAAAGATGAAAATGATGCTTGATATATATATATATATTATTTAATATTTTATTTAGAATAAAATTATCTCATCTTGATAACATAATTAAAAAATTTAGAAAGGGGTGACCTGAAGATTGTGAACATTGTTATGAAAAAAAGTTATTGGACCTAGTCTAGTTAAAATAAATTTTATAAGTTATAATTATAGATGATAAAAAGATCTATTTATTTAAAGTTTAAGAATATATCAATATAAATTATAATATTCAAACTCTGGTGAATATATACTATGATTTTAGTGAAGGAAATCTAAAGGGGTTGATGTTGATGGAGACAATAAAGTTGAGATAATCCCTCCCTTTAAAGAAGAGGAACTAAATGGCCTTAAGTTGATAGGTGATTAAAGATGATTATGATAATCCCTCTTCTAGAATGAGGAGAGATTAAATGAATAAGAGCCTATATGTAATTGAAGGTTGTTTGAAAGGTATATTTCTTTAGAGGGAAGCAAACTAAATGATTAGGAGTTACAAGGTGAAAAAGTGTGATTATGCTAGTCCATCTCCTCGAATGAGCTACAGGTGAATAGATTAACAAATGTCGAGTGGTGATTGAGAGTTATCTAGTTCCTGTTCTAAGCGAAGGAGTGCATGAGGAATGGACAACTTGAAGACAATTTAACACACATTCATGTTGTAATAACCTCAAATTTATTTTTCCCAATTCCTTAAAAATTTGGTTGGTTGAGCGCTGCAGCACTAGGTGGACAACACTGTGGCATTGAGCTCTCCAGTTTTCTGAAATTCGAGAGAGCATTACGATGCTAGTTCTGGAGTGTTGTGGCACTGGGTCAAAATATTTATTTTTTCAAAGAAATACCTAAAAGCAATTTCTCCTAAAATCCCTCACCTAAGCCTCCCCACACTCATTTTCACTACCTTGTTGGGGAATAAAAGAAAGGAGAAGGAGAAGTCAGGGAAGAGAGAGAGAGAGAGAGAGAGAGAGAGAGAGAGAGAAGTATTTAGAACATTTTCATTTATCGGATCTATTATGAGATTTCTTCTAATCATTGTAGCTAACCCGAATCCTATCTTTATTTTCAGTAATTTTTTGTTCCATGATTTTAGTCTTCCAAAATTTGATAAAAATATATTTCTCCTAATGTATTGAACTTTTGTCATGTAACCTCTTAGTTGTGATAAATATGATTTTATGAGTATTTTGACAGTAATATTATTTGATTTTACTTGGTAAATTAATAGTTATGATTTTTTAAGTTAACGAATAGTATATAGATTATCATACATTTCATATATTGTAATAGGGTTATTACATTTCATGCATGATATTGAATTGCATAGAGAAAATGATACAACTGATATATGCTAAAGAATGAGGTATTTGCATATAAGCTTGAAAGCCTGGCTATGGACCCTATAATTAATACGGGTTAGCTATTAAAATAATAATCCTTGTAGAGGAGAGTTGGCCAATGGACTTTCCTTAAAATAAAGATTTGTGATGTAATATTAGATGTTAGCCTGTAAATAATTGACTAACTATACCTTTATGTAGAGAGTGACGACTCTTTATTGATTTATTGAAAGCAACCTGATAATATAAATAATTGATAATAATTGAAATATATGGAGATATATTTGACTGATGATGATAGATTGATTAGATAGATGGAAGAATGAAAATATCACTTAAAAATTAGATGTCTTGCCTTTTTGAATAAATTTATATAATATTGATGCCTACATTGATATGCATACATAAAAGTATATGAAGTCAGATACACATATATTACATAAGAATATACTCATAGAAATGGTAGAGATTGAAAATATTTATACAGTATTTACATGTGACTATAGCATTCATGATTCATATATAATATGCAATGAATATAACTGATAGTATTGTACCCAGGACTATACTGATTATCTTAGTATGAAATTGATGTATTTACTTCTCAAGCATATAATAGTGCTTATGTAGTTTAGCGTATAGAATTTTGAGCTTTCCTTGTTCATGGATCACATTGAATTGTATCACTAGAGACTGATCATTATATATATTGATAGCTACTAACTTGATATTGATTGAGATAAACATGCATATTGACTTTCGAGACCTTCTATTGAAAACTTTAATAGTTTTCTGGTTCTGCTAAGCTTTGTAAGCTCATTATGTAGTTTTTATTGATTTTACATTTTGGAAGGGATAATAACCCTATGGAGTGAGGCCAATCAGTATCTTCAAGTTTTCTTTTATTATTTATACTTTATTTTATTTTTTTGTAGTGAAGAGCCTAGTGAGATAGGTTAATGTTGTGAGAGATCTTCTAGCTATTATAAATCAGATTTTGATAAATGCATATATAAATGTTTTATTTTTTATGATATATAGTTGCTTCTACTAGATTTATTTATATTGATGGAGCATTAGTGGCTCTAGCAAATTAAGTAGAGATAAAACAAATGATTCTTCCAAAATTTAGATATTGGACTATTATAATTGGTATTAAAGTGAAGATTTTTGAAAGAATTGAGTTGTAACCAAGATGGTTAGTGGGATAAAAGTGGGTAGTATAGATTTTATTCTTTGCATTTGATTAATAATTGTTACGTTGGTTGATTGATAAGTATTGCATAACATATTAGCTAAACACATGATTGAATGTTATGCATAGACATATGAATAAGTTACCTTATTAAAATTATGATTTATTAAATGATGTGATTAATAAATAAATGATTAATAATTTATTTGATTTGCTAATTATTATACAAATTTGATTTTTTGTACCGATTTAGTTTTTTTATTTGATTTTATAGTTAATTTGATTTTAATAAAATAATTTTTATCATATTTTATTCTTGTTTTATCTTATTATGTAGTGATAATGGAAATATTAGGGATGACTTTTTCTAAGGTGGGTGGATCGTAATAATTTCAAAATTATTTTATCTAATTCCTTAAAAAATTTGGTTATTCAGCGCCTAGATATTGGCTGGACAACATTATGGCATTGAGCTCTCTAATTTTTAGAATTTGAGGTAGCATTGCTGTGTTGGTTCTGGAGCACTAAAATGTTAGGTTAGAATATTTATTTTTTAAATAAATATCTAAAAGCATTTTACCTTAAAATCCCTCACCTAAGCCTCCCCTACCCTCATTTTCACTACTTTGTCAGCGAAGAAAAAATAAGAGAAGGAGAAGAGAGAGGAGAGAGAAAAAAAGAGAGAAAACTATTTGGGGCATTTTCATGTGTCAAATCTGTCACGATATTTCTTTTAATCATTGTAGTTAATCCATATCCTATATTTATTTTCAGTGATTTTGTGTTCTATGATTTTAATCTTCCAAAAATTAATAATAAATGCATTTTCTCCTCATATATCAAACTTTTGCCATGTAACTTTTTCACTACAGGAAAAATGTCTATTACCGTCGGAATTTCTGGCGGATGATATCCGTCGGAAACTAGCGGCGCAATTATCGACGGATATTTTGACGGCAATTTTGCGGCGGACTTTCTGGCGGATTCGTCGTCGCATATATACCGGCGGATATTACGCCGTAATTGCGCCTGAAAATATTTATTTTCCGATGCATAGTCGGCCGCAAATTACCGGCGTCTTTACCTACGTATTTTATGCCGGCTTACTTAAAGTCGACAAAATATTACTTGCGTAATATCTGCCGGTAATGTTACTGATGGTTTAGCCGCTGGAAATTTCTATGGTAAAGGCCCTATTTCGTGCCATCCCGCGCCTGGTTGCTCATTCTGTTTGGCTTGTCTCTCTGTTCGATGATGCTCCGACAATACTCCCTCGCTGTTCGGACTCATTTCGCTCCTTCGACGACGACGACTTCACTCCTTCGACGATGATGAATTCGCTCCTTCTCCGACGACGCTCCGACGACGTTCCTTCGGCTTATTCGCTACAAGTTTCGCTCCTTTGACGACGTTCCCTTGGTGTGAAGGTAACATTCTCCCCTTTCTTTAGTCATGGATGTTCTCACTAGACATTTGCAAGAGATTGTACCGTAGTGTATGCTTAATTTTTGCTTATTATATTCTTCTTATTGATAAGACTAGAGAGGGAGTTGAAGAAAAACTTGAATTATAGAGATAAACCTTAGAGTTTAAGTTGTGTGATATTGTTAGTAGAATTCAAGTTGGAATGTTAAAGTGGAGGAATGCATTGGGCTTGTTGTGTGATAGAAAAGTCCCCCTCAAACTTAAGGGGAAATTCTATAAGATGGTGGTTAGATTTATAATGCTTTATGGTGTAGAATATTGGCCATTAGAAGAGAAGCATAATATTAAGTTAAGTGTTGCAGAGATAAGGATGCTCAGGTGGATGAGTGCTTTACTCTTAGAAACAAGATACGAAATGATCAAATACGTAAAAAGGTTGGAGTAGCTCCAGTGGAAGATAAGATTAGACAGAGTCGCCTTAGATGGTTTTGTCACATAAAACTGTAGCCTTTCGACAACCAGGTTAGCAAAGTAAGAAATTGGAAGTCGATACACTCAAAGCTATGTGCTGCAGTGAGAGTTTGCATGAAATGCTAAATGTCATCCTGGACGAAGCCTTAGTCTAGTTTGGTTTAGTCACTTCATTAAAATGATGGCCTTCCGAGTAGGCTAAGAGTCTTTGTATCTTTTTTCAATAAATGTTATATATAATATTATCTAATATATCCATATTATATGTAGGTTATATTATGGATATCAGAACTCAAAGAAGTTTGATGTATAATCGAATGACACAAGGACGAAAGACATTAACCGATGAGTTCATTAGAGGGGTGAATATTTTCATTCAAACAGCTTCTCAACTGCCCAGCTTCATCTAAGATGGAATGATTCGTTGCCCATGTTCTAAACATAAAAATTAGGTGTACCTAACTCCAGATGACGTAACTGTTGATCTATATCGTCGAGGCTTCATGCCAGAATATTGGTATTGGACTTCTCATAGTGAGTATGAAACACATTTTGATTCTCGATGTAGCCCATCGATAAGTGCTACTAAAGATGAGGAAGAAAATATACGACTTAATCTTGAGAATTTAATTCATGATGCAAGTGGAGCACAATTTGAACAGTATACAGAAGCTAATCCTGAGTCACCTAATAGAGAAGAACAAAATTTTTATGATTTGTTGCATGCTTCTCAACAACCAATATGGAAGGGGTGCACTACTCACTCAGAGTTATCCATTACTGTTAAGATGTTAAGCATTACGGCATAATATAATGTCCCCCGTGAATGTTTTAATCAATTCATTGGACTGCTCAAAGAAACCAATCCGGCAGATAACATAATTCCTACAGATTTATATCGGACTAAAAAGTTAGTTTCCAAGCTTGGTTTGATATACACAAAGATAGATTGTTGTGTCAATGGATGTATGTTATTCTATAAAGATGATCAATCAAAAATTGCATGTTGTTATTACAATGCACCAAGATTTAAACCAAAATCTATCATGAAAAGAAAGCTGAAGGAAGTGCCAGCCAGTAGGTTATTTTATTTACCCATAATTCCTAGACTACAACAGTTATATGTATCTATGAGATCTGCTGCACATATAAGATGGCATAAAGAACATATCTCACAAGAAGATTTTATTACAAATCCGTCAGAAGCAGATGCTTGAAAACACTTTGATCGTACAAACCCCACATTCACCGTAGAATTAAGAAATATAAGATTAGGTTTATATGCAGATGGTTTCACTCCATTTAGCTAGTCTACTTTACCTTACTCATGTTGGCCCGTGATACTCACACCATACAATCTTCCCCATAGTTGTGCATGACAACTCATTATATGTTTTTGATGCTAATCATTCCAGGATCACATAATCTAAAAGCAAAGATTGATGTATTCCTCAACCGTTAATTAATGATTTGAATTTATTATGGGAAGAGAGAATAAGTACATATGATATCTCCACCAAACAGAACTTCATTATGAGGGCAGCATTACTTTGAACAATTGGTGATTTTTCCACATATAGTATGCTCTCAGGTTGGAACACTTCTGAAAAATTAGATTGTCCATATTGTATGGAATATACAAAGTCATTTACTTTAAAGCACGGAGGGAAGAACAGTTGGTTCGACTGTCATCGCATGTTCTTACCTACAGGTTATCCTTTCAGGCAAAATAAGGGTGATTTTGTCAAAAATAAAATGGATATGTTGCCACCTCCTCCAAGTTTAACTAATGAAGAAATATTTGAAAGAGTAAGGTCCATGCCTATAATAGTAAATTCTCCAACATTAACTGATTATAAATTATCATGGTATGGTATCAACCACAACCAGACTAAGAAAAGTATTTTTTGATCATTACCATATTGGAGGATAAACTTGATCAGACATAACTTAGACGTGATGCATATAGAGAAAAATATCTTTGATAATATATTCAATACAGTCATGGACATCAAAGATAAATCCAAAGATAACATAAAAGCAAGGATTGACAAAAGAGATTTGTAGAAGGAAAGCATTAGAATTGAAGGATGATGGGAATGGAAAAATTTTCAAACTAAAAGCTCCTTTTACCTTGACTTTAGAGCAGAGACGAGCTGTTTGTGAATGGGTCAAGAGTTTACGGGTACCTGATGGATATTCTTCAAATCTAAGCAGATGTGTTGACATTAGAACTAGGAGATTTTTGGTATAAAGAGTCATGACTGTCATATCTTTATGCAATGTCTACTACCAACTGCCTTTAGTTATCTACCGGATCAAATTTTAAAGCCTTTGATTGAGCTTAGTTTCTTCTTTAAAGATTTATGCTCCTCAAAACTAAATGCAGAGCACCTGATTCTTATGGAGTAGAATATCCCTTTTATTCTGTGTAAACTTGAGAAGATATTTCCTCCAGGTTTCTTTAACTCTATGGAGCATCTTCCCGTGTATTTACCATATGAAGCTAGAGTTAGTGGACCTATTCAGTATCGGTAGATGTATCCTTTTGAGAGGTATTTAAATAAACTTAAGAAGACTATTAAAAATAAAGCACATCCTGGAGGCTCAATATACGAAGCATATTTAATGTACGAGATAATCCAAATTTACTCGTATTACTTTGAAACAGCCTCACAATCAAGTCAGAGCACTGCGCCTGAAAAAATGGCTCAATCCTCAAACTTATCTGTATTCAAAGAAAATGGTGAACCCTTAGGCGCTAGCACAATACGCTATTTGACTGATAAGGAGATGCAAGTTGCGACTTTATATATCTTGCTCAACTGTGATGAAGTTGAGTCATATCTCGAGTAAGTATGAATAAGCTTGCTCATAAATTTGTTACTCATGAATTCAATCTAAATCTTAATATATGTTTACAGGAGTTTTATTGATGGTTTGAACACAACAGAATAAGTAGAAGTGCAAAAGATAGTGGAAATAGAATTCCCTATTTGGTTTAAAAATACGGTACATATTTTGACTATTCATTTCAATTAATATGTCTTTAACTAGTTAATAAGCATACTAATGACATTTTACCTACTAACTAGGTGCACACTCAAGGTAGTAATTTGTAATATCTTGGGCTACTTGATCTACCTTGGGGACCAAATAGAGCTGTGAAGTGTTATCAAAATTTTTTAATTAATGGTTACAAATTTCAAAGTTTTGGTGTGAATATAAGAAAATAGAGAATTCTGGTGTATGTGTAAGAGGGAATACCCATACAGGTGATGACTCTGAGTACTACGAGGTATTACAAGAAATATTACAGTTGAAATATCCTGGTCATGTGAATAATGTGTATCTATTCAACTGTGAGTGGTTTGATCCAGTACAGAATAGAGGTACAAGAATACATCCGGTTTATGATATAATAGAAGTTAAGCGGGGTAAAAGATATTCAAAGTTTGATCCATTCATCATTGCTAGTTAGGCAAGCCAAGTCTATTTTGCTAATTACCCGAGTAGAGTACGAGGCAAATAAGATTGGCTTGTAGTTATGAAGACCAAACCCAGGGGAGTTATTGAAAAGACTACTTCAATACCACCAACAAATCAAGAAAAGTTTATGTCAAACATGTAAGATCTTGCTTATGATGTGGACTATCAAATTACAACTACTGAGAGTGAGTTGCAGTTAAAGAAAGTAGATTTAAACCTAGAGGACATTCATGATGAATCTAATAGTGGTACAGAAGTTTCATCATGTGAAAGTGAATCATCATAAGGTATATAAGTGATTTTTGACAATCAATTAAAATTTATTTTTTATTTAAATTTTTATTGTATTTGCATTTATTTAATTACTGCTTCATGTTTACTTAAAATTTTATTGTACTTGTATTTATTTAATTACTGCTGCTAATATTTCTTAAATTTTTGTGCAGATGGCTTCAGGTGATGACCATCAGAGAGGATTGATAAAGAATATATTTGGTAGGCGTAAAAAGGTTACAGTTGGCAGCTCATCCAGCATGCCTTTACATACTGAGAGCACCTCTTCATCTCAACCTGCTACCCAGAGTCAGCCTAGCCCACCTTTACCTACTCCTACAGCTAGTAGCTCACAGACGTTCTACTCACCAGATCCACGCTTACCTTCCCCTGACGTTATGCAGAGTACTCCTTTCTACCCTTACTACCCACCCCCACCTCCTCATAATGGCCCTCTTCAATATCCATATCCATATCCATATACACCATATGTCCCACCACCATATCAGCCCACTACAGCACCACCTTAGCTCGTGACAGGTGGACCTTCCACCCCAGCTGCACCAGAGCAGGCGATAGAGAGTCGCATGTTGATTGAACTTGATAGTGACATATATGTATTAATTTTATTTCAGCCATGCAAGTAAAATTGAATTAATTTTTTTGATAACTAACATATTTCTTTCAGGTTTCATCCGTCAAAGCAGCCAACACATACGATACGGGACATAATCCAGAGCAGATACGATGCTCCTTATCTTTCTTGGAAGAAAATCCCGAAAGAAGTATGAAACATATGGTTTAGAGAGTTTGAGATTTATTATTATTTTAAAATATTATGTATTATATTTTATTTATATAAGCTAACAAAAATATATATTCTTTATTGTATGTTTTTAAATGCATAAAGAGTTTTATTGGCTGCCACAACATAATGACAGAATCAGAAAGAATTTTGAGAAGCATGGCTCGAATCACATGCGAGACATATTTACAGACCTTAGAAAGTCAGGCCAGCGACCACTTTGGATGGGTGAGAGTGTATGGGCAGAGTTGAGTGCTATTGGAGTAGCCCAGACTATAGTAGGAGGAGGGATCAAAATAAACAGAACAGAGCTTTTGATGTTGGGGGCTTGGGAAGTTCTCTTCATACTGGGGGTTCTGTTCCACATATTGAGCACATAAGACATTTGGTAAGGAATTTTAAAATCTTTTAATAATTTTCTTTAATAAGAATACTAATATATGTATGTTACAGAAAGCAGTGCTAGGTAGAGAATCGACCCCTGTTGAATTATATAGTCATACCCACAAGCGGTAGGAGGACCAGCAATAGGTTGATGAGCGTGCGAGGAAAGCATTTGTAAGTATATAAGTTCAATTATTATGATGTTATCAAAATATTGCTTAAATTCTTATTAACTTTTATAGGAGGAGTATACACAGATTCGAGAGAGCTAGGCTGCAGCAGGTGAAGGTTCTTCTGGTGGATCAACTGAATATTCTGACTATCGCACTTGGTCATAAGAGATAGGAGGAATGCAGCATGGCAGAGTATACGGTTTAGGCTCGTAATCCCATGTATATGAGGGGCAGACATCTGGTGGCTCCAATTTTTCAGTTAGTTCCTAGGAGTCTTTATATAGCCAACAGATAGCTGCCCTTACATCTGAGCTAGAACATGTAAGGAAAGCACAAGCAGATTGGAAGATACAAATGCAGCATCAGATGGAGATGCAGCAGCAGATGCAAATGCAACAAGCTCAAATGTTAGAAGAAATATGAAAGATGAGGGAGCAGATGAGTAGTGGGAGGAGTACAGCAGCTGAGGAGGAGGAAATAGATTCAGACTAGATGTTTTTATTCTTTTTACGGATGTGGACATTTGTATTTATGTTTTGAACATATTTTGTAATATACTATTGTGGACATCTGAATCAGTTGAGGAGGATGTTGTTTTGGATATTTTCTATAATATGCTATTGTGAATTCATTACTACTGTTATTATGACTTTTGTATTGTGTTTTGGACATGTTCTATATATTTTTTATTTGCAGGTTGTGGAAATCCAATTTTAAAGGGAAGTAGGTTTTTTTTAACTTATGCTACAGGTTTCCAGTGAATTTTTTGCTATAAATGGTGACAGTAATACGATATATCGAACATTCCGGCAGCCTATACGCCAGAAATTTCAGACGGCTAGTCCACCGGTAATGTTCGACGGTAAAAAGGACATCATTTTTCTTCTGGCGCATTATCCGCCGGTAGTTCTAGAGGATATTTCCGCCGAAACTACCGGTGGATAATACGAAGGAATTCAGCAGTAAAGTTGCGTCATTTTTTTATAATTTTTTTCATCGGAAATACGCTGGAAACGCCACCAGAAATATTTCTGACAGATTAATTCCGCCGGTTATTTTTTTTCTGATGAGCGAATTACCGTCGGATATAAATTCGTTGGAAATCTACAAATTATGGCATTCATTGTTACCGACGGATTCTGTCCACCGGTAACAATGACTTTTCCTATAGTGTTTGTATGTGGTAGATTTAATTTTTATGGGCATTTTGTTAGTAAAATTATTGAGCTTGATCGGATAAATTGATAGTTATAATTTTCTAAAATTAATGAATAGTATAAAGATTGTGATGAATTTCATAGATTGTATTAGTGTGATTGTATTTTCAT
The DNA here is from genome assembly GCA_019925795.1 of Dendrobium chrysotoxum. Taxonomy (NCBI): domain Eukaryota; kingdom Viridiplantae; phylum Streptophyta; class Magnoliopsida; order Asparagales; family Orchidaceae; genus Dendrobium; species Dendrobium chrysotoxum. Next base: position 44,176,750 of record CM034306.1, on the reverse strand, counting down.
GCATGATATTGAATTTCATAGAGAAAATTATATGACTTATACATGTTGAATGAGAAATTTGCATGAAAATAAGAAAGGTTCACTATGAACACTATAATTAAAATGGGTTGGCTATTAAAATGATAATCCCTATTCAAGAGGGTATGCCAAAAAACTTTCCTTAAAATAAAGGTTTATGGTATAATCCTGGGTGTTAGTCCATAATTGATTAATTGATTACACCGTCGAGAAGAGAGTGATGACTCTTTATTGATTTATTAAAAGCCACTTATTAAAGTAAATAATTAATAATAATTAAAATATACAGAGATATGATTGATCAATGATGATGGATTGATGAAAATATGGATGATAGATGGAAGAATAAAAACACCACTTAAAATCTAGATATCCTTCCTTACTGAATAAATTTATATAGTATTGATGCCTACATTGACATGCATACATAAAACACATGAATTTAGATACATGTTGACCTCCTTTTTGTGTGAGGTCAAAAACATAAAATCAAATTCAATCCTAAATAAAACAAAAATCTAAAATTTAAAATTAATTGTTGAAATCTAAATCCAAAACCTCTTGGTTCAAAATCAATTTTTAGGAAAATTTTAAATCCGTCAAAACTCTATCAAAATTTTAAATCTATAAAACTCTAAATCCAAAACCTCTTGGATTAATAATCAATCAGTTGCATATTGATTAGACATGTCCCTAGGATACACCATATCAATTTGGAAGCATTTTAAGCATTTTAACTCTAAAAACTAAATTCATTTTCAAAGGCTGCAAAACTTTCAAATATTTATAGCATATGCCACTGAACCTTGCATCTTATGAAAAATCATCTTGGAAGCCTCCTTAAAATCATTGGTCATATTAATAATCATTGTCATGATGCATTAATTTAATTTTGAATGCTTGGTGGATCATGGTTTATCATGAAACCAATAAACCCTAAAACCTCATAAATCAAACTTTTTAATAAACTTCAATATGGCTCAATCAAACCAAACTCTCAAACCACTTCAAATATATCCCAAATGTGATTTTGAGTGTATTAAACCTAAACCCAGCTTTGGTCAAGCCTGATAGACTAAGTCAACCATGATTATCCAAAAGGCCCCTTATTTTAAACTCTTAAATTTAAAAAAAAAAATTATCTATAATAATAAAAAATTATTTTAGGAATCATTATAAGATCATATCACATTCCGTCTTTGCAAGAACATATATAATGCAATGCTTTAATTACCCTAATTTTTTCATAATTTTTGGGCACTAGTGAAATTTCATAAGAAATTGGCACTCATGAAAATTTTTGGACCATCAGGCATCCATTCTTCAAACTGATTTCACAAGAATATTCTAAACATGATTAGCTAATTTGTGAATATTATTATGTAATTTTTGGATTCCCAAATTTGAAGATATGAAAGACTATAGATGAAATTAATATTTTGATATTATATAATTAGAATAATTATTTAATATTTTAATATAATATCATAATCCACTAAACTAAATATATTAAATGGTATTAATCCCCTTCCCATTTTGGTTAATAGAGAACGAGAGAAGAAAAATAGGAGAAATTAAGAGGAAAAAAGAGGAGAGAGAAAAATAAAGACCAATTTTGGGCTACTTTGAGTCATTTTTGTCCATCAGCCTAGTTAATAAAAGTATTTGTCTCGAGGTAGGTCACGTTAGGCCTACATCAATTCTCAAAAATATGAATTTTTTATCTAATTTTTCGATCAAATTTTTATTTTTGTTAGTGAAAAACGTGGATAATTTTGCACTCGTAAAACTTTTACCGCATAACTTTTTATATGTTATTGAGATTGAGATTACGAATATTTTGAGTATTTACTGAAAATTTTATAACAAGGGTTTTAAAATTTATAGGTTTTTTATTTAATAGAAAGTTTTATGGATCTGAAAAATGGTATTATAATATAATAAAAGCCTAAAAATATTATTTTACACAATCCCTCGTAATTTAGTTATTTTATGAAAATATGCATTTTTTGCTTAGTAGGATTTTTTATTATCTACCATTATAAAAAACTATGTAATTCTGACATATACTCAATTAAGTTTTAACTATTATAATATGATAAAAAATATGCATATATGATTAAATTATATCTGCTAAGAGAGATAAGGGGTCAGAATCCTTTAAGATTCTATTTATTTTAAGGACTTTTTTTATGCCTATAAGCTATGCTCTAGTACCTGCTGGTATATTCTGGTGCTATAAGCATAAAAGGAAGTCATAAATAGTCAGAATCCTTTTAGATTTATTTGAATTCAAAAAATATGATAGAAACTGCTCTGTGATATGAATTACAATTTATTTATTTGCTTAGTAATGTTATCTAAATAATTGAATAACTACTATGCTCTTATTATATTTCTCAATATATTAATCTATTAGAATGAATTTAACTACTTTTAAATATTTAACAAAATATTTAATAAAAGAATTTAAACTTTTAGATCGAATTGTGTGGCCTACTAAGTTATTGTAGCTCACTGTAATTTTGCTTCTGGTTTTATGGATTTCGGAAGGGAAAGAAGATTATTGATTAGTAGTTCAGGATCATATATGAGTTTATAGATATTTTTATTTTGATTTTTGTTCATTCATGACAAGTTTATTCTTCACTTATGTTCTATAGCTTCTATATATAGCCATGTACTTTAGTGTAGATATATTTTGATAAAATGGAAGAAATCTTGTGGATATGTTTATTTTCAATATGTAGATAGTTAGTAGCTATGTAGTTTATAGTTTATTTAAAATGAATGTTGGAAATGAATCTAAAATATTCTAAAACTAAATCTTGGGATTTACCTGTTATAACTTAACACGATAGGATCTTTCCTGATCAAGTTAGGTTATGACAAGTTTTTGTGGTATCAAAGTAATAGTTTTGGAATAGATCATAAAATAAAGCTATAAAAATTGATTTGTAAGTTAAGTGGTATAGTTTTAAGTCTATCTATGTGTTTATTATTATTTATTTTTATGTGCATGTATGTTCAATTACATACTTTATGTGATTATGGATCTGTCAAACCTAGATATGATAAATGGGTAGAGTGGCAATTAGAAAGCTCCAGTATATAGTACTATTCTAATAGTGGATTATGATATAGTTTCATAGTTTACTTGTTTGATAGGCTAGCTGATGGGTGAGGCATAGAGCAAGATTCTTTGTGTGATTTTTGATGAGGTAGACAGACATCTACAGATATATCTGATGAGCAGTCTTTTTGCTAGATACGAGACAAAGCATTAGTGGATGAGCCAATAAAAGGAGAATTTTTAGGGGATATTGAATATTTTGATTACCTGCAATGAGTTTTCAAATATATTTCGAGCTTGGTTTGTACCACATTCTACATGATAGCAGATATAGGAGACTATTCTGAAGCTGGTTTATGGGAATAGGATGGTCATGCAGTATAAGGTAAAGTAAATTACTTTGGTTAGATATGCTCCATAGCTTATTAACACTCCCATGAAGAAGTGTTACAGTTTTCTAAGAGGACTTCAGGATAGTCTGAGATAGCCTTTGGTGACATTTCATATTTCTGATTTCTTTGAGTTAGTGGAGAGAGCTCATCTGATAGAAAAAGATTTGATGGCTACTCAGCAGCATTGGACTACTAGTAGGAAGAGATTCAGTGGTGAGACTTTCGATATGTGCTTTTTTATGAAGAAAAATAGATTTACTTTGGAGATTCTAGGAGAAGTTGACAGTTAGCATCTACAATAGTCTTTAGAAGTGGTAGGATAGCAAGTTCTGGTTCTGTTAGTGGGGCATCTATGTGTTATAGTTGTGGTAGAGTCATTCTAATTAGTGCTATAGGATGATTGAATAATGCTTTAGATGCGGTCAGATAGGGCACCAATAGCAGAGTGTCCACAAGCAGGATTTGATCAAAGTTTTGAGCCCAGATCTTAGAGCTTTGTTAGGTTGATAGGGAGACTAATAGTATTTCCACTATATATATATATATTGAGGGACCATCTGGTAGAGCTGGTGGTTATGGTTTTATTATAAGGAGACCATATGACAGTGGTTAAAGAGAGCATGGTAATTTTGTTGCTCTAGCTCCAATTTAGCCACACATATATAGTTTGACTCAACAGGAGGCTCGTGATGCTCCAGATGTTATCAAAAGGTATGGTTTATATTTTTGAGCATCCATGTTAGGTTTTATTCAATTCTGGAGCTAATTATTAGTTTATTTTTGAGTATTCTTTTAATTTACTATACTTACCTTCAGTTGTACTACTTGTTTCTCTTTCTCTTACCTTACTAATTAGAGATGGAATGATGGCCAATAGATTTTATTTTTGTGATATTGAGATTTTTTATAAGATGTGAATTCTAATTTGATTTTATTACCCATTTTCTCATATGATGTTATTTTGGATATGGACTAGTTGAGTCAGTATATGGCTCTGATTGATTGCTTGAAGAAGCAAGTGGCATTATTTTTTGGTAGTGAGAGATATTTATTTCAGGGAGTTATAGGAGTTTTATTATATTTTATCTCTGTTATGTAAGTAGATAAATTATGTCATGTTATTTCTAGCATCAACTCAGAATAGGAGTATATATTCTAGTTTTCTTTCTGATGTCTCGATAATACAAAAAATTTTGGATATATTTCCTGAGGAGTTAGTCAATTTTCCTCTAGATAGAGATATAGAGTTTTGTATTGATGTATTTCTGGGTACAACCCTTATTTCTAAAGCTCTATATATGATGGCACCTAAAAAGCTTCAGGAGTTGAATATTCAACATCAGGAGTTGGTTAATAGAAGATTTGTTCATCCTAAGTTATCTCTATGTGGAGTATATATTCTATTTGTGAAGGAAAAAGTATGGTACGATTGATGGGGGATGTGGAGTGAACTTTTGAATTGTATAAAAATTTAGGGTTCTATCACCCCTAAATAATACTTAGGCTTTCTTTAATATAAAAATAGCAAATCTCACTTAATATATACAAGTATACATGCCTAATCAAGTAATAAAGTGATAGAGTAGAGTGTCGAACCAACAAAAAGGTATGATTTCTTTTAATAAAATTATCCTACTGAAATAAAAATGATATTTTTAGAGATTATACATTGAATAAAATAGTAAAATATTTGATACAATGAGAATCTTTATGGTAATATGATTCATAGTAATTTTATCCTTAGATCTTTGTCGATCTTATAGGGGTAAAAAGGATATCTGCTGACCTTCTACATTTATAGTATCTTCTTAAGAACCTAGAACATTTTATATCCTATGTTTAGGCATACAAACATCTGTTGCAAATATGGAATCAAGTCTTTTAATTTTGATGATAATAAATATTATTGGATTATTTACTATGCTATCTCCTGTTATTATTATTATTGCATATTTATTTTTCTTGTGCACTAATATTTCAGGTCCACCGTACACTATATGAAATTGATCAGCTCAAGACTGGGTATAATAAGGTTAAGTATCTTGAAGAGTTTGTATTTTTGCTTTTTCTTATATCTATATTTCTTGAGTCAAATCATATATTTGGTGGATGCTAAACTTGGTGGCTGTGTACACACAGACTCAAGGGAGTGAGATAGAGAGAAAATTAGGAGGATAATTTTCTAAACTAATTATATTATATGATCAATATCGTACTATACAATCTGCTATTTAGAAAATCATTAAAATGGCTAATTATGATGATTAAAGCCATTTGAACTAATCGTACAAGACGATCAGTATAAATTAGGATACTCAGCTACCAATCATAATTTAGGAAATATTTTGAAATTCAAAATTTGTACTAATCTTACTATGCGATGTAATTAAATCTTGCCTAAATTAATTATGTAATTAAGGAAATAATTTTGACTAATTGGTCCAGTCAGATCATACAGGATGATTGGAAATAATCGTAGTGTATAACCTAATATCTGCATGGGATAATATTTATATCACCATCAATTATACTAGATGATAATCCAAGTCATTTGAATAAATCATATCCAGTGATGCTTCATATTTACTAGATGATCAGCTCAATTAGTTGAATTGATCTTGCAGCGCCTTGCACTTTGTACAACACTAACAAGGTTATTTAAACTAATTATATCGTATGATCTTGGATCATACTGTATGATCAATGTCGACAAAATTAAATTCTAGAGCTTTTTATGAAGCCTTGTATTTAATCTCTCTTAATAGACTTGTTTCAAGTTTTTAGTTATTGAGTGTTCTGGAGAGAGAGATTGGAGAAGAAATCCTAGAGAGCTTTGGGAAGAAGAAAGGGAGAGCTTGTGTGTGAGGCATAAGTAGTGTGAGGGGTTCACACGGTTACTCCGAGGAAGTGTCTTGCCTTATTTTTATACGGGTGTCTATCTAGGTTTCTTGGGTGGCTCTGGAAGAAGTTCTTCAGGTCAAAGACCATCGAGGTTCTCTACCTTCGCCAGAAGGGTGAAAAAGGAGGTTTAGAATCTCTTCCATCACCAGGAGGGTGAGAAAGGAGCTTCAGGTTCTCTGCCATTACCAGAAGAGTGAGAATAAAGGTCAAGATTCTCTATCATCACCAGGAGGGTGAGAAAGGAGGTCAAGGTTCTCTACCACAACAAGTTAGTGAAAATATTGTAAAGGTGTCTACGCCTAGCTGTGGGGGATAAAGGAGAGACACTAAAGTTTACTGCAATTCTCAAAGAGGGGGACTCCGGGGAGTGGACGTAGGTTATTGTTTGATTGAACCACTATAAAATTTTTGGTGTGTTCTTTCTGGTTATTAATTTTCGCACTTTACTTCTTCTACATTTTACTTCTGTGATAATTGCTTGTTGAAAATTAGTGATTGATGCTTCACTGTGTTGACTAGAATATCATCATCATTATTATAACTTTTTATAAAATTATTTTCTTCCACATCAAGTGATAGTTGTTGCTTACTTTTTAATTATTGAAAAAAAATCTAAAAATATTTGTATTATATTTTGAAGTAAGCAATTAGTTTTTTAAATTCACCAATTCAACCCCCCCCCCCCCCCCCATCTTAGATTTCCTTAGGATAGTTCACTTAGGCTTAACATCCTACATCAAACTTTCAACATTCTATCTCAATACTCTTGGTTGTTCTTATATTCCTCTGTTGAGGTTATACATCACACTAAATTTTAACTATACATATGGTCACTATGTGCATTAAATAAAGAGGGGGGTGATATTAAAAATATATTTTAATGGTTATAGAACAACAGTCTTCATTAATACTCAATATACATTTTACCTCATCAATCCAAAATAAGATAATTAACCAGACATAGAATGAATAACAAGCAAACTCATTATCATTAAAATTATAGAAGAATGAAAATACAAGAGAGTAAAATCACCTAGAAGAATCAAATAATCTTCTCTACATTTCTTCTCTCTTTAAATTACAAATTTGCTTCAAGAAATACATGCTAAATACTTCAAATGGTTATATCTTATACTTTCCTTGCCTCGCTTAGATTTTACTCTAAAAGGGAACTAGAGAAGTACTCTAGAAAGTACTATACAAGTGACTGAACTCCACTAAAAATATAACATCATAAATATTTATAAAAAAATATAAAAAGGTATCTGGCACTACAACACTTGAAATTATGGTGCCAAAGCACTCTTGAAGTGAACTAGCGCCTCGATGCTAAAGCTTTCGCACCGTCGTGGGGCTGGATGATGTGGATCAGTTTCTTGGTGAATGGTTTCATCTCTTTACTGATAGAACATGGCCCTTAGAAGTTACAATGACAATGTTGTGGTGTTGTGTACATTGGAGCGCTGCAACACCAAAGTGCAAAAAAAGGTGCCAAGGCATGAGAAATTATGGCATCACGACATTTGAAAATAGAGAATTCAGCGTTACCATGCTAACTTTCTGATGCCGCTATATTGATAATGCTGCGACGCTTTTTATGTTGCCACCATAGCGCTTATAAATAGAGAAATTGGCACCATAATGTCAGAATTAGGGCACCTCGGCAATATTGAAGGTAGCGCTACGGCGTTGTTTCGTCTGATATTGCAGCATTATGGGCTCCTTAAATTTTTTTCCACTTTTGTGTTTTTGCTGCACAAAAATAACTAAAATAACATATTTTCATTGAAAAATAAAATACATAAAATAATATATAATTTATAATTATCAAGTTCTCCCTAGCTTAAATACTTGCTTGTCCTCAAGCAAATAAAGAAATCTATAATTCTGATTAATCAAATAACCAAAGTAAAAATTGATAATTTAAAATTACTAAAATATAGAATAATATATCACAGTCTAGAAATAGTGAAAATGAATAAAGTTATAATTTTAGTTTGAAAAATAGTAACAATTATCCTAACAAGTTACCTTATTATTGCTTAATTTGAATTTACATATTATAAATATAATCATTGACTTTTGAATTCCAAATTGATTAATATAGCTTAAAGATTAGATGTGTTTATAGTTAAAATTGAAAATTTATAAGTTCATTAACATTTGTACAAGCTCTCCTATCTTTTATTTTAGGAATTTAAATATATAATTATAGTCAAACTTTAAGCTTTTATCTGATGTTAATTTTTGATTGTACCACTTTCTTTTTCTTCCTTTCTTTTCTTTTTATTTTTTTCTTTTCACTTTTATTTTTATGGAGTATATAGTTAATGATTTTAAATATTAGTTTTGCTTAAAATCTTCTTACAATTTTAATGAGTTTAATATAAAGATTTAATAAGATTGCTAATTCCAAATTCAGGTTGCTTATGACTTTTAATTTTAATCTATTTATATCTATTCTTTAATCTTAATTATTCATCTTCAATTCAAAGGACAATGTATAAATGTATAAATTATAAATTCAAATTAAGTCAATAATTTAAATGATTTAAGTTAGTAAATTTTTTTTCCATCTATGAATTATGAAGCAGTACTATTCATTTGAACTACGATCTAGAGTTTTATTCTTCTCCTAATTTTACATAATTTTTCATAATTATTTTTATTAATGTTAATTAAATAATCAAAATACAGAGATATTACTGAAAGACACTATAAAAAATTTAAGCATAAGGAGAATTTAATCAAATGCAAATAAAAACACACATGAACATTAATAAATAACACATGTTTGCATATGAATGATAGAAAGATATAAAATATGTAATACAAAATAATCTAATACAATATAAGATAACTAGTGTTATAAGCACAATCACACATTCAATTGCTATCAAATCCATAACTAATCATCAGACTAGTACAACATTGTACATCATCATGCTATTAGGATCCCCCCAAGAAAAGAAATAAAAAAGAAATAAAATAAAAATATGCTATAAAATAAAAGTAGCATATAATCTCTCTCTCTCTCTCTCTCTCTCTCTCTCTCTCTCTCTCTCTCTCTCTCCTCAAGCCAAGAATAACTCCTAACTAGCCGAGTCTAGGTCTTCCTCTTCCTCATCATTATCATCCTCTTTCCTCTGTCAGCAGGCTGCCAAATAAAAGGATCAAAAGATGGGGCAAATGGAAACTGAAGCTGATCATAATGCTCCACAAAAGGATTACTTCTAAACATTCCTACTATAGCATCATTAAAGTCAACAGTGTAACTGTAATGCTTTTCTTTATGATCTATATTGTGAGCCATCCTCATTCTTATATTAAGCTGCCAATCTTTTGAATCCTTACAGAATTGTGTCACCTTTTCTATCTTCCCTCCAAGTTCAGCTACCTAATCTCCCAAAGTCTTAGGAGTTCTAGTACTTTTGTTGCTGCTATTGGGCCTCTCAAACACTCTAGGCTAACTGACGTCTCATTCCTTCTCCTCTCTTTCAGCTTGTTTGAAGCCCAAAAATTTTCTTTTAGTAAGGACTATAATGCATAATAATTGTTCTTCAATTTGATCCCCCCTTACACCCACAACAATGCACAAAGCATAAAATAGAGAAGAGTTCCCTAATATATTAGAAGTGGTTCCCCTAATGATGTATATGAGAGAGAAGTAAATAAGCTTCCCTAGATCAATGGAATACCCCATTTGAATATCATAATTTAAAAGGGCACGGTCACGGTAACTTCACTAATGTTTCTACCAGGTAGTAAACATGCTGAGATAAAATAGTGCCAGGCCTTAGAGGTTTGGGTCAGGTAGGTGGAAAGATAATTAATGATTTTATTTTCTTTCTTTTTCCAACTTGCTACACTATTGAGTCCACACAGTATATTCAAAATATCTTGAGGATCTGTAGGTGTCCCAATAAAAGCTGTGTATTCATCAAAATCAAAGTCCTTAAGTTTGTAAATTTTGTTTATAGCCTTAGAATCAAAAGGGACCCACTTACCCTTAACATAAAATTTATTTTCCATAGCCTCCTTTCTATTTACAAAAAATTTTCTAACCACATTAACAATTGCAGTAAAAGGCTCTTCACAAAAATGCTCCCAATTTCCACTAGTAATAATTTGAATGATTTGGTAACTAGGATTCTGAAAACCCATTTTTGGTATTAGCTTTTTGGTCATAAATAAATCGACAAATCTAGATTCGACATCAGCAGATATGAATCTACTCTTATCCTAAGAGGAATAAGCCCTCTTCTTTCTAAACATCTTTGGGGCTATCAAGCTAAAGTGGATTAAAAAGGAGAGGAGTTTGAGGGATTAGTGATAAGTATAAATAATGTTATATTTTTGTATTAATTTGATAGTGAAAATATATTATTTTAGATGTGTTTGTGTAGAAAAATATAGAAAATGAATAAAAATTTTAAGTATTATACAGCTCCACGACATCAAAATAAAAAATCATCGCGGTGCCATCATTGACACCGCCGTGGCACCATCACTGACATCATCGTGATGTCATCACTTACATCATCGTGGTGCCATCACTGACACCACCGAGGCACCATCATTATTTGATAATGCCGCAACTTCAGAGTAGTAAGCACTGTAAAGCCCAGTCCCTATCTACACAGCATCATGATGTCAAATTCTAGTGCCGCTAAGTCTAGGGAGTGCCACATAGACATGATAGTGTTTAACTATTAGCAGCACTGCAACATTATAGTTGTAACCTTTAAGGCCAGGATTAGTTAATGAAGTGACATGTCATTTCATTAAACAGCAGTTCCATGTTAGTCAGCACTGCAACAGAGGAGACCTTTAATGCTATGACGTTAATTCATTTTATGGGCGCCGTAGCGCAAGTGTCTCGAGCGCCGTAGCACTAGAATCCATTTTTTGTATTTTTTTTATAATTAGTCTGTCTATAATATTAGTAAAAGAGTTTAATCACTTATTTAATTTCAATTTTTGTAGTGCTTCTCTATTATTTTCTTGTGGGTGATAACTAAAGGAATTTAGAGAAGTATTAAATACATTGTATTAGAGTGTTTGGCTTATGTTTATGGAAGCAATCTATAATTCTAAGGAGGAGTGTATAGGAGATCATTGAACCATATGGTGATATCTTTTCTTCTGTACTTTCTTTCTTTTATATAATTAATGAAAATGAATATGCTTCACCTATTTTTTATGTCTCGCTAAATTCTCTAGTTTTGGATTGATGGTGTAAATTAAAAATGGAGTACTAATGAGTTCTCTTCATCAATAAGTTTATGATATTTTCAGTATACCAGTCATTTAATACACATAGTGGCCATATGTGTATTTAATATCAGGTGTAATATGAAGCCTAGGAATAGAATAGCAAGCACAACCATGAATGTTAGATCGATATAGTGCAAGCATAGGTATACCGCTTGTTATGTATCAAATTTTTAGAGATGAATTATCATGAGGGGGTTTTCATAGTACACGCTTTATTTACTCTTCTAAGATTTTCATAGGATGACATATTATGGGAGTTTAGAGTAGCATTAAGGTTGGAAGAGTTTAATCTATTCTTTGTCGCTTCACGCTTGACTGAGCGTCAATGATGCATATACTCTGAATAACATCAATATAAAATAGAATCACTATAAAATATATTGTATTTACATTCCATCAATCCAAAATAATTTATCCCAATAGTATTCATTTAATTATTTTTTATTTTAAATTAAGTGATTGAATCTCCACCAAAATGTTTTTTAATTAAGTAAGATAATTATTGTAGTTGAAGTAGATAGTACTAGTATTTATAAGTAGATATTCTTCTTCATGGGATTGATACTCTACTTTATCACTATATTACTTAATTCGGCACAAATACTTGCATATATTAAGTGGGATTTTTATAATTTTTATAGCAAAGAAAATCGAAGCATTATTTAGGGATTGATAGAGCCCTAAATTATTTTCATAATTCTTTAGGTTACTCCACTGCCTCGCATTAAGTTTTTGGCACCGTTGTTAGGGAAGAATTTATTTTATTTGCAAATTTACTGTATTATTGAATTAATTGCATAATTAGTCATAATATATTCTATTATTATTTTATTTTTATTTACTGATTGTAAATCTGTGGTTGTATGCTTATAAGACATAGAGGGGAGGCATGTTTAAATTTTGATTCTAAAATTAAGAAAATTCTTTATAAAATTAGAATCATCGTAAAGATTTTTAAAATGGTCATCCTTGTTCAAAACTTAGATCATCCTAGAAATCTTAAGGATTTTACAAATCATTTAGTAGACAAAATTCACCAAAGCATAAATAGACCCACCACCATCCAGCAAATAATTTTGAGTTAAAACCTGCAATCATTCAGATGGTACAAAATTATCAGTTTGGGGGAACTCCCATTGAAGACCTTAACCTTTATTTAGCAAGTTTTTTAGAAATTTGTGTAATATTTAAGTATAATGGTGTTAGTGATGATGCCATTAGACTTAGATTATTCTCATTTTCTCTAAGAGACAAAGCAAAAATATGGTTAAATTCTTTACCCGCAAGCTTTACTACCACATGGAATGAATTTTAGGAAAGTATTTCTCACCTTCTAAGATTGTCAAGCTTAGAAATGACATTACTTCTTTTACTCAGTTAGAAGGAGAATTTATTTATGGGAGTTGGGAGAGATTCAAGGAGATTCTAAGAAAGTGCCCTCACCGTACCTTACCTGATTAGTTGATAATTCAAACTTTTTACAATGGATTGGTAGGATCCCTTAAGAACATAATTGATACTACAGCTGGAGGTTCTTTGATGTCAAAGCCTTTTGAAGATGCTTATGAATTAATTAAAGAAATTGTAATAAATAATTTTTAGTGGCCTGCTGATAGGGTGAATCCAAAGAGTGGCTGGAGTTTATGAAAATGGTTATTTATCTATTTTTTACTTCCATCAGATACCGAGAGGTCACACCTGCCCAAGACCCCCTACAGTTCCTGAAAATAAAGGAAATCATTTGACAAGGTTAGTGGGACCTTTCCCACTAGCAATTTTCTTCAAACCTTCAGACCTTCTATTCCGAGCCTGCACGTTATTATTACCAAGTGATTTTAACTCTTTTAAGAGTTTAACTCTCACATTATCTGAAGGCTTCTTTTTTGAAATAGGGGAGCGCTCCAACTCACTCAATTCTCCATCCTCCTTTTCATTTAAGCAGACTTCTTCCACAGCATTAATGGCACTTGCTTTTTCATCTTCAAGTAATGAAAATCTTTTGGTATGATTTATTAAAGGCTCCTTAGCTAAGCTAAAAGGAGTGGTAATCTTCTGAACCCGATTACCAGGGGACTCCAAACTCACATCAACCTTTACAATATTATGTCCAGAAGATGGCACATCTTGACCTTGAACTACAAGATCATCTTCACAAACATTAGATACAGGAATATTAACAACTTCAGCATTTATAGAATCTGGACCTATTCGAGATTTAACCATCTCCTGAACTTTCTTAACAAAAGTTGGGGCAATATTTGGCTTGAAACCTCTACCTTGGTTAGAAAAGGTAGGCCCTTTCCTCCTTCTACCATGGTTGACATGGATCCAAGGACCATATGATTTATTCGAATCAGAATCAGATTTTGCCTTTTCAATGTTTTCAGAATTTAGGACTGAAGGGCTCTCAACAACAGCAGTCTTAACTTCCACACCACACTCATTAGAAAGATGACCAATTTTCCCACATGTAAAACAAAACGTAGATTTTCTCATGTTCTAATTTTTGAAAAAATCTTCCTTCAAGCCCTTCCACCCATATTCCCAAAGGGAGTTGTTTGTCTAGAGCAACCCGAACACAAACTCTAGCAAATTCTTTTCTCCCCCATTGGAACATATTTCCATCTAAAAATAAAGGGGTTCCAACCATTGAAGCAATACGCAAAATATTGACTTCATCCCAACAAAAAAGAGGAAGGTGAGGCATTCTTACCCAAATTGGGGAAGTTAAACCTTTAAGTGATGTTGGTGAGAAATCAGTTGACCACTTATCAAGTCCCACAATGTGTCCACGAATAAACCAAGGACCACCCGACATGACTGCTTCCATAGCTCTAGCTTCAAAAAAAGAACAAAGAACCCAACCGAGACCAAGAATGGTTAAATGGAATTTACCAAACTGGATCCATTGCCTGCGAAGCTCCTCCGCAATGACATGGACTAGAATATTGCTCCCAAAGACTTTCACCACAATTGAAAATTGAAGCCTTTCAGAATTTGTTTTAACCAAAGGTTGATATAGTTTAACAGTGTAGCCATCATCAGATAAAAAAGATTCATAATTATTAACATTAACCTTAATATAAGGCTTTCTCCTCCAAGGAATTCCATTATTCTGCTGATGCTCGAGTGCAGGAACGTAATGAATATTCTCAGTCTCAGGATTACTCTCACCCAGCTCACCATCTAAACAATTGTGAACAATCTTCAAATCCAATTTCGAATTACCTACAGCCTCCACATCAGCCGAACCACACGAGATATGATCCACACTCGGTGAAGAATTTCTACCATCCAAATCCATGACATTATTAATATGAGAATTTTTGTTAACCGAATTAAAGGCATTCGCATTTATCACACTATCGCTAATGATAGGGATTGCATTTGAATTACCAAATTTGTTAACAAAAATTTTCATACCAGATGAAGATGCCTCATGATCAGATTTGAATGGAAAAAAATCCTTAGAAAAAGAAACTCGAGGTGTTTTACAATCAACAAATGAAGCAATAGATTTACCTTTCCCTATCACCGGAGAGATTTTAGCTGATTCGATTACAGCATTCTCCTTAATAATCAGAGCACCTTTATTCATCCGCATCCGAGCTTCAAGAACGTCCTGAACACAACCAGAATTTAGTTTAGCCGGATCAGCTTCCACCATCGCACCACCTGGAGGTGGCCGACGGTCAATCATACGGCCGACCACCAAGGAGGACCGGCGATCGACACCAAAATCCGCCTAAAAATCTTCAACAGAAATTTAAAATTAAACTTCTCTCTCTAAAAACCCGGTCCTTCTCTCTCTCAAGAAGATATCTAGTTTATTCTATCAGCTTGTTGGATCTTCTATATTTTCAAAGATTAATTTATAATCTGGATACTATCAGGTGAAGGTGAGAGAGGCTGATGTGATGAAGATAGCTTTAGTATGAGGTATCGAGTTCTTAGTCATACCATTTGGAGTGATGAATGTACCATCCATCTTTATGGATCTAATGAATAGAGTGTTCAGAGATCTTTTAGTTCAATTTGTTATTATTTTCATCAATGATTTTAGTTTATTCTGCTTCTGAGGAAGATCATGTCAGGCATTTGAGGATTGTTTTAAAGATTTTGAGGAAGCATAATCTATATATAAAATTTTCTAAATGTGAGTTTTGGCTAAAAATTATTTCTTTTTTAGGGATTTGGTGATTAATACTAGTATTTTTGTAGATCCTTAGAAATTTTTGGCAGTCATAGATTGGCTGAGGCCTACTACTATATTTAAGGTATGTAGTTTCCTGAGTATGGTTGGATATTAAAGGAAGTTAGTGAAGGGATTTATGCACCTTTAAAGAGACTGACTAAGAAGTCAGTAGCTTTTATCTAGTCACCAGAGTGCGAGGCCAATTTTCAAAGATTGAAGGTTTATTTTAACTTTTACTCCAATTTTGGCTCTTTCATCTAGTATAGAAGGATTTTAAGTATTTAGTGATGCTTTACTGAGAGATTTAGGGTGAGTTTTGATGTAGCATGGTAGAGTTATAGCTTATGCTTCTAGGTTGTTGAAGCCACATTAGAAGAACTATCTGATGCATAATCTAAAGTTAGCTGCTACTGTATTTATTTTAAAGATATGGTGGCATTACTTATATGATGTTAGGTGTGAGATTTTCACTAATCACCAAAGTCTAAACTTAATATTCACTCAAAAGAATTTGAACCTAAGGTAAAATAGATGGCTTGAGTTGATAAAAGACTATGATCTGACTATTCAATATCAACTTAGTAAGGCTAATATAGTGGTAGATGCTTTGAGTAAGAAGTCTTCTGGATTATCATGTATGCAACTCACTTTTGATGAGTATTTGATATGTGATATGGAGAGATTATAGTTAGAGCTAATTCCTTCTAGTGATTGGGATTCTAATATATTAGCTTTCTTTATAAGAAAAGATTCAGAAAGCTCAGAAGCATAATACAAAATACTTGAAGTTAATTGTACAGATTAAATCTGGTAAGAAATTTGAACTATGAGTTTCAAATTCTGGTATTATTTTATACAATGATAGTTATGGGTTCCTATTTTTGGATATCTGAGGCAGGAGATTTTTTATTAGGCTCACTATTCTAGCTACACTATTCATTCAAGAAGCAGCAAAATGTATAGAGATTTGAAGGGTGTGTTTTGGTGGCCTAGATTGAAGAAGGATGTAGTAGAGTTTATTTTGAAGTGTAAGACCTGTCTGTTAGTGAAGGCAGAGCATTAGTGATTGGGTGATCTTATATAGTTATTACCTATTCTGAAATTAAATTGGTAAGAGGTGATGATAGATTTTGCTATAGGTTTCCCAGATCAAGACAGGGGTAAGATGCTATCTGGGTTATTATCGATCGATTGACGAAGTCTGTTCATTTTATTCAATTTCAATAGACTGATCAAGTAGACAGGTTAGCACAAATAAAAGATATTATCAGATTATATGATGTGCCAAAAGTGATTATATCTAATTGTGATGTCAAGTTTACCTCTAGATAATGGAGATATATTCATTAGAGATTGGATATGAAGTTGCACTTCAGTATGGCTTTTCATCCATAGATAAATGAACAGTCCAAGGGGATTCTTCAGGTACTGGAAGATCTTTTGAGACTATGTGTTTTGGATTTTAATGTAGTTAGGAAGATCATATCCCACTGATAGAGTTTACGTATAATAATCATTATCAGTCTAGCATAGGTATTGCTCCTTATGAAGCTCTGTATTGTAGAAAGTACAAGACTCCTTTAACTTGGATAAAGGTGGAAGATAAAGAAGTGAGAGGATTATTTTTTATGGATGACACTACAATAAAGATCCATTTGATCAGAGAAAGGTCGAAATATGCACATGATAAGTAAAAAAAGTACTGCGATTAAAAATATAGATTGGTTGAGTTTCAGATTGACGAACTTATTTATGTCAAATTCATCCCTATGAAAGGTGTCAACAAATTTGGGAGAATTAACAAGCTAATTTTAAGGTACATTAGACCTTTTGAGATCATTAAGAGGATTGGTAGTTTAACTTACAGGTTATTATTACCTGATCATATGTCTAATATACACAATATATTTTATGTGTTCTCTTTGAAAAAATGGGTATATGATTCAGAGAAGAAATTAGCTACTTATGATGCTGAGATTCATTTGAATCAACACTATAGGGAAGATCCCGATAGAATTTTGGCATATGATGTGAGAAAATTGAAAAGAAAATAGATTCCTATGGTCAAGGTGCAGTAGAAGCACGGGACAACTAGAGAGGCTAATTAGGAGAAAGAATCTGATATGAGATAGCTATATCCAGGTTTACTCTAAACTATTCTAATTTAGAAATATCGAGGATGATATTTTTATTAAGGTGGGTAGATTGTGAAAACTCTTAAATTTTTTTATCTATAATAATAAAAAAATTATCTTATGAGTCATTATAAGTCCAAATCACATTCCCTCTTCACCAAAATATATATAGTGTAGTACTTTAATTACCCTAACTTTTTAGTAATTTTTGGGCACTCATGAATTTTTTTAAAAAATTGGCAATAATGAGAATTTTCGGACTGTTAGGAGTCTGTTTTACAAACCAATTTCACCAGAATATTCTGGACATGATTAGCTAATTTATGAACATTTATTTGTAATTTTTTAATTTTTTAATTTATTAATTTAAAGATATAAAAGACTATAGATGAAATTAATTTTTTAATATTAAATCATTAGAATAATTATTTAATATTTTAATATAATATCATAACCCACTAAACTAAATATTAAATGGTATAATCCCCTTCCCATTTTGGGTTCGATAAAAATCTTAAAAGATTATTTTACACAATCCCATGTAATTTTTTTTTTGAAATGTGTATTTTTGGTTAGTTAGGGTTTTTTTACCTACCATTATAGAAAACTATGCAATTCTGACATATGCTCTATTACGCTTTAATTACTATAATATGATGAAAAATGTGCATCTGTGATTAAATTATATCTACTTGGAGATATAAGGAGGCAGAATCCTTTGAGATTTTATTTGTGTTAGTGATTATTATGGTGCCTATAAGGTATGTTCTGGTGGCTATAAGTCATGTTCTAATTCCTACGGGCATATTCTAGTGTTATAAGCACAAAAGGGAGTCATAAGGGGTCAGAATCCTTTGAGATTCTATTTGGGTCTAGAAAATGTGATATGAACTACTCTATGGTATGAATTATAACTTTTTTATATTCTCAGTAATGTTATTTAAATAATTGAATAACTATTATGCTTTTATTATATTTCTCAGTACATTGATCTATTAGACTACATTTAATAGCTTTTAAATATTTAGTAAAATATTTAATAAAAGAATTTGAAAATTTATATCAGAATGTGTGGCCTGCTGAGCTATTGTAACTCAGGATCAGGTCTTGCTTTTGGTTTTAGGATTTGGGAATAGAAAGGAGATTATTATTAGTAATTCAAGATCACATCTGAGTTTATAGGTATTTCTATTTTGATTTTTGTATAGTCATGGCTATTTTATTCTTTAATTCTATTATATAGCTTTTATATGTAACCATATACTGTAGTGTAGATACATTTTAATAAAATGAAAGAAATTTTATAGATGAGTTTATTTTTAGTATATAGATGTTTAGTAGCTATATAATCTGTAGTTTATTTAAAATGAATATTAAAAAAGAATTTGAAATATTATAAAACTAAATCTTGGGATTTACCTGTCACAACTCAATATGATAGGACCTAATATGGTCGGGTTTGATTATTATAGCTTAAGCCTTTAATATTCTCTACAAGCCCTTGCACAACCCTTAAGAGTCATTTGATAGAGGTAATTATCCAACCCTATATTTTACCTTCAAAGTTAAATAACTTTTCTAAAAGTGCTTATTAGATATTTCAAACACTTCCCCACTCTTCATCTGAGTATTAGGAAGCTATGTTTTAAATTTCATGGCATTTGGATCAGTGCATGCAAATATATTCAACTTCTTCCATAAAGTTTCTCATTTTTTCCTGTACAGATCATACTGCACTCAGAATTAGGTCTTTATTTTTCTGTGGTGTGTTTATGTTATTATAAGGGTTAGATGACCATGATTTTAACTCCATCCAGTAATTAGATTGCCAAAAATTAAATCCCCAAAAGTATAGTTATATTTACATTGGGGATTAATTATGAAACTTATGAAGGCTTTCATGGCTTAGATTTTGGTGGGTTTGAAGTATATATTTAGAAGAACCTATGTTTCTAATTTCACTGGAATTAGAGCTCATTTGGCTTGTCAATTAGTGAACCCAAAATACACTCACATAATTGTCCTAGAAACTTGATTAAATCATAATTAATTCAAATTAAATCCAAAAAATACAAATTAAGTATCATACTGCTCATAATTAAAAGCTTAATAGACAAACTCTCAAAATAAAAGGTAATTTGATCATTAATTAATTAATTAAATAATTAAAAAATATATAAAAAGTATGATTGCTAAAAAATGAGCAAATAATAATGACTATGATTATAATTATGATATATATTTTTATATGTTCAAATGCTTTATTAACATGCAGGGAGTTTGGGTAATTTTAATTTTTTAAAAATATAATTTATTAAAAAAATTTGTGAAATTCTATAAAATAAGGCATTTTCCCTAAGGATTAAGGGTTGAAAGAGAAAAGAAACATCCTTTGATTGAGAATTCTTTTCATTTGAAAACCCTAAATTGGATGAATTAAAGAAGCCCAAAGACAAGAGCTAAGAAAAATGGAAGGTAAAATGCCTTATCTTATAAAGAGTTGTGTTATCTCATAGTAATAGAATCTAGAATGTTCTTGGTGGAGCTTAGCCACCTTTACTTTCAGCAGACCCTGGGTTGTGTATTAAGTGACACTTATTACATGAACTTTTGAAGTTTATACCTTTTTTTTTAAAATTGATGTGTTTAATTACATGCACAATAAAAATTATATATTTTTCATAGGTTTCTTTCTTACATTAGCTTGTGCTTGGAATTTCACTAAGCTCTTAGGAATGAAAATTCTTTTTTACATAATTTAAAAATAAAATTTTAGGGATAAATAGTATATAAAGGTAATTACTCTAAGAAAGTAAACTGGAGATCGTCTGAGGTTGCATGAATATTTTTCATACTTTTATCCTTATCTTAGACACTTTCCTACTCAAGGGTAGAGTTCAGATAATCTGACCTATGAGGATGAGGTGCTGAACTTAGAGAAACCTAGTCTTCTGAAAAAATTATTTTTAAACCTTTAAAAAAAAAACTTCAAGCATTCATGATTCATGATACTTCAACTAGCATGCATTACATTAGAAATAAAGTGAAATTAAAATTTAATTGCATTAACTCTAGAAGAAAAATATCATTCATAGGTTTTGGGGCACTTAGAATTTTCTCTAGAAGTCAGCCCTATACTTTAAAGAACTTTAAATAACCACAGTTTACCCATCTTTCATATGACCGGACATTATAATTTTGAAACAATTCGATGGTTTAACTGACATTCCACTCCATGCAATATGTAAGTCCAGAACTGCTCTTAGAATAGGTTTTGGTTAGTATTGTGTAGTGCCCAACTTAGATCTAAGTTTTGAGGCAAAAATCAAATCATAAGTTTCTACCCTTCGAGAATTTAATCCCAAAATATCTTAAAAAATACCAACTTAAACATTAAATCTTCTCTTTAAAATATTAAAGCCCAATATAGGATAGATTGGAGTGCTTATGGGAGGTCCCAAAATCTTAAAGTGCTCCCTACCCTTTGATCATTTAGCTTTCAAAAAGAACTTTTACATAATGATCCAATCCCCTTTAAAAATTCTTCACCTCACATCCTTATCTTAATCGTTGAAGTCTATAAAAAATCTTCACCACTACTTTAATCGAGAGTATTCTTAAGAGATTTAATTTTCTTAAGCTATAATTAACCATAAAGGCTTGCCTTTATAGGGAACCTATAACTCTAGATTAAAATAAACCATGTCTTATTCTTATAAGATAGAGGAAAAATATTTGGGAACACAGATAATTTCATAAAATCCATTTTTACACTCAAATTACTTCACAGAATATCATTTTTACTTTATGAGGTGATATAATATTATCATTGTTATATTTGATAATAAAAATAGAGAATTTTTAAATCCCACATTTATCCATAAATACTATTTTAGAATGATATTTCTGCCTTTTGAGATAGTATGTTATTCTTCTATTTTTATTTGACTATGAAAGTGAATGATTTTCAAACCCTATTCTAGTATTTGAATCCATTATAAAATGTCATTTATATCTCTCTTGATAGTACACCATCCTCAATGTCATATTCTATTACAAGAATAGGACCACCTAGATTTGCACAGATTTTATACAATTTTTTTTCATAATGCACATGCATTATATAAGAATATACACATATAAATAGTAGAGATTGAACTTATTGATATGGTATTTACGTACAACTTAGCATTGATAATAGTGATAGAAATATTCATGATTCATATATAACGTGTAATGAATATAACTGATAGCATTGTACCTAAGACTGTATTGATTATCTCGATATGAATCTGATGTATTTACTTTTTCAGTATATGATATCGATTATGGAGTTCAGTGTAATGATTTCTCAGCTTTTCTCATTTACTAATCATATTAATTTGCATCACTAATGATTAATCATTATTTATACTAATAGTTACGGACTTGATATTGATTGAGATTAGCATGCATATTGATTTTTGAGACCTTGCATTAAAAGCTTTAGTAATTATGGGGTCATGTTGGGCTTGTAAGCTCTTTATATGATTTTTATTAATTTTAGGTCTGAGAAGGGGTTAGGACCCTGTAGATTGAGGTCGATTAGTATCTTTAGGTTTTTTTTATTTTATTCTTTTGTAGTTAGGAGCCTAGTGAGATAGATTGATGTTGTAAGTGATCAAACTATTATAAATTAGATTTTAATAAATTAATATAGAAATATTTTGATGTATATAGTTTATAGTTGCTTCAATTGGATTTATTTATATGGAGCATTAGTGGCTCTCGTAAATTAATTAAGAGATAAAATAAATGATTCTTACAAAAATTAGATCTTAGAATGTCACATATGTACACCAAGAACAATAATTTAGTCTATGTAATTTACAAAGCTCAAGATTTTTTTATGATCCATGATATCTAATTGGGTCGAATCATGGCCTAGTTATAGGTTTTAAGGTGGATATTATTATCATTTTTATTGGAATCTTCCTTATTCACATTAATAATAAGTAGCCTAAATCATGACCTCCCCTAATTTGGAAGAAAATTATAAACCCTCTCTTAGGTTGGTCAGATCAATCCCTGCTAGGCAACCAACTTGGGCACTTAAGGTCTCAGTGTAATGCCCATCACTATGAGACTTTAGAGTTTAGGGAAAAAGAGTGCTCTATGAAAGTGCGAATAGGTTGTTAGACCTATTGCTTACATCCCTAGGCTAACCAAGAGGGGGGTGAATTGGTTCTTTTTTAAAAAATTCTCTTCTAATTTTGGAAAATTTTTAATTTAAAACTTAAGCAAATCGTACTGTATAATTTAGCTTCATACAGTATGAACAGAGATAATTTTTACTGCTTTCTTCAACCATAGAAATTCAACCACAGAAAAATAAAATGCATAAAAGTAACAATGCAGAAAAGTAAAAAGCAAGAACATATAACACTAGAATTTATAGTGGTTCGATCAAACACGACCTACATCCACTCCCTAGAGACTCCTTCTCTAGGTATTGCACTATACTCAAGTGACTCTCCTTTTGCCCCCACAACAAGGCGAAGAAGCCTTTACAAACTCTCTTCCACCAACCCGGTGCAGCAGAGAACTGTCATCCTTTTTCACCCTCCTGGTGAAGGCAGAGAACCACACACATCCTTTTATACCCTCCAGGTGTCGGCAGAGAATCAATCGTCCATTTTCACCCTCCAAGTGATGGAAGAGAACCGGAACCCTCGCGAACAATTCTTGCAAGGGTCTCCAAGGAGATTAGGAAGATGCTTGAAGTATAAATAATGAGAACCTAACTATTGGATAACCTTGTGAATCCCCTCATAATTTTTCTCTTCAAAGATCTCTCAAAACTTACTCCCAAACACTCTCCCAATAACTCTCCCTTTCACTCTCAAAAATATTTTCACAGAAGGATTTTTCCTTCAGTCAGTTTTAAGACCCTTAAGTACCTAGGACAAGAAAAACAATCCAAAAACTAAAAATTTCAAGTTTCACGAGTGCCGATCGTCCCGTACAATCTCACATCGTACTGTATGAATAGTTCAAATCACTGAACGATTCATCCCGTATGATCCCATACAAACCCAATTCAGAGCTGTTCGTACTTCAAAATTTCGCATACGAATTGTATTCGTACTATACGAAGAGTTCAAAAATTGAACGATTCATCCCGTACGATTCAGTACGAACCTAACTCAGAGCCGATCGTGCCTCAAAATCTCCTGTACGAACTGAACTTAGAAAAAATTTCAAGACAGATAGGTTCATTGTGGAGGACATATAATACAGATCGTCTTGTACGATCCAGTATCATACTGTACGATCAGTTTAAAAATTAAATTTTCAAGTGAATTTTCTAAAAAATATGTTAGTACACATAACAAAAGAAATTCCAATATTTATTATAAGAAGAATAAAATAAACAATAAGCTTTGGTAATCATAAAAAATAACTTATATCAGAATTCACTTGAACGAACAGATTTACACAAATCTTAACAATCTCTCCCTTTTTATGATGGCAAAATATTTATTGTTTGATTTAACTATTAAATTCACATGTCTCCTAAGCTTTCACTAAATGTACACTCCCCCTAAATAAATGATCTCCTAAGCTCCCCCTAAAGAAATGACATATCCTAAACAAGGGATAAAAGGAGGTAAGATGATCTAACACGGAATAAGCAAAGTGAAGTGTAGGAAAAACAAATAAGACACACAAGCACATGCAACACACAAGCATAAGCACATACAAGTACATACAACAAAAAATAATAAAATCTGCAAATAAGAATAATGCAAAATATAACAAGTCAAACAAAGTCAAACAATACAACACTCCCCCTTTTGACAACAATAAAAAGGGAAGACACTTAAAAAAGTTGAGGATTTAAAAAATGTTAAAGAAAGATTAAGTACAATATTAAAATCAAATGCAAAAAGTAAAGACTCAAAAAGGTCTAAATTACCGACTATAATAAGGAGAAGAAAAGTTGATCTAGGAGAGTAATGTAATAGACAGATTAAATAACCATAACTTTTGCACATAAGATGAAATAAAATTACCAAATTTCTAAGTCAGAAGTGACAATCATTGATTAGTGGACTTGGAGAAAATGTTAAAGGAAAGAACAATTAGCGACATGCTCATCTTTTCAAATGAAGGGGCACATTTTGTGCACTTAGTCAATGTTTGGGCTAATTTTGTGCCTCTTTATAATTTTTAGCGATATTGCGCATCTTTTATTGTATGGCACACTTTGTGCATCTTTTCAAGCTTTACTCTTTTGATTTTCATTTCATAAAATTCTTTCCAACAATACTATTCCTTGGTCATAATTACAATAATGAATACTTTGATATAGATTTTAAGAGTAATATTAAGACATCAAATATACAACAATTTAGGCTAAGTAACACATGTCTAAAATATGATAAAGTACGATCTTCTAATCTACACCAACTCATAATGAAATCTATATATTTTGAGTAATTAAAATTATGCACAGAATAATATGCACTATCATAGAATAATATACACAAAACACTGAACATCTTCATTCCTTCTAGATTAAAACATATAACATAGCAAGCTTTACATTCAATCATATATCATAAGAATAAGCTTGCTAATATCCATACAACAATAAAAGATAACTAACAAGAACAACAAGCATAACCAACAACAGCTCATAAAACATCAAACAATAACCAAGCCAAGTAACAAGAAGAACAAATCTAAAAGTCTGAAGGACCTTCATCTGAAGGAGGTGGAGGAATACCAAACATAGCAAGATAGCTATTGAGTGTTACAATATTGGTGTTCATAGAATCAAACTGTCCTCTAATCCACCCCCTATCCTCTTTATACTGATCATCCTGTTGCTTCAGGTGCGCCTCCATATGATCAAATCTTTGATCAAGCCTATCAAACTGCTGGACCATATCCTGAAAGAAGTCTTGATTTGGTCCAGGTGCAGGTGCAGGTGCAGGAGCAAGTTCATCCTCAGAACTATCAACATTTTCACCTTTCCCAAATAGTGCCCGTAAAGAAGCATCAGTAAAATAGAGTGGGAGTTCAGAAGGTCCGTCAGGATGGACCAAATTGTACTTCTTCTCAAGAATGAAATAGATAATTTTAGATGCGGTATACCTAAAATATGCCTCCTCATTTTGAGCACTCAAGAAGTTGTCATCCCAATCCCTCCTAGATGATGATCCCCTAGCCACTCTTGCTCTCTTTTCACTGCCTAACATCTCTATTCTATGCTCTGAAGGGTTTGAAAATGAAAGTGAAATGAAAGAAAATGACCCTCCTTTATATAGAAAAGCAAACAATCATACTGTACGAAAAACTTTTATACAAGATGAAATGAATTTCATCCAGGATGAATCAAATTTTGTACAGGATGAACGAAAGCGATCAAAAATGAAATGATTTTTCGTAAACTGCTCATCCCGAGGCGTCCTTTTGTACAGGCTTTTTGACTTCCTAATCGTACAGATGATGACGTGTTCGTCTGGGACGATCAGGATATTAAAAGATCATTCAGGTGACGGTTAGGTTTGTCCTTATCCAAATTGACACATGGATCATACAGACGAAAACGTGTTCGTCCGGGATGATCAACACTAATAACTGACACTAACCGTAAACCCTTCCCATTCATACAGATGAAACTTTTACAATCATACAGATAAAGAAAATAAAGTTTCATCACTTCAACTCTACAGGTTTTCAACACTCAAATAAAAACCAACACAAGATAAAAAAAGTTTAATTTTTAAAGAAGACACACACGATAACCACAAAACATAATAGACTAAAAACAAACTAACGAACATATCCAAAAAAAAATTTATAGAATTTTTAATCAAGCATTAAGATCAATCACACATAGCCTTATCCTTAACATGCTAAAAGTGTCAAAAGATAAGGGTTTTGTGAAAATATCTGCAAGTTGATCTTTAGTAGCAATATGATGTAGTTTAATTTCCCCTTTCGCTACATGATCTCTTATGAAATGATGCCTTATATCAATATGCTTTATTCTAGAATTTTGAATAGGATTCTTTGAAATATAAATGGCATTAGTGTTATCACAAAAGATTGGAATGGTACCAATAGAAAATCCTAAGTCAACCAATTATTATTTCAACCAAAGCACCTGTGCAACACAACTCCCTAAGGTAATATATTCTGCTTCAGCTATAGAAAGTGCTACTGAATTTTGTTTTCTACTGGACCAAGATACTAAAAAATTTCCAATGAATTGATAAGTCCTAGAAGTACTCTTCTGATCAACCCTACAGCATGCAAAATTAGAATCTGAGTATCCAATAATTTCAAAAGAAGAACTATTTTTAGGATACCAAATCCCTAAATTTTGAGTTCCCAAAAGATGTATTAATATTCTTTTCACTACTGTCAAATGTGATTCCTTTGGATCAGATTGAAATCTAGCACATAAATAAATACTAAACATAATGTCTAGTCGGCTAGCTGTCAAATAAAGCAATGATCTAATTATTCCTCTAAATTTTTTTTGATCAACAGATTTTCCCTTAGGATTCTTATCTAATAATATTGAGGAACTCATGGGTGTAGTTACAGGTTTAATATTATCCATTTCATACTTCTTGAGGATGTCATTAACATACTTAGATTGATAAAGAAAAGTTCCTTCCACATTTTGCTTTATGCTTAAACTAAGAAAATAACTCAAGTCACCCATCAAACTCATCTCAAATTTACTACTCATTATTTTTGAAAATTCATCACATAGATTTTTATGAGTTGATCCAAAAATGATATCATCCATATATATTTGTACAATGAGTATTTTATTCCCAATTCTTTTCAAAAATAGAGTGGTGTCCACACTTCTTTTAACAAATGATCCTTTTAATAAGAAAGTGCTTAATCTCTCATAACATGCTCGAGGTGCCTATTTTAGTCCATACAATATCTTTTTCAATTTAAAAACATGATTTAGAAATTTAGAATTTTTAAAACTTGAAGGTTGCTCAACATAAACATCCTCTTCTATTACCCCATTTAAAAAGGCACTTTTAACATCCATTTGGTATAATTTAAAATCTTTAAAATAGACAAAGGCTAATAGTACCCTAATTACTTCAAATCTTACTACAGGGGCAAATGTCTCCTCAAAATCAATCCCTTCTATTTGATTATACTCCTTAGCAACTAATCTAGCCTTATTTCTAATTACAACTCTTGAATCATTCAATTTGTTTTTGAATACCCACTTAGTCCCAACTACACTTTGATTTTTTGGCCTTTCAATTAGCTCCCAAACATCATTTCTTTTAAATTAATTTAATTCTTCTTGCATGGACAAAATTGAAAATTCATCCAAAAGTGCTTGATCTATATAGTGGGTTCAATCATTGAAATAAAAGCTGAATGATTTACTTTTTTTCTCAAACCATGCCTAGTCCTAACTCCTTCACTTGGTTCTCCTAAAATCAATTCTTTAGGATGACTTCTAACAAATTTTCATTCTTTAGGCAATTAGTTTTCTTCTTTCTTTTCAACCCTTTCTTCAACTTTTTGATTTTTCAAGTTTTTGGATTACTACCTCAACCTCATCTTCATCCAACTTAGACCCTTCACTATTATAAGATTCATAAAAAATAACATGAGTAGTCTCCTCAACTATCAATATTTTTTTATTAAAAATTCTATAGAATTTTCTAACACTTGAATAACCTAGAAAGATTCCTTCATCATATTTGGGATAAAATTTTCCTAACAGAGTTTTGTCATTATTATGAATGAATACTTTACATCCAAAAATATGTAGATATGAGAGGTTGGGACTTCTACCTTTAAGAAGTTCATAGGGTATCTTATTTAATTTAGATCTTATGTACACCCTATTCAGTATATAGCATGCTATGCTAATTGCTTCAGCCTAGAAATATTTTGGAAGTGAATACTCTGCCAACATGGCTCTAGCAGTTTCAATTAATATTCTGTTCTTCCTTTCTACAACTCCATTCTGTTGAGGTGTCCTAAAAGCTGAGAAGTTGTGTTCAATTCCATGAGATTTGAAAAAATTATCAAATAATTTATTTTCAAATTCTCCCCCATGATCACTATGGATGGTTACAATTTCAAAACCTAGTTTTCTCTGAATCCAAGTGGAAAAATCTCTAAACTCTTCAAATGATTCACTATTATGATTCAAAAATCTAATCCATGTGAACCTAGAATAATCATCCACAATTACATACCCAAATCTTTTTCCTCCTAAACTTAAGATACTAACAGGTCCAAATAGATCCATGTGAAGAATTTTTAAGAGCTTGCTAGTCCTAATTTCCTTGATTGAACTGAAAGAGGATCTGACTTAGTTTCCTAATTAACATGCATCACATAAATGGTCTTTAGTAAAGTCTAATTTGGGTACTCCTCTAACTATCTCTTTTTGGGTGATTTTTTTAAGATTTCTCATACTAGCATGATAAAGTCTTCTATGACATAACCATGATTCATCAGATACAATTTTCAAACAAAGGGCAGTAGAAGGTTTTACAGAAATCAAATCTAGCATGTAAATATTATTCACTCTATCACCATGTAACACAACAGTTCCATTTTGACTAATAACACAATTAGTAGGCAAAAATTTTATATGATAACTTTTGTCACACAATTGACTTATTCTCAACAGATTGTGTTTTAAACCTTCAACCAATAGAACATTTTCAATCACCAAATTTCTAGAATTTCTAATTATACATGTACCTACCACTCTCTTGGTAGTATTGTCCCCAAGTGTAACCTTGCCTCCATTCCTAGCTTCCAGTGTTATAAATTGATTTGCATCTCTAGTCATATGCTTAGAACATCCACTGTCCAAATACCAAATACTCTCACGAGGTCTTGTGTGAGAATGTTCCTACAAAAATATCAAACGTTAGACTTAGGAACCTAAATAAGTTTGGGTTCACCTTTAGATAATTTTAAAACAGATGCATATGTGATATGCTGTGATTTATGCATCTTAGGTCTCCACACTAGGTGTGTTCTACGATGAATAGTATATGTGTGAGAAATATGTCCTATCATACCACAAGAAAAATACTTTATTCCAGGAAAAGGATTCACCAATCTATTCGTCCTAAAAGATTTCTTCTTAGACTTTGAACAAGTGGTCTTGTAGTAGGATTTGTGAAAATATTCAAGTTTGGGTGATTTCCTATTTTCTTTAAGTACTTTTAACTGAACTTTAAGATAACCATTAGCACTTTCTAGAATCAAATTATCAATCTTCCAATTATGCTCTCTAGTATTCGATTAATCTATATAAGTTTTAAAATCATTTTTAAGTTCTGTATGTGATGATTTTAAATGTTCATGCTATCAATTAAAGCATGATCTTTCCTAAGAATTTTGTACTCTTTTTGCAGCTCTAGATAATCTAAATTTAACTTAGCATGTAACTTTTTTAGTTTCCTATATGCAGAATGAATGCATTCAGAAACTTTAAATAGTTCATCGTAACTTAAGTCACATATCTCTTCTTGATCTTAATGATCGAGATTGTCAACCATTTAGCACAAATTTGTGACTTCCTCTTCAGGTGCTGTTTCTGATGAATCTGAAGCTGAGTTCACCCAAAAAGCTCATTGAAGTCTCTTTTTACCCCTTCTTTCATTTGGTTTCTCCTCGGCCTTCTCCTTACTAGGATTTCGCTTGAGATTGGGGTAATCTATCTTCATGTGTCTTGGCTTCCTGCATTCATAGAAAATAACTTCATTAGAAGCCTTAACATTCTTCTGGAACCTACCTTTGTTCCACTGTTGGCATCTTCTCTGCTTCCTTTTTAGGAAACTTCTAAATTGCCTTGTCATCAAGGCAATATTCTCTTCATCCTCAGGTAGTGACTGATCACTTTCTGAATCATCCACCTTCAAAGCTATGTTCTTCTCCTTTCACTTCTCATCTGCATTAATCTATCTTTGAGTTACAGATTACTCGTAAGTAATTAGTTATCCAAGAAGATTATCAATAGAATAGATATTTAAATCTTTTGATTCAGTTATAGCAGTTATCTTTGCATCATAAGCAGTAGGTAAGCAACAAAGTATCTTATTTACTTTTTCTACATTCGTTAATTCCCTATCTAGGACATGCAATGAAGTGACTATATGTGTAAAATGTATATACATGTCTGAGATTGATTCATTCGATTTCATACGAAATAGTTCATAATCGTGCAAAAGAATATTCAACCTAGTTTACTTAACTTCATTTGTACCTTCATAAGTAATGCAAAGCCTATCCCAAATTTTTTTTTCTGATTTATAAGTAGAAACACGCATGTAGTCTTCCGATTGCAAAGCACAAAAGAAACTATTCAAACACTTAACATTCAATTGAGCTAACTCACGTTCTTCTATAGTCCATTCAACAAAAGGTGTTTGAATTCTAATTCCTTCTACAATTCTAGTGGGTTCAGTATAACCTTCATGTACTAACATCCACATATGATAATCAAGAGATTGTAGAAAAGTAGACATGTGAGTTTTCTAAAAATCAAATGGGATATTATCAAACAAAGGTGGTCTAGTGATCGAGTAACCTTCTAAAGTATTTCAGTTTCCAAAATTAGCCATGATCGAATTTCAAAAAGTATTTTAAATAGTAGTTTTTGAAATTATCTCTGATACCACTTGAAAGTGTGAATAGATTGTCAGATCTATTACTTACGTCCCTGGGCTAACCAAGCGGGGGTGAATTGGTCCTTTTTTAAAAATTTCTCTTAGAATTTTGGAAAATTTTTAATTAAAAACTTAAGCAAATCGTATTGTACGATTTAGCTTCGTACAGTACGAACATATAATTTTTTCTGCTTTCTTCAACCATAGAAATTCAACCATAGAAAAATAAAATGCGTAAAAGTAACAATGTAGAAAAGTAAAAAGCAAGAATAGATAACACCAGAATTTATAGTGGTTCGGTCAAACACAACCTACATCCACTCCCTAGAGACTCATTCTATAGGTATTGTATTATACTCAAGTAACTCTCCTTTTGCCCCCACAGCAAGGCGGAGAAGCCTTTACAACCTCTCTTCCACCAACCCGGTGTGGCAGAGAATCGTCATCCTTTTTCACCCTCCTGGTGAAGGCAGAGAACCACACACGTCCTTTTACACCCTCCAGGTGTCGGTAGAGAACCAATCGTCCTTTTTCACCCATCAAGTAACAGCAAAGAATCGAAACCCTCTCGAACAATCCTCTTGCAAAAGTCTCTAAGGAGATTAGGAAGATGCTTGAAGTACAAATCATGAGAATCTCACTATTGGATAACCTTGTGAATCCCCTCATAATTTTTCTCTTCAAAGATCTATCAAAACTTATTCCCAAACACTCTCCCAATCACTTTCCCTTTCACTCTCAAAAAGATTTTCGCAAAAGGATTTTTCCTTCAGTCAGTTTTAAGACCCTTAAGTACTTAGGACAAGAAAAATCGTCCAAAACCTAAAAATTTCAAGTTTCACACGTGCCGATCATCCCGTACGATCTAACATCGTACTGTATGAATAGTTCAAATCACTGAACAATTCGTGCCGTACGATCCCATACGAACAATGATTCGTCCCGTACGATCCAGTACGAACCTAACTCAGAGCCGCTCGTACCTCAAAATCTTCTGTACGGAACTCTATTTCGTACTGTACAAATAGTTTAAAAATTGAACGATTCATCCCGTACGATCCAGTACGAATCTAACTCAGAGCCGTTCGTACCTCAAAATCTCCTGTATGAACTCTATTTCGTACTGTACAAACTGAACTTAGAAAAAATTTCAAGATAGGTTCGTTGTGGAGGGCATATAATACAGATCATCTAGTATGATCCAATATCGTACTGTACGATTAGTTTAAAAATTAAAATTTCACTCTCCTGTTGTACGTGTGTATAGTTATCTAACTTACAATCACACTCTCTTAGACTCAAGAAAATAAAAAAAAATATAAACTTCATTTTCAGTAAACATTAATAAATGAACTTGAAGTCTTTAGTAATCTGGAATGTGAATTTCCTGAAAAATATGTTAGTACACACAACAAAAGAAATTCTAATATTTATTAGGAGAAGAATAAAATAAACAATAAGCTTTTGTAATCATCAAAAATAACTTGTATCAGAATTCACTTAAACGAACGGATTTACACAAATCATAACACTCTAGAACTTGGTTTTTGGAGACTATCTTATATTTAATCTTTTAAAGCTATAATTATACATAGAATTTGAAGAAAGAGAAAAAAAGAGGAATATTTGGGCAAAAGGCGAGAAGAAGAGGAGAAAGCCTAAAGAGTTCTTGAAGGTGCTTTTAGAAGCAAAATACTTCAGGCTTTTTGGTGCTTGTGAGGTAAGAGTCTTATACTTACTCTAGAATTTATCTCTTTCCTCTTGTATTTGGCTTCAAGTTAAGATACACTAAAGAATGAATTCAATTATTATTGTAAGTCTTATGAACAAAGTTTACTCATATGATGAAATATTCTTTGCATTAAAAATTTATTATCCATACATGAACTTTCATCAATTTTTTTGAACAAAATCTTGTGTTTCATGAAAACATAACATTATTCTCGATATTTTTTACAATACTATTAACGTATGGGATTAATGCTCCAACATGAATTGGTGATTAACAAGAAGATAATTATATTGATAATATGAAGAGAGGAGATTAAAAAATTTTGAGAAGTATACTTCCATATTCTTGATCTCTCTATCAAATGGAAAGCTATGTGGTTTGAAGGGAGCCTAAAAGTCTTAACAAAAGTGAAAAGTTACAATTGGACAAGCTTAAATTATATGATGAGTAACTCGAGACTTACTCAATAATATCGGATATTACTTGCTCAAGTTAAGGTTATTTAATCAACTTAGCCGCATCACTACTCCACTTAACTAATATCGAGCTTGACCTCAAATAGTTGCAAGAGAAACATCATCATAACTAAGTTTATATATCACCACAAAAGCCTCCAAGCATAGGTTGTTAAGACTCGTGTCTATTCTTGGTCTTCTTGTAGCCACAAATTTATGATTCTAATTTAGTCATGAAATAAGTGTAGATTTATAGTTCACATCGTTGATTAGATTAGAATAAATATGATAAGTGATATTATGAAGTGTTGTGAGCTAATACATTAACAATTTAAGTACACTTATAAAAGGATCCAAACTATCGTATGATATACTCAAAAGTCATGTTGGAATCATTATAGCCAACACTTCTTTGAGCTATAACAATTGATGTCCTATCCAAAGTTATAAACCAGAATGCTCAGACCAAATGAATCGGATCAAGAACATTGATCAAACATAGCGAACCCACTAATTTTGGTTGAGCATCCTTATGCAAACTAGTCGGGTTAGTTAAGGGCTAACTCAACCAACTCACTAGCAGGCTTAATTAATCTTCATTTTATGTTGGTTCATTACTC
The DNA here is from genome assembly GCA_019925795.1 of Dendrobium chrysotoxum. Classification (NCBI taxonomy): domain Eukaryota; kingdom Viridiplantae; phylum Streptophyta; class Magnoliopsida; order Asparagales; family Orchidaceae; genus Dendrobium; species Dendrobium chrysotoxum. The sequence continues at coordinate 44,142,270 of CM034306.1, read as the reverse complement.
TATTCTTTTTTGTACCAAGTATAAATCAGTCAATTTATGGAAATCTATTCTATTATTGGCAAATTTGTTGATTAAGAATCATATTATGTATTAAATGGAAGCTGAAAATTGGACAAAAAGAACAAATTTTCATTTATTTAATTTTCTTCAACTTGCAATGCATCTAGATTTATATGCTTTATGTTATCCATTACACTAATTAGAGGAAAATTCTTTTGATGTGATATTTAGATAATTGAATAAAGTTCATTATAGTATATAGATAGCCATTCTAGAAGGTTCTAGTTATTATGAGCAAATATTGCTTCCTATATACACAAATTGGCAAGATGATTATATATTTAGGCTTTATTTAGGATAAGCTGTTTCAAAAAGTAGTAAGAAAGTCATCTCAAATAAAGCCATATATCACTTTAAAATTGCTTAGATATGCTAGCAAATAATTTATATTGTTGCCAAACTCGATATTGCAATAATGATAATCATACTCCAACACTCTCCCACTCTTCATTTTAGGGGTTATTTGGTTGCCTCTAAAGAAAGTGTAAAGTAATTTAGATGCGTGAATTTTGAAAATATTAGCATTTCATTTAAAGTTAAATAAATGTAGTGCAAATTTTTGGTTCACTTGAAATTTATCATTTAGTTCATTTTTTGTGTATTTGAAATTCTTCTGATTTGGGTGAGTTTCAAATACACCGAAAATTTCATTGCAATTGTCATTATCCGCCGTCGCTCACCATCGGCCGCCATAGCCCTCCACCGTCAGTCACCAGCCACTGCCGACAACAACTGCTGACCACCACCGCTGCCACCTGCCACGAGCCACCACAGTCTTGGGTCATCCACCACTAGCCATATCTCTACCAATGTCAACCACCGATCACTATTTTTTTACTTTACATTGCATTCATTTTATTTTAAACCAAACAAAAAAAACTTATCCAAACAACTCCAAAATATTCTTTTTACATTGCATTCCTTTTCAGACAACCAAATAGTCCCTTAACTTAGCCATCTCCTTGTCCTCAACCAAGTGCTTCCTTTTCTCTATCTAATTTGTACCGTTCTTCTCCTTGATCTGTGGTAGATATGGTTTCAAACTTTTTTCTTGAATTTTTTTATTATAGAAATTGAGATGTTGGAGTGTTGTAGGTCCAGGCATAGCAGATTTTTTTTTCTTGCTCTTGATTCTTACATCTCTATTAATTAATTTTGTATTATTTTTTGTTCTAAGAATGCTTATTCTAGAGATTGAGCATAGTATCACTACTAAAAAAAATATCTTTCACATCACTTAAAATAGGTTTTCAAAATCGTTGCATGCCCGTTGTAGTTGGTTATTGTTGCAAAGACATTTCATAGGTTTTACGATCGGCAGAAAAGGATTTAGATTTTGTGACGGTTATAACCTCCACTCTTGTACCAAATTTGTAGCCGTTAAACCGTCGCCACAAAATGTACTGATTCTTTTTAAAATGTTCTTATCAATGATATTATTTGACATGATTTATACAAACAAATAATTAGAAATTATCCATATTAGCCCATGCAATATTAGGATGAAATCACCTCAGATTTAAAATTGCAAAAATTTTACCAACATCCATTGTTTCTTACATTTGTCTGTTTGAATTGGTTGAGAAGTGACAGATGGCTAATGCAACATGTGGCAGCCATGCACACGAGGAGAATAACAAGTGTCGGCTGGTCTCTGATAGGAATGGCCACATCCTGGATGTCATCAACCATATGAACCCAGAAAAGAGTAAAGAAAGACCCGAGTAGAATCCAATCGGATTATTAATAGATGATGTTTTATGGCTAAATCTTGTACGGAAGTGAGATTATTGGCTTGCAGAGGATGATTTCTTTCAAGCAATGGATGTTTGACACATATATGACCAATATAGTTATGTGCGCAGAGCATGAAACGGTGACTAATTAGGTTTTGTTTGGGACGGCTTTCTTATTGTATGCTTTCTAAAACAGCTTTTTAGTTTAAAAATTATTGTACTAGAAAGCTGCTTTAGAAAGCCGTGAGAAAGTCGTCCCAAACGAAGCCTAAAGCAGCTTTTGTACTAAAAAGTTGCTTTAGAAAGCAACAAGAAAGTTGTCCCAGATGAAGCCTAATTTATGTTTTAAACCAAAATTCCATTATAAAATTTAGGTTTCATTTAGGACAACTTTCTTACTGCTTTATAAAATAGTTTCTTAGTACAAAATTTTTTTTAATTTTAAAATTTTGTACTCAAAAGGTGCTTCATAAAATAGTAAGAAAGCTATACCAAACAAAGCCTCAATTAAAAACAATTTCAAACTACAAATAGTAAGTTGAGTCTTAAACAAAAAAATCAAGCTAATCAAACTAGAGACAACAAAATCAAGCTAAATGCCAAAACACCTATCCTTAAAGGGATGGTTCAGTGGATACTCGAAGATGATAGTTATACATGAAGATAACAATAAAAATCTTGCCATGCAAAGAGAAATATCATAAGATCCACTTTAGTTTAAAAATCAAAGGTAATACACTAAGGATCACTTTCCTCTAGAATGTCAGACATTAGATGAATTATCATTTGTTGACCTGTATGCTGTAGCAAACAAAAAAAATTCGTTTGTGCCATACCTATTTAACACCAACGCCGACTCACACGATCGCAAAATCCCTGAAATCCCGCATTCAGACGTCCCGCATCGTGGCTTCGCACGTCAACGACTGGTCTATACACAACCCTCGCATGATCTCTGCTACGGATTCGGCCCTACGTTGCGTCGTTAAAGCCGAACGAAATGAGAGGCATTGTCCTCTTCTTCTTTCCCTCATGAGTGCTTCTTCGTGGCTGATCGACTTTGCTCCACCTACGACGTTCTCTTCCAGTTGGATCGGAAGTTAGGACATTTGATCAGAAGCAACAACGGGAGCTTCACTGGTTGTGAAGGTAACTTTCACCCTTACACGCGCCTCTCTAGCTCCTGAGTCGCTGTTCGACCTCGCCCCTTCAACGACTTTCCCTTCTTGTTCGATCGGAGGTTACGACATCTTGATCGGAAGCAACAACTTGGAGCTCGCTCGATTGAGAAGGTAACCATCCTTCTTCCTTCCGAGCACTTCTTTGGCCAAATCCTCATAAATCTTGTTGCCGAACAACCCCTTAGGGCATGATAAAGAGGGAAACCGAAGATTCAACCTAAATCGTGCTTAAATCCCGCTCTAATTATTTTCAATTTTCGTGTTTTATTAACTTAGTTACAATTGATTACATTTAATTATATTGAATTACTATTAATAGTAATTCATTATGATTAATTAAAATTAATTAAAATTAATTATTTATTTTAATTTATAATTAATTTTAAATTAAATATAATTAATTATATTTAATTTTTAATTAATTATAAAAGAAATCTAATTATTTTATAATTAATTTTAAATTAGATATAATTAATTATATATTAAATATAATTAATTAATTAGTTTCTAATTAATTATAAATTAAATCAAATTAATTTATAATTAATTTTATATTAAATGTAATTAATTATATATTAAATATAATTAATTATAATTAGTTTTTAATTAATTATAAATCAAATTTAATTAATTTATAATTAATTTTAAATTAAATAAATTAATTATATATTAAATATAATTAATTATGATTAGTTTCTAATTAGTTATAAATTAGACCTAATTAATTTGTAATTAATTTTAAATTAAATATAATTAGTTATATTAAAGAAAAAGAAATAGATGTAATTCATTATAAATTAAATGTACTTAAAAAAAAGAAGAAGAAAAGAAAGCATAAAAAAAGAAAAAAAAAAGAAAGGAAAAGAAAAGAAAAAAAAGAAAGAGAAAAAAAAAGAGAGAAAAAAAAAAGAAAGAGATGTTCTTCCCTTGCCTCAATTTACATGCCGACACTATTGTCCTTATCCCGACACCATCGCCAACGACCCCTACGCAGGTATAAAGGTACGAACCCTGTTCTCGGCGCTTGCAGCGCGACGAACAACCACCCTTGCTCGCTTTTCTTAGCACGGTGAGAGGAAGTTCGTTGCAGTGCTCGTGACAAGGCAGGTAATCTCGCTAAAGTCCTGTCCTTGGCGCTTGCAGCGCGGCGAACAACCACCCATATGCCCTTTTCTTAGCACAGTAGAGAAAGTTCGTTGCGTTACTCACGGTGAGGCAGGTAATCCACCTAAAGTCCTATTCTCGGCGTTTATGGTGCGTCAGGGAACCCCCTATGCATGCTTTTCTTAGTGTGGTGGGAGGGAACTTGCTGCGGCGCTTAAGGCGAGGCAGGCAAGCCTTGTGCGAGCTTTTCTTAGCACGGCAGGGCAAAATTTTAAGTACCCATATGCGGGGAAATCACTATGCGTTTTAAACAGGTTCCTCTGAAGACTTATGCATGCCTTTTTTGGTGTGGTGGGATTGAATACTACGGTTGCGGTGTCCCCCAAACACCGACCATGCACGCCTTTCTTGATGTGGCGGGCAGGCTATGACTCATCGTATTCCCCCCAAATAGGGGATACGGGATGCTGCCGAAATTTAGACTGAAGTATACAGAACTTGAACAATAGAAAGACTTTACTTGAGCAGCAATATAGAGGACTTATACTTGAACAGAAATGTATAAAACTTGAACCAAATCTGTAGAGGACTTATACGAACGACAAGGAACTGAACCTGAACTGAATAAACAGGGGACTTGAACTGAACAAACAGGAGAGTTGAACAGAATAACAGGGAGCAGAACCCTAAATACTAAAATGTACAATAATAATCAAAATGCAAAAAATAAGTGATAAAATTGATTATTCAAACAAACATCAAATCAATAGTAGGGGACTCGTGACGAATAGGACCTCGATGTATACAGACCATTAGTGATAATTAACTCACAATAATTACAAAATAAATATCAACCGTCAATGTCTGAATGCATGAACACATAATAAATAATGTTAGTTGATATATAATGGAGGTAGCGGACTTCTGTAATAGTCTTTACGAGGTCAAATGCACTGTATTTGCAAGCAAAAGCAGTGAACTACATAATACATGAGTACCTCCCACATACATTAATGAAGGCCCTGATATAAACAATGAAGCATGTACATTGAAAAGGCAACACCAGCAACTAATAGTGGAAGACCCGTCGCTGTAAATAAGTACAATTAATGACCACCTGAGATTGGTGAAAGGTGGATATGATATAGGAACAATGGTTCTTCTACGAACACTACTAGGAGATCGTATTGAATATGACTAGTCCCCATAAATAAACATGATCCATTTGTGGATAACAACAGCAGGTACATTGTGATCAGGGAAAATCCCTGTGGACACAAAAGTATATAAGAGCATGTGACATACGAGCATTGATTGACTCCTCGAAGAGAACCCTTGTGTGATGAGGGAACCCTTCTTTCTGGCAAAAATAGTAGAGATGTTTGAGCAAATTCGAGCTAAACTTCCTGGTGTTCTAAAGTTTCTTCTTTGCCTTTTGTCAGAGAGAAAATATCTCTGACATCTATAGGCTTGGAAGTGCAAATGATCTTCAAAGTTTGGCATTACAATACGATATACCATGTACACTGATAGTGCTACGGTACCGCCTCTGCCAATACTATTCAACCAAATAATACAAATACCCACTAATTTCTTGGACAAAATCCTCCCATAAGAAGGGTACCTCCCATAAAAGTGGAAGAGATGTTTGAGCAAATTCGAACTAAACTTCCTGGTGTTCCAAAATTTCTCTTTGGTCCTATACTTGGGAAGAAAACAGTTCTAATATCCATGAATATTGGAAATGACAAGTGCTCTCAGATACATCTATTCATTTTGGAGGCCAATTATTTGGTTACGGAGGTTACATCTCGTAAAGGTCTACTACACTATAGGTCTTAGAAAGAGTTCTTTTCAAGACAACAGTAGCTGGTTTCAAGATATAGGGCATCAATAAGGACGCAGTCATCCAAGGTTGAAATGATTGATTTCTTATTTAAGCCAACAATAGACAATGATGATGATGGCATAATAAAAGAGTCGCTTATTGATTCCTATACGAGCCCTAAAAAGATCTCCCGGTGAATGATAAAAGGGAAGCCTACATCAAAACAATGAGGTATCTCGTGGTAATCAGGTGACAACGCTACGATTCACTTGTAAGAAAAAGTAGAGAACCGGTAGTAAAGATCATGGGTCACTAAAGCATGATGCTACGCCACCGGATCTGCAACCTTCATACAAGCAGATAGAAGGCGTCAACAAAGCCCGAAATAAAATCCCACGTATGCAGCAACAATAGTTTCCTATGCAGTCAGACACCCTTTCGCATCGCATACAAACATTTTAAAATACCCTCGCACATGCACTGTAATATGTATGCACATAGGTACACAAAAGGGGATGTATAATTCACCCGTATGAGCCCCCGTGAGCGTGTTATGAGTACACATGTGACGTCTAGAGATACTGCACGGGTTAATAAATAAACCTGAGTTCGAGCCCGATCCTCTTGTACGAGTACATAGAAGTCGATACGGCTCGAACTATTGAATAAATATTCAGTCACGGTGATGACCAAAATAGTTATTTTATAGTTCATATTAGGCCTCCAAAGCCTAATAAATGAATGATTCATCGCCGAAGACATAAAGCCTATGAAATTCGATTCTCTATTGACAGCTTGACAGAGTCGACAAGGTTCAAACAATAAATGGAATGCCCTATACACCCTAATAATGGCCGAGTTGAATGTAGATCTCAAACGGAGGGGTTAATTCTAAATATTTTATATGCTTCCCAAATGCCCTCAAACACCCATAAAATTTAAAACTCCAAAAATCTCAAAGTCAAAGACATTTAAAATTAAAAATTAAATCATCAAATACTTAAAGCAAATACACATCCATCATCCGTAAAAGTTTATCGAGGTGGACAAATCTGAAAGTTACTCTAGCTCATAAGGAGCTAATGTCTAGTCGTGAATATCACTAGGATCCATTCTCAATCTATCTTTTGCCAGTAAGAATGTGGCACGTGTCATCTAACCGGTGTTTTCGTCGTCAAGTGGCACCACACCTACGATTTTGCTGCCAAATGGCACCGTAAGTAAACAGTTATAACCGGGACCCTCTGAACCAGGTGGTCCGCTATCAAATGGCACCATTAAATTACGATTATGGTTAGCGCCCGTATGCTCCCCAATGGCGTCAAATTATTGAGCAATGAATTAATAAGATATAATCGATAGGGCACAAAGCCCTCTGTTAGCTAAGGTGGATTCAAATTTGTCCCCTTAGACAAGCATTCACCCCAAGTTTACAAGGTACCTTTAGACGAAGCAACCTATGGCTGCTGACAAGGATCCTTCTGTCAGGTTGTGTCGACTATCTCCTCTGACTAAGTAGACCAGGGACCACGATGGCCCGGGACGACGGAACCATGGGAACTTGATCGGGTCCATCATCACTCCCCCTACCATTCGCTTTAAGTACAGATGGTGAAATTTTCTAATTTTAAATATCAAACATTTAAACATCCAAACCCAAGCCCATTCTGCTACTATATGCCATATATCATGTAACTATGGATACAGTGTATTCACTCTAAGACTAGCCTTAATCAAAAGTTCTCTCTCATGACCAGGAGGGGTAATTAACTATAGGGGCTTGTGCCTATAGGAAACCAGAACTCAGATCATAAAGTCCTCATAAAATGAGGGTGAAATCTCTGGGTAGTGTCTTATCTACAATCTCAATATGCCTTCCTAAAATTTTTCCCAGAACTTAATCAGTTAAAACTCCCCCCAACAACAGAAAGCAAAAGCGGCAGGGAGGCCGGGGCACGAATTTTTGGAGCCCACATCATTCTCTGCCTGCAAATAGTATGAAGGCTATAAGAAGTTAATTATCAAATAATATATATTAAAATTAGAACTTAAATTTTTTACGTACCATTTGTGAGCTTCCTGTTGGTGGGTGATTCAACTGAAATTGTTGAATAAATTCTCATCTTAACTCACAATGAACTGACCTCCTCTTTGAGATTTGCTATCTGACCAAAATTGCTTCCGCTATCCCCGTCGACTTCAGTGGCACTATTAGGAAAGTATCGGGTTGGAAAGACACCAAACCCTTACATTAGAAATCTACCAGGGTGTTCAGATCCCATAACCATACTAAAAATAGCCTCCACATTGCCATCCTCAAGTGTAAGCCCTTCCTCAGTAAGAAGGTCTCGAGCTTATATCTATCTTTGGAAAGCATCGATTAATACCTCTAATAACATATCAAAAGATCGTGAAGCACAAGAATATAAACACTTCAAATGAAATAAGTGTATAATGAAAGATAGCTTTGAGAATGACTTACACCTAGGGTATAACTCTGCTTCTGCATTGTATTAATTTTTCAAAATTTTCACCATCATCATTTGGTCGATTTGCATTGACCTCATTCAATTCATTCACTATATTTGGACAAAAAGTGTTCATTAATAATCCATCTATATCATCTATATTTATATGTTTATCATGAACTATTTTAACATCTAAATTGGATATAACAAAAAATGAGTCATTCATTACAATGTCACCTAAATTGGATGTTCTTTTTGCTAGCATCTTCTGAACTTGAAAACTTCATTGCTTTGTTTCGTTAAATCTCTAATCGAGTCAACAAGATTATTGAATATTTAGTTATATGTATACGAAGCTAATGTTGGGTGGAAGCGATTGATTTGAATTGAATTTGCCCCTAGGTATTTATTTTCTTTGTTATGGAAAATTATTTTTTATGTTGGTTAAGTTGCGGAGCTTAATTTTTTTACTAGGAAGAAAATATGATACAAACATTTAAGCATGCATGGGTGTTCGAGATTTTTTTTAATTTAATTAACTATTTCTTTATTTCTGCAAGCAAACAGGCCAATATTTTTTCAATTTTTTTGCTGAGTAGAGCTTTTTCAAATTCAATATTATAACTATTTCTCATATTACGAAACAGTTTTGCAAAAGCTTTCAGAAGCAACGGTTGCAAAAAGGATTTCATGAAACTAACTATTATTTCCTCAATTATGTTAAGCAATAAGATAGAAAAAATTTCTCTTTATGGGTAATTATTAGAACTTAAAAAGGTTTCACAACCTATCAAATGCAGACAACTTGGACAACAAGCCAAAACTTATGAAGAAGGATGAGGGGATTGTTCTTAATAGATATGGTTTTGGAGTGAGCTCATTAACATTGTGTAAGAACATGACTAAGCAATGTGAAAATGGTGAAGACAACTTTGAATTTAATAAAACAAGATGCATTTTATACAAAACTTATTTAATCTAAAGATGGCTGAAAGGGTTTCAGTGGTACCGTTGCAGTCTTGATCGAGTTAGGGTAAGGAAGGCACAGTGAGAGGGCGGATGTGGGGTATACGTGACGGACAGTCGGCCATCTCTCTTAGGAGCTCGATGGAAGAAGAGGAGCTACTTTTCGCATGAGCTAGGGCACGGGAGGATGGATCGGGCTTGCTTGTTGATGCATTGGCGTACACACTTGATCGATGAAGAGGAGTTGGTCGCAGCTTTTGTGTGAGCTTGGGTACGGTAGAGGGAGTTGGGCCTAGGACAGTACGGGATCGGGAGAGGGAGCCGGGATTCGCACAAGCTAGGGCACAAGATATCACACGGCTAGGAGTTTTTTTTCAAGAATGTGATGGTTTAAACCAAAATAAAAGCGGCAGATTAAACGGCCATTGAATAGACTCTACGCCGGCGCTTTTTAGAATGCCACATTGAACTGATGTGAAAAATGTTAATTTTTCGTAGTGTATGTATGATATGTAGGTTACTTGTGAATTTTGCTGGACTGAACTATAGCCTAATGTTATGCTCTTTACAATATGAAGGTGCAATTCAGTTGCTATCACTCATTATCTTGACACAAATTACTTGTTTTGCAACCATTTCAGATGATAAAAAAAATTCTAGTTTTGATAAAAATACTAAAATAGGAGGCTAATTTGTTTTAAGTTACTACTTCTAAAGAAGTTCTAGGTTTTAATCTAGCTCTCCAAGATTATATCTCTTATAATTTCAAAGATAACTTAAAACTCGAAAAAATACTAAATAATCTTGAGGAATACATTAGAATTAGTGATTATATTTGTTGAATAAATATTGATTATAGATCTTCTGATTATTCTTAAAGTTAATCACAGTAATAAAATGGTCAACATGAGATAATAGAATAAATGAATGACTATTTTCTTAAAACAAGAATGTCTAATGGCCATAATTCTATTGTAGAATTATGTAGTCCTTAATACCAAATCAATTTTTTAATTATATTTGATAACCTTCGATATAAAAGTACTTTTTTTTTAATTGTCTAATTAGTTTCTTAGTGAGATATGCCATATTCAAGTTAATAGTTGGATGACTAGTGGACCATTAAATCATAAAAAAATTACATGGAAAATAAAATAAATAAAATAAAAAATTATTATAAATGATTCATTAATTTTTTCAGAATTTAATTCTAGGAGTGCCTATAAGAAAAATTTCGCTAGCATGCTAATTGATTAGTTACCGGCGAGAAAACTCTCTCAATATAATGTTAATATTTTAATATATATTATATTCACTTACCAGTCTTTTATCTCATTTAGGCTTCATTTAGATAGCTTTCTTACTGTTTTATAAAATTATTTTTTAATACAAAAATTTTTAGCTCAAAAAATTTTTATATTAAAAAGCTATTTTAAAAAATAATAAGAAAATTGTTCTAAACGAAACTTTAAATTTTACTAGTTAATTTTTGTACATTAATATTTTGAAGGTGTGAGATTTTGAACGGAAGGAAGAAAGCTTCTAAAGTGGAGAAGTGATGTAATTAACAAGAATTTATTAGTATGCTTTTTTTTGAGATTGACAATCTATCAGTGTTGTAGATGACAAAGGCTTCGTTCGGAATGATTTTTTTGCTGCTTCTTAAAGCAACTTTGTAGAACAAAAATTAAACTAGAAACCTGCTTTAAAAAGCAGCAAGAAAGCCGTACAAAGTGATGTAATCAGAATGAAAGTGTAAAGTTTATAAAATAAATTTTTTATGCCTAAATTACATGTTTAATTTGTTTCCTATTTTTATTATCTTACTTCACATCATTTTTATTAAATACACATTATAAAATTCATTTTAATGATATTCTACTAGAATTATTGTTGCGGACTCAAATATACGCGGCGATAGATTTTAATTTTCCGTCTCAGCGTTGTACGTATATCCAGCACACAAACAGAATTGAAATAGTAACACCAGAATTTTTACGTGGAAAACCCTGGAAAGGGAAAAACCCACGGGGCCACGACCAGTTGAAAGAGTTCCACTAGTGTTGTTTGAAATACACGAGGCTGATTCGTCCTTTAAATTCAGGACGATCAGATTACAATGAGTATCAGTTACAAGGCCAAGCAGAGTTCCGACGTCACTCGGGTGTCGAGCAGAATTCCGGCGTCACTTGGAAAGAAGTCTAGCGTCACTCGGGCGTTGGGTAGAATTCTGGCGTCGGGCAGAATTCCGATGTTGCTCCCGTGTCGGACAGAGCTCCGGCGTCCCTCGGGCGCCCGGTGGTGCTTCGGTGGTGTTCCGACGGAGTTCCGGTGGTGTTCCGGCGGTGGTCGAGGAGGAGCTGTTCCCTCCTAGACTTCTCTTCTCTTCTTCTTCTCTTCCTTCTCTTCTTCTCTTCTTGGCTTGGGTCCCCTCTTAAGAGAAATGAGGGGCTATTTATAGTTTTTCTGGAGTGGCATAGCCCATAAATATGTGAGGGATCAGGGGCAAATAGGGAGTGATCCGAATGAACGGCTCATATTGAATCCCTTGATCATGAGCCGTTTATTGAGCATCTTAAGGTCTTAATGGTATCAGAATTCTGCGATCTTGGGCTCGTTGGATTCGTCTCATCGAGCCGCTCGATTCGACTATAAGCTTGTCAAAATCGGAGGCCGTTTGGTAACTCAAATTGCTGTTCGATGCTTCCAACAGCACTTCGGGTACTTGATTTGGACTCGTTCGGGCTCGGATTGAGTAGAATTTGGTGTTGTTGGATTCGTATTTCCGAGACGCTCAGTTCGACTATAAGCTTGCTAAAATCGGAGTTTAAATGGTCTACGAATTAATTTTTGAAGTTTCCAACTTGAGTTTTTCCTCGAGATTCGTGCCCGATCAAGATAATTTTTCGATGATGTATCAGTTGTCCCCCTATTTTTGGACGTCAAAGCTCCAGGAGTCCAAAAATATATGTGTCGACTTTTCACTTTGACAAAATCGCAAAAATTTGCGTTCCAAAAATTAAATGTTTGCTCGAACTTGATCACAGAGGCCCTGTTGAGCTCCGAAAGTGTCAAAATTGAGTCCGGAACGTCGAAAAACGTGTCCGGGGATCCCAAAAAAGTTGAATTTGGACCGTCCGGGCCCAAAATCGGAGCCCGGTAACGCGTAGGCGGCCGACCGGCCGGCCGGCTGCCGGCGGCGCCGCCGGCGCGGCAGTTGCTGCCCCCCCATTATTATTATTATTATTATTATTAAAAAACGTGGGGCCCACATGGATTTTCCAAACTCAAAAAATTCCGAAAAAATCCCAAAAAATTCCGAAAAAAATCCGAAAAATTAAGAGAAATTCGAACATTCTTCTAGAAGCCTCCTCCCTCCAATTTTCAAACATTTCTCCCTCTTTTTTCAATTTTTCCGTCTCTTTCTCTCCCTTTTTCATCCTATAAATACACCCCTTGGGGTAGGGGACAAAATGCTCCTTTCTTCCTCCTCTCCTGGCCTTCTAGCTTTTGGCATTCTGAGGCTTTACGCCGTTTTTAAGTAGGTGACTTTCCCTACTTGATTCGGCGCCCCTCCTTTTACGCAGAAGTTAGCGGCTTCTTCTCTTTTTTCTCTCATTCTGACTTTCTAACAGTTGAAGCATTCCGTTGTTATTCAGTAGGTGACTTTCCCTACTTGAGACAACGCCCCTCCTCTTGTACAGGAGTTAGAAATTTCTCTCTTCTCCCCTCTAGCTTCTGGCATTTTGAGGCATTCCGTCGTTTTTGAGTAGGTGACTTTCCCCACTCGACTCGGCGCCCCTCTCTTTGCGCAGAAGTTAGCCGCGTCTCCTTTTTAGGAAGGGAAGCGAAATGGGAGTTTGAATTTCTCTCCTTTAAGAGATCATGTGGAGGTGAGATGTTAGTTGGAGGGAGTCTGAAGATGGTCGGAAGTCAGACGTCGGGAAGAAGTTCAGCATCAGGTAGAAGTCCGACGAGGGTCCGACGATGGGTAGAAGTCAGGTGTCGGGTAGAAGTACGGTGTCGGGCAGAAGTCCGACGAAAATCCCGGGTAAAATTCCAACGAAAGTCCGGTGACGGGCAAAGACCCAGCAACGGGAAGAAGCTCGTCGTCGGGCAGAAGTCCGACGAAAGTCCCTCGACGGGCATAAGTACAACGTCGGGTAGAGATTCGGCGTTGGGTAGAAGCCCGACAAACATCCGACGAAGTCCCACGACGGGTAGAATTTTGGTGTCGGGTAAAAGCCTGACAAACATCCGACGACGTCCCACGACGGGTAGAATTTTGGTGTCGGGTAGAAGCCCGACAAACATCCGACGACAGGCAGAAGTCCGACGTCGGGAATAAGTACGGCGTCGGGTAGAACTCCGACGAAAATTCGTCAGCGGGCAGAAGTTCCACGACGGGCAAAAATCCAACAATGGGAGGAAGCTCGACTTCGGGCAGAAGTCAGATGAAAGTCCCGGGAAGAAGTCCAGCAACAGAAGGAAGCTCGGCGTCAGGTAAAAGTCCGACGGAAGTCCTAAAACGGGCAGAACTTCAGCAACAGGAGGAAGCTCAGCATCGAATAGAATTTCGATGTTATTTTAACGGAATTTTTTCGATGATGAACGATCGGGTGGAAGTCTGTTAGTAGTCAACGACCAAGTGGGGAGCAGAAGGAGAGAGTTCAAGGGTGCTGCTATCAATAGTTGAACGAGAAGCCGATGATGGTTCACGATCGAGCAAGAATCCGATGATGGTTGAGATGAAGTAGAGGACCGCCGACAGATATCCTACAAAGGGCCGATGATGGTGGGTGTCCAGTGGCATTGTGTTAAGGCAATATTCATTCATACTGAAGTGTGCCAACATCAGATATTACTGAATCAAGGGGCTGAAGTAGTGTGACATGCCAACATTCTGGCAATATACTAACACTATCAACTGAGTGGAGGTCTGATGATGATCCAGTTATGTCCTTTCTTTGAAGGAGCAGTTGTAGGAGATGCTTACATGCAATAAGGGAGAAGTCACTTAAATCCACTAAGGATATTTGACTGTGTTAAAGTTGCTTGTTGCTTGATGATACTAGCTTGTATGAATGTCACCAGTGTACCTTTTACTTTTAAATTCTTGCAAAGGTGAACTAGATGTACAATCTTTTGTAATATAACTTCAATAATATTTATATGATGTTGAAAACCTGCTTTTGCATCTTTGAAACATGAGTTGATATATTGTGCAACATGCTCTTTCGAAGATTTTTTGCCCGCCAAGAATCTCTGTAGAAGATGTCCAGAGAATCCATCAAGAATATATGACCTATCCGAAGTTGTATGTTGGAGCCTTTGCTCGACGACGTTAACATGTATGGAGGAGGTCAGAAAAATCCACCAAGGATGTGAGACCTTTTCGAGGTTGTATGTCGTAGCCTTTGCTCGACGACGTTAACCTGTATGGAAGAGGTCAAAAGAATCCACCAAGAATGTGAGACCTATCCGAGGTTGTATGTCGGAGCCTTTGCTCGATGACATTAACCTGTGTGGAAGAGGTCAGATCGAATCCCCCTGGGATTGATCATCCAGTGATTGAGACAAAGATTGTGTATTTCTCGAATCAAGGATAAAGAGACTATATTTGTCAGTAGCTTTTCATTGTCATTTATATTCTTTTTAAAGAAAGAGACAATATCAGAACTGGACGAACAACACATTATATTACTGTAAGACAATACAATAGATCCCTAGTGTGACTTAGGGATACACAAGTTACACTGTAATCAATATATAAGATATACGTACAAGGACAACATAATGTTTAACTTTGAAGAAAATATTAGGGATATCAAAGTGACACCCTATTTAACACGATGAGATAAGACAAGTAGTATTACTAATACAACTACACAAAGTGCATGGTCATTCAATCTCGCCAACCATTTGAATATTATTCAACTGTTGTCTTTGTTGTTGTTGATTTTGCCCCGTAGTTGGACCAGTTTCATCTCGAGCAGGTGAGTTTTGGATGAATTGTCGAAGATATCCTTGTCGGATCAACCTCTCGATCTCATCCTTGAGTTGCTTGCAGGCTTCAGTAGTGTGTCCACGACTACAATGGAAATAGCAATATTGCTCCTGGTTCCCAACATTTGGCTTCAAAGAATTAGGCCACTTGATATTTTCTTTATCTCGAATGGCCATTAGTATGTTGGTTCGAGTTGCATTGAGAGGCGTATACTCTTTTTCATGTCGGAACTCGCGTTGTGGTACTGGGGGTCTAGGAGATGAATTTTTCTTTCGTTGCGAAAATGACTCCTCTATTGTAGGGGCGTTCTTACACTTTCCAGTTGTTTGCTCAAATTGCTTTCTATGAGCACTAATGGCTTCATCAGCAAAAATCTGAACTTCTACACGATAGATCAGGTCAGCATATGAATGAACTGTATCCCGCATGAGTGCCGAATAGAAAGGACCAGGATGAAGGCCTCCAAGGAAGACCCCTCGGAGCAGTTCTGGGTCCACTCCCGGAATCTGTCGAGCCTCGGTGGAAAACCATTGAAAATATTCTTTTAATGTTTCTCCCTCGTTCTAACGGATCCCAAAGAGATGAGAAGAATCCTTAGTAATTCTTCGGTTGGCTACGAATTGTTCGACAAATACTTTGGCCAATTTGACAAATGTGGGGATCATTCTGGCTGGAAGTGAATAGAACCATGTTCGAGCTTGTCCTTTAAGAGTGGCAAGAAAAACCTGGCAAAGGAGCACGTCTAAGGCTCGTTGAATATACATGATGGTCCTGTAATGGTCGATGTGTTCGTACGAGTCGGATGTCCCATCGTAGGATTCGATGCTTGGCAGCTTAAAGCCAGCCGGAATAGGGTGTTGAAGAATGGCTTCCGTCAGGGGTGACGACTCCTGGAAGTCCCACTGACGAAGAGGTTGCCTTACGCCTCCTGTAGGGAACTCCTCCCGGACCAATCATCATAGTTTGTGGCGTAGAGCATTGCGAGGGAACTCAGCAATGTGAGGTTAGGCTAGCTCCTCAGGGAGGTCTTGAGGAAGGCGAGATTGTCGACCTGAAGGATGGGTAGAACTTGCTGTATCAGCCAGTTCATTATCTTGATGCGACTGCGAACGCCTCCTGAGTGGAGGAAGAGGAATCTCGTCTTGAAGATGTTCGATTTGAACAGCTTCAACTCATGGTGGATCTCGAGGGAGAAGAACCTCCTCCTGAGGTGCTAGGGTCGGTTGTCGAGTCTCTCGCAAGAGTTGTAGGATCTCATTTTGAGATTCTTCCATCTTTTGAATTCTCTCTTCTAGGGAGGGTCCCGAGGTCCCTTCTCCAGGTGCGTTTTGCCCCCCGGGGTATAAAGAGGCAGATATCGGGCGTCTATGATTCATAGACTGATTCCTGGATTGATGAGAGTGAGAGCGGGAGGCTCCTATGAGGCGACTGCTACGCCTGTTGACCATCGTAGCAATACTTGAAGTTGTGGGATAAGTTTCCCACAAACGGTGCCAAACTGTTGCGGACTCAAATATACGCGGCGATAGATTTTAATTTTCTGTCTCAGCATTATACGTATATCCAGCACACAAACATAATTGAAATAGTAACACCAGAATTTTTACGTGGAAAACCCTGGAAAGGGAAAAAACCACGGGGCCACGCCCAGTTGAAAGAGTTCCACTAGTGTTGTTTGAAATACACGAGGCTGATTCGTCCTTTAAATTCAGGACGATCAGATTACAATGAGTATCAGTTACAAGGCCAAGCAGAGTTCCGACGTCACTCGGGTGTCGAGCAGAATTCTGGCGTCACTTGGAAAGAAGTCCGGCGTCACTCGGGCGTCGGGTAGAATTCTGGCGTCGGGCAGAATTCCGATGTTGCTCCCATGTCGGACAGAGCTCCGGCGTCCCTCGGGCGCCCGGTGGTGCTTCGGTGGTGTTCCGGTGGAGTTCCGGCGGTGTTCCGGCGGTGGTCGAGGAGGAGCTGTTCCCTCCTAGACTTCTCTTCTCTTCCTCTTCTCTTCCTTCTCTTCGTCTCTTCTTGGCTTGGGTCCCCTCTTAAGAGAAATGAGGGGCTATTTATAGTTTTTCTGGAGTGGCATAGCCCATAAATATGTGAGGGATCAGGGGCAAATAGGGAGTGATCCGAATGAACGGCTCATATTGAATCCCTTGATCATGAGCCATTTATTGAGCATCTTAAGGTCTTAATGGTATCAGAATTCTGCGATCTTGGGCTCGTTGGATTCATCTCATCAAGCCTCTCGATTCGACTATAAGCTTGATGGATTCATATTTCCGAGACGCTCAGTTCGACTATAAGCTTACTGAAATCGGAGTTTAAATGGTCTTCGAATTAATTTTTGAAGTTTCCAACTTGAGTTTTTCCTCGAGATTCGTGCCCGATCAAGATAATTTTTCGATGACGTATCAATTATATTTTTAATTATTATTAATATATCATTAAAAAATTATCTTGATCGAGCACAAATCTCAAGGCAAATTAACATTGAAAACTTTCAAATTTAAATTCGGGACCATATGAATTCTGATTTCAACAAGCTTATAGTCAAATTGAACGTTTCGAAAAGACGAACCCAATGAAAATAATTCGACTCAATCCGTGCCCAAATGGGTCCAAATCAAGGACCCTAACCATATTTGGATGGTTTAAACCATAAATTTGATGACCAAATTTGACATGCTTATAATCGAATCGAGTGGCTCGACGAGGCGAATCAAACAAGCCCAAGATTGTTGAATTCTGACATCATTAATATTTTTAAATACTCTATAAACGGTCCATGATCAAGGGAGTTGATATCGATCCTCCATTAGAAACACTCCAAACTTTTACTTGATCTTCTCCATATTTACTGGCCATATATCTCTAAAAAATTATAAATAACCCATCATTCTTCACATAAAGGGGGACCAAGAAATGAGGAAGACAAGGAAGGAAAGGAAAAGAAGAGAGGGGAGGAAGAAAAATCTGATATCTCTCTTACCATCAAGCTCCTCCTCGACCACCGCCAGGCCACTGATCTTTGCCAAACTACAGCCATACTTCTGCTCGACTACAGTCCTTCCAACCTCCTTCACCTGACAACGATCTTACTGACAACCGTCACCCACTGTCTACAGTCCTTCTGACCTCCTCGCTAGAAAATAGTCTTTCTGACCACCGTCGCCAATCGACTACAGTCCTTCTGACCTCCGTCGTTAGACAATAGTCTTTTTGAACACAATTGCCAGCCAACTACAGTCCTTTCGACCATCGTCACCCGACTACGGTCTTTCCAACCTCTGTTGCCCGCCGACTATGGTCTTTTCGACCGCCATCGCCCAACTACGGTCATTCCGACCACCGACATCCTACCATGGTGTTTAGGACCACTATCATCCAACTACGGTATTTTCGACCTCCGTCGCCTGCCTACTACGGTCCTTTCAACCACCGTAGCCCAACTACGATCTTTTAGACCTTCATTGTCAGACTACAATCCTTCCTACCACCGTCGTCCGATTATAGTTCTGTCGACCAAATGAATATGTCAACACTAATTCTTCAAATTCCCACCATATAATGCACTCTATATGATATATATTTGCTACATCGAGCCAAAGCCTTCTCCCTAAGAAAGGGTCTCATTTGTAATCAACTGCAAATACTACTGGATTCATTTAAATTGGGCAAAGCCTCGTAATTTTCCACCCTTTTCAGGGGGTTTTCATGTAAGACTATGGTATTTCTTATGAACGCTACACCCCTCTCTAGAGAACTGTGTTGACATTAGAACTGGGAGATTATTTGGTATGAAGAGTCATGACTGTCATATCTTTATGCAATGTCTGCTACCAACTGCCTTTAGTTATCTGCAGAATCAAATTTTAAAGCCTTTGGTCGAGCTTAGTATCTTCTTCAAAGATTTATACTCCTCAAAACTAAATGCAGAGCACCTGATTCTTATGGAGCAGCATATATCTTTTATTCTATATAAACTTGAGAAGATATTTCCTCCAGGTTTCTTTGACTTTATGGAGCATCTTCCCGTGCATTTACCATATGAAGCTAGAGTTGGTGGACCTGTTCAGTATCGGTGGATGTATCCTTTTGAGATATATTTAAATAAACTTAAGAAGACTGTTAAAAACAAAGCACATCCTGAAGGCTCAATATGCGAAGCATATTTAATGTACGAGACAATCCGGTTTTGTTCGTATTACTTTGAAATAGCCTCACAATCAAGTCATAACACTGCACCTGAAAAAATGGCTCAATCCTCAAACTTATCTATATTCAAAGAAAATGGTGAACCTTTAGGCGCTAGCACAATGCGCTATTTGATTGATAAGGAGATGCAAGTTGCCACTTTATATATCTTACTGAACTGTGATGAAGTTGAGTCATATCTCGAGTAAGTATGAATAAGCTTGCTCATAAATTTATTACTCATGAATTTAATCTAAATCTTAATATATATTTACAGGAGTTTTATTAATGGTTTGAACACAACAGAACAAGTAGAAGTACAAAAGATAGTGGAAATAGAATTCCCTATTTGGTTTAAAAATACGGTACATATTATGATTATTTATTTCAATTAATGTCTTTAACTAGTTAATTATTTTACTAATGACATTTCACCTATTGATTAGGTGCACACTCAAGGTAGTATTTTGCAAAATAATGGGCTACTTGATCTAGCTTGGGGACCAAATAGAGCTGTGAAGTGTTATCAAAATTTTTTAGTTAATGGTTACAAATTTCAAATAAAGTTTTGGTGTGAAGATAGGAAAACAGAGAATTATGGTGTATGTGTAAGAGGGAATACCCATACAGGTGATGATTCTGAGTATTATGGGGTATTACAAGAAATAATACAGTTGGAATATCCTGGACGTGGTAACAATGTGTATCTATTCAACTGTGAGTGGTTTAATCCAGTACTGAATAGAGGTACAAGAGTACATCCAGTTTATGGTATAATAGAAGTTACGCGGGGTAGGAGATATTCAAAGTTTGATCCATTCATCATTGCTAGTCAGGCAAGCCAAGTCTACTTTGCTAATTACCCGAGTAGAGTACGAGGCAAACAAGATTGGCTCGTAGTTATGAAGACCAAACCTAGGGGAGTTATTGAGAAGACTACTTCAATACCACTAGCACATCAGGAAGAGTTTATGTCAAACATGAAAGATCTTGCTTATGATGTAGACTATCAAATTACAACTACTGAGAGTGAGTTGCAGTTAGAGGAAGTAGATTTAAATCTAGAGAACATTCATGACGAATCTGATAGTGGTACAGAAGTTTCATCGTATGAAAGTGAATCATCATAAGGTATATAATTTTTTGTTGTACTTGTATTTATTTAATTACTACTTTATGTTTAATTAAAATTTTGGTGTGCTTGCATTTATTTAATTATTGTTGCTAATATTTCTTAAATTTTTATGCAGATGACTTCAGGTGATGACCGTCAGAGAGGAATGATAAAGAATATATTTGGTAGGCGCAAGAAGGTTATAGTTGGCGGCTCATCCAGCAGGCTTGTACGTACTGAGAGCACCTCTTCATCTCAGCCTGCTACCCAGAGTCAGCCTAGCTCGCCTTTACCTACTCCTGGAGCTAGTAGCCCACAGACGTTCTACTCACCAGACCCACGCTTACCATCCCCTGATGTCACACAGAGTACTCCTTTCTACCCCTACTTCCCACACCCACCTCCTCATAGTGGCCCTCTTCCATATCCATATCCATATCCATATGCACCATACGTCCACCACCACATCAGACCACTACAGCACCACCTCAGCCCGCAACAGGTGGACCTTCCACCCCAGCTGCACCAGAGCAGGCGACAGAGAGTCGCATGTTGATTGAACCTGAGGGTGACACGTATGTATTAATTATATTTCAGCTATGCAAATAAAATTGATTTAATTTTTTTGACAACTAACATATTTCTTTCAGGTTTCATCCGTCAAAGCAGCCAATACATAAAATACGGGACATAATCCGGAGCAAATACGATGCTCCTTATCTTTCTTGGCAGAAAGTCCCAAAGGAAGTACGGAATATGTGGTTCAGAGAGTTTGAGGTTTGTAATTAATTTAAAATATTATGTATTATATATTTTATTTACATAAGTTAACAAAAATATATATTCTTTATTATATGTTTTTAAATGCATAAAGATATTTGTTGGCTGCCACAACATAATGATAGAATTAGAAAGCATTTTGAGAAGCGTGGCTCGAATCACATGCGAGACATGTTTACAGATCTCAGAAAGTCAGGCCAGCGACCACTTTGGATGGCTGAGAGTGTATGTGCAGAGTTGAGCGCTGCTTGGAGTAGCCCAGACTATAGCAGGAAGAGGGATCAAAATAGACAGAACAGAGCTTCTGATGTTGGGGGCTTGGGAAGTTCCCTTCATATCGGGGGTTCTGTTCCACATACTGAGCATAGAAGACGTTTGGTAAGAAATTTTAAAATCTTTTAATAATTTTCTTTAATAAGAAAACTAATATATATATGTTACAGAAAGCGGTGTTGGGTAGAGAACCTACTCCTGTTGAATTACATAGTCATACCCACAAGCGACAGGAGGACCAGCGATGGGTTGACGAGCGTGCGAGGAAAGCTTTTGTAAGTATATAAGTTTAATTTTTGTAATGTTATCTAAAAATTGCTTAATTCTTTATTCACTTTCATAGGAGGAGTATATACGGATTCGAGAGAGCCAGACTGCAGCAGGTAAAGGTTCTTCTGGCGGATCAACTAAATATTCTGACTACCGCACTTGGTCGTAAGCGGTAGGAGGAATGCACCACGGTAGAGTGTACGGGTTAGGGTCGCAGGCTTATGCATATGAAGGGCAGGCATCTAGTGGCTGCAGTTTTTCATCTAGTACCAGGAGTCTTTGTATACCCAGCAGATAACTGCCCTTACAGCTGAGCTAGAACAGGTACGGAAAGCCCAAGCTGATTGGCAGATGCAAATGCAGCAGCAGATGGAGATACAGTGGCAGATGCAAATTTAACAAACTCAAATGTTAGAAGAAATGCAAAGGATGAGGGAGCAGATGAGCAGTGGGAAGAGTACAACAGCTGAGGAGGAAACAGATTCAGACTAGATATTTTTTATTCATTTTACGGATGTGGACATTTATATTTGTGTTTTGGACATATTTTGTAATATAATTGTGGATATTTGAATCTGTTGAGTATGTGTTTTGAACATTGTTACATTGTTTATATAGTGTATTGTCTATTGTGTTGTGGATATTGTTGTGTATATCTGTTTTGTATATGTTTTATTTGCAGGTTATGGAAATCCAATTTTAAAGGGAAGAAGGTTTTTTTTTTGTCGATGCTACAGGTTTCCGGCGGATTATCCGCCGGAAATGGTGCCGGTAATATGATATATCGAACTTTTCGGTGGATTATACGCCGTAAATTTCTGGCGCTTAGTCCGCCGGAAAGTCCGACGGTAATAGTAACGTCGGTTTGTTGCGGTGTATAATCCGCCGGTATTACCGACGGATATTTCCGCCGGCAATACCGGCGGATCATACGCCGGAAACTAATAACATAATAACGTCATTTTTTTGTTATTTTTTCGTCGAAAATACGCCGAAAAATCTGCCAGAAATATTACCGACGGATTATATCCGTCAGTAATATATTTCCGACGCGCGAATTACTGTCGCATAGATTTCTGTCGGAAATCCGCCGGAAACCTTATATTTTCGACGGATTTTTATTGTTACCGACGGATTTTGTCCGCCGGTAACAATGAGTTTTCTGTAGTGTCTTTTATCTGATTGTGTGCTGGACCTTCGTACAAAGCTAGGATATTAAACTTTATATTTCTCTACCGCTGCGAATGTTCTAGTTTACAATAATAATAATAATAATAATAATAATTATTATTATTATTTGATTAACTCATACTTAAAATGAGCCATCATGAAATTGAACCAATTTGACTCAACTGAGCTCGAACTCAGCTACTATCAATCCAATACAAACAATATGATTTCAAGTTGAGCGAGTATTGGAGATCTATCAGCCAATTAGAATTGGCAGCTTCACAATGACTTCATTAATTATTTTCATATATATATATTATAGTCATTTTTAATTATTAAATCTTTTTTTTGGACACTTAGCCCAATTAAGACAAATTCATACACACATCACATACGCAAGACTCAAATCCAATACCTCTTAGTTGATAGCTAAAGCTGTCAACCAATAAACAAAAATCAGCTACGCAAGTATTAAGGTTTCATTTAGGACAGTTTTCTTACTGTTTTCTAAAACATCTTTCTAGAACAAAAATTTTTAGTTCAAAAAATTTTGGTACTAAAAATTTGAATTAGAAAACAATAAGAAAATTGTCCCAAATGAAGTCTAAATCTTAACTTATTACCTAGAAATAGGAGTCAAACCGTTTAGCTGAGCAAACAAGGCTATCACTTTAATATTGCACTTTTTGATATAGAAATCTAAGATCCCGGTGCTTCTCTTTCTGACACTTAAGGTCTTATTATTAACCGCAGCTAATTTTTGATCCTATAGGAGAAATTTGTGGATTTAAAATTAATACTTTTTAATGAAATCTAAAAATTTGTGATGGCATAATAATAAAATATTTTATAGGCCTCATAAAATTTAAATTTATTAGCCATGAGGATTTACGAGTGCCAAACAAATTTTATGTTGAGAAAAATTGGGTGGGTACTCTGATAAAAATTTAGTAATCATTATTTTTAAATTCATAAATTTGCTTTGGGATGCATAAAATATAAATGTAATCAATTAAATTTTATATTGCATTAATTTCAAAGTAAATACAACAATTTTAAAATTCATTCTCATCATATTTTAATCATAATATCTTCAATTATTTGTTTTTTCTCATATATACATTCTTGAATGTGCACCAAAAATGAGATTGTATAATATTGTAATTTCATGTAGGAATTTACCATAGCATGAATCTTGACGTTCACTACGTTGCATGATCAGTAGCTATCATCTTGACCTAAGTGGGCCAAAAGTGCAATTAAGGTTATATTAGGGACGACTTTCTTACTGCTTTCTAAAACAGCTTTTTTATATAAGAATTTTAATTTTTGTGCTAAAAAGCTACTTTAAGAAGCGGTAAAAAAGTAGTCCCAAATGAAGCCTAAGGGTATGTTTGGGACGGCTGCAGTTGTCGGTAAAGTAGGTTGTGAAATTACTATACAGAAAGCTGCTTTTTGAAGTTACTGTACAGAAAACTGTATTTTTGGTTTGGATAGTAAAACTGTAAAACTGTTTTGCTGCAGCTGTATAAGAATAATTTATATTACTACCCTCATTATACATAAATTTAAACTATATAAACTCAAACAGTTTTTTTTGTTACTGTACAGAAATACATAATTGCATATGAGCTGAACGGATATCCAAAGAATTAGCAATGGAAAGGAAGATCCGGAAATCAAAACTTTCGGATATCATAATTGCATATGAGCATAATGAGATTATGGAACGCATATATGACAATAAATTCTATATATAGCCTGTACTGAGATGAACAGTGTAATGTAGAATTTTGATATAGAGAAATGATATTCTCCTTTACTGCATTTTCTTAATATTTGAGATAATTTTCCTGAGAAATGATATCCATATTGAATTCGTTTAGTCAGTTGGTTCTGTTATTTCACATGAATCAAAACATTTAATATTGACATAACAAAAGGGTTTGTAGTTCTATCTATATAGTCAAGATCCTGAGAAAGCATATTTTTTGTCTGGTGCACAAGTAAAATAGAATGCTTCCTCATTAATTGAGCTAACAAAATATTGATTCTTTGTCAGAAAATTCCAAAAAAATTTGTTAGTTTCTTCCACCATCTTCAGCACGCATTATACTCTGTTGCAGAGAGAAGGAATGATTTGCTAAATGCAGTGTGTACCAAACATAAAAGTTATAAGAGAGGGATGGAAACAATTTGTGGTGGATAATAATCTAAAGATTGGAGATGGATGCATTTTTGAGCTAATGAATAACAAAAAACTAAAGTTCAAAGTTCAGATTCTCAGTGGAGAATTCTCGGCTACTAAAAGTACTTGTTTTGCAGTTGGAAGTAACATTGATACTCCCATTTTCTTCCACCATTCATAACAAAGCTAGTCCCTATCGCAAACATACAAATATTATAATGGTATATAGTTCATCTTTTTTTAACCATCAAAAGTAAATATGTATAATAGAAAAGATGAAAAACTGATACTGAGAAGTTTGTGTAGATCAAATGATATCACTCTAATCTTGTAAAATATATGAACAATGCCACTAGAGACGTTTGTGTAGAAAGATGGTTTCTAATTCATTTCATTAACCAATGTAGATGTGATTTGCTCCCGTAGTTATATCATTTCCTCAGTACCTTCACCATCTTGTGCCTCATGATTTGTCACATCTCCTTCGTGATCTAATAATGATTGGCCAATTCAATACTCATACGCTTCTTGAGGTATATATGATTGATCCCTATCGCAAACATTGAATTCTCGATCATCACGAGAGGGATAATGTCGTATGTAGTTATGTAATGCCATTGTTGCCACCACTATTTTCACTTGCTTCTTGAATGGATATGTAAGCATATCACGCAATATAACCCACTTTTTTTTCCAAACACCAAATGACCTCTCAATCACACCTCGTAGTGAAGAGTAACGCTTGTTAAATGTTTCTTTTCTCCCATGTATTGATTGACTCCCTCTTTGAAAATCAGGAATATGATACTTTGTATCAGAAA
Organism: Dendrobium chrysotoxum; assembly: GCA_019925795.1. NCBI lineage: Eukaryota > Viridiplantae > Streptophyta > Magnoliopsida > Asparagales > Orchidaceae > Dendrobium > Dendrobium chrysotoxum. Next base: position 44,116,107 of record CM034306.1, on the reverse strand, counting down.
ATGGCTTCAAAAACCCTCGTTGCATTGGATACCCAGAATCCACAAAATAATATTTATCTGTGTGTAATTACATATTATTTAGTTAAAGAACAATTAAGGTGGGTGATTAGAATAGAAAAATACATACTTACTTGGTGGTGGCATAGGAAATTGATATTGTTGATTATGTATAGCAAATTTAAAAATGCGACTATCATGTGTACTACCCTCCCATCCTAACATTACAAAAATAAAATACATGTTGAAGTCACAAATTGCCATAATATTTTGCATCGTTAAACCACATCTCCCTATATAAGCCACCTTTTTAGCAGTCGAAACACGAACATCCACATGCGTTCCATCAATAACTCCTATACAATCCTAATTGAGAATAGATGATTAGATATTTCAAAAATATTTACAAATCATATAAGATCATAATAATAACATTTATTTTGATATATGACATATATCGATCATCATACAAAATCTTCCTTGGGAATTTTCAAAACTAGGATCTATAGGCTTGATAACACAATTTGATAATTTCACTAAAGCTTCCAATCCAATAGAGAAATACCTACTAATAGTCTCAGTTGAGTGTTGAAATTACTCACATGTTGACCTTATTGATTCATTATGCGATAAAATATATAAGGTGATTGTAAGTAGTTCTCTAGCTGTTGTCCTTGATGATCCATGTAGACCATATATGAACACTTTCCAAGTCATATGTATGATCTAAAAAAATTATTTGAGACATACAAAACATATTATGAAACCTCATTGGATGGCCTTGTAGTAACATTCCAATCCATCTGTCTCCTCTATACGACGAGGTCATGCACGGAGGCTTATAAATGTATGTTTCATAATACTCATTTATAAGATATATAGTTGCAATATTGGGTGACTCACTTGTATTCTCATTACATTCCATTCCTGCATACATATAACGATAAGAATTATTTTATTGTTTGTATCTAAACTTGTAATTTGTGGTAGCTAAATAAAACTTAATTTAAACAATTCAAATCTGTTGAATAACGACAAGTTTTGACTACACGACTCAGTAAGTTGCAGGTAATGACAAGCTTTAATTTAATAAGAAGAAAACAAAGTGCAGCCAATGTGGCATTGCATTAAGTTTTCCTTTTATTTGAAGCAAAAGAAATGCGAAGTAAATTTTTTTTAAAAATTGGAACATCCAATATCCTGAGCTGCGTCCACTTATGATACCCACCTGCTCCTATCGCTTGTCTTTAAAAAGCTTATGACTCGCAATGCAATCAGTGACACTATGAAGTATGTTTTTTAAGCATAGGTGAGAATCTACATATTTTTTTCTCATGGTTTCTGATTGTTGAGTTTCCTAAGTTGCATTTAGCCACTAACACAATAAATGTTGTGAATGAGGCTAAACTGGCTCACCAATCAATTTCTATTTGTAAGATAAATTTGTGACAACTGCTTTGATTTAATTTTTTTTTCATTGTCTTGCAATGCAGCATTGGCTGCTACTAGTAAAAAAACTGGCACAAAAACCTGTATTAAGCCAGGCAAGATGCAATTCATAAACCTGTAGATCTGGGCAAATTAATTTAAAATAATTATATCTAATGAATATATTGCAAATGAATTGGCCATCCTTAATAAGTGAGAAAAGATAGAATATCACAATCACTGTAATAATAATAAAAGATGTAACCAAAACTACATTAAACCAAAGCACCACAAGAAAAGAAAAGCCGAGTCATATAACAACACCCAATCAAAACCAAAAGAAAAGCAACAAAGGTAGCCTAAATTCAAATAGAAATCTCCATTTTATCTCAAACAAGTGGTAACAGACATAATTGACAGAATAGGAAAAGCCAAGTTAACAGAAATCCTAGAAAACCAATATTAATTTGAAAACATTATAATAAATAGGATACATACTTATAATTGTGTGTATAGCTAACAACTTCGAAATAGTCCAAATTCTAAATATAAATGCAAATTTGAAGACAATGTAAAGGTCTTGACTATCATATGTATTTGTAGATACAAACTTATAGAAAAACACTACAAAGTTCTTGACTATAATGATCCTATGAAACTATGTTGTTGTTGTATCATGATTTTCTTAGCAGTAACGAAGATAATGAACTCTTCAATCTCACCAAATTGCCATAAAAATTTCTCGCTTAATTAGATCCTCAAGAAGCTTTGTGGAGAACAAATAAAGTGACATGTCTTCAAATGCTTCTATTGTTTGTTCAAGGACTTTAATGAAAACAGAAAACAAAGGTGAGTCAATTATTGGTTGTGATGCATTAGTTTCAGAGTTGATGTTTGTACATGAATTGATAAGTTGGGTAATTTTATTTCGTAGAAATCTAGATCCAAAATTTTTTTCTACTACCAGTTGAAGTTGTAGATGATGGTCGTTTCAACTAGCTACACTCACTAATACTATTGAAACTTTGTGAATGATCTTCAAAAGAGTCAATAGCAGTATCAAGTTGTTCAGAATCTTCACGAACATTTTCATGGTCAATCCCTTTGTTGGGAGTCCAAGCATGAACATCAGTTTCAACGACACCCATGAACATCAAATCAAGTTTATGTTCAAGTTCAGGATTAATGCCACAATATCAAAAATTTTTAGGGTTTGACACAACCTACAAAGCAAAATTCATTTAATAAAAATAAAAATTATAATATGAAGTTCAAAAGATCCAAATATATAATAATGTATGCAATCAACATTCACCTCTAGTTTTTCTTTTCACTATTCATCAGGTGCATCAATGGTCTTTCTTCTAGGATCCCAACCTAATCCAATTGACCCACGCTTCAGATACTTCCATAATTTCCAATCTTTCTTTAGTTGGTCCCATTTATTTTTTAACTATACTTTATCATACTCTCTTCCTATTTTTTCATTAAAATTCTTTATTAAATTCAACCAACCCTCTTTATTGAAGTGAGTTGTCAGTCGATTTCCAAGTTCAACCTCTTTTATACATAAATCACAAAATAGCATCTTCACATATTGCTTCCATTTTGCAGACGCTCCACCATCATTTGATTTACCTATTTAATTTCTTAATTGGGTACTATTATTCATAAGCATATCAAAACATGAGGTTGAGTACAAATGAAATGATAAAAGAGACATAATTCAGAAACCAATTTAGGACATCCGAAATCAAATGCATCGAATTCAATTCAGAAGCAAGATTACTGTAGAATTTATATTCGAGGCTATACAAATGCAAGAATAAGAACAAAACATTTTTAAAAAGGATTATATATAAAGTCAGCATTGGCATTTTTAATTAATTATAATCTTTTAGGACACATTCAATTCCATTGAATTTATATGTTTCTTTGCATTCAAAAAATTACAAATGAAATGCATCAATCATGACCGACTCCTACAAAATTTGTACTCAAAATTCTGAAGTTGTTGGGTAGTTTGAAAAGCGGGTTTTGAAAAATTTTAGTTTTCTTTGGAAAATTTAAATTGATGTTAAAATTTTAATTCTAAAATCGAACATCCCATTAGAAAAAGTATACCATCTCGGGAGGTGAAAATAAAATTTCAGGATGGGGTTCAGATTTAGAATTATAAATTCTATCTTGAATATCATAATCAGATTTAAGAGAGAACTTTGTATGTCCCCGAAGGGTCAAAATAAAGTTCAGTCAAATATCGAGCCATGATAATCAAGAAGAGCGATCGTTAATTTTATATTCAAATTTATTTTAATAAAAGATATATCTCCTCGAAGGGAGAAGATATCATTTGTAAATAATCGTTCGAACATAACGATAACAATCATTAGTGATTTAACTTTCCCAAAGATGACTAATTAAGTATTGAAAATTAGTTTTGAAAAATCAGATGTGGATTCTAATTCTCCTACGAGCGCAAGCCCTCGTAGTTAATTACATCGTGGGAGATCGGAGTCTCCTACGAAAACTTTCGATTAAAATAATGGCAGAAATTTTATTTAGAGATTTCTAGGAGTGATACCAAAGAGATGAATTTGGATTTTGAAAAGGGATTGGATCAAATTTTGAACAATTATTTTTGAGTCAAGGGAAGAGGGGTAGGAGACACTTTGAGATTCTGAAATAATTCAGAAGTGTCCCGACCTAAGCTAAGTGTTGGGCTTTAAATTTTGGATTGGAAGAATATTTAATTTGAGTTAAGTATTTTATTAGAAATTCTGGATTATATTCCCGGAGGTTGGGGTCTTATAACTCAAAGCTTGCCCTGGATCCTAGATCTAAATTTGGATACTGGACCACAGTGGTCCGAACCTAACTAATGCAGTGCAAAATCTAGACTTACCTCGGCCTGGATTGGGGAGCCAGCTAAACCACCTAAATGCTTTAAAATCATGAGTCCAGTCTTTTGATGCAGAGTGATCAGGGACGTTATTTAAGATTAGTTTAAGAAGTTGGGGTCGACATCTAGAGCAGATTCCTAATTGACCCCTTGACTTATGTTGAGTGGAATGCTTAGACTAAAATGCAATTAAAATTTTAATTTAATTAGTTTCTAATACAATGCATGCTGGTTAAAATATCTAAATCGGGTATGTATGAAATTTTAAAAAGGCTTATAAAATATTTTTTTTTGAAAAGACTAGACTTCCCCAGATCCAACACCTCATCCTCATAGGTCGGATTATCTGGACTCTACCCACAGGCGTGGAAGTGTCTTATAGCAAGGGGGGAGAGAGATGCAGTAATATGCATGCGACCCCGGACGATTCGGCTATTCCCTAGGTCGTTAAGTTTCTATGCTATTTAAATCTTAAAATTTTAAATATTAGTTATGAGTAAAAATATTTTTAGTCCTTAGAGAGCCTAGCAAAGTCCAGGCTAAAATAAAAATGACATGCAAGCGCCAAAGAACTAAGAAAAATAGACAATTCTATACGCAATCAAATTAAATCACAACATATTAAATAATCAAATTAATTAAGTAAATGTCCATAGGCAAATTACCTTGCTTATTACAACTCAATTTACATAAATTAAAAGTGGCCGGGCACCACCGACAACAACCCAGATTCTAATCCTAATACAGACGCAAGTGACTTTGAGTGGGATACTCACTGTCTTCAACTCCTAGGTCTTCTCCTCCTCGAGCTCCTTGGATTCTTCATAATTGGATACCCAAATGGAAAAGAGAACTCTTCCCTTGAGGGGAAGGTTATTCTTTCCACTTTGGGTAGTAAAATGATCCAAATTTGAAGTTCCAAATGGATAAGGACTATCCCCCAAAGGGTAGGTATCCTTTCCTGTTTGGAATCCAACCTTTGGATCTATATATCCCAAACTCAAAATGCCACTTTCACAACTCAATACTCAAATGAATTACATGAATGTAAAAATAAAAATTCTAGACTCTCCTGCAGGGTTATCCTAAGCATTTAAATATTAAAATCACATCCTAAGCAGTTGTATATATATATGCAGAAAAGTAAACACACTTGGCCACGCTCTTTTTATTTGGGGGCTAAGCAGCTGAAGCACCTGTAGCATTTATATTTATAATTTATTTAGCCCCCTTTATTGCCCTGCACGAGCGTGGCCACCTACAGAAAATTCAGTGAGCATCCAGATCATTCCAAACCTAAAGGTAATCTAGTCGCCCATCACATCAATCCACAGAGTGCAATAAAAGTAAACAAACACATCAATCAATTTCAATCACAAAATGCAATGAAAACTCAGAAAACCTGACACACAGCAGAAAATTAAACACCGGCCTAGCCTAGATCTAGAGTCGGTTGTCCTAGCAAACCATCTAAAGTGTGTGTAGAAGGTCGTGTGGCTGGGGTAGATCCTAGAATGGGTAATTTATTCAAATTATCTAATATTTGAATTTGTGTAGGGCTCAAAAAGAGGTTTAATTAAAGTTCAAATATTAGTATATTAAAATTTAAATTAAACTCATTTTAATAGTTAAATGATTACTACCTTTGTTGCTCACCGAGGCCATGAAGTTTGTTTCACATTCCTTGGGGCTAAGTTAATAGCCTTGTAGGCCGGGTTACCCAGTAGTAATCGGAGTTGATTAAGTTGATTTAATTTATTGAAAATTAAGGATCAATTAATATTAATTAATTTAATTAATTACTGATTTTAAAAGTTAAATTATTTTATGTTTTTCATCAACAGGTTCATGGCGTTGTGCTACCAGGCTCGAGGGACACTTAGCCCCGTAGCCCGGAGTAGTCCATCCTGAAAACCTTGCTGATGTAGTTGAATTAAGGGTTTTAACTTAGTTAAGTAATTAAAAGTAACTTAATTTTGATGTTTAACACTCCATTGAATTTATTCGTGGCATTGTGCCACCAGGCTCGAGGAACTAGGTCTCCTTAGGATACTTAGCCTCGTAGCCCAAAGTAGTCCAGCCAATAAACTTCATCTTTGCAGTGGTTGTTATGCATTTGAGTGTTGGTTAAATGTTTTATTAATCAAATTAAAGTTTTCTGAAATTTTAATGAATTATTGGATTTTTAGATTTTATTGGAATTATATAATTATGTTAATTAAGGAGGTCAAAAGTTAACTTTTTAAATTAAAATTAATTTTGTAAGTTACAAATTTTTAATAAATATTAGACCTCATAATGAGTTGTTGGACTGTTAGCACACTCAATTTGGAGTTTTTTATGAAAGGTTATGATTTTTTGAAGTTCGGGCCTAGATTTGAACTACAATTGACCAAAAGGTTGACTTTTTGACTTTAACCAGATTTTGGAGGTTTGATATTTTTAGAAAATACTAGACCTTAATTGGAGTTGATTGACACTAAGTTTGCTCAATTTGGATTTTTCTATAATTAGTTATGAATTTTCAAAATTTCTTAATTATTTGACTTTTTAAAATTCCTTAATTAGGAAGGTTTTGATCATTTTGATCCAAAATCATCCCAAACTATATGGAATCACTCCCAAAGGTTAGGGATGACCCATGGGAGTATTTCCAAGTGTTTGGAAATTATTTGGGATTTTTAATGATTTTTAATTAATTAATATAATTAATTGTTAATTTTCATTAAAAGTTAAATTAAAATTTAATTAGGTGTCCAGTCAAGGGGCTTTTATTTTTTCTAGGTATAGGACTAAGTTTTGGTCAATTTGAGATATTATGTGTAATTTTTGGACTTAATTTTATTTATTACATTTTTTGAATTTTATGGGTCCTTAAAAGAGCTGAAACTTTGGGTAATTAATTTTCTAACCTAATGACCTCCAAATTCAATGAAATTTGAACCTAAGGTACATCATGTCACTATGTTTTCTATGTTCACGTTTCACCCCTATTGGGTGTGTGTAGAATCCCCTAAGAATTTTCTAAGTTTTCTAGACTTTTCCTTAATTATTTTCCCTAGGTGTCCTTACTGTTCAAATGGATTTGAAATTTGGTTTGTCTAACCCTTGCACATATGCAATCACACCACAAAAGTTATGCAGTCTAATTCTACAGAAAAATGGAGTTATAAATTTTCAAAGTTTTGGGTCCAAAATGGACCCATTACCTTAAAATTTCACATCATAACAATTCAATGGGTATCTAACCTAATAAAATTATAGTACATGCCTACGATACCTAAATACCTTCCACCAAAATTTGGGGCTCAATTGACCACTGGATTGTGAGAAAATCACAAAATACCAATTTTCAAGAAATAGAAATATCTTATAATCCAGTAATCAAATTAACTCAAACTTAATTTTAATAAATACTAGGGTAAATTATCTTTCCAATGAGCTCAAAAACACTTAATTTGGTGGAGAAATGAATTTACTATGAATTTTGAAAGTTATGACTATTTTTTTGAATTTTTAAGTCCATTAATAACAGGCGCCAATCATTGGCAATGATCGGCGCCAAAACGGCGGCGGCATGTGGAATTTTGACATGCAAAGTACTGTTTATCAACCACCTATCCACGCCATCATTAACGCTTAGCCGTCCGATCGAGAAAGATAGAAAATCGGACGGCTGAGATCGATCAATGTCGTTTTAGTTCAAAATGAACTAGAAAATTGAAATACTCATAACTTTCAAAATACTCATCGAAATTTAACGAAATTTGAAACATAGGCTCATGGGAATATGAAATTTCATTGCCTAGAGTTTGGAGACCCCAAACAATGAAATTTTTGAGCAGTTTCAAATTAAAATTTAAACTTAAAATGAGCATAACTTACAATTCAACCGCCGGATTTTTAAGATCTTGGGCTCATTAGAAAGCTGCAGTGATCCTCTACAATGTTGATGAAGACACCAAGAGCTAGATATTTCTGGATCGAAATTTGTGTTAAAAAATTCTCTTTCTCTCTCTAGAATGCTCTCTCCTCACTAAAATAGTGATTTGAGGCTTGGAAATGATGGGAAGAAGCTTGGGAAAGCTTTGAAGATGGATGGAGAGGATGAGGAAAGCTCTAGGAAGGTTGGAGGCTGCTGGAGAGTTGCGGGACAGTTAAGGGAGAGTGAATAATGAATCCTCTCTCTTAGGTTAGGTTTCTCCCACCTTAACCCTTGGCTTTTGGATTGGATGGTCTTGATTTATTTGGAGGGAGTTTGGATGCATGACAAGTGTCCCCTAAGCTACCCAAAGCTAGGGAATAGGGTTGGTGGTGAGTGTGACCTCTCTTGGTCCATGGGAAAAAGGACCACACCTTTTCCCACATTTGGATGAACCAATGCTTGGATTGGTTAAGGGTATTGGATTAGGGCTTATTAAGAGAGAAAATAGTCTATTTTCCAACAGGTTTGAGTAGGTTTTGGATTGAGATAAGGGTTTGCCAATGTGTCATGGTGATGTGGCAATGATTTAGCTCTTTCTCATAGGTTTAAAGGGGTTTGGAGAAGATTTTGACCCCTCCAAATGGGTTGACCAAGTCAACCCAAGGGGAAGCTTACTTGGAAAGCTTTGGACATGTCAAGGGTGTCCAATTGAATGATTGTGAGGGATTGATTTGATTTAAAATGGGTTCAAGCATTGAAATTGACCTTAATATGGGTTAAGGGTTGATTTGGTCAACGATGGTTGACTTGGTCAACCTGGTCAAACCATGGGTTGAGTTTGGGTCAAACAAATTCAAATGAGTATTTTGAGATTAATGGAGGTTTTATCATGCATTGTTAAGGTCATTTGGATTGAAATTGACATTTGAAACCTTAAGGGATATTTTTGGTCAACCTTGGTTGACTTGGTCAACCAGGTCAAACCAAGACTTGAGTTTGGGTCCATTATATTCCTAATTATATTTAGGATCCATTGGAATAGGTTTTAAATATTGATATGGGAAGGTCATGTTGAACTTTGGGGAAAAGACCAAAAATCTCTATAAAGGTCATTTTGGTCATTTTGATCCCTGGTCAACACTAGGTCAAATTGGGTCTGGAAAAGTGTAATTTACTGGTCAACCAATCATAGCAAAAGTCATGACTATGATTGGAGGGTTTGGAGAGGGTCCCAAGGTCAAATTGCTCTAGATGGCAAGTCTAGTGGCATAGGCTGTAAATAATTGAAGGTTTTGCAGCCTTTGGGAAAAGATTCAGTTTGAGGGGCTAGGAGTGTTGGGTTGAGCTCAAATTTGGAGGGTTGATCTTAAAGACATGTTTGGACAATATGCAATTGATGGATCATGATTTGGAGGTCACTTGACTGGGTTTCTAGGTGACAGAAAGTTCACCCAGAAAGGGTTTAAGGACCTAGGTCCTTGACCTTGAAGGTTTGATTTGGAATGTTGGATTTGGGTTGGATTTAAGAGTTAAATGATTGACCTTGAACCATTCATATCAATGAAATCAAATGAATTATTGAAATTAATTGGATATGATTTGGAATTTGATTGAATGTTGATTGAAGGCTGGATTAATAATTGAGTTGAAAGGTTTGGGATTGAATTGGGTCTTTATTAGGGCCTTTATGACTAAGGGGCGGACATCTCCCCATCATTAGGACACTAAAAAGAAACCCAAGTGGGTCCTAGTGACCTCATACAAAAATGAGGTCAACAGCTGTATCAAAAATAATTTCATTAAACTCGTTAATAATAGATGGAAATCCCGACAATCGAAAGAAGTTAAGTTCAGATTAATCCCGGCAATCAAAAGCATGTCATATTGAAGAAGACATCCGATCAACCAAGGGTAAGAGCTATACCTATTCAAAATTTGAGATGAGCGATCTTCGATAGCTGAGACGATCTATCTCCGGATGCTTTGTAACGAGCGATCCCAGATATTTGAGACAAGCTATCTCTGAAGCTTCGTGACGAGCGAACTCTGATAGCTGAGACGAGCTATCTCCGGAAGCTTCAGTGTGGGAATGAGAGATTGGCCTGAAGAGAGCTACGACAGGGGAGATGTGTGGGTATCGATAAAATGATCGAGCCGGAGCACATATCCTCTCACGCAAATTGGGTATTTTCATTTGTAGATTACTAACTTTTTATAATGCAAAGCAAGAAAAAAGTTGTCCCAAATGGACCCTAAATTTTAATTTCTAACATTGGATTACAATTTACACACCATCCAAATTTATGTCTTACTCAATCTAATAACTTAAAAAGGATTTTCTTTGAAAATTTATATACATAGCTTAAAATTAGGTTTTTTACATGTTTAATACTTCAAAATTATGTATTTACTCTCATAACACTAAACTTTTTAAATAATATCAAAAATATCATTAATTCATTACCTGACAATCAATGCATATCCTGCCAATTAATTCCATCAATGCTCTTTCAAGTGAGATTCCGTTGTGATACACAGGAATTGCTCTTATCGATGCACTTTCTAGTGAGACTATTGTGACTTCCTCACCTCTTATAACTTCATCTTTTACATGTTGCTGAACTCATCAATATCCTTAATTCTCTAGTAAGATTTTGTCGTGACTTCCTCACCTCTTATTTGTTGTTGAGGGCTTCCTCAACATTCACACGCGGCCATTAGTCCTATTGATGCCTATCCCTCAACTAGATCCCATCATGATTTCCTCACCTTTTTCTTCACCTTCGAGGGTTTCAGGAAGGTTAGAAACAACACCACCGGCAAAAGTAACAATGTGATAGTTTGATGAATTAATAGTTTTAGACGTTGGATATGTAATTAGGATAGTTTAGCTATTATGTAAGTAAATCCCCCTTTTTAATCTTATTTATTTGACTGAAAATCTTAATAATAGATATTAAGTGATACTTAAGAAAATGTATATATTTATTAGCAAATATTTATGTATATGTTACCAAATTGACTATTAAAATAACCAATTCGAAAAGTCAAATTCATCTTGTATAGACATAGCACTATCTTTTTCTTCTCATTTTTTATTTTTATTTTATCATATAGCGTTCTCATAATTTAATAGAAAATGAAGAATAAAATATTCAAATTAATTTCAGATGTTTAGATGTAAGAGTGATGAATTATGTGTTAGGTTTTATATTCCAATATAATTTATATCAGGATATGTTTAGAAATTATTGTATTTGTTTTGAGATTAATACAATATAAACTTTTAAATATAACATTAATATTAAAATAAATTCAATGAACTTAGGCTTCGTTTGGAAAAACTTTCTTACTGCTTTTAAAAATAGCTTTCTAGTGCAAAAGTTTTTTGAACTAAAAATTTTTATATTATAAAGTTCTTTTAGCAAGCAGTAAGAAAGACATCTCAAACAAAGCCTAAGCTCATCATATAAACTTGTCAAGCAATTGCAGCTATATTTAAAAATAGCTATAGAACTATTTCAAGAATATTTTTTTAAAAATTTATAGGGAGTAATATGATCTTTTTCTTCTAAAAAAAGTAGCATAATAATTTTCTTCTAACCATCACACTCAAATAAATTTTGTTATTGTTGCGTGCAAGAAACTCTAAATAAAACTCCCTCGGCCCACCACCTCCCTCAGGTCACCCAAGGCTTCCACTCCCCTTAGCCACCCCCAAATCCGTAGTTCACTAGACCAGGAAGTACCTACGCCCACCAATGTGCCTGATGATGCTATCCCCCACTCCCATGAAGAAGGCATGCACAAACTAATTACCCAAAATAAAATTATGATCACTCAGCTAGCAAAGGTTGAATCAACTTATACTGATGATGAACACGTCGCTGGAGTTGACTTTGTGTGGGATAACATCCAAAACATGTCATTAACTCAAACTGTATATCTTGCCAATCAGTTAGGCTTAAGAACTTCTTTCTCTTACCATCGAGCCTCCATTTTAAAAGTTCATTGTACAAGTCAACTATAAAGGAATCCTCAGCTGGATCCCAAGGGTGATACAGAATGCAAATTCTGAACCTTCCAAACTCCATCTTCACATACTGAAAATCTAACCATAGTTGTACACCCAGTTCTGGTATTGAATTTTTGATATTTCAAATTGAAATTCAAGTCAATGCCCTTCTTAAATCCAGCTTTCGAACATACAAGGTCCTTCGATTTAATTCTCTTCGAATTTGGCCAGTAACTATGATATTCTTTTCGAACACGGAATCCAATGTTATGAGCATAATTGCAATACATCTCATATGCTTCCTTCTCACTTGCATAAACACCCTGTGCAAATGTGAAAATGACTTTAATTTTTGGTATAAACATTTGGTATTGGTTAGCTGTACCGACATGTATCAACATTATCGAGATACCGAGAATCGGTACCAAAACTGGTACCGGAATGAAGTACCGAGAGCATTGTCATGGAAAAAATATTGATATCTTTTCGGTATAAGTCCATAGTAATGAGATACCCTGAATTGGTACCGGAACCTGGTACCAGGATGAAATACCGAGAGTAGTACCGTGGACTAAAAAATACCGAGTAGTACCACCAATGGGTACCGAGATGCAGTTAAGGGAATCTCCCACTTCTCTACTTTAAAACTACTATAAACATTAAGAACTCTACATTCATAAGATCCCTTGTAAAATCTCTTCGGAGTTTAGATCTTACCAAAAAATTCCCAGACATATCTTCTGTGCTTCGCTCCGGCAATTCTTCATTTATGTCTTCAATTTGTATCATCTCCTCGAACGATTCGAAGTCATCCAAAGATATTTACATTTTCAATTCATCTTCCTCGCTTCTCATCACATCAATCTTCTATGAATATATCCTAAACCATAATGTAGATAAAATCCACCAATCTCATAAAACAGAATACAAAGGGTGGCCTTTTTCAAAATTTTGTGTGGACCCCGATTCAGGTTGTCGTCGCGTGCGAAATTATGGCTTCTGGGTGGGTCATGTCGTCGGGTCGTCATGCCACAACGTGGAATTCTTCTATTGGCGTCCAAATGTAGAGCTATGTCCGATGTCCGCACCGAATAATTTTTCGACTATTTGAGGACTATGAGTTGAGATTGTAGAATCATAAGGGACTTATTAAATCAAGGTCCATAGAGGTTATAAGAGCTATATAAAGTTGAAGGGAACCCCCTCTCAATTTGCGTTCGGATGAGATGTTGATGAAAAAGATCCATAATGTTGCTTATCTCTTCTTGCCACACACAAAACAGGAATGTATTAAATTAGTTTAGACTATAATGCATTTATACAAAAATGTGGGTGTGATGCAGGCGTGAGGCGGGCGTGACATAGTGCGGGAGGAAATGCGAGACACGGGACGTGGGCGTGATGCAGGCGTGAGGCAGGCATGACGCAGTGCTGGTGGGACTGCGGGATGCAGGAGAAACGTGGTGCGAGTTGGGCTGGGGTTGTGGGATCCGGGTCATTTCCGAGGTTTTCGGGTCAACCCAAGCTCCATCCCGATTTTAGTGGGTTGAGATATTGAATATGAATCCGACCCATTTGCAAAATGGGTTGACTCAAATCCAGAATTTCACATGTTCAATGCCGTCTCGTTGGTACTTGACACATTGGTGTAGGGTGGATGAGACCATTGTATATTCATGAATCCAAGGCCTACCTAGGAATGCATTATAGGATGTTGATGAATCAATTATATAAAATTTTGCTTCAGTTTTCAACTCTCCTATTTCTAGAAGGGACCCAAAGCCTTCTCGCCCTTTTCATTGAACCAACAAAGCACCAACTTGTCAGTTGAGAGCTTGCTAGTATCAATTCTAAGGTATACGAAAGTCTTTATATTCATCACGTTGACCGATTCACTTATGAGTGGTTGGAATGGCAGTAGGAATGAATGAGCTAGGGCAGCATACTTTCTCATATTTTCTTCTCCAGCTCGCCGGCGGTGTTCCAAGTTCTGCGATTCTCTGAAGCTACTCACTCCGCTCGCCTTCTCACTCTCTACGTTCTCTTTGCCTCACTCTCACTCTTTGCTCTCCACCCCCATTAAACAGTCTTGATCTCGCATCTCTAGACGCTAACACGCTACTTCATTCTGCCTCCTCTTCCTCACGTCTCATTCCTCAATCCTAGGGCTTTGATTGCTGCAAGGCCTTCTCATCATTCCTTACTAGTTTCAGTTTCCCAGTCCCACTTTCTCAAATCTCAAAAAACTTGAAGACGATTGCCATGATAGTCGCCGGTTGTGAGAGCAGCTCAAAGCCGACTGCAAACTCCTTGCCTCAGACCCTCTGGTCTACCCTATACAAAGTCGGTTTGGTATAAACTCTTTGATTAGGCTTCATTTGATTAATCGATGCCTTTTGTAGAAGGTAGTTTTAAATTTTTTTTTTTAGAGAATGGATGTTTCTAACGGAGAAGCCAAATGCTAAAAAGCTTTTGAAAACAGTATAAAAATGAAGTTCCGTAAAAAGTAGTTTTACAAAAGGGTCATATATAAATAACAACCCAAAAATAATTTTGTCATTTTGTAACAGAAAAGGTAAACTTAAGCTGTCTTAAACAAGGCTGTAGTGATATTTGAAATCTTTCTTTTGTTAGTTTCACCCTCAAAGTTTTAGTTTTTTTGGTCTCTAATCATAATGATAGCCTCTTTCTGTGGGCTCCAAAAATTCTATATGAATGCGCTCCCGGCCTCTTCGCGCGATCAGTCTATTTTTCTTATATTGATGGTGATGACGACGATGAGTTTTAACTAAATTAGGTTTCGGGTGAATTTTCAGAAGGCAGATTGGGTTTTAAATAAGACACTACCCAGAGATTTCGCCCTCAATTTGTGAGGGCTTTTTGATCTGAGTTATGGTTTCTTATAGGCGCAAGCCCCTGTAGTTAATTACCCCTCCTGATAACAAGAGAGAACTTTCGATTAAGACTAGTTATTAAAGTAGTCATATATGTTATGAACCTATCGTATAATAGCAACAATCTTAGGGTTTTGAATTTGAGATTTGAACTTTGAAGTTTAGGAATTTAAGGTTTATCATCGTAAATTTAAAATTGGTGGTGGGGGGAAATGAAGACGAGCCCGATCAAGATCCCATGGTTCCGTCATCCCGTGCTGTCATGATCCCTGGTCTACTTAGTCAGAGGAGGTAGTCAACCCAACCTGACAGAAGGTACCTTGTCGGCAGCCATGGGTTGCTTCGTCCAAGAATAGCTTGTAGACCTGGGTTGGTGTTTGTCTAAGGGGATATATCTGAATCCACCTTAGCTGACAGAAGGCTTTGTGCCTATCGACTATAGCCTATGATTCATCACTCAAGGGTTTGACGCCTTTAGGGAACATACGGGCTTTGGCCGTGATCATAATATAATGGTGCCATTTTGCGGCAAAACCACCCGATCAGAGGGCACGTGCCACGTCCCTGCTGGCAAGAGACTATTTGAGGATGAATCTTAGTGATACACCCGACATGCATTCGCTCTTTGTGAGCTGAGGTTAATTTCAAATTTATCACCCCCGACAAATGGTTGCAGGAGGTGGATGATTTTTAGTTTTAAGTTTTTAAGTGATATATTTCATTTCAGGAATTTGGGCTTTTATTGAAATTGAGATTTAACCCCTCCGGTTGAGATTTCCTGTCAACACGATCATCATCGGAATGACGTTAAAGTCACTAGTGTTTTCGTAGGATTTTGGGAGGCATTTTGTAATTTAAGTCGTGTCGACTCCAGTACTTTCGAGGAGGAGGATGAGACTCGAATATTTGACCCGTGCAACATTCTCGAATTGTTGGATTTGGGACTTAGATGTGACGATTGGAGCACATGCGGGTTGTAGCATTTGACCCTACGCAGCATTCTCAGACTTTTGCGTTTAGAAATTTATCGTATTTGTCGGAGCACATGCATGGGGGATTTTAAAATACTTAAATATAATCCATTTGCGCAAATAATTTTGTTTAGCTGAATGGCCGGGATTTCTTTTAAGGGCCTACGAATGCCTTCTGTCCGCTTATACACACATTGTGGATTCGGTGGCGTGTCGTCATACTGTGATTATTTAATATAATGAATCGAATCACTGAGTAGCTTGATGGATACTATTCACTATTTCACTTACTATATATGTCATCATAACCCCAAGTAAACATCAACAATCATCTATGATTTTTCATTGAAAGAAATCATGATGTATTGTAGTAGCATAGTTTGAAATATGTTCTTATCTAGAAATCCTTTAGATGCAATATAGGGTTGTGAAAATCAAGCTGGAGCTTCTTTGATTCATATATAGTTGTGGAGATACTTAAATACTTTTCGTAAATCCATAGAATATCTTTACTATTTAGTTTATGTTTATGTAATATCTCCCTTTAATTGTGAGACCTTCCAATTATCATCTATACAAACTTCTTCATCATGGGCTTTCTTGACATTACTACCATCATCAATAAGCATGTGCCAACAAAGCATGATTTTCATGATATGCTATACAAGTTGAGTGGCATGAAAAGTTGTATTCACCACTAACTTTCAAGTGACTCATTAAAGTTTAAGTTCTTAGTCATGTTGAGTGCAATGTGGGATATCAATCTTTTCCAAAATTTATAGTCTTGTTGTACAAGTTGCAAACACAAGGAGAGCCATAACCTATACTTAGGTTGGATTATTAGAAACATTAATTTATCATATTTTATTTGATTTTAATTGCATTATTTAAATTGATTAATCGAGTTTTGATTTTAATTAAAATTAAATTTGTTAATTTGCTTGGCTCTCTTCGTAAAGAGTGTATTTTAAAGTTATTCAATTAATTTTAATTGAAGTTTAATTTAAATCTTAAATGTTAATGTATTTTAATTCAAGTTTTTTTTAATTTTAATTAATGTTTTGATTTATTAAAGTTTAATTGATTTTAATTTAAGTTAAAGTTTCTGATTTTAATTAATTATTTTAATTAGTCAATTTAAAATTTAGTTATTTAATTAGTCAAATTGATTTTGTTAATTTAAAGGCTTAATTTGAATGATTAAAGTTTTGCTTTGAGGAATCTGTTTGTTTGAGTTAATTAATATCCAAATTATCTTTCAATTAGATTTTAACTTTAAGTTAAATAATTAATCACATTAATTTTGAAGACTTAATTTGATCAGATGAATTTAATTTTAAATTTGGATTTCATTATTTATTAAATTAGGTCATTTAATTATCATATTAATTGAAGGTTCAAATCAGGATTAATTAACTTAAGGTTTTAAGTTGATTAAAATTTAATTGAATGTTTTCCAAAATCCACCTAAGTCCAAAAAATTTATTTTTCTAAGTCCCGAATTTTTTAGTAAATTTCGACAGCCTTCCGGTGTCCCCTCCTCGGCGCCGGGAGGTATGGAGTAGCTCGACTAGGTCGGAGCGAATCAACGGCGAGGAGATTTGGGAGAGCGAATCGATCCCAAAAATATCTTCAAGTCTTCTAATGTGTGTAACCTACCACTTTAAGTAACTTAATTTAATTTGAATTAATTTTTAAAAAATATTTTTATTCCCCTCGAAAATCTGGCAGCCTTCCAGCGCCCCCTCCCCTCTCGGGGAGGTTGGGGAGGGCACTTGCCCTTTTGGCTCGACTCGACCAGAGCGAATCAACGGCGAGGAGATTGAAGAGTAGTGTCTGCGCTCCCTCGGCCGGATTAGCTCGACGGCCGAGGGCTTCGGGGGACCGAATCAAACCCCGGGACTTCCTTCAAATTTTTGTTGCTTTGGTTCCCGTTTGAAAAATCCTCTCATCTCTTTCTCTCTCTCTTTTTCTTTTATTTTATTTATATATATATATATCAACAGAGAGAGGGGGAGCAGGCCCGATCGGGCAGGGATCGGAGGCGGGGTCACGCACGGCGGAAGCCTTGCTGGCGACGTCGGCGTCGGAGCAGGAGGCTGGAGGTCGACGGCGGCTCTGCGGGCGGGCACGGGCCGGCGACGGGTCTAGGGCACGATGGGAGTCGGAGGCAGCGCTGGCCTTCTGATCGCTAGACTAGGGTGGAAGCAGGAGTTGTGATCGGAGTTGGCAGAGATGGCCGGCTTCGGCGTCGGGTTTACAAGAATCGCGGCCGGAGATTGGAAGAGGATGTCGGAGTTGAAGATCAGGAGCAGTGAAGGAGGTCGGTTGGAGGTTGCGACGGAGCAGTTGTTTGGCTTGGTTGCAAGAGACAATTACAATGGGGTAGATGGTCTTGTGTGTGCGTCTGAGATCGGGAGCCAGAGAGAGATCTCTCTGCGTGAGTTCCTTTTGTGTCTCCTCCTTCCTTTCCTTTTGGTTGTAACAGCCTCCTCCTTTGGATGCCCGTGCCTTCGATTTTGTCGTGAGAAACGAACGTGGGGAGCAGTTACTGAAACGTGGGATTATGGGTTGTGTGTGGAGTCTGTTGGTAGTTGTGGGTCAAGCCAGCTGGGTCCAATTTGCCGTTTACAGGCCAACACTTTTGTAGTACTTATTGTCACATCTCGTCATCAGGCCTCGAAGAAAATCACAAAAACTCAATGATAGAGTGCGAGCTAAACAAAATTTATAAATTTATTTCAAAGCAATGACTATAAGACTTCAATAATTTTTGTTCACTAATAAATCATGATAGTATCTAAACCTAAAAACATTCTAAATGGGGTAAATTATAAAAAGGAGCACGTTTAATAGCTAAATACGCAGGAGGATCGTGAAGCAGGAGAAATATAAAAAGGAGCGAAATCGAAGTTTGGAAGTACGTGTTTAGAATTCGAAATTTCAAATTCCGGTTCATAGAAACCGGATGTTTAAGTTCCGGTTTCCTTAACTATAAATAAATATAATATTTAAATATAATTAGTATTATATTAAATTTCTAATTATAAATATTATATTTAAATATAATTAAACTTCTTAATTAGATATATTTAAAATAAATTGTGTTAGTATAATTATATGAAATTTATAATTTATATGAAATTTGTAATCATATAATTATAAAGAAATAATAATTATAAATTTTTTATAATTGAGTTCTTTAATTATATATGAAATTTATTATTAATTTAAAATAAAAATTTGAAAAAATTTCTGAATTTAAGTTAGACTAACAAAGATATTTAAAAAATCATTACTAATTTAAGTTTAGAAAGAAATTTTTATAAATTAATTATTCTTTTCATTAATTCTTTCAATAAATCAATTTATTTTATAACCTTTAAAATAATTTATAAATTTTTATTTAAACATAAATTAAAATATAATGTTTATTTAAATGTGATATGCTTATAGTCGAATCGAGGTTCTCGACGATACAAATCCAACGAGCCGAAGATCGCCCAATTTTGACATCATTAAGGCATTAAAAATGTTTGTTCTATTATTATGCTATAAAACTTTTTTAAATATAAATTTATATTAACCAAATATAATATTATAATTTTTAAATTACTAAATATTTAAGAGAAAAATTAGAAAAGTAAAAATTAAATATTTTATATTTATAATAATTTTTTTTAATTACTATAAATATATTAGGCCAAAGAATGAGCAAATTTAACGCTTAAATGAGCTTATATAAGTATATTACTTAAAGTAAGAGTTGATTAGGATGAATTTATAAAAATATATTACATAAAGTAGAATATGAGTTGATTCGGATGAACTTATAAATATGTTAGGCCAAAATACTTAATGATTAATTTATTTGATTAGGATGAACTTATATAAGTATATTACTTAAAGTATGAGTTGAATTTGTATTGCTTATTGTTTATTATTTAAAGAATTCGTAAATGAATTAATGAATTTATTTTGATTATGTATATAAAATAATCAATACTAAAATGAATTATGAAAATTTTAATAGAATTGTGCAGTTGGAGTGGACATTGGATTCCTCTGCAAAAAATAATTAATGTGTCCTTGCTTAGAACATTGGATTCCTTTGTTAAGAGATATCATTAAAAGCATTGGATTCTTATGTCATCTAGTTGACCGTTCTTGAATATATCATATAGCTGGCAATATCCAATCACATCAAATAGACTATAAAGTTGTAAGGTCCATTAATATGTTATTATATTTTTTTGCTGCACATGCAGCTTAGATATGCTTGCACTCTGCTATTTAAGGAGTGCATACATAAGATTTAAAGTATATTTGTTAAGTCACTCAAAATATTTTTGCCATGTATGGAAAAGCTACGTGGAGTCCCCAATAAAGAAAGATTTGATGATGCAAGCCGAAGGATGCCTGCTTGTATAGCACGAGTCGGTGATACTCCGTTGGAGCGAAAGGCGAATGCAAATAAGATTTTTAGGTGTTGCGTCCACGAATGATCAAAAGATGAGGATGATTGCCTCTTGAATATGCATGCTGAGATGATCGTGGTAAAACTTTATAGGACCAAAGATTTCTTAAATGCTGCAGGTTGGAAATCTCTTGAAATTAGATTTCATGAGGAGAATGGTCACTTTGTTAGTCCTTCTTACAGATGCGATACCACGAGATGAAACACCATCGGGATGTCGGTCATTCACCACCAGATATCGACTGCAGTCATCTTGACCATGAGCATGTCATTTTATATCGTAATTGGTCTTCGAGAGCTGACCGATTTATTCTAAATTTTTATAAAGATCGTACTAAGGAGGTATTACCTGATGGTCAGCTGAGATAGTTCTTCAATCTTGAGGATTGGCAAGACCTACAGTATGAGTTTGAGATCGAGATGAAATGTTGTCCAACACAGACACAGCTCCAATCACACATGCATATGCTGCTTAAGAATTAGAACACGTATATTATGGGCTAAATGATATCTTCAGGGTCTATCTTTTATTTTTTCTTGACCCTAATTATTTTTATTTAGCAGCAAGCGTGTCTTTTTATGTTAACCTATTATGTTATCCTGTTCAATTCCTCAACCAAATTAGCAGCTGGGGGATCTTAATATCAAATTTAGACTCCATCCGAGCGATGATCTCATGAGGCTTCAAGTCTATTTGTTGACGAAGAATAGAACTGATGTAGTAAGAGATGAACTTTGAGTTACAGTTACGATGGCCTCCAGACATCATATGATTGAAGCAACTGTGTGGAGGACCACTGGACGAAACTTTCCATATTCCACCAAGTCGTTTGCTCTTCACAGCGTGAAAGCGCCATTGGCAAGGACGTGATGGATTATCATGTTGTGCACATCTAACAGTAAGCCTTGTCTTATTGGATGTGCCCTTGATGTATTCTACATTATTCATGATTGACCATCCATTAAGTGCGCATTGGAGGGCCTCCTTATTAATGAAAGTCATTCCTTCGTACAGTTGATCAGGAATAATGCCGTCTAATTCCTCAACCAAATTAGCAGCTGGGGGATCAATATCATCTGTACTATCCCAAGCCTGTGTTGAATGTAGAAGTTCAACATATTCATTATTTGCCTCCATATCACCTAACTCATCTTGGTGACGAAATGCATGGTCACGGACCAACTAATGCCGAAGCAATTGTACGTTCTGCTCTTCTCTAATTGGATTAATGTCATCGCCTGCAGCTGTCCCACTGGAGCTCTCACTACTTCCACTGTCCATCGTCTCATATCCTCCATCCATTGCTATGCCTTCACCCTCTTCTCCCTGATCAAATTGGTCACTATGTCGGTGTAGCTCAAATGTTGGTGCAACTAATGGCGTCCAATCAGATACACTTACCCGCCCTCTCGTATGTGTCTCTAAGAATGGCGGACGCTCACTAAGACTTAGGCGACCAACGCTTATTGGTTCATAGTGTGGTGAACGTTCGTAAACACTAAACCAGCGAGGTTCTTCTGTAACAGTAGGTTGTATAGTGTGCCTATAACACATTAATTATAACGTCTAAGTTAAAAATAGATCCTATTAATGTAGATACTAAAAATATGAGTTTGATCGAATGCATGTTAGATTTGCACGAACCTTTCTGCATGGTAAAATGTCATCTGATTTGGATAAGACGAAATATTATGAGTACCCGGGCTAATGTCACGCCTATAGACTTGCTCAATTTGAACATAAATAATTAAGATCCTCATTCGAGCTTCATTAAGTATGAACTCACATACTTCATCGTCCGTCACTTGAACTGTTGTATAACCTCCGTTATTAGGAAGACGACGAACAAGGTCAACCTGACATGTTTCACTATCACGGCGTAATGCTTGGAGAATTCTAGCATGTAATTCTTCAAGTGTGATATTCTCATTTATTTCAAGTGGTTGATTCCTTCCACCAGTATACGAAGGGATGAAATCCTCCGTAATATTTAGATAACCATCATAATATAGAATGAAACGTGACATTATTGAGATTGAATTTGGAAGGGGTAGGCCCTATACAAGACATCAAACTGTTTAATTAGGTTTCTTCTTCTACAAACTTATCAACATTTATGAAAAATCCTATAAAATGCTTACTAAATTATATAATTTATTTATTTACAAGTAATAATCTTAAGTTAAAAATTAGAATTTAATCTCCAAATAACTTACAAAATGAAATTGAGAACAACAATATTTTTCCTTTTTTTTTCATTTCAAAATTTATAATAGTATGAGGAATTGAATTCTATTTCTTTTTTTTTCATTTCAAAATTTAAAAGTTTCCTAAATTATTAAGAATAAATTACATTAAATCATTTATATAATCATAATTTATTACACGGGATATAATATATTTATATTACTTCTTATGACTGTTCTAAAGTTCAATAGAAATTTGCTTATATTGAGTAACATTTTTAATAATTCATATTTAATTTATTATTAAGAATTTAGTCTTCCAAATAAATAGATATATCCTCTGTCTCTCACTCTCTATGTCTCTCTCTATCTCTCTCTATCTCTCTCTCTCTATGTAAACATATATATATATATATATATATATATATATATATATATATATATATATATATATATATATATATATATATAATTATTATTCATTTTATTATTGGACTATATTATAATTTCATTAAGAAAAAGTTGAATATAATAATTATTATATTGACTAATAATTAATATAATAATTTTTTGAGCGATGTAAGAAAAATAATACATAAGTTCTAAATGTTAAATCCTAAGTTCTTTTATTTATTCTAAGGAATTAAATAATATTAGAAATTTATATATATTTGAAATTTGTTTATTAGACGAGCAAATATGCAAAGGATGAAAAGAAAAGAATAAGTATTACTAGTTGCCAATCTCATCATAATACAAAACTATGATTACGTTTTAGATAGTTTTCTTACTGTTCGGTAAAGTTCTATGTAGAGAAAGTAATTTTTTAAAGGTGTTACAGAAAGCATTTTTCTAGTATATATTAAATTTTTTTTAGAAGAAGTGGAACAAATAATGGCTAGAAAAAAATTATTATTACGATTTAAAAAGTAAAGCAATAAATAAACTGTCTCAAATGAAGCATATATATATATATATATATATATATATATATATATATATATATATATATATATATGTATCAGAATGTTATTATGTCTGTAAATATATATTAAAAGATCGAGAAGAACTGGTTCATGTATGCTTTCGAGCAACCCTTATTGAATTAATCCAGCTTATTCTTGAATTACAAGAAGTTGTTGGTCGGTAAAATAATTGCTGTAAATTGAATAATCTATGAGTAATCCGATTGATTTCTGCCCATTAACTGATGTAATTGACACAAAATCGCTACAAACAATTTTTTTTTTAATCTGGGGGTGTAATGTTGGCTGACAAAGCCTATAGCTACCCATAATTCAAAGTTTTTTATTATTGCCACACAACTCATCATAGTTTATTAATTGAAAATTTATGCTATAAATCAAGAGATCTTATATTCAAAATTTGCACATATAATATGTCTGAATTTAGAATTTCATTCACTAAAAGTCCACAAAAAAGCCTCTGTCATTAATAAAAATAAATAATAATAATAATAATAATAATAATAATAATAATAATATTATTATTATTATTATTATTATTATTATTATTATTATTATTATTGTTGCGGCCTAAATTACACAAAAAATTTTGATTCTACGTACATCCTAAACATCAAAAATATTAAGATAATTTTTATGAAATAAACAAAACAAGAGGATCATTTCTTTAAATTTTAATATTTTTCTCAACATTACAAATAATATCTGCTAACATTTACAGCCTAACAAAATATCAAACTAAAATAAAATATTGAACAAATTAAAAATACCTCAGACTTCCGGGTTGATTCCTCCAAAATACTTCTCTCTTCTCTCACACAAGCTGAACAAGTAAGATTGCATTTTAATACATCTCTCCATTTTATAGACGATGCCAGACACAAATTATGGATGCCAATTTCAGACAGAGGCAAGCGAGATTTACAGATCTGGCTGGGAAAAGCTGAGAAAAAGTTTAGTTGGGCGTGCAATGTTCGGCTGGATTCAAAGTGGCACAGTAAAAGGAAATGATTGACATCGTTATCAGAAGAAGGAACATGAATTTTAAATAATTGCAAGCATTTCTTAGCACAATTATTGGTGGGAAAGGAATCAGATTATAATAAATTTGATTCTTAATTAGAGGACGTTATTATGATTAATAGTTTACTTATTTTATTTCTTGAATAACTATTAATAGATTAATTCCTTAATTACACTAATTAGGAAAATTTAATTATTTCTTTCTCTAGAAATAATTACTTTAATTAGGACAAAATTTTATTACATTAATTAGGTATAATTAATTAGGAAAATTTAAGTAGAAACCGGACTATGGTTGTCCGGTTTCTATAGAAACCAGACTATGGTAATCCGGTTTCTATAGAAACCGGATTATTTTCATTAATTAATTTTTATTAGGCTTGGGTTAGGCAGATTAGGCGAAAATCAGATAAGTAAAAATCGGTTTCTTTAGAAACCGGAACTTGCAAGTCTGGTTTCTAAAGAAACCGGATATTCATGATACGTTTTCTTAATTTCCCGGATTAATGACGAATTAATTTCTTTAATTAGGCGAAATTAGGCGAAACCGTTGGAGGGAAACCCGGTTTCTTTAGAAACCGATCTTGCAAATCCGGTTTCTAAAGAAACCAAAAAATCATGATCCGGTTTCTAGGAAATCGGATTTAAGTGGTCCGGTTTCTTAAGAAACCGGTAATGCGTCCTCCGGTTTCGCTCCTTTTTAAATTATTTAAATTTCATGAACCTTATGCGTATTTTGCTATTAAACGTGCTCCTTTTTATAATTTGGCCTTCTAAATGTCCACCAAATATAAAAGAAATTTCATTATACAATTTAATCAATTTAAATAACTATAATCCTAAACACCTATCAAAGATGAACCTCATGCATAGACCTAAAAGTTCTATCAGAAGCAGCCCAACTAGCAACCTGAAATCGTGAAATAATAGGTGTGAGTTTGCAATAAATAAACTCAATAGGTAAAACTATATTAAAACATAAACGACAAGACATGGGATATAAATATAAACAAAGAGAGGAACATAAATGGAAAAATAAACACTGAAATACAATAACTATAAATAATATATAAGATATGAGATTTTGAATATACATATTTCATTATTAAAGCTTCTTATATAGAAGAACTCATAAAGAATTATTTGTATAAACTAATAATCATTGCATACAAATACAGTCACATTCACTTACAAGCATTTGGTATTTATACACCACCAATGACTCATTAGACATTTATTATTTTTTCTCTTTATCTATCTATGTAACTAATTCCTCAATATGTAAAATAACTTCTCCTAAACCATAAAAATTTGATTTCTCTACTATAAACTATTACTAATGCAGTTGTAAACTTGAATTTAAATAATATAAGTATAATCATTACTATATGCCAAGCTCATCTAGGCTATAGATTTGAATGCTAAATTTGGTAAGTTAATGTTAAACCTATATGATTTAAATGAGTATAACAACAAATAAAACATAGATTCAAATACTCTATATCTCTAAATTTATCTCATAAATAAAACTATATATATATATACCAAATATATATTCACTTAGAAGAAACCATAATGCACAAATCAAATTTTAGGTGTTGGAGTTTACCTAAATCAAATGGGTGAAGAAGAAAAAGGATGAGATATCATTTCTTCTCCCCCTTTTCCTTCACACGGCCTCCTCCCCAATTGATTCACAAGGTAGCTGAAGCCACCAATTGGCAAAGCTACATGAACCGTGAAGCTTGCAAGCATGGCCACTCTTTCTCGTTCTTAATACATTGCATTGCATCAGAGGTCTACACCGAAATTTACCTCCTAGATTTCCCACTCGTCGGCTAGATCATAACCTCTTCTCTATCTCTTTCTCACTGCAGCCCTCTCTCTCATGCTTGTGATTCCCTAAGTCGCAATTCAAGACTTAAAAGGCACAATGTTGCCTTAATAGGTTAGAAGATGACGTGAACTAAGTTTATTGAACCGGTTCGAGTAAACTCCCCCCTTATTTAAGGTTACTACAATTATATTATGATTTTAATTCTTATTGTGATTAGCTGATTTTATATGCATTTATTATTGAAGAATTCTACAAATATTTGAATACTCGAAGAAATTTTTCTTAAATATTTAAGATGGTATAATGCTTATATATATATATATGATTAGGATCTTTTAATATCTAAATATCTTTTTTTTCTTCTTTTTTTTTTTTTTAATTTTTTTTAATATCTAAATATGTAATAGAATTACAATGTCATATGATCAGATTGAACCATTCAACCAATCGTCAAATCGGTTCATTGACTAGGCCAATATTTGAAACATTGATTCTTTTTATAGAAAATGACATCAAAGACTGAAGTCAAATAATTTTACAGAGACTTCAATAAATATATTTGACTGAAGGAAGAAATTATTCTTGAGTGTTTCCGATGTGACAATATTTGAATATATAATTCGGTTCTTTTTTAATAAAATTATAGTGTCATTATTTATATGATCAATTCATTGAACTGGTTCATTAGATCGGTAAGGCATATCATACTTCCTATTTCACGTGTTCAGGCAAGGCATGTCTACTTCATCTTGTTCATATTATTCAAACTTTTAGCCTGGCTCCAAAATTTAAGCATTTCGATTACTTCTATATCAAAATAATGTATTTGCAACCTGTGATCATCTTCTGCAAACCATGAGTTCGCTTCTGGAAGTGGCACTGTTTTTTGTTTGAATCTTAGATTTTAAAAATCTGTACTGAATTGTGTATGTTCATAAGAGATAAAGGTGAAATTTAGACCTTATTTTGTTTAGTATATGTAACCATAATGGCCTTATTCACAAATGGCCTCCACTGCAGAAGCTTTCAATACACCTGGGCATGGGTCTCCTCCAAAAACTTCAGAAATAACTGCCACTGAGCACAATTGCTGTCCTAGGCATTTCTGCAAATGGACAAGGCATTCTTTGTTAGATCTTTCAAAGCACTTAATTGCCTACAGAGAGTTACATAAAAGGAAGGATAATCTACCTTTACAAACACGTCGTAGGATTTATTGGCATGGCAGTTTCCAACTGAGTAATTACCGCAGGCTCCTTGAGGATTCCCAAAACTGGCAAACTTTATAGCCGTCATCCTCTTTCCTTGCTCACAAGATAGATGGACCTTTGGATTCTTATAGTCTTTAGTACGCCAACTAATCATGGATGGCTGCCATTCAGACACAAGAGCACAAATACTTCCTACATTCCTAGTCGCCATGGAAATACCAGTCGGATCTCCACCCCATTCTTCAAACAAGACCATCAAATTGCCTGTTGGGTTTAACCATGAGCGAGGAACATGGTACCTGAGATTTGACATCAGAAATTACTTAATTCAGGCTTCGTTTGGGGCGCCTTACATTTCTCTTCTTTCGCTTTTAAAATCTCCGTTCACAACCATAATTTCAAATATACTTTTCCAAAAGCAAATTTTTAAAGATAATTTTGAAAAAGCTATGAAAAACTTTGTCATTTTAATGGATAAGATTATTTAATAGCTTCTTTTCCTACCGTAAAATCAGTACAAAAAAGGGGTCCCAAATGAAACTTTAGTTTAACAAGTTTTGTGCAAGTAGTATTTGAACATTATTTTACCATCTTTGAGAGGGTGCTCCACAGTTGCTTTGGCACTTGGTCTCATTGAATTCTCCGCGATAGTCACATGGACTGCAATCGCCAGTTGCAATATAACCAGGCCAATATCTACCTATGCTTTGCCCATTTATCCACAGTTGCCCCTTTCCCATACTAATCATATCAATAGCAATTGGATCATTTCCCTCTGGTGCATTGAAAAAGGCCTGTAAGAAGGAGAATAAGAAAAGATTGCGTATTATACATTTTATACTATAATGTTTAATATGCATATCTTTTGGAATAACAATCACCTTGTACCATGTTAATGGTTGTTTTGGGAGTAATTCTCCCCACTCGACTGAAGAG
The DNA here is from genome assembly GCA_019925795.1 of Dendrobium chrysotoxum. NCBI lineage: Eukaryota > Viridiplantae > Streptophyta > Magnoliopsida > Asparagales > Orchidaceae > Dendrobium > Dendrobium chrysotoxum. Next base: position 44,087,318 of record CM034306.1, on the reverse strand, counting down.
CTACCACTAAGAGTGTGAAGATTTAGAGCTTCTCCTTTCAAACCAATCTAAAAAGAGAAGAAGAAAAATGATGAGATTCTATGGTGCAAAAATAAAACAGATGATTGATATTAAGATGAAAAACCTGGTAAGTCCATGTCTGCCACGTAAGATCTCTCCTTCCTTCATTGAGACCATTTAAAGTGACTGGACCAAGAACTCCAATATTCCAAGACTCAAAATGCTCTCCAACATTCTGAGTTCAATTTATTGAACTTCATTCTATCATCGATCTTAAATTATAGTAAATTTTAGGTGCTTCAATTAGAAAAGTGCACCATGAATGAGGCTAATAAAAGCTTACGGGAAGACCAACTGATGCACTTAAGATAGAAATTATGTTGTTGCCCGCCCACAACTTCACACTTCCAGAATATGTGAGTCTTGGATCCTGCAAACCAGCATAAGCCGAGCCTGCCATATTTTGATAAGCATCAAACATTTAGCCAATTACAAATTCTGTCACCATTAGTTTTGATTGAAGAACCTGCCTAACCTGCTAGCTGCCCATTGATGAACACGTTTAAAGAGTGACCCGCAGACATCACAGTTAGAATTGGATAGGCTCCACTCTTCAAAAAGCTTTCGTTTTCAGCTATGTCAACACTGAAATTAGAAGACAACAAATACGGATCCAATATTTAATTTTCAAAGTTATTGATTTTGAATATACAGACAATATTTAAGGCAATGAAATGTCTAATACTCACTTTGTCCTGTACCATAAGTAGTCAGTACTATCTCTTGTTACATTTAGTTGCTCCAATAATCCCACGAACGTGAATGACTTATCATCATCAAAATTGATGTCATCACTGTATGATAGCCAAGAGAAGTTTCCAACAGGATTCATTTTCATTAGTGAGGTCTGAGCTCCTACCTGTAAAAGCATCATGCTATTTTCTTTCAGTGTTTCATTAGATTTTGAAGGTTGCAGATTTTTCTGACAAGTTGTAGAATAGAGAAAACAAATTGCAGAATAAAGAATTTAGGATTTAGTTTTCTTATTCAAAATTGCAAACAACAACTTACGTGCGACAAATATATGTCATTGAAGGTCCATTTGGGTGCAACATTTTCATAACTTATTAGGCTGCTGGCACATCTGTGTCTGTTTACAATTTTCTTGTTTCTTTTTAATTATTTCGTTAGTGATACATTGAAAGTGTGTTAGATTTATGAAAGTTGATGTTTGTTTTTTTTTAAAAAAATAAAAAAATTATAATATCCACAACAATACAACAACAACAAGCCTTTGTCCCACTACGTGGGGTCGGCAACATGAATCCTTTTTCTCCATTGTGTCCGGTTCAAAGTCAAATTCTCGTTTAAATCTAATAGAGAAAGATCATTTCTAATATTTTCTAACCAAGTCTTTTTAGGTCTACCTCTACCTTTCTTAACATAAGTCAAATCTAATACCTCTACTTTCCTAACTGGGTCATCGGAAGGCCGCCATTTTATGTGACCAAACCATCTAAGGCGACTCTCTCTAATCTTATCCTCCACTGGAGCTACTCCAACCTTTTCACGTATATGCTCATTTCGTATCCTGTCTCTAAGAGTAAATCCACTCATCCACCTAAGCATCCTCATCTCCGCAACACATAACTTAGTATTGTGCTTCTCTTTTAATGGCCAACATTCTGCACCATAAAGCATTGCAGGTCTCACCACCATCTTATAGAATTTTCCCTTAAGTTTAAGGGGGACTTTTCTATCACACAACAAGCCCGATGCATTCCTCCACTTCAACCATCCAACTTGAATTCTACTGATAACATCCCCATCTATTTCACCATCACTCTGAACAATAGATCCAAGATATCTAAAACGTGTACTCTTATTAATGACTCGATCGCCCAAAGTCACAATCCCCTCACTAGGTCTATTACTGCTAAAATTACACTCCATATATTCAGTTTTAGATCTACTCAAGCGAAAACCTTTAGACTCTAAGGTTGATCTCCAGACTTCAAGTTTACCTTCAACTCCCTCTTTAGTCTTGTCAACAAGAAGAATATCATCAGCAAAAAGCATACACCAGGGTAAATCCTCTTGTAAATGTCTAGTGAGAACATCCATGACTAACGCGAAAAGATATGGGCTTAAAGCTGATCCTTGATGTAATCCAACCGAAATAGGGAAATACTTGGTCAAACCACCTTGTGTTTGAACACAAGTAATAGCTCCTTCATACATATCTTTAATGATTTGAATATAAGCATTATTAACTCCTTTCTTTTCAAGAACTCTCCATAGCACTTCTCTTGGAACTTTATCATATGCTTTCTCTAAATCAATAAATATCATATGTAGATCCTCCTTATTCTCCCTATATTTCTCCATCAAACCTCTCAATAAATGTATGGCTTCCATAGTAGACCTACCAGGCATGAATCCAAATTGATTTTGAGAAACATTAGTATCACGCCGCAGCCTACGCTCCATAACTCGCTCCCATAGTTTTAAAGTGTGACACATTAACTTAATTCCTCGATAATTCGCACAATCTTGTGCATCACCTTTATTTTTATAAATAGGAATCAATACACTCATTCTCTACGCATCTGGCATCTTTTTAGTCTTCAAAATATTATTAAAAAGTTTAGTTAGCCAAGAAATTCCTTCATCTCCTAAGCATTTCCACATCTCTATTGGGATATCATCAGGTCCAACAGCTTTTCCACATTTCATTTTCTTTAAAGCCTCTCTAACTTCGGTTTTACTAATACGCCGATAAAAACAGAAATCTATATTTTCATTTAGGATTCTAAGGTCACTAAAGTCAATTGTATTCTTACAATCTTCATTAAAAAGTTTATCAAAATATCTCATCCACCTTTGTTGAATATCATCTTCTAAGAAAAGTACTTTTTGATCTTCATCCTTAATACACTTCACTTGAATTAAATCCTTACTACTCCTATCTCTTTGTTTGGCTAGCTTATACATATATCTTTCTCCCTCCTTAGTATCTAATCTATTATATAAATCACTAAAAGCTAAGATCTTTGCATCACATATTGCTTTCTTAGAATCCTTACATGTCTCTTTATATCTTTCCCAATTATTAGAATTTTTACATCTAAACCAATTTTTATAACAAATCTTCTTATTTTTTATCTTTTCTTGCACAATTGGATTCCACCACCAGCTATTTTTACTATTAGGGGCTTTTCCCTTTGATACTCCAAACACATCTTTTGCAATATTTTTAATATCACTAGCCACTTTTTCCCACATAACATTAGCATCCTCATGCACAAATAAAATCTTAGAATCTAAAATCTTACTCTCAAAAATATTTTTATTACTATTCTTTAAATGCTCCCATCTAATCCTAGAAAATCGCTTTACTTTATTTTTTATTTTCTGTCCTTTCATCTTAAAGTCTAAAACTAATAAGCGATGTTGGGTACATAAACTTTCACTCGGAATAACTTTACAATCTTTGCAATCTAAACGATCTACTTTTCTTATAAGAAAATAATCAATCTGAGTTTTACTATAACCATTCTTATAAGTGATGAGATGCTCATCTCTTTTCTTAAATAAGGTATTAGCAATTAAAAAATCATAAGCTAAAGAAAAATCTAATATGGTCTTACCACCTTCATTAGTCATTCCAAACCCATATCCACAACAATGCTAGAAAATTTTGTTTTTCTCATAATAGTTCTACAACCACTTTTAAGGCTTCGTTTGAGACAGCTTTCTTGCTACTTTTTAAAATAATTTTTAGTTCAAAAAATTTTCAGTTCAAGAAATTTTTGTACTAAAAAATTGCTTTAAAAATCAATAAGAAAGTTGTCCTAAATGAAGCCTAAATCAACTTAAAAGAGCTTTTTAAAGTATGATTAAACCCTCACCTTGGCAGTATTGAAAATTGTGGTTTTGCAATCTGGAAGGATGCTAATGGACCATGGTGGAAGATCATAATGCAATCCATTAAAAGTAACCTTGCCATAAAATTGAGTGTCATAATTGGCAAGAAAAGCCGCACAATCTCCAGAATTTGACCTGAAAACATGTGACTAATAAGACAATGAATTAAATAGTTAGTTCATTTCCTATTTATCTTGCATGCAATATTAATTCTACCGGGTAACACATAATACATATAACCATACCTCTTGAGAATTTCCAAGTGTCTTCACAATAGGATCACCAGAAATCAAAGCTGTTTCACTCAATTTAATTGCTCTGTGCAAATCCTTCAAATGACCCCATTTTGGTTGTCTCAAAAGACCTAGTGAATAAGACAAAGTAATATATTTTCATCAGTTTTTAGAATTTTTATTCATAGACATTAGAAGAGTTATGAACTTAGGAATTTGGACTAGAGATTTAAATTATAGTCTAGGATAAGAGATTAAGGCTTCGTTTGGGACGGCTTTTTTATTGCTTCTTAAAACAGCTTTCTAGCTTAAAAATTAAAATTTTATAGTAGAAAGCTGCTTTAAGAAGCAGTAAGCAAGCCGTCCTAAATAAAGCCTAAAGTTGGCTCACCAAATTCATCAATTGGGGCATCATAGTCATAGCTAGTTGCTATGAAAGGGCCACCAGCTGTGCGGCCAAAGTTTGTTCCTCCATGGTACTGAATGAAAAATGGATATATAACTTTAGTTTGCCATTATCACGTACATATCTATCAAGACACCCACTGAATTAGCAAATAAGAAGTTCTAACCATATAGTAGTTAGCAAAAGAGCCTCCTTTTTGTATAAACTTTGCCATGGAAAAAGCCAAGTCCTCAACAGGCCGGTGTGGCACTGGACCTCCAAACCCTGTGAACCTGCAGTTTACAATCTGAATCATATTCTGTCACCCAACTCTTATAAACAAATTAGTATGAAGGATCTGAATAGGGTTGGCCTTGTGTTCGACTTGATAATTAGCTTGAATCATATTCTGTTACCCACAACACCCCTAGATATGTTATGGAAGTAAGAATATCGAAAGTATTACCAGCCTGTCCAAGCTTCTGTAAACATGGTGGGCTTGTAAGGTTGATTTGGACTGAAATAATCACCATAAAACCCATTCCAGGTATTGATCTATTAAAAAAAAAAAGTTTTATAAGGAACAAAATGACAAAACAGATTACAATAAATGGAATGCTGTCATGACCATGTGAACCTTAGAATAACAGAATATAAAGTAGTAGAAACTTAAGACATAATATACTTAAAAAAAATAAAAATAAAAAAAGAAAAGAAAAGCTCAACATAGCCACCTGCCTATTTGTATGTCGCTAATTTAATCATAGAATATCATATCACATATTTCTAATTCAATCTCTCAACCATAAAAATTGGAATCCTAAATTGATTCTAATTTAGGTTTCATTTGAGATAGTTACTGGTTTTTATAGCAGCTTTTTAATATAAAAATTTCTAATTTACGAAATTTTCGTATTAATAACTGCTTTAAATACAGTAAGAAAGTTATCTCAAATGAAACCTTAGTCATTTGATTATATAAAATTGATCTTAATTTAGTCGCCAAGCGACTATTTGTGATCAATCTTGAATAGTCAAAACGATAAAGTTGAAGAAATGTAGTACTTTAAAACTAAGGTTTCGCCTGGGACAGCTTCCTTATTGCTTTATAAAGCAATTTTTTAATACATAAATTTCTATTTCAAAACTTTTTTGTACTAAAAAGCTGCTTTAAAAATTAATAAGAAAGTTGTCCAAAACAAAACCTAAATTTTGTGTATATGAAAACTGGAATAACTATTTTCGGGTTTTCAGCTTTTTTTAAAGCCTGATGATTTATGGATTATACAGGTTGCCATTATAGAAGGCATAAGAACTGCTTACAATAGGATCAGGAGCATCATCTTCTTTACACATGATCCATGGGACACCTGTGTCAAGTTCTGTAGCCATCTGTGCAGCCCAAGCCGCATAGGCCTTTGCCGGTTTGCCTTGATCCCACTCTAATGGTCCAAATTCATTCTCAATCTATATAATTTTAGGAATAAAAACAATAATTTCTTGTTATTATTATTAGTACTATTATTATTATTATTATTATTATTATTATAGAGAATTATCATAAAATAGTGGAAGTTTAGAGGAGAAATTATTCTGTGCGGTCACCGAAAGACGTTCAAAGACGAATCAGGATGCGTCAAGTCACTTTTTTGTTATGTACCGGTACTATGTACCAGGTGACGTAGCGCATCTTGATTCACCTCCGAACGGTCCAGTGACCGTACAGAATAATTTCTCAGTTTTTAGAGATTCCTACCTGACAGAGAATGATTGGGCCACCCTGCCACTCGAATAGTCTTTCAGACTTCATCATGGAGACAATCTTTGCAGTGAAATTCTTCATGGCAGCCTATTTTTCACAAAATATTTCTTCTTTATAGGGACTTTACAAACATATCAATGAACTTTTATTTATGAAAGTAATATCTTTTATATTTACAAACATAGCATCTTTATATTTAAATAATATATATCAAAATATATGTATATAAATATTTTTATTTTAAATAAATAAGTGCTATTGATATTCTTATGTCATTTAAAAAATTAAAATATTATAAATATAAAATTTTGTGCTAAATATATAATTAGACAAAATTTATTAGTAAATTTGTGAAGAAAAAGTTTTTTTTCATGATGTCTTAACAAAACAAAATTAATATGAGTTTAAATTTTTTAAATATATTTTGATATGAATTTAATATAAATAATTTTTATAATATTCATTTAAATATATATTTAATAATTATAAAGTCCATGACCAAAAACCTATAAGGATATTCTCATACAGATTTTTTCCATTAATAAATCAGTCTTTTTCTTGTTTTGGAATAAAGCAATTGAGTAAGAATGAAGGAAAGTAGGTTGGTTGGCTAAAAGAAACAAATATGTACTGAATATATACCTTGAAAGGTTCATTATCAGTTCGAAATTTGATCCCCGGAACATATTTTAGCCAAACTGGAAATCCTCTGCTTGACTCACAAAATTTAGTCCCAAAAAGCAATTTTAAATTAAGGATTCGTTTGGGACGGCTTTTTTAACTGTTTCTTAAAGCAATTTTTTAGTTAAAAAATTTTAATTTTTTATTAAAAAAATGTTTTAGCAATAAGAAAGCCGTCCCAAATGAAGCATAAAAAAAAATATTGCTACAAAAAAAGAAAAAGGACAAATATTCTGATTAAAATTTATTTTAGGAAGAGTTTAAAAAAAAAAAAAAATTTAATACGAGTATAATGTATATAAAATTAATCAAAATTTATATTTTATTTATCTCAAAATTTTTATAAAATTTTTTTCCTTTGAAAACTTACCCAAAGTTCCACTCAGCGCAGATGTAGGGGCCAATGCGGAGGTTGACGTAGAGACCAGCCTGCTGAACTAGCTTGATAAATCGAACCAGATCATATCTGTCCTCAAAATAATACTGCAAAAATTAAAGAAGAAAAAGGAATTTATTTATAACTTTATGTATTTATATCTATTTATATAATATTTTAATATATAAATAATATTAAAATATAAACATTAAAAATGTATTTTATTTAAAATAAATTAATGTTGATAATATTATATTGTTATATAAATAAACATAAATATTTATATGTTAATAAAATAAGAGATATTTATAGATATACAACTAAATTTATATATATGAAGCACCTAAATGGCTAAATTGTTATAGTTATTTATATAATATTTTAGTAAATATATGTGTGATGAAAATGTAAATTTATTTTTGATAATTTTATAATAATAATATATTTAATATCATTCAAATATTAAAATATTATATCCCTAATATAAAATGCTTGTATTTATAAAATTAATACTCATCTTATTTTTTTGAATTACTTATTTCATCGAATCATTAAAAAATTGTCATAAGAGAGAAATACAGATTTGAATTTTGTCTATTTGAGTAACAATAAAAAAATAGATATAAAAGAATGATATTTTAACTTAACGGTTCAAATGTCCAAAAAAAAAACAGAGAGAAAGAGAGAGAGAGAGAGAGAGAGAGAGAGAGAGAAGAGAGAGAGGGAGGGAGGGAAAGAGGAGTTCGAACCTGTCCAGGAGAGGGTTCATGGCCGTTCCAGAAGACATAGGTTTGTATAACGTCCAGCCCTCCATCTTTAGCCTTCTCTATAAGATCGGCCCACATCTGAAAGAAATCCGAAACCCCAAAACAAGAGATCAGAGACATTAGTGCATAAAAGCCAAGCAGGGAAAGGAAGGAAAGAAGCAATTTTTGTCCTTTAAGCCAACAAAGCTCACCTCTGGAGAGCTTCTCGGGTAGTGAATGGAGCCGGAGAAGAGAATCCTCCGCTGCCCATTTATTATAATCGCCTTGTGGTCGTAGGCGACAGCGGCGGTCGCCGGAGTTAATAGGGAAAGAAGAACGCCGGCCATCGTCGCCGCCGCAAAAAGCAGCGATTTTTCCGCCAACTCCGGTGATGGCCGCGTGGAACCCGTAACTTTGCTCAAGGCAGACCCGACGAAGAGGCCAGGAATTGTTGGATTAGTGGGTGGGACCTGGATTGAAGCCTGCAGAGGGATTTTCGTAGAAAGCTGCAGGCAGGCAGTAGGCTTGTACTAAAGTCTTTACAAAATTTTTTTTTTATTCTGCAATAAAGTTATACGGTTCATCCCCACCTGTTATATTATTTAATATATTTGCAGTGCCAACCAATCCCATGTGCATGGGAACCCGCAACTAGTATAATTATTTTAAAATTTTTTGTTTATCATTTAAAAAAATTTATTAAAAATAATTTATTCGTCATGATTAGGAGTGCAAATAAGTCGAGTCGAGTTCGAGCCAGAGGTTGTTCGAATCGAGCTCGACCGCTAGATACCGAGCTCGAGCTCGACTCGTCTCATATCGAGCGGCTCGTCGAGCTCAATCCGAGCTCAAAATCGACCGATGTTATTGCGTATGCTGTGGTCCCGAGGTCCGCCCATGGTTGCGTTCGTTCCGAGCTCCGCCGTCCAGATCCGAGCTCCGCCATTTCGTCATCCTGAGCTCGTTCGTCGTAGTCCCGAACACCGCCGTCGAGATTCGTCCATCTGAGCTTGTCATCGCCACGTTCGTTCCAAGCTTCACCCTCGAGATCCGAGCTCGTTCGTTGTCGTCATCCCGAGCTCGTTCGTCATCATCTCGAGCTCGGCTGTCGAGATCCGTTCGCCCTAGTTTGTCGTCGCATCCAGTGTCCACTGTTGAGCTCCGTCGTCGCCGTCCCAAAGACCCAAACCCAAACACATATGTCGTCGTCCCGAGCACATCCCTCCGTCGCGAGCTCATTCCCGCCCAGTCAAGTTGCTTGTCGAGCCGACGAGTGGAGTCTGAGGCATATTCGAGCTCGAGCTTGATAAGCTTTCGAGCTCGAAACTGTGTTCGAGCTCGATAAACTCGACTCGTCGAGCCTGTTACCGAGTCGAGTCCGAGCCGGCTCGCGAGTCTGCTTGACTCGGTTGCACCCCTGATCATGATAATTGAAGAAGAGTTTGTTAAAGCAGTTTGGGATAAAGTCGTTTGGGATTTTCGTATAAAGCTGCAGTCAGCTAGTAAGAGTCTTCACTAAAAAAATTATTTTTAGAATGAGTTTATTTTCATGTGTTTAAAGTTAAATTGACCAATATTCATGCCAAAACATTTGTTCAAAGCAGTAGTACCCTATTCTAATTTTAGCAAAGCTAAAATTCTATGACCAGACTAATATTATTTTTTTAGGACATATAGATCAATTAAGGTAAATTTATACGCACATCACATACACAAGCTTCGAACATAAAATCTTTTAGTTGATAGCCAAAGCTCCCAATCAATAGATCAAGATGACGTATCTTTAATAAAAATTGGTGCATATCTATTATGTTTCTCGAGTAAAATTAATTACTAAGAGAATATTATAGTATGCTTTCTCCAAGCATCTCTTCTCCAAGTTGTCCACATGACTGCAGCCATGACTTTCCAATGCATGATGATTGATTTCTAAGCACAGTTCTTCATATAAAAATGTTTAGTTTTGAATTACTTGTGCTAATACTGTATTCCTTAGCCGTGAAGTATCAATTATGGTTTGAAGTTCCTTTTTGGTCCTGGGGGTACTCTTGAGCTTCCTTGGATTCCAAGCATCCTTCTTCATTGTTGAGCTTTTTGAACAGTATCAGAGCTTGTTGTTAGCGCATAATGTCTTCTTCAGCTTGTCTTTTGTTTCGATTTTTTAGATCCCATAATTCATTTGCATTCAAGTGTGCCAATTTGTTGGATGATTGCAACTTGAGATTATGTAATTGGGGATTTGTACCATATTGGGGAATGGTTAATGACATAAGAGCATTATTCGTGTATAGGAAATTTTACAAGAAAAGATAAAGGAAGAGGTCCAATCGAGTAGGACAAACTAATCCTATCTCAACCAGTGCAAATTACTGATTAGTCACCAAGTAGAATTAGAACTATACTTCATAAGATTAATTATATTCAATGACACATTTAAGAGATGCTCTCGATAAATCAAACATGGCCTTGTTTTAGTTTTGCCCAGGTAACATTAAGAAATTATGATTAAAGGCTATTGTCATTATAGAATAGCTTGTGCTATGAAATGGGATAGTCTATAAGATAGATGATGAATCATCGTTATCAAGTAGAAGATTTTCTCTTTACGTAGAAAGTTTATAAAAGAACTATTAGTGAATCACCCATGATTGAAGAAAAGAACAATAGGCTTAATAAGGTAATGTGTAGAGGTAGAGAGTCTAGAAAACGGTACAGATAAATCTACTTAGGACTTCATAGGCCCATCAGCCATCAAACTTGAAATCACTTAACTGTGAAGTTAATCGACCAAACTCAGCATTAAGGAACTATTAGTAACCATAAATTATCTCTATTCTAAGAAATGTGATACACATGCAAGTTATCTATCCTTAAATAAAAGAGATCTTTATATGCATTTGATTGACCATGTTATGAAAAGTGCATTGATGCTTTAAAGATTTGATTGCAAGCAAATTTATCTTATTCCTTGTCAATGAGATCCAAAGAGAATATTTTTAATTAAAAAGTAGCTAGAGAGAGAGATTTAATTTTTATTTTTATTTTCTAAATTAATTTTCAAATTTTTTATATTATAATGGCAAATAGAAGCATGATTTTAAAAATCGGATCAGACTGATCGGTTTAACCGGTTCAACCATAAACCGATATATAGTCAGTTTCATCATCATGAAAAACTTGCCCAAGATCAAGCCGGTTTGAACCGCCTGTTTAACTGGCCAATCGTTGAATTGGTATCTATTTTTATGAATCGTCTGGTTCAATTCATAATAATATAAAATATTTAATTAAATATTATATTACTTTAAATATAACATATTTTATTTAACAAGCTAAATTTTCTATAATAATTATGTCTCAATTAAACACCAACAATTCATATCCACATGATCCACTACCCCATGTGAGCTTTTAACCCATGAAAACTAAAAAAGTTATATAAACAATATAAGATAAAACTCCCAAAGTAGTGTGAGATTAAACAAATAGTTGAAATTTCTGCTCTAAAATATATACAGTATATATTTTTAAATAGTTCTTTTTTATAGTTAGAATAATATTTATTTTATTTAATTGTTTATCTATTTTATATTATATTATTTTAAATATACATTCTTAAAAATTAATTTTTATCTATTTATTAATTTTAAATAATCTAACATGAATAATTTATAGATGTAAAATTCTAATGTGAATTTAATATATAATTTATGGTTATAAAATTTATCTAAATATATAACATAAATTAACAATAGTTTATAAGAATTTATATTAAATTTAATATAAATTAGTAATAATTTATATTAAATTTATAAATTTATATATAAACTAAATTTATTTTTAATCATAAATTTATATCATTATATAATTATTATATTATTTATTTTTATTTAAATAATTATAATATTTATTATATCATCTGATTCAACTCTCAATTCAACCTCGATTGAATCATTCCGATCTGACGAACCATCCAATTTTTATAACCTTGAATAAAAGAGTAAAACAGGCTGGTGCAGTTGGGCAATAATTTAATGCAAGCTCTTAAAAAAAATTGAAAAAAAGCAATTGAGATTTTAAATACAGCTCAAATACCTAAGTCTATAAAAAATAAATTGACATTAAGGTACAAGAACAAGTGATCCCTCTGCTCATAGTTCTTACCACCAAGTTCACGTATACTCCTATTTAGCTAGTAATAGGGCATGTGCCTTTGAGTACTTATGGATCTGATTGGTCCTGGATACTTACGTATTTGAAAACGTACTCCATCGAGAATCTTTGCTTGTACCTTATTTACATATAAGGATTTCCTTGAATAAAATAACACAGAAAATATATCAAATGGGCCAGTACGTAGGGTTAACTTCATGAAATTTTTTTCTATATTATGTTCTGCTAAGAGTCAAATTATCTAATAAAGAAAGATCATTTCTAATATTTTCTAACCAAATCTTTTTAGGTATACCTCTATTTTTCTTAACATAAGCCAAATCTAATTCATCTACTCTCCTAATCAGGTCATCGGAAGGGCGCTATTTTATGTGACCAAAGATCTATGACTGAAATACATAATAGAGTAGATTAAATAATTAGTCATGACAGTACACAAATTTAAAAAAGAAATACCTATGCAAACTCAAATCGGATCTAAAAACTGCTACTCAATAAGCTCTTTTCTTTTCTTAGACCCTAAAAATAGAATGCAGAACAACTGTGAGCTAACACAGCTCATCAAACCACATTTACCAATTTAAATTTTCAATTAAATCCTTTATTATGCATTTAACAAAATGTATAAAAATAATATAATAAATTACTGAGCTGAGCGAAATAGTAATTGAAGTCATAAAAAATTCAAATAATATTTTTAGAAAAATAAAGAAACAAGTACTTCATATTAGACAGAATTCATAGAAGTCTAACCCTTATGCCTCCCTCAGATAAAATTTAGAGAATTTTGACCCTTATGCCTCCCATTAGATAGAATTTAAACAATTATGACCCTCATGTCTCCCAATAAATAGAATATGCATATAACATCAGAATGTGCATTCAACACCAGATCAAAACTTGCTCCACCCACACTAGATCTCTTTAGAATCTCACATTTCAATAAAATAAATATATAATTCATTGTATTACAATAAAAGAAGTGTAAATAAATTAGCTCGATACTGTAGCAGCATTGAGGTATACCCAATATTGGGTGCTCAAATAGTAATATTTTTTAGATTTTGACAAATTTCACTCTAGACCCTTGGGACTCATTCTAGAACATATGCAGCCTTTTTCATACACCAAAATACTCCCAAACACATACAAATGGGTTCAAAACATAAAAATTTAAATAGTTACCTTTTTCCAATCATGTCAAATTTATCTGAACTATACTATGATCTTGGAGTTCTCATAACTCTTCCCTAAAAAAATATCATCCTCGATATTTCCAATCAAAATATGTCAGAATAAACTTGGTCTCATCTCACATACCATCTCCCAATTAACCTCTCTAGTAGTCCTATTTTTTCATTGCACCTTAACCATATGAATCTATTTGCTCTTTAATTTCCTCACATCATATGCCAGAATTCTATCTAGCTCTTCTCTATAATGCAAACTCAGATAAACCTCAATATCATGAATAGTTAATCTCTTTTCAAATCAGATATTCACTTTCTCAAAGAAGATACATGAAATATATTATGTACATCTAACATGTGAACAAGTAATAATAATTTATAAGCAGAACTGCCAATACTCTTAATAATCTCAAAATGTCTAATATACATGGACTCAGATTATTGATTCTCCCAAATTTGCTGACACCTTTTATAGGACTCTTTGACAACAACAAAATTAGTAACTTAAAATTTAACCAGCATGTTGTTTGATTAAAAAGTATTGTGTTTTTGAAAAGATTAATTATCTTTGGGTGATTTAATTTTTTAAATTTCAATCTTGAAATCGAACACATCATTATGAACAATATATTATCCTGAAAAACAAAAATATCGTTCCCTAATAGGTTTAATTTATAGAATTGAAAGTTCATCCCGATTATCATAGTTAAATTCGAAAAAGAACTATATATGACTCCAAATGGTCAAATTAATCGTTCAACCAGGTATTTAATTATGATAATTTGGAAGAAATATCATTAACTTTATAATCAAAGTTACGATAATAATTGATATATCTTCTAAGGAAAGAAGATATCAAACATTATTGATCTTTAAAAATGATGATAATAATAATTGATTTTGACTTAAATTTTCCCAAAGGTAATTAAATAAGGTTTTAAAATTTTGATTTTAAAAATTTGATCTGGGTTTCTAAATTTCCTACGAGCACAAGCTCTCATAGTTAATTACATCATAGAAAATTAAAATTTTCTATAAATACTCTCGAATAAAATAACGGTAGAAATTTTATTTTAAGATCTTAAAATTTGATGTCAAAGGAAGTAAGGATTGAAAATTTAATAGGGAATGGATCAAAAGTGAGCATTTATTTCTGGAGGCCAAAGGAAGAAGGGTAGGAGGTACTTTGAGATTCTAAAATATTTTAGAAGCACCCTAGCCTATCTTAAGTGTTGGGTTTAAATTTGATTGAAACATATTTTAATTTGAATTGTCAATTTTATTAGAAAGTTGGGATTAGATTCCTAAAAGATTGAGGTCTTATAGCCTGAGCTTGCCTCAGAACCTAAATCTAAATTGGGGACTAAAAATCAGTAACCCAAATCTAACTAATGCAATATAGGATCTACACTTATCCTGGCCTAGATTGGGGAGCCAGTTAACCACCTAAATGCTTCAAAATTATGAGTCTGATCTTTTATGTTAGAGTGGTAGGGACGTTTGATTAAGATAAGTTTTTGAGAATAGGGCAGACATCTAGAGCAGTTCTTAATTGGACATTTATCTTATGTTGGGTAGTATGAAGCTTAAAGTAAATGTAATTAAAATTTTGACTCATTTCAGTTTGTTTCTAATGCAGTGCATGCTAGTTGACTCAATTAATACTTAAATCAAATATGAAGTAATTTTAAAAAGGCTTAAAAAATAGGTTTTTCTTTAGAGATTACATAGATTCTCCTTGACAGATCTGCACCCTATAGGCCAGGTGGTCTACCAAAACTCGTAGGCGGGGAGGTGCCTAATAATGGAAAGAAAGTGTAAAAAAATGCGATGTGAACTCCCGGCAATCCTGGGCTTACTTCTTAAAATGTTAGAATTTTTATGTTATCTTAAAATTTTTAATTTAATTAAAGTAGCAAAAGTTTTAGCAATCCCTCATGAGCCTCTTACCAGGTTTCAAGCAAAATAAAAGATTGACATACAAAATTACCAAAAAACTACTAAAAGTATGCAATCTTATATTACAATCAACCCATCAATTAAAGTAATTAAAATAACATTCAAATTAAAAGTCCATATTGTTGATATGATCTATATCATAACCCATTCTAGAGATTTCGATGATAACAAACATATGCTTGAATGTTCTAATTTGTGTGTTAAGTATTTCAGGTATAATGATTTGATGGATGTGCATGATAATTATTTATATAAGATTTATATTGCATAAATTAAGTTTAATCAAAATTTAAGCTAAAATAACTCAAGATGGACCAAGATGGAAAGCTTGCAGATTTTTATGTTATCGTAAGAGTATGTTAGTGGTTCATTAGTATTTACTTGTATGGTTTAATTTACTCATAATTTAAATATCTATTAAAATAATTTATATATTATTAATTAAGGATAATAAGCATGATTTAAAAATTTATAAGATTCTTTAATTAAATTTTATATGCTTCATTAATTTTATAGAATTTATCAAATATGAAAAGATGCTTAATGAGTTAGGGAAATTAAATATAATAAGTTTATGTGATAAATATTTATTACAAATTAAATTTATTTTTTATAAATTTTTTGATGTATACTTAATGTTATCTAAATTACATCATAATATTATATGAATATTTATTATATCTTTAGATACATAAAAATATGCATAACATGTTGTTTTGATGTATATGATATTATTTTACTAAACAAGTGGTCTGATTTTTATTCTGTTAGATTGTATAGTTTCTGTAGATATAATTTGATAGGTTATATAACCCATTTGGAGCTATATTAAATTTATAATGAATTTCTAAACATTATATGATTTTAATATTATTTACTGGGTAGTCGTTTTTGCCTTGTTTTGGATGTATAGGAAGCTTTTTGACTTATCCATGTGACTAGCCATTTTATAGCCTTTTAAAACTTATATTTCTTTAATATAAATAAATTTTTTATCAAATATAATATTTTTTGATGATAAATTAATATTAAATTAATAGTTTTATTCAAATTTGGCTTTACTGACCCTTTCTCTTTAAATACCTCTCATCCTCTTCATATGAGGGTAATTCAAGAGAGAAACTCCAGCATTTTTTTTCATTCCTTTCTTCTTCCTTACATGCTAAATCTTGAGAGAGAAACTTTGATTTTCATTCCAATAGCTCTTTTCATTTACGAGATCAAATTCTTGGTTGGAAAGTTTCAACACACTAAATCCTGTAACATCTCTTGGAGTTCTTGTTTATTTTCTTTTTCTAAATTTTTACTTGTTGTTATTTTGATTTTTCACCATATATTTTTCTTAGAAAGATTTCTTATTTGGTGAAATACTAGTTGAGAATGCTATATTAAGTTTTTCTATGCTAAATCTTTTAAATTTATAAAGATAACAAAACAAGTATTATTATTTCTTTTTACATGGCATAGATTTGCATTTCAAATCTAATTTATTTGTAAAAGTATTATGTTATTTAAAGAGTTATAATTTAAATCAGTAAGAAAAATATTTTTATTTAATATATTGTTCAATTTTTTATCAAAATATAAATCTATCTTAAAGTGAGCAAATTTTATATTCCATTTGTAAGTAGTGAGGTAATTAAAATTAATTTGTATGATCACCTCAAATATTTTGGTATTGGAAGATATTTTGAGTTTGTATTATTTATATCAAGTTGTATTTTTTCTTTTTCTTGATCTAAGTCATTTGGCTTAGTGAAGCTTAAATTATAATTAAATTGGGTTGTACTCGCCCGTGTAGGAGTGCACTTAGGTTGTAAAAAACTTCTTTGGTTTAAAGAAGTGAGGTTTGCAAGACAAACCTGAGATTAGTGAATTCTAGCTCGAGAGTTGGCTAGCGTGGACGTAGGTCAGATTGAAATATGGGCCTAACCACGTAAAAATATATGTGCCTCTTATTTTCATTTATAGCATTTATTTTTTTTATCATTATCATAAAAATTGTGTGATTATTTATTATTTTTTAAATAGTATCAAAGTTATTTTAATTACCTTCTTTTAATAAAAACTTTAAGAACCCTAATTCACTCCCCCTATTGGGTCGCCATAGTCATCCAACAATTGGTATCAGAGCCTTGACTCTTTTTTATTTTGGCTTAACATCCTAGAGTAGATCTACTTATAAACTATGGCACAAGATTTTCCTAAGGTTTCACTTCCGAAGGACAATCTACTCATCGACCACCATTATTAGATAATGTTTCTTTTGATTATTGAAAAAATAGAATTAGTACATTCTTAAGAGGACAAGATTCTCATATGTGGCACATGCTTACACACCAATATCATACACACACTAAGGAAATTAATGGAATTAAAATTAAAAATCTTTTGATGAATGGACTACATTAGAGAGGGAATTAGATGAGTTAAATGCTAGGGCTTGTCATACTTTGCATTGTGTACTTCTTCTAGATGATTTTATAAAAATTTGCATGTTAAATTTCATAAAAAAAATTTGGGATAAATTAATTATAACTTATGAAGGTACTAGTGAGGTTAGAGATGCACACATAAATAGATTTATTCATTAATATGAATTATTTCGTATATCTCCTTCTAAATCTATTTCTGATATGTATACAAGATTTATGAAAATAATTAATACATTACATTCTCTTGAAAGAACATATAAGAATTAAGAATTAGTTTATAAGATTCTTTGATGCCTTCCCAAAGAATGGGATGCTAAAGTAACTGTGATTAGTGAGGTTAAAGATTTATCTACCTATCTACTTGATCAACTTTTGGGTTCTTAGATAGCACATGAATAAATTATAGCTCAGAGGGATAAGTTAGATAGCTCTTCTAAGAAAGAGAAGGAGAAAGGTAAAACCATTGCCTTACAGATTAATGATAATGATGAACCTAGTTCATCAAGCTCTAATGAAGACAACGATGAGGGGGCCATGCTTTCAAGAAGACTTGGAAGCTTACTAAGGAAGAAAAATCAAAAGTACAAGAAATCTAAAAATTATAAATTTCAAACTAAGAAATTTCCTACACATAAGAAGGGATTATTTACTATCATTGCAAGAAGCCTAGACATATAAGAGGAGATTGTACAGATCTTATTAATTCAAAGAAAAAAGAGATGGATGTAGAGAGAAAGAGTGACAAGAAAGAAAAAAAATATTTCAAAAAGAAGAAGAAGGCTCTATGGGCCAACCCAAATTCAGATGAATCAAATTCATCAGATGAAGAGGTGAACATTTATCTTATGGCAGGAGGAGAATCTGATTGTGATTCTCAAGAGGTATGTAATGATATATCTTATGAAGAATTAGATGATGCATTTAATGAATTAGTTATTGAATATAAAAAATTAAAATAAAAATATAATATTTTAGAAAAAGAGTATAAAAATTTAGATATTCTTTTTAATGATTTAAAAAATGAATGTAATAATTTGAAAAATAAAAATAGTTCTTTATTAGATCGTTCTTTACTTATTTGTAAACTTGAAAGAGAAAATATTCTTTTAAAAGCAAAATTAGATTTATGTATGAAATTACAAATTCATTATAAAGTTCCATCTAATATAATATCAAATAAAAATTTTACTTATATGTCACATCATGCTAATCCATATGCAAACACTAATATTTGATGTTATTTTTGTGGTAGAAAAGGATACATCTTATTTGATTGCTATGCTCGTAGATCACAAAATGCTAAACAATCATCTTTTATATGGGTTCCAAAAAATACAAGTACTTCTTATACCATATATAATATATATCATACTACTCATTTAGAATGTGGACCCAAAAATATTTGGGTTCCAAAAGTTAACATTTGATTTTCTTTTATAGGAATGCCTTCAAAGTAAAATCAATGAAGGCATGTGGTACTTAGATAGTGGATGTTCAAGACATATGATGGGCGATAAAGTAAAATTCTCTATATTAGAACTAAATGATGGAGGATATTTCACATATGGAGATAATGCAAAGAGAAAGATTATTGGTATTGGATACATATGTAAGAACTCTATTACTTTAGAAAAAGTCTTATTTGTTTCTGGTTTAAAACATAACTTAATATCAATTAGTCAATTATGTGATAAAGATTTAAATGTTTCTTTTTATACTTCACATTATATTATTAGAAATAATGAAACTATTTTACTTATTGAAAATAGACATAAAAATATTTATTTAATTGATTTAGAGAATACAAATGATATTAAATTAAATTTACTTTGCATGAAATCTATAAATGATGATGCTTGGTTATGGCATAGAAAATTATGTTATGATAATATCCACACTTTAAATAAAATTTTTAAACTTGATTTAGTAGTTAGTTTATCAAAAATCAATTTTTATTTTGATCTTATATGTGATGCATGTATTCATGGTAAGCACATGAAAAGTTCATTCATGAGTAAAAATATAATTTCTATAAGTAGACATTTGGAATTATTACATATGGACTTATTTGGGCCAATTAATACATCTAGTTTAGGTGTAAAAAATTATGAATTTGTTATAGTAGATGATTATTCAAGATACACCTGAGTATTATGCTTAGCTAATAAAAATAATATATTTGATGATTTTAGAAAATTTGCTAAGTATATTTAAAGAGAACAAGGTTATTTGATTCATAGAATTCAAACAGATCATGGTGGAGAATTTGAAAATAAATTATTTGAAAATTATTATGATAAAAATGAAATTAGATATAATTTTTCAGCTCCTAGGACTCTTCAACAAAATGGTGTAGTTGAAAGAAAAAATCTTACATTGGTAGAATTAGCAAGATCAATGTTAGATGAATATAAACTTCCAAAATATTTTTGGGTAGAAGCAATAAATAGAGCATGTTATGTTACAAATATAGTTTATTTAAGATCAATTCTTAAAAAAACTCTTATGAAATATTTTTTGGAAAGAAACCTAAGATTAGTCATTTACATATTTTTGGTTGTAATTATTTTATTTTAAATAATGACAAGGATCCTTTAGGTAAATTTGACAGTAAGTCTAATGATGGTATATTCTTAGATATTCAATTTTTGAAAAATCTTTTAGAGTTTTTAATAAGAGAAAAATTCGATGTTGAAGATCGTTCATATAATTTTTGATAAAGATCCTATAGATTTAATAAGAAATGATTTGAATGATGATATTGAGATTATAAAGAAAATAAATTTGGAGGAAAAGGAGGATGATTCATTGCCTAAAGAATGGAGATATAATAAAAAACACCTAAAAGAATTAATATTTGGTGATCCTTCTCAAGGTGTTAAAGAGAAATCTTAGGGATGAGGTAGAGCATTTTGCATTTCTATCATAAATTGAATCTAAAAAATATAGATGAAGCTTTACAAGATAATTTTTGGATAATTGCTATGGAAGAAGAACTTAACCAATTTATAAGAAATGATGTTTGGGAGTTAGTCCCTAGACCTCATGATCAAAATATAATTAGAACTAAATGAGTTTATAAAAATAAGCTAGATGATTCTAGAAGTATTATTAAAAATAAAGCTAGATTAGTTGCATAAGGGTACACATAAATAGAAGGAATAGACTTTGAAGAATCTTTTGCACCCGTAGCAAGACTAGATGCCATTAGATTATTTCTTGCGTTTGCTTGTTTTAAGGACTTTAAACTTTTTCAAATGGATGTCAAAAGTGCATTTTTGAATGAGTATATTGATCAAGATGTATATATAGAACAACCGCCAAGTTTTGAAAGTATTAATTTTCCTAATCATGTCTATAAATTAAAAAAAGTTTTATATGGTTTAAAATAGGCTCCACGTGCTCGGTATGATAGGTTAAGTAATTTTTTAATTGAAAATAATTTTAGAAAAGATAAGTTAGATACAACTTTTTATATCAAAACTATTAGAGATGATTTAATTATTATACAAATTTTTGTTGATGATATATTATTTGAAAGTATAAATGAGAGTTTATGCCATGAGTTTTCCTCTTTAATGTCAAAGGAATTTGAAATGAGTATGATGGGAGAACTCACCTTTTTCTTAGGACTTCAAGTAAAATAACTAGAGTGGCACATTCATATGTCAAACTAAGTACATAAATAAATTATTATAAAAATTTGATATGAAAAGATTCAAATTGAGTAAAACTCCTATAAGCCCATCAACTAGACTTTATTCAGATGAATCAGAAAAACCAATGGATCAAAAGCTTTATAGGAGTATGATAGGTTCACTTTTGTATCTTACTACTAGTAGGCCTGATATAAAGTTTGTCGTATATTTATGTGCAAGATTTCAAGCTAATCCTAAGGAATCACACTTAGCAGCAGTTAAGCGAATATTTTGCTATTTAATTGAAACTCTAAGTTAGGCTTATGGTATCCCAAAAATTTATTATCATATAATTTAGGTGTATATTCTGATGCAGACTATGCTGGTTATAAGGTTGATAAAAAAGTACATCTAGAACATATTAATTTTTAGGATCATCACTCATTTCTTGGTCTTCTAGAAAATAAAATGCTGTCACTTCATCCACTACTGAAGCAGAGTACATAGCTGCAAGTAGTTGTGTTGCTTAAGTTTTATGGCTAAAATAATAATTAAAAGATTTTGGAATTAAGCTTAAAAATGTTCCCATTAAATGTGATAACATAAGTGCTATTAGTTTAACAAAAAATCCTATACAACATTCACGAACTAAACACATAGAGATTAAACATCATTTTATTAGAGATCATATTAGTAAAGGTGATGTGGATATAGATTTTGTAAACACAGATTCTCAAATAACTGATATTTTTACAAAACTATTAGCTGAAGAGAGATTTTATATGTTAAGACGTATGCTTGGAATGTTAGACCCTAATATTTAAATCTCTTATTTTTTTCATTCTTTTTGATGTTGTCAAAAGGGGAGAAGAATTATATATGTTGGTCATAATTCTTTTTACATGCATATATTTAGGGGGAGAATTATTTTTTTAATGAATTAGCATTCAAAAATATTTCTTAATTATTATATATATATTTTTAATGCTTAAAAGTTATGATAAAAGATCAATTTGCACCTTTATTATAACTATACCAAACATAAGTTTGTCGTCATAAAAAAGGGGGAGATTGTTGATATTATCTATATTATGACTCATTCTAGAGATTTTGATGATAACAAACATATGCTTGGATGTTCTAATTTATGTATTAAGTATTTCAAGTGTAATAATTTGATGGATATGCATGATAATTATTTATATGAGATTTACATTGAACAAATTAAGTTTAATCAAAATTTGAGCTAAAAGAACTCAAGATGGACTAAGATGAAAAGCTTGTAGATTTGTATGTTATCATAGGAGTATGTTAGTAGTTTATTAGTATTTACTTGCATGTTTTAATTTGCTCATAATTTAAATATATATTAAAATAATTTATATATTATTAATTAAGGATAATAAGTATGATTTAAAAATCTATAAGATTCCTTAATTAAATTTTATATGCTTTATTGATTTCATAGAATTTATCAAATATGAAAAGATGCTTAATGAATTAGGAAAAATAAATGTAATAAGCTTATATAATAAAACTTTATTACAAATTAAACTTCTTTTTTATAAATTTATTGATGTATACTTAATGTTATCTAAATTACATCATAATATTGTATGAATATTAATTATATCTTTTTTTTGAGGAAAATACAGCATTAGCATTATTTTATTAAAAAAACAAAAACAGGAAACTATCCAATACTGTTAGATTCCTCCTTTAATATTGACATAAAGTAAGGAGGAATATTTATAATATCTTTAGATACATGAAAATATGCATAATATTTTTTTATTGTATATGCTATTATTTTAATAGCAATTTGGTCTGATTTTTATTATGTTAGATTATTTAGTTTCTGTAGATATAATTTGATAGGTTATATAACCTATTTGGAGCTCTATTTAATTTATAATGAATTTCTAAATATTATCCGATGTTAATATTATTTGCTGGGTAGCCGTTTTTGCCTTGTTTTGGATATATAGGAAGACTTTTTGACTTATCCATGTGACTAGCTATTTTATAGCCGTTTGAAACTTATATTTCTTTCATATAAATGAATTCTTTATCAAATATAATATTTTTAGATGATAAATTAATATTAGATTAATAGTTTTATTTGAATTTGACTTACTTATCCTTTCTCTTTAAATACCTCTTATCCTCTTCATATGAGGGAAATTCAAGAGAGAAACTCTAGCATTTTTCTCCATTCCTTTTTTCTTCCTTAGATGCTAAATCTTGAGAGGAGAAACTTTGATTTTCATTCTAAGAGCTATTTTCATTTGCGAGATCAAATTCTGTAACGTCTCTTAGAGTTCTTGTTTGTTTTCTTTTTCTAAATTTTTACTTGCTGTTATTTTAGTTTTTCACCATATATTTTTTTGAAAATATTTCTTATTTGGTGAAATACTAGTTGAGAATATTATATTAAGTTTTTTATGCTAAATCTTTTAAATTCATAAAGATAACAAAGCAAGTATTATTATTTCCTTTTATGTGGCATAGATTTGCATTTCAAATTTAATTCATTTTTAAAAATATTATGTTATTTAAAGAGTTATAGTTTAAATAAGTAAGAAAAATATTTTTATTTAATATATTGTTCAATTTTTTATCAAAATATAAATCTATCTTAAAGTGAGCAAATTTTATATTCTATTTGTAAGTAGTGAGGTGATTAAAATTAATTTGTAAGATCACCTCAAATATTTTGATCATTTTATTGCAAGATATTTTGAGCTTGTATTATTTATATGAAGTTGCAGAGATGAGGATGCTCAGGTGGTTGAGTGGCTTTACCCTTAGAGATAGGATACGAAATGAGCATATTCGTGAAAAGGTTGGAGTAGCTCTAGTGGAAGACAAGATTAGAGAGAGTCGCCTTAGATGGTTTGGTCACATAAAACGACGGCCTCCCGATGACCCGGTTTGGAAAGTAGAGGTCTTCGATTGGACTTATGTTAAGAAAGGTAGAGGTAGACCTAAAAAGACTTGGTTAGAAAATATTAGAAATGATATTTCTTTATTAGATTTAAACGAGAATTTGACTTTTAACAGGACACAATGGAGAAAAAGGATTCATGTATCCGACTCCACGTAGTGGGATAAAGGCTTGATGTTATTGTTGTTGTTGTATTATTTATATGAAGTTGTATTTTTCTTTTTCTTGATCTAAGCCATTTGGTTTAGTGAAGCTTAAATTATAATTAGATTGGGTTGTACTCGCCCGTGTAGGAAAATAGTTAGGCTGTAAAGAACTTTTTTGGTTTAAAGAAGTGAGGTTTGCAAAGAAAATCTAGGATTAGTGAATTATAGCCTGAGAGTTGGCTAACTTAGAGGTAGGTCGGATTGGAATCTGGGCTGAACCACGTAAAATATTTGTGCCTCTTATTTTCATTTCTAGCATTTATTTTTCTTTATCATTGTCATAAAAATTGTGTGATTACTTATTCTTTTTCAAATAATATTAAAGTTATTTTAATTACCTTATTTTATAAAAAAATTTAAGAGCCCCAATTCACCCCCCTCTTGGGTCGCCATAGTCATCAAACACATATGGCAAGTGCCACATAATATTACAACCCAGAGTTTATAGAAAGTAATGTGGCCAGGTACCACTGACAACAGTCCGGATTCTACTTCTAAGACTCAAGTAAATTTGAGAATGGGATCCTTCTTGATCTCCACTTCTATGTCCTTCTATGAACTTCTTGGATCTATTGGGTCCGGATATCTAAATGAAAAGAAACTCCCTCTCGAAAGGGGTATTTTCTTTTTTCCTTTGGATATTTGAAACTATCTTAACTTGGTCTTCCAAATGGAGGAGAATAATCCCCTAAGGAATGTTCTCTCCTCTTTGGAATCTAAGTTGGATACTTATGTATCCCCTCTCAAATATCACTTTGAATTACAACTCAATAAATTTGAATTACATTTAATAAAAATTAAAAATCTAGACTCGAACAACCTATAGGGTTATCCTAAATAGTTAATATGAAATCATCCCAAGCAATTATATATTAAAATTAAAATACTCAAATCAGTCACACTTGACCATGCTCTTTTAAATTTTAAAAGGGGACTTAGCATTCTAGAGCACCTGTAGAAATTTAATATTTATGATTATGCCCCCTTTTATTTTAAATGTCATCTATGAGCATGATCACATACATAAGATTGAATTAGCATAAATCATCCCTAACTTAGGGGTAAATCTAACACCCATCAATCATATCACAGAGTGTAGAAATTAAATAAATAATCACATCAATATTAATAACCATCATGCAATGAAAGTTCAAAAATTTTGGCACACAATAAGAAAGTAAACACCGGCCTAGCTTAGATCTAGAAGTGGTGCCCTATCAAATCATCTAAATGTGTGTAGTAGGTTATGTGGTTCGGATATGTCTTAAATAGGATAATTAGTTAAAGTTGTCTAATATTTGAATTTATTGAAGGTTAAAGGATAAATTTGATTAAAGTTCAAATGTTAATGTGTTAAGGTTTGTTTTAAAATATATTTTTTAAGGTTAATTAATTAAATAGATTTAATTAGTTATAAATTTAATTAATTGGATTAGTTATTGATTTTAAGGATTAGATTAATTTAAATTTTTTATCAACCGATTCATAGCGTTGTATTACTAGGCTCGAGGAACCAGGCCTCCTTTAGACACTTAGCCCCGCAGCCCGGAGTAGTCCATCCTAAAAGCCTAATTAATGTAGTTAAATTAAAAATTTTAATTTGGTTAAATTATTAAAAATTAATTAATTTTAATATTTTACACTATTAAATTCGTTTGTGGTGTTGTACCACCAGGCTCGAGGAACTAGGCCTCCTTAGGATACTTAGTCTTATAGCCCAGAGTAGCCCATCCTAAAAACTTCATCTTTGGAGTGATTATTATGCATTAAAGGGTTGGTTGATTGATTTTATGAATCAAATTAAAAATTTTTGAAATTTTGGTTGATTATTGAATTTTTTGGAATTATTTGAATTATTTAAATATATTAATTAAAGGGGTTAAAAAGTGACTTTTTGATTAAGGTTAATTTTTAGAGTTTTGATACTTTTCTCAAATGCTATACCTAAACATGAGTAACTAGGATTTGAGTTTGCTAGATTTAGATTTTTCTATAATTAGTTATTTATTTTTGAAATTTGAGTTAAAATTTTAACCTAAAGTTGAGTGAAAAGTTAATTTTTTGATTTTAAGTGATTTTTGATGATTTAATATTTTTAATAAATATTAGACCTTACATGGAGTTCAATTCCTTTGAATTTGCTCAATTTGAAGTTTTCTACATTAAATTATAAAATGTAACTAAAGTTTTTTTTATCTAATTTTGTACTACGATTGACCAGAGAGTTGACTTTTTGACTTTGACCCATTTCTATTAGTTTGTTATTTTTAAAACATACTAGATCTCAAATGGAGTTAAATGACACTAAATTTGGTCAATTTAGATTTTTCTAAATTAGTTATGGTTTTTCAAAGTTTGGTTAATTAATTGATTTTTTAAATTATTTAATTACAGAGGTTTTGATTGTTTTGATTCAAACTCATCCTAAACTGCATGAAATCACTACTAAAGGTCAGGAATGACCCATCGGAGTTTTTTCAAAAGTTTAGAATTTATTTAAAATTTTTTATAATTTTTAATTATTTTATTTAATTAATTATTAATTTTTACTAAAACTTAAATTAAAGTTTAATTAAAAGTTCATTTATGGGGGTTTTTATTTTTCTAACATAGCTGATTAATTTTTAGTCAGTTTGATATATTATTTATAATTTTTATTGATTTATTACAATTTTTTGAAGTTTTTGGGTTCTAAAAAGTGCTAAATTTTGACTTGCTTAATTTTTTAACCTAATGACCTCCAAATCCAGTGAAACTTGGATGTAAGGTGTAAAATCTCACTAAGTTTAATGTTCTGAAGTTTCATCTATATTGAATGTGTGTATAATTTTTTAAAATTTTTTTAATTTAATTAGATATTAGCCTTAATTTGTTTTCATAGGTGTCACTAGTGTTCAATTGGATTTGAAACTTTGGTCATCTAACCCTGGCACTAAATAACACATATCACAAAAAAATATATGCCTAATTATAAGTGGTATGTGAGTTATAAATTTTCAAGATTTTGGGTCAAAATCGGACCAAAAACTTTGAAATTTAATTCACTTGAATCTGCCATCAATCGAGCCAAATTTTTTATGGCATATGGGTATCACACCATAGTTTATCTTATCCAAATTTGAACTCAATCGATCACTAGATTGAGAATTATCAAAGAATTTAAATTTTTGTTAAAAGCTACATAATTTTCGATACTGATCCAAATAAGTCAAAATAAATTTTAAAATAATCTTAAACTCGAGACAGTTCCAACAAGCCTAAGAACATCAAATTTGGATAAAAAATGAATTTTCGATGAATTTTTGAAGTTTATAACATTTAAATTAATTTTTTAAATCAATTTTGATTCAAAAAATCAGTTCAACGACCAAGATTTGGCCACGTCGCCATGCCTTAATGCTGAAGAACCAAGGTTCTGACCCCAAGGTAGGCGCATAACTCAGAGCTATCCAATCGACCTAGTTCAAACGAACGGACGACCCAGATTGATTGAGATTTTTTAGTTCATTTTTGATCCAGTCCAAATTTGATGAAATTTTAAACGTAGTATCTAGGTACCCTAATCTTTCAACCCATAGAGTTTCAAGGCTCATTGCATTAAGATTTGAGAGAAATCAAGGTTTGATCATATAACTTAAAATGTGGATAACTTACAATACAAATGTCTGATTTTGATGTTCCTGGGCTTGCTGGAAAGACAGAGAAGTCCTATATAACTTTGATGAATAACTCAAGAATTTTTAATGGTTAAATTTGCTATTGAAATTCTTCTTTCTCTCTCTTTCTCTCTCTCTATTCTCAAATTGGGTTCTAGAGCTTGAAACAACTTGGGAAAAGCTTGGGGAGGCTTCTTTTATAGCTAGAGAGGTTAGGTGATGATTGGAATGTGATATAAATTGCTAGAATTAGAGATTTTGGAAGAGAATGGATAAAGCTAAAGCTTTGAGTTAAGCAAACCATTATCTATTCATTTCAATGATCACTTTCCTTAATTAGAGAGAGAGGGAAGCTTTAGGTTACTACCAAATACTCCTCCTAGCCTCCTAAATTCATGGAGTGTGAATTTATTATGAGGATTTAGCTTGCCAAGGTGGCAAAGCCACATAAGCATACAAATTTGACTTAGTTGACTACTTTGACTAGTCAACTATGTATTTGATGGATGAGGTGGCAGTCAAATGTCCATGCCAATTGGTTAGAGTGGTTTTGAGGAGACTCAAGGCTATGGAGTGAGAGTTTGAGCACACACATATGTATGAAAAGAAGTTTGACTAAATATATTAAGTTGACTTGATCAACTTCACTTGAGTTTGATTGACTAATGGCTATGGTAAGTCTATAATATGGGTTGGATTTTGTTTACGACATGTAATGAAATAGATTTGAGGATTTAAGTGGGTTTGAATTGGTTAAATAGGTTTGATTAACCCATTTAACCCTTAAGGGGAAATTAGGTCAACCTAGGTTGACCAGATCAACCCAGAACCTGGGTTTGGGCTCAATAAATTTGAAATGATATCTTGACTCTGTTGGAGGTGATCCTAAGGTTTGGAGAGTTCAATTCAGTCAAAATGATTATTTAGGCCCTTAAAGGGCATTTGGGTCAACCCAGTTGACTTGGTCAACCAGGTTGACCTAGAGGCTGGGATTATGTCTAACAGATTTGGTTTGACATTTGGAGTTGCATGGAAGTGGTTCCATCCAAAAATAAGATCACTTGATTAAAAATGACTATTCATACCTCAAAGGGGTATTTTGGTCATTTTGGGTTGACTTGATTAACCGGCTTGACCAGGGTATGGGTTTGAGTCCTATGCATTCCTAATGATGATTAGGATGTATTGGAAGAGGTTTTGAGGCTTGATTTGAAAAGGTCATGTTGAAGTCTATAGAAAATTCCAAAATTGCCCTTAAGGGACATTTTGGTCATTTTAACCCCTAGTCAACTCGGGGTCAAAGTGTGTCTACAAAAATACAGTTTAATGTTCAAATATGATAATCAAGGGTTTGGATGTGATCAAAGGGTTTGGAGAAGGCTCTATGGTCAATCCACTGGGTAGCAGGTCAAGTGGCATAGGCTGTAAATATTTGAAGGTTTAATAATCTTTGGGTTTCAATTCATTTTCTAGGGTTAGAGACCTCAGAATGAGCTCAAATTTCAAGGGTAGACCATAGTGACATGCCTAATAAATATTAAATTGATAGATCATAAATCGGGGGTATTTGACTGGGGTTTGAAGTGTTTGAAAAATCACTGAAAAAGGCTTTCAGGACACAGCCTTTTACCCTTGGATTTTGGTTTGAAAATTTGAATTTAAGTTAAATTTTGGATTTCAATGCTTGAATTTGAATTAGTCACATCACTCATAATCAATTAGATGATTATAGATGGATGGATATGATTAAGACTAGATTGGTCTAAGACTTGGATTAATCCTAGGGTTTGGATTGGTCTTAGTGACCTCATTCAAAAATAAGGTCAACACATGTATTTCTAATCATAATATTTCTTATACATATCTTGTATAGATCTCAACCTTTCTCTTATAAAATGGATCTTTCTTGTAGTGCTGTCCACAAATGTAAACTCTATCATCTGTCTATCACCACCTCTATCAAAGATAAAGGGGTTTTTATACTTTCCATCATATAGGGCTTCATAAGGAGCCATTCTTATGCTTGACTAATAAATGTTATTATACATAAACTCTATTAGCAAGAAATGATCCTACCATCCCCAAAATCTAGAATATAGAGTCTCAGAAGATCCTTCAGTATCTAAATAATCCTTTTATACTATCTATTTGTCTGTAGATAAAAAGTTATATTGAAGTGCAATTTTATATCTAGTCCATACTGAATACCTCTCCATAACATGGAGGTAAACTAGCCATCACGGTTGGATACAATCACCTTCAAAATATCATGCGATCTAATAATATCTCGGATATATATCTTTGCCAACCTATCAATTAGATGAATTTATCAATGCATTGACTTCATTAGTTGATCAATAATAACCTAGATAGTATCATGTCCTTATCTCAATCTAGGAAATCCCATAGCAAAATCTGTCATCACCTCTTCCCATTTTCACTTTAGAATAAGCAAATATTATAAATGATCACTAGGCCATTGATACTCTACCTTCATCAACTAGCATGCTTCATATTTTGAAACTAATTTTGCTATATCTTTCTTCAATCCAAACAACCAGAACATATCTTTTAAATTTTTATATATCTTACTCCTTATTGGATGAATAATATAGCCTGAAAAATATGCCTTATGTAAAATTTTAGCTCTCTGACCATCAACAAAAGGAATCTATAATATATCCTTGTAGAAAATAATATTAGAGTTAGATAGAAAAAAATTAAGACTCTTACCAGCCTTAATATGACTGCTCAATTTTACATACTCTATATTTGATTTTTGAGCTTCCTAAATTCTTTTATGTAGAGTAGGATGAATAATTATCTAAGCTAACAAACTCAGGTCTATATCACCAAATGTTACCTCTTTCTTCAGCTTCTCCAAATCTTAAATAAGAAGCTTAGTACCATAACACTACCAAGTAAGTAACAAAAGATACATATCTGATAACTTCCTACTCAAAGCGTCTGCCTTAATATTCGACTTACCAGGTTGATTCATAATAGATAGATCCTAATCTTTGATAAGCTCTAGCTATCTCCTCTATCTCAAACTCAGATTCTTTTGAGTTAAGATGTACTTCAATCTCTAATAATTATTAAAGATATTGCATCTAACTCTGTATAAGTAATACTGCAAAATCTTCAAATATAATAGTAGCAAACTTTAGATCATATGTAAAGTAGTTCTTCTTATGTGATTTTAACTACCGAGATGCATAAGCAATAACTTTACTACGCTACATCAGCATGTATCTCAAACCTTTTAGTGAAGCATCATTAAAAACTTGAAACTCATATGTACTTGAAGGAGTAGTCAAAATTTGAGCAGAAGTCAAATGATCTTTCAACGTTTGAAAACTCTCCTCACACTTCATAATCTATGTGAAAGATACTGACTTTTGAGACAATCTCATCAATGAAAAAGAAATCCAAGAAAACACTTAGATAAACTTCTAATAATAACAAGCCAAGCCTAAGAATTTATGCACCTAAAAAATTACAGTAGGCCTAGACCAATAAGAAATAGCTTGAACCTTTTATGGCTCTATTGAAATGTCTGCACTGCTCTTCACATGCCCCAAAAACAAAATGCTCATCAACTAGAACTCATATTCTGAGAACTTAGCATATAACCTATGTTGCCTCAAAATCTCTAAAGCAGTTTTCAAGTGTACTACATACTCTTCATTGGATTTGGAATTAAAAAAAAATCATCTATAAAAAACTATCACAAACTCGTATAAATACTTCCTAAAAATCCTGCTCATTAAAACCATGAAGGTTTTTGGGGTGTTAGTTACTCCAAATGGCATAACTAAAAACTCATAATGCTTGTACCTTGTCCTGAAAGAATTCTTTGCCACATCCTCCTCTCTCACCTTCAGCTGATGATAACCAGAATATAAATTGATCCTAGAAAATATATAACATCTATCCAGCTGATCAAATAAGCCATTAATCTGTGGTAGAGGATATTTAATCTTAATAGTTACCTTAATCAAATCTCTGTAGTCGATGCACATGCGTAAGATATCATCCTTCTTCTTTATGAATAATATGGGTGCTCCCCATGAAGACACACTAGGGAAATAAAACCTCAGACTACTAAATCTTAAAGCTATACTATTAACTCTTGAAGTTCCTTAGGCACATCCGATATCATGCTTTAGTGATCGAAGCAGTACTAAAAAAACTATATACACAAAACTCCACCTCTGTGTCTGACAATAATATCACTAACTCGTCAGGGAAGACATCTAAAAATCCTGAACTATAGGGACACTACTCATAAATATAGAAGAGATCTTCCCATCTCTGATAGGCACTAAAAGTCTTGGGTTACTTTTACACCAAAGTCTATCCACCTTTCAAGTAGAAATCAAATAAGAAAGAATACCCTTGATTCCTTGAAATATAAAACTCACTATTTTGATACAATCACTTCCTTTTTTCGACAATCGATCTGAGCATCATATTGACTCATCCTATCCATACTCAAAATAATATCAAATACAAAAGTAGGCGATAAAATAAAACTAGATCTCCAAACCCTATCAAAAAAATCCAAATCACAAAAATAAACACGACTAGCTACCATTCCATCTCTTGTAGGCAAAACCACAGATAAAGAAACAGGTAGTGGTATGGAAGAAAAACCAAAAGAATCAAAATAATTCTTTGATATAAAGAATGATTAGCACTAAAATTGAATAAAATATGACAAGGAGATCCAAAAATATAAGCCTTACATAAAACAACTCCTATAGACTAACTAGCCTCTTGCTATGTCAGGATGTAAACCTGTGGTTATGTTAGGGTCAAAGCAATAGAACTAACAACACCCAGCAAACGTTCATAATACTGACCTTGTGATATCAAACCAACATCCCAATTACTAGATGCCTTAGAATATGGTTGGAGTTCTATTGTCCTTGGCCTACCCATTGTTGGCTACCCATAACTGGTAGCTCTCAAATTAGGACGTCTATTAAATCCACCCTTTGGACACTCAGCCATTCTATATTTAAACTGACCACTACAAAAATAGTTGCCTGACGCTTTGTAACACTAACCACTATGTTTCCTACCACACAACTAATATAATGGTCCCCCACTGACTAATCCCTAAAATTAACAATATTACCTCTATTAGGTCCAAAAAAAAAATCACTATCGATTATTCCCTCCTTGTAAACTTAATAGATCACAACTTGTTCTTCTTCCTAGATTGGATTTTATATGTTGTCTCACTGCTAAACCTCTTCCTGGTCATATTCCATCATTGTTGAATTGCTACTAAATCAGTATCTATCCTCTTGATCCTCTTAACTAACTAAGCAAAATCTGTAATATCTTATACTCATAACGGCTGCCTCAAAGCATCCAAAAGTCTCTCCAAAAGTTGGTAACAGTTCTCCTCAGAAGTACTAATCAATTATACAACTTGCTTGGAGAGAGTAGTAAACTCTTCTTTGTATTGCAT
This sequence comes from Dendrobium chrysotoxum, assembly GCA_019925795.1. Classification (NCBI taxonomy): domain Eukaryota; kingdom Viridiplantae; phylum Streptophyta; class Magnoliopsida; order Asparagales; family Orchidaceae; genus Dendrobium; species Dendrobium chrysotoxum. The sequence goes on along the minus strand of CM034306.1, from coordinate 44,053,519 downwards.
CACTGCCATATTTCTTTGAATCAACTTCAAAAAAGAACTCTATGGCTATCTCCTAGCAAAAGAAGATACAAACCAAGTTCTGAATGTCTCTATAATCTCTCAAGTGATTAAAGTATTTATACGACCCTAAAACATCTCCCTCTATAGGCCCAACCACCAGCAAAATGCCTCACCATCTAATAGACATGTAGCTAATGCAACACTCCTTTTAAGAGGATAATACATCCCATCCAGAATCTTCTCTATCCTCATTAGCTAATCTTCAGCCGCACTAGGCTCAATAACAGCTAAAAGTCTAGGATATTATAATCTCATAAAATTCTATAAATATATATGTTGAGTTTGAAAAAAAAGAGCTTTGCTTTAGAAGGATACAAAGCAAATTAGAATTAAATTTCTTTAGGAAGGCTTGATTTTTGGAATTTCAATTTTGAAGTTGAATACATCATTTTGAATGATATATTACCTCAAGAGGCTAGAATATCATTCCCTAATGGGTTCAGACAATAAAATTATAAATTTCATCCTGATTATGATAGTCAAATTCATGGAAGAACTATATATGACCCCGAAGGGTTAAAATGACATTCGATTGAGTTTTTGGCCATAATAGTCTAGATGAAGTATTATTAATTTCATATTCAAAGTCATGATAATAAATAATACATCTTCCCTTGAAAAGAAAATATTATTCACTTTTAATCATTTGAATATAATGATAATGATCGTCGTTGATTTTGATTTTCCCAAAGAGAATCAATTAAATTTTAAAAAATTGATCTGGGGTCTTTAAATCTCCTACGAGTGCAAGTCGTCATAGTTAATTACATCATAAAAAAATTGAGTTTCTTATAAAAACTTCTGATTAAAATAATGGCAGAAATTTTACTTTTGAGATTTTGGAAGTGTGAAATCAAAGGACTAAGGTTGTAATTTTAACTGAGATTGGATCAAATTTGAGCACTTATTTTTGGAGTCCAATAGAGAAGAAGTAGGGGACATTTTAGGATTCTAAAATATTTTAGAAATACCTCAGTTTAGCGTATATATTGGGCTTTAAATTTTGGATTGGAGAGAATTTTAATTTAAGTTATCAATTTATTAGAATGTTGGGATTACATTCCTGAAGTTTAGGTTCTTAAAATTTATAGTCTGCCCTGGATCCTAAGTCTATTTTGGGCACTAAATAATAATGGCCAGCCTAAACCTAGCTAAAAATACAAACTTGAACTTATCCTAGCCTAGATCAGGGAGCCAGCTAACCACCTAGGCGCTTTAAAATCATATGTCTGATCTTTTATGAAAGATTGATCGGCTGTTTCTTAAGTTTTTAGGAATTGGAGCCGATGTCTGGAGCTGACATCTAGAGCAGGTCCTAATTGGCACATTTACTTATGTAAGGTGATTAATGCTTGAAATGTAATTAAAATTTTTAGCCTTTTAATTTATTTCTAATGTAATGCATGTTGATTGACTTTTATATGCAAAAATAATATGAAGCAATTTTTCAAAAAAGCTTTAAAATGAATTTTATCATAGTGATTACATAACATCCCCTTGATAGAGCTATACCCTAATAGGCTAGGTGGTCTACCATAACCTACAAACAGGGAGGTGCCTAATGAAGAAAAGACTTTAATATGAATGCATGTGAACTGTTAGTGAATCTGAGCTTAGTTCTTAAAATCAATTATCTTTCCATGCGAGCCTAATATTTTTTAATTTGTTTGAATAGAAAAGGTTTTTAAACATTCCCTCATGAACCTCTAAACATTTCCAGGCTAAAATAAAAGTGGCATGCAAGAAAGAAATCTAGAAAAGTAAACACTTTTAAAGTGCAATCAATGTAAACAAATCAGTTATATCATCAAATTAAATGTAAAGTCTATGTAGAAAGTGCCACTTAATTTATAACCCTAGGTCCGTGAAAATTAAAAGTAGCCCAATACCACTGACAAAAACTTTGATTCTAATCCTAAAAATGACGTAAGTGATTTTTAGATTAGGATTTTCTCTATGTCTTCACTTCTCTATCTTATTTCCATCTGCGAGCTCCTTGAATTCGTCAGGTCTAGTTATCCAAATGAAAAGAACTCCTCCCTGAAGGGGCGTTTCTTTTCTTCTTAGATTTTTAAATTATCCTATCTTGAATCTCTAAATGAAAGGAAACTCTCCCATAGGGAATGTTCCCTTCTCTTTTGATTTCAAGTTGGATGGTTGACATCCCATCTCAAAATCAACTTCACAACTCTTGCCTCAAATAAATTACATATAAAAAATTAAAAAAGAATCTAAAACAACCTATATGGTTATCCTAGACAATTATAATTAGAACATATCCCAAGCAGTTATATAATCAAATTGCTTAAATATAAAATACAACCACGCTTATCAATGCTCTTTTAATTTTAGGGGGGGGGGGGGACTTAGTATTTTTAGCACCTACATAAAATATGTCAATTAAATATTTAATTTGCCCCGTTGATTTTATAGCCCTATATGAGCATAACCACCTCTAGAAAACTCTCTGAGCATCCAAATCATTCCTAACCTAGGGGAAATTTAACACCTATTACATCAATACACATGTTACATAAAATTTAACACATAAATAAATAATCACATCAATCAATTATAACAACCAGCATACAATAAAAATTATAGAAAACTCAGCAAACACATATGAAGTAAACATCAGTATGCAAAGTAAACATCAACCTAGCTTAAAATTAGAGTTGGTTGTCCTTACATGTCATCTAAAGTGTGCACATCAATTTGTGTGGCTTGGATATGTCCTATGTTAGACAATCGTTAAAGTTGTCTAGTATTTTACTGTTTATTATAATCTTAAGGGATTTTGATTTGAGTTTGAATATTAATGTCGTAATATTGATTTTAAAGTTTATTTTAATTATTGAGTGATTACTACCTCTATTTATATTAGGGCTATGATGTTTATTTCACCTTCTTTGGGGCTAAATTAATAGCCTCATTGGCCCGGGTTATGAAGTTTGTTATAATTATTATTAGTGATTAATTTAATTAATTGAAATTAAGGGGTTGATAATTTTTAATTAATTGATTAGTTTCTAATTTGAGATACTAAGTAATATTTTCTATCAACCGGTTCTTGGTGATGTCATAGTGTACTCCCGATAAAGCCTCCTTAGGACACATAACCCCATAACTCAAGGTAGTCTAGCCTATAAACTAGGTTGATATAATTAAATTAGAGATTTAAATTTGATTAAATAATTAATAATCAATTGATTTTAAGATTTTACACTCCATTGAATTTGTTAGTAGCATTGTCACAGTGAGCTCAAGGACAAAACTCCTTAGGACATGTAGCCCCACAGGTTAGGTAGTCCATCCTAAAAACTTGATCTTTGGAGTGATTGTTATGTATTAAATGATTGGTGGACTAGTTTTAATAACTAAATTAATATTTTTTGGAATTTTAATTAATTATTGAATTTTAGAATTTATTTGAATTATTTTATGGATTAAATTAAGGTGTCAAAATCTGACTTTTTAAATTAAATTAAAATATGGAATTTTAATATTTTTTCTACATACTAAACCCTAAGGTGAGTAATTAGACACTAATTTTGTTAGATTTAGATTTTTTGATATTAAGTTATGAATTTTTGAAGTTTGACTCAAATTTGAATTATATTTGACCAAAAGATTGACTTTTGAATTTGACTTATTTCTAGAGAATTGACATTTTTAATAAAAACTAGACCCTAAATTGAGTATAATGCCTTTGAGCTTGCTAAATTTAGAATTTTTTGGAATTAATTATGAATTTTTGAAATTTAAGTATTCTATGAAATTATTTAATTTATTAATTAAGAAGGCTTTAATCGTTTTCCTCGAAACTCATTTGAAACTTCATGAAATCACTCTCAAAGGTTAGGGATGACCCATAGGAGTGTTTTCAAGTGTTTGAGATTTATTTACAATTTTTAATAATTTTTAAATATCTAATTTAATTAAATATTTATTTTTATTTAAAAATAAATTAAGCTTAAATTAAGGGTCCAGTCATGGGCTTTTAATTTTTTTAAGTTAAGGGTTAAATTCTGGATAGTTTGTTGTATTATTTATATTTTTTGGGTTTAAATTGAATTTATTATGATTTTTTGAAGTTTCAGGATTAATTAAAGGGTTAATTTTAATTTAATTAAAATTTTGAGTTAATGACTTTAAAATTAGTAAAATCTTAACCTAAGGTTGGTAATGTCACTAGGTTTACATATCTTGAATTTCACCCCTATTGGATGCATGTCTAATTTTTTATAAATTTTCTAAAATCTTAAACTTTTTATTTAATTTTTGTCCTTAGGTGTCACTAAGTTGATGGGTTTAAAATTAGAATTATCTAACCCTTAACACAAATATGATCAAAGACATCACACCAATCAAGTGGCCTAAATTTAGGTGCAATAGAAGGGGTGAGTTTCCAAATATTTGGGTTAACCCATAACCCAAGTATTTGGAAATTCACCCATGGATGTCCCCCACATCAAATGCCGTTAAAATGCTATGGTAAATAAAGTATTTACTATGATACTCAACAACCAAATTCAAATGCTATTTATAAAGAGACTAAGGAATGATTGAGTACACTAAAAAGGGGAAATACATGTAATTAACCTAAATTTGCATTAATTTGATAAATGTGACCTCATTCATATTCAAGCTCTATTTACTGATATCATTGAGGGTTGGAATACTCAAAAAGAATTTAAAATGTAGTTAAAATGAATTTTCAAAGAAAAAGGGCAAATTAAGACCTATAATTTTATATATTTAAATACCATTAAAATAAAATTTAAATAATTCAAAATTTTATTTGGAAGTCAGGAATATATTAAAAATAATTTTCCCAAAATCTCAAAACATTTGAGTTTAAGTTTAATATAATATCAATAAAAAACTAAATATTAAATATTTGGAATTACTTAAAATTCACAAAACATTTTTAGTTAATTTTAATTTTAAATAAAAGAGGTTTTAATTCTAAAGAAAATGAATATTTATTTGCAAAATTTGGTTAAGAAATAAAATTACTATGATTTTTTAAATTTTTTTGAATTTAAATGCATTTAAAATAATTTAAAATTAATTTTATTTATCTAATTAGCTGTGATGACAGCGGTCACGCGACGCACTCTTGTTGGCTGATTCAAATCATGGGTAATGATTGTTGACGATGACATTAAATGTTGATGATTGCACCACTTACAATCATTGGAATTCAATGCGTGGCGATGGCGGGTCTATGCGGCTTTCTCTTCCGTGTCAGCATCACCGCAGAACCATTAGATCATGCGCTGATTGAGATGGATGGCTACGATGCTATCATACAATTATCCCAATGGCCAGAGGAATTGTGCGATTGAGACTGATCGCATAATGATGCGATCAGGGCTATTGATCGCATGAACAACTGCCCATGAAACATATAATTCATGCACGATATAAATAAACCCTAGAAAGAATAAAAGCCTTATTCTCTTAAACTAATTAATCAATTTCAATAAAATTTTAAATAGAGCATGATTAAGTGAAGAGCATTCATGTTGGAGTGTTTGTTTGGGTTAAAATTAACTTTTTGAAAAGCTATTTAACCTAATTATTTGAGATAGATAGGGTTGAGTTTTTACCATGATTTAATTGATGGTTTTGAATGTTCTTGGACTTATTGAGCTTGTAGACTATCCATGAATAACTTCCTAGAAGAAAAGTATGGTTGAAAATTCTTGGATCATGAGCTATAGGAGTTGGATAGACTTCAACGGGAAGGTGGCTTGAATCTCCTCACCAGCGGCCTTTCTTCAGTCGGGTTGTACTATAGAAGTGAAAAGAGGGACTTGGAGAGCTAGAATGAAATGAAAATGGTGATAGAGGAGCTCTGGAGGTTGAGAATTGAGAGTGTTAGTGAAATGAGACCCCTTGGCTCATTTTAGGTTTAGGGTTCAACTTAGATGGCTTGGATCAATCAGGTGGTTAAACATTAGAGGGAAAGGCTGAACCAAACCCTACCCCCATTGGCGGCTTTTGGAGATAAGGGGACCACAATTGCCTCTTTGGGTTAAACTAAGACCTAAGCTTGGTTAGAGGGCCCCTAAGATGGCTTTAGCTTATTTGGAAGGATCAAACCAGAGGGTTTGAAAGAGACTCAAAGGCTTGAGGGAGTTTACCAAATGAGCTTATTTAGCCATTTGTTGACACTTTGACGAGTCAAACAGTCAACAGTAGCTGATGTGGAGCTCATGTGACAACTAGGTGTTGGTTTAGTGAACTTCAAGGGGCTTGAATGTGCAAACTTGATGCTTGATCAATGCATGGTTCTATTTGACCACCTTTGGTGAGTTAACTTGGTCAAACTCTCTATAACTTAAGCTATGGTGGATTTGAACACATTTAAACCATGGATTGAAATGAAATTGATGGCTTAAAAGAGCTTGATTTAATGCATGAAATGATTTGATTTAGGGCATGAGGGTTTGACCAAGCTCAATGGGTTGAGTTGGTCAAACCAATCAAAGTATTAACTTATCAATGGTTCAAAGGCTTTCATATTAGGCATTGGAATGAATTTGAGGCCTTGAAAGTGCTAATTTGATTGGGTTGGAAGATTTGACTCAAATGGATCAAGTTTGACTAAGGGTCTACTTGACCAAGTCAACTTTTGACTGGGTCAGGAGTGTTGGACCATTGATTGGATAGGGTTGAAAGGGTTTGATGCAGTGTCATTGGATTTTGAATATGTGATGAGTGTATGGGCATAATTTTACTCAAGTTAAATAGTTGACCATGTCAAACCAGTCAATGGTTGACTCATGATGGACTTGGATGCATTCATACCATTGATTGGAGTGAGGTTAAGGGTTTGATGAAGTTTGAATAGGTTGACTTGATTGATTGTATTGAATTGAGCCATATGGACTAATTTTGACCAATCATGGGTCGGTTGACCAAGTCAACTATTTATTAGGTCAAAGTGACCAATTAGGTCCAAATCACTAAAAAAGGCAGTCAAGAGGTTTTGATGAGATTCAGAGAGGATTTGAAGCTTGATTGGGTGTGGATGGGGGTTTATGGTTGATTTGGTTAACCATGCTTAACTTGGTCAACCAGGTCAAACCAGGAGTTAGGTTTGGGTCTAATAAGTTTAATTAAGTGATTTGAGACCAATGGAGGTGGTCTTATTCACTAGAATGACCATTTGAGTTAAAATGACCATTTGGATTCTTAAGGGGAAATTTGGTCAATATGAGTTAACTTGGTCAACCATGCATGAACAAGACTAGAATTTGATTTTAATGCACTCCTAATGATGTTTATGATGCATTAGAGGAGGTTTCAAGGATTGATTTGGCTGGGCCATGTTGAGGTTTGGAGAAAAGTCTAATTTTCCCCTTGAGGGGGCATTTTGGTCATTAAGGCCCTTGGTCAATTGTGTGTCAACCTGGGTTCACCAAAGTACAGTCTTGTGCTCAACATGTCATTATAAGGGTTATGGACCTAGTCATTGATTTTGGGAAGATCCCATGGTCAAATTCCATAAGGTGGCAAGTCAAGTGGTATAGGCTGTAAATATTTAATGGTTTTGTAGCCTACGAATTCAGTTGAGTTTTTAGGGTTAAAGGTGTCAGATTAAACTCAAATTAGGAGGGCTAACCCTAAGGATATGCCTAATCAATATGAAATTGATAGGTTATGAATTGAGGGTCATTTGACTAGGTTTTAAGGTGATTGAAAATCACTTAAAAAGGGTTCAGGACAAGGGCCCTTAACCTTGAATTTTGATCTGGAAATCTAGATTTGAATTCAATTTTAGATTGGATTGATTGAGTTTGAATCATCCATATCAATGGAAATCAAATGATTGGATATGATTGAAGCTTGATTGAAGTTTGATTGAAAAAAAATTGAAGGTTGATTGAAGATTTAGATTGAAGGCTAGGTTGACGTTTGGAGTGGAGTTTGATTGAGGGCTGGATTAAAATTTGTTTGGCCTCTAGATGATTAAAAAATAGATGATTATTAACCATCAGATCAATAGGCAGGAGTAGGAATGGATCCTGATGACCTCATACATAAATGAGGTCAATAAATAGACCTCCAATATGTGTAGTAGAATGAAGTTCTACTGCACATATTAGCATTCAACGAATGGAAAGGTCAAGTCTAAAATTTTGAATCTAAGGGCAGGAAGGATCTAACCTTAGAGAATCAAGGTTGAGTTGACACTAGGGTAGTTCCATAAAGGGCATACTCTACCACTAGCAAATTTAATCCTAAGGAAAGAAAGCACTGGGACTCACACCTGACCTTAAGGATAAGTAGGCTGGATGATCATGATGGGAAAAAACTTGCTCACCATAGAGGGTCGAGGATGGATTTATAACTAGGATGGTTCCACAAAGGGTATGCTCCATCAGTAGTGGATCAAATCCTTACCTTAAGGAAAGGAAGTATTGGAACTTATACCTAACCTTAAGGAAACGAAAATTGGATGATTATGTGGAAAGGAAGCTTGCTCGCCACAGAGAATCAAGGCTGAATTTGAAACTAGGATGGTGCCACAAAGGGCATGCTTCATTACTAGTAGATCTAATCCTAAGGAAAGGAAACACTGGGACTCACACCTAACCTTAAGGAAAATAAAACTGGATGATCGTATGGTGAGAAAGCTTGCTCACCATAGAGGATCAGGGGTTAGATTTAAACCTATGATGGTGCACAAAGGGTGTGCTCCATCACTAATAGATCTAATACTAAGTAATGGAAGCACTGGGACTCACACCTAACCTTAAGGAAAATAAATTTAGATGATTGTGTGGGGAGAAAGCTTATTGGCTATAGAAGATCGGGGCTAGATTTAAAACTAAGATGGTGCCACAAAGGGCGTGCTCCATCACTAGTGATGTAATTCTAAGGAAAGAAAGCACTGGGACTTACACCTAACCTTAAGGAAAAGAAAATGAATGATTGTGTGGGGAGGAAGCTTTCTCACCACAGAGGATCGGGGCTAAATTTGAAGCTAAGATGGTGCCACAAAGTGTGTGCTCCATCAAGTAGATCTAATTCTAAGGAAAGGAAGCATTAGGACTCACACCTAACCTTAAGGAAAAGGAAACTAGATGATTGTGTGTGGAGGAAGATTATTAAACATAGAGGATTGGGGATGGATTTAAAATTAGAATGGTGCAAAAAAGGGCATGCTCCATCACTGGTAGATCTAATCCTAAGGAAAGGAAGCATCAGACTCATACCTAATCTTAAGGAAAATAAAACTGGATTCTGGAATATAAGATTTAGGTAAAACTGATTAAACTTGATTTAAATCTTAAAGATATTTTTATTGGTTCAAAAGTCGAGCTACATCATGCATAGTATTTTTTAAGAAAATACCCCTTGACTGATAACATTCGGTGATTACAATCAACTAGTTGATACGAGCCTCCTTTATAGACTGTCTCTATGATAAAAGGTCCTTCCCATGTAGGTTCAAACTTTCCACCAATCTTCTTGTGAGCTAAGATAGGCCTCCAAAGAACCAGGTCTAAGTCTCATATTTGGAAGGTTCTAGGTCGCACTAACTTATCGTGAGCTTGAACCAATTGTGCTTTATATAACTAAATGTTTTGTTGAGCTTAGAGATGTCACTCTTTAAGGCCTTCGAGCTCTTCTAACTGGAGTTACGCATTACATTCTATTCGAATTTGGTTATGTATGACAATTCTTAGTGAAGGGATTTGCACTTCCAAGGGGCGTACATCCTCAGACCCATACACTATTTCAAATGGAGTGGATTGGGTCGAGGTCCTATAAGTGGTCTGATAAGCCCAGAAGGCTTCCACTAATATCTCATCACCTTGACATTAATTGTGATCCAGAGTCTTTTTGATGATTTGTGCCAGGATTTTATTGAAGGCCTCAGCCAACCCATTGGCCCATGGGTAGTAGATTATTGAGTATCTGTAATCAATACCGTGACGTCTTATAAAGTTATTAATTTTTATAGACTTGAATGCATACCCATTATTGGATATGATTTCGTGGGACACATTGAATCGATATATGATATGGTCATAAAAGAATTTCATGATATGGTGTGATGTTATATTGCATAGAAGAACTACTTTCACCCGTTTTAAAAAGTAATCAATCGCAACTAAAATGAAGTGATGACCCTTTACAGAAGGAGGGTCAATAGGTCCGATAATGTTAGTGTCCCAACTCTCAAAGGGCCACAAAGCTATCATAAGATTCAACACATTAGGTTACTGATGTAAAACCACATAATGAACTTGAGATTGATGACAACTTTTTGTAATGTTCATGCAATTGTCAATCATCATAAGATAATAGTATCCAAGTCTTTTGATTTTTATTTTCATCTTAGGACCTGATTGATGAGCACCATACAGTCCAGCATGGACCTCATTTATAATCTCTTGGGCCTTTTGTTTGTTAAAATAATGTAGCTACATCTGATCAAACGATTGACAATATAAAGTGTTATTCACTAGTGTATATAAGAGGGCACGTTTCTTGATTTGATTGACAAGGGATTTATCTTGAGGAAGATTTCCTTCTTAAAGGTAGTTGATTAGTGGTTATCTCTAATCATCTTCTTCATTAATTTTTGAAGAGGAAGATAGGACCTATGAAGATTATTTTTTTCCATGCTCCAGATCTATAGGAGATAGGACCTGACGACCCTGAATCTCTATAGAAATGGATTCTTCATCTAGATAAGCAAATTCTTGTGCTTGCTTTTCTAAGGCATCCACCGCACTTCTTTCTTTCATGGGGAATTCTATACATAGTTACAATAGGAATCTACTCAAGTAGGTGACTGGTGTACTGATGGTACTTGAAAAGTTTGGATTGAAAACCTTATAAGTTCCTATAATATGGTTGATCACCAGCTGAGAAACACCAAAGATTTTGATTTCTTTTATGTCCATTAGTATTATATGTTCCAAACATGTTATTAGAGCTTCGTACCCAGCCTCGTTATTCATATAAGGCTATGATAAGTGATAGAAAAAGTGCATTGTTCTCTTATCTGGTGTTATGAAAATCAGGCCAATTTTGACTTTTTTTGGGAATAGTAGATTTATATGCGTTGCCTCACTAGGAGGGCACCATACCATCAAAATACAATTTTGAGACACGATCATTAGATTCCCTTAAGCTCATGATTTGTTTGTCATGTAAATCATCATTTAAAGGAGATTCCACCGATAGTGAGTATGTTGCAAGGAAGTCAGCAACGGCTTGTCCTTTCCAGCACATAAGGGAATTAAAGTGATTTAAAATTAAAGCTATATCATAGACCACTGTGCTAGATGCCCTGACAATATAGGATGAGTCATAAGATATTGCAACGGATTAAATCTTGAGATCAAACTTACCTGATGAGAAAGAATATAATGCCTCAGCTTTTGAGCTACCAAAACTAAAGCAAGATAATGCTTCTTGATTGAAGGATACCAAATCTCTATAGGGAGAAGTCTTTGGCTCAGGTAGTAGAGAGCGTTCTCTTTTCTTTCATCATTGAATTGAGCTAACAGGGCACCAAGTGACTCGTTTAGAGCCACAATGTAAAGGATCAAAGGTTTCACCGAAACAGGGGCTGCCAATAGTGGTAGATTTGTAAGATATTGCTTGATATTTTTGAAGGCAATTTGACATTTCTCATCTCATATGAATTTAACATCCTTTTTAGCTAGAACAGAGAAAGGTTGACATCTTCTGGATAAATTTGAGATAAACCTTTTTATATACACCAACCTACCTTGAGGAGACCTTAGTTGAGTAAGGCTCTTAGAAAGAGGCATATTTAATATAGCTTCAATCTTAGCATGATCAATTTTAATTTTACGATGCCTCACTATGAAGCCCAAGAACTTTCCTGAAGTGACACCAAAAGTATACTTCAAGGGATTCATTTTGAGATCGTAGCGGCGTAATCGCTTGAAGATAATTATTAAGTCATACAAGTGAGGCTCTTTGACTCTGCTCTTGATGACCAAATCATCAATGTAGCATTCAACTTGATTATAGATTAAGTTATCAAAGATTTGGATCATGGCCCGCTGGTATGTTGCACTAATATTTTTAAAGGCGAATGCAATCACCTTATAATAGAAGATCCTTATAAGAGCTCTAAATACAGTGTTTCTCTTATCTTCTGGGGCCATCTTAATTTAGTTATAACCAGACAAGCCATCCATAAAAGAGAAAATAATATGTGACAAGGCAATGTCCACTATAAGCTCGGTTATTGGTAAAGGAAATTCATCCTTAGGATATGCCTTTTTCAGATCCCTATAGTCGACACATATCTAAATTTAACCATTCTTCTTTCGAACTTGTATAATGTTGGCTACCCAAGAGAGATATTATTCCTCTTGAATAAATCTGGCCTCAACAAATTTCTTGATTTAAGAAATGACTTATTGCTCGATTTCTGGACACATGTATCTAGGAGCTTATTTAATAAGAATGATATCGTACCAAATTATAAGTTTGTGGACTGCTACGTCAACAGACAAGCCCGACATTTCATCATATATCCAAACAAAGCATTCCTTAAAACTAGAGAGAAGTTGAATTAAATGCACAGAATCATCCTCACTAAACAAAGAGCTTATGAAAGTGGGGCGAGGGTCATCCTCTATTCCAAGGTTAATTTTTTTTAATTCATCAACTATTGATTTAATCTTTTCTTCAAATTTAGGGGGTGTATCTCGAACATGAAGTTCATCAAAATCATCTGAAGTCTATAAACAAAGTCTATCGAGGGGATCAATGATTTCCATAGGGATATTCTCAGATTCGAGATGATTCATTATCTTGAGACAATACGCATCATCATCAAATAAACTAATTATACTAAAGTCGATACTACTGGTCATATTTCTCTTATTCTTTATATGCTAGAGGCTCTCATGGTATCGGGCTTGACCCTTGGTCCATTGACCTGATGTTAGACCTTTAGAGATATAATTTCTGACATATATAGTAAATTAGCCAAGAGATAATTCCATTAATTCATTGAAATCTACCTCCTCAAAGATTGCATCACCTTCATTTCTTGAAGTGGAGGAGCTAGGAAAAAAACTTTTGGACTTTCCTTACTTTAGCCTCTAAATTAGGAGAGCCCTTAATCACTAACTGTGCAACCCTATCGAGTGGGGTTAAGGTTAAGGTTTCAATTATCATACTGAGCTTTTCGTACATAGGTAATTCAGGCTTGTCACTTCAAACCTTTGGAGTATCACCCTCTAGGTCACTATCTTGTTCTAAAGTGAGATTAAATTTTGGAGGAGGATTGATTTTTGATAATCAAAAGGAATTTTTGCACCCAGTACTTTTAGTTCTTCATTTGAACTTGATTCCAAATCAATGTACATAAGGGGTGTCCTTCTTTCAAATGAAGTGTGGCCTCGACGACATGCTCTTTGGGCCATCCTCCCAACTCTTTGTAGTAATGTGTTTGGAGGCCTAAAGATCATGCCCTCGATGTCATAATCATTGTTTGATTATTGTACTTCTTAACTTTTATCATTTTTGCCTTTTGATTCTTAATTTTTTTTAGAGCTTTGCTCACTTATTTTCTTCTCTTTATTCTTGATCTCAACTTTAGGACAAACAGAGGACCCTTTAGGTGCATAGTATGTAGCATCCTCATAGATCTTGATCTCATAAATAGAGAATAGTTGTAAATCACCCTTAATCTCATATTCAATGTCATCTCAATGGTACTTAATGCATTGGTGTAGGGTAGATGGAACCATCCTATTTTCATGGATCTAAGACCTACCTAGGAGTGTGTTGAAGGATGTCGTTGAATCGATTATGTAAAACTTAGCTTCTATTTTCAACTCACCTATTTATAAAGAAGTGTGATAGAACCCAAAACCTTCTCATTGAACCCACGTAACACCATATTATTAGTGGTAAGCTTACGTGTGTCTACTCTAAGGTATGCGAGAGTCTTGACGTTCATCATGTTGACTAATACACCCAGATCAACAAGAACTTTGAATAACTTAAAGTTTCCCATATTTATAATAATATAAAGTGGGCGATTGTGCTCGGTAGTTCCAAGAAGTCCTCGTCAGAGAAGGTTACTCCTTGGATTTCATTGAAGTATAAATCTTCATCTTGTGAAGTTGAGGCTAATTGAGCTAAGAAAATATCTGGGTTGAGAGGTGCTTTGATTCAGGATTCTCTCATCTCCTTTGAGAGGATTAGGGCATTATAGATGCTCAACATAGCTGACAACTTCCTAAGATGAGCTAATACATTATAATCAACCTTGGGGACATCAGGATCAAGACTTCCTGGAGTGGGAAGAGGATTTGATTGTCGAGGAGGGATGAATTGGATCATTGGAAATAATCTACTTTTCCTTTTGTTGAGGGGAAAGCCTAGGGGTAAGACTTTACCACCATGGAGTTGTACCTCCATAATCTCCTCAAGAGGACAAATTATGATAGGGTCTACACTCTCTATAGGTAATATATTGTCATTTTTTTTGAATGGGAGTCCGAATCTAAAAAGTCTATCATGAGGGGACTCCATTGAAAGTTAATTTTGGGGGTGTCACCATCTGATAAGATCTCAAATTTATTTCATCCTATTGACCTCCATTTTCTATGAGGTTACAGAGACCCATCCAAATCTCTACCTAATTGATCTCATGGTTAACAAGCCTCTAAGTGTCAACTATCTAGATTCTAATTTAGGACTCAATCTATTTAGACCTCAAATTAATCTAGATCTCAAATCAATCCAGATCCCAATTTAGATTTTAATTCAAATCCCCAATCAAGACTTCAATTAATTCAAAATTTAAGTCCAAACTTCAGTCAACTCAAAATTAATCCAGACTTTAATTATTTAAACCTCAATCAACCTAGACTTTAGTCAATCCAGCCTTCTACAATCCTATCTAGTCATTTACAATCATCTATATTATTTTTTTATATAAATAATCAAATTCAAGCAATCAAATTCAAAATTTAGATCAAACCCAAAAATCCAAACTAAAGTCCAGAGCTAAAGGTGTTGCAAATCTGGTTTCAAAAAGTACAATTTTGATGATGACAAACCTGTTTGTATTCTATTTTGCTTTGCTAATCCATTTCAGGTACAAAAGATCAAAAGTAACTCAAGCCAACTCAAGATCGGGTCCAAGTGTGTCTAAATATAATGTTTTCCTTTTCTTGAGTCAAATGTAATGTAACTGATCCCCTAGCTAAGTAACCTTGCACACACACACTCAGGAGGAGAGCTTGAGTAAATTAGAGTTTCTGTTCAATTTTTATTCAGATCATCCTGGATGATTAAGTGAAAATAGAAACCCTAATTAGGGCGACCAAGTTAAGTCTGTCTGATTAAGCCGATCGTCCTGGATGATCCATACATTGTACGGGATGATAGGCTCAAATTAGAAATTCTCAGCCGCCAGATCAAGTTAGGCAAGTTTTATTTTTAGAGATTTGATTGATCATCCCGAATGATACGTGTATCATCCTAGACGATCCAGTACAATCATGTCTAAATTAGTCTGGTGATTATGGAAAGCAATTAATATTTAATTGATATGATCATATTGTCTGGGACGATCGCAAGATCGTCCGGGATGATCATGATCGTCTAGTGTGTTTCAGCTGTACATCCAGAGTGGTGATCAGGACATTTTTGACACTTTTTGAACTAATCGTACAGGATAATATCCGTATCGTTCTGGATGATCAAGTCATTTTTAGGTCGTCCAGTACAAGTTTCTCTAGATGACCAGAGCGATCTTCTGGACGAAATTCTTGAATTTATACTAATCATCCCGGACGATCGCAGAATCGTACGGGATAATCTAAAAACCTTTTTCTACCGATCGTCCAGAAGAGCCAGATCGTCCAGGCTGAAATAGGTGATTTTGAACTGATAGTACAGGATGATCTATCGATCGTCCTGGACGATCTTGGCTGACCAATTGAGAATTAGGAAAAATTTTGAGCCCTCCTATAAAAGATCTTTTTCTTCCAACAAGAAAAATCTTTTGCCACTTTCCTTTACAGAGAAACCCTAGAGAGAGAGAGAGGATCTTGTGAGGGGGAGTTTGTGAGGGATTCACAAAGGTTGCTCCAAGTAAGGATCAGAGTCATCTTTTTCGTTCGTTGTCTCTTATCTTATCGGTGTTCTTTGTGGGAGGATCGTTCGCAAGAAGATCCGGGTTCTCTACCCGCTCAGGAGGATGCGAAAGGAGTTCAGGTTCTCTGCCTGCTTCAGGAGGAAGCGAAAGGAGTTCGAGGTTCTCTGCCTACTTTCAGGAGGAAGCAAAAGGAGGTTAGGTTCTCTGCCTCACCGTGTCAGTGGAAAGGAGTTTTTGTACAGGCGTCTCCGCCTTGCTGTGGGAGCAGAAGGAGAGTCACTTTGAGTTAGTGAAATACCCGGAGGGGAGGCTCCAAGGAGTGGACATAGGTCAAGTTGACCAAACCACTATAAAATCTTGTGTGTTCTTTCTGATTATTTTTTGCTCTTTATTTTTCTGTTATTAACTGCTTGGGTGAAATTTATGGTTGATCTTTTTGTTTATGTGTTTACTTGTTTCCGCTACAAATCATCGAAAATATTGTTCCTGGTGCTCTCAATTTTTTTTTAATAACCAATTCACCCCCCCTCTTGGTTAGCCTCGGGACTAGTTCATCAGGGCTTAACATCCCTATCGAACTTTCAAGTGGTATCAGAGCGGGATTCATAAAATCTAATTTTGAAAAACTTTTGAATTTGATCAATGGCTAACTTTGGTAATCGTAATACCACTGAAGGTTATTCGATTACATGACCGCCACTGTTTGATAACATACCTTTTGATTTTTGGAAAACTCGCATATCCACTTTTCTTCAATCAATTGATTATCGCATGTGGATGCTCGTTGAGGATGGCTATGAACCACCGTTTAGAACAATTAACAATGTTAAAACTGAACTGCCCTTCACTGATTGGACATTTGATGATCGTGACTTAGCCCAACTGAATACAAAATGTTTGAACTATTTTTTCTGTGCTTTAAATTCTGAGGATTACATGCGTGTTTCTACTTGTATAACTGGCAAAGAAATTTGCGATAGACTGTGCATCACTTATGAAGGTACAACTGAAGTCAAACAGTCTAGGTTAAATATATTGCTGCATGACTATTAACTTTTTTGCATGAGACCTACTAAATCCATCACTAAAATGTATACGAGGTTCACTCAAATTGTCACTTCTTTGCATGCCTTAGGAAGAGAACTTACAAACTATGAATGAGTGAACAAAATTCTTAGATGCTTGCATTCTTCATATGATGCTAAAATAACTGCAATCACTGAATCTAAAGATTTGAATACTTACTCTATTGATAGCTTACTTGGATCACTCATTGCTTACGAGCAAGGGGTGAACCAAAGACAGCTTGATGCAGGTGAGAAGAAGAAGGAGAAAACTGTGGCGTTGAAGGCCAACAAAACTGACACTGATTCTTTCAGGTATGATAACGATGATGTTGCCTTAATCACTAGGCAATTCAAAAGCTTTCTAAGGAAGAAACATAAGAACTTTCAGAAGTGGAACATGGGTAAGTCCAGTAAAAATTTTAAGGGTTCATCTGATACTATTTATTTTGAATGCAAGAAGCTTGGACACATTAAGGCTGATTGTCCTACATTAAAGCTCACCCAAGCAAGGAGAAGGGTGAGGAGAAACACAAGTTTAGAAAGGATAAGAAGTGATTCAAAAGGTGTTCTGGGCAGATTCTGCATCAGACTCTTCTGAGACTGAAGCTGAAGAGGAGGAAACCAACTTGTGTTTGATGGCTGATGATCATCCTGGTCAATCTGACCAGGAAGAGGTATGTGAGCTTACTTATGATCAATTATTTAAAGTGTCTAAAAGAATTTATGCATCATATAGGAAGCTCAAGAAAACTCATGCTAGCCTGAAATTAGAACTTCTAAATTTACGAAACTAGCATAAAATTTTAATTAAAGATCATTCTACTGTTGATTGCAATCATATATCTTTACTTGATGAATTTGATGAATTGAACAAAAAGTATTCTGATCTGATTACTGAGCATGATTCATTAAAATCTCGTATGTTAATTTAGAAAGAGCTTTTAAAGAATTAGACAATATGGCATGTGAAGTGGAGAGTAGCAATGGTGCATTGAAATTTAAAATTGTAAGTTTGAAGACAGAAAATGAATTTTTGAAAGTTAAAATCAGAGCTTTTGAGAAAAATGAAACACCTCCTACTTTTGCATAGTTTTATGCACCTCCATCTTTTGAAGAATCTATTTTAAAATCATCAAAACATATTTCATACAAACTTAGGAAGAGGCACTATCACCCACGTATATTAGTTAACTCTTTTCCTGGTGTTAGATGTTTTCTTGTGGCATGTTAGGATATATTTCTCACACCTCCACTGTTCACCGTAGTACACATTGGCTGTGGAGGCCCAAATTGCCTGTTTGATAGCACAGCACACATGCATTGCATTCTTCTTTTCATAAGAAGGAATCCAAACCTATTTGGGTTCCTAAATCTGATGTTCGATAATTTTGTAGGTGTGTTCTCACACAAGACCTCGTGAGAGCATGTGGTACCTGGATAATAGATATTCAAGACACATGACTGGAGATGCAAATCAGTTCATTTCGCTGGAGGCCAGGGCTGGAGGCAAGGTTACACTTGGAGATAACACCACCAGGAGGGTGATAGGTTCATGTATAATTGGTGATTCAAAGAATTTTATGATTGATAATGCATTGCTTATAGATGGACTGAAACACAACCTGCTGAGCATCAGTCAACTCTGTGACAAAGGATACAACATCAAGTTCCTTCCCACTTGCTGCATTTTAAGCTTAAATGACAAAATTATTTTATAGGGACAAAGGATCAACAATGTCTACATGCTGGATGTAAGTTACTTTAAAGCTGATGTTTCAATTTGCTTAAAAACTGCTACTGGTGAGTCTTGGTTGTGGCATAGGAGATTATGTCATGCAAGTATGAAAACTCTTAGGAGAGTCACCCAAAAGGACTTAGTTAGAGGTGTCCCCAAACTTAAGTTCACTAAGGACCACCTGTGTGATGCCTGTCAATTAGGGAAGTAAGTCCAGTCCTCCTTTCACTCTATTAAGGATATTAGCACATCTAGACCTTTAGAAGTCTTTCACATGGATCTCTTTGGACCCATTAGCACTGCTAGCTTAGGGGGGAAAGTCTATGATTTTGTGATTATTGATGATTACTCGAGGTTCACTTGGATTAAATTTTTGTCACATACTTCTGAGTCATTTGATGAATTTAAGTCATTCTCCACTTGGATTCAGAGGAAGTTAGGTTGTGAGATCTTGACTATTCATAGTGATTATGGTGGAGAGTTTGAAAATGTGAAATTTGAAAGTTTCTATGAGGAGCAAGGGATTAGTCATAATTGTTCAGCTCCTAGGACCCCTCAGTAGAACGGGGTAGCTGAAAGAAAGAACATGACCTTAGTGGAAGCCGCTAGAGCCATGCTTGCTGAGTATTCACTTCCAAAATACTTTTAGGCTGAAGCGGTGAACACTGCCTCACTACAGGAAAATCTCCCATTACCGGCAGAATTTCCGGCGGATTTTCGGCGGAATAATTTCTGGCGGAACAATTTCCGATGGATTTTCCGGCGGATTTCCAACGGATTATTTAGAAATATTTTCGACAAGTTTTTAAGCAGATTTTTCGGCGGCTTTTCCGGCGGACTTTCGGCGGAGTTTCCGATGGAATCCAAAAAATTTTGAAAATAATAAACTTAAATGATTTAGTTTTAATTATAATATTCTGTAAGTTTTATTATAAATACAAAAAGATATCTATTTTAACACATTTGCATAGATGGTATAGTGGTCGGAACCCTGGCTCGCGGGCGGGTGCACGGGGGAAGGTCCTGGGTTTGAATCTCAGCTCAGACAGGCGCGCGGGCGGGTAGCACGCTGGAGCAGGCTGGGCGCGGTCGCGGGAGCGGGCTGGGTGGGGGCTGGGCGGCGGGTTGCGGGAGCGGGCTGGGCGACGGGTCGCGGGAGCGGGCTGGGCGCTATTGCGAGCGCGGGTTGCGGGAGCGGCAGGGCTGAGGTTTGATAATTTTTTTTAAAACCTATTTTTTGTTTCCGGTAGATCTATTCTGCCGGAAAAAAATTTCCGACGAATTTTATTCGACGGAAAAATTTTTCGACGCTCGATTTATCGTCGAAGAAATTTTTGTCGGAAATCTGCCGGAAACTTCAGAATTTTCCGCCGAAATTCCGCCGGAAATTTGCAACTTTCCTGTAGTGCCTGTTATGTGCTGAATAGGGTGAATGTTAGATCAAATCTGAACAAGGCACCTTATGAGATCATTAACGGTAGAACTCCAAACCTATCCCACCTCTATGTCTTTGGCTATAAGATTTTCATTCTGAACAATAGAAATCATCCTTAGGAAAGTTTAACCCCAAATCTGATGAAAGAGTATTCTTAGGCTATTCTAGCGTGGGAAAATCCTTTAGGGTGTTTAATAAGAAGACTTTGGTGGTGGAAGAGACAACTCATGTGGTGTTTGATGAATTTGATCCTAAGGTGACTAGAGTTGAGGAAGAAGAAGAGATAGGGGAGATTATCCAAGGAGTTGAAAATACAAATATAGAGGAAAGGGTAGAACCTCAAACTAATTTGCCTAGAGATTGGAGTTATTCTTCGAGTCATCCTAAAGAACTGATCTTAGGAGACCCTTCTGAAGGTGTTAGGACTAGGCATGGACTTAGGAAGGAAGTAAACTACTCTACCTTTATCTCAATGACTGAACCCACCAACATCAATTAAGTCCTTTCTGATGAGTTTTGGATCTTAGCCATACAAGAGGAATTAAATCAATTTGTAAGAAATAATATTTGGGAGTTAGTAGAAAGACCTAGGAATCAAAGTATAGTGGGAACCAAGTGGGTCTTTAAGAATAAGATGAATGATTCTAGTGTGGCGGTTAGGAATAAGGCAATTTTATGGCTAAGGGGTATAATCAGATTGAAGGGATTGATTTTGAGAGACCTTTGCTCCTGTAGCTAGATTGGAAGCCATTAGAGTGCTACTAGCCTTTGCTTGTTATAAGGGATTTAAGCTGTTTTAAATGGATGTCAAGAGTGCCTTTTTAAATGGGGTAATAAAAGATGATGTTTTTGTAGAATAATCTCCAAGTTTTGAGAGTTCCCAATATTCAAATCATGTTTACAAATTAAAAAAAAGGCCTTATATGGATTGAAACAGGCACCCAGAGCTTGGTATGAGAGGCTTAGCACATTCCTGTTAGAAAGAGAGTTTGTTAAGGGGAGCGTAGACACCACCCTTTTCTGAAGAGAGTAGGGGATGATTTACTCATTGTCCAGATCTATGTTGATGATATAATTTTTGGATCTTCTGATAAATATTTATGTGATGAGTTTTCTAAAATAATGAGTAAGGAGTTTAAGATGAGTATGATGGGGGAATTATCCTACTTTTTGGGGTTTAGCATAAGAAAAATGGATGATGGAACCTTTCTCAATCAATCTAAATACACTAAGGACATTTTGAAGAAATATGAAATGGACAAAGCCAAGCCAATCAACACTCCCATGAGCTCCTCTGTTCAGTT
Organism: Dendrobium chrysotoxum; assembly: GCA_019925795.1. Classification (NCBI taxonomy): domain Eukaryota; kingdom Viridiplantae; phylum Streptophyta; class Magnoliopsida; order Asparagales; family Orchidaceae; genus Dendrobium; species Dendrobium chrysotoxum. The sequence goes on along the minus strand of CM034306.1, from coordinate 44,031,783 downwards.
AGATAAGGATTCAAGTGGAAAATCTATTGATCAGAAGAAGTATAGAGGAATAATTGGATCACTACTTTACCTGACTACTAGCCGACCTGATATCATGTTTAGTGTTTATCTTTGTGCTAGGATTCAGGCTGATCCTAAAGAGTCCCACCAGACTACTGTTAAGAGAGTTCTTAGATATCTTTTAGGAACACCAAACCTAGGAATCTGGTACCCTAGCCCAACACCTCTTTTGAGATTATTGAATATTCTGATTCTGACTTTGCAGGGTGTAGGGTAGATAGAAAGAGTACTTCTGGAACTTGTCAATTCATAGACAGTCTTTAGTCTCCTGGTCTATTAGAAAACAAAACTTAGTTGCACTTTCCACTATTGAAGTTGAGTACATTGCCTTAGAAAGTTGTGTGGCCCAAGTTCTTTGGTTGAAACAACAAGTCTTGGATTTAGGATTACCTGTGGGCACTATTTCTGTTCTGTGTGATAATACTAGTGCCATCTACATTTCTAAGAATCCAATCCAACATTCTAGAACCAAAGACATTGATATAAGGCATCACTTCATTAGGGACCATATTACAAAAGGGGACATTGAGCTACATCATGCAGCAACTGAAAATCAGCTGGCTGACATATTTTCTAAACTATTGGCCTTTGACTCATTCAGCATTTTGAGGACCAGGTTAGGTGTGATTGACATAAATGCTTGATTCTGATGACTACTGACTTCTGATTTGTTTGTTTTTCATTCTGGTTCTGTTAGTTAGCTGTTTGATTTGATTATCTATTTGTTTAATTTTTTATTTTTCTGCTGATTTCTATTTTAGCCTAGGTGTCAGTTTGATTTGAGTATTTATTTTAATGCAATTTTCTACTTACTTTTATTTACTGGTTCATCTCTTTTGTTTACTATTTTATCTTTTTCAGAATCAGATCACTGCTCACTACTATTGATAAACTGGATTTCTGACTAAGAGTTTTGTCGTATTTTTTATTTGAAAGCTGGTAAGCAGTGATTGATTCCACTGGATCTGTTAAAGGAAAGAAACATTGATGATTATTTCTCTTCCTCTAACTCCTTTACTGGTGTATTATTTCTTTTGGACAAAAATCTTCTTTAAAATTAAAAAATTGATTTTTGAAATAGAGATTTATTTTATCTTCCTACAGTAATCTACCACATATAAATAGTATTTTTCAAAGTCTTGAGTCATTGTTATGATTTTTTGAACCAAGTGATTGCACTTATCATATGATGTATGGTTTTTATTTTATGAATTACTCTTTCTTATTGTAGAGAGTAAGCTTTGGAGTCTCTTATGTCTGGAAGGTAATTTTACAGCTGAGATCTTTTAACGATTTTGAGAGGGAGAAAGCTTAAAAAAGATGCGCAGTGGGCCAAACAAATTGAAAAAGAGGCACAAAATAAGCCCAAAGCTGAAAAGCTGCGAAATGTTGCCAAACTAAAAGATACATAAAGTGTATAAAAAATTAAAAGATGCGCAAAGTGCCAAATAAATTGAAAAAGAGGCACAAAATGAGCCCAAACCGAGCTTTCTTCCCTTTCAGATCGCCGAATGTCTTAGAAAAATCCGTTCGCCACTTAATATTTTCAAAAGCTTGAGTTAAAAATCATGATTTCTGATTTCTTACTTTGTAATACTATTATATCAGATATTTTTCTAGAACGAGGCTTGAAAGGATCTCTTTTTGAATCTATTTTCTTTTCTTCTAAATTGGATTTTTGTTTTGAAAGGAATTTACATCTGCAAGGTGTCTGAGGTCAGAGTTACGAAAGTTAATTTTCCAACTTTTTCTGGATTTCAGCACTGTCGATCGTCTTCTTATTGGTTTTTGGATTTAGAATCAAGGGAAAATTATGAATTACTGGTTCAGATTGATTAAAAAAAATTATTATTTTTTGTGTTCTCGTTTTGAGTTTTATTTACTTTGGTTTTTTTTTCATTTTACTGTTTGTATTTTTGGGATCCCAGATCTTTCATCTCCATCCTCCGTCTTTTTCACTTTTTCTTCATATCGTCCTAGACGATCCACACATCATCCTAGATAACCTTTTTCATCCTGGATGATCCATAAATTATCTTGGACGATCCATTCAAATCATCCCCACTCTGATCATACTGTTGAGATACACCAATTATTGGTGATCGTTCTGGATGATCCTTACATCATTCTGGATGATATGATCCATATTTCCTGATCCTGATCAAACGGCTGAGATTGCACCAATTATTATTCATCATCCTGGATGATCCACCTCATCATCCCGGACGATCCACGTGTCAGCAATTAGATGTTTTAAATTCGAGCTCATCCAACACATGTATTTCATATCATCCTGGACGATCCACCTAATCATCCTGGACGATACTTTTCATTAACGGTCATCCAGCTTGACTCCTCAGGACGATCGCCTGTCTCTAATCATCCTGAATGATCTCTGATCATCCTGGATGATCCGACCACCTTTTTGACCAATCTCCCTAGCCGTCATAAATGCTCATATAGTCCTGGACGATCCTGCGATCGTACGGGAAGATCCAACCGATTTCTATTTAAACAGCCATTCTCTTCACTTTTTCTTCACACCTTTCCTTCCATATTCTTTTCTTGTGTTTTCAAATGGCTGGTGGGAAGCGATCTAGGCAAAAGGGTGCAAGCTCCTCATGGGGAAATGTAGATCCCCGCTTTCTAAATGCAGCCGATCAGGCTGCCTTCGAATGTTATCTTGAAGTGGGCATCACACAGTCCAAAATCATAAACCCCCACACCCTTACCTACCCTATCCTCGATCTTTTTGCGCATACCTCCCTCACTTTCATCCTCACCCTCACCTTCCCATTTAGCCTTGAACTTCTCCAAGTCTTGTTCACAAATCTTCGCATCTCCACTAGCTACTCCACCCTCCGCTCCTATGTTAATTAATGTCCAGTAGAACTCACAGCCCAGGACTTTCATAATATCCTTCATCTCTCTGTGACTGGCGACAAAATTCATACCCTTATTTCTGATCCTGACTATGATTGGAGTGTCACCAATCACTTTCTTAGAAATATAAATGCCCCCTACCACGACAACACTTGCACTTCACTCCTTAAGGATGCCCGTACCATTCAACACGTCCTTCATTCCTCCGTCATCCCAAAGGCTGGGGATCACATTCACATCACCCCATTACTGTCTCTAACCACGTATTACATCATGGCCCACCGGGACTTCAATGCCACTGACCTTCTTTTCAGATATATCGAGCATCTCACCACCATTAGGGATCCGGGTCATAGACGTCGTCTAAATCTAGCTTTTGGACACATCATTACATATGCTTTGGAGGTAAAATATGACCTACAGTATCCAGTCCCTCCCAATGTCCCTCATTCCTTCTTCACAAATAATTTATTCCATGTTCTCCACAGTACCCGCCTACATCCGGAGCCCGCCCCGGATGTTGAGGAGGAAGAGGAAGAAGCTGTTCCTATTCCTGCTGCACCTGATGCACCTGCTCCCCTTCGCATTGCTTCCCCTTTTGACCATCTGGTGCAGCGGCTCAACCAGTGGTAGGCCCGATTTGATTCTTATGTTGCTGCCCAGGAGCAGCAGCACACTGAGGATCTGTAGCGCTTTAATGACTATGTTGCTCAGTAGCAACAACAACATGACCAGGACATTGCCTGGAATGGAGCACACTTCACCGCCATTCACAGTTACTTCACGCCACCACCACCTCCTCCTTCTGATCAGGATCTGCCTCTGTTTTAGTTTTGTGTTTTGCGCTATTTTCTATTTATTCTGTTATTTCTGTTCCTCCTCTTTTTTGTGATGTTAAAAGGGGGAGTTAGTTGTAGTAGTTTTTATTTTATGTATTGATCATGTTGTGTGTTATTTATTTCCTTTGTAGTTATTTTCGTGCACTGTTCTAGTTGTTCAATGAAATTTGGAAAGAAATTTATTTTTTGATGTGCGTTGGTTAGCTCCTAGTTCTTTTATTTTAAACTACTACACTAATGTTTGCCATCATCAAAAAGGGGGAGATTATTGTAAATCTGGTTTCAAAAAGTACAATTTTGATGATGACAAACATGTTTGTATTCTATTTTGCTTGGCTAATCCATTTCAGGTACAAAAGATAAAAAGTAACTCAAGCCAACTCAAGATCGAGTCCAAGTGTGTCTAAATGTAATGTTTTCCTTTTCTTGAGTCAAATGTAATGTAACTGATCCCCTAACTATGTAACTTTGCACACATACACTCAGGGGGAGAGCTTGAGTGAATTAGAGTTTTTGTTCAATTTTTTTTTAGATCGTCTTGGACGATATTCACATCGTCCTAGACAATTAAGTAAAAATAGAAACCCTAATTAGGGCGACCAAGTTGAGTCTGTCTGATTAAGCTAATCTTCTTGGATGATCTATACATCGTATAGGACGATAGGCTCAAATAAGAAATTCTCAGCTGCTAGATAAAGTTAGGCAAGTTTTATTTTTAGAGATTTGATCTGATCGTCCTGGATGATACGTGTATCATCCTGGACGATCCAGTACAATCATGCCTTAATTAGTCTGGTGATTAAGAAAAGCAATTAATATTTAATTGATATGATCATATTGTCCGTGACGATCATAAGATCTTCTAGGATGATCATGATTATCTAGTGTGTTTCAGTTGTACGTCCAGAGCGGTGATCAGGATGTTTTTGGCACTTTTTGAACTAATCGTACAGGACGATATATGTATCATCCTAGATGATCAAGTCTTTTTTAGGTCATCTAGCACAAGTTTCTCTGGATGACCAGAGCGGTCTTCTGATAAAATTCCTGAATTTACACTAATCATCCCGAACGAACGCAGAATCGTACGGGACGATCTGAATAAATTTTGTCCACTGATTGTCCAGAAGAGCCAGATTATCCAGGCTGAAATATGTGATTTTGAACTGATCATACAAGATGATCTATCGATCATCCTGGACGATCTTGGCCGACTAGTTGAGATTTAGGGCAAATTTTGAGCCCTCCTATAAAAGTTCTTTTTCTTCTAATAAGAAAAATCTTTTTCCACTTTCCTTTATAGAGAAACCCTAGAGAGAGAGAGTTTGGGAGAGAGAGAGAGGATCTTATGAGGGGGAGTTTGTGAGGGATTCTCAAAGGTTACTCCAAGCAAGGATCAGAGTCATCTTCTCCTTTCGTCATCTCTCATATAGTCGGTGTTCTTTGTGGGAGGATCGTTCGCAAGAAGATCCAGGTTCTCTGCCCGCTTCAGGAGAAAGCGAAAGGAGTTCAGGTTCTCTGCCTGCTTCAGGAGGAAGCGAAAGGAGTTCGCGGTTCTCTGCCTGCTTCAAGAGGAAGCAAAAGGAGGTTAGGTTCTCTGCCTCACCGTATCGGTGGAAAGGAATTTTTGTATAGGCTTCTCCGCCTTGCTGTCGGAGTAGAAGGAGAGTCACTTTGAGTTAGTGCAATACCCAGAGGGGAGGCTCCGGGGAGTGGACGTAGGTCAAGTTGACCAAATCACTATAAAATCTGGTGTGTTCTTTCTGATTATTTTCTGCACTTTATTTTTCTGTTATTAACTGCTTGGGTGAAATCTGTGGTTGATCTTTTCGTTTGTGTTTACTTGTTTCCACTACAAATCATCAAAAAGATTATTCTTGTTGCTCCCAAATTTTTTTAATAACCAATTCAGCCCCCCCTCTTGGTTAGCCTCGGGACTAGTTCATCAGGTCTTAACATCCCTATCGAACTTTCAAAAGGCCAATGCCCTAAAAATCTTTTTGAGTGATTTTTTCAAAATATAAAAAATTAAGTTAATGAACCCCAAATTATGATCTATTAATTGAATATTAATTAGGCATGTCCCTAGGGCCAATCCTCCAAATTTGAGCTCAGTTTGAGACCTATAACCTCAAAAAGTAATTCTATTTTTAAAGGTTATAAAATATTCAAATATTTATGACCTATGCCACTGGACCCTCTACCCTATGGATTTTGACCTTGAGAACCACCCCAAGACCTTGGATCATATCCAGACCCTTGATTATGACATGTTAAACATTAAATTACATTTAAGTAGACCTAGTTTGACCCCTAGTTGATCAGGGGTCAAAATGACCAAAATTCCCCTAAAGGAAAAAAAATTGAAGTTTCCTTCAAACCTTAATATGGCTCAATCAAATCAAATCCAAGAACCTCGTCTAATGTACCCTAATCTCTATTAGGAGTTTATATGACTTAAACCCAGACCCTGGTCAAGCTTGGTTGACCAAGTCAACCTTTTTTGACTAAAATGCCCCTTAGGGGTTTGAATAACCATTTTGATCCAATGGCCTCCTCTTTATATGGGACCACTTCCATTCAATTCAAAATATTAAACCAAACCTATAAAATATTAAAACAAATCTATTGAACCTAAACCTATACCTTGGTCAAGCTTGGTTGACCAAGTCAACCTATGTTGACAAAATAGCCCTTAAGGGCCTAAATGATCATTTTGACCCAAATGGCCATCTTGATCTCTTAGACCACCTCTATTGGTCTCTATTGATCAGACTAAATCAATTGAACCAAGAGCTAGGCCTTGGGTCAACCTGGTTGACCAAGCCAACCAGGGTTGACCCAATCAATAATAAACCCCTTATCTATTGAATCAAATTTCAAGTGTATTCAAACCTTACCAAATTTTCAAACTTATGCCACTTTATACTTTGGATATTCCCTAGCCTACTCAGGATTCAAATCATTATGTTTGACTTGGTCAAACATTGACATGTGGTCAAACTACATATTCCATATGCTTTCCATCCAAATTCCTACCCTATTGCTTTGGAAATTCTCAAATCTATGTCATTTAATACCTTGAATATCCCTTAGCTCAATGTGAGTCAAGTCATGGTGGATTGGACTAAGTCAACATATTTTGACTTGGTCAAACCCCATCCCATTTATATATATGCATTTAAACTCCTACCACATAGCCTTAAGCCTCCTCCAAACCATTCCAATCAGCCATTAGTGCCACCTTGCATGCCACATCACCTGATTTGACAAGTTGTTTAGCTAAACTAGTCAACAAATGGTCAAGGGACCATTAAATGGTCAAAATCTTTTATGACATGGTATCCTTGCTATTTAAACATCTTTTGAAACATTCTTGGGTTATTCCTAACCCTTGAATCAAGATCAAATGGCTCTAATTGCCCCGCATGTTCATAATAAGACAAAGCCCACTTTCCACCTGGGATGTCCTTGGCCCGTCCTTACCATCTACTCCTAACTACCTTGAGATAGGTGACAGGCATCAAGGAGTGTTTCCAAAGCCATCAAAATCATCTAATCGGCCTGGGAACTATTGCATAGGGTAAAACACTCAAAAACTAACTCATTCTAACCCTCGCATTCTCTCACTACATTCAAGACCTCTAAGATAGCTCCTATTTTGTTCAAGCTCTCACCACTTCCTTCACCCATCCCAAGATCAAATTGACTGGTAAAACCCCACCGGCGATGATCCTTCGGCCACCCTAGCATATATTTCGTCCAAGGAGGTTATCACGTGAAAGAGTGCGTTTCAAGCTGGGGCTTCAATAAGAAAGATAATCATGGACAAACTATAAGTTTAGAGCATCCTTAATCACTGCAATCTATTGATTGAATCAAGGTAAAATTGTAACCTTCAGTTAGAACACTTAGATCGATTTAACATTTTAATAAGTGCTTTTCGAGCCGTCAAAATAAAACCCCCATAATTTTCATTCATACATAGAATCTATGTTTAAAATTTCATTCAAAATGATCTATCTGATCTTGAGTTTGAGCTATTTTTCTAATTAGGGTTTTGGTTTTACAAAAAACCTTAATATACAAAATCTTGACCGTTGACTTTATTATTAACAACCGAGATCTTGTACTTTCGCAGTTACGTTCGACCACGTGGTTCGTCTCGGTGATCTAATCTCCATTTGGCTTAATTAGAGCCACTCATTTCAAACTATGGATGATCTAACAGATTAGTGGCGGCGTTGACGTGGTTAAGTAAAATTGTGTCGTGCTGCGCCGCCATAGCAATCATTATCAATGATTACGTGGCAGCACAATCATTGGCATTTAATTCCACCTCTGCCTGCAATTTTAAACCAACTAATCATAGGCCACCGTATGTCCTCTCGCCGTTGCCAGCGTTGTTAGAGCATTTAATTTAATTTAAAATTAATTTTAAATCATTTTAAAACCAGATTTCTTCTGAAAAATCAAAACAAATTCATTTTAATTAAAAAAATTAGTATAATACATCAAATTGCTTAGATTTTCAACCTCTTTATTTTAAATTTAAAATGAATTTAAAATGTTTTATATATTTTAAATTATTTCAAACATTAAATATTTGATATTTTAATTAATATTTAGTTAAAATTAAGTCCAAATATTTCTAAATTTATAAAAAAGTTTATTTTAAATTTTTCTATAATTTTTAGAGGATATTATAAAATTATTTTAACTTTATTTTAAATATTTTTTGGCTAATTAATTACTCTTAATTATTTTAAATTTATTTAATTATTAGAATTTTCCAAAAATTATCAAAAATTGAATTTTAATCAGAAAAATTAATGTAATATATTAAAATTTTCAGAATTTAAAATACTCTGATTTAAAATTATCTTAAAATATTTAATATCTTTTAAATAATTTTAAACATTTAAATATTTTATATTTAATTAATTTTTAATGAAATATAAATTTAAATGTTTTTAAATTTTAAGGTTAATTATTTTAAAATATTTCTAATTTTTAGAGAACTTTCTATAATTAATTTAATTTAATTTTAAAATTATTTTAAATTTCAAAAAGTGAAAACCTATGTTTTAACATTTAATTTCAAAAATTAATTTTAAATTATATATATATATATTTTAAATCCCCTTCCATGTTTTTTAATTATTTTCTGAAATTTTAAGCAAGGATTATCTTGATTGAATTGAACTCAATGGGGATTGATTGATGGATAATTAAGTGTTTGATTATCCATCTTTTAGGTTTACTAATTGTTTAAGTGATATTTGTTTTCTTGCATTGGATTGCTTTTGCACTTAGTTTTAGGCTTCTCTTAGTTCTAGGATTCTTGTTTGGTATGATTGCATTTCATTCATACTAGTCTAAGGGTTAGTGGAATAATGATTGCAACATATATAACATAGAGACACTTATGGACAATAATTAAGGATTGTGTTTAGAAATTTAGGAAAATTATTTAAAAATCAAATTTTCATCCAATAGGAAGAAAACATAAAACTCTTAAACTTAGTGACATCCTTTGCCTTAGGATAAGAGTTCACTGATTTTAAAAATCATTAGGCTAATTATTTAATTAATTTAAAATTAAACCCTTAATTAAGCATTAAAATTTCTAAAAAATTACAATAAAATAAATTTAAATCCAAAAATTATATATAATATATCAAACTAACCAGAATTCAATCCTTAATCTGAGAAAATTAAAAGCCCCTTGATTGGACTTCAATTTTAAGTTTAATTTATTTTAAAGTGAAAATTAATATTTAATTAATTTAATTAATTAAAAATTCTTAAAAATTATCAGACACTTGAGAACACCTCCTTAGGTCATTTTTGACATTTGGAGATGATTTCAAGAAGTTTGGAGTTTATTGAGATTCAAATCATTAAAATATTCTAATTAAATAGTTTAAAAAATTCAAATAAATACCCAAACTTCAAAAAATTATAACTAACTTCAAAAAATTCCAAATTAAGCAAACTAAAAGGTATTGGACTCCATTTAGGTCTAATATTTATTAAAAAGTATCAAACCACCAGAAATAATTCAAAATTAAAAAGTCAACTATTTTGTCAACGTGAAGTCAAATTTAAGTGAAAACTTCAAAAATTCGTAACTTAATATCAAAAAATTATAATCTAACAAACTTAGAGTCTAATTACTCATCTAAAGGTCTAATATTTAAGAAAAATATAAAAACTTTAGAATTTACTTTAATTCAAGAACTCAAATTTTGACCCCTTAATTTAATATATTAAATAATTCTAAAAATTCCAGAAATTTAAGAATTAACCAAAATTTCAGAAAACTCTAACTTGACTAATAAAATCAATCAACCAACTTTTTAATGCAAAACAAGCACTCCAAAGATGAATTTTTTTTGGATGGACTACCTTAAACTGCAGGGCTAAGTGCCCTAAAGTGGCCTAGTTCCTCGAGCCCACTATGAAAATGCCACAAATGGATTCAATGGAGTGTAAAAATTTAAAATTAATTGATTAATAATTACTTAAACAAAATTAAAATTCTTAATTTAACTATATTAACCAAGTTTTTAGGATGGACTACCTTGGGCCGTAGGGCTACGTGTCCTAAGGAGGCTTGGTTCCTCGTACTCACTATGATAATGCCACAAACTGATTAATGGAAAACTTAATTAATTTGAATCTTTAAAACTAGCAACCAACCAAATTTAATTAAAAATAATTAACCCTCTTAAGCTTAACCAATTAAATCGATTAATTAATATCAGTTACTTTGGGGTAATACGGGCCTACGAGGCTATTAAATTAGCCCCAAAAAAGGTGAAATAAACTTCATGTCCATGGTGTAAATAAAGGTAGTAATCAATTAAAACTTAAAAATACATTTTAAAATTAACTTCTATTAATTAATACTTAAATTCAAATCTAAAAATCTCTTAGGCCTTTTAATTAATCAAAAGACTAGATAACTTTAATTAATTGCCCAGCATAGGACATATACAAGCCACACAGCCTACCTCAAATACTTTAGATGGTTTTTTAGGATAATCAACTCTAGTCTTAGGCTAGGCCAGTATTTTACTTTCCTACTATTGTGTGCTAAGTTTTTTGAGTTTTTACTACATGCTAGTTGTTAGAACTAATTAATTATTATGATTATTTACTTTAATGTTAATGCAATCTGTGAACTGATTTGATGGGCATTAGATTACCCTTAGGTTAGGAATGATCTGGATTGCTCACATGATTTTTTGCAGGTGGCCATACTCGTATAGGGCTATAAAAATAAAGGTGGAATAAATTAAAAGAGCATGGCCAAGTGTGGCTGTGATTTGAGCTTTTTAAGTTTTGAAATATATATATATATATATAGCTTGGGATGTTAATTTAATTGTTGATTACTTAGGATAACCTTATAGGTTGTGTTTGAGTTTAGATTTTTCTTTGAATTTTCAAATATATTTGATTAAAATTGAGTTATAGTTAAGAGTTGTTAAAGTGATTTTGAGATGAGATACTATTTATCCAACTTAGAATCCAAAGAGGAGGGATCATTTTATAGGAGAGAGTTTCTTTCCATTTGGAGATCTAAGTTAGGATACTTTGAGAATCCAAAGATAAAAGATAACACCCATATGGTGGTGGTGGGGGGGGGGGGGGGGGGGGTTCTTTTCATTTGGACTCGATGAATCCATGGAGCCTATAGAAGGACGAAAAAGTGAAGACTGAGAAGAATCTCATTCTCAAAGTCACTTATATCTTAGGAGTAGAATCTGGGTTACTGTCAATAGTACCGGGTTACTTTACTTTCTGCAAAATTCTGGGTTGTAATATTAAGTAGCATTTGTCACATGGACACTATATTTAATTTGATTTGATTGATTTATTTAATTTGATTGTGTAGTAGAGAATGCCTATGTTTTTTAGATTTCTTTTATTACATGCCATATTTATTTTAGCCGGGATTCGATCGGAGGCTCATGAGGGTACGAAATTTTTTTTACTTTATTTAAATTAAAAATTTTAAGCTTACATAAAACCTATAATGCTCTAAGAAGTAAGCTCAAGATTATCGAGGGTTATCTATGCAATCATATTATACTTTTTCTTCCTTTTTAGGCACCTCCCTGCCTACGGGTTTTGATAGGCCACCTGACCGATTAAGGTGCAGTCCTGTCAAGGAAAAGTTATGTAATCTCTAGGGAAAAATTTATTTTTAAGCCTTTTTAAAACTACTTCATATTCAATTTATGTATTTATCAAGTCGATTTGCATGTATTGTATTAGAAAAAAATTTAAATGAGTTAAAATTTTAATTACATTTTATTTTTAAGCATCAAATTACTCCACATGTGTTAAGGGACCAATTAGGATATACTTTAGATGTTGGCCACGATTCCTCAAACTTAATCAAATAATGTCCCTACCACTCTTGCATAAAAGAGACCGAATACATGATTTTAAGTGCTTAGGTGGTTATCTGTGAAAGTTTGATAGGGATGTTAAGCCCTGATGAACTAGTCCCAAGGCTAACCAAGAGGGGGGGTGAATTTGTTATTTAAAAATTTGAGAGCAACAGTAAAAAATCTTTTTGATGATTTATAGTGGAAATAAGTAAACACATAAATGAAAAGATCTAACACTATTTTCACCCAAGCAGATAATCACAGAAAACTAAAGTACAGAAAGTAATCAGAAGAAACACACCAGATTTTATAGTGGTTCGGTCAACTTGACCTACGTCCACTCCCCGGAGCCTCCCCTCTAGGTATTGTACTAAACCAAAGTGACTCTACTTTGGCTCTTACAGCAAGGCGGAGAAGCCAATACAAAAACTCCTTTCCACCGACACGGTGAGGCAGAGAACCTAACCTTCTTTTGCTTCCTCCTGAAGGAGGCAGAGAACCTTGGACTTCTTTCGCTTCCACCTGAAGCAGGCAGAGAACCTGAACTCCTTTCACTTCCTCCTGAAGCGGGCAGAGAACCTATATCTTCTTACGAATGATCCTCCCACAATGAACACCAACAAGATAAGAGACGATGAATGGAGAAGATGACTCTGATCTTTACTTGGAGCAACCTTTGTGAATCCCTCACAAACTCTCCGTCACAAGATCCTCTCTCTCTCCCAAACTTCTCTCTAGGGTTTCTCTGGAAAGGAAAGTGGCAAAAGATTTTTTTTGTTGGAAGAAAAAGATCTTTTATAGGAGGGCTCAAAATTTACCCTAAATCTCAACTGGTCGGCCAAGATCATCCAGGATGATCGATAGATCATCCTGGACGATCAGTTCAAAATCAGCTGTTTTAGCCTGGACGATCTGGCTCTTCTGGACGATCAGTGGAAAAAAGTTGTTCAGATTGTCCCGTACGATTCTGTGATCGTCCTGGATGATTAGTGTAAATTTAAGAATTTCATCCAGAAGACCGCTCTTGTTGTCCAGAGAAACTTGTGCTGGACGACTCAAAAATGACTTGATCGTTCAGGACGATACAGATATCATCCTGTATGATTAATTCAAAAAGTACCAAAATCATCCTGATCACTGCTCTGGACGTATAGCTGAAATACACTAGACGATCATGATCGTCTCGAACGATCTTGCGATTGTCCCAGATGAAGTGATCGTATCAATTAAACATTAATTACTTTCCTTAATCACCAGACTAATTTAGGCATGATTGTACTGGATCATCTAGGATGATATATGTATCGTCCTGGATGATCAGAGCAAATATCTTAAAATAAAAACTTGCCTAACTTGATCTGGCAGCTAAGAATTTCTGATTTGAGCCTATCATCCCGTACGATGTATGGATCATCCAAGACGATCGGCTTAATTAGATAAACTTAACTTGGTCACTCTAATTAGGGTTTCTATTTTAACTTGATCGTTCAGGATGATGTGAATATCATCCAGGACAATCTGAATAAAAAATTGAACAGAAACTCTAATTCACTCAAGCTCTCCCCCTGAGTGTGTGTGTGCAAGGTTACTTAGCTAGGGGATCAGTTACATTACAATTGACTCAAGAAAAGAATAATAGTACACTTAGACACACTTGGACCCGATCTTGAGTTGGCTTGAGTTGCTTTTGATCTTTTATACCTTAAATGGGTGAGCCATGTAAAACAGAATACAAATATATTTGTCATCATTAAAACTATACTTTTTGAAACCAGATTTGCAACAATCTCCCCCATTTTGATGATGGCAAACATTTACGCAGTAGTTTAAAATAAAAGAGCTAGGAATTAACTAACGCACATCGAAAATAAATTTCTTTCCAAATTTCATTGAACAACTAAAACAGTACAGGAAAAATAAAATACACAACAAGATCAATACATAAAATAAAAACTACTACTACCAACTCTCCCTTTTGACATCACAAAAAGGAGGAGGAACAGAAACAACAGAACAAACAAAAAATAGCACAAAAACACAAAACTAAAATGAAAAACAAACAGTAAAGTGAAGAAAAAGTGAAAAAGATGGAGGATGGAGATAAAAGATCAGGGATCCCAAAAACACAAACAGTAAAATGAAAAACAAAACCAAAGTAAATAAAACTTGAAACGAGAACACAAAAAACAATAATTTTTTTTGAATCAATCTGCTCCAGTAATTCAGAATTTTTCATTGATTTTAAGTCCAAAAACTAATAAGAAAACGATCGAGAGCGCTGAAATCTAGAAAAAGTTGGAAAATTAACTTTTGTAACTCCCACCTCGGACACCTTGTAGATGCAAATTCCTTTCAAAACAAAAATCCAGCTCAGAAGAAAAGAAATTAGATTCGAAAAGAGATCCTTTCAAGCCTCGTTCCAGAAAAATATCTGATATAATAGTGTTCCAAAGTAATAAATCAAAAATCAGAATTTTCAAACTCAAGCTTTTGAAAATATTAAGCGACGCATGGATTTTTCTAAGACATTTAACGATATGAAAGGGACGAAAGCTTGATTTGGGCTCATTTTATGCCTCTTTTTCAATTTGTTTGGTACTTTGCACATCTTTTGATTTTTGATACACTTTGTCTATCTTTTAGTTTGGCAACATTTCGCATCTTTTCAGCTTTGGGCTCGTTTTGTGCCTCTTTTTAAATGTATTTGGCGCACTGCGCATCTTTTGTAAGCTTTCTCCCTCTCAAAATCGTTATAGGATCTTAGCTGTAAAATTACGTTCTAGACATATGAGACGCCAAAGCTTACTCTCTATAATATGGAAGAGTAGTTTATAAAATAAAAACTATACATCATATGATAAGTGCAATCACTTGGTTTAAAAAATCATAATAATGACTCAAGACTTTAAAAATACTATTCATATGAGGTAGATTACTGTAGGAAGATAAAATAAATCTCTATTTCAAAAACTAATATTTTAATTTTGAAGAAGATTTTTATCCAAAAGAAATAATACACCAGTAAAGGAGTTAGAGGAAGAGAAACAATCATCAATGTTTCTTCCCTTTAACAGATCCAATGGAATCAATCACTGCTTATCAGCTTCCAAATAAAAATAAGGCAAAACTCTCAGTTAGAAATTCAGTTTATCAGTAGATAAACAAAAACACCAGAAAATAGATAATCAAATGAAATAGCTAACTAATAGAAACAGAATGAAAAATAGATAAATTAGAAATCAGTAGTCATCAAAATCAAGCATTTATGTCAATCACACCTAATCTGGTCCTCAAAATACTGAAAGAGTCAAAGGCCAGTGGTTTAGTAAATATATCAGCCAGCTGATTTTCAGTTGCTTCATGATGTAGCTCAATGTCCCCTTTCGTAACATGGTCCCTAATGAAGTGATGCCTTATATCAATGTGTTTGGTTCTAGAATGTTGGATTGGATTCTTAGAAATGTAGATGGCACTAGTATTATCATACAGAATAGAAATTATGCCCACAGGCAATCCTAAATCCAAGACTTGTTGCTTCAACCAAAGAACTTGGGCCACACAACTTCCTAAGGCAATATACTCAGCTTCAGCAGTAGAAAGTGCAACTGAGTTCTATTTTCTACTGGACCAGGAGACTAAAGACTGTCCTATGAATTGATAAGTTCCAGAAGAGCTCTTTTCTATCCACCCTACACCCTGCAAAGTCATAATTAGAATATCTAATAATCTCAAAAGAGGTGTTGTGCCTAGGGTACCAGATTCCTAGGTTTGGGGTCCCTGAAAGATATCTAAGAAATCTCTTAATAGCAGTCAGGTGGGACTCTTTAGGATCAGCCTGAAACCTAGCACAAAGATAAATACTAAACATGAAATTAGGTCAGCTAGCAGTCAGGTAAAGCAGTGATCCAATTATTCCTTTATACTTCTTATGATCAACAGATTTTTCACTTGAATCCTTATCTAACTGAACAGAGGAGCTCATGAGAGTGTTGATTGGCTTGGCTTTATCCATTTCATATTTTTCAAAATGGCCTTAGTATATTTAGATTGATTGAGGAAGGTTCCATCATCCATTTGCCTTATGCTAAACCCCAAAAAGTAGGACAATTCTCCCATCATACTTATCTCAAACTCCTTACTCATTATTTTAGAAAACTCATCACATAAATATTTATCAGAAGATCCAAAAATTATATCATCAACATAGATCTGGACAATGAGTAAATCGTCCGCTATTCTCCTCAGAAAAAGGGTGGTGTCTACGCTCCCCTTAACAAACTCTCTTTCTAACAGGAATGTGCTAAGACTC
Source organism: Dendrobium chrysotoxum (assembly GCA_019925795.1). Taxonomy (NCBI): domain Eukaryota; kingdom Viridiplantae; phylum Streptophyta; class Magnoliopsida; order Asparagales; family Orchidaceae; genus Dendrobium; species Dendrobium chrysotoxum. The sequence goes on along the minus strand of CM034306.1, from coordinate 44,015,284 downwards.
TCATACCAAGCTCTGGGTGCCTGTTTCAATCCATATAAGGCCTTTTTTAATTTGTAAATATGATTTGGATATTGGGAACTCTCAAAACCTGGGGGTTTTTCTACAAAAACATCCTCTTTTATTACCCCATTTAAAAAGGCACTCTTGACATCCATTTAAAACAGCTTAAATCCCTTATAACAGGCAAAGGGTAGTAGCACTCTAATGGCTTCCAATCTAGCTACCGGGGCAAAGGTCTCCTCAAAATCAATCCCTTCAATCTGATTATACCCCTTAGCCACCAATCTTGGCTTATTCCTAACCACAACACCAGAATCATTCATCTTATTCTTAAAGACCCACTTGGTTTCCACTATACTATAATTTCTAGGTCTTTCTACTAACTCCCAGAGATCATTCCTTATAAATTGATTCAGTTCCTCTTGTATAGCTAAGATCCATAATTCATCAGAAAGGGCTTGATTGATGTTGGTGGGTTCAATTATTGAGATAAAGACATAGTGGTTTACTTCCTTCCTAAGTTCATGCATAGTTCTAACACCTTCAGAAGGGTCTCCTAAGATCAGGTCTTTAGGATGACTCGAAGAATATCTCCAATGTCTAGGCAGTGTGGTTTGAGGTTCTAGCCTTTCCTCCAGATTTGCATTTTCAACCCCTTGGGTAATCTCTTCTACCTCTTCTTCTTCCTCAACTCTTGTCACCTTAGGATCAGATTTATCAAACACCACATGAGTTATCTCTTCCACCACCAAAGTCCTCTTATTGAACACCCTAAAAGATTTCCCCACACTAGAATAGCCTAAGAACACTCCTTCATCAGATTTGGGGTCAAACTTTCCTAAGGATGATTTCCCATTATTTAGAATGAAAACCTTACAACCAAAGACATGGAGGTAGGACAGGTTTGGAGTTCTACCCTTAATGATCTCATAAGGCGTCTTGTTCAGATTTGATCTTACATTCACCCTATTCAGCATATAACAGGCAGTGTTCACCGCTTCAGCCCAAAAGTATTTTGGAAGTGAATACTCAGTAAGCAAGGTTCTAGCAGCTTCCACTAAGGTCCTATTCTTCCTTTCAGCTACCCCGTTCTGCTGAGGGGTCCTAAGAGCTAAAAAATTGTGACTAATCCCTTGCTCCTCACAGAAACTTCCAAACTTTACATTTTTAAACTCTCCACCATGATCACTATGAATAGTCAAGATCCCACAACCTAAGTTCCTTTGAATCCAAGTGGAGAAGGACTTAAATTCATGAAATGACTCAGATTTATGTGACAAAAATTTAATCCAAGTGAACCTCATGTAATTATCAACAATTACAAAACCATAGACTTTTCCCCCTAAGCTGGCAGTGCTAATGGGTCCAAAGAGATCCATGTGAAGGACTTCTAAAGGTCTAGGGGTGCTAATATCCTTAATAGAGTGAAAGGAGGACTGGACTTGCTTCCCTAGTTAACAGGCATCACATAAGTGGTCCTTAGTGAACTTAAGCTTAGGGACACCTCTAACTAAGTCCTTTTGGGTGACACTCTTAAGGGTTTTCATACTAGTATGACACAATCTCCTATGCCACAATCAAGACTCATCAGCAGTAATTTTTAAGCAAATTAAATTTTTAGCTTTAATGCAACTTACGTCCAGCTTGCAGACATTGTTGATCCTTTGTCCCTACAAAATAACTTTATCATTTAAGCTTAAAATGCAGCAAGTGGACAGGAATTTGATGATATATCCTTTGTCACAGAGTTGACTGATGCTCAGTAAGTTGTGTTTCAGTCCATCTATAAGCAAAATATTATCAATCATAAAATTCTTTGAATCACCAATTATATGTGAGCCTACCACCCTCCTGGTGGTGTTATCTCCAAGGGTAACCTTACCTCCAGCCCTGGCTTCCAGTGAAATGAACTGATTTGTATCTCCAGTTATGTGTCTTGAACATCTGCTATCCAGGTACCACATGCTCTCATGAGGTCTTGTGTGAGAGCACACCTACAAAATCATCTAATGTCAGATTTAGGAACCCAAACTGGTTTGGGTTCCTTCTTATGAAAAGAAGAATGCAATGCATGTGTGCTGTGCTGTGAAACAGGTAATTTGGGCCTCCACATGTAATGTGTACTATATTGAATAGTATAGGTGTGGGAAATGTGTCCTAACATGCTACAAGAAAAACATCTAACACAAGGAGAAGGGTTAACTAATCTACGTGGGTGATAGTGCCTCTTCCTGGGTTTGAATGAAACATACTTTGATGAATTTGAAACAGATTCTTCAAAAGGTGGAGGTACATAAAACTGTGCAAAAGTAGGAGGTGTTTCATTTTTCTCAAAAGCACTGATTTTAACTTTCATAAATTCATTCTCTATGTTAAGACTTGTAATTTCAAATTTTAATGCACCATTGCTACTCTCCACTTCACATGCCATATTGTCTAATTTTTTAAAAGCTCTTTCTAAATCAACATGCGAGGTTTTCAATGAATCATGCTCAGTAACTAAATCAGAATATTTTTTGTTCAATTCATCAAACTCATCAAGTAAAGACATGTGATTGCTATCAAGTGTGGAATGATCTTTAACTACAGAATCATGCTCTTTTTGTAAATTCAGAAATTCTAGTTTCAGGCTAGCATGAGTTTTCTTGAGCTTCCTATACGATGCATGAATTCTTTCTGACACTTCAAATAATTGATCATAAGTAAGCTCACATACCTCTTCCTGGTCAGACTGACCAGGATGATCATCAGCCATCAGACTAAAATTAGTCTCCTCCTCTTCAGCTCCAGCCTCAGAGGAGTTAGATGTAGAATCTGCCCAGAATGTCTTCTGAATTCGCTTCTTGTCTTTCCTGAACTTGTGTTTCTCCTCACCCTTCTCCTTGCTTGGGTGAGCTTTAAGTGCAGGACGATCAACTTTAATGTGTCCAGGCTTCCTGCATTCAAAATAATTAGTATCAGATAAACCCTTAAAATTTTTGCTGGACTTACCCTTGTTCCACTTCTGAAAGTTCTTGTGTTTCTTCCTTAGAAAGCTTTTGAATTGCCTAGTGATTAAGGCAACGTCATCGCTATCAGACCCGGAAGTACTAGTATCACTCTCGTTGGCCTTCAGGGCCACTGTTTTCTCCTTCTTCTTCTCACCTGCATCAAGCTGTCTTTGGTTCACCGTTTGCTCGTAAGCAATGAGTGATCCAAGTAAGCTATCAATATAGTAAGTATTCAAATCTTTATATTCGGTGATTGCAGTTATCTTAGCATCATATGAAGTAGGTAAACATCTAAGAGTTTTGTTCACTCTTTCATAGTTTGTAAGTTCTTTTCATAAGGCATACAAAGAAGTGACAATTTGAGTGAACCTCGTATACATTTCAGAAATGGATTCAGTAGGTTTCATGCAAAAAAGTTCTTAGTCATGCAACAATATGTTTAATCTAGACTGTTTGACTTTAGTTGTACCTTCATAAGTGATGCACAATCTATCCCAAATTTCTTTACCAGTTGTGTAAGTAGAGACACGCATGTAATCCTCATATTTTAAAGCACAGAAAAATCAGTTCAAACATTTGGCATTTAGTTGGTCTAAGTCACGATCATCAAAAGTCCAATCAGTAAAGGCAGTACAGTTTTAACATTGTTAATTATTCTAAATGGTGGCTCATAGCCATCCTTAACAAGCATCCACATGCGATAATCAATTGATTGAAGAAAAGTGGACATGCGAGTTTTTTAAAAATCAAAAGGAATGTTATCAAACAATGGCGGTCGTGTAATTGAATAACCTTCAGCAGTATTACGATTACCAAAGTTATTCATGGATCAAATTCAAAAGTTTTTCAAAATTAGATTTTATGAATCCCGCTCTGATTCCACTTGAAAGTTTGATAGGGATGTTAAGCCCTGATGAATTAGTCCCAAGGCTAACCAAGAGGGGGGGGTGAATTGGTTATTTAAAAATTTGAGAGCAACAGTAAAAAATCTTTTCGATGATTTACAGCGGAAACAAGTAAACACATAAACGAATAGATCAAACACAATTTTCACCCAAGCAGATAATCACAGAAAACTAAAGTGCAGAAAGTAATCAGAAAGAACACACCAGATTTTATAGTGATTCGGTCAACTTAACCTACATCCACTCCCCGGAGCCTCCCCTCCGGGTATTGCACTAAACCAAAGTGACTCTCCTTCTGCTCCCATAGCAAGGTGGAGAAGCCTGTATAAAGACTCCTTTCCACTGATACAGTGAGGCAGAGAACCTAACATCTTTTTGCTTCCTCCTGAAGCAGGCAGAGAACCTCGGACTCCTTTCGCTTCCTCCTGAGGCAGGAAGTGAACTTGAACTCCTTTCGCTTCCTCCTAAAGTGGGCAGAGAACCCAGATCTTCTTGTGAACGATCCTCCCATAACAAACACCAACAAGATGAGAGATGACGAACGGAGAAGATGACTCTGATCCTTTCTTTGAGCAACCTTTGTGAATCCCTCACAAACTCCCCCTCACAAGATCCTCTCTCTCTCTCCCAAACTCTCTCTCTCTCTAGGGTTTCTCTAGAAAGGAAAGTGACAAAAGATTTTTCTTGTTGGAAGAAAAAGATCTTTTATAGGAGGGCTCAAAATTTGCCCTAAATCTCAACTGGTCGGCCAAGATCGTCGAGGATAATCGATAGATCGTCCTGTACGATCAGTTCAAAATTATCTGTTTCAGCTTGGACGATTTGGCTATTCTGGACGATCAGTGGAAAAAGTTGTTCAGATCGTCTCGTATGATTCTGCGATCGTCCGGGACGATTAGTGTAAATTCAGGAATTTCGTCCAGAAGACCGCTCTGGTCGTCCAGAGAAACTTGTGCTGGATGATGCAAAAATACTTGATCGTCCAGGATGATACATATATCGTCCTGTATGATTAGTTCAAAAAGTGCCAAAATTGTCCTGATCACCGCTCTGGACGTACAGCTAAAACACACTAGACGATCATGATCATCCTGAACGATCTTGTGATTGTCCCGGACGAAGTGATCGTATCAATTAAACATTAATTGCTTTCCATAATCACCAGACTAATTTAGGCATGATTGTACTGGATTATCCAGGATGATACAAGTATCGTCCGGGATGATCAGACCAAATATCTTAAAATAAAAACTTGCCTAACTTGATCTAGCGGCTAAGAATTTCTGATTTGAGCCTATCATCCAGTATGATGTATGGATCATCCACGACGATCTACTTAATTAGACAAACTTAACTTGGTCGCCCTAATTAGGGTTTCTATTTTTATTTGATCGTCCAGGACGATGTGAATATCGTCCAGGACGATCTGAACAAAAAATTGAACAGAAACTTTAATTCACTCAAGCTCTCCCCCTGAGTATGTGTGTGCAAGGTTACTTAGCTAGGGGATCTGCTACATTATAATTGACTCAAGAAAAGAAAAATAGTACACTTAGACACACTTGGACCCGATCTTGAGTTGGTTTGAGTTGCTTTTGATCTTTTATACCTGAAATGAGTTAGCCAAGCAAAATAGAATACAAATATGTTTGTCATCATCAAAACTGTACTTTTTGAAACTAGATTTGCAACAATCTGCCTCCCTAATCTAAGCTGGGGTAAATCTAGGTTTTATATTGCATTAGCTAGTTTCAGCTACTATTATCCAGTTCCCAAAATAGACTTGGGATCTGAGGCAAATTTTAAATCTTATGTCCTTTACCTCTGGGAATCTAATTTCAACTTTCCAATAAATCATCAACTCAAATTTAAATTTCTCTTCAAATCAAAACTTAAAGCCCAACATATAGGATAGACTCTAACATTTCTGAATTATTTTAGATTCCCAAAATATCTTCTACCTTTCTTCCTTTGGCTTATAGAATAAGTGTTCTAATTTGATCTAATCCTAGTTGAATTTGAAACTTCACTCCTTTGATATCAATCTTTGAAAATTCAAAATGAAATTTATACCATTATTTTAATCAAGAGCCTTCATAGGAAATTTAGCTTTTCTACGATGTAATTAACTATAAGGGCTTATGCTCATAGGAGATTTAAAGAACCTAGATCAAATTTTAAAAATCAATTTTCAAAAACTCAATTAATTATCTTTGGAAAAATTAAAGTCAACATTCATTATCGTCATATTCAAATAATTGATAATAATCGATATCTTCTTTTTTAGGAAAGATACATCATTTTATTAGCATGACTTTGATTATAAAATTAATGATCCCTTACCTAGATTATAATAACCAAATGCTCAATCAAACATCATTTTGACCCTCCAAGGTCATATGTGGTTCTTTGCTAAGTTTGACTATGATAATCAGGGTGAACTCAAAGTTTTATAATGTGAACCTATTACGGATTGATATATTTGCCTCCTGGGTTAATATTTCTTTCATAATGACCTATCTGATTTCAAAACTAAGATCCTAGAAATTAAATTCTCTTGAGGAAAATTAATCTTTTCAAAATCCAACTTTTCAATCAAACAAAAAATGGCGACTCCACTAGGAAAAATCTCTCTCTTAATCTTTAGTTAAGATTAAAATTTTATTGCATCAGTAGTTTTAACAATCATTCCTTCCGTTGGTCCCTCTACCCATTTCTTCGTTGGGTGAATGTGGCCAACATCAAAAAAGAGTTTGAGAGGTGGGCGAAGAAACCTCTACCCAGATTAAGACTTTGACATTTCACCCTCAAATCAATTGACAGAGCAAAAGATTTTCATATTAATTTTTAGGATTTTCATATTAATTTTGTAAAATGACATATTTGAGTTAAACTTAATATGTTGTGTTTTAGAATTTAAAGAAGATCCATTAACTTTATTTTCAAAATTCAAAATTATCCAGCCAAATCAAGGCTTCGATATTTCATCCCCAAGTCAATTCACGGGATGAAAGAGTCAAGCCAAAATCTTGGGACTTTTCTTATCAATTTTGTAAACCTTCCTGTTAAATCAAACACAATATATTGAGTTTCAAAATTTGAAGAAGATCTATTCAATTTTAACCTCAAGTTCAGGTCCACTTTCAATTTTAAGTTCAAATCTGGGCTTTGACATTTCATCCCAAGTCACTTAGTGAGGTGAAAGTGTCTAGCGAATCTTCTTGAATTTCCTCACTAAATTTGTAAACCCTTATGTTGAGTGCAAATTCAACATATTGAGTTTCAAGGACTTGAGGAAATTTTATCAATTTTTAGACATCTAAAATCCTTTTTAAAATCACTCAAATCAACTTCGATCGTCATTGTTATATGTTCCCTACAACATCCTCTTATAGTTTAACATATACATTGCAACTTCAAATCTTATTGAAATTTAAAATTAACCTTTACATTTTATCATTATATATTGGGTTATAGTTCTGATAATTTAATATATATGATAAAATATAAAATATTTTGACTTTTAAATTCAATTTCAAAATTCTAATTCAAATTCCTTTCTTCAATATCCATATAATCAAAATTTGAAACACTGGCTGGAAAGTTAATCTTCTCAATCGATCATGACTTATATGTTGAGGAACTCATCTATAATAATTCTATTCAATTTGATATGGGTTTCAAAACCCTCAAGCTGTCTGTGAATGGTGAGATAATTATCAACCTCATCACTGAAGGTGATAAGTATACCCCCTGGTTGAGATAGCAGTCAGGCCAGGGATTGACTCACCCACTCTTAAAATGGAGGTAGCTGTCGCTCTGGTACCTGTTGTATCCACCAGTGAGGATAAGGAATAAAAATCTATAGTTGGATCTGAAGTTAAGACTGTATTTGAAAAGGGGTCCAATTCTGGAATCCCCTTTAGTAGAAAGAATATAAGGAAGAATTACCTGAGAAGGGTAAGGAAGAAGATCACTAAGACTAAGAAGATGGCCAAGCTGAAGGCCTTAAGTAAATTTGAGCCTAAGGCTGCTGATGAACTGCCCATCCCTACCTCTTCTCCACTCCTTAAGGGGAGTCATTTCTACCCCACCGTAGCTGCTACAGGGGAGGAGAGGGTCTCTAGGATTGCCAGCTCTCCACCATGCCCGATGGGCTACTCCGTGAGGAAGACCCCTAAGGAAAAGCAAATTTTGAGAATAAGAATATTGAGAAATATAATCCACACATGCGCTGCTCAGGTAGGTGAGATAAAGGAATAATACATGAGACACCTGAAGGGGGCGATCTCGCATAAATTTGAGAAGGAAACATTAAAGGAAGAGAAATTTGCTAAACTTGACTCCTCAGCCTGTGAGGAGAAATAAGAAGTTTGTTAAGCAAGCATTTACTTCAGTTATTGTGGATGGATATCATTGGGTGCTATGCCTACATCTGTGAAGATGGAGGAGATAGTTTTAACCTGATTTGGAAGAGAATTCCCCCATAGCGGTAGGCCATCATTCTCTCCTTCAAAATTTTTAAAGTTGGCCCCAATGATAGCCAAGTTAAAGGAGGTCATCAAAGATAAAAAACCAGCGGATGTTAAGGGCAAGGAGCCCATATCACCTTAGTAACACTATATACCAAAGAAGTTGAGCAGATATAAAGGAATTTAGATTTGAGACAGTTCAATCTAGCTATCTGTTGATGTTCCTTGACTCCCCATTGAGGGATGCGAGGACTCCACCCCACCTGATGTAGGAGTTTCCACTACGCAAGCTCCTTCATCACTAGTCAAGGTTGATGTCCCTCAACCTATGGAGGATGTCACCCTTATAACTACTGACCCCGGGATAGTCAGAGGGGAGGGGACTGTTCAAGACATAAATAAGGAGATGCTTGAATAGTTAGTTGCAGAGCAAGTTACTGATGAAGACCTAAAGATCTAAGGTATCCTTTCCAAGTTAGAAGAAAAGGAGTTTAATGAAATATTGGATTATAAGGGGGTACTTACCAATCGACTCTAAATCAATTAATGGTGATCAGTTGATGAGGTAGTCTGAGAGATCCGAGATATCCTTAAGAAGAAGGTAATAAAAGCCTTTGATCTAGATTTAGATGATTTATTAATAGATGAAGATTCAGCCAACAATATTTGTATGGTCGAAACCCGAGCATCAGCCAAAGATGCCGAACCTTCAAGACACTAATCTGGTAAAGAAAAAGATTTAACTGCAGTTGATTCAAATTTAAATAGCGAAGTTAAGCTTAGAGAAAAAGATGAGTATATCAAAAATCTTGAGAAGAAAGTTGAGGAGATGATGTTAAAGGTGAAACAAATACAGAGTCAGCTTGTTAAGGCCCAATAGTCTCAGCCCGAGCAGTTACAATCTGTAGTATACAACTATACATAGTGGGTTAGTAGAGCAAGAAATCAGATTCCAGTCCCAAATATCTAAAATCAGCACTAATGATTTCTCCAGTTATTTCTCCTACACCAGCGAACAAAAACATCAAACAGATGATTGAAACCAAGGTAAGGGAGGCTTTAGCCCATTCTCAAGGGATTGCATCTATTTCAATGGGTAGGCCCTACCTTAAAGAATATGATTTAGTTTCTTATTCGAAGGGCTTCATGACACCTTATAAAGTCTTCAATTGTCTTGAAACCCTAACAGCATCTGGCCCACTTTTGAGCGAGCTGTTGCAATACAAGAGGGTCGAATACTCTACTCTTTTGCTAGTTTATGAGTAGTCTATTTGGGATTACTTTTGAGTAGTACACAGATCTACCAAAGGTTCAGTGAAAACTTTCACCAAGCTGGAGGGTTTATTTTTAAGGAGATTCTGTAGAGCATAACAACAAATATTGGTGGGCGATCTCATCACCGAAAAGCAAAAATCGAGAGAGTCTTTGGTTGAATACATCTTGAAGTGGCAAAACCTCTCGATGAAGTGTGAACCCCAGTTGTAAGAGAAACATGCAGTGGAGATCCTTCTAAAGAATATCCATATATCTATTGCTTTACTACTAAAGGGGTTCATAATAAAAACTTTTGAGAAATTTCTCAATAAGTTGGATAACTTGTTGGAAGAGGCTTCTTAGATGCCATTCTTGAAGGGGTCGTCTAATGAGAAGAAGGGGCAGTAAACCATTGAAGTCTTTGAGAAAAGGGTAGCTATGGTCTCTGCTGTCGATAAGGGCAAAAAACTAGTTAGTGTTCAGTCTAGCAATCTGCCAGTACAGCCAGTTCAAAAGCAACAACCCTTCCAGGAAATCCCTCAGTCCACTAGGGAGCCTTACCTGATTTATTTTAAAGAGAGATTGGCCCATCCATATCCATTTAAAAGGGAATCCATAAAGAAAATCTTCAAGAGTCTTTTAAAGAAACCAAATTTCTGATTGTCGGAGGCCAAGAAGCTGAAAGAGGCAAATAAAAGGGATGATACCATGTTTTGCCCCTATCACTGCATGTTGGGCCACATAATCGAAGACTATATAGTCTTTAAGAATTAGCTCAAAAAAGAACTTCCGTCAGAGAAACATCATAATTCCATTGGAGTACCTGGTAGATCCAGACCAGGGGTCAATTAAATCATTCTCAAGTAAAAATTTAAAAATTTCTCTATCCATTGAAGATGGTTGGGATATAGATTTATCTTAGGCATTTAAAAAGTTGATTAGTAAGTCTTTTCATGTTTCTCAATAGCTACCGACGAGAGCCAGGGGCCAAATCTAGGAGGTTGACCTGGAGGCTTCATAGGAGAATGTTGAGATAGTTTCCTCTCCTATAATTGTAGGAGCTACTGTAATCAATAAAAATAAAAATAGTGATACTTTTGTAGAGAGAAAAATGTATTGATGAGAGATGTGTATAAGTGCTGGATGGTAACTCAAAACCATTATCCCGATTATTGTTATCTGACTTTTACTTTACCCCATCAACGACAATGGATGATCCTTCTATAAAAATTTTGATGATTACTGTTGAGAATGAATTTTAAGTGACACTTCTATTGATGATAATCAAAACTTAACTAATATCATTCAAGATGTTAAAAAGCTCAGCTCTCCAAATTTAACCTCTAAAGGGGGAAACAAATCTGAAGTTTTATCAGATGGTGACACTCTCAAAATCAACTTTTAAGGGAGTCCTACCATAATAAGCTTTTCAGATTCAGACCCCCCCCCTCCCCCCCCCTTAAAAATGACAATCAATCACCTAAGTAGAGTGTAGACCCTGCTATAGTTTGCCCTCCCGAGGAGATCATGGAGGTGTAACTATGAGGCGATAAGGCCGTACTCCCTAGGCTTCCCCCACAAGAAAAGGGTAAGCAAGTTGTTTCCACTGATCTAATTCAAATCTCCACTCAACAATCAAATCCTCCTTCTAATCCACCAGGTTCGAGTCCTGATCTTTCCAAGGTTGATTATAATATCTTAGCTCATCATAGAAAGTTTCCTTCTAAGTTGAGCATTTACGACGCCCTTGTTCTCTCAAAGGAGATGAGGGAATATGTAATTAAAGCACTTCTCGACCTAGAGATTTTCCTAGCTCAATTAGATTTAAGTTCTAAAAAAGAAGCTTTATACTTTAGGGAAATCCCAGGAGTAACCTTTCTTATGAGGATCTACTATTAGTAACTGCCAATCTTAATTGCATGCTTTACATCACCATAAATGTGGGTATTTTCAAGTTATCCAGAATCCTTATTGATCTGGGTGCATCGATCAATATGATGAATATAAAAACTCTCACATACATTTGAGTTGATACTCGTAAGCTCTCAACTAACAAGTTGGTGCTTCTTAGGTTTAACGAAAAGGGCAAGAAGGCTTTATGTTCAATCACCCTTCTTACAAAGATTAGAGAGTTGAAAATCGAAGAAAAATTTAATATAATTGATTCGTTGACATCCTTCAATGAGCTCCTAGGCACGCTCTGGATCCATGAGTGAAGGATGGTTCCATCTACCTATACTAATGTATCAAGTACCAAGGAGATGGTATGGAGTATGGAATTAAGGGTGATTTACAACCATTCTCTATTTATGAGATTGGGATCTACAAGGATGCTACATACTACGCACCTAAAGGGTCCTCTGCCTATTCTAAGGGAGAGATCAATTTTAAAGAGGAGAAAGCAGATGAATAATGTTCAAAATAATTTAAAAGTCAAAAGCAGAGAAAAGTCAAGAATAAAAAAAGATAAAAGTCAAGTAGCAAAGATGACATCAAGGGCACGATCTTTAGGCCTCCAAACAATTTATCTCAAAGATAAGAGAGGATGGTCTGAAGAGCACGTGGTTGAGGCTGTACTTCAGTTGAGAAAAGAATACACCCAATATACATCGAACTGGAATCTAGTTCTAATGAAGAATCAAAAGTATGGGGTGCTAGAATTGCTTTTGACTATTAAAAATAAATCCTCTTCTGAAGTTTTATCTCACTTAAGAACCAAAGAGTGACCAAGAGGGTGACAATTCAAAAGTTTAAAGTGACCATCTTGAATGAACTCCTTATGAAAAGCTTAATAAAGTAGTTGAAGCCTTAACCTTATCCCCACTATCTACTGACAGCATCTCAGGGTTAGTGACTAAGGATGCTCCTAAATTAGATGGTGAAGTAAGGAAAGTCCAAAAGTTTTTCCCTGGCTCCTCCTCCTTAAGGAATGAAGATGATGTAACCCTTGAGGAGGCAAATTTTAATGAATTAATGAAATTACCTTTTGGCTACTTTCCTGTTAGTGTTAGAACTCTTATCATTAAAGGTCTTGCACCAAGTTGATGGACTAAGGGTCAAACTAAATACCATGAAAGCATCTAGCATTCATAAAACCTAAAAAATTGGATAAGTGGTATCGGCTTGGGTACCATTAGTATATTTGATGATGATGAATATTGTTTAACGATAATTAGTCATCCCGAATTGGAGAATATCCTTACTGAAGTCATCGATCACTCGACAGACTTTGTTTGGAGACTTTAGAAAATTCTAAGAAACTTTTAGTTTGGAATGTACCCCTTAAATTTGAAGAGGAAATTAAATCAACAGTTGATGAACTCAAAAAAATTAACCTTGCAATAGAGGACAACCCTTTTATAAGTTCTTTGTTGAGTGAGGATCAGTCTAGAGATCTAACTTAACTTTTTTTCAAGTTTAAGAATTAATTTTCCTGGACATATGATGAAATATTGAGCTTATCCGCTGATGTAGTAGTTCATAAACTCAAGATTTGGCATGATGCCATTCTTGTTAAGCAAGCTCCTAGACGCATGCGTCTAGAGATCGAACAAGTTGAAAATTAAAAGATTTGGTTACTTCTAGCCTATGATGCTTAATGATTATATGAATGATACAAAATATTATCATTACTGCCAAGTACATGGTGTGGTTTTACATTAGTTACATAACATGTTGCATCCGACGATAGCTTCGTGGCCCTTTGAAAGATGGGGCACAGATGTTATCAGGCCTATTGACCTTCCTTTTTCAAAGGGTTATTACTTCATTTTAACAGTAACTGATTACTTTTTAAAGTGGGGAGACGTAGTTCCCCTATGCAATGTAATATCACACCATATCATGAAGTTCTTACGTGACCATATTATTTATTGATTCAGCGTACCCCATAGAATTATATGCAATAATGGGCAAAAAATTAATAGTTTTGTAAAATGCTATAGTATTGATTAGAGATACTCACTAATCTATTACCCACGGGTTAATAGTTTGGTTAAGAACTTCAATAAAACTCTGGTGCAAATCATCAAAAAGACCCTGGATGATAGCAAACATTAATGGGATGAGTGGTTGGTGGAAGCTTTGTGGGCCTATATAACCACTTACAAAAACCTAACCCAATCCACTCCATTCATATTAGTGTATGGGTCTAAGGCTGTACTCCCTTTGGAAGTTCAAATCCCTTCACTCAGAATCACAATCCAAAATTAGATTATAATAGAACAAAATGCATGACTCCTATTAGAAGAGCTCAAGGGCCTCGAAGAATGTTGTATCCAAGCTCAACAAAACTTAGAGTTATACAAGCCTGAATGGTTCAAGCTCATAATAAATTAGTGTGACCTAGAACCTTCCAAGTAGGAGACTTAGTTTTGGTTCTTCGGAGGCCTATCTTAGCTCACCGAATGATCGGTGGAAAGTTTGAACCAACCTGGGAAGGACCCTTCCTCGTAGAAATAATCTACGAAGGGGGCTCGTATCATCTAGTTCATTGTAAAGGAAATTGCCCAATGTTGCCAGTCAATGGGCGTTTCCTTAAGAAATACTATGTTTTATACAGCTCGAATTTCAAATCAATAAAAGAAAAGTTCTTCAAGTTTTGAATTTAATTATATCAATTTCTTTTAAGTCTCAAATTCTATAATCAAATTTTCTTCTCCTTAAGGATAGATGTGAGTCATCGTGCTTTCTTCTCTTAAGATTAGATGTTCTAGTTATAGAGCACGCCCTCTATTGCACCATCCTAATCTTCAAATCATAGATCTGATCCTCTGTGAGAAGCAATGCTTCCTTCCAATATGATATTCTAGCTTTCTTTTCCTTAAGGATGTCGTGCATTCTTGCCTTAGGATTAGACATCCTAGCAATTGAGTACACTCTCTGTGGCACCATCCTAGTTTCAAATTCTAGATCCGATCTTCTGTTGGAAGAAATGCTTTCTTCCCACAAGATCTTCTCATTTTCTTTTCCTTAAAGATAGATATGAGTCATTGTGCTTTCTCTCATTAGGATTAGACATCCTAGTGATGGATAACACCCTCTATGGTACCATCCTAGTTTAAATTCTAGATCCGATCTTCTGTGGGAAGCAATGTTTCATTCCCACAAGATCTTCCAGTTTTCTTCTCCTTAAGGTCAGATATGAGTCATCATACCTTCTTGCCTTAGGATTAGATGTCCTAGTAATGGAAAATGCTCTCTGTGGTACCATCCTAGTTTAAAGTTCTAGATCTGATCTTTTGTGAAAAGCATTGCTTTCTTCCCACAAGATCTTTCAGCTTTCTCTTCCTTAAGATTAGATGTGAGTCATCTCATTTTCTTTCTTTAGGATTAGATCTATTAGTGGTGTAGAAAGCCCTTTGTGCACCATCCTAGTTTCAATTTCAAACTCTAGAATCAAGCCTTCTTTTCCTTAAGGTTTGGTACTTCCTTCCCTTATGATTAGATTTACTAGTGGTAGAGTATGCCTTTCCTAGCACTACCCTATTATTAACTCGACCTCAATTCCCTAGGGTTAGATTGATTCCTTCCCTTAGAATCAAAATTCTAGACTTACCTTTCTATTTGGTGAATGCTAATATGTGCAGTAGAACTTCTTTTTACTACATATATTGGGGGTCTATTTGTTGACCTCATTTTTATGTGAGGTCATAGGGACCCATCAAGATCTCTACTTAATTGATCTGATGGTTAACAAGGCTCCAAGTGTTAACCATCTAGATTCCAGTTTAGGACTTAGTCTATCTAGACCTCAAATCAAGCCAGACCCTAAATCAATCTAGATCCTAATCTATATTTCAATTCAAATCGTAAATCAAGACTTTAATTATTCAAAATTCAAGTCCAAACTTAAATCAACTCAAAATAAATCTAGACTTTAGCCAACCTAGACTTTAGTCAATCCAGCCTTCTATTAAATTTCAATCCTGTCCAGTCATTTAAAATTATCCATATGATTATTATTGATATGGATAATTTAAATTCAAGCAATCAAATCCAAAAATCTAGATCAACCCAAAAATCCAGACCAAAGTTCAGAGCTAAAGGCCTATGTTCAGAAAGCCTTTTTGAGTGTTTTTTGAAAATCTTTAAAACCTTGTCAAATGATCCCCATATCATAATATATCAATTACATATTTATTAGGCATGTACATGGGGTAAACCCTCTAAATTTGAGCTTAATCTAAAACCTCTAACCCTAAAGTAAATCTATTTCCAAATGCTATAAAACCTTCAAATACTTATGCCTATGCAACTGTACTCTCTACCATATGGATTTTAACCTTGGTACCCTTCCCAAGACCTTGGATCATGTCTAGACCCTTGATTATAAAATGTTAAGCATTAAACTTTATTTTGGTGGACCCAGTTTGCCCCTAGTTAAAATGACCAAAATGCCTCTAAATGGCAAAATTGAAGTTTCCTTCAAACTTCAACATGGCCCAGTCAAACCAAACCCAGGAACCTCCTCTAATATTCCCTAGTTACCATTAGGAGTGCATAGGACTCAAACCCTGACCCTGGTTAAGCTTGGTTGACCAAGTCAATCTATTTTGACTAAAATGCCCCTTAGGGGTTTAAACGGCCATTTTGATCCAAATGGCCTCCTCTTTGCATGGGACCACTTCCACTCAATTTAAAATGTCAAACCAAACCTATTGAGCCTAAACCTAGATCTTGGTCAAGCTTGGTTGACCAAGTCAACCCAAGTTGACCAAATGGCCCATTAAAGGCCTAAATGGTTATTTTAACCCAAATGGCCATCCTGATCCCCGAGACCACGTTTATCGATCTCTATTAATCAAACCAAATTTATTGAACCTAAACCTAGGCATTGGGTCAACCTAGATGACCAAGCTAGCCAGGGTTGACCTAATCAACCATTAAACCCCTTGTATATTGAATCAAATTTCAAGTTTATTCAAACCTCACCAAATTTCAAACATATGTCACTTAATGCTTTAGATATTCCCTAGCCTACTAATGAGTTAAATCATTTATGTTTGACTTGGTCAAACATTGACCCATTGTTAAACTACATATTTGATATGCTTTTCCATCCAAATTCCTACCTTATTGCTTTGAAAATTCTCAAATATATGTAATTTAATACCTTGAATATCCTTAGCTCAATGTTGGTCTAGTCATGGTGGATTGGACCAAGTTAACCTATTTTGACTTGGTCAAACCCCTTCCATGCATATATATGCTTTCAAACTCCTACCCCATAGCCTTAAGCCTCCTCCAAACCATTCTAATTAGCCATTGGTGCCACCTTGTATGCCACATCACTTGATTTGACCAGTTGACTGGTCAAACTAGTCAATAAATGGTCAAGGGACCATTAAATGGTCAAAATATTTAATGAGATGGCATCCCAACTATTTAAACTTCTTCTAGAACATTCTTGAGTTATTCCCAACCCTTGGATCAAGATAAAATGGCGTTAGTTGGTCCTAAGTGTTTACAACAAGCCAAAGCCCACTTTCCACCTAGGATGTCCTTAGCCCATCCTTGCCCTTTGCTCCTAACTACCTTAAGATAGGTGTCAAGCATCAAGGAGTGTTTCCAAAGCTAACAATATCATCCAGCTTGCTTTTGGACATTTGAATAGGGAAAACCACTAAAAACCTAGCTCATTATAACCCTAGTAATATCTCACTACATTCAAGCCCTCTAAGTCAGCTCTTGTTTCATTTCAACTCTTCACCACTTCCTTCAACCATCCCAAGCTCTAATCAATCGGTCAAACCCCACCGGTGATGATCCTCCAGCCACCTAGCATCTATTCCATCCAAGAAGGTTATCATGTGAAAGAGTGTATTTCAAGCTGTGACTTCAATTAGGAAGATAATTATAGACAAACTACAAGTTGAGAGCATCCTTAATCACATCAATCCATTGATTGAATCAAGGTAAAATTGTAACCCTAGGTTAGAATACTTAGATCGATTTAACTTTTTAATAAGTGCTTTTTGAGTTGTCAAATAAAACCCCCATGATTTCTATTCATACATAGAATCTATGTTTAAAATTTCAACCAAAAAGATCGATACGATCTTGAGTTTGAGCCATTTTTTCTAATTAGGGTTTTGATTTTACATAAAACCTTAATGTACAAAATCTCGACTGTTGATTTTGTGGTCAACAGTCGAGATCTTATCCTTCCATGATTTCTTCCTACTATGCGGCTCATTTTGGCGATCTGATCTCCATTCGACTCAATGAGTGATACTCATTTCAAACTAATAAAAATTTGGATTTAGGGATTATAATTTTAATGATAAAAAACATTTTTGTACTCTGGTTTTGGTTAACTAATATTTCAGGTACAAAAGATCAAATGTAATCCAAGCCAACTCAAGATCGGGTCCTTGTGTGTCTAAGTTGTAATTTTTTACTTTCTTGAGTCAAATATAATGTAAGTGATCCCCTAGCTAAGTAACCTTGCACACACACTCAGGGGGAGAGTTTTTAGTGAGCTAGAGTTTTATTTTCAATTTTTGTTCATATCATCCTAGACGATATTCATATTATCCAAGATAATCCAATGAAAATAGAAATCCTAATTAGGGCATCCATGATAAGTCAGTTTGATTAAGCAGATCATCCTAGATGATACCCATATCGTATAGGACAATATGCTTAAATCAAAAACTCTCAGCTGCCAGATTAAGTTAGGCAAGTTTTTATTTTTAGAGATTTGGTCTGATTGTCCCGGATGGTCCATTACAATCATGCCTAAATAAGTCTGGTGATTAAGGAAAGTAATTAAGGTTTAATTGACTCGATCATATCATCTTGGATAATCGTAAGATCATACGGGATGATATGTTAAAAATCCTGATCGTCCAGTGCCTTTCACCTGTACGTCCAGAGCTGTGTGCAGGATGATTTTATGGTTTTTGAACTAATCGTACATGATGATGGACATATCATCCTGGATGATCAAGTCATTTTCAAATCATCCAGTATGTTCTGACCTGTATGTCCAGAGCTATGTGCAGGATGATTTTTTCATTTTTAAACTAATCATACAAGATGATAGACATATCATCCTAGACGATCAAGTCATTCTGAGATCATCCAGCACAAGTTCCCCTGGATGACCAGAGCTATCTTCTGGATGAAATTCCTAATTTACACTAATCATCCCAGATGATCTGAATAAATTTTGTCTACTGATCATCCAGAGGATCCAAATCATCCAGGCTGATACATGTGATTTTGAACTGATCGTACAGTACGATCGACCGATCGTTCTGGACGATCTTTGATGACCTGTTGAGATTTAGGGCATTTTTTGAGCCCTCCTATTAAAGATCTTTTTTTTTTAACACAAAAAATCTTTTGCCACTTTCCTTTCTAGAGAAAACCTTAAAAGAGAGAGAGAGAGAGAGAGCTTGGGAGAGAGAGAGAGGATTTTATGAGGGGGAGTTTATGAGGGATTCACAATGGTTGCTCCAAGTAAGGATCTGAGTCATTTTCTTTGTTCGCCATCTTGTGTCTTATCAAGTGTCTCTGTGGGAGGATCATTCGCGAGAAGATCCAGGTTCTCTGCCCGCTTCAGGGCGAAGCAAAAGGAGTCTAGGTTCTCTGCCTGCTTCAGGAGGAAGTGAAAGGAGTTTAAGTTCTCTGCCTCACCGTGTTGGTGGAAAGGAGTTTTTGTATAGGCTTCTCCGCCTTACTGTGAGAGCAGAAGGAGAGTCACTTAGTGTTAGTGCAATACCCGGAGGGGTGGCTCCAGGGAGTGGACATAGGTTAGTTTGATTGAACCACTATAAAATATGGTGTGTTCTTCTGATTATTTTTTGTAGTTTACTTTTCTATTATTATCTGCTTGGGTGAAATCTATGATTGATCTTTTCATTACTGTGTTTACTTATTTTCACTACAAATTATCAAACGATCTTTCCTGTTGCTCACGAATTTTTAAAAATAACCAATTCACCCCCCTCTTGGTTAGCCTCAGGACGAGTTCATAAGGGCTTAACATCCCTATCGAACTTTTAAGTGGTATCAGAGCGGGATTCAAAAATTAAGTTTAAAAACTTTTGAATTTGATCCATGGCTAACTTTGGTAATCGTAATACTGCTGAAGGTTATTCAATTTCATGACCACCATTATTTAACAACATACCTTTTTATTTTTGGAAAACTCGCATGTCCACTTTTGTTCGATCTATAGATTATCGCATGTGGATGCTTGTTAAGGATGGCTATGAAGCACCTTTTAGATTGATTAATAATGTTAAAAATGAACTGCCTTTCACTGAATGGACTTTTGATGATCGGGACTTAGCCCAAATGAAAACCAAATGTTTGAACTATTTTTTCTGTGCCTTAAAATCTGAGAATTACATGCGTGTCTCTACTTGTATAACTGGTAAAGAAATTTGGGATAGATTGTGCATCACTTATGAAGGTATATCTAAAGTTAAACAGTCTTGGTTAAACATCTTACTTCACGACTACGAATTCTTTTGCATGAAACCTAGTTAATCAATTTCTGAAATGTATACTAGGTTCACTCAAATTGTCACTTCTTTACATGCTTTAGGAAGACAACTTATGAACTATAGAAAAGTGAACAAAATTCTGAGATGTTTACTTTCTTCTTTTGATGCCAAGATAACTATAATTATTGAATTCAAAGATTTGAACACTTATTCTATTGATAACTTACTTGGATCACTCATTGCTTAAGAGCAAGGGGTGAGCAAAAGATAGCTTAGTACAGGAGAGAAAAAGAAGGAGAAAATTATGGCACTGAAGGCCAATGATAGTGATACTTATACTTCTGGGTCTGATAGCGATGATGTTGCCTTTATCACTAGGCAATTCAAAAGCTTTCTAAGGAAGAAACACAAGAACTTTTAGAAGTGAAACAAGGGTAAGTCCAGTAAAAATTTTAAAGGTTCATCTGATACTGCTTGTTTTGAATGCAGGAAGCCTGGATATATTAAGGTTGATTGTCCTACACTTAAGGCTCGCCCAAGCAAGGAGAAGTGTGAGGAGAAACTCAAGTTCAGGAAGGACAAGTAGCGGACTCAAAAGGCGTTCTAGGCAGATTCTGCATCCGACTCCTCTAAGACTGAAGCTGAAGAGGAGACTACAAATTTGTGTTTGATGGCTGATGATCATCCTGACCAGTATAATCAAGAAGAGATACATGAGCTAACCTATGATCAATTGCTAGAAGTTCCTGAGAAAATTTATTCATCTTATAGGAAACTTAAAAAATTACATGCTAGCCTGAAATTAGATTTCTTAACTTTGCAAAAAGAGCATGATATTATGGTTAAAGATCATTCTACACTTGATAGCAATCACATGTCTTTACTTGATGAATTTGATGAATTGAATAAAAAGTATTCTGATCTGATTACTGAGCATTATTCATTGAAAATCTCACATGTTGATTTAGAAAGAGCTTTTAAAGAATTAGACAACATGGCATGTGAGGGATCATTGAAATTTGAAATTTCAAGTCTTAAAAAGGAGAGTGAATTTCTAAAACTAAAAATTTGTGCTTTTGAGAAAAATGAAACACCTCCAACTTTTACACAATTGTATGCACCTCCACCTTTTGAAGAATTCATTTCAAAATCATTAAAGCTTGTTTCATTCAAACCTAGGAAGAGGCACTATCACCCATATAGATTAGTTAACCCTTTTCCTGGTATTAGATATTTTTTTTGTGGCATGTTAGGACACATCTCCCACACCTGCACTATTCACCATAGTACACATTAGGTGTGGAGGCCCAAATTGCATGCTTCACAGCATAGCACACATGCATTGTATTCTTCTTTTCATAAGAAGGAACCCAAAATTATTTGGGTTCCTAAATCTAACGTTTGATGATTTTGTAGGTGTGCTCTCACACAAGACCTCGTGAGAGTATGTGGTACCTGGATAGCAGATGTTCAAGACATATGACTAGAGATGTAAATCAATTCATTTCACTGGAGGCCAGGGCTGGAGGCAAGGTTACACTTGGAGACAACACCACCAAAAGGGTGGTAGGAGTAGGTATAATTGGTGATTCAAAGAATTTTATTATTGATAATATTTTTCTTATAGATGGACAAAACATAACTTATTGAGCATCAGTCAACTCTGTGATAAAGGATACAACATCAAATTCCTACCCACTTGCTGTATTATAAGCTTAAATGACAAAATTATTTTGCAGGGAAAAAAGATCAATAATGTCTACATATTGGATGTAAGTTGCTCTAAAGCTGATGTTTTAATTTGCTTAAAAACTATTGCTGATGAGTCTTGGTTGTGGCACAGGAGATTATGTCATGCCAGTATGAAAACCCTTAGGAGAGTCTCCCAAAAGGACTTAGTTAGAGGTGTCCCCAAGCTTAAGTTCACTAAGGACCACCTGTGTAATGCCTATCAGTTAGGGAAGCAAGTCCAGTCCTCTTTTCTCTCCATTAAGGACATCAGCACCTCTAGACCTTTAGAAGTCCTTCACATGGATCTCTTTGGACCCATTAGCACTGCCAGCTTAGGGGGAAAAGTCTATAGATTTGTGATTGTTAATGATTACTCGAGATTCACTTGGATTAAATTTCTATCACATAAATCTAAGTTATTTGATGAGTTTAAATATTTCTCCACTTGGATTCAAAGGAAGTTAGGTTGTGAGATCTTGACTATTTATGGTGATCATGGTGGAGAGTTTGAAAATATGAGATTTGAAATATTTTGTGAGGAGTAAGGAATTAGCCATAATTTTTCAGCTCCTAGGACCCCTCAGCAGAACGGGGTAGCTGAAAGGAAGAACATGATCTTAGTGGAAGCCGCTAGAGCCATGCTTGCTGAGTATTCACTTCCAAAATACTTTTGGGCTAAAGCGGTGAACACTTCCTGTTTTATGCTGAATAGGGTGAATGTTAGAGCCAATTTGAATAAGACACCTTATGAGATCATTAAGGGTAGAACTCCAAACCTGTCCCACCTCCTTATCTTTGGTTGTAAGGTTTTTATTCTGAATAATGGGAAATCATCCTTAAGAAATTTGACCCCAAATCTGATGAAGGGCTGTTCTTAGGCTATTCTAGTGTGGGGAAATTCTTTAGGGTGTTTAATAAGAGGACATTGGTGGTGGAGGAGACAACTCATGTGGTGTTAGGACTAGGGTAGAGCCTCAAAATACTTTGCCTAGAGATTGGAGATATTCTTTGAGTCATCCTAAAGAATTGATCTTAGGAGACCCTTCTGAAGGTGTTAGGACTAGGCATGAACTTAAGAAGGAAGTAAACCATTCTGCCTTTATCTCAATGACTGAACCCACCAAAATCAATCAAGCCCTTTCTGATGAGTTTTGGATCTTAGATATGTAGGAGAAA
The DNA here is from genome assembly GCA_019925795.1 of Dendrobium chrysotoxum. Classification (NCBI taxonomy): domain Eukaryota; kingdom Viridiplantae; phylum Streptophyta; class Magnoliopsida; order Asparagales; family Orchidaceae; genus Dendrobium; species Dendrobium chrysotoxum. Next base: position 43,992,296 of record CM034306.1, on the reverse strand, counting down.
TTGAATCAATTTGTAAGGAACGATGTTTGGGAGTTAGTAGAAAGACCTAGGAATCAAAGTGTAGTTAGAACCAAGTGGGTCTTTAAGAATAAGTTGAATGACTCTGGTGTGGTGGTTAGGAATAAGGCAAGATTGGTGGCTATGGGGTACAATCAAATTGAAGGGATTGATTTTGAGGGGACCTTTTCCCTTGTAGCTAGATTGAAAGCTATTAGGGTGCTATTAGCCTTTGCTTGTTATAAGGAATTTAAGCTGTTTCAAATGGATGTCAAGAGTACCTTTTTAAATGGGGTAATAAAAGAGGATGTCTTTATAGAGAAACCCCTAGGTTTTAAGAGTTCCCAATATCTAAATCATGTTTACAATTAAAAAACATCTTATATGGATTAAAACAGGCACCTAGAGCTTGGTATGAGAGGCTTAACACATTCCTACTAGAAAGAGAGTTTGTTAAGGGGAGCGTAGACACCACCCTATTTCTTAGAAAGTAGGAGATGATCTACTCATTATCCAGATCTATGTTGATGATATACTTTTTGGATCTTCTGATAAAAATTTATGTGATGACTTTTCTAATACAAGGAGTAAGGAGTTTGAGATGAGTATGATGGGAGAATTGTCCTACTTTTTGGGGTTTAGCATAAGGCAAATGGATGATGGAACCTTTATGAATCAATCAAAATATACTAAGGACATCTTGAAGAAATATGAAATAGATAAAGCTAAGCAAATCAATACTCCCATGAGTTCCACTGTTCAGTTAGATAAGGATTCAAATGAAAAATCTGTTGATCAGAAGAAGTTTAGGGGAATAATTGGATCACTGCTTTACCTGACTGCTAGCTGACTTGATATTATGTTTAGTGTTTATCTTTGTGTTAGGTTTCAAGCTGATCCTAAAGAGTCTGACCTGACTGTTGTTAAGAGAATTCTTAGATATCTTTTAGGGACCCCAAACCTAGAATCTTGTACCCTAGGCACAACACTTCTTTTGAGATTATTGGATATTCTGATTCTAACTTTGCAGGGTGTAGGGTGGATAGAAAGAACACTTCTGGAACTTGCCAATTCATTGGACAGTCTTTAGTCTCCTAGTCCAGTAGAAAACAAAACTCAGTTGCACTTTTCACTACTGAAGCTGAGTATATTGCCTTAGGAAGTTATGTGGCCCAAGTCCTTTGGTTGAAGCAACAAGTTTTGGATTTAGGATTATCTGTTGGTATAATTTCTATTCTGTGTGATAATACAAGTACCATCTACATTTCTAAGAATCCAATCCAATATTCTAGAACCAAACATATTGATATAAGGCATCATTTTATTAGGGACCATATTACAAAAGGGGACATTGAGCTACATTATGTAGCAACTTAAAATCAGCTGGCTAATATATTTACTAAAGCACTCATCTTTGACTCATTCAGCATTTTGAGGACCAGATTGGGTGTGATTGACATAAATGTATGATTCTGAGGTCTGATGATTTCGGAGTTTGATTATTTTCATTTATTTCTGTTAGTCTTTTTAATTTGATTATCTATTTCTTGTTTGATTTTTACTCACTGTTGATTTACTTTTATTATTTGTTATTTTTCTAATTTGAGTATTTATTTTGATGCGATTTCCTACTTGTTCTTGATTTACTATTTTATTCTTTTAAAAATCAGATCACTGGTCACTACTACTGATAAACTAGATTTCTGATTGAGAGTTTTGCCTTATTTTTGTTTGGAAGCTTATAAGCAGTGATTGACTCCTTTGAATCCGTTAAAGGGAAAAAATGTTGATGATTGTTTCTCTTCCTCTAACTCCCTTTAATGGTGTATTATTTCTTTTAGATAAAAATCTTCTTCAAAATTAAAAAGTTGGTTTTTGAAATAGAGATCTATTTTATCTTCCTACAGTAATCTACCTTATATGAATAGTATTTTCAAAGCTTTAAATCAGCATTATGTTTTTCTTAATCAAGTGACTGCACTTATCATATGATGTATGATTTTTATTTTGTGAATTACTCTTCCTTATTGTAGAGAGTGAGTTTTATCGTCTATTATGTTTGGAAGGTAATCTCACAGCTGAGATTCTTTAACGATTATGAAAGGAAGTAAGCTTACAAAAGATGCGCAAAGAGCGCCAAAATGAAAAGAGACACAAAATGAGTCCAAAACTGAAAAGATGTACAATGTTATCAAATTAGAAAGATACATAAAGTGTATGAAAAATTAAAAGATGCGCAAAGAGCCAAATAAATTGCAAAAGAGGCACAAAATGAGCCCATAAAGAAATAAGCTTTCTTCCTTTTTAGATCTTTAAATGTCTTAGAGAAATCCATACGCCACTTAATATTTTCAAAAGCTTGAGATGAAAAATCATGATTTCTGATTCCTTACTTTGTAATACTATTATATCAGATATTTTTCTAGAACGAGGCTTGAAAGGATCTCTTTTCAAATCTAATTTCTTTTCTTCTGAATTTGACTTTTGTGTGAAAGGAATATGAACCTTTAAGGTGTCCGAGGTAGGAGTTATGGAAGTTAATTTTTCAACTTTTCTGGATTTCAATGTTGCTGATCTTCTTCTCATTGCTCTCTGAATTAAAAATCAAGGAAAAAGTCTGATTTACTAGAGCTGATCAATTCAAAAAAAAATTATTATTTTTAGTTTTGTTTTCACATTTTTATTTTTATTCACTCTGTTTTTGTTTTCTTTTTATTTTTTGTGTTTTTGGGATCCCTGATCTTTACTCTCCATCCTTCATCTTTTTCACTTTTTCTTCACATCACCCTGGACGATCTCCACATCGTCCTGGATAATCCTCTTCATCCTAGACGATCCATTCAAATCATCCCCATCCTGATGAAATGGCTGATTTGCACCAATTATTGGTGATTATCCTTGACGATCCACCTTATCATCCTGGATGATCCACGTGTCTACCGCTCGATGATTCAAATTTAGCCCGTATGATGTATTTATTACATATCATCCTAGACAATCCACCTAATCATCCTGGATGATACTTTTTGTCAAAACTCGTCCAACCTATCTCCTCGGGATGATTTTCTGCGTCTTATCATCCTGGACGATATCTGATCATCTTGGACGATCCGATCACATTTTTGACCAATCATCCAGGCCATCATAATTATTCATATTGTCCTAGACAATCTTGCAATCGTCTTGGATGATCTCTATTTAAACAGCCAATTTCTTCATCCTTTTTCACCCTTCTTCCTTCAATCCTTCATCCCCTCTTCTTCTAATGGTTGGTGGAAAATGATCATGGCATCACGGTGCAAGTTCCTCTCGGGGAAGTAATGATCCCCGCTTTCCTGAGGCAGCAGATCGGGCTACCTTCCAACGACACCTTGAAGTTGGAATCACTCATTCCAAGATCGTCAACCCCCGCACTCTTAACTACCCGGTACTAGATTTATTTGCTCATACCTCCCTTACTTTTATTCTCACCTTGGCCTTCCCCTTTAGCTCTGAACTTTTTAGGGTCTTTTTTGCCAATCTTCGCATCACCTCTGATTACTCTGCACTGCACTCCTTTGTCAATTAGAGACCGGTAGAATTTACTGTACATGATTTTCAAATATCCTTCAACTTTCAATCACTGGTGATAAGATCCACACCCTCATTTCTGATCCTAATTTTGATTGGAGTGTCGGCAATCATTTCCTTTGAAATACCAATGTTCACTACTACGATAATGCATGTTCTTCCCTACTTAAGAATGCTCGTACAATTCAATATGTCCTTCATAGCTCAATCATCCCAAAGGCTGGGGACCACATTCACATCATACCATTACTTTCCCTGACTACCTACTACATCATGGCCCACCGAGATTTCAATACTACTAATCTTCTCTTTTGATACATTGAATATCTCACTAGCATTAGGGATCCGGGCGACAGGAGACGCCCCAATCTAGCCCTAGGCCACCTCATTGCCTATGCACTTGAGACAAAATATAATATGCAATATCCAGTTTTTGCTGATGTCCCTCCTTCCTACTACACAAACAACTCCTTCCATATCCTCCACAGTAACTGACTTCATCTGGAGCCTGCCGCGGATGTTGAGGAGGAAGAGGAAGAAGCTGTTCCTGAGCCACCTGCACCTGCTGCACCTGCTCCTCTTCGTATAGCATCACCCTTGGATCACTTGGTGCAGCATTTTGACTAGTGGGAGGCTTGCTTTGACTCTTATGTGACTCACCAACAACAACAGCACGATCAGGACATGGCCTAGATTTGTGAGCAGTTTGCCACCATTCACAGCTACTTTCAGCTACCACCACCTCCTCCTTTTGATCAGGATCTGCCTCTTTATTAGTTTTCTGTGTTGTGATATTTTTTATTTATGTTATTTTGTCTGTTCCTCCTCCTTTTTGTGATGTCAAAAGGGGGAGTTGGTCTTTGAGTTACTAGTAGTTTCTTTTACTATTTTTGTGTTGTAGTTGTTTCCCTTATTATATTTAGTGTCAGTGTTTGTTAATATTTAATGGAATTTGAAATGAAAATTTTTCTTCTCGTATGTGCGTTGATTACTCCTGTTTATTTTATTTAAAACTACTGAATAAATGTTTTCCATCATCAAAAAGGGGGAGATTGTTGTAAATCTGGATTTAGGGATTACAATTTTGATGATAACAAACATTTTTGTACTCTGGTTTTGATTAACTAATATTTTAGGTACAAAAGATCAAATACAATCCAAGCCAACTTAAGATCCAGTCTATTTCACTTTCTTGAGTCAAATATAATGTAAGTGATCCCCTAGTTAAGTAACCTTGCACACACTCACTCAGGGGGAGAGTTTTTAGTGAGCTAGAGTTTCTATTTTTAATTTTTATTCATATCATCATGGACAATTTAATAAAAATACAAATCCTAATTAAGGCATCCATGATAAGTCAGTTTGATTAAGCAGATTGTCCTGAATGATTCCCATATCGTACAGGACGATATGCTTAAATGAGAAACTCTCAGTCACGAGATTAAGTTAGGTAAGTTTTTATTTTTAGAGATTTTGTCTGATCATCCCGGTCGATCCATTACAGTCATGCCTAAATTAGTCTGGTGATTAAGAAAAGTAATTAAGGTTTAATTAACTCGATCATATCATCTTGGACGATCGCAAGATCGTACGGGACAATATGTTAAAAATGCTGACCGTCCAGTGCCTTTTACCTGTACGTCCAGAGCTGTGCGCAGGATAATTTTGTGGTTTTTGAACTAATCATACAGGACGATGGACATATCGTCCTGGACGATTAAGTCATTTTCAAATCGTACAGCATGTTCTGACCTGTACGTCCAGAGCTGTGTGTAGGACGATTTTGTCATTTTTGAACTAATCATACAGGATGATAGATATATCGTCCTAGACGATCAAGTCATTCTGAGATCATCCTACACAAGTTCCCCTGGATGACCAGAGCTATCTTTTGGATGAAACTCCTGATTTATGCTAATCATCTCGGATGATCGCAGAATTGTATGGGACGATCTGAATAAATTTTATCTACTAATCTTCCAGAGGATCCAGATCATCCAGGCTGATACATGTGATGTTGAACTGATAGTACAGGATGATCGACCGATCGTCATGGATGATCTTTGATGACCAGTTGAGATTTAGGGTACTTTTTGAGCCCTTCTATTTAAGATCTTTTTCTTTGAACAAGAAAAATCTTTTGCCACTTTTCTTTCAAGAAAAAACCTTGAAAGAGAGAGAGAGAGGATCTTATGAGGGGGAGTTTGTGAGGGATTCACAAAGGTTGCTCCAAGTAAGGATCTGAGTCATTTTCTCCGTTCATCTTCTTGTGTCTTGTCAAGTGTCAGTGGGAGGATCGTTCGCGAGAAGATCCAGGTTCTCTGCCCTCTTCAGGAGGAAGCAAAAGGAGTCTAGGTTCTCTGCTACTTCAGGAGGAAATGAAAGGAGTTCATGTTCTCTGTCTCACCGTATTGGTGGAAAGGAGTTTTTGTGTAGGCTTCTTCGCCTTGTTGTGGGAGCAGAAGGAGAGTCACTTAGTGTTAGTGCAATACGTGGAGGGGAGGCTCCGGGGAGTGGATGTAGGTCAAGTTAGCCGAACCACTATAAAATCTGGTGTGTTCTTTCAGATTATTTTTTGCACTATACTTTTCTGTTATTATCTACTTGGGTGAAATCTGTGATTGATCTTTTCATTACTATGTTTACTTATTTCCGTTGAAAATTATCAAATGATTTTTCCTGTTGCTCACCAAAATTTTAAAAATAACCAATTCACTTCCCTCTTGGTTAGTCTCGGGATGATTTCATAAGGGCTTAACATCCCTATCGAACTTTCACAAACTATGGATGATCTAATGGTTGAGCGGGGGTGCTAAAGTGTTTAAGTAAAACTGCATTGTATCGTGCCACTATGGCAATTATTGCCAATTATTATGAGCCGGTGCAATCATTAGCATTCAATGTCGCTACAGTCGTGATTTTGAAACGCCAATCATAGGCCGTGCCGTATGTCCTCCCACTGCCACCGGCATCGCTAGAGCATTAAATTTGATTTAAAATTAATTTTAAATTTTTTTAAAATTCGATTTCTTCAAAAAATAAAAATAAATTCATTTTAAATTTAAAAAATTAGTATAATACATCAAATTGCTCTGATTTTAAACCTTTTTAATTTAAAATAAAATAAATTTAAATATTTTAAATTATTTCAAACATTAAACATTTGGTATTTTAATTAATATTTAATTAAAATTAAATCCAAATATTTCCAAAATTATAGAAAATTTATCTTAAATTGTTCTCTAATTTTTATAGGATATTTTATAATTATTTTAACATTATTTCAAAACTATTTTGGATAATTAGTTAGTCTTAATTATTTTAAATCTATTTAATTACTAGAATTTTTAAAAAATTATTAAAAATTCAATTTTAATCAGAAAAATTATTATAATATATTAAGATTTTTAGAATTTAAAATACTCTAATTTAAAATTTAAAATTATTTTAAATTATTTTATATATTTTAAATAATTTTAAACATTTAAATATTTGATATTTATTAATATTTAATCAAATATAAATTCAAAGATTTTAAATATTTTATGGTTAATTATTTTTAAATATTTTTGATTTGTTGAGAACTTTTTATAATAATTTTAATTTAGTTTCAAAATTATTTAAATTTCCAAAATTCAGAACCTATGTTTTAACATTTAATTTCAAATTTTTTTTTGAATTATATATATATTTTAATTTCTCTTGCATGTTTTTTTTATCATTTTCTGAAATTTTAAGTAAGGATTATCTTTATTGAATTGAGCTCAGTGGGGATTAATTGATGGATAAATAAGTGTTTGATTATCCATCTTTTATGTTTACTAATTATTTATGTCATATTTATTTTCCTTGCATAGGATTGCACTTGCACTTAGTCTTTGGCTTCTCCTAGTTCTAGGATTCTTTTTTGGTGTGATTGCATTTCATTCATGCTTGTCTGAGGGTTAGTGGAACAATGATTGTAACCTTTATAACATAGGTACACTTAAGGACAATAATTAAGGATTGTGTTTAGGAATTTATTAAAATTTTTAGAAAATCAAATTTACATCTAGTAGGGAGAAACTTGAAACTCTTAAACTTAGTGACATCCTTTGCGTTTGGATAGGAGTTCACTGATTTTAAAAATCATTAGGCTAATTATTTAATTAATTTAAAATTAAACTTTTAATTAAGCATTAAAACTTCTAAAAATTATAATAAAATAAATTTAAATCTAAAAATTACATATAAGATATCAAACTAAACAAAATTTGATCCTTAATCAGAGAAAATTAAAATCCCCTTGATTGTATTTCAATTTTAAGTTTAATTTAATTTTAAGTGAAAATTAAAATTTACTTAATTTAATTAATTAAAATTATTAAAATTCCCAAAAATTATCAAACACTTGAGAATACCTCCTTAGGTCATTTCTGACCTTTGGAGGTGATTTCAATAAGTTTGGAGTTCATTTGGAATCAAATCATTAAAACCCTTCTAATTAAATAATTTTAAAAATTCAAATAATTACCCAAACTTTGAAATATCATAACTAATTTAAGAAAATTCTAAATTAAGCAAACTCAAATGCATTGGACTCCATTTGGGATCTAATATTTATTAAAAATATCAAACAACTAGAAATAATTCAAAATTAAAAGTTAACTTTTTGGTCAACCTTTAGTGAAATTTAAGTCAAAACCTCAAAAATTTATAACTTAATGTAGAAAATTCAAATACTGCGAACTTAGAGTCTAATTGCTCATCTTAAGATCTAATATTTAAGAAAAAACATCAAAACGCCAAAATTTACTTTAATTCAAAAACATAAAATTTGTCCCCTTAATTTAATATATTAAATAATTCTAAATAATTTCAGAAATTTAATAATTTACCAAAATTCTAGAAAACTCTAACTTAATTTGTGAAATCAACCAACCTTTTGTACACAATAAGCACTTCAAAGATGAAGTTTTTAGGATGGACTACCTTAAGCTACGAGGTTGTGTCCTAAGGATGCCTAGTTCCTCGAGCCCACTGTGATAATGCCACGAATGGATTTAGTAGAGTGTAAAACTTTAAACTTAATTGATTAATAATTTCTTAGACAAAATTAAAAATTTTAATTTAACTGTATTAATAAGATTTTTAGGTTGGACTATCTTGGGCTGTAGGGCTATGTGTCCTAAGGAGGCTTGGTTCCTCATTCTTACTATGGCAACACCCGAACAAGTTAATGGAAAACTTAACTAATTTGAATCTTTAAAACCAGAAACTAAACACTAATTAAAAATAATCAACCCTCTTAAGCTTAACCAATTAAATCAATCAATTAATACTGATTACTTCTAGGTAACCTAGGCCTACGAGGCTATTAAATTATCCCTAAGGAAGGTAAATAAACTTCATGACCCTGGTGTAAATAAAGGCATTAATCAATTAACACTTTAAAATACATTTAAAATTAACTTCAATTCATTAATACCTAAATTCAAATCTAAAAATCCTTTTAGCCTTTTAGCCAATCAAAATACTAGATAACTTTAATTAACTGGTCAACATAAGACATATCCAAGCCACACAACCAACCTCACACACTTTAGATGGTTTGCTAGGATAACCAACTCTAGTCTTAGACTAGGTGAGTGTTTTATTTTTCTATTATTGTGTGCCAAATTTTTTAAGTTTTTACTACATGTTGGTTGTTAGAATTAATTAATTGATGTGACTATTAATTTTAATTTTAATATAATCTATGAATTAATTTGATGGGTGTTAGATATCCCTTATGTTAGGAATAATCTAGATTACTCACATGATTTTTTGTAGGTGGCCATGCTCATACATGACTATAAAAATAAAGGGGGCATAAATTAAAGTTATATATATATATATATATATATATATATATATATATATATATATATATATATATATATAACTGGTTTGTATGCTAATTTAGCTGTTGATTACTTAAGATAACCTTGCAGGTTATGTTTGAGTCTAAAATTTTACTTTAATTTTTAAATATAATTTGATTATAATTGAGTTGTAATTAAGAGTTATTAAAAATAATTTTGAGATGGGATACTAGTTATCCAACTTAGAATTCAAAGAGGAGGGAACATCCCTTAGGGGAGAGTTCCTTTTCATTTGGAGATCGATGTTAGAATACTTTGAGAATCGAAAGATAAAAGATAACACCCCTACGGGGGAGAGTTTCTTTTCATTTGGATATCCAAACCCGATGAATTCAAGGAGCCTGTAGAAGGAAAAAGAAGTGAAGACTGAGCAAAATCCCTTTCTCAAAGTCACTTGTATCTTAGAAGTAGAATCTGGGTTGTTGTTAGTGGTACCTGACCATTTTACTTTCTGCAAAATTCTTGGTTGTAATATTAAGTGGTGTTTGTAACATGGACATTATTTTTAATTTATTTAATTTGATTTGATTGATTTATTTAATTTGCTTGTGTAGTAAAAAAATGTCAGCCTTTTTTAGGTTTCTTTTATTGCATGCCATATTTATTTTCGCCTGGATTTAATCGGAGGCTCGTGAGGGTACAAACAAAATTTTCTACTTTAAATAAATTAAAACTTTTAAGCTTACATAAAAACACTAAAGCTTTAAAAAGTAAGCTCATGATTGTATTGACCGTATTTTTATATGAGGTTACTAGAACCAATCTAGATCCTAGATCAACTCAAACCCCATGATTATTCCTGTTTAAACCCAAAAATTCAAACTAAAATCTATGGTTTAAAGGCCTTGTCTTGAAAGCCTCTTTCAGTAATTTATCAAATTCTTAAAACTTTAATCAAATGACCCCCGATTTATGATCTATCAATTACATATTGATTAGGTATGTCTCTAGGATCTACCCTCCAAATTTGAGCTCAATCTGAGATCTCTAACCCCAAAAATTGGAATGAAATCTAAAGGTTATAAAACCTTCAAATATTTACGGCCTATGCCACTAGACCTGCTACCCATTGGATTTTGACTTTGGAGCCCTCTCCAAACCCTCTGATCACATTCAAATCCTTGATTATGACTTATTAAATATTAAACTACATTTTGATGAATCCATTTTGACCCCCAGTTGACCAGGGGTCAAAATGACCAAAATACCCCTTAAGGGTATGAACAATAATTTTGAATCAAATGACCCTATCTTTGGATGGAACCACTTCCATTCAATTCCAAATATTGAAACAAATCGATTGGACATAATCCCAGCCCTTGGGTCAACCTAGTTGACCAAGTGAACTAGGGTTGACCCAAATGCCCTTTAAGGGTCCAAATAGTCATTTTGACTAAATTGAATTCTCCAAACCCTAGGACCACCTCCAACAGACTCAAAATATCATTTCAAACTGGTTGATCCCAAACCTAAACATTGGGTCAACCTAGTTGACCAAGTCAACCTAGGTTGACCAAATAGTACATTAAGGATTTAAATGGGTCAGTTCAACCATTCAACCTATCCAACCCATTTAATCAAACCAATATCTTCAAACCCTCAATCTCATTCCAAGCTATGGTTCAAACATATATAAAACCATTTTAAAATCAAATATTGGTTCATTTGACAAAGTCATTTAATTTTGACTTGGTCAAATCCACTTAAAACCCACTTAAAACCATTCTAAAATCAAACTCTAATTCCATAGCTTGATAACCATTCCAAACCAGCTCATCAAGTTTTCCCTTGTGCCACATTATCCCATTGACTAGTTTGATTAGTCAAAGTGGTCAAATAAGTCAACTTGCATGCTTAGGTGTCTTTGCCATCTTGGCAAGTCAAACTCCCCTAATAAGTCCATATCCTCCTGCTTATCTTCAAGTATCCCTCCCAGCCTCCTAAATGGAATGATCCTACTCTTCACTCAAACCTTTGGCTTTATCCACTCCATTCCAAAATCTCCAATTCCAATAGCCACCAACCCCTTCCAAGGATAACTCAGCTTCTCCCATTATAAATAAGGCCCCTCCAGCCATTAGAAAGGTTGTTGCAAAGCTTGAGAGCCTAATTTAAGAAGAGAGAGTGAGAAAGAGGGAGAAAGGATAATTTCTATAGTAGATCCTAAACTAGCCACCAACAGCTCTTGGACCCTTGAAGGAAGTTGTGGAGAATTCAAATACCTTTCCAACAAGCCCAAGAACACAAAAATCCATTAACAGGATTGTAAGATATCTCAACTTTTATCTTAAACTTCAATTTGAAACTCCACAAAATCTATAATACATGAATCCTCCAAACTTCAGGTGTTAGAAGATTAGGTTACCCTAAACCTATGTTTCAAATTTCATCAAATTTGGATAAGTATTTTGAAAGTTATGGGTATTTGAATTATTTTAATTCTGGTTCAACCAGAGCCTTCCGATCGTCTAGAGCAATGATGTGGCCACATCCAGGCCATCAGTCCCGAGCGCTTCAATCAGAGCCATCAGATCATCAATCTGACATGGTTAAGGGGCTACCCAGAGCTTGACACATGTCTTGGGGATACGGCACGGCGCCGTTGCTTCACCAATCATTGCTAATGATTAGTTTCACGGTGCCAGTGGACCGATTTTACTAAACTAATTTAAAAAATTAATTTAAATGCCTAGAACTTCCAAAATTCCAAAAAAAATCATTTTTTCACCAAATTTAAAGTTCTTGGGCTCATTGGAAAGCGCTTGAGCCTTACTATTTATTTAAATTAAAATCAAAGTGTTTGGATTTGTGGATTATGAAATATTTAGGTTTAATTAAAATTTAATTTTCTTAATTTTCTCATAATCCCGTGGTCAACTTGGACCCAAATTTTGATGAAAAGTTTTTGGGCTTCCTAGGCATTTTCTGTAATTCTCTTAGGACAAGATGTCCCATGGATTTGTGTGATGTGAATTTATAAAGTAATGGGTTCATTTTGGACCCAAAACTTTAAAAATTTATAACTCTTCAAATATTTAGAATTAAGCTATTTGATTGCTGTGATGGGCTTGCAAATGTCCTAGGATTAGGTGACCAAAATTTTAGACCCATTTGAACATTAGTGACACCTAGGAAAAATAATTAAGGAAATAGTCTAGCTAGCTTAAAAAAATTATAGGAAAATGTACACACACCCAACTGGGGTGAAACTTCAAAAAAATAAACTTAGTGACATTTTACACCTTAAGTCCAAATTTCACTTGATTTGAAGGTCATTAGGTCAGAAAATTAACCAAGTCAAAATTCAGCCCTTTTTAGGGCTTAAAAACTTAAAAATTATAATAAATAAAAATTAAATCTAAAAATTATAAATAATATATCAAACTGACCAAAATTTGATCCTCTATTTAGAAAAAATAAAATTTATACTACTGGACTTTTAATTTAACTTTAATTTAAGTTTTAGTAAAAATAAATAATTAATTTAATAAAATAATTAGAGATTATTAAAAATTCTAAATAAATTCTAAACTCCTAAAAATACTCCCATGGGTCTTCCCTGACCTTTGGGAGTGATTTCATACAGTTTAGGATGAGTTTGGATCAAAACAATCAAAACCTCCTTAAATAAATATTCAACCAAATTTTGAAAAATCATAACTAATTCTAGAAAGCTCCAAATTGAGTAAAATCAAAGGAATTGCACTCCACATAAGCTCTAATATTTATTAAAAATATTAAATCATAAAAAATAACTAAAAATTAAAAAGTTAACTTTTTCGTCAACTTTAGTTAAAATTTCAACTAAAACTTCAAAAATTCAAAACTAATTATAAAAAAATCGACACTAAGTAAACTTATAGTCTAATTGCTCATATTAATGTTTAATATTTAATAAAACTACTAAATTTTTAGAAATCAACTTTAATCTAAAAGTTAAAATTTGACCCCTTAATTTAATAATTAATATAATTCAAAAAAATTCAAAAATTTAATAATTAATCAAAATTCCCGAAATTTTTAATATGATTAATAAAATAAATCAACCAAATCTTTAATACACAACAACCACTATAAAGATGAAGTTTTTAGGATAGACTACTCCGAGCTACGAGGCTATGTCTTTTAAGGAGGCCTGGTTCCTCTAGCCTGGTGGCACAACGCCATGAATGAATTCAATGGAGTGTAAAATCTTAAAATCAATTGATTATTAATAAATTAATCAAATAAAAATTCTTAATTTAACTATATCAATCAGGTTTTTAGGATTGACTGCTCCGGGTTATGAGGCTAAGTGTCCTAAGGAGGCCTGATTTCTCGAGCTTGGTGGCACAACGCCACAAACTGGTTGATGAAAAATTTAAATTAACCTAATCCTTAAAATTAGCAATGAATCTAATTAATTAAATTATATTAGTCCTTTAATTTATTACAAATTAAATTCATTTAATTAATCAATCTTAAAAGTATAATTTTAAAACGAACCTTAATACATTAATATTTGAACTTTAATCAAATTTATCCTTTAACCTTCAACAAATCTAAACACTAGACAACTTTAACTAATTACCTGATATAAGATATATCCTAAATACACAGCTTATTACACACACTTAGATAGTTTGCTAGGGCATAACTTCTAGATTTAGGCTAGGCCGGTATTTACTTTTTTTCTATGTGTCGGGATTTTTGAGCTTTCAATGCATGCTGGTTGTTAATATTAATATAATTATTTATTTAATTTCTGCACTCTGTGATGTGATTGATGGGCATTTGATTTACCCTTAGGTTAGAGGTGCTTTAAATGCTAATACAATCTTATGAAGGTGGCTATGCTTATACAAGACATTAAAATTAACGGGACAAAGTTAGATTTAAATTAATCAAATTTCTGCAGGTGCTCCAAAATGCTAAGTCACCCCTTTAAAATTTAAAAGAGCATAGCCAAGTGTGGCTGGTTTGAATATTTTAAATTTCATTATATTAACTGCTTGGGATGATTTAAATATAATTGCATAAGATAATCTTACAGGTTGTTCGAGTCTAAATTTTTAATTTTCATTAAATGTAATTCAAATTTATTGAGTTATAAATCAAAGTGATATTTAAGAAGGGATATATAAGTATCCAACTAAGATTCTAAAGAGGAGAGAACATCCCTTAGGGGAGGGTTCTCCTCTATTTGGAAGACTAAGTTAGGATAATTTCAAATATCCAAAGGGAAAAAAAAAAATCCCATTCAAGGGGGAGTTTCTTTTCATTTGGATATTTGACCCCGAAGGATCCAAGAAGTTCTCAGAAGGATGCAGAAGTGGAGATCAAGAAGAATCCAACTCTCAAAGTCAATTGAGTCTTAGGAGTAGAATCCGGGCTATTGTTAGTGGTATCCGGCCACTTTACTTTCTATAGACCCTGGGTTGTAATATTAAGTGGCACTTATCACATGGACTTTTAATTTAAATATTAATTGATTTGATTAATATTTGATGTGTTGATTTGCAATATATGATTGCATGCTTTTAGTAGTTTTTTGGCGATTTTGCATGTCAATCTTTAATTTTTCCTGGAACCCGATCAAAGGCTCATGAGAGATTGCTAAAACTTTTTCTACTTTAATTAAATTAAAAATTTTAAGATAGCATAAAAATTATAACATTTTAAAAAGTAAGCCCGGGATCGCTGGGAGTTCACATTATATTATATTACACTTTCTTTCCATTATTAGGCAGCTCCCCGCCTGCGAGTTTCGATAGACCACCTGGCTTATGAGGGTGCAGATCTGTCAAGGGAAATCTCTATAATCTCTAGGTTAAAATCTATTTTTTAAGTTTAATTTTAAAACTGCTTCATATATGATTTTAAGCATTTATCGACTCAACTAGCATGCATTATATTAAAAATAAATTTAATTGAGTCTAAAACTTAATTGTATTTACTTTAAGTTTCATAATACCCTATATATATCAAGGGGTTAATTAAGATCTACTTTAGATATCGGCCCTAACTCTTTAAACTCAATCCAATTAATATCCTTACCCATTCTTTCATAAAAGACTGAACACATGGTTTTAAAGTGCCTAGGTGGTTAGCTGGCTCCCCAATCCAGGCTGGGGTAAGTCCAGATCCTGTATTACCTTAGCTAGATTTGGGTTATTGGTTTTTAGTACCCAATTTAGACCTAGGTTCTGAGGCAGGCTTAGGCTATAAGACCTCAACCTTTCGGAATCTAATCCCAAACTTCTAATAAAATTGATAATTCAAATTCAAATCTCTTTTAATCAAATTCAAGACCAACACTTAGAATAGGTTGGATGCTTCTGAAATGATTTAGAATCCCAAAGCACCTCCTATCATTCTTCCTTTGACCTCCAAAAATAAGTCCTCCTTTTTGGTCCAATCCCTGTTGAATTTCCAATCCTCACCTCCCTTGAGATCAAACTTTGAAATCTCAAAATAAAATTTCTACCATTATTTTAATCGAGAGCATTCGTAAGAAACTCTAATTTTCTATGATGTAATTAACTATGAGAGCTTGCACTCGTAGGAGATTTAGTAACTCAGATCAAAAAAAAATTTCAAAATCAATTTTTTAAAAACCTTAATTAATTATCTTTGGAAAAATTCAAATCAAAATTAATGATCATTATTATCTTTTTTAAAAAATCAATAATGATGGATATCTTCTTCCCTCAGGAAGATATATCAATTATTATTATAACTTTGACTATAAAATTAATGTTAATTTATCCAAATTATTGTAGTTAAATACCTGAGTGAATAATCTTTTTGACCCTCTACGGGTCATGTATAGTTCTTGCTCAAATTTGATTATGATAATTAATATATGTTGTAAATCTGGTTTTGATGATGATGAACATGTTTCTATTATATTTTGCTTGGCTAATCCATTTGAGGTATAAAAGATCAAGAGCAACTCAAGCCAACTCAAGATCGGGTCCAAGTGTGTCTAAATATACTATTTTCCTTTTTTGAGTCAATTGTAATGTAACTGATCCCCTAGCTAAGTAACCTTGCACACACACACTCAGGGGGAGAGCTTGAGTGAATTAGAGTTTCTGTTCAATTTTTGTTCAGATCATCCTGGATGATATTCACATCATCCTGGACGATCAAGTAAAAACAGAAACCTAATTAGGGCGACCAAGTTAAGTGTGTCTGATTAAGTAGATCATCCTGGATGATCCATACATCGTACGGGAATGATATGCTCAAATCAGAAATTCTCAGTCACCAGATCAATTTAGGCATGTTTTTATTTTAAGATATTTGGTCTGATCATCCCAGATGATACGTGTATCATCCTGGACGACACTGTACAATCATGCCTAAATTAGTCTGGTAATTAAGGAAAGTAATTAATATTTGATTGATACGATCATATCATCCTGGATGATCGCATGATCGTCTAGTGTATTTCAGCTGTACGTCTAGAGCGGTGATCAGGACAATTTGGGCACATTTTGAACTAATCGTACAAGACGATACATATATCATCTTGGATGATCAAGTCATTTTTAGGTCATCCAGCACAAGTTTCTCTGGACGACCAGAGCGATCTTCTGGACAAAATTCTTGAATTTACCCTAATCTCCCGGACGATCGCAGAATCGTATGGGACGATCAGAATAACTTTTTCCACTGATCATCCAGAAGAGCAAGATCGTCCAGGCCAAAATAGCTAATTTTGAACTGATCATCCTGGACGATCTTGGCCAACCAGTTGAGATTTAGGGTAAATTTTGAGCCCTCCTATAAAAGACCTTTTTCTTTCAATAAGAAAAATCTTTTGCCACTTTCCTTTCAAGAGAAACCCTAGAGAGAGAGAGAGTTTGGGAGAGAGAGAGAGAGAGAGGATCTTGTGAGGGGGAGTTTGTGAGGGATTCATGAAGGTTGCTCCAAGCAAGAATCAGAGTCGTCTTCTCCGTTCGTCGTCTCTCGTCTAGTTGGTGTTCTTTGTGAGAGGATCGTTCGCGAGAAGATCCGGGTTCTCTGCCCGCTTCAGGAGGAAGCGAAAGGAGTTCAAGTTATCTACCTGCTTCGGGAGGAAGCGAAAGGAGTCTGAGGTTCTCTACTTGCTTCAGGAGGAAGCGAAAGGAGGTTAAGTTCTCTGCCTCACCGTGTCGGTTGATAGGAGTTTTTGTACAGGCTTCTCCGCCTTACTGTGGGAGCAGAAGGAGAGTCACTTTGGTTTAGTGCAATACCCGAAGGGGAGGTTCCGGGGAGTGGACATAGGCAAGTTGACCGAACCACTATAAAAATCTGGTGTGTTATTTTTGATTACTTTATGCACTTTAGTTTTTTGTGATTATCTGCTTGGGTGAAATTTGTGTTTGATCTTTTTGTTTGTGTGTTTTACTTATTTTTGCTGCAAATCATCAAAAAGATTTTTATTATCACTCTCAAATATTTTAAATAACTAATTCATCCCCCTCTTGGTTAGCCTTGGGACTAGTTCATCAGGGCTTAACATCCCTATCGAACTTTCAAGTGGTATCAGAGCGGAATTCATAAAATCTAGTTTTGAAAAACTTTTGAATTTGATCCATGGCTAACTTTGGTAATTGTTATACTGTTGAAGGTTATTCAATTACGCGACTGCCATTATTTGATAACATACCTTTTGATTTTTGAAAAACTCGCATGTCCACTTTTCTTCAATCAATTGATTATCGTATGTGGATGCTTGTTAAGGATGGATACGAACCACCTTTTAGACTGATTAACAATGTAAAAACTGAACTGCCCTTTACTAACTAGACTTTTGATGATCGTGATTTAGCACAATTGAATGCCAAATGCTTGAACTAATTTTTTCTGTGCGTTAAAATCTAAAGATTACACGCGTGTCTCTACTTGTATGACTGGTAATGAGATTTGGGATAGATTGTGCATCACTTATGAAGGTACAACTGAAGTCAAACAATCTAGGTTAAATATTTTGCTTCATGTCTACAAACTTTTTCGCATGAAACCTACTGAAACCATTTCTGAAATGTATACGAGATTCATTCAAATTGTCACTTCTTTACATGCCTTACGAAGAGAACTTACAAACTACGAAAGAGTGAACAAAATTCTTATATGTTTACCTTCTTCGTATGATGCTAAGATAACTGCAATCACTGAATCTAAAGATTTGGATATTTACTCTATTGATAGCTTACTTGGATCACTCATTGCTTACGAGTAAGCGGTGAACCAAAGACAGCTTGATGCAGGTGAGAAGAAGAAGGAGAAAATAATGGCACTGAAGGCCAACGAGAGTGATACTAGTTCTTCCGGGTTTGATAGCGATGACATTGCCTTGATCACTAGGCAATTTAAAAGCTTTCTAAGGAAGAAACACAAGAACTTTCAAAAGTGGAAAAAGGGTAAGTCCAGCAAAAATTTTAAGGGTTCATCTGATATGGTCTGTTTTGAATGCAGGAAGCCTAGCACATTAAGGCTGATTATCCTTCACTTAAAGCTCACCCAAGCAAGGAGAAGGGTGAGGAGAAACACAAGTTCAGGAAGGATAAGAAGCAAATTCAGAAGGCGTTCTAGGAAGATTCTACATTCGACTCTTCTAAGACTGATGCTGAAGAGGAGGAAACAAATTTGTGTCTGATGGCTGATGATCATCCTGGTTAGTCTGACCAGGAAGAGGTATGTGAGCTTACTTACGATCAATTATTTGAAATATCTAAAAAAAATTATGCATCGTATAGGAAGCTTAAGAAATCTCATGCTAGCCTAAAACTAGAACTTCTGAATTTACAAAAAGAGCATGATTCGATAGTTAAAGATTATTTCACACTTGACAGCAATCACATGTCTTTATTAGATGAGTTTGATGAATTGAATAAAAAACATTCTGATCTGACTAATGAGCATGATTTATTGAAAACCACGCATGTTGATTTAGAAAAAGCTTTCAAAGAATTAGACAATCTGGAATGTGAAGTGGAGAGTAGCAATGGTGCTTTAAAATTTGAAATTACAAGTTTAAAGAAAGAAAATAAAATTTTGAAAGTTAAGATCAATGCTTTTGAGAATATGAAACACCTCCTACGTTTGCACAGTTTTATGCACCTCCACCTTTTGTAGAATCTGGTTCAAAATAATCAAACCATGTTTCATACAAACCTAGGAAGTGGCATTATCACCCATGTAGATTAGTTAACCCTTTTCCTGGTGTTAGATGTTTTTCCTGTGGCATGTTAGGACACATTTCCCACACCTGCACTGTTTATCGTAGTACATATTGGGTGTGGAGGCCCAAATTGCCTGTTTCACAGCATAGCACACATATATTGCATTCTTCTTTTCATAAGAAGGAACTTAATCCTGTTTGGGTTTCTAAAACTGACGTTTAATGATTTTATAGGTGTGCTCTCACACAAGACCTCGTGAGAGCATGTGGTACCTGGACATCGGATGTTCTAGACACTTGATTGGAGATGCGAATCAGTTCATTTCACTGGAGGCCAGGGCTGGAGGCAAGGTTACACTTGGAGATAATACCACCAGGAGGGTGGTAGGTTTAGGTAAAATTGGTGATTCAAAGAATTTTATGATTCACAATGTTTTGCTAATATATGGATTGAAACACAACCTTCTGAGCATCAGTCAACTCTGTGATAAAGGATACAACATCAAATTCCTGCCCACGTGCTACATTTTAAGCTTAAATGACAAAGTTATTTTGCAGGAATAAAGGATCAACAATGTCTAAAAGCTGGATGTAAGTTGCATTAAAGCTGAAAATTCAATTTGCTTAAAAACTACTGCTGATGAGACTTGGTTGTGGCATAGGAGATTGTGTCATGCCAGTATGAAAACCCTTAGGAGAGCCACTCAAAAGGACTTAGTTAGAGTTGTGCCCAAGCTTAAGTTCACTAAGGACCACCTGTGTGATGCCTGTTAGTTAGAGAAGCAGGTCCAGTCCTCTTTTCACTCTGTTAAGGACATTAGCGCCTCTAGACCTTTAGAAGTCCTTCATATGGATCTCTTTGGACCCATTAGCAATGCCAACTTAGGGGGAAAAGTCTATGGTTTTGTGATTGTTGATGACAAATCGAGGTTCACTTGGATTAAATTTCTATCACATAAATCTGAGTTATTTGATGAATTTAAGTCCTTCTCCACTTGGATTCAGAGGAAGTTAGGTTATGAGATCTTGACTATTCATAGTGATCATGGTGGAGAGTTTGAAAATATGAAGTTTGAAAGTTTCTGTGAGGAGCAAGGGATTAGTCATAATTTTTTAGCTCCTAGGACCCCTAAGCAGAATGGGGTAGTTGAAAGGAATAACATGACCTTAGTGGAAGCCGCTAGAGCCATGCTTGCTGAGTATTCACTTCCAAAATAGTTTTGGGCTGAAGCGGTGAACACTGCGTATTATGTGCTGAATAGGGTGAATGTGAGATCAAATCTGAACAAGACACCTTATGAGATCATTAAGGGTAGAACTCCAAACCTGTCCCACCTCCATGTCTTTGGCTGTAAGGTTTTCATTCTGAACAACGGGAAATCATCCTTAGGAAAGTTTAACCCCAAATCTGATGAAGGAGTGTTCTTAGGCTATTCTAGTGTGGGGAAATCCTTTAGGGTGTTCAATAAGAGGACTTTGGTGGTAGAAGAGACAACTCATGTGGTGTTTGATGAATCTGATCCAAAGGTGACTAGAGTTTTGGAAGAAGAAGAGGTAGAGGAGATTACCCAAGGGGTTGAAAATGCAAATCTGGAGGAAAGGGTAGAACCTCAAACCACGTTGCCTAGAGATTAGAGATATTCTTCGAGTCGTCCTAAAGAACTGATCTTAGGAGACCCTTCTGAAGGTGTTAGGACTAGGTGTGGACTTAGGAAGAAAGTAAACCACTCTGCCTTTATCTCAATGACTGAACCCACCAACATCAATCAAGCCCTTTCTGATGAGTTTTGGATCTTAGCTATGTAAGAAGAATTGAATTAATTTGTAAGGAATGATGTTTGGGAGTTAGTAGAAAGACCTAGAAATCAAAGTATAGTGGGAACCAAGTGGATCTTTAAGAATAAGATGAACGATTCTGGTGTGGTGGGTAGGAATAAGGTAAGATTTGTGGCTAAGGGGTATAATTAGATTGAAGGGATTGATTTTGAGGAGACCTTTGCCCTTGTAGCTAGATTGGAAGCCATTAGAGTGCTACTAGCCTTTGCATGTTATAAGGGATTTAAGGTGTTTCAAATGGATGTCAAGAGTGCCTTTTTAAATGGGATAATAAAAGAGGATATTTTTGTAGAACAAACCCCACATTTTAAGAGTTCCCAATATCCAAATCAGGTTTACAAATTAAAAAAGACCTTATATGGATTGAAACAGGTACCCAGAGCTTGGTATGAGAGGCTCAGCACATTCCTGTTAGAAAGAGAGTTTGTTAAGGGGAGCGTAGACACCACCCTTTTTCTGAGGAGAATAGGGGATGACTTACTCATTGTCCAGATCTATGTTGATGATATAATTTTTGGATCTTCTGATAAATATTTATGTGATGAGTTTTTTAAAATAATGAGTAAGGAGTTTGAGATGAGTACGATGGAAGAATTGTCCTACTTTTTGGGGTTTAGCAGAAGGCAAATGGATAATGGAACCTTTCTCAATCAATCTAAATATAATAAGGACATTTTGAAGAAATATAAAATGTATAAAGCTAAGCCAATCAACACTCCCATGAGCTCCTCTATTCAGTTAGATAAGGATTCAAGTGGAAAATCTGTTGATCAGAAGAAGTATAGAGGAATAATTGGAACACTACTTTACCTGACTGCTAGCCGACCTGATATCATGTTTAGTGTTAATCTTTATGCTAGGTTTCAGGCTGATCCTAAAGAGTCCCACTTGACTGCTGTTAAGAGAATTCTTAGATATCTTTTAGGAATCCAAAACCTAGGAATCTGGTACCCTAGGCACATCACCTCTTTTGAGATTATTGGATATTCTGATTCTGACTTTGCAGGGTGTAGGGTGGATAGAAAGAGCACTTCTGGAACTTATCAATTCATAGGACAGTCTTTAGTCTCTTGGTCCAGTAGAAAATAGAACTCAATTGCACTATCCACTACTGAAGCTGAGTACATTGCCTTAGGAAGTTGTGTGTCCCAAGTTCTTTGGTTGAAGCAATAAGTCTTGGATTTAGGATTACCTGTGGGCATAATTTTTATTCTGTGTGATAATACTAGTTCCATCTACATCTCTAAGAATCCTATCCAACATTCTAGAACCAAACACATTGATATAAGGCATCACTTCATTAGGGACCATGTTACGAAAGGGGACATTGAGCTACATCATGTAGCAACTGAAAATCAGCTGGCTGACATATTTACTAAACCACTGGCCTTTGACTCATTCAGCATTTTGAGGACCAGATTAGGAGTGATTGATATAAATGCCTGATTCTGATGACTGCTGATTTCTAATTTTTCTGATTTTTATTCTGTTTCTATTAGTTAGCAGTTTGATTTGATTATTTGCTTTCAGTTCTTGTTATTTTTTCTTTTACTGATTTCTGTGTTAGCCTTGGTGTTAGGTTGATTTGAGTATTTATGTTGATGTAATTTTCTACCTGCTTTTATTTACTAATTCATCTCTTTTATTTACTATTTTATGCTTTTCAAAATCTAATCACTACTCGCTACTTCTAATAAACTGGATTTCTAACTGAGAGTTTTACCTTATTTTTATTTGGAAGCTAGTAAGCAGTGATTGATTCCACAAGATCTGTTAAAGGGAAGAAACATTGATGATTGTTTCTCTTCCTCTAACTCCTTTACTGGTGTATTATTTCTTTTGGATAAATATCCTCTTTAAAATTAAAATATTAGTTTTTGAAATAGAGATTTATTTTATCTTCATACAGTAATCTACCTCATATGAATAGTATTTTCAAAGTCTTGAGTCATTATTATGATTTTCTAAACCAAGTGATTGCACTTATCATACGACGTATGGCCTTTGTTTTGTGAATTTCTTTTCCTTATTGTGGAGAGCGTCTCCTGTGTCTGAAAGATAATTTTACAGCTGAGATCCTTTAACGAGTTTAAGAGGGAGAAAGCTTATAAAAGATGTGCAGTGCGCCAAACAAATTAAAAAAGAGGCATAAAATGAGCCCGAAGCTGAAAAGATGCGAAATGTCGCCAAACTAAAAGTTACACAAAGTGTATCAAAAATTAAAAGATGCGCAAAGCGCTAAACAAATTGAAAAAGAGGCACAAAATGAGCCCAAACCAAGCTTTCTTCCCTTTCAGATCGTTAAATGTCTTAGAAAAATTCGTGCACCACTTAATATTTTCAAAAGCTTGAGTTTGAAAATCCTGATTTCTGATTTATTACTTTGTAACACTATTATAACAGATATTTTTCTGAACGAGGCTTGAAAAGATCTCTTTTCAAATCTAATTTCTTTTCTTCTGAATTGGATTTTTGTTTTGAAAGCGATTTGCATCTATAAGGTGCCCGAGGTGGGAGTTACGAAAGTCAAATTTTCCAACTTTTTCTGGATTTCAGCGCTGTCAATCGTCTTCTTATTAGTTTTTGGATTTAAAATAAATGGAAAATTCTGATTTCCTGGAGCATATTGATTCAAAAAAAAATTTGTTGGTTTTTTTATGTTCTAGTTTCGAGTTTTATTCACTTTAGTTTTATTTTTTTATTTTACTGTTTGTATTTTAGGGATCCTTGATCTTTCATCTCCATTCTCCATCTTTTTCCTATTTTCTTCACATTATCTTGGATGATCCACACATCATCCTCACTCTGATCATACTGTTGAGAAACACCAATTATTGGTGATCATCCTGGACGATCCTTACAGCATCCTAGATGATATGATCTGCATCTTCCTGATCTGATCGAACGACTGAGAATGCGCCAATTATTAATCATCATCCTAGATAATCCACAACATCATCCTTGACAATCCACGTGTCAGCAGCTGGACGATTTGAATTCGGCCCGTCCGACACACTTATTGCACATCGTTCGGGACGATCCACCTAATCATCCTAGACGATACTGTTCATCAATGGTCATCCAGCTTCACTCCTCGGGACGATCACCTGTGTCTAATCATCCCGGACGATCCGATCACCTATTTGACCAATCGTCTTGGCCGTCATAAATGCTTATATCGTCCTGGACAATATCACGATAGTACGGGATGATCTGGCC
Organism: Dendrobium chrysotoxum; assembly: GCA_019925795.1. Taxonomy (NCBI): domain Eukaryota; kingdom Viridiplantae; phylum Streptophyta; class Magnoliopsida; order Asparagales; family Orchidaceae; genus Dendrobium; species Dendrobium chrysotoxum. Next base: position 43,967,618 of record CM034306.1, on the reverse strand, counting down.
GACTTCTATTTAAACAGCCAATTTCTTCAATTTTTTCCACACATCTCCTTCCACTCTCCCTCACTTGTGCTTTCTAATGGCTGGCGGGAAGCATTCTAGGCAAAAGGGTGTGAGCTCCTCATGGGGTAATGTTGATCCCCGCTTTCCCAATGAAGCCGATCAAGCTACCTTCGAGCGCTATCTTGAGGTGGGGATCACACAGTCAAAAATAGTAAACCCCCGCACCCTTACCTATCCTGTTCTCGATCTTTTCACACACACCTCCCTCACTTTCATCCTTACCCTCGCCTTTCCTTTTAGCACCGAACTTCTCCGAGTCTTCTTCGCCAATCTTTGTATTTCCACTGACTATTCCACCCTCTACTCCTATATGAATCAACATCCTGTCGAACTCACTGCCCAGGACTTTCATAATATCCTTCAGCTCTCTGTGACTGGCGATAAAATCCACACTCTTATTACTGATCCTGACTATGATTGGAGCGTCGCCAATCACTTTCTTCGAAATACAAATGCACCCTACCACGACAATACTTGCACTTCCCTCCTTAAGGATATACGGACCATTCAGCATGTTCTTCATTCCTCCGTCATCCTGAAGGCTGGGGATCATATTCACATCACCCCATTACTATCTCTGACCACATATTACATCTTGGCCCACCGGGACTTCAATGTCACTGACCTTCTTATCAGATATATCGAGCACCTCACCACTATCAGGGATCCGGGTCATAGACGTCGTCCCAATCTAGCTTTAGGACATATCATTACATATGCCTTGGAAAATAAATATGACTTGCAGTATCCAGACCCTCCAAATATCCCTCCTTTCTTTTTCACAAATAATTCATTCCATGTCCTACATAGTACCCGACTACATCTGGAGCCCGCCCTGGATGTTGAAGAGGAAGAGGAAGAAGATGTTCCCGTTCCAGCGACACCAGATGCACCTGCTCCCCTTCACATTGCTTCTCCTTTTGGTAATCTGGTGCAGCGGTTCGACCAGTGGGAGGCCCGCTTCGATTCCTATGTTGCTGCCCAGGAGCAGCAGCACGCGAAGGATCTGCAGCGCTTTACTAACTATGCTGCTCAGCAGCAATAACAACACGACCAGGATATTGCCTGGATTGGAGCCCACTTCGCCACCATTCACAGTTACTTTACACCACCATAGCCACCTCCTCCTTCTGACAAGGATCCACCTCCGTTTTAGTTTTGTGTTTTGTAGTTGTTTTTTTTCTGTTTGTACTGTTGTTTCTGTTTGCCATCCTCCTTTTTGTGATGTCAAAAGGGGAGTCAGTTGTAATAGTTTTTGTTCTTATCTTGTGTTGGTTACTTCATGTGTAGTTGTGTTTCCTATACTATTCTGGTTGTTCAATGAAATTTGAAAAAAATTGTTTTTCGTTCTCCTAGTTCTTTTATTTTTTAAACTACTGCACATATGTTTGCCATCATCAAAAAGGGGGAGATTGTTGCAAATATGGTTTTGATGATGACGAACATGTTTCTATTGTCTTTTGCTTGGCTAACCCTTTTCAGGTATAAAAGATCAAGAGCAACTCAAGCCAACTCAAGATCGGGTCCAAGTGTGTCTAAATGTACTGTTTTGCCTTTTCTTAAGTCAATTATAATGTAACTGATCCCCTAGCTAAGTAACCTTGCACACACACACTCAGGGGGAGAGCTTGAGTGAATTAGAGTTTCTGTTCAATTTTTGTTCAGATCGTCCTGGACGATATTCACATCGTCCTAGACGATCAAGTAAAAATAGAAACCCTAATTAGGGCGACCAAGTTAAGTGTGTCTGATTAAGCAGATCATCCTGGACAATCCATACATCGTACAAGATGATATGCTCAAATTAGAAATTCTCAGCCACCAGATCAATTTAGGCAAGTTTTTATTTTAAGATATTTGGTCTGATCATCCTGGATGATACGTGTATCATCCTGGATGACACTGTGAGATCTTGCCTAAATTAGTCTGGTAATTAAGGAAAGCAATTAATATTTGATTGATACGATCATATCATCTTGGATGATCGCAAGATCGTCGTGGACGATCATGATCGTCTAGTGTGTTTCAGATGTACGTCCAGAGCGGTGATCAGGATGATTTGGGCACATTTTGGCCTGGACAATCTTGGCCGACCAGTTGAGATTTAGGGAAAATTTTGAGCCCTCCTATAAAATATCTTTTTCTTTCAACAAGAAAAATATTTTGCCACTTTCCTTTCAAGAGAAACCCTAGAGAAAGAGAGAGAGAGTTTGGGAGAGAGAGAGGATCTTATAAGGGGGAGTTTATGAGGGATTCACGAAGGTTATTCCAAGCAAGAATCAGAGTCATCTTCTCTGTTCGTCTTCTCTCATCTAGTTGGTGTTCTTCGTGAGAGGATCATTCGCAACAAGATCCGGGTTCTCTACCCGCTTTAGGAGGAAGCGAAAGGAGTTCAGGTTCTCTGCCTGCTTCGGGAGGAAGTGAAAGGAGTCCGAGGTTCTCTGCCTGCTTTAGGAGGAAGCGAAAGGAGGTTAGGTTCTCTGCCTCACCGTGTCGGTGGAAAGGAGTTTTTGCACAGGCTTCTCCTCCTTGCTGTGGGAGCAGAAGGAGAGTCACTTTAGTTTAGTGCAATACTCGAAGGGGAGGCTCCGGGGAGTGGACATAGGTCAAGTTGACCGAACCACTATAAAAATCTAGTGTGTTCTTTCTGATTACTTTCTGAACTTTAGTTTTTTGTGATTATCTGCTTGGGTGAAATTTGTGTTTGATCTTTTCATTTGTGTTTTACTTATTTCCACTGTAAATCATTGAAAAGATTTTTACTATCACTCTTAAATTTTTAAAAAAACTAATTCACCCCCCTCTTGGTTAGCCTCGGGACTAGTTCATCAGGGCTTAACATCCCTATCAAACTTTCAAGATAAAATTTTGCTCCTATAAATTGAACCCATTACGGTATGGTATGCTTGTCTCCTAAGATCATATATCATTCATAATGATGCATTCAATTTCAAAATTAAAACTCAAAAAATAAATCACCAAAAGATAATTAATCTTTTTAAAACTAAACACTTTTTAATCAAATAAAAATATGGTAACTCTGCTGGGGATAGATCTTTCTCTCCATCTTTAATAGTAGTATAAATTTTATTGCATCGGTAGTTTTGACTACCCTTCTTTTCGTTGGTCCCTTTACCCATTTCTTCCTTGGGTGATTGTGGCCAACATCAATAAGACATGTCAAAAGAGAGGTGAGCGAGGAAATCTCCTGTCAAAAGTTGGGCTTTGACAAGCCTCCAAGGTCTGGTAGAGTAAAAGAGTTAAGCCAACCTTTTTTAAAGCCTTCTTGTAATTGTTGCAAACTTGCATGCTCAAGTAAATCTTAAGCAAGCTATGTTTCATAACTTATAAAAAATTCTTCAATCCATAAATCAAAGTTTCAATTCTCTAGTAGAATTCGATCTCTTTTAAACCATAATCATTCCTTATATTCTATCATCGCATATGAAATTATGGTTCTTATAATTCAGTATGCATGATAGAATATAAATATCTTTTCCCAGTTCAATTTATAAGTTTGATTCTCCTGGTAAAGCCAATCTTCGACATTTCATTCCCAAACAGTTTAGCGGGATGAAAGAGTCGAATTGGCTTCTTAAAATCCATCCCCAAAATTTGCAAACCTTTATTTTGAATACAAATTCAATATATTGAGTTTCAAAGATACGGGGAGTTGCTACAATATTTTCAAATTTCCTTTTCAAAATTATTCAACTTCAATCGCTATTGTCATATGTTTCCTACAAACCCTTTTATAGTTTAACATAGGCAATGTAAATTCAATCCTTTCCAAAACTCAATTTCAAATTCTATTTCATCTATCAAATCTAGGCTTTAACATCTTATCTCTGAATCAATTAGTAGGGTAAGAGAGTCGAGACAAAATTTTTTGATTTTCCCTTTTAATTCGTAAACCATTGTGTTGAATGCAAATTCATTGTAATGTGTTTCAGAATCAAAAGGAAAATCTTTTAACTTTTTAAATTCAAGCCTCTTTTCAAAAGTACTCAAATTACATCTGAATTATCATTGTTATATGCTTTTCTATAACATTTTCTTATAGTTAAACATATATAACGGAAATTTAAACTCTCTTCAGATCAAAGTTAACTTCTATTTCATATCATTACATTAGGATTATAGTTCCTATAATTCAATAGACATGATAAAATATAAACTTCTTTTCAAATTTCAAATCCAAGATTCTAATTCAAATATTCTCTTTTTAAATTTTAGGTAAATCAACCCTTTGAAATGATCAGAAAGTTGCTTTTCTATGTTGATCGAAACCTCTATATTGAAGAATGGATTCAGACTAGTACAATCCAGTTTGGAATGGGATTTAACTCCCTAAAGTTATCTGTCAATGGAAACATAATTGTTGACCTCACTACTAAAAATCATATGGATGCTCTTGTGGTCAAGCTAGCAGTAGGGGTGGGGACTGATGTTCCCCCCATTATTAAAATGGCGGTAGCTGTCGCCCCCGTACCTATTGTACCCTCTACTTAGGAGGACAAGGAACAGAAACCCGTTGTTGATACTGAAGTCAATTATGTGTTTGAAAAAGGATATTCTAATGCTGGAGCACTCTTTCATAGTAAGAGTGCCAAAAAGAACTATTTGAGAAGGGTAAGGAAGAAGATCACCAAGACAAGGAAGATAGCCGAACAGAATGCCTTAACTAAAGTTGAATTTGAGGCTGTCGAGGAGCTGCCTATCCCAGACTTTTCTCCATTCTTGAAAGGGAGTCATTTCTACACCCTCACAGCTGCTGCAGGGGAGGAGAGAATCACCAGGATAGGAAGCACTCCGCCATGCCCGATGGATTATAGTGTCAAGAGGACTCTTAAGGAGAAGCACATTCTGAAAGCTAGGATGTTGAGAAACATCATCCATACTTGTGCTGCCCAAGTTGGCCAAACTAAAGAATAATACATGAGACACTTGAAGGGGGTGATCTCGCATAAACTTTTGAAAGAAGTTTTAAAGTAAGAAAAGACTAAAGCAAGGAACTTAATTCCTCAGCGAGTGTGGAGGAACAAAAAATTTGTTAAATAACCTACCACTTTTGTTTTAGTGGATAGATATCACTGGGTGCCTCGCCCCCCATCTTCAAAGATGGAGGTAATAGTTTTAATGGGATCTGGTAGGGGTCGCCCTCACAGTGGTAGACCGTCAGTCCCTCCTTCAAGATTTTTTAAGCTGGCCCCTGTAATAGCCAAATCAAAAGAGATTATTAAAGATTTGAAATCAGTGAATGTGAAGGGCAAGAGGCCAATGTCACATGAAAAGCACTACGTACAAAATAAGTTAAGTAAATATATAGGGATATAGATTTAAGATAGTTTTGATCTACCACCAGTTGATGTCCCCCGGCTCCTTATTCAGGGAGGCGATGACTCTACCCCTATTTATATTAGAGATTTAACTCTCCAAACTCCTCTATCATGAATTGTGGTCGATGTCCCTCTACCTAGTATGGATGCCACCCTTGCGACTACGGACCTTGGGGCAGTCGGAGGGGAGGGGATAGTTTCAGATGTTAATGTAGAGATGCTAGACTAGACCAGTTAGTATCAGAAACAATCACAGAGGAGGATATTGTAGTTGAACAACTCCTCTTTAAGTTGGAAGGAGAGGAACTTAACCAAGTACTCAAATTTAAAGGATATTTACCAATCGACTCAGATGTGATTGATGGCAGATCAGTCAATGAGGTAGCCCAGAAGATCCATGAAATTCTTAAGAAGTAGGTGATTGAGGCCTTTGATTCAGATATAGATGATTTGTTCTTAGAAGAAGAGTCAGGAGAAAACATTTGTTTGGTTGAGGCTCGAGTGATATCCAAGGACACTGAGCCTTTAAAACCTTATCCTAATAAAGAAGAGAGTTTAATAGCTCTCGGGTCAGAAGAATCGATAAAGGTCAGTGATGATGGCCAATATATCAAAAATTTAGAAACACAGATTATTGAGATGTCCCTGCAGCTTAAGGAAATGCAGGATTAGTTAATGATGACTCAGTAATCCCAATCTGACCCGCCACCTCTTGTAGTTCAATCAGTGGCTGATCAGAGTAGACAAGCAAAATTTAGTTTAAAAGTTTCTGACCTGGTCCCAATTCCCCCTATTCAACCAGTAATTTAGCATTTTCAACCTACAGTTCTCCTAGTTCCCCAGCTCAACCTTAGATTGATATCAAACAGATAGTTGAGACACAAGTAAGGGAGGCTTTAGCCCATACTCAAGGAACTATTTCCATTTCAAAGGGTAGGCCCTACCCTGAAGAATATGACTTTATCCAAAGGGATTTGTGCCCCCTTCTTTTAAGGTTTTTAGTGGCTTAGAAAACCTGATATAATATTTAGCCCACTTTCGTGCAAGCTACTGCAATGTTGGGGGGTCAGATGCTCTACTATTTCACGAATTTATTAGTAGTCTTTCTAGTATTGCTTTAAAGTGATACACAGATCTGCCAAATAGTTTAGTGAAAACATTTATAGAGCTTGAAGGTCTATTCTCAAAGAGATTCTCAAGAGCTCAGTAGAGAGTAACCATTGGTGATCTTGTAGTTGAGAAACAAAAACTAGGAGAGTCTCTAGTTGACTACATCTTGAGATGGCAAAATCTCTTGATGAAATGTGAACCTTAATTACAAGAGCAGCATGTAGTGAAAATTCTTATAAAGAATATCCATGGGCCTATTGCTTTTTTGTTGAAGCGGTTCACTATTAAAACTTTTGAAAAACTTCTCAACAAAGCTAATAATCTACAGGAAGAGGCTTCTAAAATGCCATTCCTAAAAGTGGCTTTAGAGGAGAAGAAAACCAATAAGCCAATGAAATCTTTTGAAAAAAGAGCTGTTATGGTGTCCCCAGTTGATAAAGGGAAGAAACCTGCTAGTCCTCAGTCTAGTGGTCCTCCACCCCAACAAATCCCAAAACCTCAACCATTTTAGGTAACCCCCCAGTCCATCAAGGAGACTTATCTGATTTCTTTAAAAGAGAGATTGGCTCATCCTTATCCATTAAAAAAGAAATTAGTAAGGAAAATTTTCAAGAGTCTTGTTAAGAAATCAAATTTTTGATTGCTAGAGGCCAAGAAGCTAGAAGAGGCAAATAAAAAAGATGATCCTAATTTTTGCCCCTATCACCGCATGTTGGGCCATGAAATTAACGACTGCTTTATCTTTAAAGACTGGCTTGAAAAGAATTTTCTTCAAGGTAATATTATAATTTCAAAGGAATACTTGGTCGATCCGGATCAGGGATCTATCAAGTCTATCTCAGGTAAGAACTTTAATCTTTTTCTCTTAATTGAAGATGGTTATGATATAGCACTATCTTGGGCATTTAAAAAGTTGATTAATAATTTTTTTCATCTTTATCAACAGTTATGACCGAGAGACCAGGGCCCGATCTCAGAGGTTGACCTAGAGGTTTCGTAGGAGCACATTGGGACAGTTTCCTCTCCAGTAGTTATAGGAACTACTGTAAATAAGAAAAATAAAAAAATGACACTTTTGTAGAGAGGAAATCTTGTGATGAGAGATGTGTATGGATGGCGGATGGTGGATCAAAACCACTATCCCCTTTGATGTTATCTCACTCTTACTTTGTCCCATTAAAGGCAAAGGGTCAAAAATCAATTAAAAAGAATGATTCTTCTATGAATATTTTGATGATTAATATTGTAAATGTGATTCAAAATGATGCTTCTATTGATAATAATCAAAGCTTAGCTGAGGTCAAGCAAGACATTTAAAAACTCAGTTCCCCATATTTGACTTCTCAAGGGGGAAATGAATCTGAAGTCTTATCAGATGGTGACACCCCCAAAATTAACTTTCAAGGGAGTCCCATCATGATAGCCTTTTCAGATTTAGATTCCTATTTAGAAAATGACAATCAATTGCCTAAGGAGAGCATAGGCCTTACTGCACTTTGACCTTCAGAGGACATTGTACAAGAATAAATATGAGGTGGTAAGGTCTTACCCCCAAGGCTTCTTCCTCAGGAAAAAGGAAGGTAAGTTGTTTCTGATGATCTAATTCAAATACCTGCTCAACATTCAAATTATCCTTCAAATTTTTTGGGTCCTATTCTTGATGTTCCAAAAGTTGAATATAATGTCTTAGCTCATCTTAGGAAGTTGCTTGCTAAGTTGAGCATCTATGACGCCATTATTCTCTCTAAGGAGATGAGGGAATCCTTAATTAAAGCATTTCTTGACCTAGAGATCTATTTAGCTCAGTTAGCTTCAACTTCTGAAGAAGAAGCTTTATACTTTAAAGAAATCCTAGGAGTAATATTTTCTAACAAAGATTTACTCATAAGAATTGCCGATCATAATCACTCTCTTTACATTATCATAAATGTGGGAAAATTCAAATTATCTAGATTTCTCATTGATTCGGGTGCATCGATAAATGTGATGGATATAAAGTCTCTTGTATACCTTAGAGTTGATACTAGCAAGCTCTCAACTAACAAGTTAGTACTTCATGGGTTTAACGAAAAGGGTGAGAAGGCTTTAGGTTCAATTATCCTCCTTCTAGAGATATGAATGTTAAAAATAGAGGCAAAATCTCATATAATTGATTCAGACACATCCTTTAATGTGCTCTTAGGTAGGCCCTAGATCTATGAGTACAAGATGGTTCCATCTATCCTACACCAATGCATCAAGTACCAATGAGATGGCATTGAGTATGAAATTAAAGGTGATCTACAACCATTCTCAATTCATAAGATTGGGATTTAAGAAGATGCTTCATATTACGCACCAAAAGGGTCCACCATTTATTCTAAGGCAGAGATCAACATCAAAGAGGATAAAGTAGATAATCCAAAATTAAAAGTAATTCAAAAAGCAAAAAAAGTTAAATTAAAAAAAGACAAGAATCAAGTAGTGAAGATGACATCGAAGATGTGGTTTTTAGTGAAAGTTTGTTAGGGATGTTAAGCCCCGATGAACTAGCCTGAGGCTAACCAGGAGGGCGGGTGAATTAGTAGTTTTAAAAATTCATGAGCAAGAACAATTTTGAAAATCTTTTTGAATGTTTTAAAATAATTACAATTTTGCGATGATGTGTAGATGTTTAACAAAACTCAAATAATAATTATAATCACACGATCATCAACATAGAAGTAAAGTGTAGAAAATAATCAGAAAGAACACACCAAATTTTATAGTGATTCAGTCAACATGACCTACATCCACTCCCCGAAGCCTCCCCTCTAGGTATTGCACTAAAAGAAAGTGAGTCTCCTTTCGCTCCCATAGCAAGGCGAAGAAGCCTTTACAAAACTCCTTTTCACCAACCCGGTGAGGCAGAGAACCCGGACTCCTTTTGCTTCCTCCTGAAGTAGGTAGAGAACCTTACCTCATTTAGCTTCCTCCTGAAGCATGCAGAGAACCTCAATCTTCTTGTAGACAATCTTTCCTTCAGAGCACCAAGGGACGAGGGATGATGATTGGAGATGAAGACTTGAATCCTTGCTTTGAGTAACCTTTGTGAGCACCTCACAAACTCCCCCTCACAAGATTCTCTCTCCCTCTCCCAAGCTCTCCCTCTCTCTCTCAAGTCTGTCTCAGGTGAGGACAACAACAAAAGATCTCAACAGTAGAATAAAAGAGATCTTAAATAGGAGGGCTAAAAAATTGCCCTAAATTTTAACTAGCCATCAAAGATCATCCTGTATGATTAGTGTAAATTAGCCTCTTTAGGTCTGGACGATCTGGTTCCTCTAGACGATTAGAAGACAAAATCTGTTCAGATCGTCCAGGATGATTTTGCGATCATCCTGGATAATTAGTTCAAATCAGGAATATTGTCCAGAAGATAGTTCGGGACATCTAGGAAAAAAGCCTGGACGATCAAAGGAAAATGACTTGATCGTCCAAGATGATACATATATCATCCTATACGATTAGTTCAAAATTGCCCAAAATCATTTGGCACACTGTTTGGGTCATACAGGTCAACCATGCTAGATGATTTCAAATTGACTTGATCGTCTAGGATGATATTGATATCGTCCCGTATGATTAGTTTAAAAATGGGAATATCATCTGGCACATTCTTCGGGTCATCCAGGTGAAATGCACTAGATAGTCAGGATTTCTAATTGATCATCCATGATGATCTTGCAATCATCCAGGATGATCTTGCGATCATCTAAAATAATCTTATGATCTTCGAAGATTATCTTGCGATCGTCCAGGATGATATGATTGAATCAATTAAATCTTAATTACTTTCCTTAATTACTTGACTAATTTAGGCATGATTATAATGGATTATCCAAGATGATATATGTATCGTCTGGGACGATTAGACCCAAATTCTAAAAATAAAACTTGCCTAACTTAGTCTGGTGACTGAGAATTTCTGATTTGAGCATATCATCCTATACGATGGATGTATCATCTAGGATGATTTGCTTAATCAGACCGACTTAATATGGCTGCCCTAATTAGGGTTTCTATTCTCAATGGATTATCCAAGACAATATGAACAAAATTTGAACAGAAACTTTAACGCACTAAAACTCTCCCCCGGAGTATGTGTGTATAAGGTTACTTAGCTTGAGGATCCATTACATTACACTTGACACAAAAAAAGGTGAAAAAAATTACATGAAATTGAAACATATGCAGACTGACTCGATCTTGAACTGGCTTGAATTGCAATTGATCTTATGAACCTAAAAGGTTAGACACTCAAATAAAAATAAAAATATTTACTATCATCAAAATCATACTCCTTGAATCCAAATTTGCAATAATCTCCCCCTTTTTAATGATGGCAAATATTTGTTAGTAATTCCATATTCAGTAAATAACTAACAAAGCCATGAAAACTAAGGAGTGTAATTTCTACTAGCCAGGTGAATAGTATAAGAACATTGAACATTGATAAAACACTAAACATTGATAATTCAACGAGTAAACTGACCCAAAACACAAACTAACACAAATTACTCCCCCTTTTGACATCTCAAAAAGGGGGAAAACAGCACATAGAAACATAAAAAAATAGTACAAAACCAACACTAGAAACCATCAAAAGTAATCAAACTAGTAAAAAAGGGGGATCCTGATTAGATGGAGGAGGAGGTGGTGGTGGCTGAAACAGACTATGGAGGGTGGCAAACTGTTCTCTAAACCAGACCATTTTTTTAATTGATCTGCTCCAGTAAATCAGAATTTTCTTGAATTTTTTTAATTTAAAAGCTAATAAGAAGAAAATTGATGATGCTGAAAACCAAAAAAGTTAGAAAATTGATTTTTGTAACTCCTACCTTGGACACCTTACAGGTTTAAATTTATTTCAAATAAAAATCTAATTCAGAAGAAAAAAAATTCGATAAAAAAAGTGATCATTTCAACTTTCATTCTAGAAAAATATCTGATAAAATAGTATTACAAATTGAAGAACCAGCAATCATAATTTTCAATGTCAAGTGTTCAATTATATTAAGGATATATAAATTCTTTTAAGATTTTTTAAAGATTTGAAAGAGGAGGAAGCTTATTTCTTTGTGGGCTCATTTTATACCTCTTTTTTAATTATTTGACACACTTTGCACATCTTTTGATTTTGATACACTTTGTGTATCTTTGCAATTTTATTGGTGAACATTACGCATCTTTTTAGTTGGGCTCAACTTGTGCCCCTTTTATTTTCAGTTGATTGGCACGCTTTGTGCATCTTTTGCAAGCTTCCTTTCTTTCAAAACTTCTAAAAAACTCTTAGTTGTGAGATTATCTTCTAGATATAAGAGAAGAAAAAATTCACAATCTTAGATAAGAAAAAGTAAACCACAAAATAGAATTATTCTCATATGATAAATGCAATCACTCGATTAAGAAAACATGAAAGTGATTCAATGATTTAGAACACTACTCATATGAGATAAATTCCTGTAGGATGATAAAATAGATTGCTATTTCAAAGTCCAACTTTTAAATTTTGAAAAAGATTTTTATCCAAAAGGAATAACACACCATTAAAGGAGTTAGAGGAAGAGAAACAATCATCAATGTTTCTTCCCTTTAACTATTTTAAAGGAGTCAATCACTGCTTACAAACTTCCAAATCAAAAATAAGGAAAAACTCTCAGTTAAAAATTTAGTTTATCAGCAGTAGTGAGCAGTGATCTGTTTCTAAAGAAAATAAATAAAAAATCAAAATCTAAGAGGAAAGCTCATGAAATAGAATTAACTAAATCTGATAAGCAAATCAAACAAATAAAAATCTGTAAGAAAATAAAAGATCTAAAAAGAAACAGACAATCAAATCAACCAAAAGCTAAAAGAAAAATAAAAAATAAAAAATTTAGAAATTAACAATCATCAGATTCATGCATATATGTCAATCACACCCAATCTGGTCCTTAAAATACTGAATGTGTCAAAGGCCAGTGGTTTAGTAAAGATGTCAGCCAGTTGATTTTCAATTGCTACGTGATGCAACTCAATATCCCCTTTTATAACATGGTCCCTAATGAAGTGATGCCTTTTGTTAATGTGTTTAATTCTTGACTATTGGATAGGAATCTTAATGATCTAGATGGCACTCGTGTTATCATGAAGAACAGAGCTTGTGCTAATAGGTAATCCTAAATCCAACATTTGTTGTTTCAACCAAAGGACTTGAGCCACATAACTTTCTAAGATAATATAATTAGCTGGACCAAGAGACTAAAGACTGTCCTATGAATTGGCAAGTTTTAGAAGTTCAATGCCATGTTGTCTTATTCTTTAAATGCTTTTCCTAAATCAGCATGTGATATTTTCAAAGAATCATGCTTAATAATTAATTCGGAATGCTTTTTGTTTAATTCATCAAATTTATCAAGTAATGACATGTGATTACTATCAAGTATGGAATGATCTTTAAGTAAAACTTCATGCTCTTTTTGTAGGTTCAGGAGTTCTAATTTCAGGCTAGTATGCATTTTCTTACGTTTCCTACATGATGAGTGGATTTTCTCAAAAACTTCAACTAATTGATCGTAGGTCAGTTTACATACCTCTTCTTGGTCAGACTGACCACAATGTTCATCCGCCATCAAACATAAGTTTATAGTCTTCTCTTCAGCTTCAGTCTCAGAGGAGTCAGATGCAGAATCCACCTACAAAACCTTTTGAATCCTTTTCTTATCCTTCCTGAACTTGGGTTTCTCCTCACCCTTCTCCTTGCTTGGGTGAGCATTAAGTGTAGGACAATCAATTTTTATATGTCCTGACTTCCTGCATTCAAAACAAACCACATCAGAAGACCCTTTAGGATTTTTGCTACTCTTACCTTTATTGCACTTCTGAAAGTTCTTGTGTTTCTTCCTTAGAAAGCTTTTGAATTGCCTAGTGATTAAGGCGACATCATCGCTTTCAAACCTGGAAGTATCAATATCTGTATCATTTGCCTTCAGTGCCGCTATCTTTTCTTTCTTCTTCTCACTTGCATCAAGCTGTCTTTGGTTCACTCCTTGCTCATAAATAATTAGTGATCCAAGTAAGTTATCAATATAATAATTATTCAAATCTTTCGATTCAGTGATAGCAGTTATCAAGGCATCATAAGAAGAAGGTAAACATCTCAAGATTTTGTTAACTTTTTCATAGTTGGTGAGTTCTCTTCCTAAGGCATGTAGGGAGGTAACGATTTATGTGAACCTAGTGTACATTTTAGACACTGACTCACTAGGTTCCATGTAAAAGAGTTCGTAGTCATGAAGTAAAATATTCAACCTAGACTGTTTGACTTCAGTTGTGCCCTCATAAGTGATACATAATCTATCCCAATTTTTTTTACCAGTCGTGCAAGTAGAGACACACATGTACTCCTCAAATTTTAAAGAAAAGAAAAAATAGTTTAAATATTTCACATTTAATTATGCTAACTCACGATCATGAAACATCTATTTAGTAAAAGGAAGTTCTATTTTAACACAATTAACTAGTCAAAAAGGTACATCATAACCATCTTTAACAGGTATCCACATGCGATAATCAATTGATTGTAAAAAGTTGGACATGCGAGTTTTCCAAAAATTAGAAGGTATGTTCTCAAACAAGGGTGGACGAGTAATGGAGTAACCTTCAACAGTGTTTCTATTACCAAATTTAGCCATGGATCAAATTTAAAAGTTTTTCAAAACTTCATTTTATGAATCATGCTCCCATACCACTTGAAAGTTCGTTAGGGATGTTAACCCTTATGAACTAGCCCGAGGCTAACCAAGAGGGGGTGAATTGATAGTTTTAAAAATTTATTAGCAAGAATGATTTTGAAAATCTTTTTAAATGTTTTAAAATAATTATAATTTTGCGATGATGTGTAGATGTTTAACAAAACACAAATAATAACTATAATCACATGATCATCAACACAGAAGTAAAGTGTAAAAAATAATTAGAAAGTACACACCAGATTTTATAGTGGTTTGGTCAACTTGACCTACATCCACTCCCCAGAGCCCCCCCTCCAGGTATTGCACTAAAAAAGTGTCTCTCCTTCTGCTCCCATAGGAAGGTGGAGAAGCCTGTATAAAACACCTTTTTACCAACCCGATGAGATGGAGAATCCTGACTCCTTTTGCTTTCTCCTAAAGTAGGTAAAGAACCTTACCTCATTTCACTTCCTCCTGAAGCAGGCAGAGAACCTCGATCTTCTTACAAATAATCCTTCCTTCAGATCACCAAGGGATGAGGGACGACGACTGGAGATGATGACTCGAATCCTTACTTGGAGTAACCTTTGTGAACACCTCACAAACTCCCCCTCACAAGATTCTATCTCTCTCCCATGCTCTCCCTCTCTCTCAAGACTCTCTCAAGTGAGGACAACGGCAAAAGATCTCAACAGTAGAATAAAAGAGATCTTAAATAGGAGGGCTAAAAAATTGCCTTAAATTTTAACTAGCCATCAAAGATCATCCAGGATAATTCTTAGATCATCCTGTATGATTAGTATAAATTAGCCCCTTTTGTCCTGGATGATCTAGTTCCTCTGGACGATTAGAAGACAAAATCTAATCAGATCGTCCGGGATGATTCTGCGATCATCCTGGCGATTAGTTCAAATCAGGAATATCATCCAGAAGATAGTTTGGGATGTCGAGGAGAAAAGCCTGGATGATCAAAGGAAAATGACTTGATCATCCAGGATGATATGTATATCATCCTGTATGATTAGTGCAAAATTTCCCAAAATCATTTGGCACACTATTCGGGTCAAACAAGTCAACCATGCTGGACGATTTCAAAATGAATTGATCATCCAGGATGATATTGATATCATCCCGTACAATTAGTTCAAAAATGGGAATATCATCCGGCACACTGTTCAGATCGTCCAGGTGGAATGCATTGGATGGTTAGGATTTCTAATTGATCGTCCAGGATGATCTTGTGATCATCCAGGATGATCTCGTAATCATCCACGATGATCTTGTGATCATCCAGGATGATCTTAATTACTTTCCTTAATTACCTAACTAATTTTAGCATGATTGTAATGGATTGTCTAGGATGATACACATATCATCCGGAATAATTAGACCAAAATCTAAAAATAAAACTTACCTAACTTAGTCTGGCGGCTGAGAATTTTTTATTTGAGCATATCATCTTGTACGATGGGTGTATCATCCAAGATGATCTACTTAATTAGACTGACTTAACATGGCTATCATAATTAGGGTTTCTATTTTTAATGGATCATCCAGGATGATATGTGTATCGTCTAGGACGATATGAACAAAATTTAAACAGAAACTCTAACTCTCTAAAACTCTCCCCCTGAGTGTGTAAGTGCAAGTTTACTTAGCTTGGAGATCCATTACATTACACTTGACTCAAGAAAGGTAAAAAAAGTTTACATTGAACCTAAAACACATACAGATTGACTCGATCTTGAGCTCGCTTAAATTGTAATTGATCTTGTGAACCTAAAAGGTTAGACACTCAAATAGAAATAGAAATATTTGTTATCATCAAAATTATAATCCTTGAATCTAAATTCATAATATTTAGGCCTCTAAATAGTCTACCTCAATGAGGTGGAAGAATGGACCAAAGAGCACGTGGTCAAGATGGCACTTCAATGGAAAAAAAATCCCCCAATATACATCGAATTGGAATTAAGTTCTGATGAAGAATCTAGAAAAGGGGTTCCAAAATTGCTTTTGATTATTAAAAAATAAATTCACCTCCAAAATTTAATCTCACCTTAGATCTGGATAGTGACCGGGAAAATGATAATTGAAAAGTTCAAAGTGACGAGCCATAATTAACTCCTTATTAAAAGCTTAATAAGGTAGTTGAATCCTTAACCTTAACCCCACTATCTATCGATAGTGTCTCAAAGTTAGTAATTAAGGACACCCGAATCTAGAAAGAGAAATAAGGAAAGTCTAGAAGTTTTTCCCTAGCTCCTCCTATTCAAGGAATGAAGATGATGTAACCCTTGATGAGGCAGTCTTTAATGAATTAATGAAATTATCTTTTGGCTACTTTCCTGTTGGTGTTAAAGCTCTTATCTCTAAAGGTTTTACTTCGAGTCAACGGACTAAGGGTCAAGCCAAATATAATGAAAATATCTGGAACTGAAAACATAATAAAAATTAGAAAAGTGGTATTGGTTTCAGTACCGTTAGTTCATTTGATGATGATGAATATTATTTAATGATAACTATTCATCCTGAATCTAAAAATGTCCCTAGTGAAGTTATTAATTTACTCAACAGATTTTGTTTAGAGACTCTAGATGATTCTGATGACCTTCAAGTTCGGGATGCACCCCTTAAATTTGAGGAGAAAACTAAATCGACAGTTGATGAACTTAAGGAAATCAATCTTGGAACAGAAAATGACCCTCGCCCCACCTTCATAAGTTCTTTATTGAGTAAGGATGAGTTTGAGGATCTAATTTAACTTCTCTCTGAGTTTAAGGATTGCTTTGCCTGGACATATGATGTAATACTATATTTTCTTGTAGATGTTGAAAGTTCATTTGGGATGTTAAGCCTTATGAACTAGCCCGAGGCTAACTAAGAGGGGGAGGGGGGGGGGGGCTGAATTGGTAATTTTAAAAAATTTGTGAGAAAAATGATTTTGAAAATCTTTTTAAATATTTTAAAAAAATTATAATTTTGCAGTGATGTGCAGAAGTTTATCAAACCAATATAATAACTACAATCACATGATCATTAATAGAAAAATAAGGCACAGAAAATAATTACAAAGAACACACTAAATTTTATAGTGGTTCGATCAACTTGACCTATGTCCATTCCCTGGAGCCTCCCCTCTAGGTATAGCACTAACACTAAGTGACTCTCCTTCTGCTCCCACAGTAAGGTAGAGAAGCCTTTACAAAACTCCTTTCCATCAACACGGTGAGGCAGAGAACCCAGACTCCTTTCGCTTCCTCCTAAAGTAGGCAGAGAACCTTACCTCCTTTTGCTTTCACCTAAAGCAGGCATAGAACCTTGATCTTCTTGCAGACAATCCTTCCATGGAGACACTAAGGATAAGAGATGGAGACCGAAGAAGATTACTCAGATTCTTGCTCGGACAACCTTTATGAACGCCTCACAAACTCCCCCTCACAAGATCCTGTCTCTCTCTCCCAAGCTCTCTCTCTCTCTCTCTCTCTCTCTCTCTTTATCAAAGTTCTCACAAGAAAGGATAGGGGCAAAATATCTCAATGATAGAAGATAAGAGATCTTAAATACAAAGGCTTAACAATTGCCCTAAAGTTTAACTTACCGTCAAAGATTGTCTAGGATGATCGATAGATCATCTTGTACGATCAGTGTAAATCAGACCCTTTTGGTCTGGATGATCTAGTTCTTCTAGATGATTAAAAGACAAATTCTGTTTATATCATCCGGGACGATTCTGTGATCATCCAAGATGATTCTGAGATCGTCTGTGACGATTCTGCAATCGTCTGTGATGATTCATTCAATTCAAAAATATGGTCCAGAAGACTGTTCGGGTCATCCAGGAGAATTGGTGCTAGACGATCTCAAAATGATTTGATCATCTAGGATGATACGTATATCATCCTGTACGATTAGTTCAAAAAAACCAAAACTATCCGACACACTGTTTGGGTCATACAGGTAAATTATACTAGACAATTTCAAAATGACTTGATCGTCTAAGATGATATTTATATTATCCCGTACGATTAGTTTAAAATCGAGAATATCGTGTGGCTGACTGTTCGGGTCATCCAGGTGAAATGCATCGGATAATTAGGTTTTCTAATTGATCATCCAGGATGATCTTGCAATCATCTAGGACGACATGATCGAATAGCTCAAACCTTAATTACTTTCCTTAATCACCTGACTAATTTAAGAATGATTATAATGGATTATCCAGGATGATACACTTATCATCCACGACGATCAGATCAAAAAGCTAAAATAAAAACTTGCCTAACTTGGTCTAGCGGTTGAGAATTTTTGATTTGAGCATATAATCCTGTATGATGGGTGTATCATCCAAGATAATCTGCTTAATTTGACCAACTTAACATGGCTGCCCTAATTAGGGTTACTATTTTTAATGGATCGTTCAGGATGATTTGAACAAAAAAAGAATAGAAACTCTAACTCACTAAAACTCTCCCCCTGAGTGTGTGTGTAAGGTTACTTAGCTTGGAGATCTATTATATTATACTTGACTCAAGAAAGATGAAAAAGTACACTGAACCTCAACCACACACAAACTGACTCGATCTTGAGCTGGCTTGAATTGTAACTTATCCTGTGAACCTGAAAGAGTAGACACTCAAATAGAAACAGAAATTGTTGCTATCATCAAAATCATTGTCCTTGGATCTAGATTCGCAACAATCTTCCCCTTTTTGATGATGGTAAATATTTGTTAGTAATTCCAAATTCAGTATATAACCAACAAAGCCATGAAAATTAAGGAGTGCAATTTCTATTAGCCAGGTGAATAACATAATAACACAAGAATACTAAACATCAATAAAACACTGAATATTGATAATTTAACTAGTACACTAACTACTACAAAATACTAGAAAACAAACTATAAACTACTCCCCCTTTTAACATCTCAAAAAGGGGAAAACACCATAAAAACACATAAGAAAAAAAGTACAAAAACCAATATAAGAAGAATAGCAAAGGCAAACAAACTAGTACATAGAGGGATCCTGATTAGATGGAGGTGGAGGTGGCTGAAACAGACTGCGGATTGAGGCAAACTAGTTGCCAAACCAGGCCATATCCTGGTCGTGCTGCTGCTGCTACAGGGCTACGTAGTTATTGAATCGGTGGACATCCTCAGTATACTACTACTCCTGGACTATCACGTAGGGGTTAAAGCATACCTCACATTGGTCAAACCTGTGCACCAGGTGATCTATCGGGGATTCTATATGGAGAGGAGCAGGTGCAACAGTTTAGGAGCAACTTCTTCCTCTTCTCCCTTAACATTCGTACTGGGCTCCGGATGAAGTCTAGTACTGTGAAGAACATGGAAGGAGTTGTTTAAGTAAAAGGAAGGTTGAGCATTGGCAAGAATTGGATATTATAGATTATACTTAGTATCAAGAGCATAGAAAATGATGTAGCCTAAGGCTAGATTTGGGCGTCTCCTGTGGCCCGAATCCCTAATGCTAGTGAGGTGTTCGATGTAGCAAAAAAGGAGATTGGTAGCATTGAAATCACGACGGGCCATGATGTAGAAGGTAGTAATAGAGAGCAGAGGTGTAATATGGATGCTATCCCAAGCCTTTGGAATGATAGAGGAGCGAAGGACATGCTGGATTGTCTAAGCATCCTTAAGTAAAGAAGAGCAGGCATTATCGTGGTAGGGGACATTGGTATTCCTAAGAAAGAGATTGGCGACACTCCAGTAAAAGTCAAGGTCAGAGGATCAAATATGGAGCTTATCGCCAGTAATAAAGAGTTGGAGAATATCATAAAAGTCTTGGGTGGTTACTTTGATAGGGCGATGATTAACAAAAGAGCAGAGGGCAGAGTAAGAGGAATCTATGTGAAGATTTGTAAAGAAAATGCAGAGAAGCTCAGTACTAAATTGAAAAGCTAATGTCAGGATGAAAGTGAGGGAGGTGTGAGCGAAAAGATCAAGTACCATATATGTGAGATTCCGAGGGTTGACGATTTTTGATTGAGTGATCCCTACATCTAGGTAGCCCTGAAAGGCAGCCTGATCGGCTGCATCAGAAAAGTGGGGATCGATATTTCCCTCGGAAGAACTAGCACCCTGGTGCCTAGAACATTTGCCACTAGCCATGAGAAGATGATTTGAGTAAGGAGTAAAGGAGGACTGGTGAAAAAATGGTAAAAATTGGCTGTTTAAATAGAATTCAACCAGATCGTCTAGGATGATCGCAGGATCATCCAGGATGATAGGAGAAATAATGGTGTTCAGGATGATTGGTCAAAAAGGCGGTCGTATAATCCAGGATGATCAGATATCATCCAGAATGATAAGACATAGGCGATCATCCCGAGGAGTCATGTTGGACAATCTTTGATGAAAAGTATCATCCAGGATGATTAGGTGAATTATCTAGGATAATATATAATAAATAAATCAGACGGGCCAAATTTGAATCATCCCACTGTTGCCATGTGGATCATCCCGAATGATGAGGTGGATCATCCAGGATGATCACCAATAATTAGTTCACATCAGCCTTTGGATTAAGAAGGGGATGATTTGATCATATCGTCCAGGATGATGTATGGATCATCCAGGACGATGTGACCAAAAATTGAAAAATGATAAAAGATGGAGAAGACTGATCAGGGATCCTAAAATACATAAAAAAAGAAATCAAAATCAAACCATAACAAAAAGGAAAAAAATTAAAGACATGAAAATTAAAAGTTCGATAGGGATGTTAAGCCCTAGTGAACTAGTCCCGAGGCTAACCAAGAGGGGGGGGGTGAATTGGTTATTTAAAAATTTCACGATAACAATGAAAATCTTTTTATAACGTGCAGCAGAAACGAATTAAAACAACGATAAAAAGATCAACCACTGATATTCACCCAAGCAGTTAATATCAGAAAAGTAAAGTGCAAAACTGAATCAGAAATGCAAACCAGATTTTATAGTGGTTCGGTCAACTTGACCTACGTCCACTCCCCGGAGCCTCCCCTCTGGGTATTGCACTAAACAAAAGTGTCTCTCCTTTTGCTCCCACAGCAAGGCGGAGAAGACTGTACAAAAGCCTCCTTTTCACCACACGGTGAGGCAGAGAACCCGACCTCCTTTCGCTTCCTCCTGAAGCAGGCAGAGAACCTTCGAACTCCTTTCGCTTCCTCCTCAAGCAGGCAGAGAACCTTTGACCTCCTTTTACTTCCACCTGAAGTGGGCAGAGAACCCCGGATCTTCTTGCGAACGATCCTCCCACGACGAACACCGACTAGACGAAAGACGACGAGCGGAGAAGACGACTCTGATCCGTGCTCGGAGCAACCTTAGTGAATCCCTCACTAACTCCCCCTCATAAGATCTTCTCTCTCTCTCCCAACTCTCTCTCTCTCTCTAGGGTTTCTCAGGGAAGGAAGGTGGCAAAAGATTTTTTCCAAAAATTGGAAAAAGTTCTTTTAAAGGAGGGCTTAAAATTTGCCCTAAATCTCAACTGGTCGGCCAAGATCGTTCAGGACGATCGGTAGATCGTCCTGTACGATCAGTTCAAATTCAGCTGTTTCAGCCTGGACGATTAGGCTCTTCTGGACAATTAGTAGAAAAAGTTGTTCATATCATCCCGTATGATCCTGCGATCGTCCGGGACGATTAGTGCAAATTGAGGGAAATCGTCCAGAAGACAGTTCGGGTCGTCCAGAGAAATCTGTGCTGGACGACCAAAAAATGACTTAATCATCCCAGATGATAGGGTCATCGTCCGGTACGATTAGTTCAAAAAGGCCCCAAATCATCCTGAACACAGTTCAGGGCGTACAGCTAAAATGCACTAAACGATCATGATCGTCCGGGAAGATCCTGCGATCGTCCAGGACGATATGATCGTATCAACCAAAAATAAATTGCTTTCCTTAATTACCAGATTAAATTAGGCATAATTGTACTGGATCGTCCGGGACGATACACGTATCGTCCGGGACGATCAGACCAAGTATCTAAAAATAAGAACTTGCCTAACTTGATCTGGCGGCTGAGAATTTCTAATTTGGGCAAATCATCCCGTACGATCCGGAGATCGGCCAGGACGATCTGCTAAATTAGAACCTCTTAACTTAGTCGCCCTAATTAGGGTTTCTGTTTTAACTGGATCGTCCAGGACGATGTGGAGATCATCCAGGACGATCTGAACAAAATTTTAACAGAAACTCTAATTCACTCAATCTCTCTCCCTGAGTGTGTGTGTGTAAGGTTACTTAGCTAGGGAATCAGTTACATTACAATTGACTCAATAAAAAGAAAAATCATACATTTGACACACTTGGACCCGATCTTGAGTTGGCTTGAGTGGCTCGCAGTCTTTTGTGCCTGAAACAGATTAGCCAAGCAAAACACACTGGAAACATGTTTGTCATCATCAAAACCAGATTTGCAACAAAAACATCAACAAAAATATAATTTTTTTTAATCGATCAGCTCCAGTAAATCAAAATTTTTCCTTAAGCTTCAATTCAAAAGCCAATAAGAAGAAAATCGATGACGCTGAAATCCAGAAAAGTTGAAAAATTGATTTTTGTAACTCCTACCTCAGACACCTTGCAGGTTCAAATTCATTTCAAACAAAAGTCTAGTTTAGAAGAAAAGAAATTAGATTAAAAAAGAGATCCTTTCAAGCCTCGTTCCAAAAAATATCTAATAAAATAGTATTGCAAAGTAAGGAATAAGAAATTATGATTTTTAATCTCAAGTTTTTGAAAATATTAAGTGGTGCATTGATTTTTCTAAGATATTTAAAGATCTGAAAGGGAAGAAAATTTAATTCTTTGTGGGCTCATTTTGTCTCTTTTTCAATTTATTTGACGCACTTTACGCATCTTTTGATTTTGGATACACTTTGTGTATCTTTCTAGTTTTTGGCATCATTGCACATCTTTTTTTTTTGACCCATTTTGTGCCTTTTTTTATTTCTTTTTGCAAGCTTGCTTCCTTTCATAATCATTAAAGAATCTCAGTTATGAAATTACCCTCCAGACATAAAAGAAGATAAAACTCACTGTCTATAATAAGGAAGAGTAATTCACAGAATAAAACCATACTATATATGATAAGTGCAATCACCTCATTAAGAAAAATATAATAATGATTCAAAGCTTTAAAAATACTATTCATATGTGGTAGATTACTGTAGAAAGATAAAATAGATCTCTATTTCAAAAACCAACTTTTTAATTTTGAAGAAGATTTTATCCAAAAGAACTAATACACCATTAAAGGAGTTAGAGGAAGATAAACAATCATCAATGTTTCTTCCTTTTAATAGATTTAGAGGAGTCAATCACTGCTTATAAGCTTCCAAACAAAAATAAGACAAAACTCTTAGTCAGAAATCCAGTTTATCAGCAGAGTGAGTAGTGATCTGATTCTAAAAAGAATAAATAATAAATAAATAAAAAGAAGAAAAACAAACAAACAAAAATTAGTAGGAAATAGCCAAATCCAATAAGCAAATCAAACAAATGAAAATCAGTAGGAAAATAAAAAATTCTAAAATGAAACAGACAATCAAATCAAAATAAAAGCCAAAAGAAAAATGAAAAATAGAAACTTTAGAAATCAGCAATTGTTGCAAATCTGGATTTAGGGATTACAATTTTGATGATAACAAATATTTTTGTGCTATATTTTTTGGTCAACTAATATTTTAGGTACAAAAGATCAAATGCAATCCAAGCCAACTCAAGAATGGGTCTGTGTGTGTCTAACTTGTAATTTTTTTTCTTTCTTGAGTCAAATATAATGTAAGTGATCCCCTAGCTAAGTAACCTTGCACACACACTCAAGGGAAGAGTTTTTAGTGAGCTAGAGTCTCTGTTTCAAGTTTTGTTCATAACATTCTAGACGATATTCATATCATTTTGGATGATCCAAGGAAAATAAAACCCTAGTTAGGATGATCATGTTAAGTCGATTTAATTAAGTCGATCATCATGGATGATACACATATCATACACGATGATAGGCTTAAATCAGAAATTCTCAACCACCAGATTAAGTTATGCAAGTTTTTATTTTTAGAGATTTGGTCTGATCATCCCAGATGATACGAGTATAGTCCTGGATGATCTATTACAATCATGCCTAAATTAGTCTGATGATTAAAAAAAGTAATTAAGATTTAATTGATTCAATCATATCATCTTGGACGATCGCAATATTGTACGAGATGATATATTAAAAATTCTGACCGTCCAGTGCCTACCACATGTACGTCTAGAGCTGTGTGCAACATGATATTATTTTTTTTGAACTAATCGTACAGGATGATGGATATATCATCCTGGATGATCAAGTCATTTTGGAATCATCAAGCATGTTCTGACCTATACATCTAGAGCTGTGTGCAGGATGATTTTATCATTTTTGAACTAGTCGTACAGGATGATAAATATATCGTCATGGACGATCAAGTCATTATGTGATCGTCCAGCATAGTTTCCTCTGGATGACCAGAGCTGTCTTCTGGATAAAATTCCTGATTTATACTAATTATCCCGGACGATCACAGAATTGTACGGGATGATCTGAAAAAATTTTGTCTACTGATCATCCAGAGGATCCAGATCATCCAGGCTGATAAATGTGATTTTGAACTGATCGTACAGGATGATCGACCGATTATCCTGGACGATCTTTGACTACCAGTTGAGATTTAGGGTAATTTTTGAGCCCTCCTATTTAAGATATTTTTCTTTCAACAAGAAAAATCTTTTGCCACTTTCCTTTCCAGAGAAACCTTGAGAGAGAGAGAGAGCTTGGGAGAGAGAGGGAGGATCTTGTGAGGGGGAGTTGGTGAGGGATTCACAAAGGTTGCTCCAAGCAAGGATCTAAATCATCTTCTCTATTCGTTGTCTCTTGTCTTTTCGGTGACTCTTTTGGAGGATCATTCGCAAGAAGATCCAAGTTCTCTGCCTGCTTCAGGAGGAAGCAAAAGGAGGCCAGGTTCTCTGCCTGCTTTAGGAGGAAGCGAAAGGAGGCCAGGTTCTCTGTCTGCTTCAAGAGGAAGCGAAAGGAGTCTAGGTTCTCTACCTGCTTCAGGAGGAAGCAAAAGGAGTTCAGGTTCTCTGCCTCACCGTGTTGATGGAAAGGAGTTTTTGTACAGGCTTCTCTACCTTGCTGTGGGAGCAGAAGGACAGTGACTTAGTGTTAGTGCAATACCCGGAGAGGAGGCTCTGGGGAGTGGACATAGGTCAAGTTGACCGAACCATTATAAAATCTGGTGTATTCTTTTTTATTATTTTTTGTACTTTATTTTTCTATTATTATATGCTTGGGTTAAATCTGTGATTGATCTTTTCATTACTGTGTTTATTTGTGTCCGCTGCAAATTATCAAAAGATCTTTCTTGTTGCTCATGAATTTTTAAAATAACCAATTCACCCCCCTCTTGGTTAGCCTCAGGACTAGTTCATAAGGGCTTAACATCCCTCGTGAACTTTTAAGTGGTATCAGAGCATACCCACTTGGCTTTCGGCAATCATCAAATTTATACATTTATGTCAATCACACCCAATCTGGTCCTTAAAATACTGAATGAGTCAAAGGCCTGTGGTTTAGTAAAGATGTCAGCCAGTTAGTTTTTAGTTACTACATGGTGTAGCTCAATATCCCCTTTTGTAATATGGTCCCTAATAAAGTGATGCCATATGTCAATATGTTTGGTTCTTGAATGTTGGAAAGGATTCTTAGAGATGTAGATGACACTGGTGTTATCACATAGAACTGAAGTTATGCCAACAGGTAATCCTAAATCTAGAATTTATTGCTTGAATTAATGGAATTGGGCCACATAACTTCATAAGGCAATGTACTCAGCTTCAGCAATGGAAAGTGCAACAGAGTTTTATTTTCTACTTGACCAGTAGACTAAAGACTGTCCTATGAATTGGCAAGTTCCTAAAGTGCTCTTTTTATCCACCATACATCCTATAAAATCAAAATCAGAATATCCAATAATCTCAAAATAAGTGTTATACCTAGGATATCAGATTCCTAAGTTTGGGGGTCCCTAAGAGATATCTATGAATTCTATTTACTGCAGTCAGGTGGGACTTAGGATCAGCATGAAATCTAGCACAAAGATAAACACTAAATATGATATCAGGTCAGCTAGCAATTTGGTAAAGCAGTGATCCAATTATTCCTCTATACTTCTTTTGATCAACATATTTTCCATTTTAATCCTTATCTAATTAAACAGTGGAGCTTATGGGAGTATTTATTGACTTGGCTTTATCCATTTCATATTTCTTCAAAATATCCTTAATGTACTTTGATTGATTGATAAAAGTTTGATCATTCAATTGCCTTATGCTAAACCCCAAAAAGTAGGATAATTCTCCTATCATACTCATCTCAAAATTCTTACTCATTATTTTAGAAAAATCATCACATAACTTTTGATCAGAAGACCCTGTTGAAATCCAAGATTTCGAGCACTTAATTTTGATGGTGATAACTAATACTTACTAAATTTATATAGACTTCCTTTAAGAGTACAAATGTTTATCTTAGTCTATGAGCACTAATATTTCAGGTCAGATACACACTGCTCAAGGTTGCTGGAGACTCAAACTGGGTAGAATAGGATATTGAAAAACTTGTAATTTTTATTTTCTTTATTTTTATTTTCTTAAGTCTGCCACAAAAGCATATATGTGAAAGGAGAAACCATGCATACACACAGAGGGAGATTTGTTTTCATATTAAATTTTTTTTACAAACTTATCATACTGTACGATTTTCTATCGTATTGTACGATGGACCATTAATACTCAGGCTAACAGCTATTTCTAGACGATTAGTTTTGTAATCTAATCGTACTGTACGATGATAATCGTACTGTACGATGAGGTTCAATTGAAAAACCATAGCCGCCAGAATAAGTTTGGTAAGTTTATAATTTTGATTTTTTGAACTATTCGTACTGTACGATCCCGATCGTACTGTACGATCATTTGAATGCTTACCAAAAGTATCTCCCGTAATGAGGAAATAAAACTTTGGTTTCTTAAATAAATTGGATCATACTATACAATAATATATCATACCGTATGATAGTTTGAGATGATTTCATTCGTCCTTTAGATCGTACCAGACGAAACCAAGGTTTTTTGTTTTATTCATCGTGGACGATATTCATATCGTATTGGACAATGTCCTAAAAATGAACTAATCGTACTGTACGAATAATGCAGTGCTGGATGATAGTCAGAGATGAATTTGCTCATCCTAGAGATCATCCCACAGATCGTCCTGTACGAATAGTTGAAAATAACATGATCGCCTTGTACGATATACATATCATACAGTATGACCTTTGTAAAATTCGAGAACTGTTCGTCTGTGCTCGTACTGGATGAAGCTATATTTGAACTGATCGTACTATACGATTTTATATCGTATTGTACGAACAGAGATGAAAAAGTTAAAATTTTTAGGGTTTTCTGAAGCCTGATTTAAAAAGAACTTTAATTTTTCAATTGAGTGTTGTTGGTCTATCTTCTTGAGAGAAGAAGGGGCTCTTGAGAGAGAAGTTTTCTTTGAAGAGATCTTGGGCTTGTGAGAGGAAGGTGAAGGTGAGCTTGAGCGTGAGGGAGAAGGAGTGTGAGGGAATCACACAGTGGCTCCAAGCTAGCTGCATGCTTTGCTCCTATTATGGCTTTGGGGAGTCTTGGGAAAGTTCTCTAGGGAAGAGAGGCTTCAAGATCAACATCATCAAGGTACTCTGTCGTCTCCAGAAGGGAGAAAAAGGAGAAGGTCTGCTGCAGTTACCAGGAGGGTGACATAGCATTTGGTATTCCGGCACACCGGGGAAGGTGAAAGTGAGTCTTGTAAAGGCTTCTCCGCCTTACTGTGGGAGCAAAATGAGAGTCAACTTTTAGTAGTGCAAATCTCGGAGTGGAGGACTCCGGGGAGTGGACGTAGGTCAAGTGACTGAACCACTATAAAAATCTCTGGTGTGCTTTTTCCATTTTTATCACTCTTTACTTTTCATGCATTTTATTTACTAATTTAATTATTTGGTGAAAAGTTTGATCTTGATCTTGTATTGTGAAATTTGCAATCGTGTCACCAATATCATTGTTGTGAATGAACTACTAGCTTTAGCATTCTACTTATTAAATTGCCATTTTAAAAAATACCAAAAAAAATTAGAACTCCTGTTTAGGTTTAAATTTTTTAAAATACCAATTCACCCCCCCTTTTGGCATATCTCGGACTTTCAAGTGGTATCAGAGAGGGGTTTCAAAATAGTATTTTAGAAAACCTAGAAACGTATAATCCATGGCATAATTTAGTAACCGTAACACTACGGAGGGTTATTCTATAACCCGTCCACCTTTATTTGATAATATACCATTTGATTTCTAGAAAATATGCATGTCTAAATTTTTACAGTCTCTAGACTATCGCATGTGGATGTTGGTTCAAGAAGGTTATTCTACATCATTTCGTATGTTGAATGGAGTTAAAACTGAATTAGCTTTTAATGAATGGAGCAATAATGATATAGAATTTGCACAGTTAAATGCTAAATGCTTAAATTATTTCTTTTGCACATTAAAATCAAAAGATTATATGCGAGTGTCTACCTGTACTACAGGTAAGGAAATTTGGCACAAACTGTGTATCACATACGAAGGAACTAGTGAGGTCAAATAATCTAGGCTGAACATACTACTACATGATTACGAACTATTCCGCATGAAATCTATTGAAACCATCTCTGAAATGTACACTAGATTCACCCAGATAGTGACATCCTTGTACGCTTTAGGGAGAGAGTTATCTAACTCGGAGAAAGTGAATAAAATATTATGATGTTTGCCTAGTTCGTATGATGCAAAAATTTTTGCAATAAATAAGTCAAAAGACCTACATATTTATTCAATTGACAACTTGCTTGGGTCACTCATTGCCTACGAGCAAGGAGTGAGTCAACGACAAAGTGATGCAGGTGAAAAGAAGAAGGAGCGAACGGTGGCCTTAAAAGCGAACAATTCTAAAAGTGACAGCTCTGCAGCGGAGGATGATGACGACATAGCCTTGATGACTCGTTAGTTCAAGAATTTTTTGAAACGAAAGCAACGCCATCATCAAAGCAATTGGAACAAAGGTAAAAGCTCAAAGAATACTAAAGTTGCTTCTGACACAATTTGCTTTGAGTGCAGGAAACCCGGTCATCTCCGAGCTGATTGCCCCAACGTTAAGACTGAACAAACCAAAGAAAAGGGTGAGGAAAGGTCAAAGTTCAGAAAGGGCAAGTCTAAGACATAAAAAGTATTTTGGGCTAACTCTGCCTCAGAATCATCAGAAGAAGAAGCAGAGGAGGAGGTAACAAAATTATGTTTTATGGCTAATAATAATCTTGATCAATCAGATCAAGATGAGGTATGTCAACTATCTTATGATGAGCTATTGATTATTTCTAAAAAAATTCATGACTCGTATAGAAAGTTAAAGAAAAGCATGTTAGTCTTAACATTGAGTTTAGTACTTTTCAAAAGGAGCATGCTAGTATAGTTAAAGCTTTTTCTGACTTGGATAGAGATCATATGTCACTGCTTGATGAATATGATGCATTAAATAAGAAGCATATTGAGTTAACCACTGTACATGATACCTTGAAATCATCACATGTTGAAGTAGAGAATGCATTTAAGGAACTAGAAGAACTTGCAGATGAACTAGATAGAAGTGAGCATACATTGAGATTTTAATATGCAAGCCTTAACCAAGAGAATAAATTTCTAAATGAAAAACTTCATGCATTTGAAAACAATAAAACACCTCCCACATTTGCTTAGTTTTTTCAGCCTCCACCATGTGAACCATCTCATTCAAAACCAGCACAACATGCATCATCTAAACCCAGAAATAGGCACTACCACCCCCGTAGATTAGTGAACCCATTTCTCGGTGTTAGGTGTTATTCTTGTGGCATTCTAGGTCATATAGCCCGCACGTGCACAACTCATCATAGGACACATCTAGTGTGGAGACCTAAGCTGTATTCATCACAACATAACATGCATACATTTCATCCATACAAGAATAAGGTGGAACCCAAACTCACTTGGGTTCCCAAAACTAACCTGTGATTAAAATTGTAGGGATGCTCTCACAAAGGACCTAGTGAGAGCATGTGGTACCTGGACAGTGGCTGCTTGAGACACATGACTGGAGACATGAAGCAGTTCGTGACACTGGAGGCTAGGTTAGGAGGCAAGGTAACTTTGGGAGACAACACCACCAAAAAAGTGGTGGGCTCAGGTATCATTGAAAACTCTAAGAATTTGGTAATTGAAAATATACTTTTAGTTGATAGTTTAAAGCATAATCTTTTAAGTATAAGTCAACTATGTGATAAGGGCTTTGACATAAAGTTTCTTTCTAATAAATGTATGATTAGCTTAAATGGTACACTTGTGTTAGAAGAAAAATGCATAAATAATGTCTATATGTTAGACTTAAACTGTATTGAAAACTCAAACTCTTTGTGTCTGAAAATAATAGCTGATGACTCGTGGTTATGGCATAGGAGACTAGGCCATGCTAGCATGAAAACACTTAAGAACATCACTCAGAAAGACCTAGTTAGAGGCATACCTAAGTTGAACTTTACCAAGGACCATCTATGTGATGCCTGCCAACTAGGAAAATAAGTAAAATCATCATTTCATTCAATTAAGGATATCAGCACCACTAGGCCACTAGAAATTCTACACATGGACCTATTTGGACCTGTTAGTACCGCTAGCCTAGGAGGAAAATCTTATGGATTTGTGATAGTGGATGACTACTCTATGTTTACTTGGGTAAAATTCTTAGCACATAAGAGTGAGTCATTTGAAGAGTTTAGAACTTTCTCTACTTGGATTCAAAGAAAATTAGGATATGAAATTACGACAATCCATAGTGATCACGGTGGAGAATTTGAGAATGATAAGTTTGAATTGTTCTGTCAAGAGATAGGAATAGAACATAATTTGTCTACCCCTAGGACTCCTTAGCAAAATGGAATAGCAGAAAGAAAGAATAGAACTTTAGTTGAAGTTGCTAGGGCAATGCTAGCTGAATACACTCTTCCTAGATATTTTTGGGCAGAAGCAGTGAATACTGCTTGTTATGTTCTAAATAGAGTAAATGTAAGATCCAAACTTAATAAGACACCCTATGAATTGCTTAAGGGTAAGACACCCAATCTTTCCCACTTACATGTCTTTGGATGCAAATGTTTCATCTTAATCAATGGCAAGTCACCCTTATGAAAGTTCGATCCTAAATCTGATGAAGGGGTTTTCTTAGGCTACTCATCTATAGGTAAAGCTTATAGAATCTTTAATAAGAGGACCCTGGTAGTAGAAGAGTTCACCCATGTGGTATTTGATGAATCTAATAAGATCTCTGAATCTAATCATGAAGAAGAAGAAGAAGTTGAGATTATTCGGGGAGTAGAAACCATTACCATAGAGATTAGAGCAGAACCTCATGAATAATTGCCTAGAGATTAGAAATATTCTTCTAGTCATCCTAAACAACTGATCTTAGGAGACCCATCAGAAGGTGTAAAAACTAGGCATAGACTTAGGAAAGAGGTCAGTCATTCTGCATTTATATCTATGATTGAACCCATAAATATAGATCAAGCCTTAGGAGATGAATTCTGGATCCTAGCAATGCAAGAAGAGTTGAACCAATTAGTTAGGAATGATGTATGGGAATTAGTCAAGAGACCTAAAGAACAAAGTGTGGTTGGAACTAAGTGGGTCTTTAAAAATAAGATGAATGACTCTGGCATAGTAGTGAGAAATAAGGCTAGATTAGTAGCAAAGGGTTACAACCAAATTGAGGGAATAGATTTTGAGGAAACATTTGCACCTGTGGCCAGACTAGAAGCCATTAAAGTACTCTTAGCCTTTGCTTGCTTCAAGGGTTTCAAATTATATCAAATGGATGTAAAGAGTTCTTTCTTAAATGGGGTAATCAAAGAGGATGTCTATGTTGAACAACCCCCAGGATTTGAAAACTCACAATTTCCAAATCATGTGTTTAAGTTGAAAAAGGCACTATATAGACTAAAGCAAGCACCAAGAGCCTGGTATGAAAGACTTAGTACATTCCTACTAGATAGAGGCTTTGTTAAGGGTAGTGTGGACACCACCTTATTCTTGAAAAAGGTAGGAGATGAGATACTAATTGTTCAGATCTATGTAGATGACATCTTGTTCGGATCTTCAGAGAAAATCTTATGTGATGAATTTTCAAAAATAATGAGTGATGAGTTTGAAATGAGTATGATGGGAGAACTTAATTACTTCCTTGAATTTAGTGTAAGACAGATGGAAGGTGGAACATTTCTTAGCCAATCTAAGTACATCAAAGATATTCTTAAAAAGTATGAAATGGAAAATGCTAAGGCCATGAATACTCCCATGAGCTCAAACATTCAATTAGACAAAGATTCAAATGGAAAGTCAGTAGATCAGAAGAAGTATAGGGGAATAATTAAATCACTTCTCTACTTAACTGCTAGTAGATTGGATATAATATTTAGTGTTTGTTTTTGTGCTCGATTTTAAGCGGATCCAAAAGAATCTCACATGATTGCTGTCAAAAGAATTCTTAGATATCTACTAGGCACCACAAACTTAGGAATTTGGTATCCTAGACACAGCACTACATTTGAAATCTTAGGATACTCAGATTCAGATTTTACAGGATATAGGGTAGATAGAAAAAGCACCTATAGTACCTGTCAATTCATTGGACAATCATTAGTTTCTTGGTCCAAAAAAAAATAGAATTCGGTAGCCCTCTCGACAGCTGAAGCAGAATACATAGCAGTAGGAAGCAGTGTTGCACAAGTCCTTTGGTTAAAACATTAACTTCTAAATCTTGGACTACCTGTAGGAACCATCCCAATAATGTGTGATAACACTAGTGTAATTTGCATATCTAAAAATTCAATTCAGCACTCACGAACAAAGCATATAGACATTAGGCATCACTTCATAAGAGATCATGTAGCTAAAGGAGATATTGAACTGCACCACATTGCGACTAGAGATCAATTGGCTGACATTTTTACAAAACCGTTAGCTTATGACACCATTAGTACCCTGAGAACAAAATTAGGTGTCATAGAAATTCAAGCTTAAAATAAAAACAAAAAAAAAGTGTGTTTGTGTGTTTAGTTTTTTTTTTAAATTAAATTAAAAAAAATGGGACTTTCCTGATCCTCTCACATTCACCTTGCTGATGCCTATACCTTGAACTTCCCTGCACATCATACAGTACGATCCAATATCGTACTGTACGAATATCCCAAAAATACTCAAATCTCAGCCTTCCACTCCATTCATGGTCCAGATCTATCATGTCTTGTATACATCGTACTGTATGAATAACTTACTCGTAATGTACGATATACATTATTGGTCATCGTACTGTACGGACCCCACATCGTACGGTGCGATCCACGTGTCAATATGGATTGGGATGAATTTAAACTTGGCTGGTATGAAAATAATTTCCATTTTTACTGTACGAACATCTGTTCGTAGTGTACGATCAATTTCATCAAAAGTCGTTCAGATGACTTCTTGGGACGAACTCCTCTCACTCACATTCATCTAGTACGATTATGATCATACTGTATGATTTGACTCTCTTTTTTTATAAAGTCATCCAGATGAAATAATTGCACATATAGTACTGTACGATACTCAATCGTACTATACGATACTTCAAGAATTCTATAAATTAGAGGCATTCTCTGGTTATGCTCACTCACTCCTCTTCCAATTCCTTAATCTCTTCATCCGCATCCTCATCCATATCTGATGGTAGCAAGCGAGGCTGAATGATCATGGGGAGCTCTTCCTCCTCTTGGCGATTCGACGCTAACTTTCTCTTCACTGCCGACGAGAAAGCATACAATAAGTTAAAAGAAGTCAAAATCACCCTGTCTCGCATGTTAAATTAAGCGGCTCTGAACTTTGAGGTGATGAATCTTTTCGCCTCCACCACTCTTCAATTTCTGTTTACTCTCGCATTTCCCTTCCCCTCTGAACTTCTTTTTGAATTTCTTGCAAATCTAAAAATTGACCTGGAGTGTACCACCTTTACCTCCTATGTCTGCAAACAGCATGTCGTTATCACTGTCAACGACATAGCTGAACACATTGGCCTATCCACTGAAGTCCTCGTCCCCAATCTATGCTCATAAATGATTATAATTGGACCTCAGTTAACATTACCCTTAGAAATATCCCATCCAATCAATACCTGCCCCTTGTCCAAACCCTTAATCAAAATGCACACATTATCCAGCATGTTCTTCGCACATTTATAATACCCAAAGTTGGAGACCGCATACACATTACTCCACTGCTATCTGTGGTTACTTACCTAATAATGTCGGGCACCAAGTTCAATGAAGCTCAGATGATTTTTGATTATATCCATACCAAGTCTGCTTTTCGATATCCAAGTGCCCGAAGAAAACTAAACCTTGCTTTAGAACATATCGTAGGCTACATCCTAGATGCTAAATATCAACTTCATTATCCTCTACCTCCAGATCATCTTCCTATCTTCTATTTTGATGCCTCTTTTCATATCTTATTCCATCGGGGGGCCGCTCATGCTGATCCTAATTTTGATGAAGAAGAGGCTGCTGCTCCTGCTGATGCACCTCCACCACCACCAATACACCCGCCTGGACCTGCCTACCCTCACGATGACATTATTCAAAGCCTTGATCGGTTGGAAACTAGGCTGGATTCCCACATTGCTCAATAATATCAACAGCATGAAAGTGACATGAAATGGTTTGGGGAACGCTTCACCTCCATCGATCATCAGTTCGCATCCGTCAATCAGTACTTTCAAGTGGTTCCACGACCTCCACCATCACCTCCGGATCAGGATCCCGAATTTTGAATATTCTAGTTTGCTTGTGTTGTATTTTCTTTTATTAGTTACTTGTCTTTGTAGTTGCTTTTTGTTCTTATTTGTACTTGTTATTCTTTCCTTTTTGGTGCTGTCAAAAGGGGGAGACGTTTCTATGTTGTTCTGTCATTATTATTAATGATATTGGTTATTTATATGTTTCTCTTGTTATGTTTACTCTATTTGTTATAAATAAAAAAAAAATTTTCTCCTACTATTTTAAAATAAATTATCCTTCTGAGGGGGAGCTAAGGAAGATATAACAATTGTGGCCATCAAAAAATATTATTTGACACCATCAAAAAGGGAGAGATTGTTGAATTCCAGGATCCCGAGTACTTAATTTTGATGGTGACAACTAATACTTACTGAATTTATATAGACTTCCTTTAAGAGTACAAATATTTATCTTTGTCTATAAGCACTAACATTTCAGGTTAGAAACACACTGCTCAAGATTGCTGGAGACTCAAATTGGGTAGAATAGGATATTGAAAAACTTGTAATTTTTATTTTTTTGAGTCTGCCATAAAACATGTATGTAAAAGGAGCAACCATGCACACACATAGAGGGAGATTTATTTTCATGTTAAAATTTTTTTTTTACAAACTTATCATACTGTACGATGGATCATTAATACTAAGGCTAACGGCTATTTTCAGACAATTAGTTTTGTAATCTAATCGTACTGTACGATGGTAATCATACTGTACGATGAGGTTCAATTGAAAAACCCTAGCCGCTAGAATAAGTTTGGTAAATTTATAATTTTAGTTTTCTGAACTATTCGTACTGTACGATCTCAATCGTACTATACGATCATTTGAATACTTACCAAAATTATCTCCCGTAATTAGGAAATAAAACTTTGGTTTCATAATTAAATTAGATCGTAATGTAAGATATCGTACCGTACGATAGTTAGACACGATTTTATTTGTCCCTTAGATCGTACCAGACGAAACCAAGGTTTTTTGTTCTATTTGTCCTGGACGATATTCCTATCGTACTGAACGATGTCCTAAAAATGAACTAATCGTACTGTATAAATAGTGCAGTGCTGGACGATAGTAAGAGGCAAATTTGCTCGTCGAAGAGATCATCCAACAAATTGTCCTGTACGAATAGTTGAAAACAACATGATCATCCTGTATGATATACATATCGTACAGTATGATATTTGTAAAATTTGAGAACTGTTCGTCTGTGCTCGTACTGGATGAAGCTGTATTTGAACTGATCGTACTATACAATTTTATATCGTACTGTACGAATAGAGACAAAAAAGTTGAAATTTTTAGGATTTTTTGAAGCCTGATTTAAAAAGAACTTTAATTTTTCAATTGAGTGTTGTTGGTCTGTCTTGTTGCTGTGAGAGGCATTGAGAGAGGAAGGGACTCTTGAGAGAGAAGTTTTCTTTGGAGAGATCCAGGGCTTGCGAGAGGAAGGTAAAGGTGAGCTTGCGTGTGAGGGAGAAGGAGTATGAGGGGATCACACAGTGGCTCCAAGCTAGCTGCTTGCTTTGCTCCTCATATGGCTTTGGGGAGTCTTGAGAAAGTTCTCTAGGGAAGAGAGGCTTCAAGATCAACAACATCAAGGTACTCTGCCGTCTCCAGGAGGGAGAAAAAGGAGAAGGTCCGCTGCTGTCACCAGGAGGGTGACATAGCATTTGGTATTCCGCTACACCGAGAAAGGTGAAAGTGAGTCTTGTAAAGGCTTCTCCACCTTGCTGTGGGAGCAAAAGGAGAGTCAACTTTTAGTAGTGCAAATCCCGGAGTGGAGGACTCCTGGGAGTGGACGTAAGTCAAGTGACCGAACCATTATAAAAATCTCTAGTGTGCTTTTTCTATTTTTATCGCTCTTTACTTTTCACGCATTTTATTTACTATTTTAATTATTTGGTGAAATGTTTGATCTTGATCTTGTATTATGAAATTTATAATCGTGTCACCAATATCGTTGTTGTGAACGAACTAGTAGCTTCCGTATTCTACTTATTAAATTTCCATTTTAAAAAATACCAAAAAAAATTAGAACTCCTGTTTAGGTTTAACTTTTTTAAAATAACAATTCACCCCCCCCCCCACCCCCTCTTGGCACATCTCAGACTTTCACATCCAAGTAGTATATCATCAACATAGATTTGTACAATGAGTAAATCATCTCCTGCTTTCCTCAGAAAAAGGATGGTGTCTATGCTCCCCTTAACAAACTCTCTTTATTATATGAATGTGCTAAGCCTCTCATACCAAGCTCTGGGTGCCTGTTTCAATCCTTATAAGGTCTTTTTTAATTTAAAAATAAGATTTGTATATTGGGAACTCTCAAAACTTTTGGGTTGCTCTATAAAGACATCTTCCTTTATTATCCCATTTAAAAAGGCACTCTTGACATCCATTTGAAAAAGCTTAAATCTCTTATAACATGCAAAGGCTAGTAGTACCCTAATGGCTTCCAATCTAGCTACAAGGGAAAAGGTCTCCTCAAAATCAATCCCTTCTATTTAGTTATACCTCTTAGCTACCAATCTTGCCTTATTCCTAACCACCACACCAGAATCATTCATTTTATTCTTAAAACCCCACTTGGTTCCTACTACACTTTGATCCTCTTTCTACTAACTCCCAAACATCATTCCTCATAAATTTATTATGTTCTTCTTGCATAGCTAAGATATAAAACTCATTAGAAATAGCTTGATTGATGTTGGTCGGTTCAGCCATTGCGATAAAGGTAGAATGGTTTACTTCCTTCCTAAGTCTATGCATAGTTCTAACACCTTCAGAAGGATCTCCTAAGATCAATTCTTTAGGATGACTCAAAGAATATCTCTAATCTCTAGGCAAAGTATTTTGAGGTTCTATCCTTTCCTCCAGATTTGCATTTTCTACTCCTTGGGTAATCTCTCCTATTTCCTCTTCTTCCTCAGCTCTAGACTCCTTAGGATATGATTCATCAAACACTACATGAGTAGTCTCCTCCATGACCAATGTCCTTTTGTTAAACACCCTAAAGGATTTCCCCACATTTGAATATCCTAAGAACACTCCTTCATTAGATTTTGGGTCAAATTTTCTAAAGGATGATTTCCCATTGTTAAGAATGAAAACCTTATAGCCAAAGACATGGAGGTGGGACAGGTTCAGAGTTCTACCCTTAATGATCTCATAGGGTGTCTTATTCAGATTGGATCTAACATTCACTTTATTCAACACATAATAGGTTGTTTTCAACGCTTCTGCCTAAAAGTATTTTGGAAGTGAATACTCAGCAAGTATGGCTCTATAGGCTTCCACTAAGGTCCTGTTCTTCCGTTCAGCTATCCTATTCTGCTGAGGGGTCATAGGAGCTAAAAAACTCCTCATAGAAGGTTCCAAATCTCACATTTTTAAGCTCCCCACCATGATCACTATGGATGGTCAAGATCTCATAACCTAACTTCTTCTGAATCCAAGTGGAGAAAGATTTAAATTCATCAAATGACTCAGATTCATGTAATAGAAATCTAATCCAAGTGAACCTCGAGTAATCATCAACAATCATAAATCTATAGACTTTTTTCCCTAAGCTGATAGTGCTAATGGGTCCAAAGAGATCCATGTGAAGGACTTCTAAAGGTCTAGAGGTGTTGATGTCCTTAATGAAGTGGAAAGAGGATTGGACTTACTTCCCTAGTTGACAGGCATCACACAGGTGGTCTTTAGTGAACTTAAGCTTGGTGACATCTTTAACTAAGTCTTTTTGGGTGACTCTTCTAAGGGTTTTCAAACTGGCATGACATAATCTCCTGTGCCACAACCAAGACTCATCAGCAGCAGTTTTTAAGCAAAATAAATTAACACATTCAATATTATTTAAGTCAAGTAAGTAGACATTGTTGATCCTCTTGCCCTGTAAAATAATATTATTATTTAAGCTTATAATGCATGTGTTTGCTAGGAACTTGATGCTGAACCCTTTGTCACAAAGTTGACTGATGTTGAGCAGATTATATTTCAGTCCATCTATAAGTAAAATATTTTCAATCAAAAGGTTCTTGGAGTTTTTGATTATACCTGTGCTCACCACTTTCCTGGTGGTGTTATCTCCAAGAGTGACCTTGCCTCCAGCCCTGGCCTCCAGTGAAATGAATTAATTTGTATCTCCAATCATATATCTTAAACATTCACTGTCTAGGTACCACATGCTCTCATGAGGGCTTGTGTGAGAGCAAACCTATAAAATCATCAAATGTTAGATTTAGGAACCCAAAAAGGTTTGGGTTCCTTTTTATGAAAAGAAGTATGTAATGCATGTGTGCTATGCTGTGAAACATGCAGTTTGGGCCTCCACACCCAATGTGAACTATGGTGAACAATGCATGTGTGAGAGATATGTCCTAAAATGCCACATGAGAAACATCTAACACCAGGAAAAGGATTAACTAATTTATGGGGGTGATAGTACCTCTTTCTAGGTTTGAATGATGCATGTTTTGATGATTATGAATGTGATCCTTCAAGTGATGGAGGTCTGTAAAATTATACAAATATAGGAGGTGTTTCATTATTCTCAAATGCACTAATTTTTACACTTAGAAATTTATTTTTCTTTTTGAGACTTACAATTTCAAATTTTAAATAATGCTCATTACTATCTAAATTAGATACATGAGATTCTAATTTCTTAAATGCAGCTTCTAATTCAACATGTAATATTTTCATTGAATCATGTTCGACAATCAATTCAGAGTGCTTTTTGTTCAATTCATCAAATTCATCAAGTAATGATAGGTGATTGCTATCAAGTCTAGAATGATCCTTAATCAAAACTTCATGCTCTTTTTCCAAGTTTAAGGATTCCAATTTCATATTCACATGTATTTTCTTAAATTTTCTATATGACGAATGAATATTCTCAAAAATAACAAGCAATTGATCATAGGTTAGCTCACATACCCCTTCTTGATTAGACTGACCATGATGTTCATCTGCCATCAAACACAAGTTTGTAGTCTCCTCTTCATCTTTAGTCGATGAAGAAGATGATTGGAGACAACCACTGATTGAGTACCTCCATGAAGGCAAGCTTCCTCATCACAGGTCACTTACCAATCAAATCAAGGAATATGCCCTATCGTATGTACTAGTCAACAATACGTTGTGCCATCGATCATTCAATCAGATGTGGCTCCATTATTTAGATAAATGAGAAGCCCTGAAGATCATTAACGAAGTCCATATAGGACTATACAGTACTCATCAATCAGGTCCTATAAATGAAATTGAAAATCAAAAGACTTGGCTACTACTAGCCTATGATGATTGACGATTGCATGAATATTACAAAATGTTATCATCAATGCCAAATATATAGTGTGGTTTTACATCAGCCGCCTATCATACTGCATCCCACAATAGCTTCATGGCCCTTCAAAAGTTGGGGCATAGATGTTATCGGGCCTATTAACCCTCCTATAAATATTCATTACTTCATTTTAGCAGCGATTGATTACTTTTTAAAATGGGCAGAAGTAGTTCCCCTACGAAATGTAACCGAACACCATGTTATAAAATTCTTCTAAAACCATATCGTATCTCGATTCAATATACCCCATAGAATCATATCCAATAATAGGTCCACTTTCAAGTTTATGAAACTCAATAATTTTATAAGGTGCCATAACTTTGATTAGAGATACTCAACAATCTATTATTCCCAAGATAATGGTTTAGCCGAGGCCTTCAATAAAATTTTGGTGTAAATTATCAAAATGACCCTAATAATAAATGTCACTGGGATGAGATATTGGTGAAAGCCTTGTGGGCCTACTGGACCACTTACAGTACCCTGACCCAATCCACACCATTTGCGCTAGTGTATAGGTCCAAAGTAGTACTCCCTCTAGAAGTTTAAATCCCTTCACTTAGAATTACGATCCAG
This sequence comes from Dendrobium chrysotoxum, assembly GCA_019925795.1. Taxonomy (NCBI): domain Eukaryota; kingdom Viridiplantae; phylum Streptophyta; class Magnoliopsida; order Asparagales; family Orchidaceae; genus Dendrobium; species Dendrobium chrysotoxum. The sequence goes on along the minus strand of CM034306.1, from coordinate 43,926,440 downwards.
AACCAAATAATAATAGAATGAAATGCTAAACTCTGGTTAGAAGAGCTTGAAGACCTTAAAGAGCGCAGTCTCCAAGCTCAATAAAACTTAGAGTTGTATAAAGCCCGAATGGTTCAAGGTCACGATTAGTTAGTGCGACCTAGAACTTTCCAAGTAGGAGACTTGGTCTTGGTTCTTTAGAGGCCTATCTTAGCCTACCGAAAGATCGATGGAAAGTTTAAACCAACCTGGGAAGAACCCTTTATTGTAGAAATAATCTACAAAGGTGGCTCGTATCAGCTAGTAGATTGTAAGGAAAATCACCCAATGTTACCTGTCAATGGGAAATTCCTTAAGAAATCTATGCTTGGTGTAGCTTGATCTTTTAATCAATAAAATATTTAAATTTTGAATCAAGTTGACTTAATTTCATTTAAATTTTCAAGTTCTAGAATCCCATTATCCTTTTCTTAAGGATAGGTGTGAGTCCCCGTACTTCCTTTCCTTTTGATTAGATCTACTAGTAATGGAGCTAGTCCTTCGTGGCACCATCCTAGCATCCAAAAATTAAATTTAGGTTTAATAATTTATTTGCCAAAATTCTTAGAGGTTTAGGTAGACTATCTCCTTGATTGGCCCCCTTAGTTAGATGTGAGTCCCCGTGCTCTCTAACCAAATTAGTCATTAAAAATCCAACAAAAATTTAATATTTTAGGAGTAGGCGTGAGTCCCCGTAAGATCTTGAGTAACTGATGGTGGATTTAAGCCTGCCAGGTCCCATCCTAGTTAGTCACCCTTTAGTTTTTAAGCATAGGTGTGAGTCCCCGTGTCCTTTCCTTAGAATTAGAATCAAATTGGGTTAGATAATTTCTGCCAAAATTCTTAGAGGTTTAGATAGACTATCTCCTTGGCTAGTTCCCCTGGTTAGATGTGAGTCTCCATGGTTTCTAGCTAGATTAGTCATTAAAAATCCAAAAGAAATTTGACCTTTTCGGAGTTGGTGTGAGTCCCCGTGCTTCCTAACTCTTAGGATCTTGACTAACTAATGATGGATTTAAGCTTGCTATGCCCCATCATAGTTCAGTCACCTTCTAGTCTTTTAAGGATAGGCGTGAGTCCCCGTGCTTTCTTTCCTTAGGATTAGACCCACTCGTGATGGAGTACGCCTTCTATGGCACCATCCTAGTTTTAAAATCTTGATTTGGTCCTCTGTGTGGAGTAAGTTTTCTCCCCACATGATCATTCACTAGTGATGTAGCATGCCCGTTATGGCACGATCCTTGTTTCATAATATAAATTCGATCCTCTGTGTGGAGCAAATTTTCTCCCCATATGATCATCCATTAGCGATGGAGTATGCCCTCTATGGTACCATCCTAGTTTCAAAATCTAGATTTGATCCCTTGTGTGGAGCAAGTTTTCTCCCCATATGATCATCTACTAGTGATGGAGTACGCCCTTTGTGGCACCATCCTAGTTTTAAAAAATCTAGATGCAATCTTTTGTGAAGAACAAATTTCCTCTCCACAAGATCATCCACTAGTGATGGAGTACGCTCTCTATGACACCATCCTAGACTTCAAATTTCAAATCCCATCCTCTATAGAACGAAATGCTTCCTTCCCATAAGATCTATTAAATTTTTATTTCCTTGAGGACATGTTTTTTTCCTTCCTTTAGGATTAAATCTACTAGTGGTGGAGAATACCCCTTTGTGGCACCATCCTAGATTTAATTTCAAATTTTAAAATCAAATCATTTCTGCCTTAAGGTTAGGTTTTTCCTTCCCTTAGGATTAAATTTGCTAGTGGGGAGAACACCCTTCATGGCACCATCCTAATTTCAAACTTTAAATTCTAAGACTCAATCTTCTTTTCCTTAAGGATATGTTCTTTCCTTCCTTAGGATTAGATCTACTAGTGGTAGAGTATGCACCTCATGACACTACCCTAGTATCAATTCAAACTCGATTCTTTAGGAATAGCATTCTACTTTTCATTAGAATCAAAATTCCAATTTTAATTTTTTAATTTGGTCAATGCCAATATGTGAAGTAGAACTTTATTCTAGTATACATATTAGGGGTCCAATTATTGATCTCATTTTTGTATGATGTCACTAGAACTAATCCAGATCCTAGATCAACTCAAAACCTAGGATCAATCCAGTTTAAACCCATAATTTCAAAATAAAATCCAAGTTCAAAGGTCCTATCCTGAAAGCCTTTTTTAGAAATTTTTCAAATACTTGAAACTCTAATCAAATGACCCTTGATTCATGATCTATAAATTAGATATTGATTAGGCATGTCTCTAAGATCTACCCTTCAAATTTGAGCTTAATATGAGGTCTCTAACCCTAGAAACTAGATTGAAATTGAAAGGATGTAAAACCTTCAAATATTTATGGCTTATGCCACTAGACCTGCTACCAAGTAGATTTTTAGCTTGGAGCCCTCTCCAAACCCTTTGATCACATCCAAACCCTTGATTATGACTTATTAAATATTAAATTGTATTTTGATGTATCTATTTTGACCCTCAGTTGATCAGGGGTCAAAATGACCAAAATAACCCTTGGGGGGTATAAACAGTCATTTTGAATCAAATGACCCTATCTTTAGATGGAACCACTTCCATTAAACTCCAAATATTATAATGATCTTGTTGGACACAATCCTAGCCCTTGGGCCAAGCTTGTTGACTAAGTCAATTAGGGTTGACCCAAATGCCCCTTGAGGGTCCAAATAGTTATTTTAATTAAATTGAATTCTCTAAACCCTGGGACCACCTCCAAAAGAATTAGAATATCATTTCAAACTAGTTAAGCCCAAAATTAGGCCTTGGGTTAACCTGGTTGACCAAGTCAACCTAGGTTAACAAAATAGTACATTAAGGATTTAATTGGGTTATTTTAACCCATTCTAAAGGAGCGGATAGGTTGTTTGACATATTAATTACATCCCTAGGTTAACTAAGAGAGGGGGGGGGGGGGTGAATTGGTACTTTTAAAATTCTCTTGGAATTTTGGAAAACTTTTATCATAATATAAAGCAAATCATACTGTACGATCATAATTCGTACTGTTTGAACAGAGTTAATCTTTGATGCTTTTCAACCACAGAAAAATAAAATGCAGTGCAGTAAGAAAATATAGTAAGTAAAAAATAGAATAAAGAACACCAGATTTTATAGTGGTTTGGTCAAACATGACCTACATCCACTCCCTAGAGACTCCTTCTCTAGGTATTGCACTATATCAAAGTGACTCTCCTTTAGCCCCTACAGTAAGGCAGAGAAGCCTTTGCAAACTCTCTTCCACCAAATCCCAGTGCGACAGAGAACCTGTTGCCAATCTGGTTTTGATGATGACAAACATGTTTCCAGTGTGTTTTGCTTGGCTAATCTGTTTCAGGCACAAAAGACCGCGAGCCACTCAAGCCAACTCAAGATCGGGTCCAAGTGTGTCAAATGTATAATTTTTCTTTTTATTGAGTCAATTGTAATGTAACTGATTCCTTAGCTAAGTAACCTTGCATACACACACTCAGGGAGAGAGATTGAGTGAATTAGAGTTTTTATTAAAAATTTGTTCAGATCGTCCTGGACGATATCCACATCGTCCTGGACGATCCAGTTAAAACAGAAACCCTAATTAGGGTGACTAAGTTAAGAGGGTCTGATTGAGCCGATCGTCCTGGACGATCTACGGATCGTACGGGACGATATTCCCAAATCAGAAATTCTCAGCCGCTAGATCAAGTTAGGCAAGTTCTTATTTTTAGATACTTGGTCTGATCGTCCCGGACGATACGTGTATCGTCCCGGACGATCCAGTACAATCATGCCTAATTTAATCTGGTAATTAAGGATAACAATTTATTTTTGGTTGATACGATCATATCGTCTTAGACGATCTCAGGATCGTCCCGGACGATCTTGATCGTCTAGTGCATTTAAGCTGTACGTCCAGAACTATGTACAGAACAATTTGGGGCCTTTTTGAACTAATCGTACCAGACGATGACCCTATCGTCTGGGACGATCAAGTCATTTTTTGGTCGTCCAGCACATATTTCTCTGGATGACCCGAACTGTCTTCTGGACGATTTCCCTCAATTTGAACTAATCGTCCCGGACGATCTCAGGATCGTACGAGACGATATGAACAACTTTTTCTACTGATCGTCCAGAAGAGCCAGATCGTACAGGCTGAAACAGCTGAATTTGAACTGATCATACAGGACGATCTACCGATCGTCCTGGACGATCTTGGCCGACCAGTTGAGATTTAGGGCAAATTTTAAGCCCTCCTTTAAAAGAACTTTTTCCAATTTTTGGAAAAATCTTTTGCTGCCTTCCTTCCCTGAGAAACCCTAGAGAGAGAGAGAGTTGGGAGAGAGAGAGAAGATCTTGTGAGGGGGAGTTAGTGAGGGATTCACTAAGGTTGCTCCGAGCACGGATCAGAGTCGTCTTCTCCGCTCGTCGTCTTTCGTCTAGTCGGTGTTCGTCGTGGGAGGATCATTCGCAAGAAGATCCGGGGTTCTCTGCCCGCTTCAGGTGGAAGCAAAAGGAGTTCGTAGGTTCTCTGCCTGCTTCAGGAGGAAGCGAAAGGAGTTCGAAGGTTCTCTGCCTGCTTCGGGAGGAAGCGAAAGGAGGTCGGGTTCTCTGCCTCACCGTGTGGTGAAAAGGAGGTTTTCGTACAGGCTTCTCTGCCTTGCTGTGGGAGCAAAAGGAGAGACACTTTTGTTTAGTGCAATACCCGGAGGGGAGGCTCCGGGGAGTGGACGTAGGTCAAGTTGACTAAACCACTATAAAATCTGGTTTGCTTTTCTGATTCAATTCTGCACTTTAATTTTTCCTGATATTAACTGCTTGGGTGAATATCTTTGGTTGATCTTTTTATCGTTGTTTTTAATTCATTTCCACTGCACGTTATAAAAAGATTTTCATAGTTATCGTGAAATTTTTAAATAACCAATTCACCCCCCCTCTTGGTTAGCCTCGGGACTAATTCACTAGGGCTTAACATCCCTATCGAACTTTCAAGTGGTATCAGAGCGGGATTCAAAATTTAGGTTTAAAAACTTTTGAATTTGATCCATAGCTAACTGTAATAATCGTAATACTGCTGAAGGATATTCTATTACAAGACCACCGTTATTTGATAATATTCCTTTTGATTTTTGGAAAACATGCATGTCTACTTTTCTAGAGTCTATTGATTATCGCATGTGGATGTTAGTTAAGGACGGATACGAACCACCTTTTAGACTGATTAACAATGTGAAAACTGAACTGCCTTTTACTGATTGGACGTTTGATGATCGTGATTTAGCACAGTTAAATGCAAAATGCTTGAACTGTTTCTTTTATGCTTTAAAATCCGAAGACTATATGCGTGTTTCTACTTATACAACGGGAAAGGAAATCTGGGATAGATTATGCATAACATACGAAGGTACAACTGAAGTCAAACAGTCTAGGTTAAACATCTTATTACATGATTATGAACTTTTTCGTATGAAACCTAGTGAGACTATTTCAGAAATGTACACAAGGTTCACTCAGATTGTTACCTCTTTGTATGTTCTAGGTAGAGAACTTACTAACTACGAAAGAGTGAACAAAATTCTAAGATGTTTGCCTGCTTCTTATGATGCTAAGATTACTGCTATTACAGAATCTAAAGATTTAAACACTTACTCTATTGACAGCTTACTTGGATCACTCATTGCTTACGAGCAAGGGGTGAACCAAAGGCAACTTGATGCAGGTGAACGCAAGAAAGAGAAGACAGTGGCACTAAAGGCCAAGGATTCAGATGCTAGCTCTTCCAGGTCTGATAGCGATGATGTTGCCTTAATCACCAGGCAATTCAAAAGCTTTCTAAGGAAGAAACATAAGAACTATCAGAAGTGGAACAAGGGTAAGTCCAATAAAAATTTTAAGAGTTTATCTGAATCTGTTTGTTTTGAATGCAGGAAGCCTGGACATATTAAGGCTGATTGTCCAACACTTAAAGCTCACCCAAGCAAGGAGAAGGGTGAGGAGAAACCAAAGTTCAGAAAGGACAAGAAGCAGATTCAGAAGGCGTTCTGGGCAGACTCTGCATCCGACTCTTCTGAGACTGAAGCTGAAGAGGAGGAAACAAACTTGTGTCTTATGGCTGATGATCACCCTGGTCAGTCGGATCAGGACGAGGTATGTGAGCTTACCTACGATCAATTATTTGAAGTTTCTGAAAGAATTCATACATCGTATAAGAAGCTTAAGAAAACTCATGCTAGTTTGAAATTAGATTACTTAACTTTGCAAAAAGAGCATGATTCTGTAGTTAAAGATCATTCCACACTTGATTCAAATCACATGTCTTTGCTTGATGAATTCGATGAGGTGAATAAAAAATATTCTGATTTAGTTTCTGAGCATGATTCATTGAAAACTACGCATATGGACTTAGAAAGAGCTTTTAAAGAATTAGATACAATGACATGTGAAGTAGAAAGTAGCAAAGGAACCTTGAAATTTGAAATTGCAAGTTTAAAGAAAGAAAATGAGTTTTTGAAAGTAAAGATCAGTGCTTTTGAAAAGAACAAAACACCGCCTACTTTTGAACAGTTTTATGCACCGCCACTTTTTGAAAAATTTGTTGCAAGTTCTTCAAAGCATGTTTCATATACATCTAGGAAGAGGTATTATCATCCACGTAGATTAGTTAACCCTTTTCCTGGTGTTAGATATTTTTCATGTGGCATGTTAGGACATATTTCTCACACCTACACTGTTCACCGTAGTACACATTGGGTGTGGAAACCCAAACTGCCTGTTTCACAGCACAGCACGCATGCATTGCATTCTTCTTTTCATAAGAAGGAACCCAAACCTGTTTGGGTTCCTAAGACTGACGTTTGATACTTTTCTAGGTGTGCTCTCACACAAGACCTCGTGAGAGCATGTGGTACCTGGACAGCGGATGTTCTAGACATATGACCAAAGATGCAAATCAGTTCATTTCGTTGGAGGCCAGAGCTGGAGGCAAGGTTACACTTGGAGATAACACCACCAGGAAGGTGGTAGGCACATGTATAATTGGTGATTCAAAGAACTTTATGATTGATAATGTTTTGCTTATAGATGGACTGAAACACAACCTGCTGAGCATCAGTCAACTCTGTGACAAGGGATACAGCATCAAATTCCTGCCCACTGGCTGCATTTTAAGCTTAAATGATGAAGTTGTTTTGCAGGGGCAAAGGATCAACAACGTCTACAAGCTGGATGTAAGTAGCATTAAATCTGATAATTCAATTTGCTTAAAAACTGATGCTGATGAGTCTTGGTTATGGCATAGGAGATTGTGTCATGCCAGTATGAAAACTCTTAGGAGAGTCACCCAAAAGGACTTAGTTAGAGGTGTGCCCAAGCTTAAGTTCACTAAGGATCACCTGTGTGATGCCTGTCAGTTGGGGAAGCAAGTCCAGTCCTCTTTTCACTCTGTTAAGGACATTAGCACCTCTAGACCTTTAGAAGTTCTTCACATGGACCTCTTTGGACCCATTAGCACTGTCAGCTTAGGGGGGAGAGTCTATGGTTTTGTGTTGTAGATGATTATTCGAGGTTCACTTGGGTTAAGTTTTTGTCATATAAATCTGAGTCATTTGATGAGTTTAGATCCTTCTCTACTTGGTTTCAGAAGAAGTTAGGATGTGAGATTATTACCATCCACAGTGATCACGGAGGGGAATTTAAAAATGAAAGGTTTGGAAGCTTTTATGAGGATCATGGGATTAGTCACAATTTTTTAGCTCCTAGGACCCCTCAGCAGAACGGGGTAGCTGAAAGGAAGAACAGGACCTTAGTGGAAGCCGCTAGAGCCATGCTTGCCGAGTATTCACTTCCAAAATACTTTTGGGCTGAAGCGGTGAACACTACCTGTTATGTGCTGAATAGGGTGAATGTGAGAGTCAAACTGAGTAAGACACCTTATGAGATCATTAAGGGTAGAACTCCAAATCTGTCCCACCTCCATGTCTTTGGCTGTAAGGTTTTCATTCTGAACAACGGGAAGTCACCCTTAGGAAAATTTGACCCCAAATCTGATGAAGGAGTGTTCCTAGGATATTCAAGTGTGGGGAAATCCTTTAGGGTGTTCAATAGGAGGACTTTGGTGGTGGAAGAAACAACCCATGTAGTGTTTGATGAATCTGATCCTAAGGAGTCTAGATCTGAAGTAGAAGATGAAGAGATTATTGAGGTTACCCAAGGAGTTGGAAATACAAATTTGGAGGAAAGGGTAGAACCTCAAACAGAGTTGCCTAGAGATTGGAGATATTCTTCGAGTCATCCTAAAGAACAGATCTTAGGAGACCCTTCTAAAGGTGTTAGGACTAGGCATGGACTTAGGAAGGAAGTAAACCATTCTGCCTTTATCTCAATGACTGAACCCACCAACATCAATCAAGCCCTATCGGATGAATTTTGGATTTTAGCTATGCAGGAAGAATTGAATCAATTTGTAAGGAATGATGTTTGGGAGTTAGTAGAAAGACCTAAAAAATCAAAGTATTGTGGGAACCAAGTGGGTCTTTAAGAATAAGATGAATGATTCTGGTGTGGTGGTAAGAAATAAGGCAAGATTGGTGGCTAAGGGGTATAATCAGATAGAAGGGATTGATTTTGAGGAGACTTTTGCCCCTGTAGCTAGATTTGAAGCCATTAGAGTGCTACTAGCCTTTGCTTGTTATAGGGGATTTAAGCTGTTTCAAATGGATGTTAAGAGTGCCTTTTTAAATGGGGTAATTAAAGAAGATGTTTTTGTAGAACAACCCCCAGGTTTTGAGAGTTCCCAATATCCAAGTCATGTCTATAAATTAAAAAAGGCCTTATATGGATTGAAACAGGCACCCAGAGCTTGGTATGAGAGGCTTAGCACATTCCTGTTCGAAAGAGAGTTTGTTAAGGGGAGCGTAGACACCACCCTTTTTCTGAGGAGATTAGGAGATGACTTACTCATTGTCCAGATCTATGTTGATGATATAATTTTTGGATCTTCTGATAAATACTTATGTGAAGAGTTTTCTAAAATAATGAGTAAAGAGTTGAGATGAGTATGATTGGAGAATTGTCCTACTTTTTGGGGTTTAGCATAAGGCAAACGGATGATGGAACCTTTCTCAATCAATCAAAATACACTAAGGACATTTTGAAGAAATATAAAATGGACAAAGCCAAGCCAATCAATACTCCCATGCCCTCCTCAGTTCAGTTAGATAAGGATTCAAATGGAAAATCTGTTGATCAGAAGAAGTATAGAGGGATAATAGGTTCACTGCTTTAACTGACTACTAGCCGACCTGATATCATGTTTAGTGTCTGTCTTTGTGCTAGGTTTCAAGCTGATCCTAAAGAGTCCCACCTGACTGCTGTTAAGAGAATTCTTAGATATCTTTTAGGAACCCCAAACCTAGGAATTTGGTACCCTAGGTACAGCACCTCTTTTGAGATCATTGGATATTCTGATTCTGACTTTGCGGGGTGTAGGGTGGATAGAAAGAGCACTTCTAGGACTTGTCAATTCATAGGACAATCATTAGTCTCCTGGTCCAGTAGAAAACAGAACTCAGTTGCAGTTTCCACTGCTGAAGCTGAGTATATTGCCTTAGGGAGTTGTGTGGCCCAAGTTCTTTGGTTGAAGCAACAAGTCTTGGATTTAGGAGTACCTGTTGGCACAATTTCTGTTCTGTGTGATAATACTAGTGCCATCTGTATCTCTAAGAATCCAATCCAACATTCTAGGACCAAACACATTGACATTAGGCATCACTTCATTAGGGACCCTGTTACAAAATGGGACATTGAGCTACACCACGTAGCAACTAAAAATCAGCTGGATGACATATTCACTAAACCACTGGCCTTTGACTCATTCAGCATTTTGAGAACCAGATTAGGAGTGATTGATATAAATGCTTGATTCTGATGACTGCTGATTTATGATTGTTATGATTGGTATTCTGATTTCTGTTAGTTAGTTTTCGTATTCTGTTTTCTGATTTATGTTAGCTAGTTTTTGTATTCTGATTTCTGATTTCTGTTAGTTAGTTTTGGTTTGATTATTTGCTTTCAGTTGATTTTATTTCTTCTACTGATTTCTGTGTTACCCTTATTGTTAGTTTGATTTGAGTATTTACTTTGCTATGATTTTCTACCTATTTTTATTTATTTACTGGTTCATATCTTGCACTTACTGTTTTATGCTTTTCAAGTTCTGATCACCGCTCACTACTTCTGATGATCTAAATTTTTGACTGGGAGTTTTTACCTTGTTTTGGTTTGGAAGCTGGTAAGCAGTGATTGATTTCACTGAATCTGTTAAAGGGAAGAAACATTGATGATTATTTCTCTTCCTCTAACTCCTTTACTGGTGTATAGTTTCTTTTGAATAAAAATCCTCTTCAAAATTAAAATGTTAGCTTTTGAAATAGAGATTATTTTATCTTCCTACAGTAATCTGCCTCATATCAATAGTGTTTTTCAAAGTCTTGAGTCATTAGTTTGATTTTCTAAACCAAGTGATTGCATTTATCATATGTTGTATGGCTTTTGTTTTGTGAATCGTTCTTCCTTACTGCGGAGAGTCATCTCCTATGTCTGGAAGATAATCTCACAGCTGAGACTCTTTAATGATTATGAAAAGGAGAAAGCTTATAAAAGATGCGCAGTGCGCCAGATAATTTAAAAAGAGGCATAAAATGAGCCCAAAACTGAAAAGATGCGAAATTGCCAAATTGAATACACAAAGTGTATCAAAAAAAAATCAAAAGATGCGCAAAGCGCCAACCAATTTGAAAAAGAGGCACAAAATGAGCCCAAAACAAGCTTTCTTCCCTTTCAGATTATTAAATGTCTTAGAAAAATCTGTGCGCCACTTAATATTTTCAAAAGCTTGAGTCTTGAAAATCCTGATTTCTGATTTTTTACTTTGTAACACTATGATATCAGATATTTTTCTGGAACGAGGCTTGAAAGGATTTCTTTTCAAATCTAATGTCTTTTATTCTGAATCGGATTCTTGTTTTGAAAGAGGTTTGCATCGATAAGGTGCCCGGGGTCGGAGCTACGAACGTTGATTATTTCCAACCTTTTCTGGATTTCAGCGCTGTCAATCGTCCTGTCATTGGTTTTCGAATTTAAAGTCAAGGAAAAATTCTGATTTTTTAAGAGCAGCTTAATCAAAAATTAAAAATAAAAAATAAAAAAAATACTTCTATGTGTTTTTGCGGTCAGTTTTATTCGTCTTTTTGTTATTTTGATTTCATGGTTGTGTTTTTTGGATCCTGATCGATCATCTTCATCCTCCATTCTTTTCTGCTTTTCTTCACATCGTCCTGGACGATACACTGATTGTCCTGGATGATCCTCTTCGTCCTGGATGATCCAAAAATCATCCTGGATGATTCATTCAAAATCATACCCACTGCTCCTACTGCTGAAACTACCCCAATTATTGGTGATCGTCCTGGACGATCCTTATATCGTCCTGGACGATATGATCCATATCTTCCTGATCTGATCAAACGGCTGACATTGCACCAATTATTGCCCATCATCCTGGACGATCCACCTCATCATCCTGGATGATCCACATGTCAGCCGCTAGACGATTGGAATTCGGCCCGTCCGACATATTTATTGCATATCATCCTGGATGATCCACCTAATCGTCCTGGACGATACTTTTCGTCAACGGTCGTCCAGCCTGACTCCTTGCGACGATCGCCTGTGTCTAATCATCCTGGATGATCTCTGATCGTCCTGGACGATCGGACCGCCTTTTTGACCAATCGTCCAGAACGTCATAAATGACCACATCGTCCCGGACGATCCCGCGATCGTACGGGACGATCAGTCCGTTTTCTATTTAAACAGCAGTTTTCTTCATGTTTTTCACATCATTTTTCCTCCACTTTCCTTCTCCTTTCCTCCTCTTTGGTTTCCTAATGGCTGGTGGCAAAAGATCTCGTCAAAAGGGGGCCAGTTCATCCCGGGGACATGTCGATCCTCGCTTCCCGAATGCCGCCGATCAGGCGGCTTTCGAATGCTATCGTAATGTGGGTATCATGTACTCCAAGATTGTCAATCCCCGTACTCTCACGTATCCCATCTTAGATTTGTTCGCATACACCTCCCTCACCTTCATTCTGACCTTAGCCTTTCCCTTCAATCTGGAACTCCTTCGAATCTTCTTTGTCAACTAGTGCATTTCCGCGGATTATTCCACTTTTCGCTCCTACGTAAATCAACGCCCCGTGGAACTCACGACCCATGATTTTCACAATATCGTCAACTTGTCTGTCACTGGCGACAAAATTCACTCGATTATCACTGATCCTGACTATGATTGGAGTGTCGCCAATCACTTCCTTCGCAATACCAACGCACCCTATCACGACAATGCTTGCACTTCCCTTCTCAAGGACGCCTGGACCATTCAGCACGTCCTTCGTTCCTCCGTCATTCCAAAGGCGGGGGATCAGATTCACATTACCCCGCTCCTGTCCTTGACCACCTACTACATCATGGCCCGTCGAGAATTTAATGCCTCTGATCTGATCATCCGATACATAGAACATCTCACCACCATTAGAGATCCGGGCCACAGGCGTCGCCCAAATCTAGCTTTAGGTCATCTTATTCACTATGCCTTAGAGACAAAATATGACCTTCAGTATCCTGTCCCTCCTGATGTCCCTCCTTCCTTCTTCACAAACAACTCATTCCACGTCCTACACAGCACCCGCCTACATCCGGAGCCTGCCCTGGATGTTGAGGAAGAAGAGGAAGAGGCTGCTCAAGTTCCTACTGCACCAGAGGCACCTGCACCCCTTCGCATTGCCTCTCCCCTTGACCACCTAGTGCAGCGCTTCGACCAGTGGGAGGCCCGTTTTGACTCCTACGTGGTTGCCCAGGAGCAGCAGCACAATGAGGACCTCCAACGCTTCGCGGACTATGCTGCGCAGCAGCAGCAGCACGACCAGGACATGGCCTGGTTTGGAGCTCACTTTCAGGCCATTCACCATTACTTCTACCCTCCACCACCACCTCCTTCTTCCGATCAGGATCCGCCTCAATTTTAGTTTTCTGTCGTGTTGTTGTTTTATGTATGTTTTATTTTATGTTTTATTTCCGTGTTATGTTTTTCACTCCTCCTTTTTGTGATGTCAAAAGGGGGAGTCAGCTGTAGTCGTGTCTGTTTCTGTTTTCTGAGTCATGTTTCATGTATTGTTTTAGCTGTTAAATGAAAATTTAAAAAATGTTTGTTTGTTTGATCTCCTAGTTTACTTTTATTTTCAGACTACTTTACAAATGTTTGCCATCATCAAAAAGGGGGAGATTGTTGCAAATCTGGTTTTGATGACGACAAACATGTTTCCAGTGTGTTTTGCTTGGCTAATCTGTTTCAGGCACAAAAGATCGCGAGCCACTCAAGCCAACTCAAGATCGGGTCCAAGTGTGTCAAATGTATAATTTTTCTTTTTATTGAGTCAATTGTAATGTAACTGATTCCCTAGCTAAGTAACCTTGCACACACACACTCAGGGAGAGAGATTGAGTGAATTAGAGTTTTTGTTAAAAATTTGTTCAGATCGTCCTGGACAATATCCACATTGTCCTGGACGATCCAGTTAAAACAGAAACCCTAATTAGGGCGACTAAGTTAACAGGTTCTGATTGAGCCGATCGTCCTGGACGATCTACGGATCGTACGGGACGATATTCCCAAATCAGAAATTCTCAGCCGCCAGATCAAGTTAGGCAAGTTCTTATTTTTAGATACTTGGTCTGATCGTCCCGGACGATACGTGTATCGTCCCGGACGATCCAGTACAATCATGCCTAATTTAATCTAGTAATTAAGGAAAGTAATTTATTTTTGGTTGATACGATCATATCGTCCTGGACGATCGCAGGATCGTCCTGGACGATCTTGATCGTCTAGTGCATTTAAGCTGTACGTCCAGAACTATGTACAGGATGATTTGGGGCCTTTTTGAACTAATCGTACCGGACGATGACCCTATTGTCCGGGACGATCAAGTCATTTTTTGGTCGTCCAGCACAGATTTCTCTGGACGACCCGAACTGTCTTCTGGACGATTTCCCTCAATTTGAACTAATCGTCCCGGACGATTGCAGGATCGTACGGGACGATATGAACAACTTTTTCTACTTATCGTCCAGAAGAGCCAGATCGTCCAGGCTGAAACAGCTGAATTTGAACTGATCGTACAGGACGATCTACCGATCGTCCTGGACGATCTTGGCCGACCAGTTGAGATTTAGGGCAAATTTTAAGCCCTCCTTTAAAAGAAATTTTTCCAATTTTTGGAAAAATCTTTTACTGCCTTCCTTCCCTGAGAAACCCTAGAGAGAGAGAGTTAGTGAGGGATTCACTAAGGTTGCTCCGAGCACAGATCAGAGTCGTCTTCTCCGCTCGTCATCTTTCGTCTAGTCGGTGTTCGTCGTGGGAGGATCGTTCGCAAGAAGATCCGGGGTTCTCTGCCCACTTTAGGTGGAAGCAAAAGGAGTTCGTAGGTTCGCTGCCTGCTTCAGGAGGAAGCGAAAGGAGTTCGAAGGTTCTCTGCCTGCTTCGGGAGGAAGCGAAAGGAGGTCGGGTTCTCTACCTCACCGTGTGGTGAAAAGGAGGTTTTTGTACAGGCTTCTCCGCCTTGCTGTGGGAGCAAAAGGAGAGACACTTTTGTTTAGTGCAATACCCGGAGGGGAGGCTCCGGGGAGTGGACGTAGGTCAAGTTGACCGAACCACTATAAAATCTGGTTTGCTTTTCTGATTCAATTCTGCACTTTAATTTTTCCTGATATTAACTGCTTGGGTGAATATCTTTGGTTGATCTTTTTATCGTTGTTTTTAATTCGTTTCCACTGTACGTTATAAAAAGATTTTCATAGTTATCGTGAAATTTTTAAATAACCAATTCACCCCCCCTCTTGGTTAGCCTCGGGACTAGTTCACTAGGGCTTAACATCCCTATCGAACTTTCAGAACCGACATTCTTTTTCACCCTCCTAGTGAAGGTAGAGAACCAACTCATCCTTTTACATCCTCCTGGTGTTGGCAGAGAACCAACTCATCCTTTCACACCCTCCTGATGTCGGCAGAGAACTAATCATCCTTTTTCACCCTTCAAGTGACAGCAGAGAACCAATCGTCCTTTTTCATCCTCCAAGTGACAGTAAAGAATTGGAAACCTCTCGAATAATTTTCTTGCAAGAGCCTACAAGGAGATTAGGAAGATGCTTGAAGTATAAATACTGAGATCCTCACTATTGGATAACCTTATGAATCCCCTCACAATTTTCTCTTAAAAAATCTCTCAACACTTTCTCTCAAACACTCTCCCAATCACTCTCCCTTTCACTCTCAAGAAAATTTTCGCAGAAGGATCTATCTTCAAGTCAATTTTAAGACCCTTAAGTACTTAGGACAAGAAAAATCATCCAAAAACTGAATATTTCAAGTTTCACGTGTATCGATCGTTCCGTATGATCGCACATCATACTATATGAATAGTTCAAAAAATGAACGATTCATCCCATACGATCCAATACGAACCTAATTCAGAGCCGTTTGTACTGCATAGCCTTCTGTATGAGCCCTATTTCGTACTGTATGAATAGTTTGGAAAAATGAACGATTCGTCCTGTACAATCCAGTACGAACCTAATTCAGAGCCGTTTGTACCTTAAAATCTCCTGTATGAACTCTATTTTGTACTGTATGAATAGTTCAAAAATTAAACAATTCATCCCATACGATCCAGTATGAACCTTAAGAAAATCAAGTCAGAGCCGTTCGTACCGGCTGTTCATCCCGTACGATCCAGTACGAACCTTAAAAAAATCAACTCAGAGCTGTTCATAATGGCTGTTCGTCCCGTACAAACTGTCGTATGAACCATTCAGAGCAGTTCATCCCTGAAATCCTTATGTATGAAGTCCAATTCGTACTGTACAAACTGGACTAAGAAAAATTTTTAGGCAGGCAGGTTCGTTGTGGAGGATGTTGACCTCATTTTTGTATGAGGATAGTAGGACCATTCCAGACCTTAGGATCTTTCCAATCCTTAGGATCAATTCTGATCGTACGATCAATATGATCCTATATCAATCCATATTCAAATCAATCCTGATCTCAGATCAATCTAGTTTCCATACTTTTCTAGACCCTAGGATCTTTCCTATATATTAGATCTTAGGATTATTCTAGACCTCAGGATCCTCCTAGAATCTAAACTTTAGGATCTACTCTACATCCTAAGATTCCTCTAGATCCCATAATTTCTAGATCTTAGGGTTATTCTAGACCCCAGACCCTAGGACTTCTAGACTCTAGGAACTTTTTAGACTTCAGTCCTTAGGATCTACTCTAGACCCTAGGATTCCTTTAAGCTGATCCAGACCCAATGATCTGCTTATGCCCTAGAGTTCTCTTAGATCCCAAGCCCTAGGATGTTTCATAGATTCCAGACCCCAAGATCTATTCTAGATCCAGAGATTCTCCCAAACTTTAAGTCCTTAGATCTACCTAAACCTTAGGATCAATCCAAATATTTAATCAATTTTGATTCTAATCTATCCCTATTCTAGATCAAACTTAAACCCCAATCAATCCAGACCTTATGTCAATTTAAATCTCAATCAAAATCTAGCTCAAAATCAGAAATCCAGATTAAACCTCAAGGCTAAGAATCCAGGTTCTGAAAGCCTTTCTCAGTGAACCTTTAAACACTTCAAAACCTTATCAAATGACCTATGATTCAGGATCTATTAGTTCCACACTGATGTGACATGTCTCTAGAGACAACCCTCCAAATTTGAGCTCATTTTGAGGTCTCTAACCCTAGAAACTGAATTGAAATCCAAAGGCTATAAAAGCTTTAAATATTTACAATCTATGCCACTGGACCTGTCACCTAGTGGATTTTGATCCTGGAGCTTTCTCTAAAGCTTCAAATCACTTCCAGACCATTGATTATGACTCATTGAGTAATAAATTGCATTTTTTTGGACTCACCCTGACCCATAGTTGACCGGGGTTCAAAATGACCAAAACACCCCTATAGGTGTAAATGGTCATTTGAACCAAATAAGCTACAAATCAAATGCAAACACCTCTAACATGTTTAAAATATCAAACCCAATCTGCTGATCCCATTCCCAGAGCCTGGACCCACCTGATTGACCAAGTCAACTAGGGTTGACCTAAAGGCCCATTAAGGGCCCAAATAGGTCATTTTAATCAAATGACCTCCCTAGATCTTGAGACTACCACCAATAGACTCAGAATGTCATTCTGAACTGGTTAGATGCAATCCTTGACTCTGGGGCAACCTGGTTGACTAAGTAAACCTAGTTGACCACTTCAATCCCTTAAGCATCCCAACTTCACATCAGACCCCAAATCTATTCAACATTCTCTCAAAACCTCTTGAACATATTCCTGAATGATTTATCAATGATTGGACCCTTGACCTAATCAATAGTTGACTTGGTCAACTGAACCCAAGTTCATCCCAATGTGGTCTATTTGGGTCAAGCAGCTTTAAACATTCAATTCAAGCCACCTAAATTCATTTCAAACCTTCAAACCAACTTCAATATATAGCTTAAATATTTCTTAATCATTGGTGAGTCTAATTCAAGATGATTTGACCAAGTCAACTTATTAAAATTTGGTCAAATCAATTTATATACTCACTAATTTGATCATTTTATTCAATCCACTTCTTTAAACCTCTTTGAATTAATTCCACCAGCAACTCCAGGCCCCACATTGCCACCTCAGCAGTCAACTGGATTATTGACTAGTCAACATAGTCAACAAATAAGCAAATTAGCTTTCAATGGTCAAATTAGCCCCTTAGACCTAACCTCTTCTTTCTTAAACCTCTCCAGCAGCTCTAGCTTACTCTAGAACCTTCTTAGGATCCCTTACAACCCTTTGATTGAGATCTAAGGGATCTCACTCATTTCCACATGGAATATAGGACAAATGAGGCTTTCCACCTCATACGTCCTTGTATCCTTTTGATGCTCTACCTCCCACCAACTCCAGGATAGATGGCATGTATCAAGGAGTTCCCTCAGTTAATCACAGCCCTCCATTCAAGTTGGAGAGACTTGAATAGGGAAAAACCTTAAAATGAAGATTCATTGATAACCTAGCCATCTCTCTCCACTCAAACTCTGCCAGAACCCAAGTTCAATTTGTTTGAGCATTCAAGAACCTCCTCCACATTTTCCAACCCAAATTTGACTGGTCAAAGCCACTGCTGGCGAGTTTCACAGCGAGCCGAAGGCAAACTCCGTCCAAGGCTTATATCGCTCGATCTGTGGCGTTTGGAACCACGATTCCTGAAGAGAAGTTGAGCGTGGACAAACAACAAATTCAGAGATAGGTTAAATGGCAAGCCCTAGGTATAATCACTTAGATTAAATTGGCTTATAATTCAGCACTTTTAAAATTTTAAAATATGTCCACATGAACTTTGTTCATTAGCTCAATCTACATTTTAAATTTCAAATCATTTTATCGAGTATATCGAGAAAATGAGATGTTTAATCATTTCTAAGGCTCAAATGATAGTCTCGCTGCATGCATAGGTTCTGAACCGTTGATTTTTGAATCAACTATTTCGATTCTACTACTCCACCGCTTGATCCATCCGCGTTAAGCCTTGGGTTATCTGGATCTCTCGTCCAACTCGATCTCGACCGTTCATTTCATATGGCGAAAGATCCTACGGTACGCGGCGGTGCTGACTTGTTTAAGTAACCAGTTTGTGGGTCCCGTCGCCGCTTTAATCAATCAACAATGATTGCACGGCAGCGCAATCATTGTTGATGATTAACCACTGCAGTTGTCACTCCTCTCAGCCAACCAGCTTGCGCCACGTAGCGCCGGTGCCGCCAAAGGTTTAAATTGATTTAAAAATTCATTTTAAATCAATTTAAATCCTTTTTTTTAAATAATTATTTAAAATTAAATATTAATTAAAAATTTTAACTTATTATTTCATATTACTCAGAAAATTAAGATCTTTAATTTAAAATTAAAATGAATTTAAAATATTATATATATTTATTTTAAATTATTTTAAATATTTAATTAGAGATGATCAAAACACTTTCTAAATTCTAAAAATTTATTTTTTTTATTAAAAAAAAGCTTTTAAATAAATATTTAACATACTTCATCTCAAAATAAATGTTAATTTAATAATATATATACTTATATATAATTTAAACAATTTCTAAATTTCTAATATTTAATTAATATTAAAATTAATTTTAATGTAATTATTTCAAAATTCAGAAATCTTTATTAAAACATTTTAAATAAATTAAGAATTATTTTCGAAATATTTTAATTTTAATTTGAACTAATCTAATATATAATTTATATTTTAGATTAATCTTAATTAATTAAACATTTAAATATTTAATTAATATTTAATTGATATGGAATACATTTTAAAAATAAAGAATTCAACTAAATTTGTTTTAAATAATTCAAAATTTCAGAAATATTTAGGAATTAATTTTATTTGATTTGAGAATTATTTTTTATCTTAATTAATTTTCAATTAAGTTAAACACCTTTAATTAACATTAATCTTCAAAATTTCAAATTAAATTCAATTTAAATATAAGAAATATAAATATTACATCAAAATTTTCATAATTTTGAATATTTTAACTTGAAATTAATTTTAAGATTTAAAACTTTAATTATTTCAAATAATTTGAATTATCTTAATATTTTCAATATTTAATTAATACTATCTTGAATATTATATTAAGTATTTTCAAGGTTTAAAAAACTTATTTTCAAAGTTGAGTGGTGGATCTCTCATTTAAATTTTAAATTTACTTTAATGATATTTTAAGTATTCTAAATTTAAAATTTATATTCATATATAGGTTATATATATAAGAGCTTATATTTTGAAATTTATTTTAAAATTATATATATGTTAAATCTTTAATATGTTTGAGAGATCCCTTGAAATTTTAAAGCTAGATTAAGCATGTTTGAACATGATTAATGTGGAGTGATGGGTAATCAATGGATAATTAATTTGCTAATTATTCATTGATTATCTTTTAATTAATTAAACTATGCTTTATCCTTTGCATGCTTAAGGTGCACACACCACCTAGCATTTAGGGCTCTCCTAGATCTAGGATTGATTGTTTGATGTGTGTATGCTTACATATTTTTGTTTAAGGGTTAGTTAAACTTTGATTCAAACCTACAAAACTTAGGGATATAATTGAGGACAATAATTAACGATTCATTTAGAAAATTTAGGGAAATTCAATAATTAGGATACACCTCCTCTTGATTTGAAACTTTGAACATTTGAACCTAGTGACATCTACAGCCTATAGAAAATTTTCCACTGAATTTTAAAGTCATTAAGCCCCTTAATTAAATTACTAAAAATCAAAGCTTCATTAAGCCTTTAAACTTCCAGAAAATATAATAAATCAAATTTAAACCCAAAAATTATGCATAATACCTTAAACTGACCAGAATTGAACCCTTAATCAACAAAAAATAAAAGCCTCTTGACTGGACTTTAAAATTAGTTTAATTTAAGTTTAATTGAAATTCAATATTTAATTAATTTAATTAATTAAAAATAATAAAAAAATTCCAAAATTCTCTCAAACACTTGAGAATCTCTTCTTAGGTCATTCCTGACCTTTGGAGTTGATTCCAAGGAGTTTGGAGGTCATTTAGATTCAAGTCATCAAAAGACCTCTAATTAAATAAATTAAATAATTCAAATAATTATCAAAACGTCAAAAATTCATAACTAATTCAAATGAACTCCAAATTAAGCAAACTCAAAGGCATATGAGTCATCTTAAGGTCTAATATTTATCAAAAATGTTAAGTTTCCAGAAATCAATCAAATTTTAAAAAGTCAACTTTTGGTCAAACCTAGTTCAAAATTAAGTCAAAACTTTAAACCTTCATAATAAAATCTAAAAAAATCCAATTTTAACGTACTTATTATCTAACTGATTGTATTAAGGTCTAGTATTTAAATAAAATACTAACTTTCTAGAAAATACTTAAAATCAAAAAGTCAACTTTAGACCCTTGAATTAAATGAATAAAATAATCTAGAAAAATCTAAAATTTAACAAATCATCAAAAATTTTAGAAAATATCAATTTAACTTTAAAACTAGCAACCAATCAACTCTAATTAAATTTTAATTAACTTCCAATCTTAATTAAATTTAAATCATTTAATTATATCGGGTACCATTGGGTAACCCAAGCCTATGAGGCTATTAAATTAGCCCCAAGGAAGGTGAAATAAACTTTACGTCCTCGGTGTGCAATAACGGTGGCATCCAACAAACAATCAAAATCTAGCTTAAAATTAAATTTAAATAATTAAGATTTAAACTTCAATTCAATTCTCCCTTAAGCCTTTTCAACCAACCAGAATCTTTAACAACTTTAACTAATGATCCTACTTAGGACATATCAAACCCACACAACCTTTACACACACTTTAGATGGTTTGCTAGGACAACCAACTCTAGTCTTAGGCTAGGCTGGTGTTTACTTTTCTGCTGTGTGTCAAATTTTTGAGCTTTCACTACATGCTGTTTGCTAGTAATAGAATTGCTGTGATTGTTTATTTATTTACTGCACTCTGTAATATGATTTATTGTACGTTAGATCTAGGTTAGGAATGATCTGTACTAATTCAATCTTTTACAGGTGGCCATGCTTATATAGGACATTTAAAATTAAAGGGGATAAAATCATAAATATTAAATTACACAGGTGCTCCAAAAATTTACTTAAGTCCCTCTTTAAAATTAAAAGAGCATGGCCAAGTATGGCTGGTTTAAGTATTTTAAATTTCAAATATATTAACTTCTTGGGATGTTTCTATAACTGCTGATTATTAGGATAACCTTGCAAATTATTGAGTCTAGATTTTTCTTTTAAATTTAAATATAATTTGATTTGAGTTGTATTTGAATTGTAATTATTTAGAGTGATTTGAGAATGGGATGTTTAAAAATCCAATTTGGAATCCAAAGAGAAAAGGACATCCCTTAGGGGAGGGTTCCTTTCCATTTGAAGATCCAAATTAGGATGACTTTTAAATATCCAAGGAGAAAAGATAACATCCCTTTCGAGGGAGAGTTTCTTTTCACTTGGATATCCGGACCCAACAATCCAAGGAGTTTCAAGAAGATGAAGAAGTAAAGAACGAGAAGACCCATTCTCAAAGTCACCTGAATCTTAGGAGTAGAATCTGGGTTATAGTCAGTGGTACCCAGCCACTTTACTTTTCCTGCAGACCCTAGGTTGTATAATTAAAAGGCGCTTTCCTATGGACTTTCAATTTGAGTTTTAATTTAATTGATTTAATTAAATGTTGATTGTTTGATATTGATTATGATATTAGGATTACATGCTTTTTATTAGTTTTTTGGCGCTTTTGCATGTCGATCTTTATTTTAGCCTTGAATCCAATCAGAGGCTTGTGAGGGTACGGTCAAAACTATTTCTACTTTAATTAAAAATTAAAAACTTTAGGCTCACATAGAAACTCTAACGCTTTTAAGAAGTAAGCCTAGACTCGCTGAGGGTTTTTCATGCATTCATATTAACTTTTCTCTTCCGTGTTAGGCACCTCCCCACCTACGGGTTTTGGCAGACCATCTGACTTATTAGGGTGCAGTTCTGTCCAAAGGGATGTTGTACAATCTCTAGGATAAAATCTATTTTTAAGCCTAAGTTTTAAAACTGTTTCATTCTGATTTCATGCTTTTAATCGAGTCAACTAACATGCATTGCATTAGATAAAAATTAAAAATTGAGTCTAAATCTTTAATTGTATTCTTAGCTTAATCATTTCACCCAACATATGTAAAAGGGTCAATTAGGAATCTGCTCTAGATGTCAGCCACACTCTCCTTAAACTAATCTTAAACAACGTCCCTAACCACCCTTTTATAAAAGATCGAACACATGATTTTGAAGCTCTTAAGTGGTTTAGCTGGCTCCCCAATCTAGGCCAGGGTAAGTCCAGACCCTGTATTACATTAGTTAGGTTCTGGGTCACTGATTTTTAGTACCCACTTTAGACTTAGGTTCTGAGGTAGATCTTTAATCCTAAGACCTCAACCTTCTTGAAATCTAATTCCCACATTCTAATAAAATTGACCACTCAAACCTAAATCTCTTTCAATCAAATTCAAGCCTAATAATTAGGATAGGTTGGGGCGTTTCTGAAGTAATTCAGAATCTCAAGACACCTCTTACTCTTCTTCCTTTGACTTCAAAAATAAGTGTTCAATCTTGAACCAATCCCTGTTGAATTTTAAGTCCCTTAACTTTCTTTGATATCAAACTTTGAATTCTTAAATAAAATTCATAAAGCTATTTTAATCGAGAGTTATCGTAGGGAATTTTCTGATTTCCTATGATCTAATTAAATACGAGGCCTTACGCTCGTAGGAGATTTAGAAACCCAGGCCAGATTTAAAATCAAACTTTTTAAAACCTTCAATTAGTTATCTTTGGGAAATCAAAACAAAAAGTGCGATCGTTGTTGTCATATTCAAACTATCAATAATGATTGATATATTCTTTCTTCGGATAGATATGTCAATTACAATCGCACCCTTGATTATGAAATTAATGATCAATCTATTCAGATTAGCATAGTCAAATAATGGATTAAATATCACTTTGATCCTTCGAGATCATATGTTATTCTCCTTGAGTTTCATTATGATAATCAGAATAAATTCAAGGATTTGTAATTCGAACCTATTAGGGAACGATATGATCACCTTTCGAGGTGATATATCATTCATAGTGAGCGTTCAATTTCAAATATTAAAATTTCAGAAATTAAGCATTTTCCAAAGAAAATTAAATATTTTCGAAACTATAAAATATATATATATATTCAATCACTATAAAAAATGGCAACTCCGCTGGGGAATTTCTCTCTCTCCATCTTTAATATCGATATAAATTTTGTTACATCGATAGTTTTGACTACCTTACTTCCGTTGGTCCCTCTCGCATTTCTCCCTTGGGTGAGTGTGGCCAACTCAATTAAGACATGTAAAAAGAGAGGTGAGTGTAGCAAACCTCCTTCAATGTCGGGCTTTGACATTTTTGCCTCCAAATTGATTGGTAGAGCAAAAAGAGTCAAGCCAAATTTTGCCCAAAGTTTTCTATGAATGTTAGAAACTTGCATGCTTGGATTAATCAACAGCATGCTAAGTTATATAATTTATAGAAGGGCTTTCAATTTCAAAGTCAAAATCTTCAACGCCCTTATCGAGGTTTAAATCTGTCCCAAATTCTAAATGATTTATTCACTATATCACTATATATAGAATTATAATTTCTACAATCCAATATATGTGATTAAGTGTACAAGTCATTTTCAAATTCAACTTGAAAATCTAATACGTTCGGCAAAGTTTATCTTTGACATTTTAATCCAGAATCACTCATTGGGATGAAAGAGTCGGGTTAGCTTTTTAGTGTTTCCCCATTTAAAATTTTTGTAAACTGTTATGTTGAACACACTTTCAACACTTTGAGTTTCAAAAATAAGAGGAGATGCTATCAGAATTTCAAATTTTTCCAACGTTCATCTTAAAATCATTTAATTCTAATAGTCATTGCAAGTATATCCTTCTATATCAGTCATTGTAGTTGTATATATGCAATGCACTTTCAATCCTTCCTGTTGTTTCAATCTTTGACATTTCATTTCGAACCATTCATCGGGATGAAAGAGTCAGGTTGAACTTTTAAAATCTCCCTCTTAGAGTTTTGTAAACTGTTATGTTGAACACATGTTCAACACTTTGAGTTTCAAAAATGAGGGGAGATGCTGCCGGATTTTTGAACTTTTTAAAATATTACTTCAAAATCATTCAAGTCTAAATTTTATTGCTATATATTCTTCTATGGTGATTGTTGTAGTTTAATATTTGTAATACTTCTTCAATCTTTTCGGTCCACTCAATTTTTGACATTTTACTCCGAATCACTTGTCGGGATAAAAGAGTCAAATTGTTTTCTTTAGCTCTTCCCTGAAATTTATGAATTATTGAGTTAAATACAAATTCAACACCTCAAGTTTCAAAAATAAGGGGAGATGCTGCCAGAATCTCAAATTTTCAAAAATATCCTTTTAACTCCTTCAACTTTAATTATTGTTTGTTGTATGTTCTCTTATAATATCTTTTGTAAGATTAAATTCGACAATACAAAATCAAATCTTTTCCAAAATATAATGTATAATTTCAATATTTCTCAAATCTTTGAACTCTTACATTTTACCTTCGACAAGGTAAAAGAGTCTAGTTCATTTCTGTAAGATTTTCCTAAAAATTTGTAAACCATCATGTTGAATACAAATTCAACACTTTGAGTTTTGAAAATAAGGGGAGATGATGCCGGATTTTTGAGTCAGTGAAATTCCTTTCAAATTAAAATTTAATCTTTATTGTCACATGTACTACTACAACATTCTCTTGTAGTATGACATATATAGTATAAATTTAATCACCTTCAAATTCAGATTCAAAGATCCAATGTTTTCATCAAATCAAATTTCTGACATCTTATCCCTAGCCTAGTCAGTGGGGTAAGATAGTCGAGTTGAATTCTTTTGATTTCCTTCAAAATTTCTTAACTATCAAAGTTGATATCAAACTTAACTTATTGGTTTCAAATACTCAAGAAAAAACATTCACTTTTCAAAACTTTAAATCTCCAGTCAAATCCATTCGAATTAAATCCAGATCATCGTTAATATATGTTCTTCTACAACATTCTCTTATAGTTGAACATATACAACAAGAACTCAAACTTTTTTCAAGTCAAAATTGATATCTATACTTTATCATTACATATCGGATAATATTTCTTATAATTTGATTTATATGATAAAATATAGAAATTTTCTTGTCAAATTTAAATTCAAAGTTTTGATTCAAATCTTCTCTTTCAAATTTCAGACATTCAAATCCTTTGCAATGGCTGGCAAACTTCTATTCTCAATTGACCGAGACCTTCAAGTCGAAGAGCTAATTCATAGTAGTATAATTCAGTTTAGAATGGGCTTCAAGACTTTGAAACTGTCTGTGAATGGTGGAACAATCATCAATCTTGCTGCTGAGGGCGAGAATGGTCCGGTAGTTGATTTAGCTGTAGGGGCTACAAGTGACCTTCCCCTAATGTTAGAGCTGGCATCAGGTGCTACCCTTACACCTTCTATACCCTCAATCTAGAGTGAGGATAAGAAAACTGAGGTTAAGTCCACTGTCGAGAAAGGATCCTCCAGCTCAGGAGCACTGTTCGGCACTAAGAGTGCGAGGAAAAACAATTTAAGAAGGGTGAGAAAGAAAATCACCAAATTTAGAAATATTGTTGAGTAGAAGGCTTTGAGTTTAGTTGAGCCTAAGGCTGTTGAGGAGCTACCTATCCCTGCCTCTTCTCCACTCCTGAATGGGAGTCGTATCCACCCCCTCACAGTTGCTGTAGGGGAGGAGAGAGTCACACGGATTGCTAGCTCTCCACCCAGCCTGGTTGACTCCACTGTCAAGAGAACTATAAAAGAGAAGAATTCTTTAAGAACAAGGATGTTGAGGAACATCATCCACGCCTATGCTGCTGAGACAGGTCAAACTAAAGAACAGTATGTGAGACTCCTGAAGGGGGTGATCTCACATAAGCTTGAAAAAGAAGTATTAAAGAAAGAAAAGTCTGAAGCAAGAATCTTAACTCCTTAGCCAGTGATGAGAAATAAAAAGTTTGTCAATCAACCAATCGCTTTAGTCTTAGTGGATGGATATCACTGGGTGCCCCGTCTCCCAACTGTAAAAATAGAGGAGATAGTTTTAACTGGATCTGGTAGGAGTCACCCTCTTAGCGGTAGACCTCCAGTTCCCCCTTTAAGACTTTCAAAGCTGGCCCCTGTGATAGGCAATCAAAAGAGATTGTTAAAGATTTGCAGCTAGTTGATGTTAAGGGCAAGAGGCCTATGTCTTTGGATGAACCATACATACCGATGAAGATCAGTAGATCTGTTGGAATCCAGATAAGAGATACTCTAGTTTAGTTACCCGTTAAAATCCCCTGACTCCTCATTCAGGGATGTGAGGATTCTCCTCAGATTGATGTTGGAGTTCACACCTGTCAAACTCCTTCGTCGCCTGTTAAGTTAGATATCCCTAACCTTATTGAGGATATCACCCTCGTGACTACCGACCCTAAGACAGTCGGAGGGGAGGGGATAAAGCTTGATGATGATCAAGAAATGCTAGATCAGTTGGTAGTAAAACCTACTGCTGATGATTTGAAGATTCAAGAAGTCCTTACCAAGCTAGGAGTAGAGGAGTTTGAAGAAATGATTAACTATAAGGGATACCTACCAATCAATATTGAATCAATTAAGGGTAGATCGGTCGATGAGGTGGTCCAGGAAATAAGAGATATACTTAAGAAGAAGGCAATTGAAGCCTTTGACCCAAAAGCTGATGATTTGATGGAGGAAGACTCAGCTGGGAACATCTGTATGGTCGAAACTCGAGCATCAAATAAAGATGCTGAGCCTTCAAGACACCGATCTGGTAAGAAAGAAGCCTCTACAGCTGTAGATTCAGACTCTGTTGGATCAATCAAGTTGAATGAGAAAGATGAATACATCAAGTGTCTGGAGAACAAGATTGAACAGATGATGCTCAGAATAGAACAAATGTAGAATCAGATGATTAAAGCTCAACAGTCTCAATCCGAGCAGTTGTAACCTACAACACATACAGTGGGTGAGCATAGTAGGAAGATAGAATCAAGCCCTAAAACTCTAGAAGTTGCTTCCCCAACCTCTCCAGTCGATAAAGATATCCGCCAGATTATTGAAACCCAGGTAAGGGAGGACTTAGCCCACTCTCAAGGGACTACATCTATTCCAAAGGGTAGACCCTAGCCTGAAGAATATAATTTAGTCTCTTATCCTAAAGGCTTTGTGCCACCTTCATTCAAAATTTTTAGTGGGTTAGAAAACCCAAGACACCACCTGGCCCACCTCCGAGCAAGCTGTTACAACGTAGGAGGTCAGATGCTCTACTCTTTCGCTAGTTTGTGAGTAGTCTATCCGGTATTGCTTTTGAGTGGTACGCAGATCTACCTAATGGTTCAGTGAAAACATTCACAGAGCTTGAGAGTCTATTCTTAAAGAAATTCTCAGGAGCTCATCAGCGTGTAATCGTTGGTGATCTCATCATTGAAAAACAAAAACTGGGAGAGTCTTTGGTTGAGTACATCTTGAGGTGGCGAAACCTCTCGATGAAGTGTGAACCCCAATTGCAAGAGCAACATGCAGTGGAGATTCTTCTAAAGAATATCCACGGGCCTATTGCTTTTCTTCTGAAGGGTTTCACTATCAAAACCTTCGAAAAACTTTTGAATAAGACTAGTAATCTATAGGAAGAGGCTTCTAAAATGCCATTCTTGAAGGATTCTAATGATGAGAAGAAAGCTAGTAAACCATTAAAGTCCTTTGAAAAGAGAACAACAATGGTTTCAGCTGTCAATAAGGGGAAGAAACCAGTGAACGTTCAGTCCAGTAATTCTCCTGTTCAACAAACTCAGAAATCACCACCTTTTCAGGTAACCTCTCAACCTACAAGAGATTCTTACCCGATTTCTTTTAAAGAGAGATTGGCTTGTACATATCCATTTAAAAGGGAGTCGGTGAGAAAGATCTTTAAGAGTCTTCAGAAGAAGCCAGATTTTTGATTGACGGAGGCCTAAAAGATGAAAGAGGCAAATAAGAAGGATGATCTAACTTTTTGCCCCTACCATCGCATATTAGGCCATACAATTGAAGACTGCATTGTCTTCAAGGACTGGCTCGAAAAGAATTTTTGTCAAGGTAACATCATAATTCCAAAGGAGTACCTGATCGATCTGGATCAGGGGTCTATCAAATCTATCTCAGGTAAGAATTCTAACTTTTCTCTGTCCATTGAAGATGGTTGGGATATAGCACTATCCCGGGCATTTAAAAAATCGATTAATAAATCTTTTCATCTTTCTCAACAGTTACCGATGAGTGCCCGGGACCCGATCTGGGAGGTTGACCTCGAGGCTTCGTAGGAGGATGTTGGGACAGTTTCCTCTCTAGTAGTCTTAGGAACTACTGTATCAAATAAAAATGAAAAGAGTGAATCTTCTGTAGAGAGAAAATTTGTTGATGAGAGATCTGTACAAGTGGTGGACGGTGGCTCGAAACCACTATCTCCACTGAAATTATCTGACTTTTACTTTGCCCCATCAAAGGCAAAGGGTTTTAAATTGAATAAAAAATCTGATCCTTCTGTAAATGTTTTGATGATTAATGTTGAGAATGAAATTCAAAATGACTCTTCTCTTGAGAATAATCAAGAACAAGCTGAGATCAATCAAGAAATTCAAACACTCAGCTCTCCAGATTTGACTCTTAAGAGAGAAATGAATCTGATGTCTTATCAGATGGTGAAACCCGAGAAATTAATTTTTAAGGGAGTCATGTCATGATAGACTTTTTAGATTCGAACTCTCACTCAGATAACAATAATCAATTGCCTAAGGAGAGCGTAGACTTACCTATAGTTTGTTCTTCCGATGAGGTCGTACAAGTACAGCTACGTGGTGGCAAGGTCTTACCCCCTATGCTACCTCCTCAGGATAAAGGAAAATAAGTTATTTCTGATGATCCAATTCAAATCCCAGCTCAACAATCAACTCCAATTCTTTCAAATCCACCAGGACTTGATATTAACGATCCAAGTGTTGATTACAATATCTTAGCTCACCTTAAGAAGTTACCTACAAAGTTGAGCATTTATGATGCCCTTGTCCTTTCAAAAGAGATGAGGGAGACTATAATTAAAGCACTTCTCGACCCAGAGATTTGCTTAGCTCAATTAGCTTCAACTTTTGAGGAAGAAGCTTTGTACTTTAAGGAAATCCCTGGGGTTACCTTCTCTGATAAAAATTTACTCCTTAGAACTACCGACCATAATCGTCCACTTTACATCACCATAAATATTGGTAAGTTTAAGTTATCAAGAGTTCTTGTTGATCTGGTGCATCAATCAATGTGATGAACATAAAGACTCTCACATACCTTAGAATTGATATGCTCTCAACTGACAAGTTAGTGCTTCGTGGGTTCAATAAAAGGGCGAGAAGGCTTTAGGTTCAGTTACCCTTCTTCTAGAGATAAGAGAATTGAAAACTAAAGAGAAATTTCACATAATTGATTCGACAATGTCCTTTAATGCACTCCTAGGAAGGCCCTGGATCCTTGAGTATAGGATGGTTCCTTATGCCCTACATCAATGCATTAAGTACCAATAAAATGGCATTGAATTTGAAATCAAGGGTGATCTGTAACCATTCTTTATTCACGAGATCGAGATCTACGAGGATGTGACGTACTACATACCTAAAGGGTCCACTACCTGTTCTAAGATAGAGATCAACATGAAGGAGGAAAAAGCAGAAAGTCAAAGTTCAAAAGCAATTCGAAGATTGAGAAAAGAAAAGTCAAAAATCAAAAGAGACAAAGCTCCAGTAGTGAAGATGACGTCGAGCGCGTGATCTTTAGGCCTCCAAACAGTTTACCTCAAAGAGGTGGGAGGATGGCCCAAAGAGCACGCGATCGAGGCTGCCCTTTAGTTGAAAAAAGAAATTCTCCAATCTACATCAAACTTGAAACAAGTTCTGATGAAGACTCAAGAAAAAGGGGCACCAGATTTGCTTTTGACTATACAAAAATTAATCCTCCTCCAAAGTTTGATCTCACTTTAGAATCGGATAGCAACCAGGAGGGTACAAAATTAAAAATTCAAAGTGACGAGCCTGAATTGAGTCTATATAAAAAGTTTAATAGAGTGGTTGAATACTTAACCTTAACCCCACTGTCTGCTGACAGGGTCTCAGGGTTAGTGATTAAGGATGCCCCTAACTTAGATGGAGAAGTAAGGAAAGTCCAAAAGTTCTTCACTAGCTCTACCTCCTTAAGGAAAGAAGATGATGTAATCCTCGAGGAGGCAAATCTTAATAAATTAATGGAATTACCTTTTGGCTATTTTCCTGCTGGTGTTAAATCTCTTATCTTTAAAGGTTTTGCTATGAGTCAATGGACTAAGGGTCAGGCTAGATGCCACGAAAGTCTTTGGAATTCAAAATTTAATAAACATTTGACTAGTGGTATTGGCTTTGGTACCGTTAGATCATTCGATGATGACGGATTCTGTCTAATGATAACTAGTCATCCTGAATTTAAAAATGTCCCTACTGAAGTCATTGATTCATTCGATGGACTTTATTTGGAGACTTTAGAAGATTCTGACGAACTTCAGGTTCAGGATGCACCCCCTGAATTTAAAGAAGAAATTAAATCAACAGTCGATGAACTTAAAGAAATCAACCTTAGAATAGAAGATGACCCTTACCCCACTTTCATAAGTTCTTTGCTGAGTGAGGATGAGTCTAAGGATCTAAGTCAACTTCTCTCTGAGCTTAAAGATTACTTTGCCTAGACATACGATGAAATGCTGGGATTGTCCGCTGACGTAGCAGTCCATAAATTTGGAATCCGGTATGATGTCATTCCTGTTAAGCAAGCTCCACGACGCATATGTCTGGAGATAGAACAACAAGTCATTTCTGAAGTCAAGAAGTTGGCTGAAGCTGGATTTATTTGAGAGGAATAATACCCCTCTTAGGTAGCTAGCATCGTGCTAGTTCGAAAGAAGAACGGTTAAATTCGAGTCTGTGTTGACTATAGAGACCTGAATAAGGCATATCCTAAGGATGAATTTCTTTTGCCAATCCCAGAACTCATGGTGGATATTACCTCTTCGCACATTATTTTCTCCTTTATGGATTTCTCTTCTGGTTATAACCAAATCAAGATGGCCCCAGAAGATGAGAGAAACACGACATTCAGAAGTCCTATAGGGATCTTTTGTTATAAGGTGATGCCCTTTGGCCTTAAAAATGCTGGTGCAACCTACCAGTGGGCCATGAACCATATCTTTGATGACTTAATCCATAATCAAGTCAAATCCTACATCGACAATTTAGTTGTTAAGAGCAGAGTGAAAGAGGCTCATCTTTATGACTTAAGAACTGTCTTTGAGCGGTTGCGCTGCTACGACCTTAAAATGAATCCTTTGAAGTGCTCTTTCGGCGTCAAGTCAGGGAAATTCTTAGGTTTCGTAGTCAGGCACCGTGGAATTGAAATTGATCCTTCTAAAATTGAAGCTATCTTAAATATGCCGCCTCCCAAGAGTCTCACTCAACTGAGATCTCTTCAGGGCAGGCTGGCGTATATAAGAAGATTCATTTCCAATCTTTTCGAAAGACGTCAACCATTCTCTGTCCTAGCTAAAAAGGATGTCAAATTCATTTGGGATGAGAAATATCAAAATGCTTTCAAAAATATCAAATAATACCTAGTAAATCTACCAGTTTTGGCAGCCCCCATTCTGGGGAGACCCTAATCCTTTACACTGCAGCCCTTGACGAATCTCTTAGGGCCCTCCTAGCTCAAATCAATGATGATGGGAAAGAGAACACTCTCAACTTCCTGAGTCAAAGAATCCTTCCAACAGAAAGCCATTATCCAGCAATTGAGAAATATTGCCTTGCTTTAATTTTTGCAGCACAAAAACTAAGACACTACATGCTTTCTCATCAAGTCAGTTTGATTTCAATGTCAACCCCCTGCAATATCTTATGACCCGGCCCACATTATCAGGACATTTGGCTCGTTGGTCTATGATATTGCTTCAATTCGAAATCACTTTCGTTCCCCTACGTGCTGTGAAAGGGTAGGCCATCACTGACTTCCTTGCGGCACACCCGCTACCAGCAAAATCTCCTCTAAACGATGATTTACCTGATGAGCAAATCATGAGTTTTGAGGAATCCAATACTCAAACCTGGAAAATATATTTTGGTGGTACAAAATCCTCTCAATTGGGTAAAACACCATAATCTACTATTCCTGAAAAAGCCGGAGTCGGTCTAGTTTTCATAACACCGGATAAGGGAATGATGCAATTTTCCTACCATTTATCAGAACCTTATATGAACAACGAGGCTGAGTACAAATCTCTGATAACCGGTCTGGAACTTGCAATCTTGATGGAGATTAAAGAGATTAAGATCTATGGTGACTCTTAAATGGTGATCAATAAGGTTGCAGGGACCTATAAGGTTTTGAATCCTAAACTCCTGAAATACCACCAGTACATAATGCACCTGCTTGAGAAAATTCCCATTGTAACTATGTATAGGGTTACTCGTGGAAGCAATTCCTCGACGGATGCCCTAGCAAAGCTTACAAAGGAATTTTCTTGCCCAGAAGAAGACTTTATCCCTATAGAAGTTCAGGGTCGTCAAGTCTTGTCTCCTATAGATATGGAGTACCTCAACAAACAATCTCCCCAGGTCCTTTCTACCTCTTTAATAGTTGATGAAGAAGAAGATTGGAGACAACCGATAATCAAATACCTGCAAGAAGGCAAGCTTCCCCACGTTAGGTCTCTTGCCATTCAAATCAAGAAACGTGTGAAAGTTCGATAGGGATGTTAAGACCTGATGAACTAGTCCCGAGGCTAACCAAGAGGGGGGTTGAATTGGTCATTTAAAAATTCAAGAGCAACAGAAAAAATCTTTTCTATGATATGCTGTAGAAATAAGTAAATACTCAAACGAAAAGATTAAACATAAATTTCACCCAAGCAGATAATCATAGAAAACTAAAGTGCAGAAAGTAATCAGAAAGAACACACCAGATTTTTATAATGGTTCGGTCAACATAACCTACGTCCACTCCCCGGAGCCTCTCCTCCGGTTATTGCATTAAACCAAAGTGACTCTCCTTCTGCCCCCACAGCAAGGCGGAGAAGCCTGTACAAAAACACCTTTTCATCGACACGGTGAGGCAGAGAACATAACCTCCTTTTGCTTCCTCCTGAAGCAGGCAGAGAACCTCAGACTCCTTTTGCTTCCTCCTGAAGCAGGCAGAGAACATGACCTCCTTTCGCTTCATCCTGAAGTGGACAGAGAACTTGGATCTTCTTGCGGACTATCCTCTCACAAAGAACACCAACTAGACGAGAGACGACAAACAGAGAAGACGACTCTGATCCTTGCTTGGAGCAACCTTCAAGAATCCCTCACAAACTCCCCCTCACAAGGTCCTCTCTCTATCTCCAAAACTCTCTCTCTCTCTAAAGTTTCTCTTGAAAGGAAAGTGACAAAAGATTTTTCTTATTGAAAGAAAAAGATCTTTTATAGGAGGGCTCAAAATTTGCCCTAAATCTCAACTGGTTGGCCAAGATCGTCCAGGACGATCTATAGATCATCCTGTACGATCAATTCAAAATCAGCTGTTTCAGCCTGGACGATCTGGCTCTTCTGGATGATCAGTAAAAAAAGTTATTCATATCGTCCCGTATGATTCTACGATCGTTTAGGATGATTAGTGTAAATTGAGGAATTTCATCCAGAAGATCGCTCTGGTCGTCCAGAGAATCTTGTGCTCGACGACCTAAAAATGACTTGATCATCGAGGACGATACAGATATCATCCCGTATGATTAGTTCAAATAGTGGCAAAATCATCCTGAGCACCGCTCTGGATGTACATCTGAAACACACTAGACGATCCTAATCGTCCAGGACGATCCTACGATCATCCAGGATGATATGATCGTATCAATCAAATATTAATTACTTTCCTTAATTACCAGACTAATTTAGGCATGATTATACTGGATCATCCAGGATGATACACGTATCGTCCGGGACGATCAGTCCAAATATCTAAAAATAAAATTTGCCTTACTTGATCTGGCGGCTGAGAATTTCTTATTTGAGCCTATCATCCCGTACGATGTAATGATCATCCAGGATGATCAGCTTAATCAGACAGACTTAAGTTGGTTGCCCTAATTAGGGTTTCTATTTTTATTTGATCATCCAGGATGATGTGAATATCATCTAGGATGATATGAATAAAAATTGAATAGAAACTCTAATTCACTCAAGCTCTCCCCATGAGTGTGTGTGTGCAAGGTTACTTCGCCAGGGGATCAGTTATATTATAATTGACTCAAGAAAAAGGAAAACAATACATTTAGACACACTTGGATCCGATCTTGAGTTGGCTTGAGTTGCTCTTGATCTTTTGTACCTGAATTGGGTCAGCCAAGCAAAACACAATAGAAACATATTTATCATCATCAAAACCAGATTTGCAATAATCTCCCCCTTTTTGATGATGGTAAATATATGTGCAGTAGTTTAAAAAATAAAAGAACTAGGAGATTGAAAAATAAATTTTTTCAAATTTTATTGAACCACCAGAATAGTACAGGAAACACAACTACACATGAAGTAACCAACACATGACAAGAACAAAAACTACTATAATTGAAATCAAGAACAAAAAACTACTACAACTGACTCCCCCTTTTGACAACACAAAAAGGAGGAGGGAAAACAGAGAAAATAGAAACAACAGATGAAGATGAAAGATCAGGGATCCCTAAAACACAAATAATAAAACGAAAAAACAAAACCAAAGTGAATAAAACTTGAAACGAGAACACAAAAAACTAAAGATTTTTTTTGAATCAATATGCTCCAGTAAATCAGAATTTTTCCTTGATTTTAAATCCAAAAACCAATAAGAAGACGATTGACAGCTCTGAAATCCAAGAAAAGTTGGAAAATTTGACTTTCGTAACTCCCACCTCGGGCACCTTATAGATGCAAATCTCTTTCAAAATAAAAATCTAATTCAGAAGAAAAGAAATTAGATTTGAAAAGAGATCCTTTCAAATCTTGTTCCAGAAAAATATCTGATATAATAGTGTTACAAAGTGATAAATCAGAAATCAGGATTTTCAAACTCAAGCTTTTGAAAATATTAAGTGGCGCACGGATTTTTCTAAGACATTTAACGATATGAAAGGGAAGAAAGCTTGGTTTGGGCTCATTTTGTGCCTCTTTTTTAATTTGTTTGGTGCTTTATGCATCTTTTGATTTTTGATACACTTTGTGTATCTTATAGTTTGACGACATTTCATATTTTTTCAGCTTTGGGCTCATTTTGTCCCTCTTTTTTAATTTGTTTGGTGCACTGCGCATCTTTTATAAGCTTTCTCCCTCTCAAACTCGTTAAAGGATCTTAGTTGTAAAATTACCTTCTAAACATAGGAGACGCTCTCCACAATAAGGAAGAGTAATTCACAAAATAAAAGCCATATGTCATATGATAAGTGCAATCACTTGGTTTAGAAAATCACAATAATGACTCAAGACTTTGAAAACATTATTCATATGAGATAGATTACTGTAGGAAGATAAAATAAATTTCTATTTCAAAAACTAATATTTTAATTTTGAAGAGGATATTTATCCAAAAGAAGCAATACACCAGTAAGGGAGTTAGAGGAAGAGAAACAATCATCAATGTTTCTTCCTTTTAACAGATCCAGTGGAATCAATCACTGCTTACCAGCTTCCAAATAAAAACAAGATAAAACTCTCAGTCAGAAATCAAGTTTATCAGAAGTATCAAGCAGTGATTAGATTTTGAAAAACATAAAATAGTAAATAAAAGAGATGAACCAGTAAATAAAAATAGGTAGAAAATTACATCAACATAAATACTCAAATCAACCTAACATCAAGGCTAACAAAGAAATCAGCAGAAGAAAAAATAAAAATAACTGAAAGCAAATAATCAAATCAAATAGCTAACTAATATAAACAGAATAAAAATCAAAAAAATTAGAAATTAGCAGTCATCAGAATCAAGCATTTATATCAATCACTCCTAATCTGGTCCTTAGAATACTGAATGAGTCAAAGGCCAGTATTTTAGTAAATATGTCGGCCAGTTGATTTTCAGTTGCTACATGATGTAGCTCAATGTCCCCTTTCGTAACATAGTCCCTAATGAAGTGATGCCTATTATCAATGTGTTTGGTTCTAGAATATTGGATTGAATTCTTAGAGATGTAGATGGCACTAGTATTATCACACAGAATAGAAATTATACCCACAGGTAATCTTAAATCCAAGACTTGTTGCTTCAACCAAAGAACTTGGGCCACACAACTCCCTAAGGCAATGTACTCAACTTCAACAGTGGAAAGTGCAATTGAGTTCTATTTTCTACTGGACCATGAGACTAAAGACTGTCCTATGATTTGACAAGTTCCAGAAGTGCTCTTTCTATCCACCCTACACCCACAAAGTTAGAATCCGAATATCCAATAATCTCAAAAGAGGTGCTGTGCTTAGAGTACCAAATTCTTAGGTTTGGGGTTCCTAAAAGATATCTAAGAATTCTCTTAACAGCAGTCAGGTGGGGACTCTTTAGGATCAGCCTGAAACCTAGCACAAAGACAAACACTAAACATGATATCAGGTTGGCTAGCAGTCAGGTAAAGCAGTGATCCAATTATTCCTTTATACTTCTTCTGATCAATAGATTTTCCACTTGAATCCTTATCTAACTAAACAGAGGAGCTCATGGGAGTGTTGATTGGCTTGGCTTTGTCCATTTCATATTTCTTCAAAATATTCTTAGTGTATTTAGATTGATTGAGAAAGGTTCTATCATCCATTTATCTTATGTTGAATCCCAAAAAGTAAGACAATTCTCCCATCATACTCATCTCAAACTCCTTACTCATTATTTTAGAAAACTCATCACATAAATATTTATCAGAAGATCCAAAAATTATATCATCAACATAGATCTGGACAATGAGTAAGTCATCCCCTATTCTTCTCAGAAAAAGGGTGGTGTCTACGCTCCCCTTAACAAACTCTCTTTCTAACAGGAATGTGCTAAGCCTCTCATACCAAGCTCTGGGTGCCTGTTTCAATCCATATAAGGCCTTTTTTAATTTATAAATATGATTTGGATATTGGGAACTCTCAAAACCTGGGGTTGTTCTATAAAAAAATCCTCTTTTATTACCCCATTTAAAAAGGCACTCTTGACATCCATTTGAAATAGCTTAAATCTCTTATAACAGGCAAAGGCTAGTAGCACTCTAATGGCCTCCATTTTAGCTACAGGGGCAAAGGTCTCCTCAAAATCAATCCCTTCAATCTGATTATACCCCTTAGCCACCAATCTTGCCTTATTCCTAACCACCACACCAGAATCATTTATCTTATTCTTAAAAACCCACTTGGTTCCCACTATACTTTGATTTTTAAGTCTTTCTACTAACTCCTAAACATCATTCCTTACAAATTGATTCAATTCTTCTTACATAGCTAAGATCCAAAACTCATCCGAAGGGGCTTAATTGATGTTGGTGGGTTCAGTCATTGAGATAAAGGCAAAGTGGTTTACTTCCTTCCAAAGTCCATGCCTTGTCCTAACACCTTCAGAAGGGTCTCCTAAGATCAGTTCTTTAGGATGACTCAAAGAATATCTCCAATCTCTAGGCAGTGTGGTTTGAGGTTCTACCCTTTCCTCCAGATTTGTATTTTCAACCCCTTGGATAATCTCCTCTACCTCTTCTTCTTCCTCAACTCTAGTCACCTTAGGATCAGATTCATCAAAAACCACATGAGTTGTCTCTTCCACCACCAAAGTCCTCTTATTGAACACCCTAAAGGATTTTCCCACACTAGAATAGCCTAAGAACACTCCTTAATCAGATTTCAGGTCAAACTTTCCTAAGGATGATTTCTCGTTGTTCAGAATGAAAACCTTATAGCCAAAGACATGGAGGTGGGACAGGTTTGGAGTTCTACCCTTAATAATTTCGTAAGGTGTCTTGTTCAGATTTGATCTTACATTCACCCTATTCAGCACATAACAGGCAGTATTCACCGCTTCAGCCCAAAAATATTTTAGAAGTGAATACTCAGCAAGCATGGCTCTCACGGCTTCCATTAAGGTCCTGTTCTTCCTTTTAGCTACCCCGTTCTGCTGAGGGGTCCTAGGAGCTAAAAAATTGTGACTAATCCCTTGCTCCTTACAAAAATTTCTAAATTTCATATTTTTAAACTCTCCACCATGACCACTGTGAATAGTCAAGATCTCACAACCTAACTTCTTTTGAATCCAGCTTGTAGACATTGTTGATCCTTTGTCCCTGCAAAATAACTTTGTCATTTAAGCTTAAAATGCAACAAGTGGACAGGAATTTGATGCTGTATCCTTTGTCACAGAGTTGACTGATGCTCAACAGGTTATATTTCAGTCTATCTACAAGCAAAATATTGTTAAACATAAAATTCTTTGAATCACCAATTATACTTGAACCTACCACCCTCTTGGTGGTATTATCTCCAAGTGTAACCTTTCCTCCAGCCCTGGCCTCCAGCAAAATAAACTGATTTGCATCTCCTATCATGTGTCTTGAACATTCGCTGTCTACGTACCACATGCTCTCACGAGATCTTGTGTGAGAGCACACCTACAAAATCATCAAACATCATATTTAGGAACCCAAATCTTATGAAAAGAAGAATGCAATGCATGTCTGCTATGCTGTGAATCAGGCATTTTGGGCCTCCACACCCAATATATACTACGATGAATAGTGTAGGTGTGGGAAATATGTCCTAACATGCCATAGAAAAAACATCTAACACTAGGAAAGGGTTAACTAATCTACGTGGGTGATAGTGCCTCTTCCTAGGTTTGTATGAAACATGCTTTGATGATTTTGAACCAGATTCTACAAAAGGTGGAGGTGCATAAAATTGTGCAAACATAGGAGGTGTTTCATGTTTCTCAAAAGCATTGATCTTAACTTTCAAAAATTCATTTTCTTTCTTTAAACTTGTAATTTCAAATTTCAAAGCACCATTGCTACTCTCCACTTCACATGCCAGATTGTCTAATTTTTTGAAAGCTTTTTCTAAATCAACATGTGTGGTTTTCAGTAAATCATGCTCAGTAGTCAGATCAGAATATTTTTTGTTCAATTCATCAAACTCATCAAGTAAAGACATGTGATTGTTGTCAAGTGTGGAATGATCTTTAATTAAAATTTCATGCTCTTTTTGTAAATTCAAAAATTCTAATTTCAGGCTAGCATGAGTTTTCTTAAGCTTCCTATACGATGCATGAATTCTTTCAGATATTTTAAGTAATTGATCGTAAGTAAGCTCACATACCTCTTCCTGGTCAGACTGACCAGGATGATCATCAGCCATTAGACACAAATTTGTTTCCTCCTCTTTAGCTTCAGTCTCAGAGGAGTCGGATGTAGAATCTACCCAGAATGCCTTCTGAATCTGCTTTTTGTCCTTTTTGAACTTGTGTTTCTCCTCACCCTTCTCCTTACTTGGGTAAGCTTTAAGTGTAGGACAATCAGCCTTAATGTGTCCAGGCTTCCTGCATTCAAAACAGCAGTTTCAGATGAACCTTTAAAATTTTTGCTGGACTTACCCTTGTTCCACTTCTAAAAGTTCTTATGTTTCCTCCTTAGAAAGCTTTTAAATTGCCTAGTAATTAAGGCAACATCATCGCTATCAGACCCGGAGGAACTAGTATCACTCTCGTTGGTCTTCAGTGCCACTATTTTCTCCTTCTTCTTTTCACCTACATCATGCTGTCTTTGGTTCACTCCTTGCTTGTAAGCAATGAGTGATCCAAGTAAGCTATCAATAGAGTAAGTATTCAAATCTTTAGATTCAGTGATTGCAGTTATCTTAGCATCATACGAAGAAGGTAAATATCTAAGAATTTTATTTACTCTTTTGTAGTTTATATGTTCTCTTCCTAAGGCATGCAAAGAAGTGACAATTTGAGTGAATCTCGTATACATTTCAGAAATGGTTTCAGTAGGTTTCATGTGAAAAAGTTCGTAGTCATGAAGCAAAATGTTTAACCTAGACTGTTTGACTTCAGTTGTACCTTCATAAGTGATGCACAATCTATCCCAAATTTCTTTGCCAGTTGTACATGTAGACACACGCATATAATCCTTAGATTTTAAAGCACAGAAAAAATAGTTCAAGTATTTGGCATTCAATTGTGCTAAATCATGATCATTAAAAGTCCGGTCAGTAAAGGGCAGTTCGGTTTTCAGATTGTTAATCATTCTAAAAGGTGGTTCGTATCCATCCTTAATAAGCATCCACATACGATAATCAATTGATTGAAGAAAAGTGGACATGCGAGTTTTCTAAAAATCAAAAGGTATATTATCAAATAATGGTGGTCGTGTAATTGAATAACCTTCAGCAGTATTACGATTACCAAAGTTAGCCATGGATCAAATTCAAAAGTTTTTCAAAACTAGATTTTATGAATCCCGCTCTAATACCACTTGAAAGTTCGATAGGGATGTTAAGCCCTTATGAACTAGTCCCGAGGCTAACCAAGAGGGGGGGTGAATTGGTTATTTAAAAATTTAAGAGCAACAGTAAAAATCTTTTCTATGATATGTAGCGGAAACAAGTAAATACTCAAACGAAAAGATTAAACACAAATTTCACCCAAACAGATAATCACAGAAAGCTAAAAGTGCAGAAAGTAATAAGAAAGAACACACCATATTTTTATAGTGGTTCGGTCAACTTGACCTATATCCACTCCCCGGAGCTGAAAGTTTGATAGGGATGTTAAGCCCTAGTGAACTAGTCCTGAGGCTAACCAGGAGGGGGTGAATTGGTTATTTAAAAAATTTCACGAGGAACAGAAAAAATCTTTTCGATACTTTGCAGCGGAAATAAGTAAATAAGAAATGAAAAGATCAATCACAGATATTCACCCAAGCAGTTAATATCAGAACAGTAAAGTGTAGAACCGAATCAAAAAAGCAAACCAGATTTTATAGTGGTTTGGTCAACTTGACCTTCGTCCACTCCCCAGAGCCTCCCCTCCGGGTATTGCATTAAACAAAAAGTGACTCTCCTTTTGCTCCCACAGCAAGGCAGAGAAGCCTGTACAAGAAACCTCCTTTCCACCACCCGGTGAGGCAAAGAACCTAACCTCCTTTTTCTTCCACCTGAAGCGGGCAGAGAACCCAACGTCCTTTTGCTTCCTCCTGAAGCAGGCAGAGAACCTTGGATCTTCTTACCGACGATCCTCTCCCAAAGAACACTGACATGACGAAAGACGACGAGCGGAGAAGAAGACTCTGATCCTTTCTTGGAGTAACCTTCATGAACCCCTCACGAACTCCCCCTCATAAGATCCTCTCTCTCTCTCCCAAACTCTCTCTCCCTCTAGGGTTTCTCTGGAAAGGAAAGTGGCAAAAGATTTTTCTTGTTTCAAGAAAAAGTTCTTTTATAGGAGGGCATAAAATTTACCCTAAATCTAAACTGGTCGGCCAAGATCATCCAAGATGATCGATAGATCATCCTGTACGATCAGTTCAAAATTAGTTGATTCAGCCTGGATGATCTGGCTCTTCTGGACGATCAGTAGAAAAAGTTGTTCATATCGTCCCATACGATTTTGCGATCGTCCGGGACGATTAGTGTAAATCGAGGAATATCGTCCAGAAGACATTTCTGGTCGTCCAGAGAAAACTGTGCTGGACGACCAAAAAATGACTTGATCATCCAGGACGATAAGGGTATCATCCTGTACGATTAGTTCAAAAAGTGCCAAAATCATCCCGAGCACAGTTCGGGTCGTACAGTTGAAATGCACTAAACGATCATGATCGTCCGGGACGATCCTGCGATCGTCCAGGACGATATGATTGTATCAATCAAATATAAATTGCTTTCCTTAATTATCAGATTAATTTAGGCATGATTGTACTGAATCGTCCGGATCAGACCAAATATCTAAAAATAAAAACTTGCCTAACTTGATCTGGCAGCTGAGAATTTATGATTTGAGCATATCGTCCCGTACGATCCAAATATCGTCCAGGATGATCTGCTTAATCAGACCCACTTAACTTGGTCGACCTAATTAGGATTTCTGTTTTTTCTTGATCGTCCAGGATAATGTGACTATCGTCCAGGACGATCTGAACAAAAATTTGAACAGAAACTCTAATTCACTCAAGCTCTCCCCCTGAGTGTGTGTGTGCGAGGTTACTTAGCTAGGGGATCAGTTACATTACAATTGACTTAAGAAAAAGAAAATAATATACTTAGACACACTTGGACCCGATCTTGAGTTGGCTTGAGTTGCTCGTGATCTTTTGGGCCTAAAATGGGTTAGCCAAGGAAAACACAATAGAGACATGTTTGTTATTATCAAAACCCGATTTGCAATAATCTCCCCCTTTTTGATGATGACAAACATTTATACAGTAGCTTGAAAAATAATTAGAATATCGAAAAACAATTTTTTTTAAAATTTTCATTTAACAACCAAACTAATACAGGAAATATAACACATAACAAAAACAGAAATGACTACAACTGACTCCCCCTTTTGACATCACAAAAAGGAGGAGGGTAAAATAAACACTGAAACATAAGTACAAAATAGAAAAGAAAACAAGTACAAAACAGAAAGCTAGAACTGAGGCAGATCCTGATCGGAAGGAGGAGGTGGCGATGGTGGGTTGAAGTAACCATGAATGGCCTGAAAGTGAGCTCCAATCCAGGCAATGTCCTGGTCATGCTGCTGTTGCTGCTGCGCAGCATAGTTAGTGAAGCGCTGGAGGTCCTCAACATGCCGCTGCTCCTGGGCTGCCACATAAGAGTCGAATATGACCTCCCACTGATCGAAGCGCTGCACCAGGTGGTCAAAAGGAGAGGTAATACGAAGGGGAGCAGGTGCATATGGTGCAGCAGGAACTGGAATAGCCTCTTCCTTTTCCTCCTCAACATCCGCGGTGGGCTCCAGATGTAGTCGGGTGCTGTATAGGACATGGAAGGAATTATTGGTGAAGAAGGAAGGAGGGACATTTGAAGCTGCGGGATACTGCAGGTCATATTTGGTTTCTAGGGCATAGGCAATGGTATGTCCTAAGGCTAGATTGGGACAACGACGATAACCTAGATCCCTAATAGTGGTGAGGTGCTCGATGTACTGGATAATAAGGTCAGTGGCATTAAATTTCCTATGGGCCAAGATGTTGTATGTGGTCAAGTACAGTAGTGGGGTGATGTGAATTCGATCCCCCGCCTTTGGAATGACGGAGGAATGAAGGACATGCTGAATGGTCTATGTGTCCTTAAGAAGTGAGGTGCAAGCATTGTCATGATAGGGGGCATTTATAT
Organism: Dendrobium chrysotoxum; assembly: GCA_019925795.1. NCBI lineage: Eukaryota > Viridiplantae > Streptophyta > Magnoliopsida > Asparagales > Orchidaceae > Dendrobium > Dendrobium chrysotoxum. The sequence continues at coordinate 43,882,107 of CM034306.1, read as the reverse complement.
TACGAAGGAAATGATTGGCGAAACTCCAATCATAGTCAGGGTCGGTGATAAGTGTGCGAGTTTGTCTCCAGTGACAGAAAGTTGGAGAATGTTATGAAAGTCCTGGTAAGTGAGTTTGATGGGACGCTGATTTACATACGAATGGAGGGTGGAATAATCAGCAGAAATACGCAAGTTTGCAAAGAAAACTCGAAGAAGTTCCGTGCTAAAAGGAAATGCGAGAGTCATGATGAAAGTGAGGGAGGTATGTGCGAAGAGGTCAAGAATAGGATAAGTAAGAGTGCGGGAATTTACTATTTTGGACGGTGTGATCCCCACCTCACAATAGCACTCAAAGGCAGCCTGATCGACTGCATTTCGGAAGCGAGGATAAACAGGCCCCCGGGAGGAGCTTGCACCCTTTTACCGTGAACGTTTGTCACCAGCCATTAGAAATCAAAAGTGAAGGGAAGTAGAGGGAGATTGGAAGAAATAGTGTGAAAATCCTTAAGAAAATGACTGTTTAAATAGATCTTGGCCTGATTGTCCCGTACGATTGTGAGATCATCCAGGATGATAGGTGCAATTATTACGGCCTGGACGGTTGGTCAAAAAGGAGGTCTGATCGTCCGGGATGATCAGAGATCATCTAAGACGATTAGACACAGACGATCGTCCCGAGGAGTCAGGCTGGACGACCGTTGACGAAAAGTATCATCCAAGATGATTAGGTGGATCGTCCCGGATGATTTGCAATAAGTGTGACGGATGGGCCGAATTACAATCGTCCAGCGGCTGACACGTGGATCGTCCAGGACGATGAGGTGGATCAGCCAGGAAGATGGATAATAATTGGTGCAATGTCAGCCGTTTGATCAGATCAGGAAGATATGGATCATATCGTCCAGGATGATGTATGTATCGTCCAGGATAATCACCAATAATTGAAGTTTTTCAGCAGCATGATCAGGTGGGGACGATTTTGAATGGATCGTCGAAGATGATCTGTGAGTCATCCAGGACGATGTGAAGAAAATAGAAAAAGATGGAGGATGGAGATGACAGATCAGGATCCCCAAAAAACATAATTAGTAAGATGAAAAAATAAAATAAAAATGAATAAAACTCACAGCAAAAATACATAAAAGCAACGCACATTTTTTTAATCAAGCTGCTCGAGTAAATCAGAATTTTCCCTTGATTTTAGATCCAAAAACCAATAAGAAGACGATTGACAGCGCTGAAATCCAAAAAAGGTTAGATAAATTGACTTTCGTAACTCCCACCTCGGGCACCTTATCGATGCAAATCTCTTTCAAAACAAACATCCAATTCAGAAGAAAAGAAATTAGATTCGAAAAGAGATCCTTTCAAGCCTCGTTCTAGAAAAATATCTGATATAATAGTGTTACAAAGTAAAAAATAAAAAATCAAGATTTTCAAACACAAGCTTTTAAAAGTATTAAGTGCGCACGAATTTTTCTAAGATCCTTAACGATCTGAAAGGAAAGAAAGCTTGGTTGGGCTCATTTTGTGCCTCTTTTTCAATTTATTTGGCGCTTTACGCATCTTTTCATTTTTGATACACTTTGTGTATCTTTTAGTTGGCGACATTTCGCATCTTTTCAGCTTTGGGCTCATTTTGTGCCTCTTTTACAATTGATTTGGCGCACTGCGCATCTTTTGTAAGCTTTTTTCTATTCATAATTGTTAAAGAGTCTCAGCTGTGAAATTATCTTCCAGATATAGGAGATGTTTTCCATAATAAGGAAGAGTAATTCACAAAACAAAAGCCATATGTCGTATGATAAGTGCAATCACTTGGTTTAGAAAATCATAACAATTAGTCAAGACTTTGAAAACACTATTCATATGAGGTAGATTACTGTAGGAAGATAAAACAAATCTCTATTTCAAAAAACTAATATTTTAATTTTGAAGAAGATTTTTATCCAAAAGAAACAATACACCAGAAAAGGAGTTAGAGGAAGAGAAACAATCATCAATGTTTCTTCCCTTTAACAGATTCAGTGGAATCAATCACTGCTTACTAGCTTCCAAATAAAAATAAGGTAAAACTCTTAGTCAGAAATTCAGTTTAGCAGAAGTAGTGAGTAGTGATCAGATTTTGAAAAACATAAAATAGTAAGTGCAAGAGATGAACCAGTAAATAAAAACAGATAAAAAATCATATCGAAGTAAATACTCAAATCAAACTAACAACAAGGCTAACACAGAAATCAGCAAAATAAATAAAACCAACTGAAAGCAAATAATCAAATCAAAAACAAAAACTAACTAACAGAAAATAGAATAACAATCAGAATAATCAGAAATCAACAGTCATCAGAATCAAGCATTTATATCAATCACTCCTAATCTGGTTCTCAAAATGTTGAATGAGTCAAAGGCCAATGGTTTAGTGAATATGTCAGCCAGCTGATTTTCAGTTGCTACATGATGTAGCTCAATGTCCCCTTTTATAACATGGTCCCTAATGAAGTGATGCCTTATATCAATGTGTTTGGTCCTAGAATATTAGATTGGATTCTTAGAGATGCAGATGGCACTAGTATTATCACACAGAACATAAATTATGCCAACAGGTAAACCTAAATCCCAAACTTGTTGCTTTAACCAAAGAACTTGGGCCACACAACTTCCTAAGGCAATATACTCAGCTTCAGCAGTGGAAAGTGCAACTGAGTTCTATTTTCTACTCGACTAGGAGACTAAAGACTGTCCTATGAATTGACAAGTTCTAGAAGTGCTCTTTCTATCAACCCTACACCCCGCAAAGTTAGAATCAGAATATCCAATGATCTCAAAAGAGGTGTTGTGCCTAGGGTACCAGATTCCTAGGTTTAGGGTCCCTAAAAGAAATCTATGAATTCTCTTAACAGGAGTCATGTGGGACTCTTTAGGATCAGCCTGAAACCTAGCACAAAGACAGACACTAAACATGATATCAGGGTCGGCTAGCAGTCAAGTAAAGCAGTGATCCTATTATTCTTCTATACTTCTTCTGATCAACAGATTTTCCACTTGAATCCTTATCTAACTGAACAGAGGAGCTCATGGGAGTATTGATTGGCTTGGCTTTGTCCATTTCATATTTTTTCAAAATATCCTTAGTGTATTTAGATAGATTGAGAAAGGTTTCATCATCCATTTGCCTTATGCTAAACCCCAAATAGTAGGATAATTCTCCCATCATACTTATCTCAAACTCCTTACTCATTATTTTAGAAAACTCATCACATAAATATTTTTCAGAAGATCCAAAAATTATATCATCAACATAGATTTGGACAATGAGCAAGTCATCCCGTATTCTCCTCAGAAAAAGGGTGGTGTCTACGCTCCCCTTAACAAACTCTCTTTCTAATAGGAATGTGCTAAGCCTCTCATACCAAGCTCTGGGTGCCTGTTTCAATCCATATAAGGCCTTTTTTAATTTGTAAACATAATTCGGATATTGGGAACTCTCAAAACCTGGGGGTTGTTCTACAAAACATCCTCTTTTATTACCCCATTTAAAAAGGCACTCTTGACATCCATTTGAAACAGCTTGAATCCCTTATAACAGGCAAAGGCTAGTAGCACTCTAATGGCTTCCAATCTAGATACAGGGGGAAAAGTCTCCTCAAAATCAATCCCTTCTATCTGATTATACCCCTTAGCCACCAATCTTACCTTATTTCTCACCACCACACCAGAATCATTCAACTTATTCTCAAAGACCCACTTGGTTCCCACAATACTTTGATTTTTAGGTCTTTCTACTAGCTCCCAAACATCATTCCTTACAAATTGATTCAATTCTTCCTGCATAGCTAAAATCGAAAACTCATCCGAGAGGGCTTGATTGATGTTGGTGGGTTCAGTCATTGAGATAAAGACAGAGTGGTTTACTTCCTTCCTAAGTCCATGCCTAGTCCTAACACCTTAAGAAGGGTCTCCTAAGATCAGTTCTTTAGGATGACTCGAAGAATATCTCCAATCTCTAGGCAGTGTGGTTTGAGGTTCTACCCTCTCCTCCAGATTTACAATTCCAATCCCTTGGTTAATCTCCTCTACCTCTTCTTCTTCCTCAATTCTATTCACCTTAGGATCAGATTCATCAAACACCACATGGGTTGTCTCTTCCACCACCAAAGTCCTTTATTGAACACCCTAAAGGATTTCCCCACACTAGAATAGCCTAAAAACACTCCTTCATCAGATTTGGGGTCAAACTTTCCTAAAGGTGATTTTTCGTTGTTCAGAATGAAAACCTTACAGCCAAAGACATGAAGGTGGGACAGGTTTGGAGTTCTACCCTTAATGATCTCATAAGGTGTCTTGTTCAGTTTTGATCTCACATTCACCCTATTCAGCACATAATAGGCAGTGTTCACAGCTTCAGCCCAGAAGTATTTTGGAAGTGAATACTCGGCAAGCATGGCTCTAGCGGCTTCCACTAAGATCTTGTTCTTCCTTTCAGCTACCCCGTTCTGCTGCGGGGTCCTAGGAGCTAAAAAATTGTGACTAATCCCTTGCTCCTCATAAAAACTTCCAAACTTCACAGTCTCAAACTCTCCACCATGATCACTATGAATAGTCAGGATCTCACAGCCTAACTTCCTCTGAATCCAAGTGGAGAAGGACTTAAACTCATCAAATGACTCAGATTTGTGGGACAAAAATTTAATCCAAGTGAACTCGAGTAGTCAACTACAATCACAAATCCATAGACTCTCCCCCCTAAGCTGGTAGTGCTAATGGATCCAAAGAGGTCCATGTGAAGAACTTCTAAAGGTCTAGAGGTGCTAATATCCTTAACAGAGTGAAAAGAGGACTGGATTGCTTCCCTAACTGACAAGCATCACACAAGTGATCCTTAGTGAACTTAAGCTTGGGCACACCTCTAACTAAGTCCTTTTGTGTGACTCTCCTAAGGGTTTTCATACTGGCATGACACAATCTCCTATGCCACAACCAAGACTCATCAGCAGCAGTTTTTAAGCAAATTGAATTATCAGATTTAATGCAACTTACATCCAGCTTGTAGACGTTGTTGATCATTTACCCCTGTAAAACAACTTTATCATTTAAGCTTAAAATGCAGCTAGTGGACAGGAATTTGATGCTGTATCCTTTGTCACAAAGTTGACTGATGCTCAGCAAGTTGTGTTTCAGTCCATCTACAAGAAAAACATTATCAATCATAAAATTCTTTGAATCACCAATTATACCTAAGCCTACCACCCTCCTGGTGGTGTTATCTCTAAGTGTAACCTTGCCTCCAGCTAAATGAACAGATTTACATCTCCAGTCATGTGTCTAGAACATCCGTTGTCCAGGTACCACATGCTCTCACGAGGTCTTGTGTGAGAGCACCCCTACAAAAATATCAAACGTCAGTCTTAGGAACCCAAATAGGTTTGGATTCCTTCTTATAAAAAGAAGAATGCAATGTATGCGTGCTGTGCTATGAAACATGCAGTTTGGGCCTCCACACCTAATGTGTACTACGGTGAACAATGCAGGTGTGGGAAATGTGTCCTAACATGCCACATGAAAAACATCTAACACCAGGAAAAGGGTTAACTAATCTACGTGGGTGATAGTGTCTCTTCCTAGATGTATATGAAACATGCTTTGATGAACTTGCAACAGATTTTTTAAAAGGTGGCGGTGCATAAAACTGTTAAAAGTAGGTGGTTTTTTGTTCTTTTCAAAAGCAGTAATTTTCACTCTTAAAAATTCATTCTCCTTGTTAAGACTAGCAATCTCAAAAGTTCTTGCACTTTCATTACTTTCTAATTCACATGCCATATCATTCAATTTCTTAAAAGCAGCTTCTAATTCAACATGTGATATTTTTAATGCATCATGCTCAACAATTAAATCAGAATGCTTTCTATTCAGTTCATCAAACTCATCAAGTAAAGACATATGATTGCTATCAATAGTTGAATGATCTTTAATCAAAACATCATGCTCTTTTTGCAAAGTCAAATAATCCACTTTCAAACTAGCATGTGTTTTCTTAAGCTTCCTATACGATGCATGAATTTTTTCAGATACTTCAAGTAATTGATCATAAGTAAGCTCACATACCTCTTCCTGGTCCGACTGACCAGGGTGATCATCAGCCATCATACACAAATTTGTTTCCTCCTCTTCAGCTTCAGTCTCAAAGGAGTCGGATGCAGAGTCTGCCCAGAATACCTTTTGTATCCGCTTCTTGTCCTTTCTAAACTTTGGTTTCTCCTCACCCTTCTCCTTGTTTGGGTGAGCCTTGAGTGTAGGATAATCGCCTTTATGTGTCCAGGCTTCTGGCATTCAAAACAAACAGATTCAGATAAACTTTTAAAGTTTCTACTGGTCTTACCTTTGTTCCACTTTTGAAAGTTCTTATTTTTCTTCCTTAGAAAGCTCTTGAATTGCCTTGTGATTAAGGCAACATCATCGCTATCAGACCCAGAAGTGCTAGCATCTGAATCTTTGGCCTTTAGCGCCACTATCTTCTCCTTCTTTCGTTCACCTGCATCAAGTTGTCTTTGGTTCACCCCTTGCTCGTAAGCAATGAGTGATCCAAGTAAGCTGTCAATAGAGTAAGTATTTAAATCTTTATATTCCGTGATAGCAGTAATCTTAGCATCGTATGAAGAAGGCAAACATCTAAGAATTTTATTCACTCTTTCATAATTAGTTAGTTCTCTTCCTAGAGCATGCAAAGAGGTAACGATTTGAGTGAATCTTATGTACATTTCTAAAATTGTCTCACTAGGTTTCATGCGAAAGAGTTCGTAATCATGTAATAAGATGTTTAACCTAAACTGTTTGACTTCAGTTGTACCTTCATATGTTATACACAATCTATCCCAGATTTCTTTACCCATTGTACAAGTAGAAACACGCATATAGTCTTCAGATTTTAAAGCACAAAAGAAATAGTTCAAATATTTTGTATTTAACTGTGCTAAATCACGATCATCAAAAGTCCAATCAGCAAAGGGCAATTTAGTTTTCACATTGTTAATCAATCTAAAAGGTGGTTCGTATCCATCCTTAACTAGCATCTACGTACGATAATTGATTGATTGAAGAAAAGTAGACATGCGTGTTTTCCAAAAATTAAAAGAATATTATCAAACAACGGTGGTCTTGTAATAAAATAACCTTCAGCAGTATTACGATTATTATAGTTAGCCATGGATCAAATTCAAAAGTTTTTAAACTTAAATTTTGAATCCTCTCTGATACCACTTGAAAGTTCGATAGGGATGTTAAGCCCTACTGAACTAGTCCCGAGGCTAACCAAGATGGGGGGTGAATTGGTTATTTAAAAAATTTCATGAGAATAGAAAAAATCTTTTCGACACTTTGCAGCGAAAATAAGTAAACAAGAAATGAAAAGATCAATCACAGATATTCACCCAAGCAGTTAATATCAGAACAGTAAAGTGTAGAACATAATCAGAAAAGAAAACCAGATTTTATAGTGGTTCGGTCAACTTGACCTACGTCCACTCCCCGGAGCCTCCCTCCGGGTATTGCACAAAACAAATAGTGACTCTCCTTTTGCTCCCACAGCAAGGCGGAGAAGCCTGTACAAGAAACCTCCTTTCCACTACCCGGTGAGGCAGAGAACCTAACCTCCTTTTGCTTCTACCTGAAGCGGGCAGAGAACCCAACGTCCTTTTGCTTCCTCCTGAAGCAGCCAGAGAACCTTGGATCTTCTTGCCGACGATCCTCTCCCAAAGAACACCGATATGACGAAAGACGACGAGCAGAGAAGAAGACTCTGATCTTGCTTGGAGCAACCTTCGTGAACCCCTCACGAACTCCCCCTCATAAGATCCTCTCTCTCTCTCCCAAACTCTCTCTCCCTCTAGAGTTTCTCTAGAAAGGAAAGTGGCAAAAGATTTTTCTTATTTCAAGAAAAAGTTCTTTTATAGGAGGGCTTAAAATTTACCCTAAATCTCAATTGGTCGGCCAAGATCATCCAGGATGATCGATAGATCATCCTGTACGATTAGTTCAAAATCAGCTGATTCAGCCTAGACAATCTGGCTCTTCTGGACGATTAGTAGAAAAAGTTATTCATATCGTCCCGTACGATTTTGCGATCATCCCGACGATTAGTGTAAATCGAGGAATATCGTCCAGAAGACAGTTCGGGTCGTCCAGAGAAAACTGTGCTGGACGACCAAAAAATGACTTGATCATCCAGGATGATAAGGGTATCGTCATGTACGATTATTTCAAAAAGTGCCAAAATCATCCTGAGCACAGTTCGGGTCGTACAACTAAAATGCACTAAACGATCATGATCGTCCGGGATGATCCTGCGATCGTCCAGGATGATATGATTGTATCAATCAAATATAAATTATTTTCCTTAATTACCAGATTAATTTAGGCATAATTGTACTGAATCGTCTGGGATGATGCACGTATCATCCGGGACGATCAGACCAAATATCTAAAAATAAAAAACTTGCCTAACTTGATCTGGCGGCTGAGAATTTCTGACTTGATCATATCGTCCCGTACGATCCAAATATCATCCAGGATGATCTGCTTAATCATACCCTCTTAACTTGGTCGCCCTAATTAGGGTTTCTATTTTTACTTGATCGTCCAGGACGATGTGACTATCGTCTAGGACGATCTGAACAAAAATTTAAACAGAAACTCTAATTCACTCAAGCTCTCCCCCTGAGTGTGTGTGTGCAAGGTTACTTAGCTAGGGGATCAGTTACATTACAATTGACTCAAGAAAAAGAAAATAATACACTTAGACACACTTGGACCCGATCTTGAGTTGGCTTGAGTTGCTCGTGATCTTTTGTGCCTGAAATGAGTTAGCCAAGAAAAATATAATAGAGACATGCTTGTCATCATCAAAACCAGATTTGCAACAGGAGCCTCTCCTCCAGGTATTGCACTAAACCAAAGTGACTCTCCTTCTGCTCCCACAGCAAGGCGGAGTAGCCTATACAAAAGTTCCTTTTCATCGACACGGTGAGGTAGAGAACCTAACCTCCTTTCACTTCCTCCTGAAGCAGGCAGAGAAGCTCGGACTCCTTTTGCTTCCTCCTGAAGCAGGCAGAGAACTTGACCCATTTTTGCTTCCTCCTAAAGTGGGTAGAGAACCCAGATCTTCTTGCGGATGATCCTCTCACAAAGAACACCAACTAGACGAGAGATGACGAACGGAGAAGACGACTCTGATCCTTGCTTGGAGCAACCTTCGTGAATCCCTCACAAACTCCCCCTCACATGATCCTCTCTCTCTCTCCCGAACTCTCTCTCTCTGTAGGGTTTCTCTAGAAAGGAAAGTGGCAAAAGATTTTTCTTGTTGAAAGAAAAAGATCTTTTATAGGAGGGCTCAAAATTTACCCTAAATCTCAACTGGTCGGCCAAGATCATCTAGGACGATCTATAGATCATCCTGTACGATCAGTTCAAAATCAACAATTTCAGCCTGGACGATCTGGCTCTTTGGACGATCAGTAGAAAAAGTTGTTCATATCGTCCAGTACGATTCTGCGATCGTCCGGGACGATTAGTGTAAATTGAGGAATTTTGTCCAGAAGATCGCTCTGATCGTCTATAAAAACTTGTGCTGGATGACCTAAAAATGACTTGATCATCCAGGACGATACGGATATCATCCCGTACGATTAGTTCAAATAGTGGCAAAATCATCCTAAGCACTGCTCTGGACGTACAGCTAAAACACACTAGATGATCCTGATCGTTCAGGACGATCCTGTGATCATCCTGGATGATATGATCATATCAAACAAATATCAATTGCTTTCCTTAATTACCAGACTAATTTAGGCATGATTGTACTAGATTGTCCAGGATGATACACGTATCGTACGGGACGATCAGTCCAAATATCTAAAAATAAAATTTGCCTTACTTGATCTGGCGACTGAGAATTTCTTATTTGAGCCTATCATCCCGTACGATGTAATGATCGTCCAGGACGATCGGCTTAATTAGACAGACTTAACTTGGTCACCCTAATAAGGGTTTCTATTTTTACTTGATCGTCCAGGATGATATAAATATCATCCAGGACGATATGAACAAAAATTGAACAGAAACTCTAATTCACTCAAGCTCTCCCCCTGAGTGTGTGTGCAAGGTTACTTAGCTAGGGGATCAGTTACATTATAATTGACTCAAGAAAAAGGAAAATAGTACATTTAGACACACTTGGATCCGATCTTGAGTTGGCTTAAGTTACTCTTGATCTTTTGTACCTGAAATGGGCTAGCCAAGCAAAACACAATAGAAATATGTTTATCATCATCAAAACTAGATTTATAACAATGTGCCCTATCATATATACTAGTCAATTATATGTTATACCGATAATCATTCGATCAAATGTGGCTCCGTTGTTTAGACAAAAGAGAGGCCCTGAAGATCGTTAATGAAGTCCATGCTGGACTGTGCGGTGCTCACCAATCAGGTCCTAAGATGAAAATGAAAATCAAAAGACTTGGTTACTACTGGCCTATAATGATTGACGATTACATGAAAATTACAAAATATTGTCATCAGTGCCAGGTTCATGGTGTGCTCTTACATCAGCCGCCTAATGTGTTGCATCCTATAATAGCTTTGTGGCCCTTCGAAAGTTGGGGCATGGATATCATTGGGACAATTAACCCTCCATCTTCAAGGGGTCATCGCTTCATCTTAGCAGTGAATGATTACTTTTCAAAGTGGGCAGAAGTAGTTCCACTGAGAAATATAACATCTCACCATGTAATGAAATTCTTCCATGACTATATCATATATCAATTCGGTGTGCCTCGCAGAATCATATCCAATAATGGGTCTGCTTTCAAGTCTATAAAAATCAATAACTTTATAAGTTGCCACGGTATTGATTGGAGATACTTAATAATCTATTACCCACGTGCTAATGGGTTGGCTGAGGCCTTCAATAAAACCCTGGTTCAAATCATCAAAAAAGACCCTGTATGACAATAAACGTTAGTGGGATGAGTGGTTGGTGGAAGCTTTGTGGGCCTACAGGACCACATATCGAACCCCGACCCAATCCACATCGTTTGCACTGGTGTATGGGTCCGAGGCTATAGTCCCTCTAGAAATTCAAATCCCTTCGCTCAGAACTGCAGTCCAGAACAAGAACACAACATAACAGAATGCACAACTTTGACTTAAAGAACTTGAGGGTCTTGAAGAACGTCGTCTCTAAGCCCAGTAAAATCTAGAACTCTATAAAGTCAGAATGGTTCAAGCTCACGATAAGTTAGTGCAACCTAGAACCTTCCGAGTAGGTGACTTGGTCTTGGTTCTTTAGAGGCCTATCTTAGCCCACCGAAAGCTCGGCAGGAAGTTTGAACCAACCTGGGAAGGACCCTTCATAGTAGAAATAGTCTACGAAGGAGGCTCGTATCAGCTAGTGGATTGTAAAGAAAATCACCCAATGCTTCCTGTAAGTGGGCGATTCTTGAAGAAATATTATACTTGATGTAGCTCGAATTTTAAATCAATAAAATTTTAAAATTTTGAATCTATTCAACTCAATCTTGTTCAAGTTTTTCAAATTCAAAATCTTATTTCTCTTCTCTTGAGGTTAGATGTAAGTCACCATGCTTTCTCACCTTAAGATTAGATCCTTTAGTGATGGATAATGCTTTTACAGCACCATCCTAATTTCAAAATTCGAAATTAAATTTGATCCTCTATATTACGCAAGTTTCCTTCACATACGATCATTCCTGACCCGATCCTCTATATAGAGCAAGTTTCCTCTATATACGATCATCCAGACTCGATCCTCTGTGTGAAATAAGTTTCCTTCACATATGATCATTCAGATCTGATCCTTTGTATAGAGCAAGTTTCCTCTATACATGATCGTCCAGACCTGATCCTCTATATAAAGCAAGTTTCCTTTACATACGATCAATCCATATCTGATTCTATGCGAAGCATTGCTTCCTTCTCACAGGATCTTCCAGTTCTCTTTTCCTTATAGACAGATGTGAGTCATCGTGCTTTCTTTCTTTAGGATTAGATCTTCTAGTGATGGAGCACGCCCTCTGTGGCACCATCCTAGGTTTAAAATCCAGACCTGATTCTGTGCGAAGCAATGCTTCCTTCTCATAGGATCTTCCAGTTCTCTTTTTCTTATAGACAGATGTGAGTCATCGTGATTTCTTTCCTTAGGATTAAATCTTCTGGTGATGGAGCAAGCCCTCTGTGGCACCATCCTAGGTTTAAAATTCAGACTCGATTCTGTATGAAGCAATGCTTCCTTCTCATAAGAGCATCCAGTTTTCTTTTCCTTAAGGTTAGATGTGAGTCATCGTGCTTTCTTTCCTTAGGATTAGATCTTCTAGTGGTGGAGCATGCCATCTGCGGCACCATCCTAGATTTAAAATCCAGATCTGACATTCTATGGGAAGCAATGCTTCCTTCCCTCAGGATCCTCCAGTCTTTTTTTTCTTAAGGACAGATGTGAGTCATCGTGCTTTCTTTCCTTAGGATTAGATCTACTAGTGATGGATAACGCCCTTTGCGGCACTATTCTAATTTCAAAATTCAAAACCTTAAAGTCTGATCTCCTATAGAGAGCAATACTACCTTCCTATGAGATCATCCAGTTCTCTTTTCCTCAGAGTAAATTTTCTCCTTCTCTTAGGATTAGACACCCTAGTGATGGAATATGTCCCCTGTGGTACCATCCTGGGTTCAATTTTAAATTCTCAAATCAAGCTCTTATTTTCCTCAAAGTAAGTATTCTTCTTCTCTTAGGATTAGACTCCCCAGCGATGGAATAAGTCCCCTGTGGCACCGTCCTGGATTCAATCCCAATTTCAAAATCAAACTTTTTTTCCTTAAGGTTAGGATTCTCCTTCCCTTAGGAATAGATCTACTAGCGGTAGAATACGCCTCTTGTGGCACTACCCTAGTATTAGTTTCAAAATTGATTCTCTGTAGTTAGGAATTTCTTCCTTCCTATAGGGTCCTTCAGTCTTCTTTTCTTTAAGGTTAGGATTCTCCTTCCCTTAGGAATAGATCTACTAGTGATGGAGTATGCTGTCCCCCAGCATTACCCTAGTATCATTTTAAATTCAATTTTTTGAGGTTAGGATCTCCTTTTCCTTAGAATAAAATTCAAATTCGATCGTTTATAGTTAGGAGTTCATTCTTCCTATAGGATCACCGAGATGTTCTTTTCCTTTAAGGATAAGTTTTCCTCCTTCCTTAGGATTAGACTCACTAGTAGTAGTGTGCGCCCTCTGTGGCACTACCCTAGAGTCAATTCAAACTCCAATTCCCCAGAGATAGACTTCTCATTCCCTTAGAATTAATACTCTAGACTTGACCATTTTATTCGGTCAATGCCAATATGTGCAACAGAACTACATTCTATTACACATATTGTGGGTCCATTTGTTGACCTCATTTTTATATGAGGACAGTAGGACCAATCCAGAACTAGGATCTTTCCAATCCTTAGGATCAATTCTAACCCTATGATCAATATGATCTGAGATCAATCCAGATTCAAATCAATCCTTATCTCAGATTAATCTAGTTTCCAGACTATTCTAGACCCTAGGATCTTTCCTAGATTTTAGATCTTAGGATTATTCTATACCTTAGGATCCTCCTAGAATCCAAACTTTAGGATCTACTCTATATCCTAAGATTCCTCTAGATCCTAGAATTTCTAGATCTTAGGGTTATTCTAGACCCCAAACCCTAGGACTTCTAGACTCTAGGAACTTTCTAGACTTCAATCCCTAGGATTTACACTAGACCCTAGGATTCCATTAAGCTGATCCAGACCCTATGATCTGCTTAGGCCCTAGGGTTCTCTTAGATCCCGAGCCTTAGATGTTTCCTAGATTCTAGACCCCAAGATCTATTCAAGATCCTAAGATTCTCCCAGACTTTTAGTCCTTAGATCTACCTAGACCTTAGGATCAATCTAAATATTAGATCAATTTTGATTCTAATCTATCCCTATTCTAAATTAATCTCGAACCCCAATCAATCCAGACCTAAAAATCTCAATCAAAATCCAGCTCAAAACCAGAAATCCAGATTAAACCTCAAGGCTAAGAATCCAGGTTCTGAATGCCTTTCTCAGTGAACTTTTGAACACTTCAAAACCCTATCAAATGACCTCTGATTCAAGGTCTGTCAGTTCCATGTTGATGTGACATGTCTCTAGAGGTAACCCTCCAAATTTGAGCTCATTCTGAAGTCTCTAACCCTAGAAACTGAATTGAAATCCAAAGGGTGTAAAACCTTTAAATATTTACAGTCTATGCCACTGGACCTGTCACCTAGTGGATTTTGATCCTGGAGCTTTCTCTAGAGCTTCAAATCACTTCCAAACCCTTGATTATGAACCATTGAGCAATAAAATGCATTTTTTTGGACTCATCCTGACCCATAGTTGACCAGGGTTCAAAATGACCAAAACACCCTTATGGGTGTAAATGGTCATTTGAGCCAAATGAGCTCCAAATCAAATGCAAACACCTCCAACATGTTTTAAATATCAAACCCAATCTGCTGATCCCATTCCAAGACCCTGGATGCACCTGATTGACCAAGTAAACCAGGGTTGACCTAAAGGCCCATTAAGCGCCCAAATAGGTCATTTTAGTCAAATGACCTCCTCAAACCTTCAGACTACCACCAATAGACTCAGAATGTCATTCTGAACTGGTTGGACCCAATCCCTGACTCTGGGTCATTCTGGTTGACTAAGTCAACCTAGTTGACCACTTCAATCCCTTAAGCATCCCAACTTCAAATCAAACCCCAAATCTATTCAACATTTTATCAAAACCTCTTAAACATATTCCTGAATGATTTATCATTGATTGGACCCTTGACCCAATCAATAGTTGACTTGGTCAACTGAACCCAAGTTCATCCCAATGTGGTCTATTTGGGTCAAGCAGCTTTAAACATTCAATTCAAGCCACCTAAATTCATTTTAAACCTTCAAACCAAGTTCAATATATAGCTTAAATATTTCTTAATCAATGGTGAGCCTATTTCAAGATGATTTGACCAAGTCAACTTATTAAAATTTGGTCAAATCAATTTGTATACTCACTAATTTGATCATTTTATTCAATCCACTTCTTTAAACCTCTTTGAATTAATTCCACCAGCAACTCCAAGCCCCTCATTGCCACCTCAACAGTCAATTGGATTATTCACTAGTCAACATAGTCAAAAAATAAGCAAATGAGCTTTCAATGGTCAAAGTAGCCCCTTAGACCTAGCCTCTTCTTTCTTAAGCCTCTATAGCAGCTCTAGCTTACTCTAGAACCTTCTAAGGATCCCTTACAGCCCTTTGATTAAGATCTAAGGGTTCTCACTCATTTCCACATGGAATATAGGACAAATGAGGCTTTCCACTTCATACGTCCTTGTGTCCTTTTGATGCTCTACCTCCCAGCAACTCCAGGACAGATGGCATGCATCTAGGAGTTCCCTCAGCAAATCTCAGCCCTCCATTCATGTTGGAGAGACCTGAATAGGGAAAAACCTTGAAATGAAGATTCATTGATAACCTAGCCATCTCTCTCCACTCAAGCTCTCCCAGAACCCAACTTCAATTTGTTTGAGCATTCAAGAACCTCCTCCATATTTTCCAACCCAAATTCGACCGGTCAAAGCCGTCGCTGGCGAGTTTCACGGCGAGCCGAAGGCAAACTCCGTCCAAGGCTTATATCGCTCGATCCATGGCGTTTGGAACCGCGATTCCTGAAGAGAAGTTGAGCGTGGACAAACAACAAATTCATAGATAGCTTAAACGGTTTAAACCATCCCTTAAAGAGGTAAAAATCACAAACCCTAGGTATAATCACTTAGATTAAATTAGCTTCTAATTAAGCTCTTTTAAAATTTTAAAAACATGTCCACATGAACTCTGTTCATTAGCTAAATCTACATTTTAAATTTCAAATCATTTTATTGAGTATATCGAGAGAATGAGACGTTTAATCATTTCTAAGGCTCAAACGATAGTCTCGCTGCATGCATAGGTTCTGAACTGTTGATTTTCGAATCAACGGTTCCGATTCTCCTACTTCGCTGCTTGATCCGTCCTCGTTAAGCCCAGAGTTATATGGATCTCTCATCCAACTTGATCTCGACCATTCATTTCATATGGCAGAAGATCTTACGGTACACGACTGTGCTGACTGGTTTAAGTAACCAGTTTGTGGGTCCCGGTGCCACTTTAATCAATCAACAATGATTGCGCGGCGGCGCAATCATTGTTGATGACTAACCGCCGCCGCCGTAACTCCTCTCAGCCAACCAGGTTGCGCCACGTAGCGTCGGCGCCGCCAAAGGTTTAAATTGATTTAAAAATTCATTTTAAATCAATTTAAATCCTTTTTTTTAAATAATTATTTAAAATTAAATATTAATTAAAAACTTTAACTTAATATTTCATATTACTCAAAAAATTAAGATCTTTAATTTAAAATTAAAACTAATTTAAAATATTTTATATATATTTTAAATTATTTTAAATATTTAATATTTAATATTTAATTAGAGATTATCAAAACACTTTCTAAATTCTGAAATTTTATTTTTATTTTTATAAAAAAAAGCTTTTAAATAAATATTTAACATACTTCATCTCAAAATAAATGTTAATTTAATAATATATATGCTTATATATAATTTAAATAATTTCTAAATTTCTAGTATTTAATTAATATTAAAATTAATTTTAATGTAATTATTTCAAAATTAAGAAATTTTTATTAAAAAGTTTTAAATAAATTAAGAATTAATTTCAAAATATTTTAATTTTAATTTGAACTAATCTAATATATAATTTATATTTTAGATTACTCTTAATTAATTAAACATTTAAATATTCAACTAAAATTGTTTTAAATAATTCAAATTTTCAGAAATATTTAGGAATTAATTTTATTTGATTTTAGAATTATTTTCTATCTTAATTAATTTTCAATTAAGTTAAACACCTTTAACTAACATTAATCTTCAAAATTTCAAATTAAATTCAATTGAAATAAAAGAAATATAAATATTACATCAAAATTTCCATAATTTTGAATATTTTAACTTGAAATTAATTTTATGATTTAAAACTTTAATTATTTCAAATAATTTGAATTATCTTAATATTTTCAATATTTAATTAATACTATCTTGAATATTATATTAAGTATTTTCAAGGTTTAAAAAACTTATTTTCAAAGTTGAGTGGTGGATCTCTCATTTAAATTTCAAATTTAATTTAATGATATTTTAAGTATTCTAAATTTAAAATTTATATTCATATATAGGTTATATATATAAGAGCTTATATTTTGAAGTTTATTTTAAAGTTATATATACGTTAAATCTTTAATATGTTTGAGAGATCCCTTGAAATTTTAAAGCTAGATTAAGCATGTTTGAACATGATTAATGTGGAGTGATGGGTAATTAATAGGTAATTAATTTGCTAATTATTCATTGATTATCTTTTAATTAATTAAACTATGCTTTATCCTTTGCATGCTTAAGGTGCACACACCACCTAGCATTTAGGGCTCTCTTAGATCTAGGATTGATTGCTTGATGTGTGTATGCTTACATGTTTTTGTTTAAGGGTTAGTTAAACTTTGATTCAAACCTACAAAACTTAGGGATATCATTAAGGACAATAATTAAGGATTCATTTAGAAAATTTAGGAAAATTCAATAATTATGATACACCTCCTCTTGATTTGAAACTTTGAATATTTGAACCTAGTGACATCTACAGATTATAGAAAATTTACTACTGAATTTTAAAGTCATTAAGCCCCTTAATTAAATTAATCAAAATCAAAGCTTCATTAAGCCTTTAAACTTCCAGAAAATGTAATAAATCAAATTTAAACTCAAAAATTATGCATAATACGTCAAACTGACCAGAATTGAACCCTTAATCAATGAAAAATAAAAGCCTGTTGATTGGACTTCAAAATTTAATTTAATTTAAGTTTAATTGAAATTTAATATTTAATTAATTTAATTAATTAAAAATAAGCAAAATTTCAAAATTCTCTCAAACACTTGAGAATCTCTTCTTAGGCCATTCCTGACCTTTCGAGTTGATTCCAAGGAGTTTGGAGGTCATTTGGATTCAAATCATCAAAAGGCCTCAAATTAAACAAATTAAATAATTTAAATAATTGTCAAAACTTCAAAAATTCATAACTAATTCAAATGAACTCTAAATTGAGCAAACTCAAAGGAATATGACTCATCTTAAGGTCTAATATTTATCAAAAATGTTAATTTTCTGGAAATCAATCCAATTTGAAAAAGTCAACTTTTGGTCAAACCTAGTTCAAAATCAAGTCAAAACTTTAAACCTTCATAATAAAATATAGAAAAATCAATTTTAACGTACTTACTATCTAACTGATCGTATTATGGTCTAGTATTTTAATAAAATACTAACTTTTTAGAAAACACTTTAAATCAAAAAGTTAACTTTTAAAACCTTGAATTAAATGAATAAAATATTCGAGAAAACTCTAAAATTCAACAAATCATCAAAAATTCCAAAAAATATCAATTTAACTTTAAAACCAGCAACTAATAAACTGTAATTAAATTTTAATTAAGTTCTAACTTTAATTAAACTTAAATCATTTAATTATATCGGGTACCACTAGGTAACTGAGGCCTACGAGGCTATTAAATTAGCCCCAAGGAAGGTGAAATAAACTTCACGGCCTCGGTGTGCAACAAAGGTGGTATCCAACAAACAATAAAAATCAAGCTTAAAATTAAATTTAAACCATTAAGATTTAAACTTCAATCAAATTCTCCCTTAAGCCTTTTTAACCAACCATAATCTTTAACAACTTTAACTAATGATCCTACTTAGGACATATAAAACCCACACAACCTTTACACACACTTTAGATGGTTTGCTAGGACAACCAATTCTAGTCTTAGGCTAGGCCGGTGTTTACTTTTCTACTGTGTGTCAAATTTTTGAGCTTTCACTGCATGTTGTTTACTAGTAATAGAATTGCTGTGATTGTTTATTTATTTACTGCACTCTGTAATGTGATTGATTATATATTAGATCTACCCCTAGGTTAGGAATGATCTATACTAATTCAATCTTATGAAGGTGGCCATGCTCATACAGGACATTTAAAATTAAAGGGGATAAAATTATAAATATTAAATTACATAGGTGCTCCAGAAATTTGCTTAAGTCCCTCTTTAAAATTAAAAGAGCATGGCCAAGCATGGCTGGTTTGAGTATTTTAAATTTCAAATATATTAACTGCTTGGGATGTTTCTATAACTGCTGATTATTAGGAAAATCTTGCAGATTGTTGAGTCTAAATTTTTCTTTTAAATTCAAATATAATTTGATTTGAGTTGTATTTGAGTTGTAATTATTTAAAATGATTTAAGAATGGGATGTTTAAACATCCAATTTGGAATCCAAAGAGGAAAGGACATCCCTTAGGGGAGAGTTCCTTTCCATTTGGAGATCCAAATTAGGATGACTGTTAAATATCCAAGGAGAAAAGATAACATCCCTTACGAGGGAGAGTTTCTTTTCACTTGGATATCCGGACCCGACAATCCAAGGAGTTTCAAGAAGATGAAGAAGTGAAGAACGAGAAGACCCATTCTCAAAGTCACCTGAGTCTTAGGAGTAGAATTCGGATTGTAGTCAGTGGTACCCGACCACTTTACGTTTCTTTCAAACCCTGGGTTGTATAATTAAAAGGCACTTACCTATGGACTTTTAATTTGAGTTTTAATTTAATTGATTTAATTAAATGTTGATTGTTTGATATTGATTACGATATTAGGATTGCATGCTTTTAGTAGTTTTTTGGCGCTTTTGCATGTCGATCTTTGTTTTAGCTTGGAATCTGATCGGAGGCTCGTGAGGGTACGCTCAAAACTATTTCTACTTTAATTAAAAACTAAAAACTTTAGGCTCAGATAGAAACTATAATGCTTTTAAGAAGTAAGCCCGAACTCGCCGAGGGTTTTTCATCCATTCATATTGACTTTTCTCTTCTGTGTTAGGAACCTCTTCGCCTTTGGGTTTTGGCAGACCACCTGACCTATTAGGGTGTAGTTCTATCCAAAGGGATGTTGTGCAATCTCTAGGACAAAATCTATTTTTAAGCCTAAATTTTAAAACTATTTCATTCTGATTTCAAGCATTTAATTATGTCAACTAGCATGCATTGCATTAGATAAAAATTAAAAATTGAGTCTAAATCTTTAATTGCATTCTTAGCTTAATCATTTCACCCAACATATGTAAAGGGGTCAATTAGGAATCTGCTCTAGATGTCGACCCCACTCTCCTTAAACTAATCTTAAATAATGTCCCTAACCACCCTTTTATAAAAGATCGGACACATGATTTTGAAACTTTTAGGTGGTTTAGCTGGCTCCCCAATCTAGGCCAGGGTAAGTCCAGACCCTGCATTGCATTAGCTATGTTCCGGGTCACTAATTTTTAGTACCCACTTTAGACTTAGGTTCTGAGGTAGATCTTCAATCCTAAGACCTCAACCTTCTAGGAATTTAATTCCCACTTTCTAATAAAATTGACCACTCAAACCAAAATCTCTTTCAATCAAATTCAAGCCCAACAATTAGGATAGATTGGGGTGTTTCTGATGTAATTCAGAATCTCAAGACACCTCCGACTCTTCTTCCTTTGACTTCAAAAATAAGTGTTCAATCTTGAACCAATCCCTGTTAAATTTCTAGTCCCTTAATTTCCTTTGACTTCAAACTTTAAATTCTTAAATGAAATTTGTATCGTTATTTTAATCGAGAGTAGTCATAGGGAATTTTCTGATTTCCTACGATGTAATTAACTACGAGGGCTTGCGCGCATAGGAGATTTAGAAACTTAGACCAGATTTCAAAATCAAACTTTTCAAAATCTTTAATTAATTATCTTTGAGAAATCAAAACAAAAATGGCAATCATTATTGTCATAATCAAACTACCGATAATGATTGATATCTTCTTTCTTCGGATAGATATGTCAATTACAATCACACCCTTGATTATGAAATTAATGATCAATCTATTCAGATTAGCATAGTCTTTTTTTTTTAAAGATGCAATTGGCATTAAGAAAGACAAACTAGTTACAAGCCACAAATGGATCACACTCCTCTTTTAACAAACGGACCAAAGAGGGTGGAATCATACCAAAAGAAAAAACAATCAAAGGTAAAACTATGATCTAAAGCTAAAGTAGCACACAAATCTGCTACTTTATTACAATTTCTATGGACATGGTTAAAAATAACCTTATTAACTGAGTGAATTAATGAAATCTCTTTATACAGCCAATCATTAGCTTGCCAATTCTTCATGGATACTTGAATGAAGCTTATGACATTAATATTGTCACCTTCAATAATCAAACCTTTGCAATGCATCATCCAATCTTGAATAACCTCCTTTATTGATATAATAGCTTCTAATTCCATTTGAGCCACATCCCATTGAATTTTCTTTTTTCCAAAAGCAATAAGAAGTCTCCCTTTGTGGTCCCTAAGGACCCCTCCAATTCCAGCAGATCCAGAATTTAAAACCGAAGCATCTATATTACATTTAATCCAATCTAGCGGTGGAGGGTGCCATGTCTTGTTGCACTCCGAAGGGATATTAACACCCCAGTTAACTAGCAAAGGATTCTTCATGACCGAAACTAGAGAAAGGACATTTGTAGCCACAACCGAGCATGATATAGCAGATTTACCATGCTTCACCTCATTCCTATTCTTCCAAGAGAGAAAAATAGCTGAGCAATACATCTTGACAATACTACCATGTCTCAAAGAAAGATCTTTAAGACCCTCCAAACAAGTCTCCAAAGAGTTAAAAATAGGGATTGTAAACCCCCACTCTCTCAGTTTCAGAATTACCTCCGTCAGGAATGTACATCTAACCACAATGTGCTCATAATCTTCAATTTGTTGGCACCCTCTAGCACAGACAACATCATGACCCATTCTTCTATAATTGAGAAATTGATTTGTTGGAATTGCAAACTTACTCAACCTCCACCAGAACAATTCAACTCTTGGGTTTAGTTTCATTTTTTCAGCCAAACTGAGTAGCCACAATCATCTTCCAAGCTGCTGCACTTAACCTTTTCCTCATAGGCTAGAGCAAAAATTATTTTACCTGACAGTTTGCAAACGATCTCCATCTGGTCCTCCTCCAATGTTGCTCTGATTGGGATCTGCAATATGAGAGTAATAAGTTCACTATGAAAGCAGCTTTGAAGTTCTTCAACATATCAGATTAGCATAATCAAATAATGGATAAAACATCACTTTGATCCTTCAAGATCATATGTTGTTTCTCCTTGAGTTTGATTACGATAATCAGAATAAATTCAAGGATTTGTAACTCAAACCTATTAGGGAATTATATGATCACCTTTCGAGGTGATATATCATTCATAGTGAGAGTTTGATTTCAAATATTAAAATTCCAGAAATTAAGCATTTCCCAAAGAAAATTAAATATTTTCAAAACTATAAAAAATATATATATATATTTCAATCACTATAGAGGATAGACAAATACAAATCATCCCGTACGATCAGATTTCGTACTGTATGATCAATTTTAAAAATTAAATTTTCCACTCCCCCATTGTATGTGTACAGAGTTATCCAACTTACAATCTCACTCTCTTAGACTCAAGAAAAAAAACAAAAAATATAGACTACTCATAAATAAATGAACTTGAAGTCTTCAGTAGTCTGGAGTTTGAAATTCCTAAAAAATATGTTAGTGCGCACAAAAAGAAACTCTAATATTTATTAGGAGAAGAATAGAACAAATAATAGGCTTTTATAATCATAAAAAACAAGTTATATCAGTATTCACTTGAACGAACAGATTTGCACAAATTATAATAATCTCCCCATTTTTGATGATGACAAAATATTTATTGTTTGATTTAATAATTAAATTCACGTTTCTCCTATACTTTCACTAAATGTACGCTCCCCCTAGATAAATGATCTCCTAAGTTCCCCCTAAAGAAATGACCTATCCTAAACAAGAGATAAGAGGAGGTTAGATGATCTAACACGGAATAAGCAAAGGGAAGAGGAGGACATGAACAAATAAGACACGCACATACAAGTACAAGCACATATAAGTATATGTACCACACATAACATAAATAACATGAATAACATGAATACAAATATATGTACATACACATGCAAAATAAAAAAGTACCACACATAACATGACATCATAACATGCAACTAGACTAACATGACATCATAACATGCAACTAGACTAACATGCAACAATACAAAACATGCAACAACCAAGCCAAATAATACAAAACTCCCCCGTTTGACAACAACAAAAAGGGAAGACACTCAAAGGATTTGAGGATTTAAATAATATTAAATGAAGATTAACTACAATATTAAAATCAAATACGAAAATTAAAGACTCAAAATGGTTTAGATCATAGAGTATAATAAGGAGAAGAAAAGTTAATCTATGGCAGTAATGTAATAGATAGATTAAGTAACCATAACTATTGCACAAATGATGAAATAAAATTACCAAATCTCTATGTCAAAAGTGACGATTATTGATTAGTGAACTTGGAGAAAATGTTAAAGGAAAGAACAATTGGCGACATTGTGCATCATTTCAAATGAAGGGGCACGTTTTGTGCACTTAGTTAATATTTGGGCTAATTTTTTGCCTCTTTTTAATTTTGGCGACATTGCGCATCTTTTATTGTATGGCACACTTTGTGCATCTTTTCAAGCTTTGCTCTTTTTATTTTCATTAAATAAAATTTTTCCAATAACACCATCCCTTTGTCACAATTATAATAATAAACACTTTGATGTAGAAATCAAGAGCAATATTAAGACATCAAATTTACAAGAATTTAGGCTAAGTAATGCATGTCAAAAATAATATAATGTAAGATCTTCTAATCTACACCAAATTATAATAAAATATAAATATTTTGAGAAGTTAAATTATGCATTGAAATTTTTATTATAATATAAACTCAATTAACATTTTAGAAACTTAATCAACTACAGTCGAGTGTTTAAGATTAGTTAATTTCCAGCCATAATCACTATCACAGAATAATATACACAAAAATTAAACTTCTTCATTTCATGTTGATTCAAACATATAAAATAGCATGCTTTTACATTCAACCATAATCTTATAAGAGTAAGCTTGCCAATCATCCATACAACGATCAAAGAAAAATAACAAGAACCACAATCACAATAATCAATGACTCATAGAACAGCAAAGTAATAACCAAGCCAAACAATAAGAAAAATATCTCTAATAGTCTGGGGGACCCTGATCTGGAGGAGGTGGAGGAGCGGCAAACATAGCAAAGTAGCTATTGATGGTTGTAATGTTGGTGTTTACCGATTCGAACTGATCTCGAATCCACACCCTATCCTCTTTATATCGATTATCCTGTCACTTCAAATGTGCCTCCATATTATCGAACCTTTGATCAAGCTTATCTAAATGCTGGACCATATCCTGATAGAAGTCTTGGTTGGGTCTAGGTGCAGGTGCAGGAGCTGGTGTAGGTTTGGGTTCATCCTCAGAACTATCCCCATCTCCATCTCTCCCAAATAATGCCTGAAAAGAAGCATCAGTGAAATAAAGTGGCAGTTCAAATGGTCCATCAGGGTGGATCATATTGTTCTTCTTTTTAAGGATAAAATAAATCACATGACCAAGGGAAATGTTCTTATTTCTCTTTACACTAGGATAGCCAATATCGGTGAGGGAATATAGATAGTCCAAAATTAATTGGGCTTCATTAATGGGTTGGCCAGTCATAATGAAGCAAGAGATAGTAGAAAGAGGAGGGGTCATGTTTACTCTATCTCCGGCCTTAGGAATGATGGAGGTCCTAAGAACATGTTGGATTATTCGAGCATTTTGGTTCGAGGAGTCAACTCGAGGATAGTGAGTAAGTTGGCTTATATTTCTAATGACTTGATTGACTTCGGACCAATCATAGTCCGATCGAGAAGTTAGAGTAATGCCCGTATTCCTAGAGTTTTTAGATGAAAATATTCATCAAGGTCCTCCTTGGTTATTTGAACTCTTTATTTTAGGACATAGGAAGAGATTCTAGTATGGTCCTGATTAAAAGTCATGTTGGCCAAAAACACAAGGAAAAGATCTTTGTTGTATATAAATATCAGAGTGAGAAGAAAAGAAAACTGGGTAGAGTCAAACAGTGGTATTACTGCAAAGTGAAGTTTTTCTTGCAGTAGAATACGGGAAGGTGTAACTTTAGATACAACATACCTTTAATATGCCTTCTCAATTTGAGCACTTAAGAAGTTATCATCCCAATCCCTCCTAGATGGTGAACCTCTAGATTGACGAGCTCTTTTTCTGCTTCATGACATCTCTTTTTAATGCGCTGAAGGGTTTGAAAATGAAAGTGAAATGAAAGAAAACGACCCTATTTATATAGAAAAGCAATCAATCGTACTGTACAAAAAAATTTCGTACGGGAAAAAATAAATTTCGTTTGAGATGAATCAAATTTTGTACGGGATGAATAAAAATGGTAAGAAATGAAACGACTTTCATAAACTGCTCGTCCCAAGGTGTTCTTTCGTACAGGATTTTTGACTTCCTAATCGTACAGACGATGACGCGTTCGTCCGGGATGATCAGGATATTAAAGGATCATTCAGGCAATGGTTAGGTTCGTCCTTATCCAAATTGATACATGGATTATATAGACAAATACGTGTTCATCCGAGACGATCAACAAAAATAATTGACACTAACCGTGAACCCACCCCATTCGTATAGATAAATCTTCTATAATTATATAGTATGATGACGTCATCATACAGTATGAACAGACAAAGAACATACAGTATCATCACTCTAACTGTATAGGTTTTCAACACTAAAATAAAGACTAACACAAGACAAAATTTTCAATTTTTTAAAGAAGACACACAAGATAATCATAAAACATAATAAACTAGAAATAAATAAACTAACAAACACATACAAAACAAATTTACAGAATTTTCAATCAAGCATTAAGAACAATCACACCTAGTCTTATCCTTAACATGCTAAAAGTGTCAAAAGCTAAGGGTTTTATGAAAATATCTGCAAGTTGATCTTTAGTAGCGACATGATGTAGTTTAATTTCCCTTTTCACTATATGATCTCTTATAAAATGATGCATTATATCAATATGCTTTGTTCTAGAATGTTGAATAGGATTCTTTAAAATGAAAATGGTACTAGTGTTATAATAAAATATTAGAATTGTACTAATAGAAAATCCTAAATCAACCATTTATTATTTCAACCAAAGCACCTGTGCAACATAACTCCCTAAGGCAATATATTCTGCTTCAACTGTAGAAAGTGCTACTGAATTTTATTTCCTACTGGATCAAGATACTAAAAAATTTTTAATGAATCAACAAGTCCTAGAAGTACTCTTCCAATCAATCCTATAGCCTACAAAATCAGAATCTGAGTATCCAATGATTTTAAAAGAAGAACTATTCTTAGGATACCAAATCCCTAAATTTTGAGTTTCCAAAAGATATCTCAATATTCTTTTCACTGCTGTCAAATGTGATTCCTTTGGATCAGATTGAAATCTAGCACATAAGCAAACACTAAACATAATGTCTAGTCTACTAGCTGTCAAATAAAGCAATGATCCAATTATTTCTCTAAACTTCTTTTGATCAACAGATTTTCTCTTAGGATCCTTATCTAATAGTACTGAGAAACTCATAGGTGTAGTTCCAGGTTTAGCATTATCCATTTCATACTTTTTGAGAATGTTCTTAACATACTTAGATTGACAAAAAAATATTCCTTTCTCATTTTACTTTATGCTAAAACCAAGAAAATAACTCAAGTTACCCATTAAACTCATCTCAAATTCACTACTCATTATTTTTGAAAATTCATCACATAGATTTTTATCAATTGATCCAAAAATGATGTCATCCACATATATTTGTACAATGAGTATTTCATTCCCAATTCTTTTTAAAAATAGAGTGGTGTCCACACTTCTTTTAATAAATGATCCTTTTAATATGAAAGTGCTTAACCTCTCATACCAAGCTCGAGGTGCCTGTTTTAGTTCATACAATACCTTTTTCAATTTAAAAACATGATTAGGGAATTTAGAATTTTCAAAACCTCCTCTTCTATCACCCCATTTAAAAAGACACTCTTAACATCCATTTGATACAATTTAAAATCTTTAAAATAGGCAAAAGGCAAATAACACCCTAATTGCTTCAAGTCTTGCTACAGGGGTAAATGTCTCCTCAAAATCAATCCCTTCTATTTGATTATACCCCTTAGCTACCAATCTAGCCTTATTTCTTATAATAACTCCTGAATTATTCATTTTATTTTTGAACACCCACTTAGTCCCAACAACACTTTGATCTTTTAGCCTTTCAATTATCTCCCAAACATCATTTCTTTTAAATTGATTTAATTCTTCTTGTATGGCCAAAATCCAAAATTCATCCAAAAGTGCTTGATCTATATCAGTGGGTTCAATCATTGAAATAAAAGCTGAAAGATTTACTTCTTTCCTCAAACCATGCCTAGTCCTAACTCCTTTACTTGGTTCTCCTAAAATCAACTCTTTAGGATGACTTCTAACAAATTTTTATTCTTTAGGCAATTAGTTTTCTTCTTCCTTGTCAACCCTTTCTTTAACCTTTTGATTTTCAAGTTTTCGTGTTACCTTCCCAACCTCATTTTCATCCAATTTAGACCCTTCACTATTATAAGATTCATCAAAAACAATATGAGTGGTCTCCTCAACTACCAATATTCTTTTATTAAAAATTCTATAGCATTTTCCAACACTTGAATAACCTAGAAAGATTCCTTAGTCAGATTTGGGATCAAATTTTCCTAAGAGAGTTTTGTCGTTATTATGAATGAACACTTACATCCAAAAATATGTAGATGTGAGAGGTTGGGACTTCTACCTTTAAGAAGTTCATAGGGTATCTTATTTAATTTAAATATAATGTACACCCTATTCAACACATAGCATGCTGTGCTAACTATTTCAGCCCAAAAATATTTTGGAAGTGAATATTCTGCCAATATAGCTCTAGCAGTTTCAATTAATGACCTGTTCTTTCTTTTTACAACTCCATTCTGTTAAGATGTCTTAGAAGCTGAGAAGTTATGTTCAATCTCATAAGATTTGTAAAAATCATCAAAAAATTCATTTTCAAATTCTCTCCCATGATCACTTTGGATAGTCATAATTTTAATACCTAGTTTTCTCTAAATCCAAGTAGTAAAATCTCTAAACTCTTTAAATGATTCACTCTTATGATTCAAAAATCTAATCCAGGTGAACCTAGAATAATCATCCATAATTACATACCCAAATCTTTTTCCTTCTAAACTTAAGGTACTAATAGGTCTAAATAGATCCGTGTGAAGACTTTCTAAAGGCTTTCTAGTCCTAATTTTCTTAATTAAATTGAAGGAGGTTCTGACTTATTTTCCTAATTGATATGCATCACACAAATGATCTTTAGTAAAGTCTAATCTGGGTACACCTCTAACTAGCTCCTTTTGGGTGATTTTCCTAAGATTTCTCATACTAGCATGACAAAGCTTCTATGCTATAATCATGATTCATCAGATACAATTTTCAAACAAAGAGTAGTAGAAGGTTTTACAGAGTTCAAATCTAGCATGTAAACATTATTCACTCTATCGCTATTTAACACAACAATTCCATTTTGACTAATAACACAATTCATATGCGAGAATTTTATATGATAACCTTTGTCACACAATTGACTTATGCTCAACAGATTATGTTTTAAGCCTTCAACCAACAGAATATTTTCAATCACAAAATTTCTAGAATTTCTAATTATACCTGTACCTACCACTCTCTTGATAGTATTATCTCCAAGTGTAACCTTGCCTCCATTTCTGGCTTCCAGTGTTATAAATTGATTTGTATCTCTAGTCATATGCTTAGAACAACCACTATCTAGGTACCAAATATTCTCACAAGGTCTTATGTGAGAGCGTTCCTGAAAAAATATCAAATGTTAGACTTGGGAACCCAAACAAATTTGGGTTCACCTGTAGATAATTTTAAAATAGATGCATGTTTGATATGCTGTGATTTATACATCTTAGGTCTCCACATTAGATGTGCTCTATGATGAATAGTATAGGTGTGAGAAATATGTCCTATCATACCACAAGAAAAATACTTTATTCCAGGAAAAGGATTCACCAATCTATTTATCCTGAAGGAACTTTTCTTAGACTTTGAAACAGTGGTCTTATAGTAAGATTTGTGAAAATCTTCAAGTTTGGGTGGTTTTCTATTTTCTTTAAGTGCTTTTAACTGAACTTCAAGATATATATTAGCACTTTCTAAAATCAAATTTTTAATCTTCAAGTTATGCTTTCTACTATCCGATTCATCCATAAATATTTTGAAATCATTTTTAAGTTTAATGTGTGATGATTTTAAAAGTTCATGCTGTTTATTCAAATCATAAAATTCATTCAACAAAGTTATGTGGTTGCTATCTATTAAAGCATGATCTCTCCTAAGGATTTCATATTCATTCTATAGTTCTAAACGATCCAAATTTAACTTAGCATGCAGTTTTTTTAGTTTCCTATATGCTGAATGTATGCGTTCAGAAACTTCAAATAATTCATCATAAGTTAAGTCACATATCTCTTCTTGATCCGAATGATCAAGATTATTAGCCATCAAGCACATATTTGTGACTTCCTCTTTGGGTACTGTTTCTGATGAATCTGAAACTGAGTCCGCCCAAAAAGCTCTTTGAAGTCTCTTTTTACCCCTTCTTTCCTTTAGTTTCTCCTCAGCCTTCTCCTTACTAGGATTTTCCTTGTGATTGGGGTAGTCCTTCTTTATGTGTCCTGGCTTCCTACATTCATAGAAAATAATATCATTAGAAGCCTTAAT
This sequence comes from Dendrobium chrysotoxum, assembly GCA_019925795.1. Classification (NCBI taxonomy): domain Eukaryota; kingdom Viridiplantae; phylum Streptophyta; class Magnoliopsida; order Asparagales; family Orchidaceae; genus Dendrobium; species Dendrobium chrysotoxum. Next base: position 43,852,010 of record CM034306.1, on the reverse strand, counting down.
ATTTTTATGGAACTTACCTTTGTTCCACTATTGGCATCTTCTCTGCTTCCTCTTTAGGAAACTTCTAAATTGCCTTGTTATCAAGGCAATGTCCTCTTCATCCTCAGATAGTGACTGATCACTATTTGATCCTTCCACCTTCAAAGCTATAATCTTCTCCTTCCGCTTGTCTACTGCATTAATCTATCTTTGAGTCACAGATTGCTCATAAGCAATTAGTGATCTAAGAAGATTGTCAATAGAATAGATATTTAAATATTTTGATTCAATTATCACAGTAATGTTTGCATCATAAGCAGTAGGTAATCAATGAAATATTTTATTTACCTTTTTTGCATTCATTAATTCCTTATCTAAGGCATGCAATGAAGTGGCTATTTGTGTAAAACGTGTATACATGTCTGAGATTGATTCATTCAATTTCATGCAAAAGAGATAATAATCGTGCAATAGAATGTTCAACCTAGTTTGCTTCACTTCATTTATACCTTCATATGTAATGCAAAGTCTATCCCATATTTCCTTTTTAGATTTATAAGTAGAAACACTTATATAGTCTTCAGACTTAAGAGCACAGAAAAAGCTATTCAAGCATTTTGTATTTAGTTGTGCTAATTCCCTTTCTTCTAAAGTCCAATCAGTAAATGATGTTTCAACACTTATGCCATCTACAAGTCTAGTAGGTGCAGTATAACCATCCTGAACTAACATCCACATGCGATAGTCAAGAGATTGCAGAAAAGTAGACAGGTGAGTTTTCCAGAAATCAAATAGAATATTATCAAATAAAGATGGTCTAGTGATCGAGTAACCTTCTAACGTGTTTCGGTTTCCAAAATTAGCCATGATCGAATTTTAAAAAGTTATCTAAACAGTGATTTTTGAAATAGGCTCTGATACCACTTGAAAGAGTGAATAGGTTGTTAGACCTCTTAATTACGTCCCTAGGCTAACTAAGAAGGGGGGGGGGTGAATTGGTACTTTTAAAATTCTCTTGAAATTTTAAAAAACTTTTATCACAATACAAAGCAAATCGTATTGTACGATCATAATTCGTATTATACAAATAGAGTTAATCTTTGATGTTTTTCAACCACAAAAAAATAAAATATAGTGCAGTAAAAAATGTAGTAAGTAAAAAACAAAATAGAGAACACCAGATTTTATTGTGATTTGATCAAACACGACCTACATCCACTTCCTAGAGACTCCTTCTCTAGGTATTACACTATATCAAAGTGAATCTCCTTTAGCCCCCACAGTAAGGCGGAGAAGCCTTTATAAACTCTCTTCCACCAAATCCATGGTGCGGCAGAGAATCGATGTCCTTTTCACCCTCCTGTTCAAAGCAGAGAACCAACTCATCCTTTCACATCCTCCTGGTGTCGGCAGAGAACCAACTCATCCTTTAACACCCTCCTGGTGTCGGCAGAGAACCAATAATCCTTTTCACCCTCCAAGTGATGGTAGAGAACCAATTGTCCTTTTTCACCCTCCAAGTGAAGGCAGAGAACCGAAAACCTCTCAAATAATTCTCTTGCAAGAGACTCCAAGGAGATTAGGAAGATTCTTGAAGTACAAACACTGAGATCCTCACTATTGGATAACCTTGTGAATCCCCTCATAATTTTCTCTTCAAAAATCTCTCAACACTTTGTCTCAAACACTCCCCCAGTCACTCTCCCTTTCACTCTTAAGAAAAGTTTTGTAGAAGGATCTATCTTCAAGTCAGTTTTAAGACCCTTAAGTACTTAGGACAAGAGAAACCGTCTAAAAATTGAATATTTCAAGTTTCACGCGTGCTGATTGCCCTGTACGATCACACATCATACTGTACGAATAGTTCAAAAAATGGACGATTCATCTCGTACGATCCAGTACAAACCTAATTCAGAGCCGTTTGTATTACATAGCCTTCTGTATGAACCCTATTTCGTACTGTATGAATAGTTCAAAAAAAAATGAATGATTCATCCTGTACGATCCAGTACGAACCTAATTCAGAGCCGTTCGTACTGCATAGCCTCTATATGAACCCTATTTCGTACTGTATGAATAATTCAAAAAAATGAATGATTCATCCCGTGTGATCCAGTACGAACCTAATTCATAGCCATTCATACCTCAAAATCGCCTGTACGAACTCTATTTCGTACTGTACAAATAGTTCAAAAATTAAACAATTCATCCTGTACGATCCAATATGAACCTTAAGAAAATTAAGTCAGAGCCGTTCGTACCTGTTGCTCGTCCCGTACGATCCAGTACAAACCTTAAGAAAATCAACTCAGAGTCATTTGTACCGGCTGTTCGTCCTGTACGAACTGTCGTATAAACCATTCAGAGTAGTTGTTCCCTAAAATCCTTATGTATGAAGTCCATTTCGTATTGTACGAACTGGACATAAAAAAATTTCTAGGCAGGCAGGTTCATTGTGGAGGACAGACAAATATAGATTATTCCGTACGATCAGATTTCGTACTGTATGATCAATTTTAAAAATTAAGTTTTTCACTCCCCCATTATGTGTGTGTACACAGTTATCTAACTTACAATCTCACTCTCTCAGACTCAAGAAAAAAATAAAAAATAAAGACTACTCACAAACAAATGAACTTCAAGTCTTCAACAGTCTAGAGTTTGAAATTCCTGAAAAACATATTAGTACAGACAAAAAGAAACTCCAATATTTATTAGGAGAAGAATAAAACAAATAATAGGCTTTTGTAATCATAAAAAACAACTTGTATCAGCATTCACTTGAAAGAAGAGATTTAAACAAATCATAACACATTCAGCCTATCTAACCCATTTAATCAAACTAATATTTTCAAACCCTCAATCTCATTCTAAGCTATGGTTCAAACATATATAAAACCATTTTTAAATCAAATCTTTTTTCATTTAATTTTGACTTGGTTAAATCCACTTAAAACCAATTTAAAACCATTCTAAAATCAAACTTTAATTCCATAGCTTGATAACCATTCATAACCAGCTCATCAAGTCTTCCCTCATGCCATATCATCCCATTGACTAGTTTGACTAGTCAAAGTGGTCAAATAAGTCAACTTGCATGCTTAGGCATCTTTGCCACCTAGGTAAGTCGAATTCCCCTATTAACTCTATATCCTTATGCATTTGAGAGGCTAGGAGGGATACTTGGTAGCAGCCTAGAGCTTTTCTTTCTCTTAATCAAAGATATTAATCATTAGGGGGAATGGAATGATCCTGCTCTTCACTCAAACCTCAGGCTTTATCCACTCCATTCAAAAATCTCTAATTCCAATAGCTCCCCACCCTTTCCAAGGATAACTCAACTTTTCTCTTTATAAATAAGGCCCTTCCAACCATTAGAAAGGTTGTTACAAAGCTTGAGAGCCTAATTTGAGAAGAGAGAGAGAGAGAGAGAGAGAAAGAGGAAGAAAGGATAATTACTATAGTAGATCCTAAGCCAGCCACCAATAGTTCTTGGAGCCTTGAAGGAAGTTATAGAGGATTCAAATACCTTTCCAATAAGCCCAAGAACAAAACAATCTATCCACAGATTGTAAGATATCTCAACTTTTCTCTGAAAACTTAATTTGAAACTGTAGAAAATCTACAACACATGAAGCCTCTAAACTTCAGGTGTTGGAAGATTAGGTTACCCTAAACCTATGTTTCAAATTTCATCCAATTTGGATGAGTATTTTAAAAGTTATGAGTATTTGAATTATTTTGACTCTAGTTCAACCAGAATCGTACTATCGTCCAGAGCAATAACGTGCTCGTATCCAGGACGTCCGTCCTGCATGCTTCGATTAGGACCGTCAGATCATCGATTTAACCTGGTTAAATGGGCTTCCTAGAGCTTGACGTAATTTTGGGGATGCGGTGCTGCACCAACGCTTTGCCAATCATTGCTAATGATTGGTTTGGCGGCACCAGCGGCCTAATTTGACTAAATTGATTTAAAAAAATTAATTTAAATGCTTAGAACTTCCAAAATTCATAGAAAATCCATTTGTTCACAAAATTTAATGTTCTTAGGCTCATTAGAAAGGGCTTGAGCCCTACTATTTAATAAAATTAAAATCAAAGTGTTTTGATTAGTGGATTATGAAATATTAAGGTTTGATTAAAATTCAATTTTCTTAATTTTCTCACAATCCAATGATTAACTAGGATCAAAATTTTGGTGAATGATTTTTGGGTATCCTAGGCATTTCCTGTAATTTTTTTAGGACCAGATGCCCCATGGATTTGTGTGATGTGAATTTATAAAGTAATGGGTCTATTTGGGACCCAAAATATTGAAAATTCATAACTCTTCAAATTCTAAGATTTAGGCTATCTGATTACTATTGCATATATCCTAGGATTAGGTGACTAAAATTTTAGACCCATTTGAATATTAGTGATACCTAGGAAAAATAATTAAAAAAATAATCTAGCTAACTTAGAAAAATTATTAAAAATTATACAAATACCCAATAGGGGTGAAACTTCAGAATATTAAACTTAGTGATATTTTACACCTTAGGTCCAAATTTCACTGGATTTGGAAGTCATTAGGTTAAAAAATTAACTAAGTCAAAATTTCACTTTTTTTAGTGCCCAAAAACCTCAAAAAATTATAATAAATCAAAATTAAATCTAAAAATCACAAATAATATATGAAACTGACCAAAATTTGATCATATATTTAGGAGAAAGAAATGCCCTATCACTGAACTTTTAATTTAACTTTAATTCAAGTTTTAGTAAACATTAATAATTAATTAAATAAAATAATTAAAAATTATTAAAAATTCTAAATAAATTCTAAAATCCTAAAAACACTTCCATGGGTTATTTCTGACAATTGGGAGTGATTTCATACAGTTTAGGATGAGTTTGAATCAAAACAATCAAAACCTCCTTAAATAAATCATTAATAAAAGTTTGAAAAATCATAACTAATTTTAGAAAATTCCAAATTAAGCAAACTCAAAGCAGTACACTCTATATAAGGTCTAATATTTATTAAAAATCTCAAATCATAAGAATTCACTTAAAATCAAAAAACCAACTTTTGGTCAACTTCAGTTGAAATTTCAACTAAAACTTCAAAAATTCATAACTAATTGTAAAAAATTCATAACTAATTATAGAAAAATCTAAATTCAATAAACTTATAGTCTAATTTCTCATCTTAAAGTCTAATATTTAATAAAAATACTAAATTTCTAGAAATCACCTTTAATCTAAAAGTTAGAATTTGACCCTTTAATTTAATAGTTAAAATAATTCAAAAAAATTCAAAAATTAAATAATTAATCAAAATTCCAAAAAATTTTATTATGATTAATAAAATCAATCAACAACCCTTTAATACACAACAACCATTACAAATATGAAGTTTTTAGGATGGACTACTCCAGGCTGCCAGGCTAAGTGTCATAAGGAGGCATGGTTCCTCAATCTGGTGGCATAATGCCACGAACGAATTCAATGGAGAGTATAACCTTAAAATTAATTGATTATTAAAAAACTAACCAAATAAAAATTCTTAATTAAACTACATTAATCAGGTTTTTAGGATGGACTACTCCGGGTTTTGGGGCTAAGTGTCCTAAGGAGGTCTAGTTCCTTGAGCCTGGTGGCACAACACCATGAACCGATTAATGGAAAATTTAAATTAGCCTAATCCTTAAAATTAGTAATAAATCTAATTTATTAAATTACATTAGTCTTTTAATTTATAGCAAATTAAATTTATTTAATTAATCAATCTTAAAAATATAATTTAAAATAAACCTTAATACTTACATTTAAACTTTAATCAAATTTACCCTTTAACCTTCAACAAATCTAAACACTAGACAACTTTAACTAATTACCTGATATAAGATATATCCTAACTGCACAGCCTATTACACACACTTAGATGGTTTGCTAGGGCACCACTTCTAGATTTAAGCTAGGCCGATGTTTTCTTTTCTACTATGTGTTAGGATTTTTGAGCTTTTAATGCATGCTGGTTATTAATATTGATATGATTATTTACTTAATTTCTGTACTATATGATGTGATTGATGGGTGTTAGATTTAACCTTAGGTTAGAGGCAATTTAAATTTTGATACAATCTTATGTAGGTGGCTATGCTCATACAATACATTGAAATTAAAGGGGGTAAAGTTAAATTTAAATTAATCAAATTTCTACAGGTGTGGCTTGTTTGAACATTTTAAATTTCATTATATTAACTACTTGGATTGATTTAAATATAATTGCTTAGGATAATCCTTGAGTCTAGATTTTTAATTTTTATTAAACATAATTCAAATTTATTGAGTTATAAATCAAAGTAAAATTTGAGAGGGGATATATAAGTATCCAACTTAGATTCCAAAGTGGAGAGAACATCCCTTATGGGAGGGTTCTCTTCCATTTGGAAGACTAAGTTAGGATAATTTTAAATATCCAAAGGGAAAAGAAAATACCTCTTTCAAGGGGGAGTTTCTTTTCATTTGGATATCTGGACTTGAAGGATCCAAGAAGTTCACAGAAGGATGAAGAAGTGGAGATCGAGAAGAATCCCATTCTCAAAGTCACTTGAGTCTTAGGAGTAGAATCCGTGCTATTGTTAGTGGTACCTAGCCACTTTACTTTATACAAACCTTGAGTTATAATATTAAGTGACACTTATCGCATAGACTTTTAATTTGAATATATACTTATTTGATTAATAATTGATGTGTTGATTTAGTATATAGGATTGCATGCTTTTAGTAATTTTTTGACAATTTTGCATGTCAATTTTTGGTTTTGCCTGGGACCCGGTCGGAGGCTCACGAGGGATCACCAGGAGTTCACATTGCATTTTATTAAGACTCAGGAGTTCACTTTTGCTACTTTAATTAAATTAAAAATTTTAATATTTTAAGAAGTAAGCCAGGAATCGCTAGGAGTTCACATTGCATTTTATTGCACTTTCTTTCCATTGTTAGGAACCTCCCAAACTCCGAGTTTTGGTAGACCACCTGGCCTATGAAGGTGTAGATCTATCAAGGGGAATCTGTGCATTCTCTAGGATATAATCTACTTTCTAAGCCTGATTTTAAAATTGTTTCATATATGATTTTAAGCATTTATTAAGTCAACTAGCATGCATTACATTAAAAATAAATTTAAATGAGTCTAAAACTTAATTGCATTTACTTTAAGTTTTATACCACCCTATATATGTTAAGGGGCTAATTAGGATCTGCTCTAGATGTTGGCCCTAACTCTTTAAACTTAATCTAATTAACATCCTTACCCATTCTTTCATAAAAGACTGAATACATGGTTTTAAAGTGCCTAGGTGGTTAGCTAGCTTCCCAATCCAGGCCGGAGAAAGTCTAGATCCTGTATTGCATTAATTAGGTTCGAGTTACTAGTTTTCAGTACCTAATTTAGACCTAGGTTCTAAGGCAGGATCAGGCTATAAGACCTCAACCTTCGAGAATCTAATCTAAAAATTCTAATAAAATTGACAATTCAAATTAAAATCTCTTTCAATCAAATTTAAGCCCAACACTTAGGATAGGTTGGGGTGCTTCTGAAATATTTCAGAATCCCAAAGCATCTCCTATTTTTCTTCCTTTAAACTCTAAGAATAAGTCTTCCACTATGGTCCAATCCTTGTGGAATTTCCAATCCTCACCTCCCTTGATATAAAACTTTAAAATCTCAAAATAAAATTTCTACCCCTATTTTAATCGAGAGTATTCGTAAGAAACTCAAGTTTTCTATGATGTAATTAACTATGAGGGCTTACGCTTATAAGAGAATTTTTAAAATTAATTTTTTTAAAAACTTAATTAATTATCTTTGGAAAAATTCAAATCTAAATTAATGATCATTATCATCATTTTCAAATAAATAATAATGATTGATTTCTTCTTCCCTCAGAAAGATATATCTAAAAGTTGTGTTTCTTCTCTGATACCACTTAAAAGTTTGATAGGGATGTTAAGCCCTTATGAATTAGCCCGAGGCTAACCAAGAGGGGGGTGAATTGGTAGTTTTAAAATCTTCTTTAACCACAAGAAAGATCTTTCTATAAATTATAGCGGAAGCGAATAAAAACAATAATAACAAGATCAATCACAGATTTCACCCAAGCAGATAATAACAAAAAAATAAAGATAAAAAAATAATCAAAAAGAACACATAAAACTTTATAGTGGTTCGATCAACTTGACCTACATCCACTCCACGAAACCTCATCTCCAGGTATTGCACTACTCAAATCAGTGACTCTCCTTTTGCTCCCACAGTAAGGAAGGGAAGCCTTTACATAACTCCTTTTCGCCAACCTGGTGAGGCAGAGAACCCAAACTCTTTTTGCTTCCTCCTGAAGTAGGCAGAGAACCCAGACTCTTTTCGCTTCCTCCTTAAGAAGGTAGAGAACCATACCTCCTTTGCTTCCTCCTGAAGCAGGCAGAGAACCTTGACTTCTTGCTAACGACCCTTCCCATAGAGACACCACGGATAAGAGACGATGATCAGAGAAGATGACTCAAATCCTTACTTGGAGTAACCTTTCTGAACACCTCACAAACTCCCCCTTACAAGATTCTCCCTCTCTCCTAAGCTCTCCCTCTCCTTCTCCCTCTCAAAGCTCTCTCAGGAAAGGACTTCGGCAAAAAGTTTTTCCAATAACAAACAAAAAGGTTTAAATAGAAAGGAACAAAAATTACCCTAAAATTCAACTTGCCATCAAAGATCATCCAGAATGATCGAAGGATCGTCCTATACGATCAGTGTAAATCTTCACCAATTGGCCTAGACAATCTGACTTCTCTAGATGATTAGAAGACATGTTTAGTTCAGATCATCTGGAACAATCTTGCGATCATCTAAGATGATTAGTTCCACTCGGGAAAAGTATCCTGAGGATTATTCGGGTCATCCAGGAGAAAGTGCTAGATAATCTGAAGAAAAAGACTTGATCGTCCGGGTCGACATACCTATCATCCCATACGAGTAGTTCAAAAATGACCAAAATCGTTCTGCACATTATTCGGATCGTCCTACACTAATATACTGTATGATTAAAAAAGACTTGATCATCCATGAAGATATTTCTATCGTCTGGATGATTAATACAAATAGGCTTATATCGTCTAGTACATTATACGAGTCATCCATGTTAATTCCTTTGGATGATGAGGATTTTTCATATATCGTCTAGATGATATGATCCTATCAATCAAATATTAATTATTTTCCTTAATCACCAGACTAATTTAGGAATGATTGTAAAGGATCATCCAGGGTGATACATGTATCATCCGGGACGATCAGACCAAAATTCTAAAAATAAAAACTTGCCTAACTGAGTCTAGCGGCTGAGAATTTTTGATTTGAGCATATCATCCCATACGATGGATCTCTCATCCAGGATGATCTGCTTAATTAAACCGACTTAATATGGTCATCCTAATTAGGGTTTCTATTTTCACTAGATCGTCTAGGATGATATGAATATTGTCAAAGATGATTTGAATAAAATTTGAAACAGAAACTCTAACTCACTAAAACTCTCCCAGTGAGTGTTTGTGTATAAGGTTACTTAGCTAGGGATCAATTACATTACATTTGACTCAAGAAAGGAAAAAATTATAATTAAACACACGCAGACCTAATCTTGAGTTGGCTTGAATTACATTTGATCTTTTATACCTGAGATGTTTGCAAATCAAAATAGAATATCAAAATATTTGTTATCATCAAAATTATAATCCTTAAATCCAGATTTGTAATAATCTCCCCCTTTTTGATGATGACAAATATTTATTCCGTAGTGTCAAATAAAATAGATAAGAATAATCAACACACATACGAGAGAAGATTTGTCATTATAAATTTTACTAATTATTGACAAACAGTGACACTAAATACAACAAAAGAAATAACTACAACAAAAAATAATAAAAGAAACTACTAGTAACACAAAAAACAACTCCCCCTTTTGACATCACAAAAAGGAGGAAGAAAAAGCAAAACAAAGTAAACTAGAAACATCACAATACAGAAAACTAATAGAGAGGCGGATCATGATCAGATGGAGGAGGTGGTGGTGGATGAAATTAGCTATGAATGGTGGCGAATGGCTCACCAAACTAGGCCATATCCTGGTCATGCTGTTGTTTTTGGTGAGTCACACATGAATTGAAGAGAGCGAGTCAAAGCGAGCCTCCCACTGGTTAAACCGCTGCACCAAGTGATCTAAGGGTGATGCTATACAGAGAGGAGCAGGTGCATCATGTGTAGTTGGCTCAAGAGAAGCCTCCCCCACTTCTCCCTCAACATCCATGCTGGGCTCCGGATGTAGGCGAGTACTGTGAAGAGTGTGAAAAGAACAGTTGGAGAAGAAAATAGGTGGGATTCTGGCTGGATGTGGATATTAAAAATTGTATTTAGTTTCAAGGGCATATTAAATGAGATGTCCTAAAGCTAGATTAGGGTGTCTCATGTGGCCCGGATCCCTAATGGTAGTCAGTTGTTAAATGTAGTGAATAAGTAAATCAATTGCATTAAAGTCACTGCGGGCCATGATTTAGTAGGTAGTTATGGAAAGCAAAGGAGTGATGTGGTTGTGGTCCCCAGCCTTAGGAATGATGGAGGAGTGAAGGACATGTTAGATTGTCCTAGCATCCTTGACTAGGGAGGAACAGGCCTGGTCGTGGTATTGGGCATTTGTGTTTCTAAGGAAGTGGTTGGGGACACTCCAATTAAAGTTAGGGTCAAATGCTAAAATATGAAGCTTATCGCCAGAAGTGGACAGTAGAAGAATATTATGAAAGTCTTGGAGGGTTAATTCTACAGGTCGTTGATTAACAAAGGACTGAAGGGCAGAGTAATCAGCTGTAATGCAAAGATTTGCAAAGAAAACTCTAAGAAGTTCAGTGCTAAAAGGAAAAGCCAGTGTAAGAATGAAGATGAGGGATGTGTGAGTGAACAGATCAAGTACCGAATAGGTGAGGGTCCGTGGGTTCACAGTTTTGGAGATAGTGATCCTAGTATCAAGATATCTTTGAAATACAGCTTGATCGGTTGTATCAGGGAAGCGGGGATCAACATTTCCCGTTGTGGAACTGGCTTCCCTTTGCCTAGATCTTTTACCACCAGCCATAACGAAATGCTTAAATTTGTGTAGAAGAGAGGTGTTGTGAAAAATTTGTTGAGAATGGCTGTTTAAATAGAAAATGGACCTATCATCCAGGATGATCGCAGGATCGTCCAAGAAGATAGGAGCAATAATGACATCTATGACAATTGGTCAAAAAGGTGGTCAGATCATCCAGGATGATCAGATATTGTCTAGGATGATTAGACACAGATGATTATCTCGAGGTGATAGGCTGGAAGACTTTTGACTAAAGGTACCATCCAGGATGATTAGCTGGATCAATGAGGATGATAGGCAATAAATGAATTAGATGGGCCGAATGTAAATTGTCCAACTTCTACCACGTGGATCGTCTAGGACAATGAGGTGGATCATTTAGGATGATCACAAATAATTGGTGCATACCAGCCATTGGATCATGGTGGGGATAATTTGAATGGATAGTCCAGGATGATATATGGATCATCCAGGATGATGTCTGATCATCTAGGATAATGTGAAAAAAAAGTGAAAAAGATGAATGATGGTGAAGAAAGATCAGGGATCCCAAAAATATAAAAAAAATCAAGATCAACTCAATTCAAAGAAAAAATAGGAACAAAAAATAAACAGTAAAAACAATAATTTTTTTTGAATCTATCTGCTCCAGTGAAGCAGAATTTTCCTTGATTTCGAATTCAAAAGCAAGTAAGAAGAAAATCGACCACACTGAAATCCAGAAAAAATTAGAAAATCAACTTTCATAACTCTTACCTCGGACACCTTACAGGTTCAAATCCTTTCAAACAAAAGTCTAATTCAGAAGAAAAAAAATTAGATTTGAAAAGAGATCCTTTCAAGCCTCGTTCTAGAAAAATATCTAATAGAATAGTACTATAAAGTAAGGAATCAGAAATCATCATTTTTTGTCTCAAGCTTTTGAAAATATTAAGTGGCGTATGGATTTTGCTGAGAAATTTAAAGATCTAAAAGGGAAGAATGCTTGTTTCTTTGTTGGCTCATTTTGTGCCTCTTTTTCAATTTGTTTGGTGCACTTTGCGCATCTTTTAATTTTTGATACACTTTATGTATCTTTCCAATTTAGCGACATTACGCAACTTTTTAGCTTTGGGCTTATTTTGTGATTATTTTGTGCCTCCCCTTTTTTTCATTATGGCGCTCTTTCTGCATCTTTTACAAGCTTGCTTCCTTTCATAATCATTAAAGAATCTCATTTGTGAAATTACCTTCCAGATATAAGAGAGGACAAAAATTACTCTCTACAATAAGGAGTAATTCATAGAACAAAAATCATACAAGAATGGAGCACATGGCTATTCAAGCTATCAAAGGAAGTTTACAAGAATGGATGTTCACTTATAAGGGGATTATAATCGAGAGTGACAATGCAAATGTTATAAAGTTCATTCAAGCATTGTCAAAGTCTAAGCAGGAGATGGACGATTCTTATTCTTTCAAAAAGTTTCAATTTGTTCTTTTCAATTGTATAGATAGGAATGGGAATAAGTTAGCTGACCTTTGTGCTAACTATGCTATTTGTAACCCTTTTGTTTGGAACGACATTGGTTCTAATGAGATTCCTCCTTCTTTCACTTCGTTGTTAAAGGAGGAATCTGACGCCATTTCTTAGGTTCTTTGTATCTTCTTGAATAAAATTTTATGCATCTGGTTGTATTCCCTCAAAAAAAAATAGAACAAAAATCATACATCATATGATAAGTGCAATCACTTGATTAAAAATAAACATAAAAATGATCCAAAACTTTGAAAATACTATTTATATGAGGTAGATTACTGCAGGAAGATAAAATAGATCTCTATTTCAAAAATCAACTTTTTAATTTTGAAGAAGATTTTTATCCAAAAGAAATAATACACCATTAAAGGAGTTAGAGGAACATAAACAATCATCAACATTTATTCCCTTTAATAGATTCAGAGGAGTCAATCACTGCTTACCAGCTTCCAAATAAAAATAATGCAAAACTCTCAGTCAAAAATTCAGTTTATCAGTAGTGGTAAGCAGGGATCTGATTTAAAAGAAAAGTAGTAAATTAAGAATAAGTGGGAAATCACATCAAAATAAATACTCAAATCAAGAAAGAAACAATAATAAAAGGAAAATCAACAGAGAGTAAAAAACAACAGGAAATAGATAATCAAATTAAACAAAAGCTAAATGAAAAATCAAAACCAAAAAATTTAAAAATCAGTAATAATTAGATTCATACATTTATGTCAATCACACCCAATCTAGTCCTTAAAATACTGAATTAGTCAAAGACTAGTGGTTTAGTAAAGATGTCAGCCAATTGGTTTTCAATTGCTACATAGTGTAGCACAATGTCCCCTTTTGTAATTTGGTCCCTAATGAAGTGATGCCTTATATCAATGTGTATGGTTCTTAAATATTGGATAGGATTCTTAAAAATGCAGATGGCATTGGTGTTATCACATAGAACTTAAATTATGCCAACAGGTAATCCTAAATCTAGAATTTGTTGCTTCAACCAAAAGACTTAGGCCACACAGCTACCTAATGCAATATAATCAGCTTCTGTAGTGGAAAGTACAATAGAGTTTTGTTTTCTACTGGACCATGAGACTAAAGACTATCCTATGAATTGGCAGAAGTGCTCTTTCTATCCACCCCACATCCTGCAAAATTAGAACCAGAATATCCAATAATCTCAGAAGATGTGTTGTGCCTAGGATACCAGATTCCTAAGTTTAGGGTCCCTAAGAGATATCTAAGAATTCTCTTAACAGCAGTCAGGTGAGACTCTTTAGGATCAGCTTAAAACCTAGCACAAAAATAAACACTAAATATGATATCAGGTCGGCTAGCAGTCAGGTAAAGTAGTGATCCTATAATTCCTATATACTTCTTCTGATCAATAGATTTTTTATTTGAATCATTATCTAACTAAAAAGATGAACTCATGGGAGAGTTGATTGGCTTGGTTTTGTCCATTTCATATTTCTTCAAAATTTCCTTAGTGTATTTTGATTGATTTAGAAAGGTTCCATCATTAATCTGTCTTATGCTAAACCCCAAAAAGTAGGACAATTCTCCCATCATACTCATCTTAAACTCCTTACTTATTATTTTAAAAAAAATTATCACATAAGTTTTTATTAGAAGATCCAAAAAGTATATCATCAACATAGATCTAGACAATGAGTAAATCATCTCCTACTTTCTTCAGAAAAAGGGTGGTGTCTACGCTCCCCTTAACAAACTCTCTTTCTAATAAGAATGTACTAAGCCTCTCAAACCAAGCTCTAGGTGCCTATTTTAATTCATATAAGGACTTTTTTAATTTATAGACATGATTTGAATATTGAAAACTCTCAAAACCTGGGGGCTGCTCTACAAAGACATCCTCTTTTATTACCCTATTTAAAGGCACTCTTGACATTCAATTGGAAAAGCTTAAATCCTTTATAACAAGCAAAGGCTAGTAGCACTCTAATGGCTTCCAATCTAGCTACAGGGATAAAGGTCTCCTCAAAATCTATCCCTTCTATTTAGTTATACCCCTTAGCCACGAATCTTACCTTATTCCTAACTACCATACCAGAATCATTCATCTTATTCTTAAAGACCCATTTGGTTCCCACTACACTTTGATTCTTTGGTCTTTCTACTAAATCCTAAACATCGTTCCTTATAAATTGATTCAACTCTTCCTGCATGGCTTAGATCCAAAACTCATCAGATAAGGCTTGATTCAAGTTGGTGGGTTCAGTCATTGAAATGAAGGCAGAGTGGTTTACTTTTTTTTAAGAACATGCCTAGTTCTAACACCTTCAGAAAGGTATCCTAAGATCTGCTCTTTAGGATGACTTGAAGAATATCTCTATTCTCAAGGCAAAGTGTTTTGAGGTTCTACCATTTCCTTCAGATTTGTATTTTCAACTCCTTGGATAATCTCTCCTACATCTTCTTCTTCCTCAACTCTAGTCTCCTTGGGATCAGATTCATCAAACACCACATTAGTAGTCTTCTCCACCACCAAAGTCCTCTTATTAAACATCCTAAAGGATTTCCCCATATTAGAATAGCCTAAGAACACTCCTTCATCAGATTTGAGGTCAAATTTTCCTGAGGATGATTTCCCATTATTTAGAATGAAAATCTTACAGCCAAAGAATTGGAGGTGGGACAGGTTTGGAGTTCTACCCTTAATGATCTCATAAGGTGTCTTATTCATATTAGATCTAACATTCACCCTATTCATCACATAACATACAGTATTTACCGCTTGAGCCCAAAAGTATTTTAGAAGTGAATACTCAGTAAGCATGGCTCTGGCGGCTTCCACTAAGGTCTTGTTCTTCCATTCAGCTATTCTGTTCTGCTGAGGGGTCTTAGGAGCTAAAAAATTATGGCTAATCCCTTGCTCCTCACAGAAGGTTCCAAATTTCTCATTTTTAAACTCCCCCTATGATCACTATGGATGGTCAAGATCTCACAACCTAACTTCTTCTAAATCTAAGTGGAGAAGGATTTAAATTCATCAAATGACTTAGACTTATGTGATAGAAATCTAATCCTAGTGAACCTTGACTAATCATCAACAATCACAAATCCATATATTTTTTCCCCTAAGCTGGCAATGCTAATGGGTTCGAAGAGATCCATGTAAAGGACTTCTAAAGGTCTAGAGGTGTTGATGTCCTTAATGGAGTGGAAAGAGGATTGAACTTACTTCCCTAGTTGACAGTCATCACATAGGTGGTCCTTAGTGAACTTAAGCTTGGGGACACCTCTAACTAAGTCTTTTTGGGTGACTCTTCTAAAGGTTTTCATACTGACATGACATAACCTCATATGCCATAGCCATGACTCATCAGCAGTAGTTTTAAGTAAATTGAAACATTAACTTTAAAGTAGCTTACATCCAGCATGTAGACATTATTGATCCTTTTTTCCTACAAAATTATTTTATCATTTAAGCTTATAATATAGCAAGTTGGCAGGAACTTTATATTGTATCCTTTGTCACACAGTTGATTGGTGCTGAGCAAGTTGTGTTTTAGTCCATTTATAAGTAAAATACTATCAATAATAAAATTTTTTGAATCAGCAATTATACCAGCTCCTACCACCCTTCTGGTGGTGTTGTGTCCAAGTGTAACCTTGCCTCCAGCCCTGGCCTCCAGCGAAATGAATTGATTTGCATCTCCCGTCATGTCTTGAATATCCACTGTCCAGGTACCACATGCTCTTACGAGGCCTTTTGTGAGATCACACCTACAAAATTATCAAATGTCAGATTTAGGAATCCAAATAAGTTTAGGTTCCTTCTTATGAAAAGAAGAATGCAATGCATATGTGATATGCTGTAAAGCATATAATTTGGGCCTTCACACCCAATGTGTACTACGGTGAACAGTGTAGGTGTGAGAGATATGTCCTAACATGCCCCGAGAAAAGTATCTAACGCCAAGAATAGGGTTAACTAATTTACGTGGGTGATAGTACCTCTTCCTAGGTTTGAATGAGACATGCTTTAATGATTTTGAATGAGATTCTTTAAAAGGTGGAGGTGCATAAAATTGTGCAAAAGTAGGGGGTGTTTCATTATTCTCATATGCACTAATTTTCACACTTAGAAATTCATTTTTTTCTTGAGACTTACAATTTCAAATTTCAAATAATGCTCATCACCATCTAAATCAGATGCATGTTATTCCAATTTCTTAAATCCAGCTTCTAATTCAACATGCGATACTTTTAATGAATCATGCTCAATAATCAAATCAGATTGCTTTTTATTCAACTCATCAAATTCATCAAGTAATGACATGTGATTGCTATCATGTATAGAATGATCTTTAATTAAAATTTCAGGCATTTTTTAAAAATTAAAAAATTCCAATTTAAGGCTAGCATGAGTTTTTAAAGCTTCCTATATGATGAATGGATTTTTTTAAAAATATCAAGCAATTAATCGTAGGTCAGTTCACATACCTCTTCTTGGTCGGACTGACCAAGATGCTCACCAGCCATCAAACATAAGTTTGTAACTTCCTCTTTAGCTTCAGTCTCAGAGGAGTTGGATATAGAATCCGCCCAGAAAGCCTTTTGAATCCTTTTCTTGTCCTTCCTGAACTTGGATTTCTCCTTACCCTTCTCCTTGCTTGGGTGAGCCTTAAGTGTAGGACAATCAGCTTTTATATGTCCTAGCTTCCTACATTCAAAACAAACTATATCAGAAGGACCTTTAAATTTTTACTATTCTTACCTTTATTCCACTTCTGATAGTTCTTGTGTTTCTTCCTCAAAAAGCTTTTGAATCACCCAGTAATTAAGGTAATGTCATCATCATCAGAATCATTAGCCTTCAGGGCTATAGTCTTCTCTTTCTTCTTCTCACCTGCATCAATTTGTCGTTGGTTCACTCCTTACTTATAAGTAATGAGTGACCCAAGTAAGTTATCAATAGAATAATTATTCAAATCTTTGGATTTAGTAATTACAGTTATCTTGGCATCATAAGAACAAGGCAAACATCTCAGAATTTTGTTTATTTTTTCATAGTTAGTGAGTTCTCTTCCTAAAGCATATAGAGAGATGACAATTTGAGTAAACCTAGTATGCATTTGAGAAACTGATTCTCTAGATTTCATACGAAAGAGTTCATAGTTGTGAAGCAAGATATTCAATCAAGATTATTTAACTTTAGATGTACCTTCATAAGTAATGCATAGTCTATCCCAAATTTCTTTACTAGTAGTGCAAGTAGAGACACGCATGTACTCTTCATATTTTAAAGCACAGAAAAAATAGTTCAAGCATTTCACATTTAGTTGTGCTAAATTACGATCATCAAATGTCCATTCAATAAAAGCCAGCTCAGTTTTAATATTATTAACAAGTCTAAAAGGTGCTTCATAGCCATCTTTAACTAGCATCCACATACGATAATCTATAGATTGAGGAAAAGTGGACATACGAGGTTTCCAAAAATCTAAAGGCATGTTATCAAACAATGGTGGTAGGTAATGTAATTGAATAACCTTTAGAATTATTATGATTACCAAAGTTAGCCATGGATCAAAATTCAAAAGTTTTTAAACTTAATTTTTGAATCCCGCTCTGATACCACTTGAAAGTTATGTTTCTTCTCTGATACCACTTGAAAGTTTGATAGGGATGTTAAGCCCTTAGAACTAGCCAGAGGCTAACCAAGAGGGGGGTGAATTGATAGTTTTAAAAACTTCTTAAATCACAAGAAAGATCTTTCTATAATTTGCAGTGGAAGCGAATAAAAATAATAATAATAAGATTAATCACAGATTTCACCCAAGTAGATAATAATAGAAAAATAAAGTGTGAAAAATAATTAGAAAGAACACACCAAATTTTATAGTGGTTTGGTCAACTTGACTTACGTCCACTCCCTAGAGCCTCGCCTCTAGGTATTGCACTACGCAAATCAGTGACTCTCCTTTTGCTCCCACAATAAGGCAGAGAAGCCTTTAAACAACTCCTTTTCACCGACCAGGTGAGGCAGAGAACCCAGACTCCTTTTGCTTCCTCCTAAAGTAGGCATAGAACCCTGACTCCAATCGCTTCATCCTGAAGCAGGTAGAGAACCTTACCTCCTTTTGCTTCCTCCTGAAGCAGGCAGAGAACCTTGACTTCTTGTTGACGATCCTTTCCACAGAGACACCACGGGATAAGAGATGACGACCGGAGAAGATGACTCGAATCCTTGCTTGGAGTAACCTTTGTGAACACCTCACAAACTCCCCCTCACAAGATTCTCTCTCTCTCTCCCAAGCTCTCCCTCTCCCTCTCAAAGCTCTCTCAGGAAAGGACTTTGGCAAAAAGTTTTTCCAATAACAAACAAAAAGGTTTAAATAGAAAGGCACAAAAATTGCCCTAAAATTTAACTTGCCATCAAAGATCGTCCGATCGTCCTGTATGATCAGTGTAAATCTTCACCAATTAGCCTGGACGATCTGGCTTCTCTGGATGATTAGAAGACATATTTTGTTCAGATCATCCAGGATGATCCTGTGATCATCCAGGATGATTAGTTGACTCAGGAAAATCATCCCGAGGATTGTTCGGGTCATCCAAGAGAAAATGCTAGACGATCTGAAGAAAAAGACTTGATCATCTGGGATGATATGCCTATCATCCCATACGAGTAGTTTAAAAATGACCAAAATCATCTTACACATTGTTCGAATCTTCCTACACAAACATGCTGTACGATTAAAAATGACTTGATCATCCGGGATGATATTTCTATCATCCTGGATGATTAGTATAAATAGGCTTATATTATCCAGCACATTGTAAGGGTTGTCGAGGTGAAGTCATTTGGATGATGAGGATTTTTCATATATCATCTAGGATGATATTTATATCAAGGATGATATGATCGTATCAATCAAATATTAATTACTTTCCTTAATCACCAGACTAATTTAGGTATGATTGTAAAGGATTATTGAGGATAATATACGTATCGTCTAGGATGATAGACCCAAATTCTAAAAATAAAAACTTGCCTAACTCAGTCTAGTGGCTGAAAATTTTTTATTTGAGCATATCATCCTGTACGATGGATCTATCTTCCAGGATGATCTGCTTAATTAAACCGACTTAACATGGTCACCCTAATTAGGGTTTCTATTTTCACTGGATCATCCAGGACGATTTGAATAAAATTTGAAATAGAAACTCTAACTCACTAAAACTCTCCCCCTAAGTGTGTGTGAGCAAGATTACTTAACTAGGGGATCAATTACATTACAATTGACTCAAGAAAAGGAAAAATTATAATTAAACACACGTGAACCCGATCTTGAGTTGGCTTGAATTGCATTTGATCTTTTGTAATTGAGATGTTAGCCAATCAAAAAAGAACACCGAAATATTTGTTATCATCAAAATTATAATCCTTAAATCCAGATTTGCAATAATATCAATTATTTTTGTAACTTTGATTATGAAATTAATGCTAATTTATCCAAATTATCATAGTTAAATATCTCAGTGAATAATTATTTTGACCCTCCGAGGTCATTTATATTTCTTGCTAGAATTTAGCTATGATAATCAAGATGAAATTTTACTCCTGCAAATTGAACCCATTAGGGAATGGTACCTTTGTCACCTGAGATAATATATAATTCATAATGATGCATTCAATTTCAAAATTAAAATTCAAGAAATTAAATCACCCGAAGATAATTAGTCTTTTCAAAACTCATCACTTTTTAATAAAATAGATCATCGAGAATTTTTTATGCATTCATATTATTCTTTGTCTTCCTTGTTACCTCAGCCTGTAGGTTTTGACAGGCCACCTGACCTATTAGGGTGTAGTCCTGTCAAGGGAAAGTTATGTAATCTCTAGGAGAAAACCTTACTTTATGCAATTTAAAACAACTTCATTTTCAATTTTATGGGGCTAATTAGGATCTGCTCTAGATGTCGGCCCTAATTCCTCAAACTTAATTAAATAACAGACATACTGCACTTGTATAAAGAGACTGAATACATAGATTTTAAGAACTGAGGTGGTTAGCTGACTCCCCAATCCAGGCTGGGGTAAGTCCAGATCTGTATTGCATTAGCTAGGTTTGGGTCACTGATTTTTTGTACCCATTTTAGACTTTGGTTCTGAGGCAGGCTCAGGCTGTAAGCCTTCAACTTTCAAGAATTGAATCCTAATTTTTTAATAAAATCAACCACTCAAACTTAAATATCTATCTATTCAAAGTCGAGCCCAACACTTAGGATAGGCTGGGGTATTTTTGAAGTGATTCAGAATCCCAAACACCCCCTACTTTTCCTCCATGGATCTCCAGTAATAAGTGTTCAGTTTTGAACTAATCCCATTTGAAAATTCCAATCCTTACCTCCTTTAAGATCGATCTTTGAAATCTTTAAATAAAATTTGTACCGCTATTTTAATCGAGAGTATTTGTAGGAAACTCTGGTTTCCTTACGATATAATTAACTATGAGGGTTTATGCTCGTAGGAGATTTAGAAATCCAGATCAATTTTAAAAATTAAGATTTTTAAAAAACTCCATTAATTGACTTTGGGAAAATCAAACCAGCCGATCATTATCGTCATTTTCAAATGATCGATAGTGATTGATATCTTCTTTCCTCGGATAGATATATTAATCACAATCATAACTTTGATTATGAAATTAATGATTCCTTTACTCAGATTAACATAGTAAAAAACATTTAATTAAACATCATTTTGATCCTCCGGGATCATACGTTGTCTCCCCTTGAGTTTGACTATGATAATCGAGGTAAATTTAAAGTTTTGTAATCTAAACTTATTAGGGAATGATATATTCACATTTTGAGGTGATATATCATTCATAATGATGTATTCGATTTTAAAACTAAAATTTTAGAAATTTAAGTTTCCCAATGAGAATTAAATCTTTCTAAATAAATACTTTTTAAAACAACAAAAAAATGGTGACTCTAATGGGAAACTTCTCTCTCTCCATCTTTAATAGTATTATAAATTTTATTATAATGGTTGTTTTGACTACATTTTCTTCTTTTGGTCCCTCGACCCATTTCTCTCTTGGGTGAGTGTGGCCAACATCAATTAAGACATGTTAAAAGAGAGGTGAGTGAGGAAACCTCTTTCAAAATTGGGCTTCAATATTTTGCCTCCAAGTTCGTTGGTAGAGCAAAAGAGTCAAGCCAAATTCTTTCCAAATCCTTTTATAAAGGTTGTAAACCTACATGTTGAAATTAATAGTGAGCATGTTAAGTTTTATAATTATAAGAGGGTCCTTCAATTTTAAAGATCAAATTTATTTCTTCAAATACAATTTAAAAGCTCAATCCTTCCGGCAAATTTGATCATCGACATTTAATTCCCGAATCGCTCGTCATGATGAAGAGTTGAGTCATTTTCTTAGAATCTCTCCTAAAAGTTGTAAACCTTTATGTTGAATGTGAATTTAACACCTTGAGTTTTAGTATACATGGGATTATAATTTGTTATAATTCAATATATGTGATAGAGTATAGATGTCCTCTTAAAACTTGAATCAAAGACCTCAAATTTTCCAGCAAAGTTAATCTTCAACATTTCACTCCTAAACAATTCATTGGGGTGAAAGAGTTAAGTTGACTTCTTAAAAGTTTCCTCCCGAAAATTTGTAAACCTTTATGTTGAATATAAATTCAACATATTGAGTTTCAAAATAAGGGGAAATGCTACCGAATTTTCAAATTTCTGAATCTCCTTCTTTCAAATCAGACTCAATTTTCATTATAACATGTATTACTATAACACTTTCTTATTGTATAGCATGTACAATGTAAACTTAATCAATTTAAAATTCAAACATAAAATCCAATCTTTCCATTAAATCCCAACTCTGACATTTTACCCCGAGTCGATCGACAAAGGAAAAGAGTTGAGTAAAAACTCTCTAATCTTCCTCTTAAATTGATAAACCTTCATGATGAGTGAAAACGCAACCCGTTGAGTTTCAAAATTTTGAGAAGATCTTCAAAAACTTTCAAAAAAAATCAAATTCCATCAACATCTTTCAAATCAACATCAATCATCATTATCATATGTTTCCTACAATGGTTTCTTATAGTTTGACGTATACAATGTAGATTCAAACCTTTAACAAAATTCAGACTTTAACATTTCACTCCAAGTTAGTCAGTACAGTGAAAGAGTCAAGTCAAGTCACTTTGATTTTCTCTTCAATTTTGTAGACCTTTACATTTTAATCAAACTCAATATACTGACTCTCAAAATCTGAGAAAGTTCTATCAAATCATCAATCTTTAAAATTTTTTTTTTCATTCCCAAATCCACTTCGAATCAACCTCAATTGCCATTGCTATGTGTTTACTATAATGCTCACTTGTAGCTTAACATATGTAACACAATCTCAATGTTAAATCTAGTCTCTGATATCTTACCCCTAAATCAACCAGTAGGGTAAGAGAGTCGATTCAAAATTTACTGATGTTTCTTTAAAATTGTAAACCATTATGTTGAACTCAAATTCAACATCTTGAGTTTTAAAATTTAAGAAAAAAATCTTTCAACTTTCAAAAATTGAAACCCCCTTCAAATCCAATCCAAATTAAATCCAGATCATCGTGGTTATATATTTTTCTATAATATTCTCTTGTAGTCAAATATATACAATGATAATTCAAAATTTTCTTTAAATTAAAATCAACTTCTATATTTTATCATTACATGCCAAATTATAATTCTTATAATTTGGTATGCATGATAAAATATAAACTTCTTTTCAGAATTCAAATTCAAAATTTAAATTCAAGTCTTCTCTTTTCAAATTTCATACAATCAAATCCTTTGAAATAGCCGGAAAGCTCCACTTCTCAGTTGACTGAGACCTCCAGATTAAAGAATTGATTCATAACAATTCAATCTAGTTTGGAATTGGGTTTAAGTCCCTAAACTTAACCATAAATAGAAATGTAAATATCAACCTAGCTGTTGAGGGAGATAAGGATGCTCCTGTGGTTGAGCTAGCAGTAGGGACAGGGACTAACGTTCATCCTATTTTAGAAATGGAGGTTGTTGTCACCCCCATACTTACTGTACCCTATACTCGGGAGGGCAAGGAACAGAAGCCTGTAATTGAGACTGAAGTTAAGCTAATTTTTGAGAAAGGATCTTCTAGTATTGAAACCCTCTTTGGTGGCAAGAATGCTAGAAAGAACTACCTGAGGAGGGTGAGGAAGAAGATAACCAAAACAAGGAAGATGGCCGAGCAAAAGGCCTTAATTAAAGTTGAACCTAAGGCTACTGAGGTGTTGCCAATCCCTACCTCTTCTCCACTCCTGAAAGGAGTTATTTCCACCCCCTTGTAGCTATTGTAGGGGAGGAGAAAGTCACTAGAATAGATAGCACTCCATTGTACCCAGTAGATTATAGTGTTATGAGGATTCTGAAGGAAAAGTGAACTTTGAAAGCTAGGATGTTGAGAAATATCATCCATACTTGTGCTACTCAAGTAGGTAAAACTAAGGAGCAATACATGAGACACTTGAAGGGGGTAATCTCACACAAGCCAGAAAAGGAAGTGCTGAAAGAAGAAAGATCTGAAGCAAAAAACCTTGCTCCTCAGCCAGTGAGGGGGAATAAAAAGTTTGTTAAGCAGCCTACTACCTCAGTTCTGGTAGATGGATATCACTAGGAGCCTTGCTTCCCATCTGCAAAGACAGAGGAGATAGTTTTAAATGGATATGGTAAGGGTCGCCCTCTCAGCGGTAGACCACCGGTTCCCCCTTCAAGACTGTCAAAGTTGGTCCCCATGACAATTAAATCAAAAGAGATTGTTGAGGATTTGAGACTAGTGGATATTAAGGGCAAAAGGCCTAAGTTGCCAGAAATAGAAGAGTGTATTCCTAAGAAGATAATCATATTTATAGGAATTGAGATCAGAGATAGTCCAGTTCAATTACTAGTTGATGTCCCCCGACTCCCCCATCCAGGGATGTGAAGATGTTACTCTAGTTGATGTTAGAGTTCCTTCTTATTAAACTCCTTCATCACCTATTAAGTTGGATATCCTTCACCCTATGGATGATGTCACCCTTACAACTACCGACCCTGGGATAGTCAAAGGGGAGGGGATAGTCGCAGATTTTGATTAAGAAATATTAGATCAGTTGGTGACATAGCCTTCTTCAGATGATCTGAAAATTCAAGCTGTTCTTGCTAAGCTAGATGAGGAGGAGTTTGAGGAGATGTTAGATTATGAAGGGCACCTACCCATCGATATCAAGTCAATTGATGGTAAATCGATTGATGAGGTAGTTTAAAAAATTCAGGATATTCTTAAGAAGAAAGCTATCAAAGCTTTTAACCCATATATTAATGATTTGATGATAGAGAAAGATTCATCCGGAAACATCTACATTGTTGCGACTGAGCATCAACAAAAGATGTTGAGCCTTTAAAACACCAATATGATAAAGATAGCATCCATAGTTGTAGATTCAAATTCAGATGGTTCAATTAAGTTGCATGACAAAGATGAATACATCAAGAGTCTAAAGAATAAGATTGAGCAGATGATGTTAAGAGTGGAACAAATATAGAGTCAGCTCAGCAAAGTCCAACAACCTTCATTCGAGCAGTTACAACCTATAATTCAGATAGTGGGTGAGCACAGTAGGAGGTAGATTTAAACCCCAAGATTCTAGAGGTTACTTCCCTAGTCTCTCCAATAGACAAGGACATCTGTCAAATAATTGAGACCTAGGTAAGGGAGGCCCTAGCCCACTCTCATGGGACTGTATCTATTCCAAAGGGTAGGCCATACCCCGTGGAATATGATCTAGTTCTTTACCCGAAGTGCTTCATGCTACCTTCTTTTAAAGTTTTTAGTTATTTAAAAAACCCGAGACAGCACCTGGCCCTTCTGAGCAAGCTGTTCCAACGTAAGAGGGTCGAATTCTATACTCTTTCATAAGTTTATGAGTAATTTGTTTAGTATTATTTTTGAGTGGTATGCAGATTTGCCGAACGGTTCACTAAAAACTTTCACAGAGCTCAAGGGTTTATTCTTAAAGAGATTCTCAAGAGCTCAACAATATGTGACCGTTGGCGATCTCATCATCAAATAGCAAAAACTGGGTGAGTCTTTGGTTGAGTACATCTTGAGATGGTGAAATCTCTGGTTGAAATGTAAACCTCAGCTACAGGAGCAACATACGGTGGAGATTCTTCTAAAGAACATCCACGTGCCTATTACTTTTATGTTGAAGGGGTTTACAATCAAAACCTTTGAAAAGTTTCTAAATAAAGCTAGTAATCTATAGAAAGAGGCTTCTAGAATGCCATTCCTGAAGGATTCTATTAAAGAAAAGAAAGTTAGCAAACCGTTGAAGTCCTTTGAAAAGAGAATAATAATGATTTTGGCTATTGATAAAGGGAAGAAAGCAATTAATACTTAATTAAGCAATCTTCTAATTCAACAAACTCAAAAATCTCAACCTTTTAAGGTAACATCCCAACCCACCAGGGAGTCTCACCCAATTACTTTTAAAGAGAGATTAGCTCATCTGTATCCATTTAAAAGGGAGTCGGTGAGAAAGATGAAAGTTCGATAGGGATGTTAAGCCCTAGTGAACTAGTCCCGAGGCTAACCAAGAGGGGGGGTGAATTGGTTATTTAAAAATTTCACGATAACAATGAAAATCTTTTCGATACGTAGCAGCAGAAACACATAAACAAGAACGAAAAGATCAACCACAGATATTCATCGAAGCAGTTAATATCAGAAAAGTAAAGTGCAAAACTGAATCAGAAAAGCAAACCAGATTTTATAGTGGTTCGGTCAACTTGACCTACGTCCACTCCCCGGAGTCTCCCCTCCGGGTATTGCACTAAACAAAAAGTGTCTCTCCTTTTGCTCCTACAGCAAGGTGGAGAAGCCTGTACAAACACCGCCTTTTCACCACACGGTGAGGCAGAGAACCCGACCTCCTTTCGCTTCCTCCTGAAGCAGGCAGAGAACCTTCGAACTCCTTTTGCTTCCACCTGAAGCGGGCAGAGAACCCCGGATCTTCTTGCGAATGATCCTCCCACGACGAACACCGACTAGATGAAAGACGACGAGCGGAGAAGACGACTCTGATCCGTGCTTGGAGCAACCTTAGTGAATCCCTCACTAACTCTCCCTCACAAGATCTTCTCTCTCTCTCTCCCAACTCTCTCTCTCTCTAGGGTTTCTCAGGGAAGGAAGGCAGCAAAAGATTTTTCCAAAAATTGAAAAAAGTTCTTTTAAAGGAGGGCTTAAAATTTGCCCTAAATCTCAACTGGTCGGCCAAGATCTTCCAAGACGATCGATCGATCGTCCTGTACGATCAGTTCAAATTCAGCTGTTTCAGCCTGGACAATTAGGCTCTTCTGGACGATCAGTAGAAAAAGTTATTCATATCGTCCCGTACGATCCTGCGATCGTCCGGGACGATTAGTGCAAATCGGGGAAAATCGTCCAGAAGACAGTTCGGGTCGTCTAGAGAAATCTGTGCTGGACGACCAAAAAATGACTTGATCGTCCAGGACGATATGGACATCGTCCTGTACGATTAGTTCAAAAAGGCCCTAAATCGTCCTGTACACAGTTCGGGTCGTACAGCTGTAATGCACTAGACGATCACGATCGTCCGGGACGATCCTGCGATCGTCCGGGACGATCCTGCGATCGTCCGGGACGATCCTGCGATCGTCCGGGACGATCCTGCGATCGTCCAGGATGATGTGATCGTATCAATTAAACATTAATTACTTTCCTTAATTACCAGACTAATTTAGGCATGATTGTAGTGAATCGTCCAGGACGATACACCTATCGTCCGGGACGATCAGACCAAAATACTTAAAATAAAACTTGCCTAACTTAATCTGGCGGTTGAGAATTTCTCATTTGGGCATATCATCATGTACGATCCGTAGATCGTCCAGGACGATCTACTTAATCAGACCCTCTTAACTTAGTCGCCCTAATTAGGATTCTGTTTTGGCTGGATCGTCCAGGACGATGTGAAAATCGTCCAGGACGATCTGAATAAAATTTTAACAGAAACTCTAATTCACTCAATCTCTCTCCCTGAGTGTGTGTGTGCAAGGTTACTTAGCTAGGGAATCAGTTACATTACAATTGACTCAATAAAAGAAAAAATCATACATTTGACACACTTAGACCCGATCTTGAGTTGGCTTGAGTGGCTCGCGGTCTTTTGTGCCTGAAACAGATTAGCCAAGAAAAACACACTGGAAACATGTTTGTCATCATCAAAACCAGATTTGTAACAATCTCCCCCTTTTTGATGATGACAAATATTTGTAAAGTTGTCTGAAAATAAAAGTAAACTAGGAGATAAAATACAACAAACATTTTTCTAAACTTTCATTTAACAACTAACACAATACATGAACCATGACTCATAAAACAGAAACATAAAGGCTACAACTGACTCCCCCTTTTGACATCACAAAAAGGAGGAGGAAAAAAAAAAGCAGAACACGAAAATAAAACATAGAAGAGAATAACTACAAAAGCAGGAAACTAAAACAGAGGTGGATCCTGATCGGAAGGAGGAGGTGGTGGTGAAGGGTTGAAGTAATGGTGAATGACCTAAAATTGAGCTCTGAACCAGGCCATGTCCTGGTCATGCTGCTGTTGCTGCTACGCAGCATAGTCCGTGAAGCGTTGGAGGTCCTCGTTGTGCCGTTGCTCCTGGGCAACGACGTAGGAGTCAAAACGGGCCTCCCAATGGTCAAAGCACTGCACCAGGTGGTCAAGGGGAGAGGAAATGCGAAGAGGAGCAGGTGCCTCGGGTGCAGCAGGAGCGGGAATGGCTGCTTCCTCCTCTTCCTCACCATTCGGGGCTGGCTCCGGATGTAGTCGGGTGCTGTGGAGGACATGGAAGGTATTGTTGGTGAGGAAGTAGGTAGGAACATCTGGGGCTGCGAGATATTGCAAGTCATACTTGGTTTCAAGAGCATAGGCAATGAGGTGTCCTAAGGCTAGATTTGGGCGACGACGATGACCTGGATCCCGGATGGTGGTAAGGTGCTCGAGTACCGGATAATGAGATTGGCAGCATTAAATTCCCGATGGGCCATGATGTAGTAGGTGGTCAAGGACAAGAGGGGGTGATGTGAATGTGATCCCCTGCCTTTGGAACGACGGAGGAACGAAGAACATGTTGAATGGTTCGGGCATCCTTAAGAAGGGTGGAGCAGGCATTGTCATGATAAGGGGCATTGGTATTGCGGAGGAAATGATTGGCGACACTCCAATTATAATCTTGGTCTGTGATAAGGGTGTGGAGTTTGTCGCCAGTGATGGACAGTTGGAGAATGTCGTGAAAGTCTTGATAGGTAAGTTTGACAGGGAGCTGATTGACATAGGAATGGAGAGTGGAGTAGTTAGCGGAAATCTGCAGGTTCGTAAAGAAAATGCGAAGAAGTTCGGAATTAAAGGGAAAAGCGAGGGTGAGGATGAAGGTAAGAGAAGTGTGTGCGAAGAGATCAAGGACAGGATAAGTGAGAGTGCGAGGATTTACTATTTTCGAAGGCGTGATCCCCACCTCGCAGTATCGCTCAAAGGCAGCCTGATCGGCTGCATTAGGGAAGCGAGGATCAACCGGCCCCCGGGAGGAACTGGCACCCTTCTGACGGGAACGCTTGCCACCAGCCATGAGAAATTGAGAGGGTAAGGAGGAGAAGTGGAGTGGAGAAAATCGGTGTGAAAAAATCTCAAGAAAACTGCTGTTTATAAAGAACATGGACTGATCGTCCCGTACGATCGCGACATCGTCCGGGACGATCTGGACATTTATGACGTCCTGGATGATTGGTCAAAAGGCGGTCCGATCGTCCAGGATGATCAGATATCGTCCGGGATGATTAGACACTAATACTTAAAATAAAACTTGTCTAACTTAATCTGGCGGCTGAGAATTTCTGATTTGGGCATATCGTCCTGTACGATCCATAGATCGTCCAGGATGATCTGCTTAATCAGACCCTCTTAACTTAGTCTCCCTAATTAGGGCTTTTGTTTTGGCTGGATCGTCCAGGACAATGTGAAAATCGTCCAGGACGATCTGAATAAAATTTTAACAGAAACTCTAATTCACTCAATCTCTCTCCCTGAGTGTGTGTGTGCAAGGTTACTTAGCTAGGGAATCAGTTACATTACAATTGACTCAATAAAAGGAAAAATCATACATTTGACACACTTGGACCCGATCTTGAGTTGGCTTGAGTGGCTCGTGGTCTTTTGTGCCTGAAACAGATTAGCCAAGCAAAACACACTGGAAACATGTTTGTCATCATCAAAACCAGATTTGCAACAAAAGATCTTCAAAAGTCTAAAGAAATCAGACTTTTGGTTGTCAGAGGCCAAGAAGCCAGAAGAGGCAAATAGAAGGATGATCTAACTTTTTGCCCCTATCACTGCATGTTGGGACATATAATTGAGGATTGTATCATCTTCAAGGACTAGCTCAAGAAAAACTTCGGTCAAGGTAACATTATAATTCCAAAGGAGTACCTAATTGATCCGGATCAGGGGTCTATCAAATCAATCTCAGGTAAACATTCTAATCCTTCTATATCTATTGAAGATGGTTTGGATATAGTAATATCTCTAGCTTTTAAAAAGTTGATTAACAAATCCTTTCATCTTTTTCAACAGTTACTAACAAGAGCTTGGGGCTCGATCTAGGAGGTTGACCTAGAGGCTTTGCAGGAGGACGTTGGGATAGTTTCCTCTCTAGTAGTTGAAGGAACTACTATAATAAATAAAAATAAAAAGGGTGAACTTTTCATAGAGAGGAGATTTGTTGATGAGAGATCTATACAAGTGGTGGATGGTGGCTCAAAACCTTTGAGCCCACTGAAGTTATTTGACTTTTACTTTACCCCATCAAAGGCAAAGGGTTGAAAATTGAATAAAAAGACTAATCCTTCCACTCAAATTTTGATGATTAATGTTGAGAATGAAAATTTAAATGACTCCTCTATTAAAAATTATCAAAACTTAGCTTAGATCAATCAAGAAGTTTAAACACTCAGCTATCCAGATTTGACCCTTTAAGGGAGAAATAAATCTGATGTCTTATCAGATGGTGATGCCCTTAAAATTAACTTTCAAGGGAGTCTTATCATGATAGACTTTTTAGATTTGGACTCCCACATAAGAAATGATAATCAATTGCCTAAGGAGAGTGTATACCCCCCTGTAGCCTATCCTTCCAATGAAATCATACAAGTACAACTACATGTTGGTAAGGTTTTATCCCCTACACTTCCTCCCTAGGAAAAAGGAAAACAAGTTATTTCCACTGATCCAATTCAAGTCCCCACTCAACAATTAAATTCTCCTCCAAATCTATCAAGTCCTGATGTCAATGTTCCATGTATTAATTATAATGTCTTAGCTCATCTTAGTAAGTTGCCTGCTAAGCTGAGCATCTATGATGGCCTTGCCCTTTCAAAAGAGATGAGGGAGACTCTAATTAAAGCACTTCTTGACCCAAAGATTTGCTTAGCTCAGTTAGCTTTGACTTTCAAAGAAGAAGCTTTATACTTCAAGGAAATCCCGAGAGTTATATTCTCTGATGAAGATTTACTCCTCAGAACAACCGACCACAACCAACCACTTTACATCACCGTAAATGTGGGCAATTTCAAGTTATCAAGAGTTGTCATTGATTTGGGTGCATCGGTTAATATGATGAACATAAAGACTCTCGTATACCTTAGGGTTGATACTAACAAGCTCTCAACTGATAAGTTAGTGCTACGTGGATTCAATGAAAAGGATAAAAAGGCTTTAGGTTCAATTACCCTTCTTCTAGAGATAAGGGATTTGAAAATTGAAGCAAAATTTTATATAATTGATTGAGTGATGTACTTTAATGTACTCTTAGGTAGGCCTTGATCCATGAGTAAAGGATGATTTTTTCTGAAAGTGTGAATAGGTTGTTAGACCTATTGATTATGTCCCTAGGCTAACCAAGAGGGGGGTGAATAGGTAATTTTAAAATCTCTTGGATGTTTTTGAAAACCTTTTTTTATTATAAAACTTTATATATATTGTAATGTACGATTTTCATTCATATAGTATAAACAGTTATAAAAATTTTGCTTTTCCAACCACAGAAAAATAAAGTGCAATACAGAAATTAAAAATATAGTAAATAAACACAAGAACATAGAACATCAGATTTATAGTAGTTCGGTTAAACACAACCTACATCCACTCCCTAGAGACTCCTTCTCTAGGTATTGCACTAAGCAAAAGTGACTCTCCTTTTGCCCCCACAGTAAGGCGGAGAAGCCCTTACAAACTCTCTTCCACCAAACCCCGATGCGGTAGAGAACCGTCATCCTTTTTCACCCTCCTCATGAAGGCAAAGAATCGTCATCCTTTTTCACCCTCCTGGTGAAGGAAAAGAACCCACTGTCCTCTTTCACCCTCTTGGTGATGGCAGAGAACTGGGCCTTCTTCAAAGATCTTCTCTCAAGAGACTTCAAAGAGATAAGGAAGATACTTGAAGTACAAACAATGAGATCCTCACCTTTGGGCAACGTTGTGAATCCCCTCACAATTTCCTCTTCAAAGATCTCACCACACTCACTCCCTAACACTCTCCCTAATCACTCTCCCTTCCACTCTCAAGAAGAAATTCATAGAAGATTAGTTGGACAGTCAGCTTTTTGGAACCTTTTAAACAAAGGATAAGAAAAACTATCCAAAAATTAAAAATTTCAAGTTTTACGGAATAGGATCATACTGTACGATCGATAATTGTCCCGGATGAACATTTTAAAAAATAAATGGTTCGTCCCGTACGATATCCCTTGCGAACCATGTAAGCCCTGTTTCGTACTCTGGAAAATGAAAGATGAAACTAAATTGTACTATACGAGCAGTTCAAAAATGAACGGTTTTTCCCGTATGAACCTTGTAAGTCCTATTTCGTACTCTAGAAAATGAAATACGAAGCCAAATTAAACTATACAAATAGTTCAAAAATGAACGGTTCGTCCCGAATGAACCATGTAAGCCTAGTTTCGTACTCTAAAAATGATGTACGAAAATATTTTGTACTGTACAAACAGTACTTAGAAAAATTTTTGCACATGAAACATGCAGGTTCATTTCAGAGGAGAAACATCACATATCATCTTGTACGATTATACATCGTATTGTAAGATAAGCTTTAAAAAATTAAGTTTTTGTCTCACTCCCCTGTGTGTGTGTGTGCACGGTTACTCAATTTACAATCTCACTCTCCCAGACTCAAGAAAAGAATAAAAAGTATAAACTTCAATACTAATAAACTCAAACCAATTAACTTGAAGTCTTCCACTGTCTGGAATGTGATTTTCTTGAAAAAATATGTCAGTACACATAATAACAATTTTTTTTAACATTTGTTAGGAGAAATAATAATTAAAACAATAAGATTTTGTTCTCATAAAAAAAGTCACAAATTATAAAGATAAAGTCTTGAAAAACTAATTTGCAATAATCTCAAGAATCTCCCCCTTTTTGATGATAGCAAAATAATTATTATTTGAGTTAACAAATAAGCTCAAATTTTCTCCTTAGCTCCCTCTAAATACTTAAAGGTACGCTCCCCCTAAATGAATGATCAATTTACAATAAGGGGTTCTAATGAAGATAAAAAAATACAAGACGAAAAATATAAATGCAAGATGAAAAATATAAATGCTTACAAATGCACACTCATACAAAACAAAACATAAAACAACAACATTCCAATTTTTACCTCAAACAAATGATAACTCCCCCTTTTGACAATAACAAAAGGGAAAAGTACCTATCAAAAATAGTTGAATATTAAGACAATGGTAAATGAAGTATAATTACAGTATTAAAATTAAATGCAAAAGATGAACACACAAAAGTTTAAATCATAGAATAATAAGGAAAAAAAGTTGATTTATATCACTAATATAATAGACAGATTATGTAACAACAACTATTGCAAAAATGATGAAATAGAATTAATAAATTTCTAATTCAATAGCGATGATCATTGTTTAGTGATTGAGAAACTGATAAAAGAAAGAATAATTTGCAATATTGCGCATCTTTTCAATTTGCATGGCACACGTTGTACATCTTGTCATATTTGGGCTAATTTTATGCCTCTTTAATATTTTCATTGCACATCTTTTTTGTATTCATGGCACACTTTGTGCATATTTTTAGTTTTAGGCTAATTTTGTGCCTATTAAAAAATTCTTTACAAAACCATTATCTCTTTACACAAAAACAATAATAAACACTATAAGATAGAAATAATAGCAAAAGTATGACATCAAATTTACAACAATTTAAGCTATATAATACATGTCTATATAAAGAATATAAATTAGATCTTCTAATCTACACCAAGTCACAAAGTAATCTAAGCATTTTGAGAGGTTAAATTATGCACAGAAATTAATAAAGTAAAGCAAATTCAACTAACATTTTATGAAGACAATCAACTATGTTTGAATGAGAAAAAAAATTTAAAATATTGCAAGTCACGATCACATTCATATAACAATATGCATAAAATAAAACATGATTTATCCTTTTCATTAAACATCTAGTCAAGTACATCACATAGCATCATCCAGTAGACCAATCAGAACATAAAATAAGTACGATCAGATACCACAAGTATAATCAGAACAAACACCAAGTCAACAAGCATCCAAGTCTAGAGAAATAACATAGACACAACCAAATCAAAACAGAAGTATAATCATCTAAAAACTTGAGGGGCCTGATCTGGAGGTGGTGGAGGAGTAAAAATTATGAAATAGCTATTTATGGTAGCTACATTTGCATTCACAGAATCAAATTATTCATGAATCCACCCCATGTCTTTTGTGTATCGTGCATCCTGCTAGTTCATCCTGGTCTCAATTTGAACAAATCGTTGATCAAAATAAGATTCCATTCTTTCAAATCACTGGACCATTTCATGATAAAAATTTTGATCAGGTGCAGGTGCTGATGGTGGAGCACGGGCTCCTTCTCCCTCAGTATCATCTCCCCCTCAGCCTTGATCTTGACTAAAAAGTACTCTAAAAGAAGTATTGGTAAAGTAAATAGGCATTTTAGTGGGAGGATAAGGATGGACCAGGTTGTACTTCTTTTGCAAAACATAAGTCATCAAATGTCCTAATGCCACATTTCTCTTTCTCTTGCTATGAGGACTTCCAATATCAGAAAGTGTATAGAGATAATTCATTATTAGTTAGGCTTTATCGATAGGAGTCTCAATCATGATAAGATATGTGACAGTGGTCAAAAGAGGAGTCATATTTACTCAATCACCAGCCTTAGGAATTATGGCTGTTCTTAAAACATGCTAAATGATCCTAGCATTTTGATTTAAAGTATAGACTTGAGAAAGGTGACTCACTTGTTCTACACCTCTAAGGGTTAGGCACATCTATCCAATCATAGTCAGACCTTGAAGTCATTATGTGGGCTCTAACACTAAGAGTCCTAAGACACAGATAATTCCCTAAATCCTCTTTAGTAATATTTACATATTGTTTGAGGATAAAGGAGGAAATTATGGTGTGCTCCTGATTCATTTTCATGTTGGCTAAGAAGAGATAAAAAGTTTCATGGTTATAGGCATGAATCAGAGTAAGAAAGAAAGACAGTTGGGTACAATCAAAAAGAGGCATGACAGAAAAGTTTAAATCACATTGTAAAAGAATTCTAGATGCAGTAATCATAGTAACACTGAACCTCTCAAATGCTTCTTCATTTTCTCTACTCAAAAAATTATCATTCCTAGTAGATCTAGATGAAGAACCCCTAGAGAACCGTACACGCTTGCTACTACCACTGGCCATTTCACTGTCTAAACTCGAGAAGATTTGGTTATGAAGGAAACTGTAATTGAAAACCATCATATGCTTTTCTATTTAAAACAAAATGATCGTAAAGTATGAAGTTTATATCGTACGTACAAAATAAAAATCATACGGGATGAATTTCATTTCGTATAGACGAATACAAACTGCTAAAAATGTAACGGCTTTTTGTGAACTGCCCTTCCTGAGGCATCCTTTCATACCAGCTCTTTGTATGAGGTCACTAAGACCAATCCCAGACCCTAGGATCCATCTAAACCCTAGGCTTCTTCCAGATTAACCCAGATCCTAGGATCTACCCTAACTTTAGATCTATCCAAACCCTTAGATCTACCTAAACCCTATATCTTCCTAGACCCTAATATCAATCTAGATCCTAGATCAACCCAAATTCAAGCTAATTTAGGCCTTAATTCAATTCAGACTTCAATCAGGTTTAGACCTCAAACATATCCAGACTCCAGGCCTATCTAAACCTCAATCCCAATCCAAACTTTAATCAAGCCTCTAATCCAGCTTCAACTCTATCAAATCACTTATGATCATCAAAATGATCATAAATGATTTGAATAATTCAATTCTAGTCTATCAAATCTAGAATCTGACTCAAACCCAAAAATTTAGCCCAAAACCTAAGTCCAAAGGCCCTGTCGTGAAAGCCTTTGTTAGGAATTTTTTAAATACTTCAAACTCCAGTCAAATGACCTTTGATTTAGAGTCTATCAATCACATATTAAAAGGACATGTCTCTAGAGGCAACCCTCTAAATTTGAGCTCATTCTGAGACTTCTAACATCATAAATTGGATTGAAATCCAAAGGAAGTATAACCTTCAAATATTTACGGCCAATGCCACTAGACCCTCTACCTTGTGGAATTTAGTTTTGGAACATTCTCCAAAGCCTCCAACCACATCCAGGCATTTCAACTCAAATGACCATTTCAACCTATATCTTGGTGGACCCACTTTGACCCCCAGTTATCATGGGCCAAATGACAAAAATACCCCTTAGGGGTTTGAATAGGCATTTCAATTCAAATGGACATTTCAAACTCTGAGACCAACCACAATCAACTTAAATCATCAAACTAAATCTGTTGGATCTATTCCAAGACCCTGGGTCTGTTGCGAATCTAGTTTTGATGATGACAAACATATTTCCTGTGTGTTTTGCTTAGCTAATCTGTTTCAGGCACAAAAGACTGCGAGCCACTCAAGCCAACTCAAGATCGGGTCCAAGTGTGTCAAACGTATGATTTCTCTTTTTATTGAGTCAATAGTAATGTAACTGATTTCCTAGCTAAGTAACCTTGCACACACACACTCAGGGAGAGAGATTGAGTGAATTAGAGTTTCTGTTCAAATTTTGTTCAGATCGTCCTGGAAGATTTTCACATCGTCCTGGACAATCAAGACAAAATAAAAACCCTAATTAGGGCGACTAAGTTAAGAGGGTCTGATTAAGTAGATCATCCAGGACGATCTCTGGATCGTACGGGACGATATGCCCAAATCAAAAATTCTCAGCCGCCAGATCAAGTTAGGAACGTTCTTATTTTTAGATACTTGGTCTGATCGTCCTGGATGATACGTGTATCGTCCCGGATGATTCAGCACAGTCATGCCTAATTTAATCTGGTAATTAAGGAAAGCAATTTATTTTTGGTTGATACGATCATATCGTCCTGGACGATCGCAGGATCGTCCCGGACAATCATGATCGTTTAGTGCATTTCAGCTGTACGACCTGAACTGTGTTCAGGACGATTTGGGGCCTTTTTGAACTAATCGTACAGGACGATGACCCTATCGTCCTGGACGATCAAGTCATTTTTTGGTCGGCCAGCACAGATTTCTCTGGACGACCCGAACTATCTTCTGGACGATTTTCCTCGATTTGCACTAATCGTCCCGGACGATCGCAGGATCGTACGGAACGATATGAACAATTTTTTCTACTGATCGTTCAGAAGAGCCTATTCGTCCAGGCTGAAATAGCTGAATTTGAACTGATCGTACAGGATGATCTACCGATCATGCTGGACGATCTTGGCCGACCAGTTGAGATTTAGGGCAAATTTTAAGCCCTCCTTTAAAAGAACTTTTTCCAATTTTTGGAAAAATCTTTTTTGCTGCCTTCCTTCCCTAAGAAACCCTAGAGAGAGAGAGAGTTGGGAGAGAGAGAGAAGATCTTGTGAGGGGGAGTTAGTGAGGGATTCCCTAAGGTTGCTCCAAGCACGGATCAGAGTCGTCTTCTCCGCTCGTCGTCTTTCGTCTAGTCGGTGTTCGTCGTGGGAGGATCGTTCGCAAGAAGATCTGGGGTTCTCTGCCCGCTTCAGGTGGAAGCAAAAGGAGTTCGAAGGTTCTCTACCTGCTTCAAGAGGAAGCGAAAGGAGGTCGGGTTCTCTGCCTCACCGTGTGGTGAAAAGGAGGTGTTTGTACAGGCTTCTCCGCCTTGCTGTGGGAGCAAAAGGAGAGATACTTTTTGTTTAGTGCAATACCCGGAGGGGAGGCTCCGGGGAGTGGACGTAGGTCAAGTTGACCGAACCACTATAAAATCTGGTTTACTTTTCTGATTCAGTTTTGCACTTTACTTTTTTGATATTAACTGCTTCGGTGAATATCTGTGGTTGATCTTTTCGTTCTTGTTTATGTGTTTCCGCTGCTACGTATCGAAAAGATTTTCATTGTTATTATGAAATTTTTAAATAACCAATTCACCCCCCCTCTTGGTTAGCCTCGGGACTAGTTCACTAGGGCTTAACATCCCTATCGAACTTTCAAGTGGTATCAAAGCGGGATTCAAAATTTAGGTTTAAACACTTTTGAATTTGATCCATGGCTAACTGTAACAATCGTAATACTACTGAAGGATATTCTATTACAAGACCACCGTTGTTTGATAATATTCCTTTTGATTTTTGGAAAACACGCATGTCTACTTTTCTGCAATCTATTGATTATCGCATGTGGATGTTAGTTAAGGACGGATACGAACCACCTTTTAGACTGATTAACAATGTGAAAACTGAATTGCCTTTTGCTGATTGGACGTTTAATGATCGTGATTTAGCATAGTTAAATGCAAAATACTTGAACTGTTTCTTTTGTGCTTTAAAATCTGAAGGCTATATGCGTGTTTCTACTTGTACAATGGGAAAAGAAATCTAGGATAGATTATGTATAACATACGAAGGTACAACTAAAGTCAAACAGTCTAGGTTAAACATCTTGTTACATGATTATGAACTTTTTTGTATGAAACCTAGTGAGACTATTTCAGAAATTTACATAAGGTCTACTCAGATTATTACCTCTTTGCATGTTCTAGGTAGAGAACTTACTAACTACGAAAGAGTGAACAAAATTCTAAGATGTTTGCCTGCTTCTTATGATGCTAAGATTACTGCTATTACTGAATCTAAAGATTTAAATACTTACTCTATTGACAGCTTACTTGGATCACTCATTGCTTACGAGCAAGGGGTGAACCAAAGGCAACTTGATGCAGGTGAACGCAAGAAAGAGAAGACAGTGGCATTAAAGGCCAAGGATTCAGATGCTAACACTTCCGGGTCTGATAGTGATGATGTTGCCTTAATCACAAGGCAATTCAAAAGCTTTCTAAGGAAGAAACATAAGAACTATCAGAAGTGGAACAAGGGTAAGTCCAATAAAAATTTTAAGGGTTCATCTGAATCTGTTTGTTTTGAATGCAGAAAGCCTGGACACAATAAGGCTGATTGTCCTACACTTAAAGCTCACCCAAGCAAGGAGAAGGGTGAGGAGAAACCAAAGTTCAGAAAGGATAAGAAGCAGATTTAGAAGGCATTCTGGGCAGACTCTGCATCCGACTCTTCTAAGACTGAAGCTGAAGAGGAGGAAACAAACTTATGTCTGATGGCTGATGATCACCCTGGTTAGTCGAACCAGGAAGAGGTATGTGAGCTTACCTACGATCAATTATTTGAAGTTTCTGAAAGAATTCATACATCGTATAGGAAGCTTAAGAAAACACATGCTAGTTTGAAATTAGATTACTTAACTTTGCAAAAAGAGCATGATTCTGTAGTTAAAGATCATTCCACACTTGATTCCAATCACATGTCTTTGCTTGATGAATTCGATGAGTTGAATAAAAAATATTCTGATTTAGTTTTTGAGCATGATTCATTGAAAACTACGCATGTGGACTTAGAAAGAGCTTTTAAAGAGTTAGATACAATGGCATGCGAAGTAGAAAGTAGCAAGGGAACCTTAAAATTTGAAATTGCAAGTTTAAAGAAAGAAAATGAGTTTTTGAAGGTAAAGATTAGTGCTTTTGAAAAGAATAAAACACCGCCTACTTTTGAACAGTTTTATGCACCGCCACCTTTTGAAAAATCTATTGTAAGTTCTTCAAAGCATGTTTCATATACATCTAGGAAGAGGCATTATCATCCACGTAGATTAGTTAACCCTTTTCCTGGTGTTAGATGTTTTTCATGTGGCATGTTAGGACATATTTCTCAAACCTGCACTGTTCACCGTAGTACACATTGGGTGTGGAAACCTAAACTGCCTGTTTCACAATACAGCACGCATGCATTGCATTCTTCTTTTCATAAGAAGGAACCCAAACATGTTTGGGTTCCTAAGACTGACGTTTGATACTTTTGTAGGTGTGCTCTCACATAAGACCTCGTGAGAGCATGTGGTACCTGGACAGCGGATGTTCTAGACATATGATTGGAGATGCAAAACAGTTTATTTCGCTAGAGGCCAGAGCTGGAGGCAAGGTTACACTTGGAGATAACACCACCAGGAAGGTGGTAGGCACATGTATAATTGGTGATTCAAAAAACTTTATGATTGATAATGTTTTGCTTATAGATGGACTGAAACACAACCTGCTGAGCATCAGTCAACTCTATGACAAGGGATACATCATCAAATTCCTGCCCACTGGCTGCATTTTAAGCTTAAATGATGAAGTTGTTTTGCAGGGGCAAAGGATCAACAACGTCTACAAGCTAGATGTAAGTAGCATTAAATCTGATAATTCAATTTGCTTAAAAACAGCTGCTGATGAGTCTTGGTTATGGCATAGGAGATTGTATCATGCCAGTATGAAAACCCTTAGGAGAGTCACCCAAAAGGACTTAGTTAGAGGTGTGCCCAAGCTTAAGTTCACTAAGGATCACCTGTGTGATGCCTGTCAGTTGGGGAAGCAAGTTCAGTCCTCTTTTCACTCTGTTAAGGACATTAGCACCTCTAGACCTTTAGAAGTTCTTCACATGGACCTCTTTGGACCCATTAGCACTGCCAGCTTAGGGGGGAGAGTCTATGGTCTTGTGATTGTAGATGATTATTCGAGGTTCACTTGGGTTAAGTTTTTGTCACATAAATCTGAGTCATTTGATGAGTTTAGATCCTTCTCTACTTGGATTCAGAAGAAGTTAGGATGTGAGATTATTACCATCCATAGTGATCACAGAGGGGAGTTTGAAAATGAATGATTTGGAAGTTTTTGTGAGGATCATGGGATTAGTCACAATTTTTCAGCTCCTAGGTCCCCTCAGCAGAACGGGGTAGCTGAAAGAAAGAACAGGACCTTAGTGGAAGCCGCTAGAGCCATGCTTGCCGAGTACTCACTTCCAAAATACTTTTGGGCTGAAGCGGTGAACACTGCCTGTTGTGTGCTGAATAGGGTGAATGTGAGAGTCAAACTGAACAAGACACCTTATGAGATCATTAAGGGTAGAACTCCAAATCTGTCCCACCTCCATGTCTTTGGCTATAAGGTTTTCATTCTGAACAACGGGAAGTCACCCTTAGAAAATTTGACTCCAAATCTGATGAAGGAGTGTTCTTAGGATATTCAAGTGTGGGGAAATCCTTTAGGGTGTTCAATAGGAGGACTTTGGTGGTGGAAGAAACAACCCATGTAGTGTATGATGAATCTGATCCTAAGGAGTCTAGATCTGAAGTAGAAGATGAAGAGATTATTGAGATTACCCAAGGAGTTGGAAATACAAATTTGGAGGAAAGGGTAGAACCTCAAACTGAGTTTCCTAGAGATTGGAGATATTCTTCGAGTCATCCTAAATAACTGGTCTTAGGAGACCCTTCTGAAGGTGTTAGGACTAGGCATGGACTTAGAAAGGAAGTAAACCATTCTGCTTTTATCTCAATGACTGAACCCACCAACATCAATCAAGCCTTGTCGGATGAATTTTGGATTTTAGCTATGCAGGAAGAATTGAATCAATTTGTAAGGAATGATGTTTGGGAGTTAGTAGAAAGACCTAAAAATCAAAGTATTGTGGGAACCAAGTGGGTCTTTAAGAATAAGATGAATGATTCTGGTGTGGTGGTGAGAAATAAGGCAAGATTGGTGGCTAAGGGGTATAATCAGATAGAAGGGATTGATTTTGAGGAGACTTTTGCCCCTGTAGCTAGATTGGAAGCCATTAGAGTGCTACTAGCCTTTGCCTGTTATAAGGGATTTAAGCTGTTTCAAATGGATGTTAAGAGTACCTTTTTAAATGGGGTAATTAAAGAAGATATTTTTGCAGAACAACCCCCAGGTTTTGAGAGTTCCCAATATCCAAGTCATGTCTATAAATTAAAAAAGGCCTTAAATGGATTGAAACAGGCACCCAGAGCTTGGTATGAGAGGCTTAGCACATTATTGTTAGAAAGAGAGTTTGTTAAGGGGAGCGTAGACACCACCCTTTTTCTGAGGAGATTAGGAGATGATTTGCTCATTGTCCAGATCTATGTTGATGATATAATTTTTAGATCTTCTGATAAATATTTATGTGAAGAGTTTTCTAAAATAATGAGTAAGGAGTTTGAGATGAGTATGATGGGAGAATTATCCTACTTTTTAGGGTTTAGCATAAGGCAAACGGATGATGGAACCTTTCTAAATCAATCAAAATACAATAAGGATATTTTGAAGAAATATGAAATGGATAAAGCCAAGCCAATCAATACTCCCATGCCCTCCTTAGTTCAGTTAGATAAGGATTCAAATAGAAAATCTGTTGATCAGAAGAAGTATAGAGGGATAATAGGTTCACTGCTTTACCTGACTGCGAGGCGACCTGATATCATGTTTAGTGTTTATCTTTGTGCTAGGTTTCAGGCTGATCCTAAAGAGTCCCACCTGACTGCTGTTAAGAGAATTCTTAGATATCTTTTAGGAACCCCAAACCTAGGAATTTGGTACCCTAGGCACAGCACCTCTTTTGAGATTATTGGATATTCTGATTCTGATTTTACGGGGTGTAGGGTGGATAGGAAGAGTACTTCTGGGACTTGTCAATTCATAGGACAGTCGTTAGTCTCCTGGTCCAGTAGAAAACAGAACTCAGTTGCACTTTCCACTGCTGAAGCTGAGTACATTGCCTTAGGGAGTTGTGTGGCCCAAGTTCTTTGGTTAAAGCAACAAGTCTTGGATTTAGGAGTACCTGCTGGCACAATTTCTATTTTGTGTGATAATACTAGTGCCATCTGTATCTCTAAAAATCCAATCCAACATTCTAGGACCAAACACATTGATATTAGGCATCACTTCATTAGGGACCATGTTACAAAAGGGGACATTGAGCTACATCACGTAGCAACTGAAAATCAGCTGGCTGACATATTCACTAAACCACTGGCCTTTGACTCATTCAGCATTTTGAGAACCAAATTAGGAGTGATTGATATAAATGCTTGATTCTGATGACTGCTGATTTATGATTGTTCTGATTGGTATTCTGACTTCTGTTAGTTAGTTTTTTGGTATTCTGACTTCTGTTAATTAGTTTTTGGTATTCTGATTTCTTATTTCTGTTAGTTAGATTTTGCATTCTGATTTCTGATTTCTGTTAGTTAGTTTTGGTATTCTGATTTCTGATTTCTGTTAGTTAGTTTTGGTTTAATTAATTGCTTTCAGTTGATTTTATTTCTTCTGCTGATTTCTGTGTTAGCCTTACTGTTAGTTTGATTTGAGTATTTACTTTGCTGTGATTTTCTACCTGTTTTTATTTATTTACTGGTTCATATCTTGCACTTACTGTTTTATGCTTTTCAAGTTCTGATCACCGCTCACTACTTCTGATGATCTAAATTTTTGACTGGGAGTTTTTACCTTGTTTTGGTTTGGAAGCTGGTAAGCAGTGATTGATTTCACTGAATCTGTTAAAGGGAAGAAATATTGATGATTATTTCTCTTCCTCTAACTCCTTTACTGGTGTATAGTTTCTTTTGAATAAAAATCCTCTTCAAAATTAAAATGTTAGCTTTTGAAATAGAGATTATTTTATCTTCCTACAGTAATCTGCCTCATATCAATAGTGTTTTTCAAAGTCTTGAGTCATTAGTTTGATTTTCTAAACCAAGTGATTGCATTTATCATATGTTGTATGACTTTTATTTTGTGAATCATTCTTCCTTACTGTGGAGAGTCATCTCCTATGTCTGGAAGATAATCTCACAGC
This sequence comes from Dendrobium chrysotoxum, assembly GCA_019925795.1. Lineage (NCBI taxonomy): Eukaryota > Viridiplantae > Streptophyta > Magnoliopsida > Asparagales > Orchidaceae > Dendrobium > Dendrobium chrysotoxum. The sequence goes on along the minus strand of CM034306.1, from coordinate 43,807,927 downwards.
TGAGACTCTTTAATGATTATGAAAAGGAGAAAGCTTATAAAAGATGCGCAGTGCGCCAGATAATTTGAAAAAGAGGCATAAAATGAGCCCAAAACTGAAAAGATGCGAAATTGCCAAATTGGATACACAAAGTGTATCAAAAATCAAAAGATGCGCAAAGCGCCAACCAATTTGAAAAAGAGGCACAAAATGAGCCCAAACCAAGCTTTCTTCCCTTTGAGATTGTTAAATGTCTTAGAGAAATCTGTGCGCCACTTAATATTTTCAAAAGCTTGTGTTTTGAAAATCCCGATTTCTGATATTTTACTTTATAACACTATTATATCAGATATTTTTCTAGAACGAGGGTTGAAAGGATCTCTTTTCAAATCTAATGTCTTTTCTTCTGAATCGGATTTTTGTTTTTGAAAGAGGTTTGCATCGATAAGGTGCCCGGGGTCGGAGTTACGAAAGTTGATTATTTCCAACCTTTTCTGGATTTCAGCGCTGTCAATCGTCCTGTCATTTATTTTTGAATCTAAAATAAAGAAAAATTCTAATTTTCTCGAGCATCCTAATAAAAAAAATGCTTTTATATGTTTGTATGGTCAATTTTATTAGTTTTTGTGTTACTCTGATTTCATGGTTGTATTTTTGGGATCCTGATCGATCATCTTTCATCCTTCATCTTTTTCTGTTTTTTACACATTATCCTGGACGATATCACTATCGTCCAGGACGATCCAAACATCATCCTGGATGATTCGTGTAAAATCGTCCCCACACTGCTCCTGCTGCTGAAAAATTCCAATTATTGGTGATCGTCCTGGACGATCCTTGCATCGTCCTGGACGATATGATCCATATCTTCCTGATCTGATCAAACGGCTGACATTGCACCAATTATTGCCCATCGTCCTGGATGATCCACCTCATCATCCTGGACGATCCACGTGTCAGCCGCTGAACGATTGGAATTCGGCCCGTCCGACATATTTATTGCATATCGTCCGGGACGATCCACCTAATCGTCCTGGATGATACTTTTCATCAACGGTCGTCCAGCCTGACTCCTCGGGATGATCGCCTGTGTCTAATCATCCTGGACGATCAGACCGCCTTTTTGACCAATCGTCCAGGACGTCATAAATGACCAAATCGTCCCGGACGATCTCGCGATCGTACAGGACGATCATTCCATTTTCTATTTAAACAACAATTTTCTTCATATGTTTCATACTGTTTTTCCACCACTTTCCTTTTACTTTCTTCCTCTTTGGGTTCCTAATGGCTGGTGGCAAAAGGTCTCGTCAAAAGGGGGCCAGTTCGTCCCGGGAACATATCGATCCTTGCTTTTCATATGCCGCCGATCAAGCGGCTTTCGAATGTTATCGGAATGTGGGGATCACGCACTCCAAGATTGTCAATCCCTGCACTCTCACTTATCCCATCTTAGATTTGTTCGTACACACCTCCCTCACCTTCATTCTGACCTTAGCCTTTCCCTTCAATCTGGAACTCCTTCGAATCTTCTTTGCCAACTTGTGAATTTCCGCAGACTATTCCACTCTTCGATCCTACATAAATCAACGCACCGTGGAACTCACGACCCACAATTTTCATAATATTCTCAACTTGTCTGTCACTGGCGAGAAAATTCACACGCTTATGACCGATCCTGACTATGATTGGAGTGTCGCCAATCACTTCCTTCGCAATACCAACGCACCCTATCACGACAATGCTTGCACTTCCCTTCTTAAGGACGCCCGGACCATTCAGCACGTCCTTCATTCCTCCGTCATTCTAAAGGTGGGGGATCGAATTCACATTACCCCGCTCTTGTCCTTGACCACCTACTACATCATGGCCCGTCGAGAATTTAATGCCTCTGATCTGATCATCCGATACATAGAACACCTCACCACCATTAGAGATCCGGGCCACAGGCGTCGCCCAAATCTAGCTTTAGGTCATCTTATTCACTATGCCTTAGAGACAAAATATGACCTTTAGTATCCTGTCCCTCCTGATGTTCCTCCTTCCTTCTTCACAAACAACTCATTCCACGTCCTACACAGCACCCGACTACATCCGGAGCCCGCCCCGGATGTTGAGGAAGAAGAGGAAGAGGCTGTTCCAGTTCCTGCTGCACCAGAGGCACCTGCACCCCTTCGCATTACCGCTCCCTTTGACCACCTGGTGCAGCGCTTCGACCAGTGGGAGGCCCGTTTTGACTCCTACGTGGTTGCCCAGGAGCAGCGGCACGCCGAGGACATCCAGCGCTTCACTGACTATGCTGCGCAGCAGCAACAGCAGCACGACCAGGACATGGCCTGGTTCGGAGCTCACTTTCAGGCCATTCACCATTACTTCTACCCTCCACCGGCACCTCCTTCTTCCGATCAGGATCCGCCTCAGTTTTAGTTTCCTGTTTTGTAGTTGTTCTATTTTATGTTTTATTTTAGTGTTCTGTTTTTCCCTCCTCCTTTTTGTGATGTCAAAAGGGGGAGTCAGTTGTAGTCGTGTCTGTTTCTGTTTTCTGAGTCATGTTTCCTGTATTGTTTTAGCTGTTAAATAAAAATTTTAAAAAAAAATGTTTGTTTTGTTTGATCTCCTAGTTTACTTGTATTTTCAGACTACTTTACAAATGTTTGCCATCATCAAAAAGGGGGAAATTGTTGCTAATCTGGTTTTGATGATGACAAACATGTTTCCTGTGTGTTTTGCTTGGCTAATCTGTTTCAGGCACAAAAGACCGCGAGCCACTCAAGCCAACTCAAGATTGGGTCCAAGTGTGTCAAATGTATGATTTCTCTTTTTATTGAGTCAATTATAATGTAACTGATTTCCTAGTTAAGTAACCTTGCACACACACACTCAGGGAGAGAGATTGAGTGAATTAGAGTTTCTGTTCAAATTTTGTTCAGATCGTCCAGGACGATTTCCACATCGTCCTAGACGATCAAGCCAAAATAGAAACCCTAATTAGGGTGACTAAGATAAGAGGGTCTGATTAAGCAGATCGTCCTGGACGATCTCTGGATCGTACGGGATGATATGCCCAAATCAGAAATTCTCAACCGCCAGATCAAGTTAGGCAAGTTCTTATTTTTAGATACTTGGTCTGATCGTCCCGGACGATACGTGTATCGTCCTGGACGATTCAGTATAATCATGCCTAATTTAATCTGGTAATTAAGGAAAGCAATTTATTTTTGGTTGATACGATCATATCGTCCTAGATGATCGTAGGATCATCCCGGACGATCATGATCGTTTAGTGCATTTCAGCTGTACGACCCGAACTGTGTTCAGGACGATTTGGGGCCTTTTTGAACTAATCGTACAGGACGATGACCCTATCGTCCTGGACGATCAAGTCATTTTTTGGTCGTCCAGCACAGATTTCTCTAGACGACCCGAACTGTCTTCTGGATGATTTTCCTTGATTTGCACTAATCGTCCCGGACGATCGCAGGATCGTACGGAATGATATGAATAATTTTTTCTACTGATCGTCCAGAAGAGCCTAATCGTCCAGGCTGAAACAGCTGAATTTGAACTGATCGTACAGGACGATCTACCGATCATCCTGGACGATCTTGGCCGACCAGTTGAGATTTTGGGCAAATTTTAAGCCCTCCTTTAAAAGAACTTTTTCCAATTTTTGGAAAAATCTTTTTTGCTGCCTTCCTTCCCTGAGAAACCCTAGAGAGAGAGAGAGAGAGAGAGAGTTGGTAGAGAGAGAGAAGATCTAGTGAGGGGGAGTTAGTGAGGGATTCACTAAGGTTGCTCCAAGCACGGATCAGAGTCGTCTTCTCCGCTCGTCGTCTTTCGTCTAGTCGGTGTTCATCGTGGGAGGATCGTTCGCAAGAAGATCTTGGGTTCTCTGCCCGCTTCAGGTGGAAGCAAAAGGAGTTCGAAGGTTCTCTGCCTGCTTTAGGAGGAAGCGAAAGGAGGTCGGGTTCTCTGCCTCACCGTGTGGTGAAAAGGAGGTGTTTGTACAGGCTTCTTCGCCTTGCTGTGGGAGCAAAAGGAGAGACACTTTTTGTTTAGTGCAATACCTGGAGGGGAGGCTCCGGGGAGCGGACGTAGGTCAAGTTGACTGAACCACTATAAAATCTGGTTTGCTTTTCTGATTCAGTTTTGCACTTTACTTTTCTGATATTAACTGCTTGGGTGAATATCTGTGGTTGATCTTTTCGTTCTTGTTTATGTGTTTCCGCTGCTACGTATCGAAAAGATTTTCATTGTTATTCTGAAATTTTTAAATAACCAATTCACCCCCCCTCTTGGTTAGCCTCGGGACTAGTTCACTAGGGCTTAACATCCCTATCGAACTTTCAGGGTCAACCAAGTTGACTAGGTCAACCTAGTTTGACCTATTAGGCCCTTTAGGAGTTTAAATAGTCACAAGACCTTAAAAACACCTCCAACCGATTCAAAATATCATTTCAAACTTGTTGAGCCCATGTCCAGCTCTTTGGTCAACTTGGTTGACCAAGTTAACCCAGGTTGAACCAATGACCCATTAAGGGCCCAAATAAGTGATTTGATTGAATTAACATCTATAGACCTCGGAACTACTTCTAACAAACTCAACATCATTCCAAACATGTTGAGCCCAAACCTAGCTCCTAGGTTAACCTAGTTGACTAGGTCAACCTAGGTTAACCCAATGGCCCATTAAGGGTCCAAATAGGTGTTTTGACCCAAGTGACCTCCTCAAACCCTAGAAATACCTCCAATAGATCTAGAATATCAATTCAATCCTATTGAGTCTGGACCCACCCCTTGGGTCAACCTAAGTTGACCCAAGTATCCCTTAAGGCTTTAAATAAGTTATTTCAACCCATTCAACATGTCAAACCCCTTTCAAACTTAAAATCAAATCTAGACCATATCCTAATCATGCCCTAATGCTTGGCCAATTAACTCCAAACAAAGTTGACCAAGTCAACTATAAAATTTGGTCAAACTATGTTAAACCTTTTTCCAAAATTTAAACATACCACATTAAGTCCTTGAGATCTATTCAATCAACTCCTAAGCTCTACCCTTTGTCCACCTAGGCCTAGGTTGACTGTTTCACCGGTCAAACAATTAACAAGAATGCCATATGGGTTAAAGCAATCTGAAACACCTTTAAAACCATCTCTAATTCATTCAAACTCTAATCCTCAAGAATTAAATCCCTCCAAGTCATCACTCTAGTATCTAAAGCCTTTTCCCATGCCACCTCAGCTGCCATGTGGCACGGGGATTGGTCAAAATGGTCAAACCAAGGTTTTATGTGGGTCAAACCTGGTCAAATAACCTCTTAAACCTAATCCTCCTTAATCAAAATCATCCCAGCAACTTTAATAGCTTCTAGAACCTTCCTTGAATGCCTCCTAGCCCTTGGATTAAAATCAAATGGCCTCAAACCACTCCATGTGCTCCTAAGGATAAAAGGGACTTTACACATCACCCATCCTTGTGTACCTCAATCCTTCTACATCTAACAACCCCTAGACACGTGGGGGACATCCTAGCATCACGACAAAAATAATCCCACCAATCCAAATGGTCTGGGGAAGTTTGAATAGGCCAAGTCCTAATTAAGAGCTTTCATTCCAAACCCTACACTCTCTCACTACTCAAGCTATCCCAGACCCCAAGATCTATTAGTTTGAGCTCCTCGGCCCTTCTTCTTCCTATCCCCAATTTAATCCTACCAGTCAAAGTCGCCAGCGACATGGTTTCTGGTGAGTGCAAGCATTTTCCGTCCAAGAAGCTGTATTGTTCGATCCAGGCATTTTTAGCTCAAGAAGTCTTCTAGCAATTTAAGCGTGGATAATCTACAAGCTCAGAGGGCCCAAGATCAGCCAAATCGACTAATTAGATCGGGTAAAATCTTAAACCCTAGCTTAGAACACCTAGGATTAATTAGCATTTGATTAAGTGCTTACTTAACCATTCAAAAGCTACCCTATTGCTTCTGTTCATGTAGGCAATACCTGTTTAAAATTTTATTAAATTTTATCGTATGGCTTGAGAGAATGAGGTAAAAAATGCATCCTAGGGTTGTTCTGTAGCCTACATTAATAGTACATTTTTTGGATCGTTGATTGCTAGATCAATGGTCTAGATCTAGCCTTTCTGTAGATTCGTTCGACTACGAATCCAATCTTGTGGTCAGTCATTTTATTCGGTGCCATCTCAGCCATCCACTTCAAACTGCAGATGATCCAATGGCTAGTAACCCACATCCTACGTGGATTAGTGAAGCCACTGTCACGGCTCATCATGGCCCAATCATTATCGGCGGCGCAATCATTGCACCGCCAGATAATGATTGGCCCTGGTCTGTGGTGCCCAATCAGAGCTAGTCGTGTGTCCAGAACTATCGTCAGCACCGTTGTTTACTTTTTTTATTAATTTGAATTAATTTTAAATCATTTTAAATTCATAATTCTTTAAAAAATATTAAAAATTAAATAAAAAATCAAAAAATCTATAAAATACCTCAAAATTTCTAGAATTTCAAAATCTTTAAATTAAAATTTAAATTATTCTAAAATATATTATATATTTTAAATAATCTTAAAACATTTAATTTTTTAATATTTAGTTAATATTTAATTAAATACTAATTTAAATTTTATCAAAGATCAAATTTTTATATTTTTAATAATTACTGATATAATTTAAAATATTTTATGTTAAAACTCAATTAAAATTTAAAATGTATTATTTTAATATTTTAAATAATTTTAATATTTAATTAATTCAAATTTAATATTAAAAATCAATACTAATTTAATTATTTTAAATTCAAAATTTTGTTTTAAAATATCTTAATTAATTATAAAACATAATCTAAATATTTTAAAATTAAATTTTAATTCAAACTATTTAATATAATTTATTTAATTTATATTATTTAATTTTTTAAGTAATTAAATAATATTTAATTAATTAAATATTTAAATATTAATTAATATTCAATTAAAATTAAATTAAATTAATTTTTAAAATTTAAATCAAATTATTCTTTTTAATAATTTAAAATTTCAAAAATAATTAAAGACTTAATTAAATTTAATTTAAGAAATATTTTAAATACTAATTAATTTTAAATGAATTTAAATAACTTAATTGACCATAAACTTAAAAAAAAAAATTAGACCAAATTTAATTTAAATCCTAAAATTTAATAAAATACTGCCGTTGCCAGGTCCCAAGTCCTGGATGAGAAAAGTGGAGGGTTGCGTTAGGTAGTCGACAGCCAGCGTAAAACTTATCGAATAATAATGACATGAATCTTTTAAGAAATTGTATTAATGCTAGGATGTCCTCTGGAAGCGACGCGATGTATGGCCTGAATACAATTATAAGTGTGCAAGGGCCGCTGCACTGCCGCCCGGGTGCAGTGTTAAATAAGCAAGGGTTCCCACATCAAGGATGGATGTGGGCAAAGAAGCTAGTCCATGAAACTAAAATTAGGGTAGGAACTTGGAATAAAGGTTCCCTTATAGAAAAATTAATAGAATTAATAGATATTATGATTCATAGGAAGATAAATATTCTGTGCATTCAGGAAATTAAATGGATTGGAGAGAAGGCTAAGGAGATTGATAGTTTAGGATTTAAACTTTGGTATTTGGGTAGGAGTCGTACTAGAAATGGTTTAGGCGTGATTTTAGATATGAGTTTCAAGGATAATGTTATAAATATTAGTAGAATTCGAGATAGAATTATAGCTTTAAAGATTGTTGTTGATGCTAAGATTGTTAACATTATAAGTGCTTATGCTCCTCAACTGAGTTTGGATATGGATTCAAAATTAAAATTTTGGAAAGACTTAGAAGAATTAATACAAAAGATACCTCTTGAAGAAAGAGTTTTTATTGGAGGAGATTTAAATGGATATATTGGTAGAGAGGTTGATGATTTTAAAAGCATTCATGGTGGCCATGAGTTTGGAACGACAAATTAAGGTGGTAAGTCTATATTAGATTTTGGTTTAGCTTATGATTTTTTACTTGCTAATACCTTATTTAAGAAAAGGAATGAGCATCTCATTACTTATAAAAATGGATATAGTATAACTCAGATTGATTATTTTCTTATAAGAAAAATAGATCGTTTAGATTGCAAAGATTGTAAAGTTATTCCGAGTGAAAATTTATGTATCCAACATCATTTATTAGTTTTGGACTTGAAGATAATGGGGAAGAAAATAAAATTAAAGTAAAATAATTTTCTAGGATTAGATGGGGGCATTTAAAGAATATTAACAAAAATATTTTTGAGAATAAGATTGTAGATCTTAAGATTTTGTCTATGCATGATGATGCTAATGTTATGTGGGAAAAAGTGGCTAGTGATATTAATAATATTGCAAATGATGTGCTTGGAGGTTCAAAGGGAAAAGCTCCTAATAGTAAAAATAGTTGGTGGTGGAATCCAAATGTGTAAGAAAAAATTAAAAATAAGAATATTTGTTATAAAAATTGGTTTAATTATAAAAATTCCGATAATTGGAATTTATATAAAGTGGCACGTAAAGAATCTAAGAAAGCAATATGCAATGCAAAGAGTTTAGCTTTTAGTGATTTATATAATAGATTAGATACTAAGGAGGGAGAAAGATATATATATATATATATATATATATATATATATATATATATATATATATATATATATATATATATATATATATATATATATATATATAAGTTAGCCAAACAAAGAGATAGGAATAGTAAGGATTTAGTTCAAGTGAAGTGTATTAAGGATGAATATCAAAAAGTACTTTTTTTAGAAGATGATATTCAACAAAGATGGATGAGATATTTTGCTAAACTTTTGAATGAAGAATGTGAAAATAAAATTGACTGTAGTGACCTTAGCACCTTAAATGAAAATAAAGTTTTCTATTTTTATTGGTGTATTAGTAAAACCAAAGTTAGAGAGGCTTTAAAGAAAATGAAGGGTGGAAAAGCTGTTGGACCTGATGATATTCCAATAGAGGTGTGCAAATGCTTAGGAGATGAAGGAATTTCTTGGCTTACTAAATTTTTTAATACCATTTTGAAGACTAAAAAGATGCCAGATGAGTGGAGAATGCGTGTGTTAAGCCCTATTTTTAAGAAAAAAGGTGATGCACAAGATTGTGCGAATAATAGAGGAATTAAGTTAATGTGTCATACTTTAAAACTATGGGAACGAGTTATGGAGCATAGGTTATGGCGTGATACTAATGTTTCTCAAAATTAATTTGGATTCATCTGGGTAGGTCTACTATGGAAGCCATACATTTATCAAGAGATTTGATGGAGAAATATAGAGAGAATAAGGAGGATTTACATATGATATTTATTGATTTAGAAAAAGCATATGATAAAGTTCCAAGAGAAGTGCTATGGAGAGTTCTTTAAAAGAAAGGAGTTAATAACGCTTATATTCAAATCATTAAAGATATGTATGCAGGAGCTATTACTTGTGTTCAAACACAAGGTGGTTTGACCAAGTATTTCCCTATTTCGGTTGGATTACATCAAGGATCAGCCTTAAGCCCATATCTTTTTAGTTTAGTCATGGATGTTCTCACTAGAGATTTGCAAGAGGATGTACCTTGGTGTATGCTTTTTGCTGATGATATTCTTCTTGTTGATAAGACTAGAGAGGGAGTTGAAGGTAAACTAGAATTGTGGAGGTCAACCTTAGAGTCTAAAGGCTTTCGCTTGAGTGGATCTAAAACGAAATATATAGAGTGTAATTTTAGTAATAATAGACCTAGTGAGGGGATTGTGACTTTGGCCGATTAAGTCATTAATAAGAGTACACATTTTAGATATCTTGGATCTATTGTTCAGAGTGATGGTGAAAAAAATGAGGATATTATCAGCAGAATCCAAGTGGGATGGTTAAAGTGGAGGAATGCATCGAGCTTATTGTGTGATAGAAAAGTACCCCTCAAACTTAAGGGAAAATTCTATAAGATGGTGGTGAGACCTGCAATGCTTTATGGTGCCGAATGTTGGCCATTAAAAGAGAAGCATAATTCTAAGTTAAGTGTTGCAGAGATGAGGATGCTCAGGTCGATGAGTGGCTTTACCCTTAGAGATAGGATACGAAATGAGCATATTCGTGAAAAGGTTGGAGTAGCTCCAGTGGAAGATAAGATTATAGAGAGTCGCCTTAGATGGTTTGGTCACATAAAATGATGACCTCCCGATGACCCGGTTAGAAAAGTAGAGGTCTTAGAATTGACTTATGTTAAGAAAGGTAGAGGTAGACCTAAAAAGGCTTGGTTATAAAATATTAGAAATGATCTTTCTCTATTAGATTTAAACAAGAATTTGACTTTTAACAGGACACAATGGAGAAAAAGGATTCATGTAGCCGACCCCACATAGTGGGAGAAAGGCTTGATGTTGTTATTGTCCTAAAAATTAATAAAATAACTTAAAATTTAGTGAAAATTATGTAATTTAATTTAAAATTAATTTCAAAAATTAAAAACTTATTTTATCTTAATTAATTTCAATTATTTAATTATTGTAATATTTATGTAATTATTATATTGAATATTTAAAAAAATTAAAATTTATTTTCAAATTATTATGAAAAATCAGAGAATCTCTCAAGTCTTTAAAAAAAATTTATTTTAATAGTATTTTTAATTATTTTATTTTAAAAACTCATATTTATATATATAGGTTAATAAATTTTTATTTTGAAATTTATTTCAAAACTATATTTATGTTTAAATCTTCAATGTTGAGAGATCCCTTTAAAATTTTAAGCATAGTTTGAGCATATGTGAATGGAATTGATGGGGAATGGTGAAATCAATGAGCAAATATTTTTTAATAATTGTTCATTGATTAATCTTCTAGTTAATTAAACTTCCTTTAAATTGCATGTGTAGGAAGCACACACTTATACTTAGTCTAGGCTCTCCTAGATTTAGGTTTGATTGTGATTATGTGTTTATCCATGTTTATGTAAGGGTTAGTCAAACATCAATTTTCAACCCCTTTAACTTAGTGTCACTTTAAGGACAATAATTATGGACATATGTAGAAAATGTTGATTAATTTTAGAAATTAAAATAAATGTCCAATAGACTTGAAATTTGAACCATTTGAACTTAGTGACATCTTAAGCCTTAAAAAATTTTCTCACTGATTTTTTAAATCATTAAGCTCCTCAATTAATTAATTTAAGATTGAACCCTTATTTAAGCTTAAAAACTTCTAAATATTTTAACAAATCAAAATTAAATGCAAAAAATAAAAATAATATCTTTAACTAACCAGAATTCAATCCTCAATCAATGAAAAATAAAATCCCTCTGATTTGATGTCCAATTTAAGATTAATTTAATTTTAATAAAAAATTAAGATTTGATTAATTTAATTAATTTAAATAATTAAAATTTTCAAAAAATTCCCAAACACTTGGGAATCTCTCCTTAGATCATTCCTGACCTTTGGAGTGGATTTTAAGGAGTTGGGAGTTCATTTGGAGCAAAATCGACAAAGCACCCTTAATTAAGCAATTTTAATAATTCTAATAAATGCCCAAAACTTCTAAAAATCATAACTAATTATAATAAAATCAAAATTGAGTAAACTCAAGAGAATTGGATTCCATTTAGGGTCCAATATTTATCAAAAATATCAAACCACTAGAAATAATTCAAATTTAAAAAGTCAACAATCCAGTCAACCTCTAAATTAAAATTTCTAAGTTAAAACTTCGAAAATTCATAACTTTTTATAGAAAATCCCAATTCTAACAAACTTAGTCTCTAATTGTTCATATTAAGGTCTAATAATTTAATAAAATATTAACTTTATAGATTTCAAACTTAATCAAAAAGTTAAATTGCAACCCCTTAATTAATCATTAAAATAATCCAAAAAATTTCAAAATTTGATAATTAATTTCAAATTATAGAAAATGTTAAATGAATCTTAAAATCATTCAACCAACCCTTTAATATATAACAACCACTGTAAGTATGAAGTTTTAGGGATGGACTACTCCGGGCTACGGGACTGAGTGTTCTGAGAGGCCAAGTTCCTCGAGCTTAGTAGCATAATGCCACGAATAGATTCAATGGAGTATTTAAAACCTTAAAATTAATTGATTATTAATGATAAAAAAAAACTTAAATTCCTTAATCTAATTATATCAACCAGGTTTTTAGGCTGGACTACTCTGAGCTGTGGGGCTACGTGTCCTAAAGAGACTTTATTTTTCGAGCCTGGTGGCACAATGTCACGAACCGGTTGATAAAAAAAATTGAAATTAATTCAAACCTTAAAATCAACAACCAATTAAGCTCAATTAAAATTTAATAACTTTTAAACTTTAAATCAAATCAAATTACTTAATTATACTAGTTATCATTAGGTAACCCAGGTCTACGAGGCTATTAAATTAGCCCTAAGAAAGGTGAAATAAACTTCACAGCCTCGGTAAGCAACAAAGGTGATAATCAATAACCTTTTAAGATACACTTTAAAAATTAATTTTAAATCCTTAATATTTAAACTTTAATTAAAATCTCCCTTAAGCCTTTTAACCAATTAGAATATCAAATAACTTTAATTAAGTACCCTATATAGGATATATCCAAGCCACACAACCTGCCCCACACACTTTAGATGATTTTCTAGGACAACCAATGATAGTACTAGGCTAAACCGGTGTTTAGTTTTCTGTTAGTTGTATGTGTTAAGTTTTTCATGGTTTTCATTGCATGCTGGTAGTTAGAATTAAGTAATTGATCAATTATTTATTTAATTTCAGCACTCTATGATGTGATTGATTATGCATTAGGTCTACCCTAGGTTAGGAATGATTTATACTAATTCAATCTTATGCAGGTGGCCATGCTCATACAGGACATAAAAATTAAAGGGGGCATAAAATTAAGCTTTAAAATTAATAATATTTTATGTAGGTGCTTCAAAATGCATAAGTCCCCCTTTAAAAGTTAAAGAGCATGGCCAAGTGTTGCTGTGAATTTGAGTATTTTTCAATTATTAACTACTTGAGATTAATTACAACTGTTTGGGATGTTTTAATTACAACTACTTAGGATAAGCTTGCAGGTGTTTTAAGTCTAGAATTTTCTATTTTATTAAATGTAATTTTAGATATTTTTAAGTTATAAAAGTGATTTGAGATGGGATATACATATATCCTACTTAGATTCCAAAGAGGAGAGGACATCCCTTAGGGGAGAGTCCTCCTCCATTTGGAATCCTAAGTTAGGATATTTTAAGTATCCAAGGAGAAAAGATAACACCCCTTTCGAGGGGGAGTTTCTTTTCACTTGGATATCCAAACCAGATGGATCCAAGGAGCCAGTAGAAGGATGAAGGAGTGAAGAATGAGAAGAATCTCAATTCTCAAAGTCACTAAAGACTTAGGAGTAGAATCTGAGTTATAGTCAGTAGTACCCGTCCATTTTACTTTTCCTACGGACCCTGGGTTGTAATATTAAAAGGCACTTACCTATGGACATTTTATTTATTTATTTAATCAATTAAATTATTTAACTAATTGATTTATGTATTGATTATGATTAAAATTTATATGCTTTTAGTAGTTTTTTGGCGCTTTTTGCATGTCGATCTTTGATTTAGCCTGGAACCTGATCAGAGGCTCATAAGGGATCATTAAAATGTTTTCTATCTTAATTAAATTTAAAACATTTAAGCTCACATAGCAACTCTAACGCTCTTAAAAAGTAAGCCTGGGATCCTCAGAAGTTCTATAATATAGTTGCTACAATTTCTTTCCATTTCTTAAACACCTCCCCGCCTGCGGGTTCTAGCAGATCACTTGGCCTATGAGGATACAGATCTGTCAAGGGGATGCTATACATTCTTCTAGAAAAAAAATCTATTTTCTAAGCCTTTTTAAAATTGCTTCATACTGATTTAAGCATTTGAGTCAATTAACATATATCACATTAGAAATAAATTAAAAATGAGTCTAAAATTTAATTATATTTTTATTTCAAGTATTAATTACCCAACATATGTTAAGTGGACAAATTAAGGACTACTCTAGATTGTCGGCCCTATTCTCAATAACCTATCTTAAATAATGTCCATACCATTCTTACATTAAAAGACCAGACTCATGGTTTTAAAGCATTTAGGTGATATAGCTGGCTCCAATCCAGGCTGGGGTAAGTTAAGATCTACATTGCATTAGCTAAGTTTACGTCATTGATTTTTAGTATCCACTTTAGACTTAGGTTTTGAGGTAGGCTCAGGCTGCATGCCTTCAACTTTTGAGAATCGAATCCTAATTTTTTAATAAAATTGACCACTTAAACTTAATTATCTGCAAATTCAAATTCTAGTCCAAAACTTAGGATAGGCTGGGGTGTTTTGGAAGTGATTCAGAATTCAAAACATCGCCTACTTTTCCTCCTTTGATCTCCAGTAATAAGTGTTCAATTTTGAACCAATCCAATTTAAAAATTCTAATCCCCACCTCCTTTGAGATTGATCTTTGAAATCTTTAAATAAAATTTATATAGCTATTTTAATCGAGAGTAATCATAGGAAACTCTAGTTTCCCTATGATGTAATTAACTATGAGGGCTTGTGCTCGTAGGAGATTTTGAAACCCAGATCAATTTTTAAAATCAGTATTTTCAAAAACTCAATTAATTGTCTTTAGGAAAATCATACTAGCCGATCATTGTTCTTATTTTCAAATGATCGATAGTGATTGATATCTTCTTTCCTTGGATAGATATATCAATAATAATCGTAACTTTGATTATGAAATTAATGATTTCTTTACTTAGATTAACATAGTCAAATATTTAATTAAACATCATTTTGATCCTCCAAGATCATATATTATCTCCCCTTGAGTTTGACTACAATAATTGAGGTAAGTTTAAAGTTTTGTAATTTGAACCTATTAGGGAATGATATGCTCACCTTTCGAGGTGATATATCATTCATAATAATGTGTTCGATTTCAAAACTAAAATTCTAGAAATTTGAGTTTCCAAAAGAGAATTAAATCTTTCAAAATAAATACATTTTAAAACAACAAAGATAGATCCCAAAATTTGAAAGTTTGACAAGGATGTTCATCCTAAGTGAACTTATCCCTAGGCACACCAAGAGGGCGGTGAATTATTAATTTTTTAAAAAAATTACTTACTTCAAAACATAACGATGATATTTCTAGATTTTTCATTCAGTTATTACAAATAATAATTTTTAATTGATGCGAAACTAAATAATTTTATCAAATATTAAACCAATGATGATGATATTCTAATCAATAGAATGAAGCATTAATCATCGATTTTCACCAAGCAGTTATCACAGAAATAAAGTGCAGAAAAAATAAAATGCAAAAGTAGAAAATCATAATAAACACACCATAGATTTATAGTGGCTCGGTCAAACAATGACCTATGTTCACTCCCTAGAGTCCTCCACTTTGAGTATTATACCATCACTATAGTGTCTCTCCTTTTACCCCATAGTAAGGCAGAGAAGCCCTTACACAAGTCACATCTACCAACTCGGTGCGGTGAAGAATCGTAAGCTTTGTCACCCTCCTGATGATGGCAGTAGACCTTCAATCTTTTTCTCCCTTCTAGAGAAGGCAGAGAACCTCAAAGTCCTTTCTCACCGTCCTGGTGGTGGCAGAGATCCACAAACTCCTTTCTCACCCTCCTAGTGATGGCAGAGTATGATCTCCTTGAGCTGAAGAACTTCTTCCTAGAGCCACACAAGAAACCTATACAGACACTTGGAGGAATAAGGCAAGACACTTACTTGGAGAAATCGTGTGAACCCGTCACACTACTTCTCCCTCACACAAAAGCTCTCCCTTTATTCTTCCCAAAGCTCTCCTAAATCTTCTTCTCCAAGCTCCCTCTTAGGAACACTCAATAGCCAAAGACTTCAAATAAGTATAATTAGAGAGATCAAATACAAGGCCTCAAAAAGCCCAAGAAATTTAATTCTAATGACTTTGATCATACAATATGATACAAGATCGTATGGTACGATTAGTTCAATATATCCCGTTAGTACTATACGACTTGTGAAGCACTATACAATCAGTTCAATGTTTTATACTGGTCATCTAGTACGATATGAAGAGTCTAGTACAATTAGTTGAAATGACTTGGTTTTTCATCCCGTATTATTGGCTATGATAAATTATCATCCCATATAGGGATATGGTCATACAATATGATTAGCTCCAATCATCTACTATGATATGATTGAACAAAATAATAATAATCATTTTTCTAATAATAGGGTTAATTTAAACACGATTTAAATACATCATATGGTATGATACTTATCGTACAGTTAGTTATTACAAAATTTGAATTTCAAAATATAGCCTAAATTGTGATTGGTGGCTAGGATCTTTATTTCAACTGATCATCCAGTACGATCTGTATCATATAGTTCAATTAGTTCAAATTGCTTTATTTATCACAATTAGCCATTCTATTGATTTTTTGATTACCTGATTATATAGTATGATATGTATTGTATAGTACAATTAGTTCAAAAAATTCTACTAATTTTGTCACAAACTCGCTCCCCTGAGTGTGTGTGTGCATGGTCACCAAGCTTAGTATCCAGTAAATACATAATTTTAAGTAAAGAAATATATAAATAACAAAAAGCAAAATTACAAACTCTTCTATACATTTTAGCCATATTCTACCGAGTCTTGAGATGATCAATTTTGCACAGTATACGGTGGACCTGAAATGTTAGTGCACAATAAAAGTAGATTTGTAATAACAACAATTAATAGGAGATAGTTTAGTAAGAAGTCAAATAATGTTTGTTACCATTAAAATCATAATACTTTGGTCAAGATTTGCAATAAGATCTAGTTGGAGAAGTACAAAAACTACACATCCAATTTATATATTATATAAAATTACTAATTGTAATATAAAGTGAAAAACTATTGAATCTCAAAAATTAATTTTCTATTATATCATCCAAAAATACTTGTATAATATGATGTGTCTACTACAACGCTTAGCAATAGACAATATAACCAATTAAAAGGCAAACCTACAAAAATAAGACTAACTAAAGGGGTATACCTACAACACAAATCTAAGCCTAATATCAAAACTACTCAACTGACCCTAACCTTTTCCTTGGCCAGAAAAATGGCAATAAAAGTAGGAATGAACTAATGTGGCTCACAGGCTATTGTAGCCAAAAATAAAAATCAATAATCAAAACTAAAAGAATTAAAAGAAATGTGCTATAATAATTAACTGAAGTACTATACAGAAAATGGAAATTTAAAAATGTACCAAAACCGAATGCATTTAAACAAATATTGAAACTAACTAGATTATGAGTACACATTTCATAGTTATTATTAGAATGATTTTCAAGCTCAAATTTCATATATCTTCATTAACAGAATCTTACCTCGGTAGCCCACTGGCTCTAGCATAACACCACATCACATTGCATAACACTATATCAAATCACATCACATTTATTTCACCATTATACAAATTTTTTATTGCATTTTATTAATTAAAGTATAATTAAACTATATTAAAAATTATAAAAATGCCTTAACGGTAGGCAATAGAAACACTAATGAGCAAAAAATCACAATTTTAAAACTTAAACAAATTACTAGAGATTATGTAAAACATTATTTTTTAAGACGTTCATCATACCATGATACTATTTTTCATAGTTTGAATTATTTTTATTCAATATAAATCACAAAAATTCCAGAACACCCAATGGAATATTTCTAAAAAATATTCAAAAATGTTTAGAATCTTAGTCTCTATAACATTTAAAAGTTATGCAGTAAAGTTCAATCAATACAAAGTTATCTTCATTTTCAGTAATGAAAATATTAATTTTTTAAGAAAATTCCTGAAAGTTTGAGAAGATTGTTGAACCTCATAGAATTAGCTCGAGGTGCACCAAGAGGGGGGGGGGGGGGGGGGAAATGAATTGGTAATTAAAAAAAAATCTTAAGCAAGAATACTACTTTTTTCTTTAGCCACAAAATAACTTAAAAACTTGATTTAGATATATTACTCAAAACAACATGCAAAAGTAATTTATGTAAAAGTTTTTTTAAAATTTTTTTAACACATGCAAATATTCTTTTAGGAAAAAGTTTTAAACTCAGTGCAATTGATAGATAGAATTGAAACCAATAAACTCATCTTGCAAAGAAAAAATGCATGAAAATAAAATGCAAAAAATGAAAAAAGCACACGAGAGATTTTTATAGTGGTTCGGTCAACCTTGACCTATATCCACTCCCTGGAGTCCTCTGCTCCGGGTATTGCACTAACACTAAGTGACTCCCCTTTTCCTCCCATAGTAAGGTGGAGAATACCTTATGAACTCCACTTTTACCAAACCTAATGTGGCAAAGTGCCAGAAGCTATTCACCTTCCTGGTGATGGCAGCAGACCTTGAATCATTTGTCTCCCTCCTGGGGAAGGCAGAAAACCCAAAGCTTTCTCTCCCTCCTGGTGATGGCAGCATACCTCCAATCTTTTTCTCCCTCCTATAGAAGGTAGAGTACCTCTAATCTTTTTCTCCCTCCTGGAAAAGGCAGAGTACCTCAAGGACTTGACTGCAAAGCCTCTCTCCCAATAAAGCCTTCAAGGACTCACCAAGGCCACAGGAGGAGCAAGGGTGTAGCTAGCCTGGAGCAACCATGTGATCCCCTCACACTCCTTCTCCCTCAAGCTCAACCTCACCTTCTCGTTCCTCTTAAATCCTAGTTTTCTCTCAAAACTACCTCTCTCAGAGTTCCTTAAGTAGTTACACAATTCTCTCTATTCCTAAGAGATCATTCAAAATATTGCTTAAGTATTAGGTTTCAAGAAACCCTAAAAATTTAAGTTGGTCGCTCTGCTTGTACAATATGATTAGAATTTATATAGTATGATCAGTTCAAAAACTAAACTCATCAAGTATGATGCAATCAGTCATTCAAATGAACTATTTAACTTTTTGAACATATCGTACAGTACAATCTAAAGCTCGTCTAGTATAATCTAAAGATCGTTCAGTACAATCTATTTACTTTCTCTCTATTCATACATGATGATTCATGGGATGATTAAAAAGCATCTCTGTCAATCATCCCATACTGCTCTCATCATACGATACAGTTAGTTGATTTCAACTTAGTCATCCAGTATGATGTGAATATCGTACAGCACGATTATATCAAAAATCATGATTTTATTTGATATGATCTTTTGGATGACCAAATTTTATCTCTGTCAATCGTACGGTATAATCAAAATTATACAGTATAATTTGCTATCATTAATTAAATAATATTTTGATTGATTAATTATGGGGGTTAATTTAAGTAAGATTTTAAATTTTGTATAGAAAGAATCACATCATATAGTATAATTTCTTCAAAATTCAATTATTAAATATCTTACTTAATTTATCTAGCTGCTAGTGTTTTTAGATTATAACAAATCATACAGTATGTCTTGATCGTATAGTATGATTAGTTCACAAAAATTAATTGTTCAACTAGTCATTAAACCCATTCTCTGTATAATGGATTGTATAGTATGATTATAATTTGTATAGAATGATTAGTACAAAAAAAAAATTAACTATAAATTATAAGTTATGTGTGCATGATCACCCAATTACATACACTCTTATGTGGCTAGACTTAAGAAATAAAAAACAAAAAAAATAAAATGTATAGATTCTTTTACTTGACATCCTATTCTACCCAATCTTGAGTTTCTAATAGCCTTGAGTAGTATATATTTTACCTGCAATGTTAGTGCTCACAGATAATAAGGATATCCAAAATATTTATTGAGAAAAATAACACTTTAATCAATAATATTTGTCATCATCAAAATCACAAACTAGGGATCCTAGATTGCAACAATCTCCCCCTTTCTGATGTTGGCAAATAATTTTGGTTGTGAGGTAAAATAAGATTTTTTTCCTCCTAAACTCCCCCTCACTAGGAGATAGATTTAAAAATTAAGGTTTGAATACAACCACACATACAACCAAAACATATATTTTCTCCCCCTTTGACATCACCAAAAAGAAGAGGAACATAGAAAACACAAACTAAATATTACAAGACATAAAATAAATAAAACATAACAAACAAACAGTAAAAGTAAAACGAATCCTGATTAGGTGGTGGTGGTGGTTGTTGAAAATATTTATGGATGGAGGTGAATTGATCTTTAATTTGGAAAAAATTTTCTCCAAACCATCCCATTTCTTCTTCGTGTTGTTGTTATTATTGAATGTGTTAGTCTAGTTGAGTTTCTAATCTCTCGAGCCTCTAAATTATTTCATCGTGAGGGTAGGTAGGTGTAGGTCCACCTGCAGGAGCAGCTTCACCATCTTTATTAAAATCTGGCTCATCAATTTTGTCCTCGATGGAAAAGAATATGGAAGGAAGCATCCATATAGAAAATGGGAAGATTATCGGGAGGAGTAGGATAGGTGAGTTTGTATTTCTTAACAAGGATATAGGCTATGACATGGCCTAGGGCATCATTTTATTTTCTCCTAGTCGAGGGATACCGAAATTAGAGTCATATTTTGGATATAGTCAATAATCATTTCAGCTTCATCAAATTTAGTATTAGACATTATGAATAGGTGACTAGGAAAAGAAGTGGAGTGATGTTGACACGATTACCAACTTTGGGTATAATTAAAGTTCAACGAACATGCTGGATAATTCGGGCATTTTAATTTAGAGGGTGGACTAAGGGTTGATGTTGATTTAAAGCCACATTCCAAATGGTTAGGTTTACAGCACTCTTGTCAAAATCAGTTCTAGAGGCCATGGATTGTAAATGAGGTTCTTCAGTAAAAAGATTGATATACTCCCCTAAATGTTTCTTATTGATTTCTAAGGGTCATCGACATACATAGGAGGTCATGGTAAAGGTTTTAGCATTGATTCTAAGGTTGTCTAGGAATTCATAGAGCAGTTCAGAGTTAAAAGGAAATGCTAGGGTGAGAAGGAATTGAAGAGTTGTGGAAGCAAAGAGGTTCATCACCTCAAAGTTTAGAGTAGGTTGATTGAGCATTCTGGATGGGGTGATGCAAGCCTCCTTGAATTTATAATACACATCTTCATCTTTAATGAATAGAAATTGATCATTGAAGCAACAAGAGGAGGAGGATCTCCATTGGGAAATTCAACTGCGTTTACTTCCACCAGCCATTAGAGAATCCTAAGGTTATGAATGTAGGAATGTAGAGACAGAAGGATTTTAGTGGATTGAAAACTTAGAAACCGTCCAATTTATTTAAGTAGATCATATAGTATAATTAGAGATCGTATAGTTCGATTAGGAGAGTTAAATCATCTGGATGACTTGTCATAAAATGATGTTCAAATTGTACAGTACGGTCAGTATCATCCAAGATAATCTTAAGGAATTGCATTCATCCTGAGGAATTGTTAGAACAACTTTTAACTAAAAGTATTGTACAGTATAAATAGGTGTTTGTATGGTGTGAAATGCAATTATGATCGTGCTGGCTAAATTGAATTCATCCTAACAGCTTCTAACATGTGGATCATACAATATGAATAGAGGGTCATACAGTATAAAGTATAATTATGTTTACACCGGCTAAATTGAATGCATCCCAATAGATTCTAACACATATCATGCAATATGAAGGGTGGTTCGTACAGTACAAACACCAATAATTGAACTCATCTGGGCCGTTGATTTAGCTGATGGCTATGATTTGTGCATAAATGGTCATATTGTATAGTGCGAATGTGGATCGTACAGTACAATAAATTTTTTTTTTATTTTCTATTTCTTTTGTTTTAATTTTTTTTGATATAGTGAAGAGTGTGTGTTTAATGATTAGAAAACATCTTTTAAACATAAATATGCAAAAATGACAACACATAAACTAATGTACAAAAATAAACACACAATATAACGCATACGAATTGCTGATTTTAAATGGAAAAGATTTTGATTTATCCTGAGTTAAGCTTGAATGTCTATAACACCTAGTCTACTCCTCAAAGTGCTAAAGGTGTCATAGGCTAGGGGTTTAGTGAAGTTGTCCGATAATTGGTCTCTAGTAGCTATATGATGCAATTCTATATCTCCCTTAGCTGCATGATCTCTTATGAAGTGATGCCTAATGTCTATATGCTTTGTGCGGGAGTATTGAATTGGATTTTTTTATATACAAGTGGCACTAATATTTTAACACATGATAGGAATGGTGTCTATAGGTAGTCCAGCTTTATTGTTTTATTTTTATTTTTTTCCCTATTATCCTTGAGTCTCATCAATTATTCATTTTATCATTAATTCATTATCATTACAGATGCCTTTTAATATTCTATAAAGAGTCCTCACCCTCTAACCATCGACATAATTTAGTCAATCAATTATAGGCTAACATCCAAGACTATACTACAAACCTTTTATTTTAAGAAAAGCCTGTCAGTCCACCCTCCTACGTGGGTATTTTTTTTAAGAGGTAAACCATTTTAATTAAACTCTTAACAGCTGGGCTTCCTTGCTTACATTTAAATGTCATATTCATTTCATATGAGTCATGTCTTTCTTTTTATGCAATATAAGTCAATTATCATGAAAGTTTTAGAAATTATTAAGAATTTTTCATGTAATTTAAACTTTAAAATAAATAACACTCAGACCATAAATCTCTTAATAACTTCAAGTTTAAATAAAATAAACTCATAAACAAATTTTGTTTCATTTATCATCAAAAAATATATACACTAATTACATTACAATACATGGCTACATACTGAAATATATAATAAAATAGATTAAATAATTAAACATGACTATACAAAAATTTAGAAAAAATACATATATAAACTCATATCAGATACTAAAAATTGCTACTCAATAGGTTCTTTCCCTTCCCCAGACCCTAAAAAATAGAAGGAGAACAAATGTGAGCTAACATAACTCATCTAACAATTTTTACCAATCTATAATTTTAATTAAATCCTTAAATATACATTTACTGAAATGTTTAAACAGAGTATAATAAATTATTGAGCTGAGCGAACTAGTATTTACAGTTATCCAAAATTTAAATAATAGTGTTGCAAAAATAAAGAAATAAATACTTTATATCTGATAGAATTTAATGAAATTTGACTCTTATACCTCCAATAAAAAATAGAATTTAAAAAATTTTGACCCTTTTGCCTCCCTTCAGATAGAATTTAGAGAATTCTTTCCGTTACGACTCCCAATAAATAAAGTTTGCATATAACATGAGAATTTGCCCTTAGTACTAGAATGTGCCCTCAATACTAGAATGTGCCCTCAGTACTAGAATGTGCATTTACCATCAAATATGAATTTCTTGCACCCACACCAAATCTCCTTAGAATCACACATTTAAATCAATTAAGCATATTGAAGTAAAAGAAGTGTAAATAGACTCATTTCAAAATTTTTAGGAATCAGAATAATTTTCTAATTTGTAAAAAAACTCACATTTTCCAATTTAATAAATAAAATTTTTCAAAAAAAATACTAAGTGTTTAGAACTATTGTATCTACAATATATAAAAAGTTACGTGATGAAAGTTTTGCAGATAATAAGTTATCTCCATTTTTTACTAATGAAATTACAAATTAATTTTTTTTTTTTTTGAAATTTCATTTTTTTTTAAAATTGAGATAGGTGAAATATAACCTACCTCGAGCTATAAAATTTTTAGAACTGAGCTGATAACTGAAAGTGGACCAAAGCGGTTAGAAATGAATTTCCTCTCTCTAGAACTTCTCCATTCTCTCTCTTAGCGGTAGCCTTGAGGGAAGAAATAGGATGAAATAATGAAAAATAATATTTTAAATATAAATAAATTAACTTAGTGCCATAGTCCCCAATTGAGCAAGCATTGTAGTGCCACCCCAGGGTCGTGGCATGAACTTCCAAAATTCTAGAGAACTCAGTGTTGCGGTGGGGTTAACGTCGATGCTGCGGCACCCTAGGAGAAAATTTTTAGATTTCCAGAACATGCAAATAGATTCCCATAATACATTTCAAAACACATACATTATCATACCCCAAGATGTGAATTAGAAGAATTGTCTCATTTATCTTATTTAATTATCTATTAGATATTTTCTAAATCATCGATATAAATTAATATGTCAAGTGAAAGCAATAAAATATCATTCACAATGCAATATTTTAAAATTTTCATTCTCTAAAATAATATTTATAATAGCTATGAGATCACTAATAATCAATAAGTCTATCAAATGCTCCTGACTATAAAAGAGAAGAACAAAAATACAAAACAAAAGAAGAAACTTGAAGATCTCAATCCACCTCATTTCATAGAGTCCTGAACCCTTCCCTAACCTAAAATCAATAAAACCTCATGATGAACTTATAAGACCCAACAAAAATCTAAAACTCACTAAAGCTTTCCATATAAGATTTAATAGGCATGCTTATCTTAATCAATAACATTAAATAACATTAATCATCGATTATCACTAATATGATTCAATATGATTAATAATAAAAAGTAAAAATCTTAATGCTTAAATCCATAACTCAATAATAAGTGTGAGAATATAAATATATTAATAATCCATAAATCAGTGATAAAAAATAGTACTGTAGCTCATGAACATACATATGCCAATGTCTCATTCTTAACTATCTTATTAATTATCTATTGTAAAATTAGTACATGTAACCATTTATATGCTATATATGCGCACACAATACTAATCTATCTATCAATGCTATCTATGTATGTATGCAACAGTATATGATTTAGTAAGATAAGACATCCTGCTTTAATGTGTTGCTTTTATTCTTTCATTTATATTCATCATTATCTTTATCATTACACCATCCTTTTTTGGGGTTAAAACCCAATAATTGGCCAACATGTTAATAACAGACAATATTACAAGTTCTTAAAGGGATCCAAATCCACTAATGCTTAGAGAGCTATAATCAAAATAAAAATAAATGTAAGAAGTCATATGTCATATAGGATACAAAATATAAGGTAAAAAAACCCAAGGGGAAGCGAGAAGGCACAACCCAAAAAAAAGCCCCAGCTCGAATCATCAATGAAGACTAATTAGAAATTACCACCCATACCTACAAGAAAGAGGAAGCACAAGAAAAGAGAGATAGAAATTGATACTGCTAATTGAAAAATTGAGAAAATAAAATGAAAGGAACACAATTACTACCACCACCACCCATTGGAGCACATCCAGGAATCCAAATCATCATAGAAAAGAACAATGCCACATCTAGGAATGAACAACATACATGGAACCAAAAATAGAATAATACAGCATCATAAAACATAACTAAAACACAACCCAACCAACAAGGAACCAAGAGCCAAAAGGACAAAACCCATCCAAAAAGGAGCCAAAACACAACATAACCATAAAAACCACCCAACTGAATAAGAATAACAGAAAAACTAAGAGCCAAAGAAAAGAAGAGAAAGCAGCCCCATTATTATTGCCCTTAAAAAACTTATACTGAGCTAAAGAAGGTTTCTTCCAATACAAAATTTTATAGAGTAAGCTTTTGTTTTCTACATCAGAAGAGACTTAAAAAAATATAGCCCCCTTATTATTGCCCTTAAAATGCTTAGGAAGAAGTGACTTCACAAAAACTAGTTGATGAATTTTATTTGTAAGGGTTATAATGATCCTATCAAATTTCATCTTGATACCTAGATGTTTGCTATTATTTCTTTAAAGCCAAAAAATTATCATAAAAACTACAGTTTGAATATAGATAGTACATCTATGATGAAATGAATGAGCAAGAAGATTATAGAAGTTAGTGTAAACATAACACTTATTAATC
Organism: Dendrobium chrysotoxum; assembly: GCA_019925795.1. Classification (NCBI taxonomy): domain Eukaryota; kingdom Viridiplantae; phylum Streptophyta; class Magnoliopsida; order Asparagales; family Orchidaceae; genus Dendrobium; species Dendrobium chrysotoxum. The sequence continues at coordinate 43,782,002 of CM034306.1, read as the reverse complement.
TCTAGGGAATTGTTCAGGAGATACCAAACATTAATGGCAATAGGGCCCTCCAAAAAGACATACTTAATAGTCTCACATTGAAAGAAACATTGACATTAAGAAGTAATAAAGAAACCTTTTTTCTTAAGCCTCTCATCCACAAATATTAAACCATTAATAATTCTTTAAGATAGAATGGAAAAGGATGTAGGAATAATCAAATTCCACATTTTTAAAAAAATAGTATTGTAAGTAGATTTTTATTTGAAGTACTTCCACACATCTTTAGTACAGAATTCACCATCCACCAAAGAAATTGAAAATAGATCTATAGTTGAAGTATTAATGATAATATCATGAATAACATTAGTCACAAGTTTAGGTATGTGCTTAAGCAAAAGATTAATATTCCAACTACCACTCAGAATAAAATTTGAGACTTTTAAATTGGATAAAGAATGGGTGTTAAAAAAGAGTTAAGAGAACCACTTCCCATCCAAATATCTTGACAAAGAAGAGCCATAACCAATGCCCATTGAATAATATGCTCACCCAGACCTGTGACTTTATAAATCCTAGACCACCCAAAAGGCTGACCCCGCTTAAAGTAACATTGAGAAGGATAATCATTCTTACAATTTTTTATATTCATATAATTAGCTCAAAGAGAGTTATTCAAATGAAATGTCTGACAAAGTTTTATAGAAAAGCACTTAACAATATCAAAGGAAGATTTGCAACCAAGACCACCTTCACCGACAGGCCAGTACAAGAACTCCAAGCCCTCCAATGGATCTTCTTAGCATCATGTGAAGAACCACAAAAAATATATTAAAAATCTTATCCAATCTATTACAAATTTCCAAGGAGGAATATATTATTTGAAATAAATAAATAGGAAGAGATGATAAGACACTTTTAATTAAAACAAGATGACCACCCACCATAAGAAGCTTGAATTCCCAAAAAAATGATAATTTGGAATTAATGTTTAGAAAAATTTTATTAAATAAAAAGAATTTTTTAGGACCTTTATACAGTGGGGTACTAAGTAGTAAATGGGGAGATATTGTTTAGACAAGCTAGTATAATGAGAAATGACAAATTTTTCTCTGAGACATATCTTTCCTAGGGATAAAAGAGCATTTTTTGATGTTAAAGTAAAGCCCACTTTAATTACCAAATTCAATGAGAAACTGGAAAATCTTCTTAACATACTGAAGGGAACAATTACAAAAGATAATAATTTGATCAGTAAAACATAAATGGGATACATTCATCCCACCAGTATTAATATAAGACAAACCTTTATACTTAGAAAATAGCACATGAAGACCTCTAGAAAAGTACTCAACAATAATAATATACAAAGACGGGGAAAAATGATCACACTACCTGACTCCTTGACTAGCATTTAAAAAGTATGAGCTTACCATTGATAATAATATAGTACCAAACATTTTTAACGATATTACTAATTAAAGATATAGAAATATCATTTAAAAAAAGCTTCAAAATAAAAAAAAGGAACATTTAATATTATCATATGCTTTGGATATGTCCAACTTTAAGACCATATTATGACTAGTCACTTTATAATTAATATCATGATTAAGCTCTTGAGCAAGAAACACATTGTCAGTTATACTCCTCCCCTTAACAAACCTAGTCTAATTCAGGGAGATAATATTGGGTAGGATGAAAGCCATACGAGAAGAAAGAATTTTGATGATAATTTTATTAAACGTTGAAAATGAACTAATGGGTATATAATCTATCCAACATACAAGGTTCTCACATTTAGGAATAAGAACTAAAGAGGTGCTTGAAAAAAAATTTGTAAGAAGCAAACCATTGAAAAAAAACCCTTGACTGCTTTACAAAATTCATTTTTAATAACATTAAACATGGAAGGAATGAAACAAAGATTAGAAATATCATCCACATCCTTAGAATTACCAAATAAATTCATAAAATAGGAAACAATGAAAGTAGAAATAGAATCCACAATCTCTAGCCAAGATCCATCCTCCAATTCGTTTTTATGAATAATAGACTTAGATTTCCTATTGTTGGTATGATCATAAAAATACTTAGTGTTTCTATCACCCGCAGAAATAAATTTACCATTAGCTTTCTAGCGCCAATATTCTTCTTCTTAAAATTATAAGTAAAAAAAAGGGAATTATTAGCACATATTAATAACAGTCTATTCTCATTAGAACTATTATCAATAAAACTATTCTCTAACTGAATAATAAAATTTTAAGCTTTGATGATATTATCAAAGATATTACCGAAAACATAATCTAATCACTTTCTTAACATGTTTAAGTTTAAGGGAAAATGTTATAATGTCATCATAACAATCATAGTAAGATAAGGGTGATAACTAATTAGTTTTGAAAACAGTATAAAAAATCATTTGATAAAAACCACATGTTTTGGAAATAAAAAGGAGCAATGCCAACACCAAAATATTTAATACATATAACCAAGGGAGCATGACCATAAATAATTCTACTAAGGTGCTCAATAGAAGTATTCTGAAATAGAGAAATCCAGTCAAAATTAAATAAAACTCCGTCCAATCTTTGTCGAAGTCTATAATTAGACTAAGTGAAGTTGGGACTAATGTAAATAATATACACTAGGCCATAATCCATAATCCTGTTATTAAAACCCTCTATAGCAAAAACGTTAGGTGGGGACCCACCAATTCTCTTAGAGGCATTAGTAATAATATTAAAATCACCTTTGATAGCAAAATAATTAATTTGATGCCATAAAGAAACCCTACCATTTTTATAATAGCTAGCATAACAAATAGAACCCACAACCAAAGTATTGTTAACAAACAAGTTATAGTGAATGACTTGGTCACAAAATATATGATAATATTAAGATTAATATGTTCACTCCAAAATAACCAAATTTTACCATTAGTATTGGCATAAGAATATTAAAACCCAATTGATGCTGACAAAAAGAAAGTATAGAAACATTAATAAAAGGTTGTTCAAGAATAGACAAAACAAATTTTATGCAGCCTACAAAGGTTACGAATACGAGCTCGAGATAGAATGTTACGCACACCTCTAGCTTTCAAAATGATTGAACTAATCATAAAAACCAAATTTAATGACAACTTTAGACCTATATCCTATAATTCGATGCTAACACATCATGTTTTTTCTTATTAGGATTTCTCCTTTTTTTTATTAGAAACTTTCTTGAAGCCCTCCAAGAAACTGTGTTGAGAGTTATGTTTAGGATTCTTAAAAATCTTAGCATTTAACTCAATATCAAAGTGAAGTTTACCATCTTCCTTATTTGAATTTGAAATATCAGTATGACCCTGATTCCTCAAAGGATTCAAACATAACATTTGAAGACACCAAATTATGAACAATGACATTGTCAACCATATGAGCACCCCCAGTATCCTTCATAGAAGAAAGGATAACATTATTAGAAGAAGGAAGAGGATTAAACATATAAGAATTTATAAGAGAAACATCATTCATAAACATCTTCGAATTATTATTACCCAAAATAGCCATCTTCTCAATGTTACTATTCAAAATAGTAGGTAAAGGAACAATAAATCAAAACCCTCAAAGTTTTCTTTAAATATAGTTCCACAAATAGATAAAGTATCAGTAGAGATTGAAATAAGATTAATAGTATGCTTAACATGGTCAAAATATTCAACCTCGATGATAGGAGAAGAGAAAACAACAATGGTATCCTTCATGGAAGAACAATCATTTAAATTATAATTCTCAGCACCCTTAGTCACATCCAATATGTCATCGTTAAGAGGATTTTTTTGTTTAGCTGGAACTTCTTTACTCAACTGAGGATGCAATTGATAGCATTCTATTTTTTATGCCATAATGATTCACAGTGGTCACTTAATTTACGTAATTCATTCATCACAACCTTTTAAATTTAACCACATTTTTCAAGACCAACCCCAACAGAATCTTGAAAATTTTTATTGACATCTAACTCCACCAATATACGAGCTACTGAAGGATGGGAACCATAAGCAGTAGTGCTATCATTTGTAAAGGGCGGCCAAAAAAGAACCCAGGCTGTATAATATATGGTGAGAAAAGAAGAGAGGGTGAGGGCTAATAAAAGAAATCCACACATGAATTGTAGGACATTCAGTAGAAATATCAAACATCGGGGTCCATTTAATTAACTTCATAAAGAAATTAATGACATTATAAGCCCTTCGAGCAAAGATTCTGTTATAATCTAAATCATTGGAAAGTTTAATTAAAACTTGATAGGGATTCAAGAGAATGACAAAAAACTCACCAGAGAGCTCAACAGAGAGAGAAAAAACTTTCTAATGCTATCCAAAATTGGCCTCCAAAAGGGAGACTTTCTAACCAGAGCAAATTGAAAAGGAGCTGCTAGGGCATGGATTTCTTATTCCGAGATCCATAAAGTAGGTAAACTATAATGAGTGGTATATTTATGGTTTGGGAAACCCTTCTAAGAATTGGAACTATTCAAGAAATCCTTAAAGGGCTTGGACTGGTTCTTAGAATCCAAAAAACTAGGGTCGGACCTCTTGAGAGGGAGATTAGACATTCTAAATGAGGAAGAAATTGGAGGGTTCCTCAGCAACAGGGAAAAAGGAAAACCAAATAAAAAAAACATAACAATAAAGCTCATAGGCCAAAACATAGAAGAAAATAAACCAAAAAGGAGAAAGGTTGGCAAAACTCCCCTCGAACAACTAAAAGAGATGACGGGTGAGAGCGGCCCAATGAGGAGAAGAAACCCTATCATAGCACTTTTTGAAAAATGAAACTTATATTTCTACCATTGCGTCATGTTTATTATTAGTATTATAACATCTTTATCATTATTATTACATCCTTATTATCATTATTATTAAAGGTGGCTTTCAATAAATCATTAAGAGTTATCACCCTCTAATGGTCAACATAATCAATGATCACTTACATGCTACAACTGGGATAACACCATAAACCATCTTTAAAGGAATGCCTGTTAGCCCACCCTCTTTTGCAGGTTATAATGTTATAACATCTAACCCATATTAATCATAGTATTCATAACCATCCTTCCTTTCTTGCATGTAAATGTCACATTTATCTTATATCAGTTATATTAATTTCTCTTTCATGCATGAAATGCAACATGACTTGCTTAAATCTATAAAATATAAGAACATCAATATATTATCCTAAAGCTTTAGAAAATCATAACCTTTACTTTAATCAGTGAAATTCAATAATATTATAATCAAAATATCCATAATATATATATATTAAAATTTACACGATAAAAATTAAGAGAAGGTACCTTTTATTGATTTAAGAGTGAGTAAATTTATCAAACTTAAAATCATTAAAAACTAGAGTGGGATTCTGGTTTCAACGATCAGAACATTTTTTCTAACTGAAGTAATGGGCAAAAATGACCAAAATTGAATTTCTCTCTCTTCCCTCTCACTTCTTCCTCTCCCTTACCCTCTTTTATTCCACCATAAGCTAGCCAAAATGGGGGAGGCAAAATGGCTGGGGTGACTTAGTGCTTAGGATTTTAGAATAAAATAAATATAAAAATACTATTTGTGGCCTAGCAGAACATCGCACCGACCTAAGAACATAGTGTTGCATGTTGGATTCATAATTACTATAGAATAGAGCCTTTAATGCTGACATTTTTATTTTAAAACACATTTTATATTTTTTAGATTATTACAATCTACCCACCTTAGAAAACTATTTCCCTTGACATTTCCACAAGCAAAAAATAAGTAAAATAAATAACCAAAAACAAATTCAAGGCATAAATTCATCAAAATAAATCAATATTATTCAAAAATAGTAAATTAATTTAAATCTGTTCAATAATATCCGCAAAATAGTGCTAATCTTTTACTTATCATTAATTGCATCCAATTAATCACATGTTCAATCACACCATTATGCATATTAATCATTCAACAAGCAATACAATACTAATCAATTAAAATTCAATGCATAGGATTTAAAATTCTACTAGTGGATCCTCTAGGTACATCCTTAACATTGTATTGGATCAAAGTATAAATATTAGGTCATACTAGTGTTAGTGCTGGTATGGTAGACTATATAGGTTCTCATTGACATTTAGTAACTCCACATTTATCTATCCTACTCATGAACCCTTCATTGTATTCTCTAGATCTAATAATCCTCTATCTATATTCATGCTTTGTTGGCTGCCCTCTAAATTTAGATCTTGTTCCTTATCATTATAGTGGACAGTCAGCCATCAGGTATCCTCACTATCCATACCTAAAACACTATCTAATATATCTCTTACCTTATCAGGAACATTCTGATACATTTCCCACAATCAACTCATATCCTTTCCTATTGTTTAAAATTTTACTCTTCTTTTTATTACTATCTCTTTGGGTCATGTTGTCTCCCAATCTCTTCATGCTATTATCTTGTCTGAAATGAGTAATAGATAAATCATTGTCCACTACTCTTTCTCTCTCCACTAACTCTTAAAATTCTTGAATTCTTAATGGCACTAATGAATGTCTCAGTTAATCTCTAGTCCCTTTACTACACTTTAAAAATTTGTAACATTTTATTTTCACTTTATTAAACAAATATCGGTCATATCTTGCCAGTATAATAAATTTGGAATTGTACTACATCACTCTCTTTTCTCCATACTCCAATCTTGTAAAGGCTTGTTATATTTGCTATGGAGCTGATGTGGGTATAAACTAGTCTCTGAAAATGGTAACAAATTCTGCCCAGGTAATCCCCTCATTCATTTTACCCTAAAATTTCACCCTCTGTTATCCTATCAACTTTTTCTCAATCTCTCCTTTAACACTATTAGTGACACTTTCTAGTTCTGTAGATATTTCATGTTGTCAAATATTTTCTCTATCCACAACAGCCATTCTTTCGCTTCCTGGGGTTCTATAGCTCCTTTAAATAGTAAAGAAATTTGTTTATGAAATATTTGTTGGTTTCTATCCTCTTCTATATTATTATGTCTAGTCTACTTACTTTGGGTATCACTCATTACCTTTGCAAACATACTAGCAAGCTACATTAACTTATCAGAACTTATTGGATCTGTTGCTACTCTCTATCTATCCTATGTATCCTGATAAGTAGGATCCATCTATTTACTGATATAATTTTTTTTCTTAATCAATTAATATATAAACTTAACATGCATACATATGTAGGTCAGTCAATAAAATGCAAAGATAAAAATCTATACAACCCAACTTATATCCACTCATTATCAATTTCTATAGCTCTAAATACAATTCAATTCTTCCAACAATTGCACTGATACCAAATTGTCATGCTCTAAGTTCTAAATGGAAAGAATTATCTAATTATCTTTGTATTTATCTATCAGATTTTCTATAAATTATTAATATAAATTAATATGTCCAGTGAAAATAAATAAATATCATTCATAATATAATATTTCATAATATTTATTCCCTAAAATCACATTTATAATAGTTAGGAGATCACTAACAATCAACAAGTTTATCAATTTCTCCTAACTATAAAAAAATAATAAAAAAAAGAAAAGAAAAAAAAGAAACCTGAAGATCTCAATCCGCCTCACTACAAGTAATCCTGACCACTTGCTTGATTTGAAATCAATAAAACCACATAATGAGCTTATAAGACCCAACCAAAACACAAGAATTAATAAGGCTTTTAATATAAAATTTAAGAAGTCAATATGCATGCTCATCTCAATCAATAAAATCAATAGTTCGATAACATCAATGATTAATCATCACTGGTATGATTTAATATAATCAACAACAAAAAGTAAAAATCATCATGCTTCAATCCATAACTTAATAACAGGTGCAAGAATGTAATTTATTAGCAACCCACAAATCAGTGATCAATAAATCAGTACAGTAGCTCATTAACATACACGTGTTAATGTCATCAGTCATGTCTATCTTATAAAATATTAATTATAAAATCAATACATGTAACTATTCATATGTTATATATGCACACATATTAGTAATCTATCTATCAATATTATCCATGTATGCATACATCAGTATATGATTCAGCAAGGCAAGACACATAGCTTTAATGTGATGTTTTTATTCTTTCATCTATATTCATCATTATTATTATCATTGTATCATCTTTATCATTACTATTACATCATCTTTATCATTATTATTTCATCCTCTTTATCATTATATTTATAGGTGGCTTTTAATAAATTATTAAGATTCATCACCCTCTGCCCATCAAAATATTCAGGAAAACACCACAAATCATTTATGAAAGAAAGTTCCTCGGCCTACCATCCTACACATGATATTATGTTTTAACAACCAACCCATATCAATTATAGTGTTCACAGCCAACCTTCCTTGCTTGTATACAAATGCCATATTTATCTTATATCAGTTATATCAATCTCTCTTTCATGCATAAAATGCAACATGAAATGCTTAAATATATAAATTATAAGAAATCTGTATATTAGTCTATATCGTCAGAAAATCATAACTTTTATTTTAATAGGTGAAATTTAATTATATTATAATTAAAATGTCTATGAAATTCATATCTATTATATATAAAAAGTTACGCAATAAAAATATAATAAATTAGAAGAAAATACTCTTTCATCAATTTAGGAGAGATTAAATCATTAAACTCAAAATCATTGAAAACCAAAGTTAATTCGGGCTACTTACAATGATTAGAAGACTTTTCCTAACTGAAGCAACAAATGAAAATGACCAAAAACCAGCTTTCTCTGTCTTCCCTCCCTCTTCTTCCTGTCCCTTTCCCTCACTTCTTCCACAATAAGCCAACCAAAATGGGGGAGGCAAAATGGTTTTGGTGATTTAATTACTTAGAATTTTAGAATAATATATATATATATATATATATATATATATATATATATATATTGTTAGTATCCTAACGCCACATTGCACTGAGTCAGTGCCTAGTGCTGCATGTTGAATCTAGAATTATTATAAAATGGTGCCTCTAATGTCTTTGTGATAATTTCTGATGGCACTCTGCTCACAAGCCTATCACCACAGTACTACTAAGCACAGCATTGAAGCGCTCTAGTTCAGATAGAAATTTAGTTTTTTATTTTTAAGTTCTTTTTATATTTTTTTGGATTGTTACATTTATACTATCACATGTAGACAAAATATGCTCAAACATATATAAAATATTTTAAATGTAGAAATATAATGGATTACCTCAAATCAAGTTGGGTCAAAACACGTATATAGATTTTAAAGGTGTTATAGTGCATGTCCCTAGGATTTACCCTAGGAACCCTTAACTTGTTATTGGATGCACCCCATAATTTAAGGAACCTTGGTTAACTCATTTAACCCATTATCGAAGTAAGGCTGAGAATTACCCCTTTACCCTAAAAACCCTAAAACTAAATTCAACCAATGCATTCAAACCAAATGGCCTTTCCATTTAGTTTAAATGCTCCTAACATATGCCAAGAATAATTAGACTCATACTTGACCCATGGTGAAGCAACCTTGACAGTAATTAACTCAAGATTGATAGAAAGGGCTAAGTGGTCCATCTTAGGTTCACTTGAGCCAAAACTAAGCAAATAAACTATAAAAACATTCAATCTTTTTCTAACCTCTTCGAAGACCCTAAGTTAGCTCCCCTAGGTGGCTCAGCCCATTTAGGTTAGCCCAAGTGGGTCAACCCAACTGATTTATGCTAATCCAAACTAAATCTAAGCTTTTAACCCGAACCTAAGCTAAAGATAAACCTACTAAAGGACTCTCCACTCTTTCCTAGTCTTTACTTTGTCAATAGGCCAACTAGCACCACCTCAAGTGACTGGTATAGGGGTGGCCGACAGTATCACATGGCTTGAGTTCCTTTATCTAGTTACTCAAGCCACTTGAAGTCCTTAGAATGGATAGAGATGCATATCCCAATCTAAATGGATGATCCCTAATTATTTTTCCAACTGGCATGACTAGCGATGGCCATGATCGCATTTAAGTGCATCACTTGTTTCCTTATAAATTGGCCTTGATCTTATTGAGTTCAACATGCAATAGTGATTCTTTAGCTTCCTTACGAATAACTTTTTAGTTCTCTGAAATTCTCCTCCTTTCAAAGCACTCTACGAGTGATATTACCAAGCTCTGATGACTTATGTTCCCTAGTTATCCAAGAAGCCTCAGTTGAAGCAAAAAATTTTATCAAACATGATCATCGTGGTTAAGAGAAAGTCTTACAAAAATCAATTTGATTAAGAACCCTTAAAATCCTAGTATGCATAAGCTCTCTATAGCTTGAATTTGTGGTTTCACATATTGTGAAAAACAACTTTGATCCCATAGGGATTTAGACGTTGGATGGCATCTCCTTACCTTTTTAATCTTTCTTAATCCTTTACAACAACATCAAGCCTTTATCCCACTATGTGGGGTAGGCTATATGAATCCTTCTTCTCCATTATGTTATGCTAAGAGTCAAATTCAAATCCTTATTGATCCAATAGATAAAACAAATTGACATTGATCACTCTTAATCAAAGGAATTTTGATCAATATTCCTTGTTGCCATCTGGATGCAGGAGACAAAATAATCACCATCCATTCCATTTGAAAATAATGGATGACACTAATCTCATTGTATGGTAATAATCATCTTTTGCTAATCTAAGGATTAATTTCTATTTTTTGATCTAAGATTAAATAAGTCAAACCAATCCAACATGGATATAAGATTAACTACTTAAGGTGCCATCTAACCAAGTGTGGTCACATGTAAAGCATCTAATGCATCAGCATAGTGAGCTCTAAAATGATTTAGGTATTTTCAATAATTCAAAAAATGCTTTAAATTTTAAAAATTCAAAACTAATTAACATTTTATCCAAAAATAATGGATGTGCCTCTTTGGATTTAAAAAATGAGGAGAAATCCAATAAGGTTTTAAGTGGGTTTGTGCTAATTTTAAATATGTTATTTAAGGTTGAATACATAAGATTAATAATATAACTACCATCCCTTATCACCCTTGATTCTCTCTATCAAATTTATATGGAAGCATATCTGAATTATCTTAGACCTCTCTGAAATTTTTCATATGAATTTTAGTTTTGCATCAATGTTCATTGAATTCTTAAAATCAAATACCCTTAAATAAGCCCAAAATTGAATAATTCATAAATAAAGCAAATCAAGGCCTAAAACCTTGAAACTAATTGAAAATACTCCTATGATCTTATAGATGAGAGAAACAAGTTTTGAAATAAAAATAATAAATAATTAAAAAATAATCCTAAAATTTCTAAAGATTACTTAAATTTTATTTTTATTTTGAATGAATTTATACTTATAGAGATTATGCTTGAAGGTGTTGAGATCCTTTATTTTTACTTCAAGAAATTCGGGGTCATTTGCTCAAAAACCCTCAATGAATTTCAGAAACAAGAAAAAATAATTTTAAACCATTTTAAAATAAAAAAGGGTTTACTAATCTAATTTTAAAACTAATAAATCATAAATAACTTCAAATAAGATCAAACTTTTATATATTAATCTTTCAAGGGTCTATGATTCAAATGTTATGAAGATTTAGGGATGAAAAACTAAAATCTAATTTCTTTATAAGGGAAATCCCATAACAAGCCTTGAAACCTATAAACATTATAACTAATTCAAGAAAAATTTTACAAATACAAACTAAAGTGTATTGAAAGCATGATGGACTTAAAAATAGAAATAAAAAATTTTAGTACATTTTGGCACAATAGCCACACTTTATTAAATTTAAAAGGTTGATAAATAAATTATTTTGTTAAATATTTGTAAATCATAAATAACTCTAAATAACCTTAAACATTTAGAGAATATTGTCCAAGTCACTTTTGACTTATAAATTAAATTCATGTGAGTTTGTGTTCATTTGAAAGTTCAAATCTCATACTCTACTTTCTAAGTTAATATGATCCATTAAATTATCTAGATTTTAGAAAAATCATTCAAATTCAAATAAAATCCTAAAAATGTAAAGTAAATTTTTTTTTTGGCTTTTGATAATCTTTCAAAATAAGGATAGTAAATTACCATAGTTTTTATAAAAAAGTTCTATTTAAATCATTTAATTAATAAAATATATCTTTAAATCAAATAAACCATTAATGAATTCGATTTACTTCAAATATTTGTTAAATCATTTTGAGAGAAGATTTAACATTTGTGACAAATTTCATCAAATTTGGAGTTGATTTAATTAGGAAATATAAAAGAATCCTTAAAAAATAAAAAAATAAAAAAATGTTAAATTAAATTTATATGAGTTGAATTTTTATGAGATGTTCTACTAGTTACTCTTAACCTCTATAAATATTTTTGTAGTTTTGGAGCTTATCTTGATGATAAACTAATTTTTTTTATTAAATAGTTAAAAGATAAAAAATTAGAATAATCCAAATAATTCAAATTTCTTAGGTGATGTTCTTGAGGTTGTCCTTAACTTCGTAGAATTTTTTTCATAATTTTGAACATCAACTAAACCAATATAACAACAACAACACGCTTTTATCCTATGAGGCTGGCTACATGAATCTTCCTTCTATATTTTGTTCTATTAAGAGTCAAATTCTCATTTAAATCTAATAAAAAAGATAACTTTAAATACTTTCTAACCAAGTCTTTTTAGATCCACCTTTATCTTTCCCAACATATATAGGATATAGTACATTTACTATACTAATAGGTCATCAAAAGGATGACATTTTATGTGACCAAATCATCTAAGGTGACTCCCTCTTATCTTATTTTCCACTAAAGCTACTTCAATCTTTTTGAAAGTTTGTGAAGGTGGTTAAACCCTAAAGAACTAGTCCCGAGGCTAACTAAGAGAAAGGGGGGGGGGGGGGGGGGGGGGGTGAATTGGTTATTTAAAAATTTCCTTAAGACAAAAGAAAATCTTTTTGACATCTTATTGAATATTTTAAAAAGAAACAACTTGTACGGAAGCAGAAAACAAAATCAGAGATTTCAACCATAAATTAGAAAATATAAAAGTGTGAAAATTAAATGTGAAAAAAATAAATAGAAAGAACACACAAGATTTATAGTGGTTCGGTCAACTTGACTTACATTCACTCCCCTGAAATCTCCTTTCTAGGTATTGCACCAATCAATTAGTATCTCTCCTTTTGCTCTCACAGTAAGGCGGAGAAGCCCTTATAAAATCTTGCCACCAACTCAGTGAGGCAGAGAACCTTGAATCCTTTTACTCCCTCCTAGAGTAGGCAGAGAACCTGAAAATCCTTTTTCACCCTCCTGGTGAAGGTTGAGAACCAGAGAATCCTTTTACTCCCTCTTGGAGTAGGCAGAGAACCTTGGAATCCTTTTTCACCCACCTGGTGAAGGTAGAGAACGTTGAAATCCTTTTTCACCCACCTGGTGAATGCAGAGAACCTGGATTTGATGCTGATGATGATCTCCCCTAGAGCCACCAAGGAATATGGATAGCGACTTGAAGAAGATGATGAACACCTTGCTTAGAGCAACCTTTATGAATCCCTCATAACTCCCCCTTACAAGGATCTCTCTCTCTCTCTCTCAAGCTCTCCCTCTTCCTTCTCTAAGCTCTCTTCCAGATCTCTTTCACAACAAAAGATTGTCTCAAGAGATAATGAGAGAGTTTAAATAGGAAGCCTCCAAAAGAAGCCATAATTTTCAATTCTATGCTTCTGATCTTCTAGGACGATCCAATATCCTCCTGTATGATTAGTTCTAAACAACCTTTATCATTAATATCAACATCATTGCTCTGTACGATTAGTTTAGGAGATTCAAATGGCTTTAGTGGCTTCTACCTGGGTTCTATTCTTTCTTTTAGCTACCCCGTTCTGCAGAGGGGTCCTAGGAGCTGAAAAGTTATGATCTATCCCTTGCTCCTTATAAAAAGATTCAAATTTCTCATTTTTAAATTCTCCACCATTATCACTATAAATGGTTACAATTTCACACCCTAACTTCCTCTGAATCCAAGTATAAAAAGATCTAAATTCCTTGAATGATTCACTCTTATGTGATAGGAGTCTAACTTAGGTGAACCTTGAATAATCATCAATAATCACATAACCAATAACTTTCCCTTGTAGACTTGCCGTGCTGAAAGGTCCAAGGAGATCTATGTGAAGGACTTCTAAGGGTTTGCTAGTGGTAATATCTTTGATTGAGGGGAAGGAGGATTTGACTTGCTTTCCTAACTGACAAGTATCACACAAGTGGTCCTTATTAAACTCTAGTTTGGGGACACCTCTCACTAAGTTTTTTTGGGTGATCTTCCTAAGGCTTTTCATGCTTGTATGGCATAATCTTCTAGGCCACAACCAAGATTCATCAATAGTTATTTTAAGAAAAATGAAGCAGAATATTCAATATTATTTAAATCAAGCATGTGGACATTATTGATCATTTTTTTCCTACAAAATAATGTTATCATTTAAGTTTATAATGTAGATAGTTGAAAGAAATTTTATGCTAAAGCCTTTATCACTGATATAGTTGATGCTGAGCAAATTATGTTTCAAGCCATCTACAAGAAAAAACATTTTCAATGATGAAATATTTTGAATTGCATATTATACTTGAGCCCACCACTCTCCTGGTGGTATTTTCTCTAAGTGTTACCTTGCCTCCTGTCCTGACCTCCAATGAAATGAATTGTTTTACATCTCCAGTCATATGCCTTGAACATTAACTTTCTAGGTGCCACATGCTCTCATAAGGCCTTTTGTGAGAGCACACCTATAAAATCATCAGATGTTAGATTTGGGAACCCAATCAGGTTTGGGTCCCATCTTATGGAAAGAAGAGTAAGATGCATGCATGTTATGCTGTGAATTTTAAAATTTTGATCTCCACACCAAATTTGTTCTATGGTGAATGGTGCAAGTGTGGGAGATATGTCCTAGCATGTCACAAGAAAAACATATAACACCAGGAAAAGGGTTTAATAATATATTTGGGTTACAATGCCTCTTCCTAGGTTTGAATGATGCATTCTTTGTTGAAGGTTTATGAAACTCCTCCAGTGTAGGTGGTTTTTTATTTTCCTTGAAGGCAGTTAATTCAGCTTCTAAAAACTTATTTGCACTAAACCTTTAGTGACTCTTCTTTTACCCCGACAGCAGGGTGGACAAGCCCTTACAAAATTTTTCCACCAACTTGATGAGACAGAGAACCTTAAATCCTTTTACGCCCTCCTAGAGTAGGTAGAAAACCTGAAAATCTTTTTTCACCCTCTTGGTGAAGATAGAGAACCTAGGAATTCTTTTACTCTCTCCTGGAGTAGGTAGAGAACCTTGGAATTCTTTTTCACTCACCTAGTGAAGGTAGAGAACCTTAGAATCCTTTTTCACCCACCTGGTGAAGGCAGAGAACCTAGATCTAATGCTGATGATGATCTCCCCCATAGCCACCACGGAACGTGGACAGCAACTTGAAGATGATGATGAACACCTTGCTTGGAGCAACCTTTGTAAATCCCTCACAACTTCCCCTTATAAGGACCTTTCTCTCTGAAGCTCTCCCTCTTCCCTCTCTAAGCTCTCTTTCATAACAAAAGATTGTCTCAAGAGATAATGAGAGAGCTTAAATAGGAAGCCTCCAAAAGAAGCCCTAATTTTTAGTTATGTGTTTCTGATCATCCAGGACCATACAATATCATCCTGTACGATTAGTTCAAAACCAACTTTATCGCCAATACAAACATCATTGCTTTGTGTGATTGGATCAAGAGAGGTAGACTGATCATCCCAGATGATTAGAAAGTTATCCTGGATGAATAGTTTAAAACTATTGAAATTCATCTAGTACGATGCCCGGTGATGCCTGATCGTCCCAAGTGCTTCTCTATCATCTAGGATGAAAGAAGTCAATCATCCTGGATAATTTATAGAAAAATTATGGTATTCATCTGGTACTATAGGTGGTGATCCCTTATCATCCCATACATGTTCTCTATCATCCAGGGTGATCATAGTTGATCATCCTGTATGATCGTATCAAATTAAGCTTAACCATAACTATTCCCCTTATTACCAGATTAATTTAGGAATGATTGTTTTTGATCGTCCAGGATTATTTAGATTGTCATGTATAATTAGCATAAAAATTAAAAATTAAAAATTTGCCTAAATTATGATTGGTGACTATTTGTCACAATCTAAATAGATTGTTCTGGACGATATGGATCATCCAGTATAATTTGTTTAAATACTCTTATTCAACTAGGATGCCCTAATAGGGGTTTCTATATTAATTGACCGTCTATGACGATATAGATCGTCATGTACGATTAGGTCAAAAACAAAAGAAAACTCTAACTCACTAAATTTCTCCCCCCAAGTGTGTGTGTACAAGGTTACTTAGCTTGTGGTCCACCAAATATAAGATTTGACTCAAGAAAGGTAAAAGTACATTAAAATTAAAATTACAGATAGACTCAACCCTAATTTACCAGATCTTTGGCTGATTTGAATTGGAAGGTAATCTTATGGACCTGAAAGGTTAGTAAGCAGGGCAAACAAAATAGATATGCAATAATAGTTATGGTAAATAAATAATAATATTTATAATCATCAAAATCACAGTACTTGGATCTAGATTTGTAACAATCTTCCCCTTTTTTATTATGACAAATATTATTGTTGAAATTTTCAAAACAAGTGATTTCTTTTTTTTTTAGTTTTAAGAGAAATAAATGAGACATAAAAAAATAACACAAGAGAAATAGAACAAAGCAAATTCTACTAAAACTTAAGCAAACAACACATTAAACAACACACTACTGCCCATTTTGACATCATAAAAGGAGGAAAAAGAATAACACAAAATAGAATAAAGTACAGAAAAGAACATTAGTACAAACTTAGAAACAAAAGAACATGAATTCTTCTAAGATAAAAGATCTGAAAGAGAAGGAAGCTTATTTCTTTGTGGGCTCATTTTGTGCCTCTTTTTTAATTATTTGGTGTACTTTACGCATCTTTTTTTTTGATATATTTTATGTATCTTGCAATTATTTGGCGATCATTGTGCATCTTTTCAGTTTTCTTTTGGGCTCATTTTATGTCTCTTGTCATTTTTGCAAGTTGGCTTCCTTTCAAAACCTTTAAAAGCTCTCAGTTATAAGATTATCTTCCAGATATAAGAGAAGAAAAACTCACTCTCTAATATAAGGAAGAGTAAACCCCAAACCAAAATTATATCTATATGATAAATACAACAACCTGATTGAGAAAACTTAAAAATAATTTAATATATTTGAGTATTATTCATATGAGATAGATTACTATATGAAGATAAAATAGTATTCAATTTCAAAGTCCACTTTTTAATTTGAAATAGATTTTGCTTCAAAAGAAATTAACCCACAAAGGGAGTTAGAGGAAAAGAGACAATCATCGATGTTCCTTTCTTGAACTGATTTAGGGATGTCAATCACTGCTTATAAATTTCTAAAACCAAGAGCAAGGCAAAAATGTAATTTAAGAGATCAATATCAGCACTGATCATTGATTTGATACTTTTCAAAACATTGAATGAAAAATAACAGAAAAATAAAAACCATAAAATAGAAATACATAAATAGAAACTGACATGTAAATAAAATAAAAACAAAAATATCAGAAAATAGAAAGTAGCAACTTCAAGTATTAATATCTATTACATCTAATCTGGTTCTCTAGATGCTAAAAGTTTCAAAAGCCAATGGTTTTGTAAAGATACCAGCAAATTGGTTTTCAGTGGCTACATTATGTAGCTCTATATCTTTTTTGGTAACATGGTCCTTAATGAAGTGGTGCCTTATGTCAATGCGTTTAGTCCTGGAGTGCTGGATTAGGTTCTTTAAAATGCAGATGTCACTAGTATTATCGCATAGGACTGGAATTGTGCCTACAGGAAGTCCTAAATCTAGAATTTGCTGCTTTAACCAAAGGACCTAGGCCACATAACTTCCTAAGGCTATGTACTCAGCTTTAGTAGTGAACAGGGACACTGAGTTCTATTTTCTACTAGACCAGGAGACTAAGGATTTTTTTATGAATTGACATGTCCTAGAAGAGCTATTTTTATCAACTCGACATCCTGCAAAATTTGAATCAGAATATCCTATGATTTCAAAGGAGGTACTATTCCTAAGATATCAAATTCCTAAGTCTTGTGTCCCTAAGAGATATCTAAGGATTCTCTTAATAGTAGTTAGGTGGGACTCTTTTGGATCAGCTTAAAATATAGTATAGAGACAAACACTAAACATAATATCAGGTCTGCTAACAGTCAAGTAAAGAAGTGATCCAATTATTCCTTTATATTTCTTTTAATCAATAGATTTTTCATGTGAATCCTTATCAAACTGAACACTGGAACACATGGGGGTGTTGATTGGCTTGGTTTTATCTATTTCATACATCTTAAGGATATCCTTAATGTATTTTGATTGACTAATGAAAGTTTCTTCATCCTTCTACCTTATGCTAAATATCACAAAGTAAGTCAGTTCTCCCATCATACTCATCTCAAATTCTTTACTCATTATTTTTAAAAAGTCATTAGAAAAGCTTTTATCAGAGGATCCAAAGAAAATATCATCAACATAAATTTAGATAATCAGTAATTAATCTTCTACCTTTTTCAGAAATAGGGTGGTGTCTACTCTCCCCTTAATAAAAGCTCTTTCTACCTTTTTCAGAAATAGGGTGGTGTCTACTCTCCCCTTAATAAAAGCTCTTTCTAGTAAGAATGTGCTTAACCTTTCATACCATTCCCTAAGTGTATGTTTTAATCCGTATAAGGCCTTTTTTAATTTGAACACATGATTTGGAAATTATGAATTCTCAAAGCTTGGTCGTTGTTCAATATACAAATCTTCTCCAATTACCCCATTCAGAAAGGCACTCTTAACATTCATTTGGTATAGTTTAAATCCCATAAAACAAGCAAAGACTAGTAGCACCCTAATGTCTTCCAATCTAGCTACAAGGGCAAAGGTCTCTTTAAAATCAATTCCTTCTATCTGGTTATACCCCTTAGCCACTAATCTTGCCTTAATCGTCACCACTAATCCAGAATCTTTTATTTTATTTTTGAAAACATATTTATTTCCAACCACACTTTGGTCCTTACGTCTTTAAACTAGCACCCAAATATCATTCCTTACAAACAGATTTAACTCTTCTTGCATGGCTAGAATCCAGAATTCATCATATAGGGCTTGATTTAGGTTGGCGGGTCCAATCATTAAAATGAAGGTAGAGTGGTTTACTTCTTTTTCAAGTCCATGCTTAATTCTAACACCTTCAAATGGGTCTTCTAAGATCAATTCTTTAGGATGACTTAAAGAATATCTCCATTCTCTAGGCAATATGTTTTTAGGTTCTATCATTTCCTCCAAATTTATAGATTCTAATCCTTGGGTGACTTCTACAACCTCTTCTTATTCTATGCTATACTCTCTAGAATTATCAGATTCATCAAATACAATATAAGTGGTCTCTCCAACAACCAGTGTTCAATTATTAAAGACTCTATAGGATTTCCCAACACGTGAGTAACCTAGGAACACTCCTTAATAAGATTTTGGGTCAAACTTTCCTTGTTGAGACTTCCCATTATTCAGAATGAACACTTTACATCCAAAGACATGGAGGTGAGAGAGGTTCGGTGTCCTACCCTTAAGGATTTCATAGAATGTCTTGTTTAGTTTGGATCTAATATTCACCTTATTCAGAACATAACAGGTTGTATTCACCACTTCTGCCCAAAAGTATTTAGGAAGTGAGCATTTAGCTAACATGGCTCTAGCGACTTTGACTAGGGTCCTGTTCTTTCTTTTAGCTATTCCATTCTCCTAAGGGTTCCTAGGAGCTAAAAAGTTATGATCTATTCCTTGATCCCTATAAGCTAAAGGGTTCCTAGGGTCTAATCTCACTTCAAAGAAAAAATGAGTTCCTTTATTTTTTGGAATTGTAGGGGGGCTAAGAAGGTGGAAGCCTCCAGGTATTTGAAAGAGATTGTCAAGGATAATGAAGCTATTTTTGTGGGGCTTGTTGAAACCAAGATTTCAACATTTGATGTGTTAGATTGTAAGAAGTTTATTGGTGAAGAGTGGGAATTTTTTTTGTATCCTGCAGCTGGTTATTCTGGAGGTATTTTTATTTGTTGGAGGGTAAATTTAACTTCTTTTAATGTTATTAAAGCTGATGGGCAAGTTGTGCTGGGGGAGTTGAAAATACACAATTCTACTAGCTGGTTGATTACCACGGTGTATGGGAGTAGGAAGAACTATGAAAGGAAGCTTTTATGGAGTAAGATGGAAGTATTCTCTGGTAAAAACTTACATATGATTATTGGGGGCGACTTCAATTGTATTTTATCTCAAAATGAGAAGAAAGGTGGTAAAAAATTTATTTTTTCCCAAGGTTCCCAAGACATGCTTTCCTTTATGAGGGATTGTGATTTTCATGATATTGGGATTGTGGGTCCTAAATACACTTGGTGTAACAACAAAACTGGAGGTGTCCAAATCTTAGAAAGGTTAGACCGTTGTCTTCTTAATTGTGTGGCTCTGGACCTCCTTCAAGTGGCGATTGTGAGGCACTTGGGTAGAGTGGCTTCGGACAGCTGCCTAATTCTAATTAAGATTAGTTCTTCTAGACCATTGAAGAGGAGGAAGTTTATGTTTGAAGATGTTTGGTCATCTTACCCAGCTTCTCATTCTATTGTAAGGGCGGTGTGGAACAAAAATGTGAAAGGAAGTAATGCTGATATCTTAAATGTTAAGTTTAGAAGAACTTTAAGATCCTTATTCTTTTGGAGTAAGGCTAAGCACAAATCTCTTGTGGATCTTAAGGAAAGCTTAAAAAGGGAAATTTTGGATTTGCAAATTGAGGAGGATGCGTCTGGTGGTTTTTGCGATCTTAAGCTTTGTTATTTGAGATCAAAGGTTGTGGAACTCAATGCAACTCTTGGGCGTCTCAGCTTGTGGTGGAGGTAAAGGGCTAAAGTTCAATGGTTAAAGGAAAGAGATTCAAACTCTAAGTTCTATCATATGTATGCTACGACAAGAAGGAATGGAAACAGGATTCATAGTGCAAAAGATTGTGGTGGCTTGATGCATGAAGACCAGCAAGGGATTGAAGAGGTTTTTCTGAACTTCTTTAATAACAAATGGAGATCGAGAGAGTGCAGCTTGAGTGGATGGCCGTCACCGTCCAAGGTGCTTGACGATGAGGATAGCTGATCTCTGAGCAAAGAATTTGTTGTAGAGGAATTGGAGGATGTGGTTTCCAATCTGGGAGCAAACAAATCTCCAGGTATTGACGGTATTACTTATTCTTTTATCAAAATGTATTGGTCAACTATCCATGTTGATGTGTGGGCGGCTATCAAAGATTTTTTTCTGACTGGCTCTCTTTGTCCTGCTTGGAGAGAAACTAATGTGGTGTTGATTCCTAAAATTAACAATCCTCGATTTCCTTCTGATTATCATCCTATTAGTTTATGTAATGCCATTTACAAAATTGTTGCAAGGATGACTCTTAATAGGATGAGTTTTCTTTTTTTGAAAATTATCATTGAAGTGCAGTTTGCCTTTGTAAAGGGTAGATCTATGTCTGACCAAGTTTTGATTGCTCAAGAACGGTTTAGTAAATTTAGATATTCAAAAGCCAAGAAGGGTCTGGTGGCTATCAAAATAAACATGGAACAAGCATATGATAGTATGAGTTGGTCTACATTGATTCAGGTGCTTGAGTTGTTTGGGTTCCCTAAGAGGTTTTTTAATCTGATTATGGAATGTGTTATGGACCCAAAGTTTTCTATTATTATTAATGGGATAAATTCTAAGTGGATTAAGGCGAAATGCGGGTTTAGAAAAGGTTGTCCTTTGTCACCCTATCTCTTTATTTCGTGCTCTCAATTACTGTCTGAAGAGTTTGCTCGAAGAGGTAAAGATGTTGGGATGAAGGTTTCTCCTTTCGCTCCTATGGTTTCTCATTTGATGTATGCTTATGAGATTTTGATCTTCTCAGAAGCTAATAGCAAAAGAATAAAGAAGGTTGATAAGATCTTGAAGAGGTATTGTAAATGGACTGGTCAGAGTATAAATTTGCTTAAGTCGGCTATGATGTTTAGTAATTCTGTTAAAAGAAGGAAAGCTAGGTCTCTTGCTAAAATTCTTAATATGAAAGTGGTGAATGAGATGGATTATTTGGGAGTTAAGATTGCATTGAGGAGATTGGTTAAATCAGATTTTAGTAAACTCATTGTTAAAACGGCTAATAGAATGAATCTTTGGGGTTCCAAATTTATTTCTATTGCGGGTCGGACTACTTTAATCAATGCATCTATTCTTTCCCTTCCAATTTTTTTGTCTATTCTTTCTCTGATTCGGAAGGGGATCTTGAAGCAATTGGAGAAAATGTGCAGAAATTATCTGTGGAATAAGAAGGATGGGAGCTTTGGTATACACTATGTGTCTTGGGACATCTTGTGTAAACCTAAGAACTATGGTGGCCGTGGATTGCAGCTGTTGGTGGACAAATTGGGTCCTTTGAGAGTTAAATTTGCTCTTAACTTTTTCAATAATCCAAACTCTCTTCTTAATAGATTAATGAGATCTAAATATGGGAATGGTCTATGGAGTGATGTTAATAAAAGGTGCTCCTCGCCTTCTAGGAGGATCCTTTTGCATGGTGCAGAATTTCTAAAGCCAATTACTAGATGGAGAATCTTTAATGGGGATAAAGTGGACACCTTGAAGGATACTTGGATCCTAGATTATAGCATTAACAGGTGGCCTACCTTTGCTGCAGTTTTAAGTCTAGAATTTCTACGGTTATCAGCTTTTATCATTGATGGGAGGTGGGACTTAGATAAGTTGAAACTTTGTTTTGGTCAACCTCTGATAGAAATAATTATAGAAATTCCTATACAGACTGATATTGGGGAAGATCAGCTGGAGCTTTCTAGGAAATTTTCTGGAAAATCTGTAGCAGTAATTACCTATGAAAAGAAATTTGAAGATGACTGTGAAGATGAGACTTGGCATTGGAGGAAAAGGCTTAAGCTGAGACCGTAGGTGGATGTATTCTTGTGCCGTTTGTGTAGAAATGCTATTCCTACTTTTGGTTTCCTGCTTTATAGAAGATTGGTGGAGTTTGGAGGATGCCCGAGAGGTTGTTGGGGTTTGGAAAATGTTGAGCATGTGGTTGTTCATTGCTTCAAAGTGAAGGAAGTTATCAAACTGCTTGCTGATTGGAACTTTCAAATTCCTGATTTTAAATCTCTGGAAGATTGTTTTCTGAGGACGAGGAAGCTTGCTGATGTGAATCCTTTCTTGGGTAATCTTTTCTATTCGGTGGTATTTCTTTGCTGGAAAAGTAGAAATAAGCTTGTTCATGGTGGTTCGGAGGACACCATATCTACTATTGCTACAAATTTGATTATCCAGGCGGTTGCTTCTTTTGATACCTATCTAATTCGGGATTACTATGATGCTAATCAGCTGTATAAGTTGTCTCAATCTTCTTGGCATCCTCCTCCTCTTGGGTGGATTAAGGTTAATGTAGATGCTTCGGTGTTATCTAATAATAAGGCTGGTATAGGGGGAGTTTTCAGAGATAGCAAAGGTCGTTTCTTAGCTGCTTTTGGTTTTGGTTGCCTTCATTGGGATTGCTCTCAGACAGAGTTCTTAGCCATTCTTTCTTTGAGAAATTATATTCAAGATTGGATGTTTGATGCTAATGGCTTAGTGATTGAAGGTGATAATTCAAATGTTATCAAAATTTTTTAACTTGCTATGAAGAAGCCATTTCTTTCTGATGATTTTCTAAAGCCAAAGGATTTAGATTTTCTTCCCAATTTTAAGCAATTTATTTTTTCTTGCTCCTAAAGAGAATGTAATAAGTTAGTTGACTTATGCGCTAACTATGCTTTGATTTCTTCCTTTTTTTGGGATGATGTCTCTAGTAATAATATTCCACCTTCCTTTTTAGCTTTGTTAAAGGAGGAATCTAGTGTAAGTAGTGCTGTGAATAAAATTGCTATTTGCACTTTTTCAAAAAAAAAATTTCGATCATGGTCACTATGAATGGTTATAATTTCACACCCTAGCTTCCTCTGAATCTAAGGGCAAAAAGATCTAAATTTCTTGAATGATTCACTCTTATGTGATAGGAATCTAACCCAGGTGAACCTCGAATAATCATCAACAATCACATACCTAAAGACTTTTCCTCCAAGACTTGTAGTGCTGATAAGTCCAAAGAGATCCATATGAAGGACTTCTAAGGGTTTGCTAGTGGTAATGTCTTTGATTGAGGTGAAGAAGGATTTGACTTGCTTTTTTAACTAACAGGCATCACACAGGTGGTCCTTAATGAACTCTAGTTTGGGGACACCTCTCACTAAGTATTTTTGGGTGATCTTCCTAAGACTTTTCATCCTTGTATGACACAATCTTCTATATCACAACCAAGATTCATTAGCAATTATTTTTAAGTAAAATGAAGCAGCATATTCAATATTATTTAAATTAAGCAATTAGACATTATTGATCATTTTTTCCTGCAAAATAATGTTATCATTTAAGCTTATAATGTTGCTAGTTGATAGAAATTTTATGCTGAAGCCTTTATCACAGAGCTAGCTGATACTGAGCATATTATGTTTCAAGCCATCTACAAGCAAAATATTTTCAATGATGAAATTTTTTGAATTGCTAATTATACCTGAGCCCACCACTCTCCTGGTGGTGTTTTCTCTAAGTGCTACCTTGCCTCCTGCCCTGGCCTCTAACGAATTAAATTATTTTGTATCTCTAGTCATATGCCTTAAATATCTCATGAGGCCTTTTGTGAGAGCACACCTACAAAATCATCAGATGTTAGAAGGGAACCCAAACAGGCTTGGGTCTCATCTTATGGAAAGAGGAGTGATATTCATACATGCTATGCTATGAATTTTGTAATTTTGGTCTCCACTCCAAATGTGTTATATAGTGAATGGTGTAAATGTGGGAGATATGTCCTAGCATACCACAAGAAAAACATCTAACACAAGGAAAAGGGTTTACTAATCTATTTAGGTTATAGTGTCTCTTCCTAGGTTTGAATGATAATATTCTTTATTGAAGGTTTATGAAATTCTTCTAGTGCATGTGGTTTTTTATTTTCCTTGAAGGCATTTAATTCAGCTTCTAAAAACTTATAGGTACTAATCTTTAGTGACTCTCCTTTTGCTCCCACAACAAAGTGGAGAAGCCCTTACAAAATATTTCCGCCAATCTAGTGAGGTAGAGAACCTTAAATCCTTTTACTCCCTCCTAGAGTAGGCAGAGAACCTGAAAATATTTTTTCACCCTCTTGGTGAAGGAAAAGAACCCAAGAAACCTTTTACTCTCTCCTGGAGTAGGTAGAGAACCTTGGAATCCTTTTTCACCACCTGGTGAAGGTAGAGAACCTTGGAATCCTTTTTTACCCACCTGGTGAAGGCAGAGAACCTAAATTTAATGTTGATGATGATCTCCCCCATAGCCACCAAGGAATGAGGACAACAACTTGAAGAAGATGATGAACACCTTGCTTGGAGCAACCTTTTTCACAACCTCTGTATGATTAGTTTAAAAGAAGTATACTAATCATCCCGGATGATTAGAAAGTCATTCTAGATGATTAGTATAGAACTATTGAACTTCATCTAGTACGATGCCTGGCGATGCTAGATCATCCCATGTGCTTCTCTGTCGTCTAGGATGAAAGAGGTCAATCGTCTTTGACGATTAGTAGAAAAATTATGGTATTTTTCTGGTATGATAGGTGGCGATCCCTTATCATCCCATACATATTATCTATCATCCAAAATGATTAGAGCCAATCATCTTATATGATTGTATCAAATTAAGTTTTATCATAATTGTTCCCCTAATTACATGATAAACTTAGGCATGATTGTTTTTAATCTTCCAGGATGATTTAGATCATCCTATACGATTAGGACAAAGATTAAAAATTAAAATATTGCCTAAATTATGATTGGTGGCTATTTGTCACAATCTGAATAGATCATCCTAGATGATATAGATCATCCAATATAATTTGTTTAATTACTCTTAATCAACTGGGATGCCCTAATGGGGGTTTCTATTTTAACTGATTGTCTAGGATGATATAGATCTTCTTGTACGATTAGGTCAAAAATAGAAAACAAAACTCTAACT
Organism: Dendrobium chrysotoxum; assembly: GCA_019925795.1. Taxonomy (NCBI): domain Eukaryota; kingdom Viridiplantae; phylum Streptophyta; class Magnoliopsida; order Asparagales; family Orchidaceae; genus Dendrobium; species Dendrobium chrysotoxum. Next base: position 43,755,693 of record CM034306.1, on the reverse strand, counting down.
CACTAAATTTCTCCCCCTAAGTGTGTATGTGTAGGGTTACCTAGCTTGGAGTCCACCAGATACAAAATTTGACTCAAGAAAGGTAAAAATACATTGAAATTGATATTGCAGACAGACTCAACCCTGGTCTACTAGATCTTGAGCTGATTTGCATTACAAGTGATCATGTGGACGTGAATGGTTAGTAAGCAGGGTAAATAAAATAGATATGCAATAATAGTAGTGGTAAAGAAACATTAATGTTTGTAATCATCAAAACTATAGTACTTAGATCCAGATTTGCAGCACTTTTATGTATAAACTCATTTTGCATTCTATCTCTAAGTGTAAATTTATTTGTCCACCTGAGCACCCTCTTCTCTGTACACTTAATTTTATGCTTCTTCTTAATGACCAACATTTTGTGCCATAAAGCATTGCAGGTCTCACCACCATATTATAAAATTTTCATTAAGTTTGAGGGGTACGTTTCTATCACACAATTGGCCCGATGCATTCCTTCACTTCAAACATCCAATTTGTATTCCACCAATAATATCCCCATTTATTTCAACTAATAATATCCAATTTGAATAAACATACCCAATATACCTATAATGTGCACTCTATTAATAACCTTATCACCCAATTTCATAATCTTACCACAAGATTTATTACTATTAAAATCACACTCCATGTATTTGATTTTAGATCTACTTAAACAAGAAAATTTAGACTCTAAGGTTGGCATCAAAATTTCAAGTTTTCATTAGCTCCCTCTTATCTTATCAACAAGAAAAATATCATCTTCTAATAGCATACACCAAGGTACATCTTTTTTGCAAATATCTAGTAAGAATGTCTATGAATAAAGCGAAAAGAGATAGGTTTACAAATAGCTCTTGATGTAACCCAACAAAAATAGTAAAATACTTAGTCAAATCACCTTGTGTTTGAACACAAGTAACAATTCCTTTTCACTTATCCTTAATGACTTGAATATAAGCATTATTAACACTTTTATTTAATGGAGCACTTCTTTTGAAACTTTATCATATGCTTTCTCTAAATCAATATATATCATATGTAGACCCCCCTTACTCTCTCACTATTTCTCCATCAAACCTCTCAACTAATGTATATCTTCCATGGTAGACCTACCCGATATGAATCCAAATTGATTTTGAGAAACATTAATATCAAGTTGTCACATAGCTCAATTACTCTCCCTCCCATAATTTTAATGTATGACACATTAACTTAATTCTTCTATAATTTGTACACTTTTATACATAACCTTTATTCTTAAAAATAAGAATCAATACACTCATTCTCCACAATAATGTCATCTTCTTGCCTTCATAATAATATTAAAAGTTTAGAAAGTCAAGAAATTCTTTGATCTCCTAAATATTTTCACATTTCTATTAGAATAACATCACATCCTATCGCTTTTCCACACTTCATTTTCTTAAGCTTTTCCAACTTAGATTTTACTAATATGATGATAAAAAAAATATTATATTTGTATTTAGTATGCTAAGGCCATTAAAGTCAATGGTATTCTCATAACCTTCATTGAAAATTTTATTAAAATATCTCATCCATATATGTTGAATATCTTCTTCTTAAAAAAGTACATTTCGATCTTCATCTTTTATATACTTCATTGAACTAAATTTTTACTTCTCGTATCTCTTTTCTTAGCTAACTTATACATATATCTTTCAACCACTTTAGTATTTATTCTAATATATAAATCAGTTAATTTTTTTGCATCACAACTAAATCGATAAAAAAGGTTAATAAATTCTAATAAAATAATTGATAAATAACCTTAAATTAGAAAATATATTAATAATTCAAGATAAATCACAAAAACTATGTACTAATTAAATTACAAATTTTAAAATTGAGTGATAATATATATGTCATAGAAAATTATCTATGTCGAGTATGAATCTCATTGCATGTTTAACTGAAAACCTCAAAAATTAAATTCTCAATCATATGAATTTTAATTTCAATAAACTTATAATCTAACTAAACAACTCGAGACAAATCCAACAATTTCAGAGTGATCCAATCCAAGCCCAAATGAGCCTTGAACTATTGCTTAAAATATAATTGGAAACTTTAAGATATTAATTAGACTACTAAGCAATTTTTTGAATCATGCGTGCTTATAGTCAAATCGAGCGTCTTTACAGAATGAAATTAATTATTTTTAAATTTATTATACTCATCTCAAATATATATTTAATTTTAATTTTTTTTTAAATAAATGCAATAAGAATTAAATAGTTTTAATTATTATATTTATCTCAAACAAAATAAAAAATATTTTATAAAAATAATATCTTTTTATATTCACTATTAGGTTCAATGTGCAAGCATGTTCCATTTAAAAACTAAGACAAATAATGTTTTCATATCTTAGCCTCTTAATTAAATTTTTATATCACGATAAATATGATAAAATTAAATAAATTTTGTATGTTGACAAAAATTGCCTCAATTTGGCATGAATCTTGAGGCACATTTGACTTAAGATCTTTCAAAATTAAAATCAGGACCATTCAAAGTCTAATTTTAGCAAACTTATAGTCAAATTGAATATCTTAATGAGACAAAACAAACGACACAAAAAATGATTCAATCCGAATCGAAATGAGCCCAAATATAGGGCTTGGAACATAATTGGAAGCTTTAGAATGCAAATATGATGACCAAATGATCTCCAAACTTGGCAAGCTAATAGTCAAATTGAGAGGATTCACGAGATGAATACAATGAGCCCAATATTGTCTAATTATGATATCATTAAGGTACTTAAATACTAAATAAATGATTTATAATCAGGGAATCAATATGGGCCATCTGATGGAGTGCTTTGTGTAAGAAATCTTCTGATTCATCAAAACTATTTTCTTTATCATACAAATTACATAATTGTATAAACTCTTAATCCCAACAACTTGAATAACATGATTTTCACAAATCTATAATTAAAATATAACAACTTACCTTGATTCAGCATAGATTTATCCATGAATTTCTTTGAATTTGAGAACCTACGATTTCTCCTTCTTCACCCCACTTTATTTTCTCTTATGTTAATTATTTTTATGGAGAGACAATAACTATTTTTAAGAGGTAGGAAGAAGACCGGCAGTTATTTTCATGAAGAGATGCTTCAGTTAATCAAAGGATCCATAAACGATTAATCAAAACCCTCTCTTGACCAACAAGATTTAATCATTTAATTAATTATTAAATGATTTAATTGAATAATAATTAATATGAGCCACATTACATAATTAATTTTATTTAATTAATTCTAATATTCTCCCACTTAGCTCATATGATATTAGTCCAATTTTCATTCATAATTATAAATATAATGCGTATTACATATCAAACTTTCTTAATTTGGTCAAATTATAATTCATTAGTAAGTAAAAACTAATAAGGATCATGGCTATTATACATTAATCATACAACATATTCCCTTCCATCTATCATAATATTAATTTTACACTTAAAATGATCTATAATGAGAGAAACCCATAATGGTTTAACATTAATATCTTTATTAAAAATAATCCTATTAGCATTTATATAGCTCTTTCATATACTCACACATCAACAGAACAGAGTAAAAATATATAACGAAAATAGTACATTAAAGAGCTCAGAGAGTCAAATATAAAAGAGCATAAACATAATATAAAATCAATAATGCTTTTCAATAACACCCATCCTCTCAACATGTTCATTAAATATCTTAGGAGGCAACCCTTTAGTTAATGGATCAACAATCATAAGATTGGTGCTAGTATGCTTAATTGACACTCTTTGTTTTAGAACTTCTTCTTTAACGGAAAAGTATTTTAATTCCATATGTTTAGCACCCTATGAATACTTATCATTTTTAGAAAAAAGACTACTACAGTATTATCACAAAAAATTTTTAGTGGCTTGGTAATACTGTCAACAACCTTAAGTCCTAAAATAAAATTTCACAGCCATAATCCTCAAATTATGGCTTGAAAACATTCCATGAATTCAACTTTTATAGTAAATGTAGCAATGATAGATGATTTTTCACTTTTCCATGAGATATCTCATCCAACTAATATAAATAAATAGCCAAATGTAGATTTTCTAGTACTCAAATATCCAACAAAATCTAAATCTGAATATCCAATCACCTCAAGATTATTAAATTTTCTATAAGTTAGCATATGTTCTTTTGTTCCTTACAAATATCGCACTTTATTTGTAGCTTTTTAATGATCATTTTCTGGATTACTTTGATATCTACCCAACATTCCCACAAAAAAACTGATATCTGGCCTAGTACAAGTCTGAGTATACATTAAACTCCCAATAATATATACATAAGGAATTTGTTCCATTTGTTTATGTTCCAATTAATTCTACGGGCATTACATAAGGCTCAATTTATCTCCTTTATGAATTGGAACTATACGTGCATAGCACTTTTTCATATTGAATCTCTCTAAAATTTTATTTATATTAGCTTTCTGAATAATCCTAAAAGTCCTTGTAATCTGTTACAGAATATTTTAACTTCCTTCAAATAGGATGCCTCACCCATATTTCATTTCAAAAGTATTAGAGAGAATTTTCTTGGTTTCATATAATAAACCAAGATCATTGGTGGCATGCAAGATATCATTAATATAGAGAATAAAAAATATAAACTTGCTCCCAATGATCTTTAGATATATACATCGATCAACAATATTTGCTTTAAAACCAACAACAATGATAGTATCATTAAACTTAAGATACCACTGTCAAGAGACTAGTTTAAGTCCATATATTGATTTCTTAAGTTTACACATCATTTTTTCCTTTCCATCAGTTAGAAAACCTTTAGGTTAATCCATATAAACTTCTTCATCTAAATCTCCATTAAGAAAGACAGTTTTCACATCCATTTGAAAAAACTCTAAATCATAATGAGCTACTAATGCCATAATTATTCTTATTGAGTCCTTTTTAGAAGTAGGAGAAAATGACTCTTTATAGTCAATACCATCATTATGAGTAAAACATTTAGTAACAAGTATGGCTTTATATCATTCTATATTGCCATTAGAATCACGTTTGATCTTAAAGACCCATTTACCTCCAATTCTTTTTAAAAATTTAGGCAAATCAATAAGATCCTAGACATTATTTTAATCCATTTATTTTAAATCTTCTTTTATGGCATTTAACCATTTTTCAAAATTAATACTTTTCATGGCTTGCAAAATAAAGTTGGATCATCATTAATGCCTAAGTCATATTTCGATTCTTGTAAATAAACCACATAATCATCCAAAATAGCTTATTTCCTTTTTCTTTGAGAATGCCTTAATGCTTTTTCTTGAGGTTCACCAATTATAAGTTCATTAGTTGTAGTTTCATTATGAGAAGATTGTTCATTCATTTGTTATTCTTGAATATTATCAATTTTTTCAACATTTTAGAAACAACAACTTTATAAGAAGTTGTGGGTAAGGGAATTTTCACCACTTCTTTTTGAATTTCTATATTTAGTGATTCTAAACTCCCACTAATATCACTATTTTCAATAAATTTAGCATTTTTAGTTTAAAAAATTTTTGTACTATGGTTAAGACAATAAAATCTATACCCTTTAGATTTTTGAGGATAACTAATGAAAAATCCACTAATTGTTCATGAATCCAACTTCTTTTCATGAGGATTATAAATTCTCAACTCTGTTGGGCAACCCCAAGTATCTAGGTTCCTTAGAGTAGGTTTCCTTCATATCCACAATTCAAAGGAGTTTTTGAAACTACCTTACTAGGAACCCTGTTTAATAAATATATAGAAGTTTTTAATGCAAACAACCATAATGATAAGGGTAATGATGAATAATTTAACATACTTCTAACCATATTAATTAGAGTATGATTGTGCCTTTTCGCAGCAACATTTTATTATGGTGTACTTGGTATTATGTATTGATCACATATGTCATGCTTCTCTAAGAATTTAACAAATGGATCAAGACATTGTCCATATTCATTATGCCTTTCATAATATTCACCACCTCTATCAGATCTAATATTTTTTATCTTTTTATCTAATTATCTCTCAACCTCATTAAAAAATATCTCTAAGGGATTTACTGATTGAGACTTTTTATTTAACAAATAAACATAGTCATAATGTAAAAAATCATCAATACATGTAATGAGATATTTTTTCCACCAAAAGATGAAATATCAAACGGCCCACATATATCAGTGTGTATAATCTCTAATAGATGTGTGCTTCTTATGGCTACTTTCAAAAATATGAATTTTATAGATTTCCTTTAATATAATTCACTCATATACCATATCAGTGAAATCTAAATCAAGAATATTATTATTTTTCACTACTATTTGTATTCTTTCTTTAGATATATGACCAAATATTTTATGTCACAAATAAGCAGATCTTTCATTTACCCAAATAATGTTTCATACCAATATTATGATGCAAGGTCAATAATGTTTCAGTGAATAAATTATCAAGCTTTAATTTATATAAATTATCACAAATAACACCAAAGCCAATAAAGTGATTATACTAAAACATCCGTTTTCAAACTTAAAGTAATATACAACTTTATTAAATTTATATAAAGAAATCAAATATCTAGAAATAGATGGAACATAAAGAGTTTGAAAAAGATATATATGATGTTCAGTGTCTAAAATTAAGTAATATATTCTAATAGCTTCAACTAAAGCTTTGACTCTATCACCCATGAAGACAAACTTTTCATTCGGCTTTATGGTTTCGATCGTAAGGAATCTATACATCATATTTGAAACGTGTGTGGTACAACCAGAATCAATCCACCAAGTATTGTAAGGAACTTTTGCCAAATTTGATTCAAAACATACAAAATACTATGCTTAACTTTCTTTTTTAATCAAATCCTACATTTCTGACAATCTTTCTGGTAGTGTCCATACTTGTGCCAGAAATGACACTTATCATTCTTTTGTCCCTTCTTTTGGATTTGGCTCGAGAGCACATTAGCCTTCAAGTGTCCTTAGCATTCTTCTTTATTAGTTTCTTTTTAATTTCTGGCTGACCATGAGGTTAATTGAGTGAATTTATTATTTTTTAAGCCTTGTTTCCTCTTGAATAAGCATACTTGGTAATTTAGTCACATTCCATTTATCTTTAATAGCATTATAGTTTATTTGGAATGGACCATATTCATGAGGCAAGGAGTTTACAATAAATTTTAGAAGAAAACTTTCACTCACATTCATTCACGTAGTATTTAATCTTAATACAATATTTATCATTTCTGTAATGTGCTCTGCATGGTATGTGAACCATCAATCTTCATGGAAGTTAACATACTCATTAATATCCTAGCATCTGATTTATCATTAGATTTAGATTGAGACAGATCTTTCACAAATTTCATAAATTCCATTACATTTTCAGTTTTGGAATGGTTGGCTTAATGATTTCAGTCATAGTCATTCACATAAACATTAAGTCTATTTGATCTCTCCCAAGCATTATAGAAAGATGTTTGCTCATAACTACTAATAGCAATAATAGTAGCAAGCTTATCATTAAGAAGTGCCAAATCCATATCCAAAATACCTAAATGAAACTATATTTGTTCATTCCATTCATTAAAATTAAGCCCATTGAACTTTATAATAGAAGAAGCTTGGGAATGTAGGGTAACAAAAGTAGACAAAGTAAAATTTTTAATACTCACATATTAATCATTTGAGTTATAAACACAAAGACCTAAAATAAATTCAGATAATAATCATATAATCACATAAATGTCTAGTGAAGTTCTCCTTTGGGTGATACTACAATACACAAAAATAAATATAATTGATGCTTAATATATAATTTCACATAATTAGTAATCACATATACTTCAATTAAATGTGTTTGCTATCTTTGGATATACAAAACATATCTTATCTAATGTATTAATTAACCATAATTATGCTCAACTTTTGGGCTATCCTTAAATAAATTATAACCAATGAACTTTAATCACTCATGATAAAATTTATAGAAATTTCATTATATCGTTCATCATTATTAACATCACATACTCATGAGTAATTAAATTAAATTTAATTTGATTTTCACAAATACTTTCTAATTCAATCACTTTGGTGATTAACAATTATGCTTATTATAAAATCAAATTAAATAATGATAACAATATTTATTTTAATTGAAAAAAAATATAGAAGAAATTATTTATGTAATTTTCTCAACCTATAAATCATCAATTTATTAAGAAAATTACATACATATAAGCCTTCTATTAATCATCATCATGCTTATGTTTTCATAAAATATTATTAATAAATCAACATAATAAATGAACTTTACTTTTGCATTTTTATTTACGAGATATAAATCTCATTAAACATGTTGTAAAGCCCAGAAGAAATAATAAAATAATTAAATAAATTATAACTTTCTAAAATAATAATTTATTTTATTCATTTACAGAAGTCTTTTAAACACAAAATTAGCATTCCTTAATTAATAAAAAAACCTAAACATACATTAAAATCAATGTGTCGTTTAAGAATATCCATTGAGTATGAATATGAAATAAATAGACATAATTCATCCATTGAAAAAGACAATGTTAATACAACAAAAACATACTTTTAGTGATGAAGGGAGAAAGTGTTGTCATATATGAAATTAAATTATCTCAAGATATGAAATAATCTTTAATCAAAAATCACAAGTTCTTAAACCAGGCTTTAATACCACTTGTAGAAAATTTTTGGATTCATCAAAAATTTTTTCTTTATCATACAAACAACATTATTATATAAGCACTTAATACCAAGAACTTGAACAATATGATTTTCAAAACTCTGCAATTAAAATATAACAACATACCTTGATTCAACATAGATTTTCCATCAATTTATTTGAATTTGAGAAACTAGGATTTCTCTTCCTTCACACCACTTTTAATTTTAAGAGGTAGGAAGAGGACTGGTAGTTATTTTCATGAAGATATACTTCACCTGACCAAATAGCCCATAAATGACTGATCAAAACACTCTTTTGCCCAATAGGATTTAAGCATATAATTAATTACTAAATAGTTAATTGAATAATCATTAATTTGAGCCATATTGCATAATTAATTTTAATTAATTAATTCTTACACTTTGGTCTTGTTCCAGATTTTCCTCATATTTAGGGGACATGTTACTCCTAAAAATCTATAAATAAGCCCCTACTCTCTACTTAAAGGGAGGAGCTTGGACCCTTGGCTAGCGATTTAAGAGATATTTGACGCTTGAAAAATCTTAAACTTCCACCCAAGTGCTACAACTAGTGAACCCTCGCCACTTGGTTGCCACCATCGAACCTCTACCTTACTACTATTGCTGGATCACTACCTGAAGGCCATCGTCAGACTTTTGCAGCTAACCACCACCACCAAACCCTCATAGGCTGACCACCACCTAGCTTTTATTGCTTGGGCACTATTACTGAACCTCTGGAAAGCTACCTCCATTGGGCCTTCAGTTAGGCTAACACCGTCAAACTTTATTGGCTGACAATTGACACCAAACTTTCACCTACCGAGAGAAATCATCAAAGATTCACCTCTTGACCATTATTATTAGACCTTTTGTAAGCTAATCTTGACTGTCGGATCACTGTCGCCCAACTAAGATCCTTCTAACATCCATTGCTTGATTACAGTCCTCATACCACCATCGCCTAACTATGATTCTTTCAACCACCGATGCTCATTAACTATGGTGCTCGAGCTCTATCACCAATTCATTATGAACCTTCCAAAATCTATCAAACTATTCTATATTGTAATCAAGGAACCTGGTCTTATAATTTTGATGATTAAAAATATCATTGGCTTTTTACTTTATTTCTCCCAGTATCATTATGATATATTTATTTTATACATATTAATATTTCAGGTACATTTTGCAATAATGGATCGACTCAAGACTGGATAGAATAGGGTGATGAGTGCAAGAGTCTATAATTTTTCTTTGTTTATATTTATTTCCTAAGTCAAAAGTCTTGTAATGGTGTGTGCTAGCTTAGCGACCATGCACACACACACACGGGATAGTGAAAATATGAATTTGAAAATTTTTTAAGTTCATACTATATGATCCAGGATGTACTGTACAATCTATTATTTTAAAAATTAATTTAAAAGGTTAATTGAATAATTAAGTTAAATGACCTATTCATACTCTTTGATACAGATTGTTTTGTATGATCAGTTTAAATCAAAATCCCAGCTGCCAACAAAATTTTGGCATGTATTTGAATTTTGAAATTTTCACTTAATTATACTGTATGATCATGTTCATACTATATGATCTATGAAATCTTACCTAAACTAATCCCTATGATTAGTCAATCAAATCAAGGTTAATTAATGAGAGGCAATCGTACCGAATGATTGATAGAGATAATTTTTTGTAATCCCATGGATTATCCTGGATGAACCTTGATTTATTGAACTAATCATATAGAATAATATGTATCATACTTGATGATTGATAGAGATAATTTTTCAATCATCCTAGATGAACTAAAGTATTATGCACTAATCATACTATATAATCAATACTTCATATTCTACAATCTATTTAGGTTTCCTGAACTAGTCATATTAGCCTATTTATCATACAGGATGGATAGCAATTTTTGTATTAATCATACTGTATGATCTATGATCGTACTATATGAAAAGTTTTAGCTGATTCAAAATTTAGGATTTTTGGAATCCATGTATTTAAACTTTCTCATATGACTTTAGAAGGGTCATTTGGTTATCAGGAGAATTATGTGGGAGAGCGTTATGAGAGATTTTGTCTTGTTGAGAGATCATGGAGTTTTGAGAGGAAGATGGTGAGAAGGTGTGCATGAGGGAGGAGTTGTATGAGAGGATTTATGCAGTTACTCCATGCAAGCTTCTACGTATGTTCCTCCATGTCTTCATTGATATTGACGGAAGTCTTAAGGGGAAAAGTCTTCAAGGAAAAAAGATCATAGGTTCTCTGTCTCACCTGGAGGGTGAAAAGGATTCCAAGTTTTTTACCTCACCAGGAGGGTAAAAAGGATTCAAGTTCTCAGCTGCATCGTGGAAAGGTGAAAGTGACTTTATAGGGCTTATACACCTCGCTGTGGGGGCTAAATAAGAGTCACTAAAGGTTTAGTGCAATACTTGGGAAGGATGACTCCAGTGAGTGGACGTAGGTCAAGGTTGACCAAACCACTATAAATATTTTTGTATGCTCATTTCTTTTTTTAAGTTATTTTATTTTCTACATTTTAATTTTTGCATATTACCCTCTTATAAATTTGTGATAACCATATTGTGATTGCTTTGGACAGACTTCTGTGATCAAGGAAAAAGAAAAAAAAATTGAAAACCATAAAGATACAAAAATATTTTTTTTATTTTTTTCTATAAAATCAAAAATGTAAAGTTTACTTGGTTCATGGATATTTACTTGCACTTTTATTTATTTTTTTTAACAAAGGGAAAGGTTTTGAAAAAGAAATTTTTAAATAACCAATTCATCCCCCCCCCCCCCCTCCCAGCCCCCCCTCTTGGTGTGCCTAGGGCAGTTCAACAAGGTTTAAAAGCCTCTTTTAAACTCTCAATTGCTACTAGTATGGGTCTCTAATTTAGTGATTTAAAAAATTCTTGAGAAACAATCCATGGCATAATTTGGAAATAGAAATATGATGGAGGGGTACTCAATAACTCATCTACCATTATACAATAATATTCCATTTTATTTTTTAAAAATTAGAATGTCAACTTTTTTGCTATTTATTACTATTCAGAAAATGGCACTTGATTTAATCTAGTTATTATGTACCTTCATGAATAGTAAATGGTGTTAAAACTAATATCCCTTTCATTGAATGGAATATAAAATAATGATACTTAGCATAACTTAATGTCAAAAGCTTGAATTATTTCTTTTGTGCACTTAAATCTGAGGATTACATGAGAGTCTCTACTTGTACAACTGGGAACGAGATTTGGGATAGATTGTGCATTACTTATGAAGGGACCAATAAAGTAAAATAATCTTATTTAAATCTTTTACTACATGAATATGAACTCTTCCGTATGAAACCTAGCAAATACATTTTTGACATGTATACTAGGTTCACAAAAATAGTGACATCCTTGCATGCTCTAGGATGAGAATTATCAAACTCAGAAAAGGTCAATAAAATACTTCATTATTTTCCTAATAGTTATGATGCAAAAATCATTGCTATTACTGAAAAAAGAAAATCTAGATGTTTACTCTGTTGATAATTTTCTAGCTCACTTATTGCCTACAAAAAAAATGTGAGTCAAAGATTGTAGGATGAGGGTGAAATAAAAGGTGAAAATCATGGCATTAAGAGCCGGTGACTCAGATAATAACAGTTCTGGATCAAATGATGATGATGAGGTAGCCCTGATGAGGATAAAAATCAAATGCTTTTTAAATCAGAAACAAATGCTTCATTTTGAGGGCAAAGGCAAACAAAGTAAATCCCATAAGAGACCAACTAATGTTATCTATTTTGAGCTCAAGAAGATAGGGCACTTAAGTCTAATTATGTAAACCTAAAGAACTAACCCTTAAAGGAGAAGGGTGAAGAAAAATCAAAATTAAAAGGGGAAAACAGAGGATGTATAAGGCTTTTTAGGAGGACTCAACTTCAGACTCATCCAAATAAGAGCCTAAAGAGAAGGTAACAAACTTGTGTTTAATGTATGATCTCTACTATTAACTCTGACCAGGAGGAGCTATATGAGCTTACTTATGATAATTTACTTGCTATTTCAGAAAAAATTCATGAATCACATAGAATGTTAAAGAAATAGCATGCTAGTTTAAAATAAAAAAAAAATTTAACTAAAAAAAGAGCATGATTGTCTTAGAACTAAACACACAGTATTAGATAAAGAGCATGCTTATCTACTTGATGAATTTGATGAATTAAATAAGAAGCTTATTGAGTTAAACTATCACATGAATCCTTGAAATCTATGCATCTTGAGTTAGAAAAAAAATATCTAAAGTACTAGAGATAGTTGGGGTGAAACTGTACTCTAATTAGCATGTATTATTATTTGAAATCAAGAGTTATAGGGGTGCAACTGAAAATTTGAAAAAAAAGTGCACGCACTTATAAATAATATGCAATTTCCTATATTAGCATAAAAGCCTTAACCTATACTAGTACAAAAGGTACCCCGTAGGACATAACATGTACCATCTCATATCCCTAGGAAGAGGCACAATACCCCATATAGATGAGTTAATCCATTCCCTAGGATTAGGTGTTACTAATGTGGCATGGTAGGATATATAGCCCATATGTGCACTTTACATCATAGAACACATCTTGTGTGGAGGCCCAAATTATTTGCATCACAGCATAACATGCATTTCAATTACTCATTAAAGTATAACGTGAAACCCAAACTCACTTGGGTTGTCAAATCTAATTATTAAACGATGTTGTAGAAATGCTCTCACAAAAGGTATAGTGAGGGTTGTCGAACCTAGACAGTGGGTGTTTAAGACACATCACATAAGATTTTAAGTAATTCATTATGTTGGAGGCCAGGGCAAGAGACAAGGTAACACTGGGTGATAACACCACTAGGAAAGTGGTTGGCTTAGGTATGACTGGAAAGTCAAATAGTTTTATTATTGAAATTGCTCTTTTAGTATGTAGTTTGAAACATAACTTACTTAGCATTAGCCAGCTCTATGATAAGAGCTTTAATATTAATTTTTTATTTACTAAATACATTATTAGTTTAAATAATAAACTAGTTCTAGAAGGAAAGGGTAAATAACATTTACATGCTTTATTTATCTTGTATTGCTAATTCAAATACTCTTTGCTTTAAAATTATTTTACCCTTAGGAAAATTACTCAGAATGATCTAGTTAGAGGCATACCAAATTAAAATTTTATGAGAACCACCTCTGTGATGCCTACCAATTAGAAAAATAAATTATATCATCTTTTAATTCCATAAAGGACATCACCACAACTAAACCACTAGATTCTTGCATATGGACTTGTTTGGACTGATTAGTACAGCAGCTTATGTGAAATTTTTTTTTGGATATATGATTGTTGATGATTTCTTTATATTCACTTGTGTTAGATTTCTAGCATATAAAAGTGAGCCTTTTGATGAGTTTAAAATATTCTCCAATGGATTCAAAAAATACTAAGATTTATGATTTCCATAATCCATAGTGATCATAGTGGAGAATTTGAAAATGAGTAATTTGAATCTTTTTGTAAGGAGTTGGGAATTGAGTATAATTTATTTGCCCCTAAGACCCCTCAACAAAATGGAATAGCTAAAAGAAAAAATAGAACTTTAGTGGAAGATGTTAGGGCCATATTAGCTGAATATTCTCTCCTTAGATATTTTTAGGCAAAGGTAACAAATACAGCATGTTATATTTTGAATAGGGTGAACATTATATCCAAAGTAAATAAGACACTGAATGAGCTACTTAAGGGTAGGACACCAAATCTTTTCTCATTAGCATGTCTGTGGGTGTAAATATTTTGTCATCATAAATGGTAAATATCCTCTAGGAAAGTTTGATTCAAAGTATAATGAAGGAGTCTTATTAGGTTATTCCTCTATAGGTAAAGCCTATAAAATCATTAATAGAAGGACCTTACTTATAGAGAAGTTTATCCATGTTATTTTTTATGAATATGATAAATTAGGTGAGCCTAGGTTAAAATATGATGATGAGGTAGAGATTACCTAAGGAGTAGAGTATATTGACCTAGGTGATAGAGAAGAACCTCTGGAGCCATTGCCTAAAGAATAGAGATACTCATCTAATCACCCAGAGAGCTCATCCTAGGAGATCCTTCAATAGGAGTTAGAACCAAGCATGAACTTAGGAAGTAGGTTAGTTATTCTGCATTCATCTCTATGGTAGAACCAATAAATATTGACTAAGCCTTAATGGATGAATTCTGGATCCTAGCTATCAAGAAGAGTTAAATCAATTTATTAAGAATGATATTTGGGAGTTAGCTAGCATACGTAAGAACTAGAGTGTAGTAGGAACCAAGTGGGCACTAAAGATGAATGATTATGGAGTAATGGTCAAGAATAAGGCTAGGTTAGTTACTAAGGGATACAATCAAATTGAAGGTATTAATTTTGAGGAGACCTTTACCCTTGTAGACCATCAGAGTACTGTTAGCTGTTGCATGCTTTAGAAGCTTTAAATTATATCAAATAGATATAAAAAGTGTATTTTTAAATGGAGTAATTAAGGGAGATATCTATGTTGAATAATCCCCTTGATTTAAAAATTCATCTTTTCCAAACCATGTGTACAAACTGAAAAAGGCTTTGTATGGGTTAAAGCAAGCACCTAGGGCATGGTATGAAAGGCTTAGTATGTTTCTCCTAGATAGATCATTTGTTAAGGGTAGTGTAGATACCACCATATTTCTTAAAAAAGTAGGAGATTTTACTCATTGTTCAATATATATATATATATATATATATATATATATATATATATATATATATATATATGTGTGTGTGTGTGTGTGTGTGTATACATTATTTATATCAATATATGAACATCTTTGTAATTAGTTTTCAAAAATCATGAGTAGAGAATTTTAGATGAGCATGATCGGGGAGCTAACATATTTTCTTGGATTTAGTATGAAGCAATGATAAGATGGTATCTTTCTCTATCAGAGTGAGTATATCAAGAAAATTCTAAAGAAATATGCTATAGAAGGCATTAAAGAAATAAATTCACCAATGAGCTCAACCATTCAATTAAATGAGGATTTGGATGGAAAATCAGTAGATCAGAAAAGTATAGGGGGATAATAGGATCACTTTTATATTAGACTACTAGCAGACTAGATATAATATTTAGTGTTTATCTATGTGCTAGATTCTAAGCCGATTTCAAAGAATTTCATATGACTATAGTTAAGTGAATTCTTAGATACCTTATGAGCACCAAAAACTTAGGTATTTAGTATTCCAAGCATAGCTCTTTGTTAAAAATTTTAGGCTATATAAACTCAGACTTTGTAGGGTTAGAATAGATTAAAAAAGCACTTCATGCACTTATCAATTCATAGGGCAATATTTATTTTCCTGGTCTAGTAGAAAATAAAATTAAGTAGCCCTATCCACGCTAAGGTAGAATACATTACTATAGGAAGTTATGTTGCTCGAGTCTTATGATTAAAGTAATAAATCATTGAACTTGGACTCTTTGTAGGCACTATATCAATCATGTGTGACAATATTAGTGCCATCTGCATTTTTAAAAATCCAATTCAATGTTGCCATATAAAACATATAGATTTTAGATATCATTTTTTTAGAGATTATATAGCCAAGGGAGATATAGAACTACATCATGTAGTAACATAAAAGTAATTGACAGACATTTTCATGAAACCCCTAAATTATGATACCTTCAGTAAACTTAAAACTAAATTGGGTATAATTCACATTTATACTTAGATAAATTGGGGTAGAAGTAAGATTAGAAACATGTGTTTGTGCTTTATTTATTATGTTTCTTTTTGTTTCATGTTTGTAGTCTCGTGGTTTGTTATTTCTTTTTAGTTGGTTGTCATCCCTTGTTGGTTTTGCCAAAAGGGGAGTAAGAGGTCAGTTGTATTTGCTTATTTTTATTTTAATTTAGTTCAATTTTCTTTTGTGTTTGTGCTCGTTCTTGTTGCCTTATTGTTCTTAATATTAAAAAAGAGGGGCTTAACAATTAAAAAAAATTATTTCGCCTTACTTTTCAAAGAATTCATATATCAATGAGGAGATTAGGAGAAAATAAAATTAATTAGAAAAACTCAATTAATAATATTTGACATCATAAAAGATGGGGAGATTTTTACAATTGAGGAGCCCGATCATATGTTTTTGATGATTATAAATATTATTTGTTTTTACTTTATTTTTATAGTATCATTATTGTATATTTATTTGTGTGCATACTAACATTTCAGGTACACCTTGCAATAAAGGATTGACTCAAGATTTGGAAGAATAGGACGATGTCTTTAAGAGTTTGTAATTTTTCTTTGTTTATCTTTATTTCTTGAGTCAAAAGTCTTGTAAATGTCTATTATATTTTAGTGACCGTATACACACATAGGGTAGTAAAAATATGAATTTTAGATTTTCTGAAATTCGTATTGTATGATCCAGATCATACTATACGATCTATAATTCAGAAAATAAATTCAAATGGCTAATTAAAAAACTAAGATAAATGACATAATTATACTATATGATATTGATCATACCATATGATCAGTTTAAATTGAAACTCTAGCCACCAATATAATTTAGGCAAGTACTTGAATTTTTGACCTAATCGTACAAACTGTATGATCATGTTTGTAGTATATAATCTATAAAATCTTGCCTAAACTAATCTTTATGATTTGTCAATCAAATTAGGGTTAATTAATAAGAGCATTGTATGATCTAGATCATATTGGATGATCAGCAGAGATGATGTTTGATCATCTAAGTGATCATCTTGGATGAACCATGATTTGTTGAACTAATCATATAATATAATATGAATTTTACAAGTTGATTGACAAAATAATTTTCAATCATAGAGATCTTGTAACCGCCCAAACTCATAACTATCGAGATATTATCCACTTTGGCTTAAGGGCCTTACAATTTTATCCTGTTGATGTAACTTCTCAGAAGGTCACATCCCATAATTTCTCCAGGATAAACATACTTAACTGTGGAGTTTCCTAATAAAATTCTAACCTTTACACCAAAAGACACCTCGATGTTTAAGAGTTTAGCTTCTTTTACTTAAGTAGTTTCACAATCTTCTCCACTTAAGTAATTAACATCATCATTAGCATCTTTATCCCACAAGCATCCATAGGTAGATAAGACTCTAGAGGTGGCCCAAAAGTTAAAATGTTGATTCCCACTATATAGCACTTTATTTTAAATAGGGTTCAAGAGGTGGCTCCCATGGCATAACACTTTATCTTATATGGTACTTAGTTCTCATCTTCTAGTTGATGTATTGCTTTGATACCATTTGTAGCAATCCAAACTATTAATTATTGATATATTATCTGCTTTAGCCTAAGGGCCTCATAGATTTATTATATTGGTGTAAATTCCCAGGAGGTCACCCATCCCAAATTTTCTCTAGAATGATCACACATAACTATGAAGTTTCTTAATGAAATTACAACCATTACACCAAAAGGCGCTTCGATATTTAAGAGTTTAGCTTAATTTACTTAAGCAGATTCATAGATAATCCTGGATGCACTATATACTAATCGTATGGTATGATCAATACTTCATACTGTCTGATCTATTTAGGTTACTTGAACTTATTGTATTAGAGGCTATTCATTGTATAGGATGGATAAGGATTTTGTACAAAATGTAATTTATGATCTACGATCGTACTAAACAAACAGTTCCAACTGACCTGAAAATTTAGGGTTTTTGGAAGACTTGTATTTAAACTTTCTTATAAGACTTTGGAAGGGTCTTTTAGCTATTAAGAGAATTATGTGGGAGAGTTTTGTGAGAGCTTTGTCTTCTTGAGAGATCTTGTCTTCTTAAGATGAAGAGGGGGAGAAGGTGTGTACGAGGGAGAAAGAGTGTGAGGGGATTTCACGCGGTTGCTCTAGCAAGCATCTACCTAAGTTCCTCTATATCTTCATTGATCTTGAGGGAAGTCCCAAGGGGAGTCTTTAAGGCCAAAGATCATAGGTTCTCTCCCTCACCATAAGGGTGAAAAGGATTCCATGTTCTCTACCTCACCAAGAGAGTGAAAATGTATAGGTTCTTAGCTGCACTGTGGAAGGGTAGAAGTGATTTTGTAAGGACTTCTCCATGTGAGGGCTAAAGGAGAGTCACTAAATATTTAGTACAATACCCATAGAGGAGGACTTTGGTGATTGGTCGTAGGTCAAGATTAACCGAAGCTTTATAAAATTTCTGGTGTGCTCTTTTCTTTTCTTTAGCACTTTTATTTTTCGCATTTTAATTTCTGTATATTATCTTCTTGCAAATTTATGATATTTGTATTGTGATTATTTTGGATGATTTTTTTATGGGCAAGGGAAAAAAAATAAAACTTTGAAAACCATAAAGGTACAAAAATATTTTTCTATTCATTTTTCTATAAAATAAAAAATATAAAGTTTCCTTAGTTCTTTGATATTTGCTGCTACTTATTTTTTTGTTTATCATCGATCTTAAAAAAATGGTTTTGAAAAAGAAATTTTTAAATAACCAATTCGCCGCCCCCCCCCCCCCCCCCCCCCCCCCCCCCCCCCCTCCTGCACATTTTCTTGGTATGTCTGGGGTAGCTCAAGAAGGTTTAAAATCCTCCTTTGAACTCTCATTATCACTAGACTATAGTCCCTGACCTTAATCGTCAGTTGACTATGAACCTTCCAATGTTTGTTACCCATTGAATATGGTCCTGCAATTATTGCCACTAGGCTATGATCCTTCCGACCTCCATTTTTCATCGATTATGGTCCTTCCAATCTCCATCACCCATCAATCACGATCATCTGACCTATAATTTATTTGTTATTATCACCTGGCTACTCCAATGCCTATTGACTTTATCATCTACCATCGTCAATAATACCAATGCATGCCATCTCTTATAAGATAGGTTTATAGCATCAACATTAATCTGACCCCCAACTGGAGCATTTGGATTTATGCTGGATTCCTACCAAATAACTCTCCCAACTTCAATAATGCATTATGAACTTTATTAACGACGAGGAAAAACTTTACTTGAAATCAAGTATAAAATTAGAAAAATTACTTTAACTTGATAAGACCTAATGGTTTTTTTTTCTTTTAGGATTTTTTATGTAAAAAATCTCAGGTCTCATACAATTCTTACACTTGTTTTCTCTTATTTATGTATGTGTTAGATTTTCGTGTAAAATTCTGACATTAAACCTCTAACTCTTTACCGTAAAGAATATATTTTGACATGCAATAAAATAATAGTGATTAAATAAGGCCAATTTTATAAGTGATTGTTTAGCTTACATTAACACAAGAAAACACTAAATATAAATTATGATTATTAAGATCTACATAAAAGAAAACACTAAATATAAATTATGATTATTAACATCTACATAAATTGAATGGACTACTTACAATGAAAAAGTAGTACATTTTCCTTATTAAAAAATTATAATATTTCTGTATTTATATCCCTTTAACCAAATACCAAAGTAGTGACAAATGCAAATATAATAGTGTTTTCATGAAAAAAAACATAATTTAATTGTGTTTTTAGTGAAAATGCAACATTAATTTATGTTTTCACTTTTTTTTATTATATTTCAATTATATAAGCGCTCATCTATAAAATTTAATTTTTTATATATTTGGATCAATTAAAATAAATTCATATATGAGGTCATAAAAAATTTATATTGATCGAGCACGAATCTAGAGGCAAAATCAAGTTGGAAACTTAAAGTTGAACTAGACGTCTCAAAAATACAAACCCAACGACAGCAAATTCGACTTAATCCGAGACCAAATGGGTTCAAATCGAAGACCTGAGGCGCATTTAAAAAGTTCAAACCATAAACTGAATGATCAAACAATTTCCAAACGTGACATGCTTATAGTCAAATTGAGCAGCTTGACGAGGAAAATAAAACCAACCTAAGAATGTCAAATTTTGATATCATTAAGATATTCAAATACCTAGTAAATGCTCCACGATCAAGGGGATCAATAATGGCCCTTCATTCAAACCACTCCCAACTTATCCTTGATCTCCCTCTTATTTACTAGCAATGTTACTCTTAGAAAACTATAAATAGACCCCTCAATCCTCATTAAAGAGGGACTCAAGCAAGAAAGAGAAGAAAAAGAAGGAGCAGTGAGAAACTAGAGTTCTCTTAGAATCAAACTCCTCCTCGACCACCGCTGGACTTCCGCTCGATCACCGACTATCGTCGGACTTCCGCCCTGCCACCTATTGACACCAAAATTCCTCTTGGCCATCGACTGTTGTCGGTCTTCTGCGCGGCCACTGACTAACGTCGAACTTCTGCCCGGCCACTGACTAACACTGGACTTTCGCCTGGCTGCCAACTAAAGCTAGATGTTTACCCGACCATGGAACGTCATAAGATTTTTGTCTGATCTCTTCTCATGACTAGGTTTTAACTCAATGGTTCATTATTGTAATATGATAATTCTCAATAGGATGGGTCAGTTATTTCTAATCTATTTAAAAACTAATGAAATCATTTCAATCGGGCATGGCCTCATGGTTTTTCCCTTTTTTTAGGATTTTCCATATAAAAAATCTTATGTTTTTGAATTTCCTCTTTGTGTGCTGGATATGCGTATAACACTGAGATATAAAATTATAACTCTATCGCCGCGTATATTCTAGCATGTATCAATTTTCCACCATTTATGGGAAAATCCAATTCCACTATTATAAGCACTACTCTAATGGCCAACAGGTATATTAATCTCAATTTGAGTATTGCAACTCAGGAATTAAGATTGTGATTTTTGATGATAATAAAATATTATTTTTTTCTCCTAGCATATATTTGATATGTCTATTTATTTTTTTTGTGTGTGCTAACATTCCAGGGAAATTATTTACTACTCCAAACTATTGAAGACTTCAAGATAAGTTAGAATAGGATTTCATGTAATAGAGTATGTATATTTTTTTTATTATTTCTTAAGTCTGAGCAAGTGTGATTGTAATTGGGTAACAGTGCACACACATGCAGGGGAAAATAGTTAAAATATATATAATTTTTAAACTAATCATACTGTATGATATCTAATCATACTATACAATTTGACTTAGATTTCTTCTCAAATGCAACTTCTCAAATATGGGCTTGAATTTTCTTACCTGATTGTACTATACGATAGAAGTCATATAAACGACTAATAGTGTATGAAATTAGGTTCGTACTAGATCACACTAGATGAACACCTTATTTTTTGAATTATTCATACAATACATTCTAAATTTGTATAGAAGATAGATAGGGTATGAAAATGGGATCATACCAGATCATACCAGATGAATATCTTAATTTTTTGAACTATTTGTATAGTATGAACTGTACTTATATAGATGACTAATAGGGTACAAAAATGGGTTCATACTTGATTGTACCAGATGAAGCCTTATTTTTAAACTATTTATACAGCATAATTCACGAATGTACGATACGATTATAGGATGGTTCTCTTACAATATTTAGTTTTTGGATGGTTTTTCATGTGTCTTCTATATAAGGAGTCAAAAAAACTATCACTTAAGACTTTTGTTACATATTTCTCTTGAGAGTGACCATTAAGTGTGAGTGTTTTAGGGAGATTATGAGAGTGAACTGTGAGAGATCTCATGAGAGGGATTTGTGAGGGATTCATAAGGTTGCCCGAAGCAAGGATCTCTTTATCTTCTTCAAGTTTCTACCCATCTCCTTTGGAGGCTCCTGAGAGAAGATCTTCAACATTGTATCTAGTTTCACTACCTTCACTAGGAGGGTGAAAAAGGATGATGGTTCTCTGCCTTCACCAGGAGGGTGAAAAAGGATGACGGTTCTCAACCTTCACTAGGAGGGTGAAAAAGGATGACAATTCTCTATCTTCACCAAGAGGGTGAAAAAGGATGACGGTTCTCTACCACACCAGATTGGTGAAAAAGAGTTTTAGAAGGGGTTTTTCGCCTTATTATGGGGGCAAAAGGAGAGTCACTATTATTTAGTGTAATACCTGGAGAAGGAGTCTCCAAAGAGTGGACATAGGTCAAGTTTGGACTGAACCACTATTGAAAGTTCGATAGGGATGTTAAGCCCTAGTGAACTAGTCCTGAGGCTAACCAAGAGGGGGGGTGAATTGGTTATTTAAAAATTTCACGATAACTATGAAAATCTTTTTATAACGTGCAGCGGAAAACGAATTAAAACAACGATAAAAAGATCAACCACAGATATTCACCCAAGCAGTTAATATC
Source organism: Dendrobium chrysotoxum (assembly GCA_019925795.1). Classification (NCBI taxonomy): domain Eukaryota; kingdom Viridiplantae; phylum Streptophyta; class Magnoliopsida; order Asparagales; family Orchidaceae; genus Dendrobium; species Dendrobium chrysotoxum. The sequence goes on along the minus strand of CM034306.1, from coordinate 43,732,537 downwards.
AGGAAAAATTAAAGTGCAGAATTGAATCAGAAAAGCAAACCAGATTTTATAGTGGTTCGGTCAACTTGACCTACGTCCACTCCCCGGAGCCTCCCCTCCGGGTATTGCACTAAACAGAAGTGTCTCTCCTTTTGCTCCCACAGCAAGGCGGAGAAGCCTGCACAAAAATCTCCTTTTCACCACACGGTGAGGCAGAGAACCTGACCTCCTTTCGCTTCCTCCTGAAGCAGGCAGAGAACCTTCGAACTCCTTTCGCTTCCTCCTGAAGCAGGCAGAGAACCTACGAACTCCTTTCGCTTCCACCTGAAGCGGGCAGAGAACCCGGATCTTCTTGTGAACGATCCTCCCACGACGAACACTGACTAGACGAAAGACGACGAGCGGAGAAGACGACTCTGATCCGTGCTCGGAGCAACCTTAGTGAATCCCTCACTAACTCCCCCTCACAAGATCTTCTCTCTCTCTCCCAACTCTCTCTCTCTCTAGGGTTTCTCAGGGAAGGAAGGCAGCAAAAGATTTTTTCCAATCTTGGAAAAAGTTCTTTTAAAGGAGGGCTTAAAATTTGCCCTAAATCTCAACTGGTCGGCCAAGATCGTCCTGGACGATCGGTAGATCGTCCTGTACGATCAGTTCAAATTCAGCTGTTTCAGCCTGGATGATCTGGCTCTTCTGGACGATCAGTAGAAAAAGTTGTTCATATCGTCCCGTACGATCCTGCGATCGTCCGGGACGATTAGTTCAAATTGAGGGAAATTGTCCAGAGGATAGTTCGGGTCGTCCAGAGAAATCTGTGCTGGACGACAAAAAAATGACTTGATCGTCCCGGACGATGGGGGCATCGTCCGGTACGATTAGTTCAAAAAGGCCCCAAATTGTCCTGTACATAGTTCTGGAAAAACAGCTTAAATGCACTAGACGATCAAGATCGTCCAGGACGATCCTGCGATCGTCCAGGACGATATGATCGTATCAACCAAAAATAAATTGCTTTCCTTAATTACTAGATTAAATAAGGCATGATTGTACTGGATCGTCCGGGACGATACACGTATCGTCCGGGACGATCAGACCAAGTATCTAAAAATAAGAACTTGCCTAACTTGATCTGGAGGCTGAGAATTTCTGATTTAGGAATATCGTCCCGTACGATCCGTAGATCGTCCATGACGATCGGCTCAATCAGACCCTCTTAACTTAGTCGCCCTAATTAGGGTTTCTGTTCTAACTGGATCGTCCAGGACGATGTGCATATCGTCCAGGACGATCTGAATAAATTTTTAACAGAAACTCTAATTCACTCAATCTCTCTCCCTGAGTGTGTGTGTGCAAGGTTACTTAGCTAGGGAATCAGTTACATTAAAATTGACTCAATAAAAAGAAAAATCATACATTTGACACACTTGGACCTGATCTTGAGTTGGTTTGAGTGGCTCGCGGTCTTTTGTGCCTGAAACAGATTAGCCAAGCAAAACACACTGGAAACATGTTTGTCATTATCAAAACCAGATTTGCAACAATCTCCCCCTTTTTGATGATGGCAAACATTTGTAAAGTAGTCTGAAAATAAAAGTAAACTAGAAGATCCAACAAACAAACATTTTTTTTAAATTTTCATTTAACAGCTAAAACAATACATGAAACATGACTCAGAAAACAGAAACAGACACCACTACAGCTGACTCCCCCTTTTGACATCACAAAAAGGAGGAGCAAAAAACATAACACAGAAATAAAACATAAAATAAAACATACATAGAACAACAACACGACAGAAAACTAAAACTGAGACGGATCCTGATCGGAAGAGGGATGTGGCGGTGGAGGGTAGAAGTAATGGTGAATGGCCTGAAAGTGAGCTCCAAACCAGGCTATGTCCTGGTCGTGCTGCTGCTGCTGCTGCGCAGCATAGTCCACGAAGCGTTGGAGGTCCTCGTTGTGCTGTTGCTCCTGGGCAACCACGTAGGAGTCAAAACGGGCCTCCCACTGGTCGAAGCGCTGCACCAGGTGGTCAAGGGGAGAGGCAATGCGAAGGGGTGCAGGTGCCTCTGGTGCAGCAGGAACTGGAGCAGCCTCTTCCTCTTCTTCCTCAACATCCGGGGCAGGCTCCGGATGTAGGCGGGTGCTGTGTAGGATGTGGAATGAGTTGTTTGTGAAGAAGGAAGGAGGGACATCAGGAGGGACAGGATACTGAAGGTCATATTTTATCTCTAAGGCATAGTGAATAAGATGACCTAAAGCTAGATTTGGGCGACGCCTGTGGCCCGGATCTCTAATGGTGGTGAGATGTTCTATGTATCGGATGATCAGATCAGAGGCATTAAATTCTCGACGGGCCATAATGTAGTAGGTGGTCAAGGACAGGAGCGGGGTAATGTGAATCCGATCCCCCGCCTTTGGAATGACGGAGGAACGAAGGACGTGCTGAATGGTCCGGGCGTCCTTGAGAAGGGAAGTGCAAGCATTGTCGTGATAGGGTGCGTTGGTATTGTGAAGGAAGTGATTGGCGACACTCCAATCATAGTCAGGATCGGTGATGATCGTGTGGATCTTGTCGCCAGTGATAGACAAGTTGAGGATATTGTGAAAATCGTGGGTCGTGAGTTCCACAGGGCGTTGATTTACGTAGGAGCGAAGAGTGGAATAATCCGCGAAAATGCGCAAGTTGGCAAAGAAGATGCGAAGGAGTTCCAGATTGAAGGGAAAGGCTAAGGTCAGAATGAAGGTGAGGGAGGTGTGTGCGAACAAATCTAAGATGGGATACGTGAGAGTGCGGGGATTAATAATCTTGGAGTGCGTGATACCCACATTACGATAGCATTCGAAAGCCGCCTGATCGGCGGCATTCGGGAAGCGAGGATCGACATGTCCCCGGGACGAACTGGCCCCCTTCTGACGAGATCTTTTGCCACCAGCCATTAGGAAACCAAAGAGGAGGAAAGGAGAAGGAAGGTGGAGGAAAAATGATGTGAAAAGCCTGAAGAAAATTGCTGTTTAAATAGAAAACGAACTGATCGTCCCGTACGATCGCGTGATCGTCCGGGACGATGTGGTCATTTATGACGTTCTGGATGATTGGTCAAAAAGGCGGTCCGATCGTCCAGGACGATTAGACACAGGCGATCGTCCCAAGGAGTCAGGCTGGACGACCGTTGACGAAAAGTATCGTCCAGGACGATTAGGTGGATCGTCCAGGACGATATGCAATAAATATGTCGGACGGGCCGAATTCCAATCGTCCAGCGGCTGACACGTGGATCGTCCGAGATGATGAGGTGGATCGTCCAGGACGATGTGCAATAATTGGTGCAATGTCAGCCGTTTGATCAGATCAGGAAGATATGGATCATATCGTCCAAGACGATGTAAGGATCGTCCAGGACGATCACCAATAATTGGGGTAGTTTCAGCAGCAGGAGCAGTGGGTATGATTTTTGAATGAATCGTCCAGGACAATGTTTGGATCGTCCAGGACGAAGAGGATCGTCCCGTACGATAGGTGTATCGTCCAGGACGATGTGAAGAAAGGCAGAAAAGAATGGAGGATGAAGATGATCGATCAGGATCCAAAAAATACAACTATGAAATCAAAATAACAAAAAGACGAATAAAACTTACCGCAAAAACACATAGAAGTATTTTTATTTTTCTTTATTATTATTTTTTTTTTTAATTTTTGATTAAGCTGCTCTTAGAGAATTAGAATTTTTCCTTGACTTTAGATTCGAAAACCAATGACAGGACAATTGAAAACGCTGAAATCCAAAAAAGGTTGGAAATAATCAACTTTCGTAACTCTGACCCCTGGGCACCTTATCGATGCAAACCTCTTTCAACACAAAAATCCGATTCAAAAGAAGAGACATTAGATTTAAAAAGAGACCCTTTCAAGCCTCATTCCAGAAAAATATCTGATATAATAGTGTTACAAAGTAAAAAATCAGAAATCGGAATTTTCAAAACTCAAGCTTTTGAAAATATTAAGTGGCGCATAGATTTCTCTAAGACATTTAACAATCTGAAAGGAAAGAAAGCTTGTTTTGGGCTCATTTTGTGCCTCTTTTTCAAATTGGTTGGCGCTTTGCGCATCTTTTGATTTTTGATACACTTTGTGTATCCAATTTGGCAATTTCGCATCTTTTCAGTGTTGGGCTCATTTTATGCCTCTTTTTCAAATTATCTGGCGCACTGCGCATCTTTTATAAGCTTTCTCCTTTTCATAATCATTAAAGAGTCTCAGCTGTGAGATTATCTTCCAGACATAGGAGATGACTCTCCGTAGTAAGGAAGAACGATTCACAAAACAAAATCCATACAATATATGATAAATGCAATCACTTGGTTTAGAAAATCAAACTAATGACTCAAGACTTTGAAAAAACACTATTGATATGAGGCAGATTACTGTAGGAAGATAAAATAATCTCTATTTCAAAAACTAACATTTTAATTTTGAAAAGGATTTTTATTCAAAAGAAACTACACACCAGTAAAGGAGTTAGAGGAAGAGAAACAATTATCAATGTTTCTTCGCTTTAACAGATTCAGCGAAGTCAATCACTACTTATCAGCTTCCAAACCAAAACAAGGTAAAAACTCCCAGTCAAAAATTCAGATCACCAGAAGTAGTGAGCGGTGATCAGATCTTGAAAAGCATAAAACAGTAAGTGCAAGATATGAACCCGTAAATAAATAAAAACAGGTAGAAAATCATAGCAAAGTAAATACTCAAACCAAACTAACAAAATGGGTAACACAAAAATCAGTAGAAGAAATAAAATCAACTGAAAGCAAATAATCAAACAAAAACTAACTAACAGAAATCAGAAATCAGAATACAAAAACTAACTAACAGAAATCAGAAAACAGAATACAAAAAAAACTAACTAACAGAAATCAGAATACCAATCATAACAATCATAAATCAGCAGTCATCAGAATCAAGCATTTATATCAATCACTCCTAATCTGGTTCTCAAAATGCTGAATGAGTCAAAGGCCAGTGGTTTAGTGAATATGTCAGCCAGCTGATTTTCAGTTGCTACGTGGTGTAGCTCAATGTCCCCTTTTGTAACATGGTCCCTAATGAAGTGATGCCTAATGTCAATGTGTTTGGTTCTAGAATGTTGGATTGGATTCTTAGAGATACAGATGGCACTAGTATTATCACACAGAACAGAAATTGTGCCAACAGGTACTCCTAAATCCAAGACTTGCTGCTTCAACCAAAGAACTTGGGCCACACAACTCCCTAAGGCAATATACTCAGCTTCAGCAGTGGAAAGTGCAACTGAGTTCTTTTTTCTACTGGACCAGGAGACTAACGACTGTCCTATAAATTGACAAGTCCCAGAAGTACTCTTCCTATCCACCCTACACCCCGCAAAGTCAGAATCAGAATATCCAATGATCTCAAAAGAGGTGCTGTGCCTAGGGTACCAAATTCCTAGGTTTGGGGTTCCTAAAAGATATCTAAGAATTCTCTTAACAGCAGTCAGGTGGGACCCTTTAGGATCAGCCTGAAACCTAGCACAAAGACAGACACTAAACATGATATCAGGTCGGCTAGCAGTCAGGTAAAGCAGTGAACCTATTATCCCTCTATACTTCTTCTGATCAACAGATTTTCCATTTGAATCCTTATCTAACTGAACTGAGGAGGGCATGGGAGTATTGATTGGCTTGGCTTTGTCCATTTCATATTTCTTCAAAATGTCCTTAGTGTATTTTGATTGATTGAGAAAGGTTCCATCATCCATTTGCCTTATGCTAAACCCCAAAAAGTAGGACAATTCTCCCATCATACTCATCTCAAACTCTTTACTCATTGTTTTAGAAAACTCTTCACATAAGTATTTATCAGAAGATCCAAAAATTATATCATCAACATAGATCTGGACAATGAGTAAGTCATCTCCTAATCTCCTCAGAAAAAGGGTGGTGTCTACGCTCCCCTTAACAAACTCTCTTTCTAACAGGAATGTGCTAAGCCTCTCATACCAAGCTCTGGGTGCCTGTTTCAATCCATATAAGGCCTTTTTTAATTTATAGACATGATTTGGATATTGGGAACTCTCAAAACCTGGGGGTTGTTCTACGAAAACATCTTCTTTAATTACCCCATCTAAAAAGGCACTCTTAACATCCATTTGAAACAGCTTAAATCCCTTATAACAGGCAAAGGCTAGTAGCACTCTAATGGCTTCCAATCTAGCTACAGGGGCAAAAGACTCCTCAAAATCAATCCCTTCTATCTGATTATACCCCTTAGCCACCAATCTTGCCTTATTTCTCACCACCACACCAGAATCATTCATCTTATTCTTAAAGACCCACTTGGTTCCCACAATACTTTGATTTTTAGGTCTTTCTACTAACTCCCAAACATCATTCCTTTCAAATTGATTCAATTATTCCTGCATAGCTAAAATCCAAAATTCATCCGACAGGGCATGATTGATGTTGGTGGGTTCAGTCATTGAGATAAAGGCAGAATGGTTTACTTCCTTCCTAAGTCCATGCCTAGTCCTAACACCTTCAGAAGGGTCTCCTAAGATCAGTTCTTTAGGATGACTCGAAGAATATCTCCAATCTCTAGGCAACTCTGTTTGAGGTTCTCCCTTTCTTCCAAATTTGTATTTCCAACTCCTTGGGTAACCTCAATAATCTCTTCATCTTCTACTTCAGATCTAGACTCCTTAGGTTCAGATTCATCGAACACTACATGGGTTGTTTCTTCCACCACCAAAGTCCTCCTATTGAACACCCTAAAGGATTTCCCCACACTTGAATATCCTAAGAACACTCCTTCATCAGATTTGGGGTCAAATTTTCCTAAGGGTGACTTCCCGTTGTTCAGAATGAAAACCTTACAGCCAAAGACATGGAGGTGGGACAGATTTGGAGTTCTACCCTTAATGATCTCATAACGTGTCTTGCTCAGTTTGACTCTCACATTCACCCTATTCAGCACATAACAGGCAATGTTCACCGCTTCAGCCCAAAAGTATTTTGGAAGTGAATACTCGGCAAGCATGGCTCTAGCGGCTTCCACTAAGGTCATGTTCTTCCTTTCAGCTACCCCGTTCTGCTGAGGGGTCCTAGGAGCTGAAAAATTATGACTAATCCCATGATCCTCACAAAAGCTTCCAAATCTTTCATTTTCAAACTCCCCTCCGTGATCACTATGGATGGTAATAATCTCACATCCTAACTTCTTCTGAATCCAAATAGAGAAGGATCTAAACTCATCAAATGACTCAGATTTAGGTGACAAAAACTTAACCCAAGTGAACCTCGAATAATCATCTACAATCACAAAACCATAAACTCTCCCCCCTAAGCTGGCAGTGCTAATGGGTCCAAAGAGGTCCATGTGAAGAACTTCTAAAGGTCTAGAGGTGCTAATGTCCTTAACAGAGTGAAAAGAGGACTGGACTTGCTTCCCCAACTGACAGGCATCACACAGGTGATCCTTAGTGAACTTAAGCTTGGGCACACCTCTAACTAAGTCCTTTTGGGTGACTCTCCTAAGGGTTTTCATACTGGCATGACACAATCTCCTATGCCATAACCAAGACTCATCAGCAGCAGTTTTTAAGCAAATCGAATTATCAGATTTAATGCTACTTACATCCAGCTTGTAGACGTTGTTGATTCTTTGCCCCTGCAAAATAACTTCATCATTTAAGCTTAAAATGCAGCCAGTGGGCAGGAATTTGATGCTGTATCCCTTGTCACAGAGTTGACTGATGCTCAGCAGGTTGTGTTTCAGTCCATCTACAAGCAAAACATTATCAATCATAAAGTTCTTTGAATCACCAATTATACCTGTGCCTACCACCTTCCTGGTGGTGTTATCTGCAAGTGTAACCTTGCCTCCAGCTCTGGCCTCCAGCGAAATGAACTGATTTGCATCTCCAGTCATATGTCTAGAACATCCACTGTCCAGGTACCACATGCTCTCACGAGGTCTTGTGTGAGAGCACACCTACAAAAGTATCAAACGCCAGTCTTAGGAACCCAAACAGGTTTGGGTTCCTTCTTATGAAAAGAAGAATGCAATGCATGCGTGCTGTGCTGTGAAACAGGTAGTTTGGGTTTCCACACCCAATGTATACTACGGTGAACAGTGCAGGTGTGAGAAATATGTCCTAACATGCCACATGAAAAACATCTAACACCAGGAAAAGGGTTAACTAATCTATGTGGATGATAATGCCTCTTCCTAGTAGTGTATGAAACATGCTTTGATGAACTTGCAACAGAATTTTTAAAAGGTGGCGGTGCATAAAACTGTTCAAAGGTAGGCGGTGTTTTGTTCTTTTCAAAAGCACTGATTTTTACTTCCAAAAACTCATTCTCTTTCTTTAAACTTGCAATTTCAAATTTTAAAGCGCCATTGTTACTTTCTACTTCACATGCCATTGTATCTAACTCTTTAAAAGCTTTTTCTAAATCAACATGCGTGGTTTTCAAAGAATCATGCTCAGAAACTAAATCAGAATATTTTTTATTCAACTCATCGAATTCATCAAGCAAAGACATGTGATTTGAATCAAGTGTGGAATGATCTTTAACTACAGAATCATGCTCTTTTTGCAATGTTAAGTAATCTAATTTCAAACTAGCATGAGTTTTCTTAAGCTTCCTATACGATGTATGAATTCTTTCAGAAACTTCAAATAATTGATCGTAGGTAAGCTCACATACCTCTTCCTGGTCCGACTGACCAGGGTGATCATTAGCTATAAGACACAAGTTTGTTTCCTCCTCTTCAGCTTCAGTCTCAGAAGAGTCGGATGCAGAGTCTGCCCAGAACGCCTTCTGAATCCGCTTCTTGTCCTTTCTGAACTTTGGTTTCTCCTCACCCTTCTCCTTGCTTGGATGAGCTTTAAGTGTTGGACAATCAGTCTTTATGTGTCCAGGCTTCCTGCATTCAAAACAAACAGATTCAGATGAACTCTTAAAATTTTTATTGGACTTACTCTTGTTCCACTTCTGATAGTTCTTATGTTTCTTCCTTAGAAAGCTTTTAAATTGCCTTGTGATTAAGGCAACATCATCGCTATCAGACCCAGAAGAGCTAGCATCTGAATCCTTGGCCTTTAGTGCCACTATCTTCTCTTTCTTGCGATCACCTGCATCAAGTTGCCTTTGGTTCACCCCTTGCTCATAAGCAATAAGTGATCCAAGTAAGATGTCAATAGAGTAAGTATTTAAATCTTTAGATTCAGTAATAGCAGTAATCTTAGCATCATAAGAAGCAGGCAAACATCTTAGAATTTTGTTCACTCTTTCGTAGTTAGTAAGTTCTCTACCTAGAACATGCAGAGAGGTAACAATCTGAGTGAACCTTGTGTATATTTCTGAAATAGTCTCACTAGGTTTCATGCCAAAAAGTTCGTAATCATGTAGCAAGATGTTTAACCTAGACTGTTTGACTTCAGTTGTACCTTCGTATGTCATGCATAATCTATCCCAGATTTCCTTTCCCGTTGTACAAGTAAAAACACGCATATAGTCTTCGGATTTTAAAGCACAAAAGAAACAGTTCAAGCATTTTGCATTTAACTGTGCTAAATCGCGATCATCAAACGTCCAATCAGTAAAAGGCAGTTCAGTTTTCACATTGTTAATCAGTCTAAAAGGTGGTTCGTATCCGTCCTTAACTAACATCCACATGCGATAATCAATAGACTGTAGAAAAGTAGACATGCGTGTTTTCCAAAAATCAAAAGGAATATTGTCAAACAACGGTGGTCTGGTAATGGAATATCCTTCAGTAGTATTACGATTATTACAGTTAGCCATGGATCAAATTCAAAAGTTTTTAAACTTAAATTTTGAATCCCGCTCTGATACCACTTGAAAGTTCGATAGGGATGTTAAGCCCTAGTGAACTAGTCCTGAGGCTAACCAAGAGGGGGGGTGAATTGGTTATTTAAAAATTTCACGATAACTATGAAAATCTTTTTATAACGTGCAGCGGAAAACGAATTAAAACAATGATAAAAAGATCAACCACAGATATTCACCCAAGCAGTTAATATCAGGAAAAATTAAAGTGTAGAATTGAATCAGAAAAGCAAACCAGATTTTATAGTGGTTTGGTCAACTTGACCTACATCCACTCCCCGGAGCCTCCCCTCCGGGTATTGCACTAAACAGAAGTGTCTCTCCTTTTGCTCCCACAGTAAGGTGGAGAAGCCTGTACAAAAATCTCCTTTTCACCACACGGTGAGGCAGAGAACCTGACCTCCTTTCGCTTCCTCCTGAAGCAGGCAGAGAACCTTCAAACTCCTTTCGCTTCCTCCTGAAGCAGGCAGAGAACCTACGAACTCCTTTCGCTTCCACCTGAAGCGGGCAGAGAACCCGGATCTTCTTCCGAACGATCCTCCCACGACGAACACTGACTAGACGAAAGACAACGAGCGGAGAAGACGACTCTGATCTGTGCTCGGAGCAACCTTAGTGAATCCCTCACTAACTCCCCCTCACAAGATCTTCTCTCTCTCTCCCAACTCTCTCTCTCTAGGGTTTCTCAGGGAAGGAAGGCAGCAAAAGATTTTTTCCAATCTTGGAAAAAGTTCTTTTAAAGGAGGGCTTAAAATTTGCCCTAAATCTCAACTGGTCGGCCAAGATCGTCCAGGACGATCGGTAGATCGTCCTGTACGATCAGTTCAAATTCAGCTGTTTCAGCCTGGACGATCTGGCTCTTCTGGACGATCAGTAGAAAAAGTTGTTCATATCGTCCCGTACGATCCTGCGATCGTCCGGGATAATTAGTTCAATTTGAGGGAAATCGTCCAGAGGATAGTTCGGGTCGTCCAGAGAAATCTGTGCTGGACGACAAAAAAATGACTTGATCGTCCCGGACGATGGGGGCATCGTCCGGTACGATTAGTTCAAAAAGGCCCCAAATCGTCCTGTACATAATTCTGGACGTACAGCTTAAATGCACTAGACGATCAAGATCGTCCAGGACGATCCTGCGATCGTCCAGGACGATATGATCATATCAACCAAAAATAAATTGCTTTCCTTAATTACCAGATTAAATTAGGCATGATTGTACTGGATCGTCCGGGACGATACACGTATCGTCCGGGACGATCAGACCAAGTATCTAAAAATAAGAACTTGCCTAACTTGATCTGGCGGCTGAGAATTTCTGATTTGGGAATATCGTCCCGTACGATCCGTAGATCGTCCAGGACGATCGGCTCAATCAGACCCTCTTAACTTAGTCGCCCTAATTAGGGTTTCTGTTCTAACTGGATCGTTCAGGACGATGTGGATATCATCCAGGACGATCTGAACAAATTTTTAACAGAAACTCTAATTCACTCAATCTCTCTCCCTGAGTGTGTGTGTGCAAGGTTACTTAGCTAGGGAATCAGTTACATTACAATTGACTCAATAAAAAGAAAAATCATACATTTGACACACTTGGACCCGATCTTGAGTTGGCTTGAGTGGCTCGCGGTCTTTTGTGCCTGAAACAGATTAGCCAAGCAAAACACACTGGAAACATGTTTGTCATCATCAAAACTAGATTTGCAACAACTATAAAATTTGGTGTTCTTCTGTTCTCCTTATTTTTTCTGCATTTTTATTTTGCGCATTTAAAGTTTTGTGATTAAAAAATCTTTTGAGATAATCATATCTAAACAAGTACACAATATAAGATCAAGGATATAATAATCTAAAAGATTCAAAAAGGTTTTCAAAATTCCAAAAAATCTTTTAAAATAACTAATTCACCCCCCTCTTGGTTAGCCTTGGGATAGTTCTATAAAGTTTAACAACCTACTCAAACTTTCAAGTGGTATTAGAGCCTATTTCAAAAGTTAAAGTTTAAACTACTTTTTAAAAAATGATCATGGCTACTTTTGGAAACTGAAATACTCCTGATGGATACTCAATCACTAGACCACCTTTATTCGATAACATTCTTTTTAATTCTTAAAAAACTCGTATGTCTACTTTTTTACAAACACTTGACTTTTGCATGTGGTTATTAGTACAGGAAGGTTACACCATACCTACTAAACTTGTTGATGGCATTAGAACTGAAATACCATTCACTGATTGGACATTAAATGAAAAAGAATTAGCATAATTAAATGTCAAATATTCAAACAATTTTTTTTGTGCTTTGAAATTTGAGGATTATATGTGTGTTTCTACTTATAAAACTAGTAAATAAATCTTGGATAGACTTTGTATAACTTATGAAGGAACAAATGAGGTAAAGCAATCTAGGTTGAATATTTTACTACATGATTATAAACTATTTAACATGAAATCGAATAAGTCAATTTCTGATATGTATATAAGTTTTATGCAGATTGTAACCTCATTACATGCTTTAGGTAGAGAACTCACAAATTTAAAAAAGGTTAATAAAATCTTACGTTGTTTACCTACTGCTTATGATGCAAAGATAACTACCATAACTAAGTCTAAAGATCTAAATGTATATTATATTGATAATCTACTTGGATCACTAATTGCTTATGAGCAAGGAGTGAATCAAAGACAGATTGATGTAGGAGACAAGAGGAAAGAAAAGAATATAGCTTTAAAAGTTGATGATTTAGAGATTGATCAATCAATTCCTGATAAAGAAGAAGATATTGCACTTATGACTAGGCAATTCAAAAGTTTCCTTAAGAAAAAGCAATGATGACGTCTGTATTTGATCAAAGGTAAGTTTATAAGAATCCAAAAGTTTTTAATGAAGTCATTTGTTATGAATGTAGAAAGCCTGGACATATAAAGACTAATTACCCAAATCTCAAAGCTAATCCTAACAAGGAGAAAGTTGAGGAGAAAACAAATGTGAGGAAGGGTAAGAAAAGAATGTAACGAGCTTTCTGTACTGACTCAGCTTCAGACTCTTCAAAAATAGAAGAAGAAGAGGAGGTCACAAATTTGTGCTTAATGACAGATAAACTTGATCATTCAGATCAAGAGGAGGTATGTGACCTTTCTTATAATAAATTATTTAAAGTTTCTGAGAAAATTCATAATGCATATAGGAAACTCAAAAAATTACATGCTAATCTTAATATTGAGTATTTGAATTTACAAAAGGAACATGAAAATCTGAGAAAAGATCATGCAAACATAGATAACAATCACATGGCCTTGCTAGAAGAATTTAATGATTTGAATAAGAAGCATGAACTATTGAAAACATCTTATAGTGAGCTTGAAAATAATTTTAAAGTGTTTATGGGTGAAGCTGAACAAAGGGAACATGATTTGAAGATTGAAAATTCAACTTTAAAATATTTAAGTTCATATCATCAAATAAAATTAAAAGCTTTTAAGGAAAATAAGTCACCTCCCACACTTGAATAATTTTATAAGTCTAAATAAAAGCATATAAGTTAAAAACCTAGGAAAAGACATTATAACTCATAAAGATTAGTGAATCCTTTCCCTGGTGTTAAATACTTTTCATAAGGAATGTTTGGACATATTTTCCACACGTGTATTATTCATAGTAGAACATATTTAGTGTGGAGACCTAAGATGCATCTATCACAACATATCAAGCATGCATTTGGATTATCATTGCCAAGAGGTGAACCCAAATTTATTTAGGTTCCCAAGTCTAATGTTTGATATTTTTATAGAAACACTCTCATATAAGCCCTCGTGAGAGTATTTGGTACCTGGACAACAGATGTTCAAAATATATGAATGGAGATACAAATCAATTTATATCACTAGAGGCCAGGACTAGAGGCAAAGGGACACTTGGAGATAACACCACTAGGAGAGTGGTTGGTACAGGTATTATTGGAAACACAAAGAATTTTTTGTTTGAAAATATTTTATTGGTAGAAGGTTTAAAACATAACTTGTTAAGTAATAGTCAACTTTGTGATAAGGGTTTTTGAAAGTTTGAAAGGGATGTTAAGCCCTAGTGAACTAGTCCCGAGGCTAACCAAGAGGGGGGGTGAATTGGTTATTTAAAAATTTCACGATAACTATGAAAATCTTTTCGATACTTAGCAGCGGAAACAAGTAAATAATAACGAAAAGATCAACCAACGATATTCACCCAAGCAGTTTATATTGAAAAGTAAAATGCAAAACTGAATCAGAAAAGCAAACCAGATTTTATAGTGGTTCGGTCAACTTGACCTACGTCCACTCCCCGGAGCCTCCCCTCCGGGTATTGCACTAAACGAAAGTGACTCTCCTTTTGCTCCCACAGCAAGGCGGAGAAGCCTGTACAAAACACCTCCTTTTCACCACACGGTCAGGCAGAGAACCTGACCTCCTTTCGCTTCCTCCTGAAGCAGGCAGAGAACCTTCGAACTCCTTTTGCTTCCACCTTAAGCGGGCAGAGAACCCACGAACTCCTTTCGCTTCCACCTGAAGCGGGCAGAGAACCCGGATCTTCTTGCGAACGATCCTCCCACGAAGAACACCGACTAGACGACAGACGACGAGCGGAGAAGATGACTCTGATCCGTGCTTGGAGAAACCTTAGTGAATCCCTCACTAACTCCCCCTCACAAGATCTCTTCTCTCTCTCCCAACTCTCTCTCTCTCTAGGATTTCTCAGGGAAGGAAGGCAGCAAAAGATTTTTCCAAAAATTGGAAAAAGTTCTTTTAAAGGAGGGCTTAAAATTTGCCCTAAATCTCAACATGTCGGCCAAGATCGTCCAGGACGATCGTTAGATCGTCCTGTACGATCAGTTCAAATTCAGCTGTTTCAGCCTGGACGATCTGGCTCTTCTGGACGATCAGTAGAAAAAGTTGTTCATATCGTCCCGTACGATCCTGCGATCGTCTGGGACGATTAGTTCAAATTGAAGGAAATCGTCCAGAAGACAGTTCGGGTCGTCCAGAGAAATCTGTGCTGGATGACCAAAAAATGACTTGCTCGTCCCGGACGATAGGGTAATCGTCCGGTACGATTAGTTCAAAAAAGGCCCCAAATCGTCCTGTACATAGTTCTGGACGTACAGCTGAAATGCACAAGACGATCACGATCGTCCGGGACGATCCTGCGATCGTCCAGGACGATGTGATCGTATCAATTAAATATTAATTGCTTTCCTTAATTACCAGACTAATTTAGGCATGATTGTAGTGAATCGTCCAGGACGATACATGTATCATCCGGGATGATCAGACCAAAATACTTAAAGTAAAACTTGCCTAACTTAATCTGGCGGCTGGGAATTTCTAATTTGAGAATATCGTCCCGTACGATCCAAAGATCGTCCAGGACGATCTGCTTGATCAGAACTTCTTAACTTAGTCGCCCTAATTAGGGTTTCTGTTTTAACTGGATCGTCCAGGACGATGTGGATATCGTCCAGGACGATCTGAACAAATTTTGAACAGAAACTCTAACTCACTCAATCTCTCTCCCTGAGTGTGTGTGTGCAAGGTTACTTAGCTAGGGGATCAGTTACATTACAATTGACTCAATAAAAAGAAAAATCATACATTTGACACACTTGGACCCGATCTTGAGTTGGCTTGAGTGGCTCGCGGTCTTTTATGCCTGAAATAGATTAGCCAAGCAAAACACACTGGAAACATGTTTGTCATCATCAAAACCAGATTTGCAACAATCTCCCCCTTTTTGATGATGGAAAACATTTGTAAAGTAGTCTGACAGTAAAAGTAAACTAGGAGATCAAACAAACATTTTTTTTTTAAATTTTCATTTAACAGCTAAAACAATACAGGAAACATGACTCAGAAAATAGAAACAGACACGACTACAACTGACTCCCCCTTTTGACATCACAAAAAGGAGGAGCGAAAAACATAACATGGAAATAAAACATAAAATAAAACATATTGATTTTAGATTCAAAAACCAATGACAGGACGATTGACAGCGCTGAAATCCAGAAAAGGTTGGAAATAATCAACTTTCGTAACTCTGACCCCGGGCACCTTATCGATGCAAACCTCTTTCAAAACAAAAACCGATTCAGAATAAAAGACATTAGATTTGAAAAGAAATCCTTTCAAGCCTCGTTCCAGAAAAATATCTGATATAATAGTGTTACAAAGTAAAAAATCAGAAATCAGGATTTTCAAGACTCAAGCTTTTGAAAATATTAAGTGGCGCATAGATTTTTCTAAGACATTTAATAATCTGAAAGGAAAGAAAGCTTGTGTTGGGCTCATTTTGTGCCTCTTTTTCAAATTGGTTGGCGCTTTGCGCATCTTTTGATTTTTGATACACTTTGTGTATCCAATTTGGCAATTTCGCATCTTTTCAGTTTTGGGCTCATTTTATGCCTCTTTTTCAAATTATCTGGCGCACTGCGCATCTTTTATAAGCCTTCTCCTTTTCATAATCATTAAAGAGTCTCAGCTGTGAGATTATCTTCCAGACATAGGAGATGACTCTCCGCAGTAAGGAAGAACGATTCACAAAACAAAATCCATACAACATATGATAAATGCAATCACTTGGTTTAGAAAATCAAACTAATGACTCAAGACTTTGAAAAACACTATTGATATGAGGCAGATTACTGTAGGAAGATAAAATAATCTCTATTTCAAAAACTAAGATTTTAATTTTGAAAAGGATTTTTATTCAAAAGAAACTACACACCAGTAAAGGAGTTAGAGGAAGAGAAACAATTATCAATGTTTCTTCCCTTTAACAGATTCAGCGAAGTCAATCACTGCTTATCAGCTTCCAAACCAAAACAAGGTAAAAACTCTCAGTCAAAAATTCAGATCAGCAGAAGTAGTGAGCGGTGATCAGATCTTGAAAAGCATAAAAACAGGTAGAAAATCATAGCAAAGTAAATACTCAAATCAAACTAACAAAAAGGGTAACATAGAAATCAGCAGAAGAAATAAAATCAACTGAAAGCAAATAATCAAACCAACACTAACTAACAGAAATCAGAAATCACAATACAAAAACTAACTAATAGAAATCAGAAAATAGAATATAAAAACTAACTAACAGAAATCAGAAAACAGAATACAAAAAACTAACTAACCGAAATCAGAATACCAATCATAGCAATCATAAATCAACAGTCATCAGAATCAAGCATTTATATCAATCACTCCTAATCTGGTTCTCAAAATGCTGAATGAGTCAAAGGCCAGTGGTTTAGTGAATATGTCAGCCAGCTGATTTTCAGTTGCTACGTGGTGTAGCTCAATGTCCCCTTTTGTAACATGGTCCCTAATGAAGTGATGCCTAATGTCAATGTGTTTGGTCCTAGAATGTTGGATTGGATTCTTAGAGATACAGATGGCACTAGTATTATCACACAGAACAGACATTGTGCCAACAGGTACTCCTAAATCCAAGACTTGCTGCTTCAACCAAAGAACTTGGGCCACACAACTTCCTAAGGCAATGTACTCAGCTTCAGCAGTGGAAAGTGCAACTGAGTTCTATTTTCTACTGGACCAGGAGACTAACGACTGTCCTATAAATTGACAAGTCCCAGAAGTACTCTTCCTATCCACCCTACACCCCGCAAAGTCAGAATCAGAATATCCAATGATCTCAAAAGAGGTGTTGTGCCTAGGGTACCAAATTCCTAGGTTTGGGGTTCCTAAAAGATATCTAAGAATTCTCTTAACAGCAGTCAGGTCGGACTCTTTAGGATCAGCCTGAAACCTAGCACAAAGATAGACACTAAACATGATATCAGGTCGGCTAGCAGTCAGGTAAAGCAGTGAACCTATTATCCCCCTATACTTCTTCTGATCAACAGATTTTCCATTTGAATCCTTATCTAACTGAACTGAGGAGAGCATGGGAGTATTGATTGGCTTGGCTTTGTCCATTTCATATTTCTTCAAAATGTCCTTAGTGTATTTTGATTGATTGAGAAAGGTTCCATCATCCGTTTGTATTATGCTAAACCCCAAAAAGTAGGACAATTCTCCCATCATACTCATCTCAAACTCTTTACTCATTGTTTTAGAAAACTCTTCACATAAGTATTTATCAGAAGATCCAAAAATTATATCATCAACATAGATCTGGACAATGAGTAAGTCATCTCCTAATCTCCTCAGAAAAAGGGTGGTGTCTACGCTCCCCTTAACAAACTCTCTTTCTAACAGGAATGTGCTAAGCCTCTCATACCAAGCTCTGGGTGCCTGTTTCAATCCATATAAGGCCTTTTTTAATTTATAGACATGACTTAAATATTGGGAACTCTCAAAACCTGGGGGTTGTTCTACAAAAACATCTTCTTTAATTACCCCATTTAAAAAGGCACTCTTGACATCCATTTGAAACAGCTTAAATCCCTTATAACAGGCAAAGGCTAGTAGCACTCTAATGGCTTCCAATCTAGCTACAGGGGCAAAAGTCTCCTCAAAATCAATCCCTTCTATCTGATTATACCCCTTAGCCACCAATCTTGCCTTATTTCTCACCACCACACCAGAATTATTCATTTTATTCTTAAAGACCCACTTGGTTCCCACAACACTTTGATTTTTAGGTCTTTCTACTAACTCCCAAACATCATTCCTTACAAATTGATTCAATTCTTCCTACATAGCTAAAATCCAAAATTCATCCGACAGGGCTTGATTGATGTTGGTGGGTTCAGTCATTGAGATAAAGGCAGAATGGTTTACTTCCTTCCTAAGTCCATGCCTAGTCCTAACACCTTCAGAAGGGTCTCCTAAGATCAGTTCTTTAGGATGACTCGAAGAATATCTCCAATCTCTAGGCAATGGGGTTTGAGGTTCTACCCTTTCCTCCAAATTTGTATTTCCAACTCCTTGGGTAACCTCAACAATCTCTTCATCTTCTACTTCAGATCTCGACTCCTTAGGATCAGATTCATCAAACACTACATGGGTTGTTTCTTCCACCACCAAAGTCCTCCTATTGAACACCCTAAAGGATTTCCCCACACTTGAATATCCTAAGAACACTCCTTCATCAGATTTGGGGTCAAATTTTCCTAAGGGTGACTTCCCGTTGTTCAGAATGAAAACCTTACAGCCAAAGACATGGAGGTGGGACAGATTTGGTGTTCTACCCTTAATGATCTCATAAGGTGTCTTGTTCAGTTTGACTCTCACATTCACCCTATTCAACACATAACAGGCAGTGTTCACCGCTTCAGCCCAAAAGTATTTTGGAAGTGAATAATCGGCAAGCATGGCTCTAGCGGCTTCCACTAAGGTCCTGTTCTTCCTTTCAGCTACCCCGTTCTGCTGAGGGGTCCTAGGAGCTAAAAAATTGTGACTAATCCCATGATTCTCACAAAAACTTCCAAATCTTTCATTTTTAAACTCCCCTCTGTGATCACTATGGATGGTAATAATCTCACATCCTAACTTCTTCTGAATCCAAGTAGAGAAAGATCTAAACTCATCAAATGACTCAGATTTGTGTGACAAAAACTTAACCCAAGTGAACCTTGAATAATCATCAACAATCACAAAACCATAGACTCTCCCCCCTAAGCTGGCAGTGCTAATGGGTCCAAAGAGGTCCATGTGAAGAACTTCTAAAGGTCTAGAGGTGCTAATGTCCTTAACAGAGTGAAAAGAGGACTGGACTTGCTTCCCCAACTAACAGGCATCACACAGGTGATCCTTAGTGAACTTAAGCTTAGGCACACCTCTAACTAAGTCCTTTTGGGTGACTCTCCTAAGGGTTTTCATACTGGCATGACACAATCTCCTATGCCATAACCAAGACTCATCAGCAGCAGTTTTTAAGCAAATTGAATTATCAGATTTAATGCTACTTACATCCAGCTTGTAGACGTTGTTGATCCTTTGCCCCTGCAAAACAACTTCATCATTTAAGCTTAAAATGCAGCCAGTGGGCAGGAATTTGATGCTGTATCCCTTGTCGCAGAATTGACTGATGCTCAGCAGGTTGTGTTTCAGTCCATCTACAAGCAAAACATTATCAATCATAAAGTTCTTTGAATCACCAATTATACCTGTGCCTATCACCTTCCTGGTGGTGTTATCTCCAAGTGTAACCTTGCCTCCAGCTCTGACCTCCAGCGAAATGAACTGATTTGCATCTCCAGTCATATGTCTAGAACATCCGCTGTCCAGGTACCATATGCTCTCACGAGGTCTTGTGTGAGAGCACACCTACAAAATCATCAAATGTCAGTCTTAGGAACCCAAACAGGTTTGGGTTCCTTCTTATGAAAAGAAGAATGCGATGCATGCGTGCTGTGCTGTGAAACAGGCAGTTTGGGTCTCCACACCCAATGTGTACTACAGTGAACAGTACAAGTGTGTGATATGTGTCCTAACATGCCACATGAAAAACATCTAACACCAGGAAAAGGATTAACTAAACATCGTGAGTGATAGTGCCTCTTCCTAGTAGTGTATGAAACATGCTTTGATGAACTTGCAACAGAATTTTTAAACGGTGGCGGTGCATAAAACTGTTCAAAAGTAGGCGGTGTTTTATTCTTTTCAAAAGCACTGATCTTTACTTTCAAAAACTCATTTTCTTTCTTTAAACTGGCAATTTCAAATTTTAAAGCGCCTTTGTTACTTTCTACTTCACATGCCATTGTATCTAACTCTTTAAAAGCTTTTTCTAAATCAACATGCGTGGTTTTCAAAGAATCATGCTCAGAAACTAAATCAGAATATTTTTTGTTCAATTCATCAAACTCATCAAGCAGAGACATGTGATTGGAATCAAGTGTGGAATAATCTTTAACTACAGAATCATGCTCTTTTTATAAAGTCAAATAATCTAATTTCAAACTAGCATGAGTTTTCTTAAGCTTCCTATACGATATATGAATCTTTTCAGAAACTTCAAATAACTGATCGTAAGTAAGCTCACATACCTCTTCCTGGTCCGACTGAACAGGGTGATCATCAGCCATCAGACACAAGTTTGTTTCCTCCTCTTCAGCTTCAGTCTCAGAAGAGTCGGATGCAGAGTCTGCCCAGAACGCCTTCTGAATCCGCTTCTTGTCCTTCCTGAACTTTGGTTTCTCCTCACCCTTCTCCTTGCTTGGGTGAGCTTTAAGTGTTGGACAATCAGCCTTAATGTGTCCAGGCTTCCTGCATTCAAAACAAACCGATTCAGATGAACCCTTAAAGTTTTTATTGAACTTACCCTTGTTCCACTTCTGATAGTTCTTATGTTTCTTCCTTAGAAAGCTTTTGAATTGCCTTGTGATTAAGGCAACTTCATCGCTATCAGACCCGAAAGTGCTAGCATCTGAATCTTTGGCCTTTAGTGCCACGGTCTTCTCTTTCTTGCGTTCACCTGCATCAAGTTTCCTTTGGTTCACCCCTTGCTCGTAAGCAATGAGTGATCCAAGTAAGCTGTCAATAGAGTAGGTATTTAAATCTTTAGATTCAGTAATAGCAGTAATCTTAGCATCATAAGAAGCAGGAAAACATCTAAGAATCTTATTCACTCTTTCGTAGTTGGTAAGTTCTCTACCTAAAGCATGCAAAGAGGTAACAATCTGAGTGAACCTTGTGTACATTTTTGAAATAGTCTCACTAGGTTTCATGCGAAAGAGTTCATAATCATATAACAAGATGTTTAACCTAGATTGTTTGACTTCAGTTGTACCTTCGTATGTTATACATAACCTATCCCAGATTTCCTTTCCCGTTGTACAAGTAGAAACACGCATATAGTCTTCAGATTTCAAAGCACAAAAGAAACAGTTCAAACATTTTGCATTCAACTGTGCTAAATCACGATCATCAAACGTCCGATCAGCAAATGGCAATTCAGTTTTCACATTGTTAATCACTCGAAAAGGTGGTTCGTATCCGTCCTTAACTAACATCCACATGCGATAATCAATAGATTGTAGAAAAGTAGACATGCGTGTTTTCCAAAAATCAAAAGGAATATTGTCAAACAACGGTGGTCTGGTAATGGAATAACCTTCAGTAGTATTACGATTGTTACAGTTAGCCATTGGATCAAATTCAAAAGTTTTTAAACAGAAATTTTGAATCCCGCTCTGATACCACTTGAAAGTTCGAAAGGGATGTTAAGCCCTAGTGAACTAGTCCCGAGGCTAACCAAGAGGGGGGGTGAATTGGTTATTTAAAAATTTCACGATAACTATGAAAATCTTTTCGATACTTAGCAGCGGAAACAAGTAAACAATAACGAAAAGATCAACCAACGATATTCACCCAAGCAGTTTATATTGAAAAGTAAAATGCAAAACTGAATCAGAAAAGCAAACCAGATTTTATAGTGGTTCGGTCAACTTGACCTACGTCCACTCCCCGGAGCCTCCCCTCCTGGTATTGCACTAAACGAAAGTGACTCTCCTTTTGCTCCCACAGCAAGGAGGAGAAGCCTGTACAAAACACCTCCTTTTCACCACACGGTTAGGCAGAGAACCTGACCTCCTTTCGCTTCCTCCTGAAGCAGGCAGAGAACCTTCGAACTCCTTTTGCTTCCACCTGAAGCGGGCAGAGAACCCACGAACTCCTTTCGCTTCCACCTGAAGCGGGCAGAGAACCCGAATCTTCTTGCGAACGATCCTCCCATGAAAAACACCGACTAGACGACAGATGACGAGCGGAGAAGACGACTCTGATCCGTGCTTGGAGCAATCTTAGTGAATCCCTCACTAACTCCCCCTCACAAGATCTCTTCTCTCTCTCCCAACTCTCTCTCTCTCTAGGATTTCTCAGGGAAGGAAGGCAGCAAAAGATTTTTCCAAAAATTGGAAAAAGTTCTTTTAAAGGAGGGCTTAAAATTTGCCCTAAATCTCAACATGTCGGCCAAGATCGTCCAGGACGATCGGTAGATCGTCCTGTACGATCAGTTCAAATTTAGCTGTTTCAGCCTGAACGATCTGGCTCTTCTGGACGATCAGTAGAAAAAGTTGTTCATATCGTCCCGTACGATCCTACGATCGTCCGGGACGATTAGTTCAAATTGAAGGAAATCGTCCATAAGACAGTTCGGGTCGTCCAGAGAAATCTGTGCTGGACGACCAAAAAATGACTTGCTCGTCCCGGACGATAGGGTAATCGTCCGGTACGATTTGTTCAAAAAAGGCCCCAAATCGTCCTGTACATAGTTTTGGACATACAGCTGAAATGCACAAGACGATCACGATCGTCCGGGACGATCCTGCGATCGTCCAGGACGATGTGATCGTATCAATTAAACATTAATTGCTTTCCTTAATTACCAGACTAATTTAGGCATGATTGTAATGAATCGTCCAGGACGATACACATATCGTCCGGGACGATCAGACCAAAATACTTAAAATAAAACTTGCCTAACTTAATCTGGCGGCTGGGAATTTCTGATTTGAGAATATCGTCCCATATGATCCAAAGATCGTCCAGGACGATCTGCTTAATCAGACCTTCTTAACTTAGTCGCCCTAATTAGAGTTTCTGTTTTAACTGGATCATCCAGGACGATGTGGATATCGTCCAGGACGATCTGAACAAATTTTGAACAGAAACTCTAACTCACTCAATCTCTCTCCCTGAGTGTGTGTGTGCAAGGTTACTTAGCTAGGGGATCAGTTACATTACAATTGACTCAATAAAAAGAAAAATCATACATTTGACACACTTGGACCCGATCTTGAGTTGGCTTGAGTGGCTCGCAGTCTTTTGTGCCTGAAACAGATTAGCTAAGCAAAACACACTGGAAACATGTTTGTCATCATCAAAACCAGATTTGCAACAGTTTTAACATAAAATTTTATCTTACAAGCTGCATTATAAGCCAAAATAGAATTGATGTGTTGCATGAAAATAGGGTAAATAATGTTTACATGCTTGATTTAATTAGTGTTAGATCTTCTAATGCTTTTTATCTAAAAACTATTATTGATGAATCTTGATTATGGCATAGATGACTTTGTCATGCAAGCTTGAAAATCTTAGGAAGATTACCCAAAAAGAATTGGCTAGAGGCATACCTAAATTAGACTTCACTAAGGATCACTTGTGTGATGCGTGTCAATTAGGGAAACAAGTCAAGTCCTCCTTTCATTCAATAAAAGATTTAGATAATGGAAATATTCTAAAAGTCTTCTTAAAGAATTGATTTTAGGAGACCCAAGTGAAGGTGTTAGAACTAGGTATGGACTTAGCAAAGAAGTGAACCACTCAACATTTATTTCAATGATTGAACCCACTAATATAAATCAATCACTTTTTGATGAATTTTGGATTCTAGCTATGCAAGAAAAGTTGAATCAATTTGTTAGAAATGATGTTTGGGAGTTGGTAGAAAGACCTGAGAATCAATGTGTTGTTGGAACTAAGTAGGTTTTCAAAAATAAAATAAATGATTCAGGTGTAGTGGTTAGAAATAAGGCGAGATTAATCGCAAAGGGGTACAATCAAATAGAAGGAATTAATTTTGAAGAAACTTTTTTCCCTGTAGCCAGACTTGAAGCAATAAGGGCGCTACTAGCCTTTGCCTATTTTAAAGTATTTAAATTATTTCAAATGTATGTTAAAAGTGCATTTCTTAATGCAGTGATAAAGGAAGATGTTTATGTTGAGCAACCTCCAGGTTTTAAAAATTCATAATTTTCTAATCATGTTTTTAAATTGAAGGCATTGTATGGATTAAAACAGGCACCTATGGCAAGATATGAAAGGCTAAGTATATTCCTACTAGAAAGATCTTTTGTTAAAGGAAGTGAGGACACCTCTCTCTTCATAAAAAGAGTAGGAGGTGACATTCTCATTGTTCAAATTTATATTGATGACATCTTGTTTGGATCCTAAAATAAAAATCTTTGTGATGATTTTTCAAAAATAATGAGTAAGAAATTTGAAATGAGTTTGATGGGAGACTTAAGTTGCTTTCTTGGTTTTGGCATAAAATAGAAAGAGGATGGTAACTTTCCTATTCTGTCAAAATATATTAAGAAAATCCTTAAGAAGTATGAAATGGATAAAGCAAAGCCAATAAGTATTCCTATGAGTTCCTCAAGTTAGTTAGATAAGGATTCAAAAGGCAAATATGTTGATCAAAAAAATTTAGAGGGATAATTGGATCATTATTTTATTTAATTGCTAGCAGACTTGATATTATGTTTAGTGTCTATCTTTATGCTAGATTTCAAGCTGATCCAAAAGAATCCCATTTGACTGCTATTAAAAGAATTCTGAGATATCTTTGGGGAACTCAAAACTTAGGGATTTGGTATCTTAAGAATATCACTTCTTTTAAAATCATTAGATATTCTGATTCAGATTTTGTAGGGTGTATGGTTGATAGAAAAAAATACTTCTAAAACTTATCAATTCATAAGAAACTCCTT
The DNA here is from genome assembly GCA_019925795.1 of Dendrobium chrysotoxum. NCBI lineage: Eukaryota > Viridiplantae > Streptophyta > Magnoliopsida > Asparagales > Orchidaceae > Dendrobium > Dendrobium chrysotoxum. Next base: position 43,707,254 of record CM034306.1, on the reverse strand, counting down.
AGTTTCCTAGTCTAATAGAAAATAAAATTCAGCAGCCTTGTCTACTGTTGAAGCAGAATATATAGCCTTAGGAAGTTGTGTTCAACCTTTTCAAATGACAAGCTGTAGCAAAAGATCACGTCCATCCCAGGGGGGTTCATCTCATTCTAAACGAGAGGACAATATTCTTTCAAGGGAAAATGAACAAGCTTATGATCAGTTTGTTCAAGCTAAGATTACTCCCTCTCGTCTTCTTATTCAAGAAGATATAAATTATTTGATTATGCACCTTTTTGACTCTACTCAGTTTTCATCTATTCTCATTTTGATCTACGCTTTTCATTCTGATACCTCTTTCTATTTTCTCGCTAATTTGAGAATGAGAGAAAACAACACAATTATATCCTCATATGCCTTTCATCAATGTGTTAAAATCACTAAAGATGATTTGGGGATCTTTTTATATTATAGAACTAAAGGAATTAGGGCTCACACTATGGCTTCTTGAAGTCATTTTGATTGGACTGCTATTAATCAAACTCTTAGGGGTTTCCTTCAATTCAACATTTACCCCTACTTCAGACTTTGAATCAAAATGCAAGGATCATCCAGCATGTCTTAAGAACCTCTATTATCCCTAAAGCTAGTGATCGAATCAACATCACTCCTTATCTTAGCATAGTCACATATTATATTATGTCATACACTCCATTTGATGAAGCCTAGTTAATTTTGGACTATATTCAAAATCTTACTGACACTAGAAACCATGCCACTAGAAGGAAGAAGAATGTGGCTTTAGGATATTTTATTGCTTATATTCTTGAAAAGAAATACAATCTTATACATCCTGATCCTCCAAATAATCTTCCTTGCTATTTTTACTGACACCTCATTTCATATTCTTTCCCATCGGGATCGAGGGGAAGAGGGAGAAGAATTTCATGAAGGAGGATCTACACCAGCTCCTGCACCTACACCTTCTCCTGCTCCTAGATTTGAGCATCATTTCTATCAAGAAATGTTCTAGAGATTTGATCGTCTTGAGTCTCATTTTGATCAATGATTTGATCATATTGAAACTCGTTTGGATCAGCATGATTTTAGATATAACAAAGATATTGACTAGATTAGCGGACAATTTGATTAACTCAACACTCAAGTAGCTACCATCAATAGCTACTTTATATAATTCTATCCTCCACAACCACCTCCAAATCTAGATCCCTCAGAATATTGTATTTGTTGTTTTTTTAAATGATGTTGCATTTAGTTGTTTTTATTATGGACCAATTATATTTTCTTTTTGTTTGAATCTGTGTTATTTCATTTAAAAAAAGGGATGTGTTCTTAATGTATGTTCTATTGGCTAATCTCAAAATGTTGATCTAAGGGATAAAAATTTTTATTTTTGCATTATAGTGTTATTTTCTTTTTTTTTTTACTCAAACTTTAAATCAAATTATAAATTAGATTTAGATAAAGAGATCATCTACATGCTCTAATAGATCATTATCTTATAGTTATAATTGTTACAAAAAGATGACTTATTCTCTTTTATTGTCTTTTTTAATGTGTTGATTTTATTCTTATTAATTGGGTTTTATTTTGTTGGTTAATCTTCTTTATACGAGAAAGTTTTCTTTTTCCTTTTGTTTGGAAGATAATAACACAAGCTAAGATTTGTTGATTTAAGTTGTGGAAAGAACAAAATGTTAAAAGATGCACAAAGTGTGCCAAATTTGAAAAGAGGTACAAGATTAGCCCAACATGAAAGATGTGCAAAATTCACCAAATAAAATTCAAAATTAAAAGATGCGCAATATTCGTCATGCAAAAATTCTTATTGATAAAGAGGCATAAAATGAGCCCACACTTCATTTAGTTCTTTCCTCTATATCTTTACTTCTTAGAAAAATCCATGTATTAAATGATAATTTCAATTATTTAATTTGAAACTATAAGATTTTTATTTAATTAATTTTGCAATAATCATTCTATTGGATATTTTTGCTTTCTAGAACGAATATTGAACCTGGACAACTATTTTTATCTTATTTGTTTTTTGATTTAAACTATGAGTTTTTTGCATCAGGAATTTAATGTTGTGTTTGCAAAATATTAACATTCATTTTCCTTATCAACTTTTAGATTTTTCCATAGTATCTTATTTTTTTTGGGTTTTGTTTGAATTGTGTTTGTATTTTTTTTGCGTGTTTGTCTTGTGTTATTTAGTCTTTTTTGTTCATTTCTTGCGTAATGTTATTTAGTTTATAAAATAAAAATTAAAATTTATTTTCTATCCCCATGATTTTTATTTTATCATTCATTGAGGGGGAGCTAAGGAGAAAAGAACTTTAAATTATAATTCAAACAAAAATTATTTTTATCATCATAAAAAATAGGGAGATTGTTGCAACTCCGGAATTAAGATTGTGATTTTTTATGATAATAAAATATTATTTTTTCTCCTAGCATATATTGGATATGTCTATTTATTTTTGTGTGTGTACTAACATTTCAAGAAAATTATTTACTACTATAGATTAGTGAAGACATCAAGACAAGATAGAATAGGATTTCATGTAATAGAGCATATATATATTTTATTATTTCTTGAGTTTGAGCAAGTGTAATTGTAATCGAGTAATCGTGCACACGCACACAAGGGAAGAGAGTTAAAATATTTTTTTAAACTAATCATACTATACAATATCTAATCATACTGTGCGATATGCTTAGATTTCCTCTTGAGTGCACCTTCTCAAACATGGGCTTGAATTTTCTTACTTGATCATACTATACAATAGAAGTCGTATAAATGACTAATAGTGAATGAAATTGGGTTCATACCAGATTATACCAGACAAACACCTTAATTTTTGAACTGTTCATACAGTATGATCTGAATTTGTACAGACGACTGACAGGATACAAAAATGGGATCATACCAAATCATACCAGACGAACATCCTAATTTTTGAATTATTTGTACAGTACAAACTATATTCATAGAGACGACTAACAGGATATGAAAATGGGCTCATACCTGATCGTACCAAATGAAGCCTTATTTTGAACTATTCATATAGTACGATCCACAATGGTACGGTATAATTGTAGGATAATTCTCTTGCAATTTTTAGTTTTTAGACAATTTTTCAAGTGTCTTCTATATAAGGAGTCCAAAAAACTATCACTTAAGACCATTGCTACAAACTTCTATTTAGAGTGAGCATTGATTGTGAGTGTTTGAGAGAGACTGTGAGAGTGAAGTGTGAGAGATCTAGTGAGAGGGATTTGTGAGGGATTCACAAGGTTGCCCAAGGAAAGGATCTCTTTGTCTTCTTCAAGTTTCTACCCATCTCCTCTGGAGGCTCTTGAGAGAAGATCTTCAACATTGTGTGTAGGTTCTCCGCCTTCACCAGGAGGGTTAAAAAGGATGACGGTTCTCTACCTTCACTAGGAGGGTGAAAAAGGACAACAGTTCTCTACCTTCACCAAGAGGGTGAAAAAGAATGATGGTTCTCTGCCTTCACCCAGAGGGTGAAAAAGGATGACGGTTCTCTATTACACCAGGTTGATCGAAGAGAGTTTTATATGAGCTTCTCCACCTTATTGTAGGGGCAAAAGGAGAGTCACTTTTATTTAGTGCAATACCTGGAGAAGGAGTCTCCATGAAGTGGATGTATATCAAGTTTGGACCAAACCACTATAAAATTTGATGTTCTTATGTTCTCTTTAATTTTTTTTGCTTTTTATTTTTCATACTTTAAACTTTTGTGGTTGAAAAATCTTTTGTGATAATCATATATAAATAACTACATATTTTTAGATCAAGGATTTAATTATCTAAAAGATTCAAAAAGGTTTTCAAAAATCTAAGAAATTTTTTAAAATAACCAATTCACCCCCCTCTTGGTTAGCCTTGGGATAGTTCTATATGGTTTAACAACCTACTCGAACTTTCATTGAGTGTCTCCCTCTCAAACCCACGTCAGTCCAAGAATCAGTCTATGAATTAAGTATGCCAAACATCTACCTCTTTTTTATCCTAGTGGGCGAAACCCTGTTGGAGAAGGATCTTCAGGACCTTTCCTAGAAGATCTATCTAAAAGATGGAAGAATCTTAAAATAAGATCCTTCAACTTCTGTCAGAGACTCGATAACCAGCGCTGGTATAAAAAAAAGAGGTTCTTCTCCCTCGAGATCAACCATTGGCTAACGGTGTTCGACTAGAACATCTTCATGTAGATATTCTTTTTCTTTAGTCAAGGATGCATCCTCCATCACATCAAGACAAAAAAATTACTAATACAATAAACTCTACCCATGCTTCATATATAGGTTGGTAACCTCGTATTCCTCTAATTATCACTAAAGATTTAGCCAAACATGATGTTGTTGATCCCCCACATAGCATTTTTATGTCATGAACTATTGTGACTAGTTCAAGAAGAATTCCTAATGAGTGGTGGAAGACAATCTCTTTATTAGTGGGACTTCTAAGAGTCATCGTCCCTCACTGAAGCCTTGCTTCAACACCCCATTTCATCAGGATTCAAACTACTGAGCATCAATTCTTATGATGGGACATTCGACCCCTATAAGTATGTCGATTACTATAGAACTATCTTGCATATCCAGTGAGCCTTAGATGCGCTCCTCTGCCAAGTTTTTCCTACCACCCTCAAAGGATAAGCTTGAACATGGTTCTATTCACTTTTAGCTAAAATTATCCCCACATTCATCAAATTGGCTAAAGTGTTCATCAAATAATTTATCGTCAATGAAGGGATTACTATGGATTCTTCTCACCTCTTTGGGATTTTCCAGAATGAAGGAGAATTATTTATGGAGTATTTTTAATGATTTTCCACCGGGCTCGATAAATTCTAGGAGTGGATCCTGAATTGCTACATGGTGTTTTCCTTGGAGGCCTCTATCTTGGTCCCTTTTACTCGACGCTTATGAGAGACATAATTCATTTGTATGCTGATCTAATTCATTATATGGAAGCACAAATATCATTACTAACATGAAATAATTTGAGCAAACTTATGGGAAACATAAGAATGCTCCTATAATGGATAACTCATTCTCACAGCAAAAGAAATAAGGGAAGAGTAACCTGCCTCCTAGACCCCTATTGCCATGACGTGAGCCTCAATAAGAAGAGGAGTATACACAACTCTATGCATCTCAAGAAAATGTATTGATGGCCATTCGAGATCAAGAAAATGTTAAGTGGCCTAATCCTTTGAAGTCGAATATAGGAAATCAAGATCAATACTATCATTTATATCATAGTCGTGGGCACATCACTGAAGCCTGTAAGCAGCTCAAGGATTAAATTATGAAACTTATCCGATAAGGCTACCTTTTACTATTTATTTAAAATCTACCAGCTCGAGATAATGCTCATCTCATTAGGGGGAAAATTAACAACAGCAAAGACAACTGTTGAATAATCGTCAAACAGTTGGTGAGATTGAAACCATTACAGAGGGTCCCATATTTCGTAATCAAATTTTATTTGCAGTAAATGAAAAGCCAATAATGAAAAACTCCTGTATAGACCATTCTATTATTTTTTATGATTCTTATTTAGAGGGAGTAAAAACCCCTCATCAGGATCCACTCATGATTAATATGGGGATAGGTGACCTGTGCAACAAAATTAAAAAAATTTTGATAGATAATGAAACCTCTTTAGATGTCTTAATCTACTCTATTTTTCTCAATATGGGTCTCATTAGAGAAAAACTTCAACTCGTCGCAGGATCATTATATGGGTTTGATAATCGACCCATAAGAGTGGAAGGGACAAGTAGCCTCCCAATTATACTCAAATTTTTTTTTTCGATAAGCTACTCATACAATCCAATTTACTTTGATAAAATTAGAGTCACTTTATAATGCTATCTTTGGAACACCTCTTTAGTCGATCTTTAGAGTTATCGCCTCTATTTTGCACCTCAAACTGAAATTTTTCACTCCTACTAGGATTGATATGGTGCGAGGAGACCAACAAGTGGAGCAATCTTACAATCTTAGGTAGGTACAACCACACCCTTTAGTCACTTTAAGCATTGAGGACTTTAATTTTTGGAATGATATCCCTTAGAGGAATTCTCCCATGGAAGACCTCACTTTTGTATCTATATCAGAAAGACACCTTTTAAGGAATGTGAAGATTGTGTCTCTTTATTAATAATAAAACTTATCTCATGTCATGTATTTCCTTCCAAGTTAAATATCGTGTTATCTCCATATATATCTCTTCTATGTTGAGTATGGTGTAACTCTGATATCCCTAATATTTCCTTCCAAGTTAAATATTGTGTTATACCTATGTGTATCTCTTCTGTGATGAGTATGGTGTAACTCTAAAATTCCTAAAACTTATTGTATTATCTTACATAATATAGTAATTTCATGTCTGCTCCATTTTGATATTGTCTCCTTCTTAAAAAAAATGATAATAAAAAAACTAACATTAATCTAATCTCTTTATCCATGATTCAAGAAATACACAATCTTCATTTTAACTCAATCATTGGATGATCAATCACAGGGTGATTTGATCTAACCTCTTTCATATAAGTTAATGTCGTCAAGCAATGCTTTGACTAACAAACTCGAATAAATCAAAAATCCTAAGATAATGTCTTGTATCTCAATCACTGAATAATCAATTCTAGGGGGATTTAATCTTATCAAGTTAATGTCATCAAGCAAATGATTTGACTAATAATTTCGGATAAGTCAAATAGTGTAAAAGGATGTCTCTCATAATTACTCAAGCTAAATGAAACCACTAAAATATTTCTCATCCTCCAGCTTGAAATTAAATCAAGTAAATTTCATATACATATACAACAACAACATCAAGCCTTTGTCCCACTATGTGGGGTCAGCAACATGAATCCTTTTTCTCCATTGTGTCCGGTTCAAAGTCAAATTCTCGTTTAAATCTAATAAAGAAAGATCATTTCTAATATTTTCTAACCAAGTCTTTTTAGGTCTACCGCTACCTTTATTAACATAAGTCAAATCTAATACCTCTACTTTCCTAACTGGGCCATCAGAAGGCCACCATTTTATGTAACCAAACCATCTAAGGCGACTCTCTCTAATCTTATCCTCCACTAGAGCTACTCTAACCTTTTCACGTATATGCTCATTTCGTATCCTATCTCTAAGAGTAAAGCCACTCATCCACCTGAGCATCCTCATCTCTGCAGTACATAACTTAGTATTGTGCTTCTCTTTTAATGGCCAACATTCTGCACCATAAAGCATTACAGGTCTCACCACCATCTTATAGAATTTTCCCTTAAGTTTGAGGGGGACTTTTCTATCACAAAACAAGCCCGATGCATTCCTCCACTTCAACTATCCAACTTGAATTCTGCTGGTAATATCCTCATCTATTTCACCATCACTCTGAACAATAGATCTAAAATATTTAAAATGTGTACTCTTATTAATGACTTGATCGCCTACAGTCACAAACCCCTCACTAGGTCTATTACTACTAAAATTACACTCCATATATTCCGTTTTAGATCTACTCAAGCGAAAACCTTTAGACTCTAAGGTTGACCTCCATAATTCAAGTTTACCTTCAACTCCCTCTCTAGTCTTATCAACAAGAAGAATATCATCAGCAGAAAGCATACACCAAGGTACATCCTCTTACAAATATCAAGTGAGAACATCCATGACTAAAGCAAAAAGATATGGGCTTAAGGCTGATTATTGATGTAATCCAACCGAAATAGGAAAATACTTGGTCAAACCACCTTGTGTTTGAACACAAGTAATAGCTCCTACATACATATCTTTAATGATTTGAATATAAGTGTTATTAACTCCTTTCTTTTCAAGAACTCTCCATAGCACTTCTCTTGGAACTTTACCATATGCTTTCTCTAAATCAATAAACATCATATGTAGATCCTCCTTATTCTCCCTATATTTCTCCATCAAACCTCTCATAAATGTATGGCTTCCATAGTATACCTACCCGGCATGAATCAAAATTGATTTTGAGAAACATTAGTATCACGCCGCAACCTACGCTCCATAACTTGCTTCCATAGTTTTAAAGTGTGACACATTAACTTAATTCCTCTATGCACAATCTTGCGCATCACCTTTTTTCTTATAAATAGGAATCAATACACTCATTCTCCACGCATTTGGCATCTTTTTAGTCTTCAAAATAATATTAAAAAATTTAGTTAGACAAGAAATTTCTTCATCTCCTAAGCATTTCCACATCTCTATTGGGATATCATCAGGTCCAACAGCTTTTCCACACTTCATTTTCTTTAAAGCCTCTCTAACTTCAGTTTTACTAACACGCCGATAAAAATATAAATCTTTATTTTCATTTAGGGTGCTAAGGTCACTAAAGTCAATCGTATTCTTGCAATCTTCATTAAAAAGTTTATCAAAATATCTCATCCACCTTTGTTGAATATCATCTTCTAAGAAAAGTACTTTTTGATCTTCATCCTTAATACACTTCACTTGAACTAAATCCTTACTTCTCATATCTCTTTGTTTGGCTAGCTTATACATATATCTTTCTCCCTTCTTAGTATATAATCTATTATATAAATCATTAAAAGTTAAGATCTTTACATCATATACTGCTTTCTTAAAATCCTTACATGCCTCTTTATATCTTTCCCAATTATCAGAATTTTTTTATCTAAACAAATTTTTATAATAAATCTTCTAATTTTTTATCTTTTCTTGCACAATTGGATTCCACCACCAGCTATTTTTACTATTAAGGGCTTTTCCCTTTGATTGTCCAAACACATCTTTTGCAATATTTTTAATATCACTAGCCACTTTTTCCCACATAACATTAGCATCCTCATGCACAAATAAATTCTTAGAATATAAAAACTTACTCTCAAAAATATTTTTATTACTATTCTTTAAATGCCCCCATCTAATCTTACAAAATTGCATTACTTTATTTTTTTATTTTCTGCCCCTTCATCTTAAAATCTAAAATTAATAAGCGATGTTGGGTACATAAACTTTCACTCAGAATAACTTTACAATCTTTGTAATGTAAATGATCTACTTTTCTTATAAGAAAATAATCAATATGAGATTTACTATAACCATTCTTATAAGTAATGAGATGCCCATCTATTTTCTTAAATAAGGTATTAGCAATTAAAAAATCATAAGCTAAAGAAAAATCTAATATGGTCTTATCACCTTCATTAGTCGTTCCAAACCCATATCCACCATGAATGCTTTTAAAATCATTTACCTTTCTACCAACATGTCCATTTAAATCTCCTCCAATAAATTTTTTTTTTGAGAGGTATCTTTTGAATTAATTCTTCTAAGTCATCCCAAAATTTTAATTTTGAACACATATCCAAACCTACTTGAAGAGCATAAGCACTAATAATATTAATAATCTTAGCATCAACAATAATCTTTAAAGCCATAATTCTATCTCAAATTCTATTAATATTTATAGCATTATCCTTCAAACTCTTATCTATAATCACGCCTACACCATTTCTAGTACGACTCTTACCTGAATACCAAACTTTAAATCCTAAACTATCAATCTCCTTAGCCTTCTCTCCAACCTATTTAGTTTCTTAAATGCACAAAATATTTATCTTCCTATGAATCATAATATCTATTAATTCCATTAATTTTCCTGTAAGGAAACTTATATTCCAAGTTCCTATCCTAATATTAGTATCATGGACTAGCTTCTTTGCCCACATTCATCCTTGATGTGGGAACCCATGCCTATTTAACACTACACCCGGGCGCCGATGTAGCAGAACTTGCACACTTTTCACAATATTCAGGCCATACAGCGTGTCGCTTCCAGGAAACGCCCTAGCATTAACACAATTTATTAAAGGATTCATGTCATGGTTATTTGACAAGTTTTATGCTGGCTGTCGACTACCTAACACAACCCTCCACTTTTCTCATCCAGTACTTGGGACCTGGCAACGGCAGTGTTAAATTTCATATACATATGAGAAAAAAAAATAAAGAGCATCAAAAACTTCTTTATATATCACTAAACATATTATATATTATATACATCATATCACAACACCAACTCCTTATATTGACAATAATCACTAAAATATATAAAGTGATACAACAAATAATAGAGAAATACTACAAAATCTCAACATTATCATCCTCGAGGGAAAAGACCTTATAAAACTCACTTTCAATCTCATCACCATATGAATCTAAAGAAGAGTCATTAAAATCCTAACTAGGACTCCTTTAAAAAAATCTCGAATAAAGCCTTCCTCCATACACTCCAGCTCTAAGGCATTCACCTCCACAACATAAATATAATCATGAGCTTCCTTAACATGATCCTAAACTATCATCTTGAAGGCAACATACTTCTTGAATTCTTCTATAACTTTGGAAGGTGACAGTTCTGATTTGGATTTGGCTTCTTTCTCAAAAAAATAGACTCTGGTGTCTCTTGTTCTCATCTTTAATGGCTGCTATCTCCTCCTCAAGGATTTGCAAATCTTTCACATGCAGATTGATCACTACCTGTGCATCCACCAACTTAATATGGATGTGATCCATCTATTAATTCTACAAAGAGGTTGAAGTTGCCATAGTAACTTATTCTGCTCTACACTCTGCTAGCTACTCCTCCATTTCTTTAATCTCTTTTATTTACCATCATACTTCCTCTTGTATTCTCCATGAAGATACTTAACTTTCATAAACTCATTATTCCAGTCATTCAAGGTTTTGGTTAATTCAATTTCAAGATCCATACATTGCAGCAGCTGAAATAATAAGAAAAGTTTGTAAGGAACATATCATTAAAAGTTCAAAAAGAAAAATAGAAAAGAAAATGGGAACTCACCAATTCATCACCTCGTTGACGTCTAACATATGATGTTTCAAAATATCTTATAAAATATATGACTTGGATGGAGAAGAATTATGACCTTTTTTAGTAATTATTAAAATTTCTTCCACCCTTTTCTTCTTAGATGATGCCTGTGGATCACCATCATTCCCTAATCATTTAGGGGGAACTTTTGAAGTGTAGACAGCTTCCTTTGGCACTCTAGGTGGCTTTCTTAACATATGTGCATGATACCTCCCTACTTGAGTAGATAATCTCACCTTAAATAAATACTCCTCGTCAACATATTTGCTCAAATAATATACATCATAGTGAAGGGTATCTACGTCAAAACGTTTAAGCATATTTAGTAGATCTTTTGCTCTAATATGAAGGGGAATGGGTAAATCTTTTAGTTTTTCCAATTTTTCTAGCAGATTTTAACCATTCCATATGAAGAAGAATCCACTAACCCGGCTATTTGACGGGTCTTGAGTGTGAATATCCAACCACTTGGATCTGAAACAAACACGATGTTCTGTATCACAAGTAAGTCAACCCATCTGAGAATGACACTCTGGAGATAACAACACACCATAATCTCTAAAAAATATGATCAATCCCATTATGATCGACAGGGCTCTACAATAAAACTAGGACAAACTCACTCTACATGGTGCTAAATTATTAATCAACTTCGAAGAAGGTAAAATCATAGCCCTACTCACAAACTAAACTTATAGACAGTCAAAAATTCTAGAAGAGGATAACATACATAATCTAACTTTTCAGGCACCTTCATCAAAAGATTATTGGAGAAATGAAATTTCTTCCAGAAAATGATTAAGGAGTCACTGGTTATGGTGGAGGCAATGTCATCAACCTTGGCTACCTTGTGAGGCTTCTTCAAATATTCATGTTGGGCAATAGGATGATCTTCTTTAACTAGGAGAATTTTATTGGAGGTGTGGTCACTCATTTGAGCTTTGACACTAAAGAGGGGCATTGAATTTGGATAGAGGATGCCGCCTATCAAAAATAATTAAAAGCCCCTAATATAAGAAGAAAAATGCGAAAGAAAGAGAGTGGAAGGCTAAAAACTCTAACTTCTATATGAGAGAAATTTTAGACTTTTTAATTATTTTTCAAAAAAATAATATATATATATATATATTAAAAAACAAATTGCCACAACTGTGGCTCTAAACTGGCACAAGTGAATGGCGAAGGCAGCCATGGGCAATCACAAGCAAGCGTGCGAGAAGTAGGGCAGTGTGGGCAATCGCGCATAGGTGCTCGGGCAGCAGGGCAAACGAGCTGGCGCGTAGGCAGGCTGGCAACAGCGCGCGGGCAGCCTGGCAGGAGTTCAACAAAAAGCCTCCAAGCCACCGACTGTTGGCAAACTTCTGCCTGGTCACTGAATGATGTCGGACTTCTGCCCAGCCACCAACTGATGTCGGACTTCCGCGCGACCACTGAACATCACTGAATTTAATTTCGATCTCAGCTTGTCACTAGGTTTCAATCGGACGGTTGATTGTTATAATCTAATCATCCTCAATAGGAGGGATTAGTCATTTGTAATATATTCAAACACTAGTATAGTTATTTCAACTTAGTGTGGCCCCATGGTTTTTCTCTTTTCCAAGATTTTTCACATAAAAATCTTGTGTTTCTGATTTCTCTGCTTGTGTGCTTGATATATATACAACCGCGGCTCTAAACTGGCACTAGTGAACGACAAAGGCAGCCATGGGAAACCACGAGCAAGCGTGCGAGAAGCAGGGAAGCGTGGGCAATCGCGCATGGGTGCTTGGGCAGCCGAGTAGACAAGCTAGCGCTTAGGCAGGCCGGCAGTAGTGCGCGGGTAGCTGGGTAGGAGCGCAGCAAAAAGCCTCCTAGCCACCGACTGTCGGCAAACTTCTGCCCAGTCACAGACTAATGCCGGACTTTTGCCCAGCCACCAACTGACATCGGACTTCCGTGCGACCACTGAATGTCGCCGGATCTACGTCCGATCTCAGCTCGTCACTAGGTTTCAACCCGACGGTTGATTATTATAATCTGATCTTCCTCAATAACACGGATCAGTCATTTGTAATATATTCAAACACTAGGGGAATCATTTCAACTTAGTGTAGCCTCGTGATTTTTAGCTTTTTCAGGATTTTCTATGTAAAAAATTTTGTGTTTATGAATTCTCTATTTGTGTGCTGGATATCCATACGACCGCGGTTCTAAACTGGCACCAGTGAAGGGCAAAGGCAGCCACAGGCAACTACGAGCAAGTGAGCAAGAAGCAGGGTTGTTCGGGAAATCGTACATGGGCGCTCGGGTAGACGAGCTAGCGCGTAGGTAGGCTGGCAGCAGCGCGCAGACAGCCGGGCAGGAGCGCAGCAAAAGTCGCCTAGCCATTGACTACAGGTAAACTTCTTCCCGGTAACCGACTGATGTCAGACGTTCACCCAGCCAACGACTGATGTCGGACTTCCACGCAACCACTGAATGTCACCGGATTTACGTTCGATCTCAACTCATCACTAGGTTTCAATATGACAATTGATTGTTGTAATCCAATCGTCCTAAATAGGACAGATTAGTCATTTGCAATATATTCAAACACTAGTGGAATCATTTCAACTTAGTGTGGCCCAGTGGTTTTTTCCTTTTCTAGGATTTTCCATGTAAAAATCTTGTGTTTCTAAATTCTCTATTTGTGTGCTGGATATATGTACAACCGCAGCTCTAAATTGGCACCGGTGAAAGGCAAAGGCAGCCACGGGCGAGAAGCAAGGTAGTGCGGGAAATCGCGCATGGGCGCTCGGGCAGATGAGCTGGCTTGTAGGCAGGCTGGCAACAACGCGCAGGCAGCCGGGCAGGAGCCAAGTAAAAAGCTGCCTGGCCACCGATTGTCGGCAAACTTCAGCCGGTTATTGATTAATGTCGAACTTCCGCCCAGCCACCGACTAACGTCGAACTTCAACGCCACCACTGAACATCGCCGGATTTTCGTCCGATCTCAACTCGTCACTAAGTTTCAACCCGATGGTTGATTGTTGTAATCCAATCGTCCTCAATAGGATGGATCAGTCATTTGTAATATATTCAAACACTAGTAGAATCATTTCAACTTAATGTGACCCCGTAGTTTTCCTTTTTCAGGATTTTTCACTAAAAATTCTTGTGTTTCTGAATTCTCTGTTTGTGTGCTGGATATCTATACAATATTAAGATAAAAAATTCTAACTCTATCGCCACGTATATTTTTGCCCGCAATAATAATATATTATATATGAAAGGCTCAAATTTAAAATATTTTAGTTGATAGTCAAAATTTTCAATCATTAAAATAAAAAATGTGTAAATAAATATTTTGAATTTCTCAATTATTTTCACATGTAGTTACGAGCAGTGCCTTACAATTGCGTGAAAGTCAGTGTCGTGACTCGGGAGCAAATTCATTATTATATGTAAATAATCTCAATTATTGAATTCAACTGTATACTACACTTTAATTTAAAATCCTAATTTCATTCTGCTTAACAGCTGTGAATAACTTTAAATATTCTTTCTTCTCATGCAAATGGACAAAACAAAAAGCTCCAAGGGGAATGGTCTGATTTTATTAGGCGTATTACCAGTCGTCCAAAAAACGGGTGGAAATTTTTTTACAATATTTAAAATAACTATGAGACGAGCAAAATATATAATTATTCAATTAAATTTTAACAAACAATTCAGAAGTTTTATAATAAATAATAATAATAATGATATTAGAATGACTTTCACGATTGTTAAATTAACATTAAGATTAATTTAATATATTATATTAATTTTAAAATAAGTGTTAAAAAATTATCATATTTAAATTTGATATTTTAAATATATTTTTTTATCAGGGATAGAACCAAGAAGAGCTTAGAGTGAGCAATTGTCCAGGGCAAAAATTTTTTCTTAGAAGAATAAATATTTAAATTATTTTGCCCACCTTCAATATATGCAATTACCCAAGTTCTAAAAATTTTTTTTTCCTACATAAAATTAGTATTTCATAATCATATTTTATCCACCTTCAAAAAATAAACTAATTCTCCCCATATTTTTTATCATATATATATATATATATATATATATATATATATATATATATATATATATATATATATATATATATATATCCGACCAAAGCGGTCATATTTGATACGTTGCAGCATCAATTTGGAAAACAAACAAGTTGGCGAAACGCAACTGCTTAATTGCGTCGATGCTTTTATATTGAACGGAAAGGTTTCCACGTTATTTTGATGCAATGAAAAGCAATTTATAGTAGTTAAATACTTCTAAGTTTGCATTGATCAACGTTCGATAATCTTTTGATAAGTTTGATAGTTTTTAATATTACTTTTATTTAATGGTTCAGAATATATTATAACAAATGTGTCTTATGTAATGTCATCAAAAATCAATTTGAATGAAAACAAAAAGTAATCAATTTGCGTTCAAATGAACCCAAATCAACCTCCTTGTCATCAGACAGGGGCTCCTCCTCTATCGTAGCAAGACATCAATCTCATTGACAACATTAGCTCTCCGCATTTTTGTCGTGCAACCCTGCCGCCCATGTTCATCAAATAATCATCGAGAACATAGCTCAATGACAGCCTTTTAGCAAAGCTTGCAATAAAAATATACTAGGTCTGAACTAAGCAAGACTGATTTATGCGTAAGTGCAAGTGCTGTTCAAGTAATAAAAATGTGAATTGACAGTCAATCTCACAAGGAACTGAATTATCCGACAATTACCCTAGTACCGTCTATGTGAATCACAAGGTTTATCCTACCAATTTGAATGAGAAATCGTTTTCTAAAGTTCCTACTACAAATTATGAATTGAAAATTTCAACAAATGAAAGTGTTCTAAACTTATGATGTTGATGAAATGCATGTTTACTTAAATTTGACTACTCTAATGTATGCAGTGAATAAGAGGAAAATCACTCTTAGATTGTGTCGAGATTGTAAGAGTTTCAAGTAAAGTTTTCACTCCGCTACAATTATTCTATCTCTTAGACTTCAAAATCCTGGCCATCATATGTCTATGCATGATAGTGCTTCATCTTAATTTTCCAATTTGTTTCATTATTCCTCCGTTGAGGCACTAATTCTCACTAGGTTTTAAATTAAAGCATGATCGATACAATAATTGAATGAAGATCGAGAGAATTGAAAAAAAATAAAAAATTTAAACATTACAAGCACTAGAGTCTATTTAAATACATCATGCTTTCTCACACATCACAAATCTAGAAAAAGTAAATTAGCTAGCCATTAATTAGAAAATACACAAAAAAGTTTTCATTTAAAAAATAAAAACTAAATACAAAAGAAGAGTTAGTAAGATGTCACCCAAAAGTACTTTTATAATTGATTACAAACACTTTTCGCTTTTAAAATGGTCTTCCCTTACGCATTCCAACTCTTACACTCTCCATTGACTCTCACACACTATTTTGAACAATAAATAAATTGCCAACTGTTGCAAATCTGGTTTTGAAGATGACAAACATGTTTCCAGTGTGTTTTTCTTGGCTAATCTGTTTCAGGCACAAAAGACCGCGAGCCACTCAAGCCAACTCAAGATCGGGTCCAAGTGTGTCAAATGTATGATTTTTCTTTTTATTGAGTCAATTGTAATGTAACTGATTCCCTAGCTAAGTAACCTTGCACACACACACTCAGGGAGAGAGATTGAGTGAATTAGAGTTTCTGTTAAAAATTTGTTCAGATCGTCCTGGACGATCGACACATCGTCCTGGACTATCCAGTTAAAACAGAAACCCTAATTAGGGCGACTAAGTTAAGAGGGTCTGATTGAGCCGATCGTCCTGGACGATCTACGGATCGTACGGGACGATATTCCCAAATCAGAAATTCTCAGCCGCCAGATCAAGTTAGGCAAGTTCTTATTTTTAGATACTTGGTCTGATCGTCCCGGACGATACGTGTATCGTCCCGGACGATCCAGTACAATCATGCCTAATTTAATCTGGTAATTAAGGAAAGCAATTTATTTTTGGTTGATACGATCATATCGTCCTTGACGATCGCAGGATCATCCCGGACGATCTTGATCGTCTAGTGCATTTAAGCTGTACGTCCAGAACTATGTACAGAACGATTTGGGGCCTTTTTGAACTAATCGTACCGGACGATGACCCTATCGTCCAGGACGATCAAGTCATTTTTTGGTCGTCCAGCACAGATTTCTCTGGACGACCCGAACTGTCTTCTGGACGATTTCCCTCAATTTGAACTAATCGTCCCGGACGATCACAGGATCGTACGGGACGATATGAACAACTTTTTCTACTGATCGTCCAGAAGAGCCAGTTCGTCCAGGCTGAAACAGCTGAATTTGAATTGATCGTACAGGACGATCTACCGATCGTCCTGGATGATCTTGGCCGACCAGTTGAGATTTAGGGCAAATTTTAAGCCCTCCTTTAAAAGAACTTTTTCAAATTTTTGGAAAATCTTTTGCTGCCTTCCTTCCCTAAGAAATCCTAAAGAGAGAGAGAGTTGGGAGAGAGAGAAGATCTTGTGAGGGGGAGTTAGTGAGGGATTCACTAAGGTTGCTCCGAGCACGGATCAGAGTCGTCTTCTCCGCTTGTCGTCTTTCGTCTAGTCAGTGTTCATCGTGGGAGGATTGTTCGCAAGAAGATCCGGGGTTCTCTGCCCGCTTCAGGTGGAAGCAAAATGAGTTCGTAGGTTCTCTGCCTACTTCAGGAGGAAGCGAAAGGAGTTCAAAGGTTCTCTGCCTGCTTCAGGAGGAAGCGAAAGGAGGTCGGGTTCTCTACCTCACCGTGTGGTGAAAAGGAGATTTTTGTACAGGCTTCTCCGCCTTGCTGTGGGAGCAAAAGGAGAGACACTTCTGTTTAGTGCAATACCAGAGGGGAGGCTCCGGGGAGTGGACGTAGGTCAAGTTGACCGAACCACTATAAAATCTGGTTTGCTTTTCTGATTCAATTTTGCACTTTAATTTTTTTTGATATTAACTGCTTGGGTGAATATCTGTGGTTGATCTTTTTATCGTTGTTTTAATTTGTTTCCGCTGCACGTTATAAAAAGATTTTCATAGTTATCATGAAATTTTTAAATAACCAATTCACCCCTCCTCTTGGTTAGCCTCGGGACTAGTTTACTAGGGCTTAACATCCCTAACGAACTTTCAAGTGGTATCAGAGAGGGATTCAAAATTTAAGTTTAAAAACTTTTGAATTTGATCTATGGCTAACTGTAATAATCGTAATACTGCTGAAGGATATTCTATTACAAGACCACCGTTGTTTGACAATATTCCTTTTGATTTTTGGAAAACACGCATGTCTACTTTTCTACAGTCTATTGATTATCGCATGTAGATGTTAGTTAAGGACGGATACGAACCACCTTTTAGACTGATTAACAATGTGCAAACTGAACTGCCTTTTACTGATTGGATGTTTGATGATCGCGATTTAGCACAGTTAAATGCAAAATGCTTGAACTGTTTCTTTTGTGCTTTAAAATCCGAAGACTATATGCGTGTTTCTACTTGTACAACGGGAAAGGAAATCTGGGATAGATTATGCATAACATACGAAGGTACAACTGAAGTCAAACAGTCTAGGTTAAACATCTTGCTACATGATTACGAACTTTTTCGCATGAAACCTAGTGAGACTATTTCAGAAATGTACACAAGGTTCACTCAGATTGTTACCTCTTTGCATGTTCTAGGTAGAGAACTTACTAACTACGAAAGAGTGAACAAAATTCTAAGATGTTTGCCTGCTTCTTATGATGCTAAGATTACTGCTATTACTGAATCTAAAGATTTAAACACTTACTCTATTGACAGCTTACTTGGATCACTTATTGCTTATGAGCAAGGGGTGAACCAAAGGCAACTTGATGCAGGTGAACGCAAGCAAGAGAAGACAGTGGCACTAAAGGCCAAGGATTCAGATGCTAGTACTTCCGGGTCTGATAGCGATGATGTTGCCTTAATCACAAGGCAGTTCAAAAGCTTTCTAAGGAAGAAACATAAGAACTATCAGAAGTGGAACAAGGGTAAGTCCAATAAAAATTTTAAGAGTTCATCTGAATCTGTTTGTTTTGAATGCAGGAAGCCTGGACATATAAAGGCTGATTGTCCAACACTTAAAGCTCACCCAAGCAAGGAGAAGGGTGAGGAGAAACCAAAGTTCAGAAAGGACAAGAAGCGGATTCAGAAGGTGTTCTGGGCAGACTCTGCATCCGACTCTTCTGAGACTGAAGCTGAAGAGGAGGAAACAAACTTGTGTCTTATGGCTGATGATCACCCTGGTCAGTCGGATCAGGACGAGGTATGTGAGCTTACCTACGATCAATTATTTGAAGTTTCTGAAAAAATTCATACATCGTATAGGAAGCTTAAGAAAAGTCATGCTAGTTTGAAATTAGATTACTTAACATTGCAAAAAGAGCATGATTCTGTAGTTAAAGATCATTCCACACTTGATTCAAATCACATGTCTTTGCTTGATGAATTCGATGAGTTGAATAAAAAATATTCTGATTTAGTTTCTGAGCATGATCATTGAAAACTACGCATGTGGACTTAGAAAGAGCTTTTAAAGAATTAGATACAATGGCATGTGAAGTAGAAAGTAGCAAGGGAACCTTGAAATTTGAAATTACAAGTTTAAAGAAAGAAAATGAGTTTTTTAAAGTAAAGATCAGTGCTTTTGAAAAGAACAAAACACTGCCTACTTTTGAATAATTTTATGCACCGCCACTTTTTGAAAAATCTGTTGCAAGTTCTTCAAAGCATGTTTCATATACATCTAGGAAGAGGTATTATCATCCACGTAGATTAGTTAACTATTTTCCTGGTGTTAGATGTTTTTCATGTGGCATGTTAGGACATATTTCTCACACCTGCACTGTTCACCGTAGTACATATTGGGTGTGGAAATCCAAACTGCCTGTTTCACAGCACAGCACGCATGCATTGCATTCTTCTTTTCATAAGAAGGAACCCAAACCTGTTTGGGTTCCTAAGACTGACGTTTGATACTTTTGTAGGTGTGCTCTCACACAAGACCTCGTGAGAGCATGTGGTACCTGGACAGCAGATGTTCTAGACATATGACTGGAGATGCAAATCAGTTCATTTCGCTGGAAGCCAGAGCTGGAGGCAAGGTTAAACTTGGAGATAACACCACCAGGAAGGTGGTAGGCACAGGTATAATTGGTGATTCAAAGAACTTTATGATTGATAATGTTTTGCTTGTAGATGGACTGAAACATAACCTACTGAGCATCAGTCAACTCTGTGACAAGGGATACAGCATCAAATTCCTGCCCACTGGCTGTATTTTAAGCTTAAATGATGAAGTTATTTTGCAGGGGCAAAGGATCAACAACGTCTACAAGCTGGATGTAAGTAGCATTAAATCTGATAATTCAATTTGCTTAAAAACTGCTGCTGATGAGTCTTGGTTTTGGCATAGGAGATTGTGTCATGTCAGTATGAAAACCCTTAGGAGAGTCACCCAAAAGGACTTAGTTAGAGGTGTGCCCAAGCTTAAGTTCACTAAGGATCACCTGTGTGATGCCTGTCAGTTGGGGAAGCAAGTCCAGTCCTCTTTTCACTCTGTTAAGGACATTAGCACCTCTAGACCTTTAGAAGTTCTTCACATGGACCTCTTTGGACCCATTAGCACTGCCAGCTTAGGGGGGAGAGTTTATGGTTTTGTGATTGTAGATGATTATTCGAGGTTCACTTGGGTTAAGTTTTTGTCACATAAATCTGAGTCATTTGATGAGTTTAGATCCTTCTCTACTTGGATTCAGAAGAAGTTAGGATGTGAGATTATTACCATCCATAGTGATCATGGAGGGGAGTTTGAAAATAAAAAATTTGGAAGTTTTTGTGAGGATCATGGGATTAGTCACAATTTTTCAGCTCCTAGGACCCCTCAGCAGAACGGGGTAGCTGAAAGGAAGAACAGGACCTTAGTGGAAGCCGCTAGAGCCATGCTTGCCGAGTATTCACTTCCAAAATACTTTTGGGCTGAAGCGGTGAACACTGCCTGTTATGTGCTGAATAGGGTGAATGTGAGAGTCAAACTGAACAAGACACCTTATTAGATCATTAAGGGTAGAACTCCAAATCTGTCCCACCTCCATGTCTTTGGCTGTAAGGTTTTCATTCTGAACAACGGGAAGTCACCCTTAGGAAAATTTGACCCCAAATCTGATGAAGGAGTGTTCTTAGGATATTCAAGTGTGGGGAAATCCTTTAGGGTGTTCAATAGGAGGACTTTGGTGGTGGAAGAAACAACCCATGTAGTGTTTGATGAATCCGATCCTAAGGAGTCTAGATCTGAAGTAGAAGATGAAGAGATTATTGAGGTTACCCAAGGAGTTGGAAATACAAATTTGGAGGAAAGGGTAGAACCTCAAACAGAGTTGCCTAGAGATTGGAGATATTCTTCGAGTCATCCTAAAGAACTGATCTTAGGAGACCCTTCTGAAGGTGTTAGGACTAGGCATGGACTTAGGAAGGAAGTAAACCATTCTGCCTTTATCTCAATGACTGAACCCACGAACATCAATCAAGCCCTGTCGGATGAATTTTGGATTTTAGCTATGCAGGAAGAATTGAATCAATTTATAAGGAATGATATTTGGGAGTTAGTAGAAAGACCTAAAAATCAAAGTATTGTGGGAACCAAGTGGGTCTTTAAGAATAAGATGAATGATTCTGGTGTGGTGGTGAAAAGTAAGGCAAGATTGGTGGCTAAGGGGTATAATCAGATAGAAGGGATTGATTTTGAGGAGACTTTTGCCCCTGTAGCTAGATTGGAAGCTATTAGAGTGCTACTAGCCTTTGCCTGTTATAAGGGATTTAAGCTGTTTCAAATGGATGTTAAGAGTGCCTTTTTAAATGGGGTAATTAAAGAAGATGTTTTTGTAGAACAACCCCCAGGTTTTGAGAGTTCCCAATATCCAAGTCATGTCTATAAATTAAAAAAGGCCTTACATGGATTGAAATAGGCACCCAGAGCTTGGTATGAGAGGCTTAGCACATTCCTGTTAGAAAGAGAGTTTGTTAAGGGGAGCGTAGACACCACCCTTTTTCTGAGGAGATTAGGAGATGACTTACTCATTGTCCAGATCTATGTTGATGATATAATTTTTGGATCTTCTGATAAATACTTATGTGAAGAGTTTTCTAAAACAATGAGTAAAGAGTTTGAGATGAGTATGATGGGAGAATTGTCCTACTTTTTGGGGTTTAGCATAAGGCAAATGGATGATGGAACCTTTCTCAATCAATCAAAATACACTAAGGACATTTTGAAGAAATATGAAATGGACAAAGCCAAGCCAATCAATACTCCCATGCCCTCCTCAGTTCAGTTAGATAAGGATTCAAATGGAAAATCTGTTGATCAGAAGAAGTATAGAGGGATAATAGGTTCACTGCTTTACCTGGCTGCTAGCCGACCTGATATCATGTTTAGTGTCTGTCTTTGTGCTAGGTTTCAGGCTGATCCTAAAGAGTCCCACCTGACTGCTGTTAAGAGAATTCTTAGATATCTTTTAGGAACCCCAAACCTAGGAATTTGGTACCCTAGGCACAGCACCTCTTTTGAGATCATTGGATATTCTGATTCTGACTTTACGGGGGGGTGTAGGGTGGATAGGAAGAGTACTTCTGGGACTTGTCAATTTATAGGACAGTCATTAGTCTCCTGGTCCCGTAGAAAACAAAACTCAGTTGCACTTTCCACTGTTGAAGCTGAGTACATTGCCTTAGGGAGTTGTGTGGCCCAAGTTCTTTGGTTGAAGCAGCAAGTCTTGGATTTAGGAGTACCTGTTGGCACAATTTCTGTTCTGTGTGATAATACTAGTGTCATCTGTATCTCTAAGAATCCAATCCAACATTCTAGGACCAAACACATTGACATTAGGCGTCACTTCATTAGGGACCATGTTACAAAAGGGGACATTGAGCTACACCACGTAGCAACTGAAAATCAGCTGGCTGACATATTCACTAAACCACTGGCCTTTGACTCGTTCAGCATTTTGAGAACCAGATTAGGAGTGATTGATATAAATGCTTGATTCTGATGACTGCTGATTTATGATTGTTATGATTGGTATTCTGATTTCTGTTAGTTAGTTTTCGTATTCTGTTTTCTTATTTCTGTTAGCTAGTTTTTGTATTCTGATTTCTGATTTCTGTTAGTTAGTTTTGGTTTGATTATTTGCTTTCAGTTGATTTTATTTCTTCTGCTGATTTCTGTGTTACCCTTATTGTTAGTTTGATTTGAGTATTTACTTTGCTATGATTTTCTACCTGTTTTTATTTATTTACTGGTTCATATCTTACACTTACTGTTTTATGCTTTTCAAGATCTGATCACCGCTCACTACTTCTGGTGATCTGAATTTTTGACTGGGAGTTTTTACCTTGTTTGGTTTGGAAGCTGATAAGCAGTGATTGACTTCGCTGAATCTGGTAAAGGGAAGAAACATTGATAATTGTTTCTCTTCCTCTAACTCCTTTACTGGTGTGTAGTTTCTTTTGAATAAAAATCCTTTCCAAAATTAAAATGTTAGTTTTTGAAATAGAGATTATTTTATCTTCCTACAGTAATCTGCCTCATATCAATAGTGTTTTTCAAAGTCTTGAGTCATTAGTTTGATTTTCTAAACCAAGTGATTGCATTTAACATATGTTGTATGGCTTTTATTTTGTGAATCGTTCTTCCTTACTGCGGAGAGTCATCTCCTATGTCTGGAAGATAATCTCACAGCTGAGACTCTTTAATGATTATGAAAAGGAGAAGGCTTATAAAAGATGCGCAGTGCACCAGATAATTTGAAAAAGAGGCATAAAATGAGCCCAAAACTGAAAAGATGCGAAATTGCCAAATTGAATACACAAAGTGTATCAAAAAAAAAAAAATCAAAAGATGCGCAAAGCGCCAACCAATTTGAAAAAGAGGCACAAAATGAGCCCAAAACAAGCTTTCTTCCCTTTCAGATTATTAAATGTCTTAGAAAAATCTGTGCGCCACTTAATATTTTCAAAAGCTTGAGTCTTGAAAATCCTGATTTCTGATTTTTTACTTTGTAACACTATTATATCAGATATTTTTCTGGAACGAGGCTTGAACGGATTTCTTTTCAAATCTAATGTCTTTTATTCTGAATCGGATTTTTGTTTTGAAAGAGGTTTGCATCGATAAGGTGCCCGGGGTCGGAGCTACGAACGTTGATTATTTCCAACCTTTTCTGGATTTCAGCGCTGTCAATCGTCCTATCATTGGTTTTCGAATCTAAAGTCAAGAAAAAAATTCTAATTTTCTAAGAGCAGCTTAATCAAAAAAAAAAAATGCTTCTGTGTTTTTGCGGTCAGTTTTATTCGTCTTTTTGTTATTTTGTTTTCATAGTTGTTCTATTTATGTTTTATTTTATATTTTATTTCCGTGTTATTTTTTTCGCTCCTCCTTTTTGTGATGTCAAAAGGGGGAGTCAGTTGTAGTCGTGTCTATTTCTGTTTTCTGAGTCATGCCTCCTGTATTGTTTTGGCTGTTAAATGAAAATTTAAAAAATGTTTGTTTGTTTGATCTCTTAGTTTACTTTTATTTTCAGACTACTTTACAAATGTTTGTCATCATCAAAAAGGGGGAGATTATTACAAATCTGGTTTTGATGATGACAAACATGTTTCCAGTGTGTTTTGCTTGGCTAATCTGTTTCAGGCACAAAAGACCGCGAGCCACTCAAGCCAACTCAAGATCGGGTCCAAGTGTGTCAAATGTATGATTTTTCTTTTTATTGAGTCAATTGTAATGTAACTGATTCCCTAGCTAAGTAACCTTGCACACACACACACAGGGAGAGAGATTGAGTGAATTAGAGTTTCTGTTAAAAATTTGTTCAGATCGTCCTGGACGATCAACACATCGTCCTGGACGATCCAGTTAAAACAGAAACCCTAATTAGGGCGACTAAGTTAAGAGGGTCTGATTGAGCCGATCGTCCTGGACGATCTACGGATCGTACGGGACGATATTCACAAATCAGAAATTCTCAGCCGCCAGATCAAGTTAGGCAAGTTCTTATTTTTAGATACTTGGTCTGATCGTCCCGGACGATACGTGTATCGTCCCGGACGATCAAGTACAATCATGCCTAATTTAATCTGGTAATTAAGGAAACCAAATTATTTTTGGTTGATACGATCATATTGTCCTGGACGATCGCAGGATCGTCCCGGACGATCTTGATCGTCTAGTGCATTTAAGCTGTACGTCCAGAACTATGTACAGGACGATTTGTGGCCTTTTTGAACTAATCGTACCGGACGATGACCCTATCGTCCGGGATGATCAAGTCATTTTTTGGTCGTCCAGCACAGATTTCTCTGGACGACCCGAACTGTCTTCTGGACGATTTCCCTCAATTTGAACTAATCGTCTCGGACGATCGTAGGATCGTACGGGACGATATGAACAACTTTTTCTACTGATCGTCTAGAAGAGCCAGATCATCCAGGCTGAAACAGCTGAATTTGAACTGATCGTACACGACGATCTACCGATCGTCCTGGACGATCTTGGCCGACCAGTTGAGATTTAGGGCAAATTTTAAGCCCTCCTTTAAAAGAACTTTTTCCAATTTTTGGAAAATCTTTTGCTGCCTTCCTTCCCTGAGAAACCCTAGAGAGAGAGAGAGAGTTGGGAGAGAGAGAGAAGATCTTGTGAGGGGGAGTTAGTGAGGGATTCACTAAGGTTGCTCCGAGCACGGATCAGAGTCGTCTTCTCCGCTTGTCGTCTTTCGTCTAGTCGGTGTTCGTCGTGGGAGGATCGTTCGCAAGAAGATCCGGGGTTCTCTGGACGCTTCAGGTGGAAGCAAAAGGAGTTCGTAGGTTCTCTGCCTGCTTCAGGAGGAAGCGAAAGGAATTCGAAGGTTCTCTGCCTGCTTCAGGAGGAAGCGAAAGGAGGTCGGGTTCTCTGCCTCACCGTGTGGTGAAAAGGAGATTTTTGTACAGGCTTCTCCGCCTTGCTGTGGGAGCAAAAGGAGAGACACTTCTGTTTAGTGCAATACCCGGAGGGGAGGCTCCGAGGAGTGGACGTAGGTCAAGTTGACCGAACCACTATAAAATCTGGTTTGCTTTTCTGATTCAATTCTGCACTTTAATTTTTTCTGATATTAACTGCTTGGGTGAATATCTGTGGTTGATCTTTTTATCGTTGTTTTAATTTGTTTCCGCTGCACGTTATAAAAAGATTTTCATAGTTATCGTGAAATTTTTAAATAACCAATTCACCCCCCTCTTGGTTAGCCTCGGGACTAGTTCACTAGGGCTTAACATCCCTAACGAACTTTCACCAACCCTCTCAATTTCGGCAAAAAAACTATTTATATTAAGCATAATAATTGACACTAGCTCCGCGACACTGCAGAGGTTGGCATTGTGATGCTAAATAAGTGAACTAGTGCTACGGTGCTGCTCAATGTATCCATCATGGCGCTGTGTCTTAATTGATGTGTCATTTCACCATGTAACTAACCCAACTGTTCTGCCACGGCATTGGGGCAATTTAGTGTTACAATGTTATTGTTTCCTGGATGCTGCGGTGCTGAATTATTTTCACAAAAATCCAGGGAGGAGAGCACTATAGCATTCTTCCTTGGAATTGTGATGCTTTGGTTATGCTTAGAGTGAACTGACTTAAATTGCCAAATTCTAGAGAGAAGAGCATCGCTAAATTCTTTTCGAGCATTGTAAAACCTGAATTGTGCTATCAGCGCCACGTCGCTGGGCCTTTTTCCATATTTTCAGCCATTTTTCTTGGAATTTCCTGCACAACAATAATCAAAAGAAGGATTTTCACTATAAAACAAATAAAAACATGATAACGAAAATTTTTTCTAACACTCAACCTCACATTATTGAAACTCCTCATAATGTCCTATGGGATGAACTACGATAATTAGTCTAAGAGGAATTTTTCTTAAGAGGTGGAGACAAATTTTTCATTACCATAGATTTTAGGAGTCCCCACCACTAATTGAAACTATCCTTAAACCCCTATTCCAATGGGCTCCAAGCTACCAAACATAGCTTCTTATAATGGGTCATCTGCCCCTTACGAATATATTGATCACAACATTATCATTTTGCACATTCAATGAGACTCAAATGCAATCCTCTATCAAGTCTTCCTTACTACACTCAAAGGATAAGTTAGCACAAGGTTCTACTCTTTCATGAGGGACTATCCTCACATTCACCAAAATCTTCACTCTTTATCCTACAAGTTATTTCGAATCAAAGAATTATCATGAACTCTTCCCACCTCTCAGTAATTCATCTGAATGAGAGAGAATTGTTGAAGGGGTACTTTTAGAGGTCCTCTTTTGAAGCTTCTAAAATCCTAGGAGTAAATCCTGAGCTATTAAAAAGAGTTTAATTTTGAGGACTCTATTTTGGGCCTTTTTATTCAACATTAATGTGAGATATAGTTCGCTCTTTCACTAATATGATCCACTATGTGGAAACACAACTCTCGATCAATGATGCTATCAATGCACGTCAAAAGAAATTTGAACAGTCCGCTAACAAGCACAAGAATGCACAAGGGACTGATAATCAATCATCCAAAAATTCAAAAGATAGAACATTTTATGAACCATGACACACCTGGCCATTATACCATTAGTATGAGCCCGAATTGGAAAAGGTGCATACACCACTCAACACATCCCACACTATTATCCTTACTGCCATTTGAGATGAAGAAATTATTAAATGACTACATCTAATAGAACCTAACTCAAGAAACTATGAGTAATACTATCACATCCACCTAAGTTATGGACACATGTAAATAACTTAAATAAGAAATAGAGAGTATCTCGGCTCATTTGTATGAAAATAACTTATCCACAATGACACTACTCCCACTAAGAGGAAGCCAGTACGAAAGTAGTAGCAAGAAAATCATTTAATGGTTGATGAAATTGAAACTATCACTTGAGGCCCACTACTATTCAACAAAGTCTTCATTGTTGTGACTTAAGTGCTAGTATAAAAGAAATCCCATATTTATCACTTTATTAATTTCGACGACTATTACTTTAAAGAGGCCCCAACCCAAAATCTAGAGCCACTAGTCATCAGATATTGTATTAGCAATTCATGTTATAATTTTAGAAGAATTCTTATTATTCATGGGAGCATGATCTAAATTTTATTTTATTTCACCTTCCTCAACATGGGATTGGTTAGTAAGAAGCTTCAACCATCTATCGGGCCATTGTATGGGTTTGATAATAGACCATTAATATGAGTATAAGGGGTAATTATTCTTTAAACATACTTAGGGAATTCCCCTGACAAGCTACTCAGTACTTAATCTATTTTATAGTTGTTAAATATGAGTCAGTGTATAATGCAATCTTTGGGAGGCCAATTCAATAAATATTTTGAGATGTTACTTCTATTTAAGACCTTCTGCTAAAGGTTTCACTCTAATCAGATTTTATCATAATTATACACCTAACGTATTATCATTATACTCATTAGTATGCCTATAATATGCCAAAAATATATGTTTAACTAAACGAACAATAAATGTATGAATATCATATAATTCAATTTTAAATGCAATATACTGACTCTTAATCATTTTATACTCAATAATATACTACTCAATTCGATTAAAATGACATATAAGCAAAAAAACCAAGTGAAATATCAATACTAACTAGTCAAAATGCTTAAGGTAATGATATTTATCACATATCAAAATTTACATGGCGTAAATTCATTAAAATAACAAATATTGGATTTTTATCAATTTTTTGAGGGAGAAAAATAGGTAGAACATAAATTTATTGAAAATAGTGCTAGGGTTAAGATTGCTTACCCCAATCAGAATACTTTTCCCAACTTAAGCAATAAATAATACGGACCTAACCCCACTTTCTTTCTCCTCTTTCTTTAATCTCTCTATCCTTATTTCTATGATGCCATAGGATAAAATGGAAGGTTAAAACACCCAAACCTATAATTACTACTCAATCATCATAGAAATAACTAGAGCTACTACAACATCCAATTAATAAAAGCAGAACAAACTCTTTTTCATTTTATTTTAAAATCCACACATACATTAATCTAGATCAAGAAATTTTATACATTAGAAATAAAAGTTCAGATGTTTATCTTGTGCTATACAATATCCTAAATAAATTCAATGGATGAATCCGGAGTTTTGACCATCAAATCCACTTCCTCTCTTTCCCTTTCCTCTCTTCCCTTCCTCTTCTCCTTCACTCTTCTCCTATAAAGGCTAGGTAATTTTTTTTTTTTGAAGAAAGGCATAAGGATGCAAGGATATTATTAAGACAAAGACCTAGGTAATGCCATCAGATTCCTCCTTTAACAAAGAATAGAAAGAAGGAGGAATCTCAGAAGAACCAACATCATCCCAAACAAAAGAACTTAAAATAACATAGTTAGCACAAAGATCCGCTAACTTATTGCCAACTCTATCTATACAATTAAAAACAACAAATTGAAATTCATTGAAACAAAAAGGATGCTCCAACTCTTTATTCGACTTTGAGATAGCATGAATGAAACTAATAATATTTGCATTGTCACCTTCAATAATGATCCCCTTGTAATCAAACATCCATCCTTGTAAATAACCTTTGATAGCTTGAATGCCCATAAGCTCTAACCGAGAAATATCCCAATGAACCTGAGATTGACCAAAAGCCAACAAAAACTTTCCTTTGCAATCTCGGAAAACACCTCCAATCCCCGCTTTATAAGACTGAAGAAGAGATGCATCAATATTTACCTTTATCCAATCGGGTGGAGGGGAATGCCAATTAGAATTGAACAGCTTTGGAGGCTGATTAGCAACCCATATACCCGATCTAACTTGACTCTTGGAAGAAGCAATAGCAGCATAGCTGACGACCTCCGAGGCTATCACCAGATCGCTATCGTCTCTACCATCATGAACGAGCTTGTTCCTAGCTTTCCAAGAGAAATAAATAACATTACAATACAAGTTGATCATCCAATTACTTTGCATAGCCAATCAATTACAGCATTGGGCAAGAGAATTGGAATCAGGAATGCCAAATCCCCATTTGTTAAGAAGCTGCAGAATTTTGAAGAGCTTATGGCAACAGGCGACAACGTGCTCAATGTCTTCAACCATACCACACCCTCTCGGACAATCATTATAATTAATTAATTTCCTGTAGCAAAGGAAATGGTTAGTAGGAATAGCCTTGTTGAAAATTCTCCACCAAAAGGTTTCAACCCGAGAGCAGAGCTTCCCTTTCTTGATCCAATTCCAGTACAAAACCTGCTCCCGCATCTTACTCTCAATCGTGGCTTTGAAGGCAAGAGAAGCAATAGATTTACCAGAATTAAAGGAGATAAGTTCCAACTTATCCTTTAATAATTCAGTAGAGATAGGAATATTACTAATAAGGTTCACCAGATCATTTCCAAACTTATCACCAAGCTCCAACAAATTCCACTACCCATTAGTAATGAATTTGTCCACACTCACCTCTTCCAGCTCTTGAGAGTTCATAAAGGTAGGCCATCTCATCAAACTCTTATCCAATATCCAAGTATCATTGATGACATTAACAGCTTCACCATTGCTTAATTTCCATCTAATAATTGGTTTGAGAAACGAAGCACCATCCTGAATGATTTTCCAAGCAATATAACTAGTTTTTTTAAAGCCTTCATGCCCAAATAGATCTCCATATTTAGGATAAAATACCTTGTGCAATAGAGAATCTTCAACTTGATTAAATCTCCATGCTATCCTTGCTCTAAGAGGCCCAACTTTCGCATAAACAGAATGGAGAGATCTTCCCCCAAACTCCTTCGGCAGACACATTGATTCCCAATTAACATAGTGAAATCCACTACAACCATTTCTTTTGTTCCAGATAAAACTCCTGGCCAGCTTATCAATCTCCAGCAGAATGGCTTTTGGAATCCAAGAATGAGTATAGTGGAATATCGAAAAAGAAAGCAAAACAGATTTAACCAACTTGATTTTTCCTGACAAGGAAATGAAGTTCCCACCCCAAACATTGATCATCCTCAATGCTTTGTCAATGATGAACTGAAAATTTGTTCCAATAAGTCTCCTCAAGGTCATCTTAATCCCAAGGTAAGAAAACTCCTTAACACTTTTAAAGCCCATAATACGAATAATAGACTTCCTTTTTCTTCTACTTACAGTTTTACCAAAAAAAACTGCATGATTTATTCACATTAATGCTTTGGCCGGTCCAGCCACAAAAATCATTAAGAATGCTTTTAACCTTCTTAACCATCTTAACATTAGCCTCAGTAAAAAAAATAATGTCATCTGCATAGAGCAAATGAGAAATCCTAGGTCCATGAGGATGCACCCGAATCCCAAGAGAACCACCTTCCTGCTTAAAAGCATTAGATAATAACTGTCCACAAAGAATGAATAAATATGGAGATAACGGGCATCCTTGCCTAAATCCACTCTTAGCTTCAATCCAACCAGTAGAATTACCATTAATTTTTAAAGAAAACTTAGGATTCAAGATGCATTCCAAAATCAGATTGGATATATTCTGTGGAAAGCCAAAATAAGCAAGAGCTTTCTTTAAAGTAGACCAACCCATAGAATCATAGGCTTGTTCTAAGTCAAGCTTGAAAGAAACAAAACCTTTAGACGATTTTGAATGCCTAAACTTATGAAAAATTTCATGAGCCACCAGCACAAGATCTGTTAAGGATCTATTTTTTAGAAAAGCCGCTTGTTCTTCAGATATGAGTTTATCCACACAAGGGGTTATCCTATTCAAAAGTAATTTGGCAACCACCTTATAAACCACCTTACACAAGCTGATGGGCCGAAAATTGGAAGGAGAGATGGGATTCAATACCTTAGGAATCAAAACAATAGACGTTTCCTTCCAAGAAGAATTCATTTTAGCTGATAGGAGGAACTGGTTAACAGCTTTCCACATGTCACCCTTAATAATATCCCAATAATTCTTAAGGAAGGAATATGTTACACCATCAATTCCAGGAGCAGTATTCTTGCCAGCATTCATAACCACAGCTTCAAGTTCCGCCAAGGAGAAATCAGCTTCCAGCATCCCAATATCACCTTCATCCAAATGATTCCAAGCTATAGGCCAACCCTCCATATTGAAATCCCAATCCTTCCATTTACCTTGAAAAAACCTAAGGAAAACATCTTCAATTTGCTGCTGATCCTCCACAAGCATTCCATTATCATCTTTAATGCTATTGATGAAATTAGTGTTTCTTCTAGCACTAACAAAAGCTTGAAAGAATTTTGCATTGCATTCATCCTCTTTAACCCATTTCACCTTTGCACGTTGCCTCCACCATGTATTAAGCCTAGCCAAATTCGAATTGAATTCACCTACTTTGTTTTTAAGAATCCAGCTATCCTCCACCGAGAGACCACCTTCATTACACTCCTTTTCCTGGATCTCCAAAATATCTTTCAATAATTTATCCTTGGTCCTAAAAATAGATCCGTATTTTGCCTTGCTCCAGTAAAACAATGCCTTAAGAGATCTCTTCAATTTGGTATTCAGAATTTCAGCACCATCACCAGAACAGTTCCTCTCCCAGATTTTCCTGACCACATTAGTCGAAGCTGGGTTTGCTGCCCAGAAATCCTCAAACCTTATATTCGTTGCACCCTTTGCTTTAACATCCAAAAGATTCAAAATAATCGGACAATGGTCTGACGCAATTCTAGGCAAGTGCCTAATCACCAACCGATGAGAACAACACAGCATAGGAGAGTTAACAAAGCATCTGTCCAACCTCTCAAGAATTCTGTCTTCCCCAGACTTGTTATTGCACCAGGTGAATCTAGGACCAATACAACCCACCTCATGGTAGTCATTGTTGGTTAAAAACAACTTCATCTCCTTGGATCCCAAAGAAAATCTGAATCTTCTACCACCTCTCTTTTCACTTTTGTGAAGAAGACAATTAAAATCTCCTCCAATTACCATAGGATTATCCTGCACAGAATACAGTTGTAACTTTTCCCAAAGGCATCTTCTTTTATAAACGTCCTTGCTGCCATAAACAGATGTAATTCTACACCTTCCCTTATTAAACACATCCAAATCACCAATGATACATTGATTAGAAGAATCTAATACTTTAAAGGAAGCCATGCTAACCTTCCAATCACCATAAGTCCACCTGACAATCCATCAGATGGAACTTGGACAAAGTCCCAGTCAGGCCCAATTAAACCATCAGCCTCCCTCCTATCAACGAGAGAGATCTTAGTATCCTGCAAAGCCAAAAAAATACATTATTGTTTTTAACAAACTCTTTCAAATATAGAGAAGCCCTCCTCTTCCTGGCTCCTCTACAATTCCAAAAACCAATGGAAGACATTATTGTAAAAGAGGGGAGGAGCTCCCCACTTCACTTTGACATTATCTGCCATTTCCCCCTCCAACCTCCTACTTCTAGATGTGGAATTAATAGGACCCAAACCTTTTAGTTTCTTAGATCCCTTCCTTTGAGAAACCAAAGGACTAACCTCCTCTAGAGTTGTATCAGCAATAATTTCCTCTCGGGACTCAACCACAGGCACAGCTTCAACCTGTATGTCCAGGCCATCATCATCCACATTCTCATTTAGAATCTTAAACAGGTTCTGGGATTCTAGTACAACAGATTCCATAGCAGGAATTTGTATGCTACCATCCAACTTATCTAGAGGAATAACATCCTCCACTTCCTGATTCAAATTCAAAATAGGACCAACATCTGCATTAATCTCCTTCTCCCTATCAGCCGAAGTAACCTGCTCCTTACTACTCGACGTTGGTGGATAAGCCTTTCGAGCATTGCCAGAGAAAAACCTTCTTTTCTTATTGTTAACCACCATCAATGGCCCATACTGATAATCCTCAACTTTTATTTTAGACACATCCTTTTCCATAGCAAGCTTTTCCTTACCTTCCGCAGAACAAACAAGTTCATCCGAGCCATGAGCATCCATTATAATTTTTGAGCTGTCATTGATTTTTGTAATTGGACTCCCACAATCCTTATTAACCTGTCCTATTTTCTCACAAGAAAAACATAAGTTAGGAATTTTCTCATAACTAACCTTTTTAAAGGCTAGGTAAATTTGAGATTAGCTTATGGTTTTAGATATTTTTATATTTTAAATCCACTAATTTGACTAAGTGCCATAGTGCTCAACTTTCCAGCACCACTACGCTCCCAGAGAATCTTCAAAAATTTCCTAGAATCTCACTAATAAAAAACTCAGTATCGTCGGCACCACCCAACATCATGATGGCGCCACCCAGTTTCATAAAGTACATTATCCCCCCCCCCCCCCCCATTTTCCCAAGAGCTCAATCTCGCGATGATACCAATCCTGGCGTGCGACGCCCATAGGGAAATTTTGCTCACTTGGGATTTCACTTCCCTGATTTACTTCTTGGATTATTCAGGACTTTCTTCTGTACTCTAAGACCTATAATTACTTATCAAATTAAAATTAGTGATTGTTAATGGAAATCACCCAAATTTTTACGATGGGTTTACAATTTATATCTCTTTTTCTCTCTTTTCTCATCCTACCAAAGCCAAAATGAGGAAGAAGAGAGAGGTGGTGAGGATTTTAACTAATAATTTTAGATATTTTTATTTTAAAAAAATTCAGACCTTGCATCGTAGTACTCTCTCAAATCTTAAAAAACTGGAGAGCTCAATGCAACGACACTGTCCACCCAGCATTATGACGCTCAACCAACCAAATTTTTAGAAAATTAGGGGAAAATTAATTTGAGGTTATTACCTAAGATTTCTCCTACATAATAATGAATCGAGGTGGAGGAGCACGTATCCAATCAGACCTACTAGAGGAAATAATCATGAAGTTATTTGGTAGATACAACTTATGAATGATAAATAAGCCATCAATAATAATTATAGACACAACATCATAAATCAATATTATTCCACCTGATCTTCAATTATCATCATCCTATAAGAGCATGCAATGATTATATGATTAAACAAAAATAAAATATTCAAAAAATTAATCCTTTCTGTCTCATTAATTAAATAAATTCTAAATTTCCACAATACTTCAAAAATTCAAAGGGTCAGATTCTACACCAAAACTATTCATAAGTCTTTTTACCCATCTAAAGGCAATATTTTTGAAAAAAAAAATCTCAAGAAAGTTGTACTGGAAAATAACTATGTCCAGAAAAAAGTCTCAAGATTTTTCACAATCGATAAGAAGTAGAAATTTATCAAAGCCAGAAACGTTGTGATTTCAGCATCAAGACATCCAAAAGGTAAAATTTCCCCATGCAATCAAGCTTCAAAAACCATTGGTTATTAGTCCTTACACATTCAGAATGGAGTGTTTCATATGTTCTCCATATTTATGAGTTATG
The DNA here is from genome assembly GCA_019925795.1 of Dendrobium chrysotoxum. NCBI lineage: Eukaryota > Viridiplantae > Streptophyta > Magnoliopsida > Asparagales > Orchidaceae > Dendrobium > Dendrobium chrysotoxum. The sequence goes on along the minus strand of CM034306.1, from coordinate 43,671,796 downwards.
CCACTCTAAAAGTTTATAAATAAGCCCTCACTATTTACATCAAGAGGACCCGCTAGAGATTCAAAAAAGCTCAAAGGCTTAAAAAATCTAGAAGCTCCACTCAAGCATCACCATCGCTAGACCTTCACTGTCTTATGACTGTCATCGGATCACTGCCCTACTGTCGTCGTCAGGCCTTCACCGACCAACCACGAGAATCAGATCACCGCCTAATTGCTGATGCTAGATCTTCATCCGATTACAACCACTATTGTGCCCTTATTTCCTAACTGTCACTATCAGACCTTCACTGGTTAATAGTTGTTGCCAGACCACTACTCGATCCCAACCATTGAAACTTTGTAGGCTGACCCTCGGGCCTTCACTAGTCGATCACCACTGTTAGAATACCTCTTAATCAGCACCATCAGACCATCTCTTGATTGCCACATCTAAGCATCACTGGCCATCTATCATTGTTGAAACTTTACAGACTGATTGCCTCTGTCAAGCCACCGCTCAACCGTTGTCATTGGAATATTGATGCCCGACCAGCATCATCATACTACAGCTTCCTGACCAATGCCACTACATTGTTGTAACTTAGCCACAAATATTCAAACAGACTTTGTCATATTTTCTATCAATTCTTCAAAGTCTTGTAATCTTATCATTTCAGGTTAAGAGATAGACAAATCATTGTAATCAATACTCACATAGTGGAATCATTTCAGCTAAACTAGATCTCATCATTTTCCCCCTTTCTGAGCTTTTCACATAAAAGCTTTTGTGTTATAAGTGCTCTTTTTATTTATCTATTTGTATGATGGATCTTCAAAAATGCTAAGACGCTAAAATTTAGTTTAATTTTTTTCTTGCTACTTTCTCGGGATTTGCTGTATGCCTTTGCTTTGGATTTTTTGGCAATGTAATTCTCGTTTCTACTATTCCTTGGTTTGGTTGAAGGCATCGAATTATGTTGTTTTCTATGAGTTGCTTCCTATTTGTTTGGCTGTTAATGTTCTTAGAGGCTCTTATTGTTTTAGGGGCATTTTGAGAATCTGCTTTTAATTATCCGATTTGGGTGTTTTTTATGTTGGGGATTTTTTTTTTTGGTGATTTATGGGGTAAAATGATCAGCGAAAACTTTTTGATGCAATAGAGTTTACCTAAATTTTATGAGGCATGATAAAATAAATTTATGAATAAAATTTTCAAATAGACGTAAAATTACATGTAATTTTTTTCTCATATAAAGAATAAGTGCAACCCCAAACTACTCCATAATTCCAACATTATTCTTGATAACTTTTTTCCCCCTCGATCCTTTCCAGTTTTACACACAGGGCATTCCTATGTGATTGAAGTTTCATTTGGGATGGCTTTCTTACTGCTTCTTGAAGCAGTTTTTTAGCACAAAAATTACTAGAAAACTGCTTTAAGAAACAGTAACAAAAACGTCCAAAATGAAGCCTGAATCTATTTTTTTTCTTTTGTTATTATTCTCTCCCTTTCCGTCTTGCTTAGTTGGTTGTTTTGAATTTTATTTACTCTTTGATGTTACAACTTTTGTCTCTTTGATTGATATAATAATTGTTATTCTTCTCATATTAAATTTTTTACTTTTCATTTTATTTAATCTATTTTAAGGATGGATTATTTTAAGAAGGAGCAGGTTTATAGTGGAAATTAGTAGGAGGAGTATCGAATCCAAATAATTTAAAAAGGAGCGAATTCGTCTTATAATTTGATATATTCAGAATGCGCCAAACAATTGAGTGCATCCAGCATAGAGAGGACGAGAGAGAGAGAGCGAGGATGGGAAAGAGGGAAAGGGAAAGGGAGAGGGATAGAACTGACGGGGTAGGGATAGAGAGAGGGAGAGAGAGAGCTGGGGAGAGAGAGTCGGGAGAGAGGAAGAGAGAGAGAGCTGATGGGAGGGAGTTTGATATTATATTTAAATATTTTATTTAAACATTAAAATTTATGCAATATTATTAAATATACAAAAATAAAATTTTAGAAAGGAAAATTGAGTTAAATAATAGTTAAATATAATTTAAAATTTTCAATATTTTTTTTATATTTAAAGTAACATCTAAAATAATATTTATATTGATATTTAAAATATATAATATAATATATAAAATAATATCTAAATATTTTATATCAATTTTTAAATATTATTTCTAAATATTATATATAATATTTTAAGTATATAAACGGATTATATTTTAAAATATATAAACTGATATTTAAAATATATAATATATATAAATAATATTTAAAAATAAATATAATAATATTAAAAGCACTCTCCCCTCTTCTCTCTCTCTCTATCTTCCCCATCAGCTCTCTCTGTCACTCTTTTTTTTTTTAAGTTTCAAATTGCAATAGATTAAGAACTACTTACAAGTAACAAAAGGATTACATTCCTTCTTTAACAAAGTAAGCAAAGAAGAAGGAATGTTACTAAAAGAAAAACTATCAACAAAAAAACTATCTTATAATGCTAAAGTAGCACATAAGTCCGCTACCTTATTACAATCTCTATTAACATGGTGAAATATCACCTTATTGAAATCATTAAGAAAGAATAACTCTTTAGCCGCCCAATCTTCCACTTGTCATTTTGAATTCCTCATTGATTCTTGTATGAAGTTAATAATGTTGAGATTATCCCCTTCAATTATAAGACCTTTACTATCCATCATCCAACTTTGAATGAACTCCCTTATTGCAAAGACAGCCTCCAACTCGAGTTGTGCCACATCCCAATGAATTGTTTTCTTCCCAAAACCAAGAGAAATTCTTCCTTTAAGGTCTCTAAACACTCCACCAATCCCAGTTAGATTGGATTTCAAAACAACAGCATCAACATTAACCTTAATCCAATCTAGCGGTGGAGGGTGCCAAAAATTCTGGAACTCCCTAAAGAGATTAACACCCCAGTTATCTAGCATTGGACTTGATTGTATCATAGCTGTAGAAAGCACATTAGATGCAACTATTGAACTTGAAAGAGCCGGCTTACCATGCTTGACCTCATTTTGATATTTCCATGAAAGAAAAATTGCTATACAGTATAGCTTCACTGTATAAGAATTCCGAAATGACAAACTTCTAAGTTCTTCCAAAAAATTTTCCAATGAGTGAAATATATGAATGCAAAAACCCCACTCTCGTAGCTTTAAAATAACCTCAACCAGGAATTTGTAATTAACCACAATATGAGCATAGGTCTGCACACCAAGACATCCTCTAGTACATAAATCGTCATATCATAGTTTCCTACATTTTAGAAAATCATTCGTTGGAATTGCACGCTTACTCAATCTCCACCAAAATAATTCTACTCTTGGCATGAGTTTAAGTCTTCTGAGCCACTTTGAATAACCCGAATCATCCTCCTTGATGCTAAATTTCATAGCATCTTCATATGACAAAGCAGCCATGGAACTCCCCGAATGTTTGAACATTGCTTCCATTTAATTTTCCACCGTTCCAGATTTAATATGAATCTACAAAATCAGCAGAATAAGGTCATTATCGAAATATCGTTGGAGCTCCCACTCATTCCAACAACCTTCTTCGGAAATGAATTGGTGAAGCATCATATCACGCAAACCCACACAATCAGCAAATGTAGGCCAATTATTTAAGCATCTATCAAGAAGCCACGTATCTTTCACAATATTGATTTTCCTTCCATTTCCCACTTTCCATCTACCAATGGGTTTAAGATGTTTAGCACCATCCAACAAAATTTTCCACATGATAGAAGCAGCTTTCTTGCTTTCTACCCTCAAAATGTTGTCACCATACTTAGCAGTAATGTTCCTATGAAGTAGAGAATCAGGATTCTGAATTAAATTCCACACTAACCTTGATCTGAGCAACTCTATGAACAACTAAATGCAGCCCAAGTCCACCAGCATTTCTTGGTTTACACACCTCATCCCATGCTACATAATGCATTCCTCTTCTCCCATCAGGTTTATGCTAAATGAAAATTTTACTACATTTATCCACTTTATGCAATATTCTCTTTGGAACCAAAGAATGTTTAGTTAAGAAGTTTGGCAATGATACCAAAGAAGACTTAACCAAAGTCAGCCTTCCAGCAATAGATAACATCTTGTTTCCCCAAGCATTAAGCCTTTCCAATACATGATCCAACATATCTTAGAAATCAGCCATTCGCAATCTTCTCAATGCGACTTTAATTCCCAAATAATGCATCTCCTTCACTTCTTTGAAGCCTAAACTTCTAGCAACTTGAACACCTAATAGCCTTACCAAACAAGATCTGTGACTTATTTTTATTGACATGATGTCCTGTCCACCCACAGAAATTAGCAATGTTTCCCTTCAATACTTTGGCTACTCTGGTTGAGGCTTGAGAAAACATTAACACGTCATCAACATAAAAAAGATGTGTAATATTTTGGGTCCTGGCTGACACATGCACACCCAACTCATGACCCCTTTGGTTGATTGCATTATAAAGCAATTAAGAGCACATAATGAATAAATATGGTGATAACGGACTCCCCTGCCGAAAACCACTCTTGGCATTAATCCATTTACAATTTCTACCATTCAAGATAATAGAGAATCTAGGGTTCATAACACATTCCATGATGAGCTTGGAGAACATAGAAGGGAAACCATGCCATTCCACAATTTATTTTAATGCAAGCCATCACATGCTGTCGTAAGCCTGCTCCATATCCAACTTCACCGCCATTATCCTTTTTTTATTCTTAGAGATCCTGAACTTGTTAAAGATCTCATGAGCTAAAAGGCAATGCTTTGACATGGATCTACCCGGAATAAATGCCACTTGTTCTTCAGAAATCATCTTGGAAATACAAATTTTTAATATGTTAACCGTCATGGTTACAACAATCTTGTACGTCATTTGGCATAGACTTATAGGTCTATAATTGGATGGAAACAATGGATTCTTCACCTTAGGGATTAACATAATCAAATTATCTTTCTACTCCTCATGTATAGAACCCGATCAAAAGAAACCATCAATAGCTTTCCATGTAATTTCTTTCACAATGCTCCAATAGAACTTGAAAAAAGAAGCTGTAATAGCATCAACTCCAGGTGATTTATTGTTCCCTTGTTAAAAAACAGTAGTTGTGAACTCTTCCTGGGTGAAATCAGCATTGAGTGAGTCAATGTCCACCAAGGTTAACACCTGATTTTCAGTAGGCAAAGGCCATACATTTAAATTGCAATCTCTGGTTCCCCATTTCTTTCATAAAAAACTTCATGAAAACTGATTCAATAATTTTAAAATCCTCCATCACCTTATCATCTTCATCTTTAATTTGCCTTATAAAGTTTCCATTCCTCCTTGCCGAAGAAAAATTATGAAAAAATTTAGAGTTGGTATCCCCTTCTTCATGCCACTTAGCCTTAGCCCTTTGATTCACCATGTAGATAAGCTTCTTAATGTAACATTCAACTCATGTACCTTACTACAAAGAAGAAGATGCTTTTCCCAAGTAAGACCTTCCTCCGTGGATTCCTCCATTTGTAGCTCCAAAATCTCTTTCTTTAGCTCTTCCTTCAACATGTACAATTCTTTACATTTATTCTTATTCCAAAAGAAAAGTGCCTTCAGAGTTCTTTGAAGCTTCCTATGCAAAATATCCACATCATTACCAAAATCGATTTTTTTCCAAGACTTCAATACAATGCCCCAAGTTGCCGGATAAGACCTCCAAGTATCCTCAAATCTGATAAGCTTGGACTGATTCTGAAATTTTTCTCCCAACTTGAAAAGTATTGGACTATGATCAGAAGCCACCCTTGCTAAATGTCTAACCTTTGCCAAAGGAACCATCTATAGCGCCGTAGAATTCACCAAGCATCTATCAAGTCATTCCCATATTCTAGTAGCACCTTCCTTGTTTTTACACCAAGTAAACCTTGGTCCAACAAACCCCACATCATGAAAATCATTGTTAGTCATAAACAACTTCATTTCTTTAGGCCCTTTGGAGAAGAGAAACCTCTTACCGCCCCTTTTGTCCTCCTTGCATAAAATGCAATTGAAATCACCTCCCACAATTGAAGGGATACTACCCATCATACTCCTCTCAAGCATATCCCACAAATTCCTTCTCCCATGAAAAGACTTATCCCCATACACCGTGGCAACATTCCAAGTACCCTTAGAAGGAATACTAAGAATCCCAAACACCACATGAGAAGAATGTCCAACCACCTCAAATGACACAACTTTCCTATCCCAAGCTACCAAAATCCCACCTGAGAGAACCTCAGCCGGATGATGAATGAAATCCCAGTCAACCCCAATCATACTATTAAAATCACTCCTATCAATACTCACCAGCTTGGTTTCAGTCAAACAAATAAAAACCATATTATGATCCCTCACAATCTCTTTAAGATAAAGAGAGGCCTCCCTTTTTCTAGCACCTCTACAATTCCAAAATAAAAAATAAGACATTAATCAGCCAAAGGGGAAAAGTCCCCACATATCTTATTCACTTTTCCATCCCCCCTTCTCTTTCTATGATCAGCTTCAATGGGTCCCAAATCTCTCAACACCTTGCTCAGTTTGTGTTTCACCAAACTAACATTCAAGGAATCAGTACCACCACCTTTTGGTCCATCAGTAATATTTATGTCAGAAACAAGATGAGCGCCATCATCTTCATGATCCTTCAGGCTCTGATCGGGTTGTGGGAATTCAGATACGATTTCTTCATTCTCCTCAACCAAGATACTAAATTTATTTGTCAACCTCATATCCACATTACTAGCACCATCTGGAAGCACATTATCAGTTCTGTTAGCACCTTCACATTCCTCAATCATCAGATGTTTCTCAGCAGTAGTCTTCATTAATTCCACAGCCTTATCTCTGGATGCTTTGGATCTTCCTCTCCACCTCCTTGGAACTTAGCCAACTTTTTGTTCACATTCTTCACATTTCTGTCTACTCTCCCTCCTATATTTCTTCCATATTCAATCTATTATTTTTTAAATTTGACATGGATCCAAGGACCTTATTCATCCTTTTGCAAAGAAGAGTAATTACATTCACTTTTTCCTTGTACATCCTCTCCCAGCTTCTCATTATGATTTACTTGATGAGCCAACCCAACATCAATTGGGAAACTCGATTTCTCATGACCCACTTTACCACATTGGAAATAGAAGGATGCAATCTTCTCATATTCAACCTTTTGGAAGAATCCACCTAACATTCCATCTATCCAAATGCCATTTTGAAGTTTATTTTCCAGATTGATCCTGACACATATTCGGGCATATTCTCTTCTTCCTCATTTAAATGAGTTACCATCGAGAAGCATTTGTACTCCAACCATTGAAGCAATTATGGCAATATTTTCTTCGTCCCAACAATACAACGGAAGAAAGGGAAGGCAAATCCACACAAGTGCTATTAAACCTTTCAAAGAATTAGGAGAAAATGAAGGAGACCATTTATCCATACCGACGATGTGTCCTCCAACATACCAAGGGCCACCACTCAAAACTTCTTCCATTGCTTTAGAATTTTTAAATGAACAAAGGATCTAGTTCAATCCAAGCATTGTCAAGTGGAAATTACCAAATTTATTCCATTGTCTTCTAAGCTCCATACTACACACCGGAAAAGGGATATTGTTACCAACAACTTTAATAAAAAGGGAATTTTTCAATATTTGAGAGTTCGCAAGCTCCAAATCAGAATTCAACTTAACTAAAACACCATCCTCCGACATGTCTGTAAGTCGATTCTTGTAGGATAACTTGATGTGTTGTGGTTTCTTCCATGCCACCATGAATTCATCCTTAGCTCCAACATTTTCATTATTTACAACTTCTTCCCTAGCCATATTCTGATTATCTTCAAAATTATCCACAAGATTATGGGTAATTTTATTTTGATCAACCTCTTCTTGATTACCCATAAATTTATTCACCTTCAATACCAAACCAGAGGAGGAGGAAGCTTCAGGATCAAATTTACCTAAAAATTGCAATGATTCGGGTATTTGCCTATGCAATTACGCCTTGTTATGATCACCGAAACTCACCACATTCTTGCCCTTGCCTTCCACCACTGCATCTTGGCTGCTTGATGGACAGAAACCTTCTCTAATCACTAGATTACTTTGAGGTCTTCTTGTATCGTGAGCTCCTAACTCAAATCTCGATCTGCTGCCTCTGACCCCGGTCAGATTCGAAGAGGAATTAAGCAAAATATTGGATAAAGATTGAATGGATGAAGCCCCACCGGTAGGAGATTGCCAGTGGTTAGTCACCCCCATTAACTCTACCCACGAAAGAACTGCGAAAGGAAAATTCAAAAAAAAAACTGAAGAACTTTCTCTCACTACAATTGTGGACACTCTCTCACTCATAAACTAAAAGGAATTGCATCAAATCCCTAAAAAAAATTAGCTCTCTCTCTCGCTCCCTCTCTCCACTCCCCCCTCTCTCTCCCTCTCACCATCTCTCTCTCTCCCTGGTCAGCTTTCTCTCTCTCTCTCCCTATATATCTCTCTTTAAGGTAAATAAATGCAATTATTTGGCACATTCAAAATGTGCCAAACTATTTACTGCATTTTGAATATGCCAAATTATTTGACGAATTCACACTATTTTAAATAATTTGAATTCGATGCTCCTTTTGTTGATTTCCACTATAGATATGTTCTTTTTTAAATAACCCCTTTTAATGGATGTAGCTCTATGTCCAGAGCCCAATAAAATCACGACACTTGTCTTATGCACGTGGATATTAATTTATGATTTATTTTTTATTTTTATCTTGCTAACCCAACCGACCCGGCCCAAAATATTCTTATTCAAATTGAGGGTTTTGAAATTGGCACTCTTTTTTTAAATGAAATACCACAAAACATTTATATTTTTTAGGATTTCTGCTAAAAAAACTTTTCATAGCTGCTAAGAAAGAAGAAATGAGGAAAAGCTGATGAAGATGACGACTGGTTTGGAGGAGGAAAAGATGATGAAGATGACGACTTGTTTGGAGGAGGAAAAGCAGGTGAAGATGAAGATGAAGACTGGTTTGGAGGAGGAAAAGCAGACTAAGATGAAGATGAAGACTAGTTTAGAGGTGGAGAAGTCGGCGAATATGAAGATAAAGACTAGTTTGGATGAAAAGCCGATGAAGAAATGAGGAATAATAGTTTTGTTTGTACACTCGGAGAATATGTAATTTTGAAGTATTATTTATATATTTATAGTTTTTTCTATACACTTACAGTGAAGATGAAGATGCTTTATTGTATTGATATTTTTTTCATTGCAGATGACTATTGGAAAAATAAAAAAAAGCTCATTTTCTACATTCATTTATGTGATGTTTTGTTTATTTTGAACTATCAGTACAAATGCTTGGTATTGCTAGGAACTGCTCGGTACCACTCAGAACTGATCAGTACCAATGCTCAGTATCGCTCGGAATAGCTTAGTATCAATGCTCAGAACCGCTCTGAACTGCTCAGTACCAATGCTTAGTACTGCTCGGTACCGCTCGGTACTGCTCAGTACTGCTTGGTATTTCTAAATAACTATATTTTTTTAATCAAATTTTTTTACATCAGAATCAATATGATTGTTTCTTATATCATAATCAATATGATTGATACACTACGGTACCGAACACAATTTTTCCCTTTAATATCAATTCAATGTTTATACCGATGAACTCTCAGTACCAATGCTCGGTATCGCTAGATACCGCTCGGTGCTGCTTGATATTTCTAAATAATATGTATTTCTTAATTAAATTTCTTACATCTGAATAAATATGATCGTTTCTAACATCTGAATCAACATGACTGATACACAACAACAAGCAGAGAAAGCTTTAATGCTTCTATAACATATATTTATGAAAAAGCTGAGAATGCTTTTAAAACAAATGGGACTTCAAAATAACTCTTACAATAAAAAAAATTTAAGCTGCCCCTTGACCCGCGACCCCCGCCAGGGGGCGCTTCCCCCTCGAAACCCACAACATATTCTCTAAACGTACAGAAAAAAATTATCATTTCTCGTTTCTTCTTTCTCAACAACTTTTTCACATCCAAACAAGTCTTCATCTTCATCTTCACCGGCTTCTCTACCTCCAAACCAGTCTTCATCTTCATCTTCACCGGCTTCTCCAGCTCCAAATAAGTCTCCTTCTTCATTTTCACTGGCTTCTCCTTGTTTCTTCTTTCTTAGCAGCTATAAAATGTTTTATGAGCAGAAATCCTAAATAATATGATGTAAATGCCGCATTTCATTTAAAAAAAGAGCACCAATGCTTAGCGTTAAATTTTAAACAAGATTTGTTCTGGGCTGGGTCAGTCGGGCTAGCAAGAAAAAAATTAAAAAAGAAATAAAAAAATTTATCCAACTGTACAATACAGATGTCATGATTTTATTGTTGTCCGGATATAAAGCTGCGTCCGGTGTCCGCACCTAATAAAAATTCTTTTTAATGATTTCATTTTAATCATTCATTTTTATCTGCTCTAATAATAGGCTATTTAATAATTATTTTTAATAATTCAAATTAAATGAGTCATTAAAATATTATGTTCCTACACCTAAAGTAAAAATAACTTTGCACGTTGGTCCAATAAATTATTATTATTATTATTATTATTATTATTATTATTATTATTATTATTATTATTATTATTATTATTATCAATTTGACATTTAATGCATAAATAATACCCTTTTACTTAAAATTTAACATTTTAAGTTTTTAAAAGTCAAAACACGTAATTCTTCATAAAATCTTCTTATAAATTAAATGAGTCATTTTGCATCATTGTTTATAATAATATTTGTATCTATTTTGCATTTATTGCTGGAACGATTTTATTTGAGATCAATTTTAACATTTTAATTGTTTATAATAGTGTTGAATGGCTAAGATTTCATTTGGGACAGTTCTTAAATAGTTTTTTAGTGTAAGAATTTCTCGAAAAATAGTAAAAAAGGGCAACAAAATACTACCCCAAATGAATCCAAATTTAATTTCCAATTATGCATCAAATAAGACAAATTTGATTTGGGCATATTTAGGCTCAATTGGACCACTTTTGGAAGCGTTGAGTTCATCTGGTTGAGACTTTCAATTCAATTATATGTTCCCTAAAATTGGAATTCATATGATCCTAAATTTAGTTCTGGAAGTTTCCTATTTAAATTTTGCCTCGATAGTCATGCCAATCACATGATTTTTTTATCCTGAATAATAACAAGATCTACTAAAATATATAAAGTAGTAATTAAAAATTAAAAGTAATACTAGCAACCTACAATATATAGAAACTTACTACAAGTAATGATAATAAAGCCTTTTAATAAATTAGAATATATTTATTCCTTAATAAATAATAGTTACTTACTTCAAGACGAATGATACAAGATTTCAAATTACTTGAGATCAATCTAACCAATAATGCCAAGGGACTAAACTTGGAGGTCCTAACTAATATGAACTTCTAATTAATTAAGAGCACACAAATAGAAATATTAAAAGTTATCAAAATCTGTGCAACCTAATTAACTTAAGCAATCTTGTCGTTATTGTGGGGAAAAAGGATTATGACATGAGAGTGGAAGTCCAGTATATGAGATTCCACACAAAAATATAATAAAGAGGTCCAATATGGTAGGACCAATAAGTCTTATCTAGACTCATATAAAATACTCACGAAAAGTTATATCATAGAAGTCATGTTAAATAAAATCAAGAGAATGTGAGTTGCTTAATCTCTCGAAGAGACTAGACTTCTTAAGATTAATTACATTCGAGGACACCTCAAAGAGTAACTGTTGATAAATAAAATGTCTATATCTTAATTTATTTATATTAACTATCAAATGGAAGACTATAACATAAAAGTCTATTGACATGAAGGTACAATATATGGTTTATGATATATCAATCTACAAGAAAGATGGTGAATCGCCATAACCAAGTAAGGTCATCATCTTTCCACATATGAAATCTATATAATCAGAGTCATTAAATCTCCAAAGTCTTAATAAAAGAGTACAATGGGCCTCAAAGGGTTGATGGGTAAAGGAAAAAAAAGTAGAAAAAGTTGTATAAATAATCTTGATTAGGATTTCATCGTTCCATCATCTCGAAGTTATTAAGATCGAAATCACATAACTGAGAAACTAGACATCCCAACCAAGTCATGAGATGCTTTGTCATTTATCATGAATTGCATTGTTTAGAGTTGGCCTCATGGTCTTAAATTGATGATGGAAAATTTAAAACTCATAAATAATGAATTATAAGAGGTAGATCTAGGAAGATATAAGAATTACAATATATAGCTATATAATAATTCATTCTTGAAAGAAGTGAATGAAATTGCCCACTTATGTGCAAAAAACGTTACTCAATTGGAGTTATAATCATATATATGTCTGGAGTGTCAGTATCTATTGTGCTAATATGATCCCTAACCATATTAAAAATTCACGCCTAATAAAAAATTATGATATAAGGATAATGGTTTGCAATGCAAAATTATCTATCTATAAGTAAGGAAGATGCTTATATTATGCATATTTGACTTACTATGTTATGAATGTGCAGCAGCACTTGGAGTTTTTAATAGTGGCTAGCTCGATCTTATATCTCGTATAGGAGATTCAAAGAGAGCAAATATTTATTTACAAAGTGTATTGAGCAAGCGTTAATTTTTAAAGAAATTTTTTATAAACTAATTTTGAAACTGTTTATTAATTTATTAAATTTTTTAGAAAAGATTTTGTTTTAAGACATCATAGTAGTAAATTGAAAATAATTTATGAATTGTAAGAGTAAACATAATAATAATAATGTACTATGATGGATTTAAAAGAATAAGAAATCGGGCATTACAGTCGGGCAAGCTATTTTATAAATTCTTTTAAATAAAAATAGCAAATGAAGTCAAGATTTTAAATAAAGTATAATTACGCGTACATTAAATGCATGTTAATAAATTTTAAAATTTAAATAATAATGTTGTGTCCTGGAATATTCGTAAAGATAGAGAAATATATAGTTTAACGTCTTAGCTTTGTACGAAGATCCAGTACACAATCAGATAAGATAGTGGGTGCAGTATTTATAAGAGACGCCAAAATTTTTTATGTAGAAAATCCCAAAAAGGGAAAAAACCACGGGGCCTAGCCCAGTTTGAATGAATCCGTTAGTATTTATAGTTGATTACAGATGAGGCTCATCCTTGGGAGAAGGCCTTGGCTTGATGTAATAAATATACATCATATAGAGTTCATTACATGATGGGAATTGAAAGAATCACTATTTTCATGTTTGTTTGGTTGGGAGGACCATAGTCGATGGGCGATGGAGGTCGAAAAGACTATAGCCTGGTGATGGTGGTCGGAGGGATAGTAGTCGGCAAGCAATAGTAGTTAGAAAGACTATTATCTAGCAATAGAGGTCGGAAGGACCATAGTCGGCTAGCGACGGAGGTCGGAAGTCTTGCGATGGACAGAAGTCTGGTGTTGGGTAGAAGTTTGAAGATGGATGGAAGTCTGGCATCAAATAAAAGTCCAATGAAAGTCCAGCGATGGGTAAAAGTCTAGTGACGAGCGAAAGTCTAACGTTGGGCAGAAGTCTAATGAAAGTCTGGTGACAGGCAGAAGTTCGATAACAGATGGAAGTCTGGCATCAGGGAGATGTCTGATGATGGACTGAGGTCCAGCGTTGGGTAAAAATTCGATGAAAGTCCTTTGACGAGCACAAGTCTAGTGATGGGTAGAAGTTCAGCGCTAGTCTGTGGCTGGGCATAAGTCCGACAAAAATTTGATGATGGTCGGTGGCTAGGAGGTGGTCGAGGAGGAGTCTGGCGGCAAGAGAATTTTCTTCCTTCTCTTCCTTTCTTCCTTGCTTAGTCCTCCCCTCAATGAAGAATGATGGGCCTATTTAGAGTTTTCTGAGAGTGGCATGGCTAGTAAATAAGGAGGAGATCAAGGGTGAATTGGGAGTGGCTTGAATGGATGGCTGATGTTGATCCCCTTTATCATGGATCGTTCACTGGGCATTTTAATGTCTTAATGATATTAGAATTTATCAATCTTGGGCTCGTTAGATTTTTTTCATCGAGCCGTTCGATTTGACTATAAGCATGTCATAATTATAAATCATTTAATAATCTAAATTATATGATTTGACCCATTCAAATATGCTTCGAGTCTTCGATTTGGACCCATTTGGGCTCGGATTGACTCAAATTTTGTTTTGTTGGGTTCGTGTTTCTGAGACATTTAGTTTGACTATAAGTTTGCTAAAATCAAAGCTCAGATGGTCTATGATTTAATTTTTGAGGTTTCTACTTGATTTTCCTTTTTTGTGCCCGATCAACATAATATTTTGATGATATATTAGTCGTCCCCCTATTTTCGGACGTCGAAGCTCCAGAAGTCTAAAAATACTTGTCAGAGCATTTCAAACTATTCAAATTATAAAAATGTCAAAAAAGTATATTCCAAAATATTTAAAATTGCTTCAAATTGTTAATAGAAGCTCCGTTGAGCTTCAAAAGTGTCAAAATTGAGTTTAGAACGTCACAAAATGGTTTTAGGGACCCCAAAAACATCTGATTTGGTTCGTCCTTGCTGAAAATCAAGCCCAAACATGCTTGGGTGACCGAACTGGCCGGTTGACGACCTGTGGAGCATCCCAAGCATCAGCGAGCCGAAGAGGCGTGCCCCTCCTAGGCGAACGATTACGAAGAGAAGTTATAAATTTTGTTTGATAATCCAGTATTACTTTTACATGAATGTTCATTATTCATATATTCTTATGAGACTTATGCTGAATATACCTCCTTCTCTTTCATTTAATTTCATGCATGTTGTATTGCTTTGAATATATATATATATATATATATATATATATATATATATATATATATATATATATATATATATATATATATATATATATATATATATATATATCATGTACAATATTTCAATAATACGAAATGTATAAGTCTATTATTTATTGTCTAGTATGTTTATTATTTTTGGCCATGAATTAGAGATTTCCATAAAAAATAGAGAAAACACCTCAAATACATGAACTGAGAATCAAATTCATAAAGCTCGATGTATAGTTGGGATAATGCTAAAGATGAAGTTGATTTTGATTTAGAGATTTCACTATTATTATTATTATATTTCTTTGACTAAAGTGTATATCTTTCTCTGGTTGTATTAAAAGTTATTTAATATTATACTTGCAAAAAAATCCTTCTCATCCCTATCAACTTGGAAGCATATGTTCGCTTCACAGGCACGCCCCTTGGGGTACATGCTCAACTGGCTGCTATTTTCTTTTTCTTTAATTCTAGTCCCGCAAAAACATTTTTCTTTATTATTTTTTTAACAGTGCTTACGGCGGCTACAGTGCCGCCTGCCAATAATAACACATATTATTTTTTAGTGGGTCCCACCATTTTCTAGAATAATTTTGAAAATTTTAAACAGATTTGGAGGCAAATCCCCCCCCCCCCCCCCCCCCCCCCCCCTCCTTATCCTATAAATACCCCTTTTAGGGAAAGGAAAAAATTGCTCATTTTCTTCTCCTTCCTTGTCCCTCTAATTTTCTTACAGTTAAGGCTTTCCATTATTTTTGGTAGGTGGCATCCCCTACTCAAATTCAATGCCCCTCTTTTGTGTAAAACTTAGAATTTTTTCTCTCCTTTTCTTCCCACATTCCTTCTTACTTCAGAGGCTTTCCATTATTTTTGGTAGGTGGCATCCCCTATCCAAATTCAATGCCCCTCTTTAATGTAGAAGGAATGTTTTTCTTTTTTATCCTCTTTTCCTCTGGCTTTTTTCTTATATTAGAGACATTCCACTATCTGAGATAGGCGCCATCGCCTATCCAGCTCCAGTGCCCCTCTCTTATGTAGAGGGAGCTTTCTCCCCCTTTCTCTTTCTTCTCCTATGTTCTTCTTCTTATATTAGAAGCATTTCACTATTTGAGATAGGTGGCATACCCTATCAAGCTTCAATGCCCATCCCTTGGGTAGAAGAAGTCATGATGAGAGTTTATTCTCTCCATAGATAACCCTTGACAAAAGATGATCAACTACCTCTTGCATGTGAGTGTGATTTGAGAGGATCTGGCGGTAATAGCACCTGGGGGCAGAGTTGGTGATTGTCAGTAGACGGGCAAAATTTTGATAATGTTTGAGTGGAAGTTCATTGGTGATTGATGATTGGGTGGAAATTCATTGGCAGCCGATGGCCAAGTGGAGAGCTAAAGGAGAGAGTTAGAGGGTGTGTTGCTAATGGTAGTCGAGCAAGAAGCTAATAATGACTGATATAAAATTAAGGATCGACGACAGACATCATGTGAAGGGCTGATGATGGCGGGTGGCAAGTTATATTCTGATAAAGGTGATATACACTTATATTGATATGTATGGACATTAGACATCTCTGATGGAGGTGGTCAAAGTAGTATGCCTTGTTAGTAATTTAGCGGCACATTAATAGTGTCAATTGAGTGGAGGCTTGATGATGATCAGGTTATAACCTTTCTTTAAAGAAGAAGTTGCAAGAAATGTATCAATGCATAAGAGAGAAGAGGTCACTTGAATCCACCAAGGATATTTGACCATTTTGAGATTGTTTGTTACTTAATGACATTAACTTGTACGGATGATGCCAATGCACTTTTAATTTTATCTTCTTATAAAAATGAATGTATACTTGAACCTAATGTGGAATCTATGTAACTCCAATGATATTGTATATGAATTTGAGATTATTGTATAAGCCTAATAATTATTTCTCACTTGAAATGAACTTTTCCTCCAGAGTAAATTTGTCTTGTGCCTTTTGAGTCTTTTTAGCTTACTAAGGTCTTTGTATAATTGTACCTTTTGAGGCCTTTTAGCCTTATAAGGTCTTTGAATAACGGATGACCCTGTCAATCACTTGCTCTTACAGAATCTTTCTAGTGAGGACCTTGTCCACTATTAGCTTTCCCTTAAGGCTACTTTATGGGTAGACCTTTTTGGGGTTATTTCAGAGTATTGCTTGATGACATTTAAAGAAATCCATTCAGGATATTTGACTTATTCGAGATTATTTATCAAATTATTTCTTGATGATGTTAACCTGAATGGAAGAAGTCAAGAGAATCCACCAAGGATGTGTAACCTATCCGATGTTATTTGTCAGAATATTGCTCGATGATGTTAACCTATATGGAAGAGGTTGAGACAATCCACCAAGGATGTATGACCTATCCGAGATTGTATGTTAGAGCATTGCTCAATGACGTAAACCTATATGAAAGAGGTTGAGAGAATCTACCATGGATGTATGACCTATCTGAGGTTGTATGTCAGAGTATTGCTTGATGACTTTAACTTATATGGAAGAGTTCGACAAAATCTACCAAGGATGTATGACCTATCTGAGGTTATATATTAGAGTACTACTCGATGACGTTAACCTATATGGAAGAGGTCGAATCGAATCCCTCTGGGATTAATTTTGCCTTGATTAAGTGGGGGCGAACGCCGCGTGTATCCTAAATCAAAGGTGAAGAATAGTATCTCTTTAGACCATTACTTCCTTTTTGTGGTTGAGATTAAGACCTTATCCAAGGAGTAGAAGTCCAGCTAAAGATTATATAAAGCTTGAAATTTATTGGAAGAATCGTTGCATTTGCTAGAAACTTTAAGATCCTAAGATATCATCTTGGATATTGGAAGAGTTGGAGGAATCTTCTTGGCCACGGCTGTAGTCAATGTTGCCCCCAGGTCCACATTTAATTCTTATAAAATTGATGTAGCGATAGCTAATCCTAGGATATTGGAGCAAAAATTTCCTTCCAGTCAGGAACCACATTATTATAAATGGCACCAAACTATTGCATCCTAGAATATTCACGGTGATAGAGAAATATATAGTTTAACATCTTAACTTTGTATGAAGATCCAACATACACTCATATAAGATAGAGGGTGCAGCATTTATAAGAGACACCAAGATTTTGACATGGAAAACCCTGAAAAGGGAAAACACTATAAGGCTTAGCTCAATTTGAATGAATCTACTAGTATTTATAGTCGATTACAAATAAGGCTCTTCCTTTGGGGAAGGCCTTGGCTTGATGTAATAAATATACAGCATATATAATTCATTACATGATGGGAATTGAAAGAATCATTATTGACATATTTGTTTGGTCGGCAAAACCATAGTGAACTGGCGATGGAGGTTAGAAAGACCATAGTCTGGTGACGGTGGTTAGAGGGACCAAAGTCGGTGGGCGATAGTAGTCAGAAAGATCATTGTTTGGCGATGGAGGTTAGAAGGACCATAGTCGGTAGGTGATAGTGGTAAAAACGACCGTTGAAGAGCAATGGGCAGAAGTTCAGTGAAAAGAAGAAGTCTGATGATGGATAGAAGTCCGTATCGGGTAGAAGTCCGATGAAAGTATGGCGATGTGCAGACCTCCGGTGATGGACAGAAGTCTGGTGTTAGGTAGAAGTTCGATAATGGATGAAAGTCTAGCATCGAAAGAAGTTTGAAGAAAGTCTGTTGACGAGCAAAAGTCCGACGATGGGTGGAAGTCCATCGTCAATCTATGGCTGGGCATAAGTCTGACAAAAGTTCAATGATGGTCGGTGGCTGGGAGATGGTAAAGGAGGAGTTTAGTGAAAAGAGAACTTTCTTCCTTCTCTTCATTCTCTTCCTTTCTTTCTTGCTTGGTCCTCCCCTCAATGAAGAATGAGGGGCCTATTTATAATTTTTTGAGAGCAGCATGTGAAGTAAATAAGGATAAGATCAAGGGTGAATTAGGAGTGGTTTGAATGAATGGCTGATGTTTATCTCCTTGATCATGACCATTTGTTGGGTATTTGAATTTCTGAATGATATTAGAATTTGGCAATCTTGGGCTCATTGGATTTATCTCATCAAGCCGCTTGATTCGGCTATAGGCATGTCACATTTGGAAACTGTTTGGCAATCCAAATTTTAGTTTGACCCTTCCAAATATGCTTCAAGTCTTCAATTTGAACCCATTTGGGCTCGAATTGAGTCGATTTGGTTTTATTAGGTTCGTATTTTTTGAGACGTTCAATTTGACTGTAAGTTTGCTGAAATTAGAGTTCAGATGGTCTTCGATTTAATTTTTCATGTTTCTAACTTGATTCCCTCAAGATTCGTGCATGATCACCATAATTTTTTGATTATATATCAGATATTATAAAATTTTAAATATTATTTAATTAATTCAAAAAAATTATAAAGAGAGTAATTAAATACATAAATTTATAATTACAGTAATTGTAACAATAATTCTATCCCCAATCTAGGACAAATGTGTTTAAGATTTTAATAAAATAACAATAACTATAATAATAGATTGAAGAAAATTCTAGTAATATATGATATCAAATTTATCATAATTAAGCAAAATGTTTATAGAGAATAAAAGTGTAAGCATAGTAACTTAATTATTGTGTAATTAAAATATTTATTAATAAATGTTCACCAAATTTTAATTGAATGCCATTTGTACTATAAGATGATATGATCATTCAACTATATATATATATATATATATATATATATTGATCATGAATAAAGAAATTTCTTATATACAATGAAGCTCAACATGACTGTGTTGTATTACTTTTGTTGCATACTGAAATATTCACGTCGATACACAAATATAAAGTTTAACATCACAGTTGTATAAAGATCCAACACACAATTAGATAAAAGAGAAGGGTGTAGTGTTCATAAGAGGCACTAAAATTTTTATGTGAAAACCTCTTAAAAGAGAGAAAACCATGGGGCTTGGCCAAGTTTGAATGAATCCACTAGCATTTACAGTCGATTACAAATGAGGACTATCCTTTGGGGGAAGGCCATGGCTTGATGTAGCAAATATACATCATATAAAGTGCATTACATGGGAATTAGAAGAATCAGTATTGGCATATTTGTTTGGTCGACAGGACCATAGTTGGTGGGTGATGGAGGTCAGAAAGATCGTAATTGGGTGACGGTGGTCCAAAGGTGTTGTCGGTGGGCGACGAAGGTCAGAAAGTTTGTTGTCAGGCAACAAAGGTCAGAAGGACTGTAGTTGGAGGGCGATGCGGGTAAAAAGATCGTAGTTTGGCGACGGAGGTCAGAAGAATCGTAGTCGATAGGAGATTATGGTCAGAAAGATAGTTGTCAGTGATGGAGGTTAGAAGGTCCATAGTCGCCGGGCGATGGTGGTTAAAAAAATCATATTTAGGAGATAGAGGTCGAAAAGGCTGCATTTAGGTGAATGTGGTAAGAAAGATCATAGTCGGGTGACTGAGGTCGAAAAGATTGTAATCAAGCGAAGGTAGTAGGAAGGACCATTGTTGGCTGGCGATGAAGGTCGAAAAGATCATCGTCGGTAGGTGACCGAGGTCAGAAATATCTTAAGCAGGTAACGGTGGTTGAAGAGACCGTAGTCAGTGGGCGACAAAGGTTGGAAATACCCATGGGTGACAAAGGTTGGAAATACCTTAGTTAGGTGATAGTGGTCAAAGAGATCGTAATCTAGAGATGTTTGTAGAAGAGACCGTAGTCAGCGGGCAACGGAGGTCAAAAAGACTATAGTTGGGGGGTGATGGAGGTCAGAAGGATCGTAGTTGGAAAATGATTATGGTATGAAAGACTGTTATTCGTGATGGAGGTTAAAAGGACCATAGTCGCTGAATGACGGTGGTCAGGAAGTTCGAAGTTGGGCAATGGAGGTCAAAAGATCGTAGTCAGGCGAAGGTGGTCGGAATGACTGTAGTCGAGCGAAGGTGGTAGGAATGACCATAGTTGGCAGGCAATTGAGGTTTAAAAGAACATAGTCGATGGGCGAAGAGGTCAAAAAGATCATAATCAGGTGACGGTGGTTAGAAGGACCATAGTCGCTGGGCAATGAAGGTCAGAAAGGCCATTGTCAGGTGACGGAGGTCAAAAAGATTGTAGTTTGGCTACGGAGGTCGGAAGAACTGTAGTTAGCAGGCGACTATGGTTAGAAAGATCATTATTGGCGATGGAGGTCAAAAGGACCATGGTCAGTGGGTGATGGTAGTTAGGAAGACCATAGTTGGCATGCGATGGAGGTCAAAAAGATTGTAGTCCAATGATAATTGGTGGGTGGGCAGAAGTCGGGCAAGGGACTGTGGTTGGGCAGAATTTCGCTGTCGGTCTTTGGTCGAAAAAAGTCTGACGATGGTCGGTAGCTAAGCAGAAGTCTGGTGATTGCTGGTGATAATAAGAAATAAGAAATCAAGCATTACACTTTAGCAAGCTGATTTATAAATGCTTTTAAATAAAAATAGCAAATAAAGTTAAGCTTTTAAATATAGTATAATTACACGTGCTTTAAATGCATGATAATAAATTTTAAAATTTAAATATATTATAAAATTTTAAACATTAATTAATTAATTCAAAAAAAAATTATAAAGAGAGTAAATAAAAAAACTAAATTTACAATTACATTAATTGTAACAACAATTCTATCCCAAATTGGGGACAAATGCGTTTATGATTTTTTAAAAAATAGCAATAACTATAATAGAAGATTGATGAAAATTCTAGTAATATACGATATCAAATTTATCATAACGGAGCAAGATGTTTATAGAGAATAAAAGTGTAAGCATAATAACTTAATTATTGTGTAATTAAAATATTTCTTTTAATATATTGCACACAAAATTTTAATTGATTAACATTTGTACTATAAGATGTTATAATTGTTTATATATATATATATATATATATATATAACAAAGAAATTTCTTATATTCAATATGAAGCTCGACATGATTATGTTGTAATATTTTTGTTGCATCCTGAAATATTCGCCGCAATAGAGAAATATAAAGTTTAACGTCATAGCATTGTACGAAGATCCAACACATAATCAACTAAAAGAAAGGGGTGTAGTGTTCATAACAAACACAAGAGTTTTTATATGAAAACCTAAAAAGAGGGGGAACGAGGCTTGACTTAGTGTGAATGAATCCACTAGTATTTGTAGTTGATTACAAATAAGGCCCTTTCTTGGGGGTATGGCCTTGGCCTTATATAGCAAATATACATTATAAAAAGTGCATTATATGAAGGAAATCAGAAGAATCAGTATATATATGTTTGTTTGGTCGGCAGGACCATAGTTGGCAGGTGACAGAGGTTGGAAAGATCATAGTCTGGTGACAGAGGTTAGGAAGACCGTCATCAGGTGATGGTGGTCGGAAGGCATAGTCGACGAGCAACCGAGGTCGGAAAGATTGTAGTCGGGCAGGCGATGGTGGTTCAAAAGACCATAGTATGGCAACAGAGGTAGGAAGGACCATAATTAATAGATAATTATGGTCAGAAAGAACAGTTGTCAACATAGTTGGTGGGTGATAGAGGTCAAAAAGTTCATAGTCAGGCGACAGAGGTCAGAAAGATAGTAGTCGGGTAACGAAGGTCAAAAAGTTTGTAGTCAGGCATAGGTGGTCGGAAGGACCATAGTTGGAGGGCAGAGGAGGTCGAAAAGATCATAGTCAATAGGTGATCAAGCTCAGAAATAACTTAGTTAGTTGATGAAGGTCGAAGAGAACGTAATCTGGAGATATTTATATGAGAGACCATAGTTGGTGGGTGACGGAGGTCAGAAATACCTTAGTTAGGTGTTGGTGGTTGAAGAGACCTTAAACTAGTGATGTTGTTCAGAGAGAGCATAGTCAGTGGGCGATAGAGGTTGAAAAGATCATAGTTGGGGGGCGACGGAGGTTAGAAAGATTGTTATCTAGTGACGGAGGATGGAAGGACTGTAGTCGGCATGCGATTGTGGCCAAAAAGACCATTGTTGACAATGGAGGTCAAAAGGACCATAGTCGGTGGGTGACGGTGGTCAGGAAGACCGTCGTTGGGAGATGGAGGTTGGAAAGGCTATAGTCGAGTGAAGGTGATCAGAATGAACGTAGGTGATGGGTGGCGATGTTTGAAAAGATTATAGTCGGCGAGTGGTCAAGGTCAAAAAGATCATAGTCAGTGATGGTGGTTGAAAGGATAGTAGTTAGCAAGTGACAAAGATCTGATGGACCATAGTCGATAAGCAACGGAGCTCAAAAAGACCGTAGTTTGGCTATGAAGGTTAGTAGGATCATAGTCGGCGACAACAGTATTTAGAAAGACTGTTATCAGCGATGGAGTTCAGAAAGACCCTAGTCGGGGGGCGATGGTGGTCAGGAAGATCGTAGTAGGCTTTTGATGGAGGTCAAAAAGATCATAGTCGTGCGACAATTTGTAGCTGGGTATAAGTCTGACAAGGGACGGTGGCCTGGTAGAAGTTCGGCAAGGGATGGCGGTCGGGCATAAGTCTGCTATCAACTGTTGGTCGGGCATAAGTTTGGTGCCGGTCGGTAGCTGAGTAGAAGTCTGGTGATGGCTGGTGGTCCGATAATGGCCCGATGATGGTCAAGGAGGAACTTGATGGCAAGAGTGTTCCTTATTTCTCTCCTTTTTCTCTCCTTTTTTCTTCTTCCTCCACTTTCTCCCTTTATCTCCCCCCTCCCCTCAGTGAAGAATGAGGGGTCTATTTATAGCTTTTTGGGAGTGGCATGGCTAGTAAATAAGAGAAGATCAAAGACATGTTAGGAGTGTTTTGAATGGATGGGATATTGACTCTCATGATTATAGATTACTTATTAAGTATTTGAGTGCCTTAATGATGTTAGAATTCATCGATCATGGGCTCGTTAGATTTGTCATGTCAAGATGCTCTATTTGACTATAACCATGTCATATTTAGACATCATTTGTTCATCCAATTTATAGTTTAAACCTTCCAAAAGCACTCCATGTCTTCAATTTGGAGCCATTTGGGCTTGTACAGGGTCGAATTTGGTGTCGTTGTGTTAGTCTTTTTGAGACATTTAGTTTGACTATAAGTTTTTTAAAATCAGAGTTCAGATGTTCCCAAATTTAATTTTAGAAGATTTCAACTTAATTTTGCCTCGAGATTCATTCTCGGTTAAGGAAAATTTTTGATGATATATCAATTGCCCCCTTATTTTCGGACGTTAATGCTCCAGAAGTCCGAAAATATGTATTGCAGCTTTTGAGAAATTTTTGGTGTGGTTCAAAACTTGAGAATAGCTTGTTCGGGATTTGTGAGCTCTCGATTAGCTCCAGAAGAATCAAAACGGAGTCATGAATGTTGAAAAATAGTATTAATGTCCTAAATAAGTCTGAATCGGGCTGTTCGAAAAAAAATAGGGCCCAAATTTGACTTGGCAACTGACCCAGCCGGCCACCACCATACGCTGCCGTGTGCTTGCTCGCACGCTTGTAGCTTCCCACGTGGTCAAGCTCGCGCTGCTTGGCTGTCGTGCGCTGGTTGGCTTGCCAACTATAGCCAGCAACTAATTTTTATATTTTATTTTTTATTTTTTATTTTTTTTCAAATTTTTTTTATTTTTCTCTTATTTTAAAACGAGATTTTTTAAGAGTTTTTTTTAAATAGATTTTCTCTCTCTCTCTCTCTTAAAGAATATTCTTTGGATTATTCATATTCCCTTCGAATATTCTTAGGATATTCTTAGTTTTGAAATATTTTAAAATTTTCTTATTCTTGCAGAATATTCATCCTTTATTTTTCACTTATAAATAGCCCCCCTAGGACAAGGGAGAAATTAGACCATTTCTTTTTCTCTTCTCCTCCGATCTTCTTACAGTAGAAGCATTCCTATGGTCTTGTATAGGTCGTATTCCCTATTAAATTTCATGGCGCCTCTTCATACAGATGCAAAATTTCCTTGCCTTCTTTCTACTTTTCCTCCTTTCTTCTTATATTAGAGGCATTCCTCTATCATTTTTCTTTTATGTAGAAGAAATCACAATAAGAGTTTATTCTCTCAATAGAAAACCCTTGATAGAAGAAAATCAACTATCTCTTATATGCAATGGCGATTTGAAAAAGTTCTGCCATAATAGCAATTAGGAGGAGAACTAATGATTATCAATAGACGAATTGAATTTTGACAATGATTGAGTAGAAGTTCTATGGCGATCAGTGACTAAGTGAAAGTTTGGTAGCAATCAGAATCTAAGTGGAAGTTCTATAGCGATTAGCTATAAGGTGGTAGTCTAGCGACAGCTGGAGGCTGGGTGGTGAGTTGAAGGAAACAATTGGAAGGTGTGTTACTAATAGCAGCTGAGCAAGAGGTTGATGATGGTTGATAAGAGGTGAAGGTGTTACAAATATGGACCCAAGTCTTATTATTTTGATAATAACAAATACTATTGGAATTCTCACTATGCTATTTGAATTTATTGCATATCTATTTTTGCCCCGCTAATTAACATTTTAGGACCATAACTGACTTGCAACCTCGATCAGCTCAAGATTGGGTAGACTATGATCAAAATCTATATTCTCATTCTTTTTATACTTTTTACCTTTCTTGAGCTAATTATATATTTTGATGGATCCTAAAGCTAAGTAACCTTGTATACACACACTTAAGAGAGTGATTTAGTGAGTTAGAAAAAATTGTTTTTTTGAACTAACCATATAATATGAATTAGATTATACTGGATGATCAGTTAACTAGAAAAACCTAATTAGGGCACCTCTGTAATAATTAAGATTGATTATACTCATTGTACTGTATGTTCCATATCGTACAGGAAGATCAGTTATAATCAGCAAAAGCTGCCAATCATAATTTAGTTAATATTTTAAAATTCAAAATTTATTTCTAATTGTACTATACAATATGCATCATATTGTATGATATATGACAATCCTGCCTAAATTGATCCTATAAATAGGGGATTAATTATGGTTAAATTATTCAACCAGATCATATAGGATGATTGAGGATGATCGTAATGTATGACCTGATCGATGCATGGGATGATAATTTATCGTTACCTATCATCTAAGATGAAATGTCATAGTTTTTCAACTACTCGTAGAGGATGACCCCTCAATTTTATACTGTATGAACTGAGCTCTGAATGGGATGATAATTTATCATCACCTATCATATTGGATGATTAGTATAAACTCTTGAACTAATCATACATGACAATGCAATTCATACTGTCTAAAAGGCTATTTTGTACTAATCATACTAGACGATGATCTCAATCGTCCTAGACGATCCATTCATCTCTTTGAACTGATTGTATAGGATCTATCTCTTTATACTTTACTAATAGGAGTATTTTGAACAAATTGTACATGATGATCTTGGATCATACTGGATGATCAGTGTCGGTAGATTGAAATTTAGGGCTTTTTGAGAGGCTCTCTATTTAAGCTTTCATATAGTCTTATTTCAAAAAGACTTTTGTTGCCAAGTGTTTTAAGAGAGAGTATAGAGAGGGAGTTAACGAGGCTTTGGGAGAGAAGAGAGGGAGAGTTGGTTGTGAGGGAGAGTTGAGGGATTCATAAGGTTACGCCAAGAAAGGTTCTTCCTTGTCTTCTTCAAGCTTCTTCCTTAATCTCTTTTATGGCTCCGGGTAGACATTCTACAGCATTAGGTATTGTTTCTCTGCCATCTTCAGGTGGGAGAAAAAGGATTCTTTATTCTCTTCCATCTCTAAGAGGAAGAAAAAGGATTTCAGGTTCTCCTCCTTCACCAGGAGAGTGAAAAAGATTAACGTCCTCTGCCACACTAGGTGGGTGTAAGAGATTTTGTAAGGGCTTCTCCACCTTGTTGTGGGGGAAAAGGGAGAGACACTAGTTTTTAGTGCAATACCTGGAAAGGAGGTGTCTAGGGAGTGTACGTAGGTTAGGTTGGATAAAACCACTATAAATTTTGGTGGGTTTATTCTTGTTATTTTCTGCACTGTATTTCTCTGTGATTATTTATGTGGTTGAAAACTCTGATCTTTTTGTTATTACGAAATTAATTTGCTTCCGCATCAAGGGATATTTTTTTTTAGATATTAAAAAATTTATAAAAAACATTTTCTTTTTGTTAAAGAAATTTTAAAATTACCAATTCACCCCCCTTGGTTAGCATCAGGTTTATTCTTTGAAGTCTCACAACCTTCTCGAACATTCAAGTGGTATCAGAGTTGGATTCAAAAACTATGTTTTAGAAAACTTTTGAAAAATGATCCATGGCTAATTTTGGTAATCATAATACTACGAAAGGGTATTCAA
Source organism: Dendrobium chrysotoxum (assembly GCA_019925795.1). Taxonomy (NCBI): domain Eukaryota; kingdom Viridiplantae; phylum Streptophyta; class Magnoliopsida; order Asparagales; family Orchidaceae; genus Dendrobium; species Dendrobium chrysotoxum. The sequence goes on along the minus strand of CM034306.1, from coordinate 43,644,564 downwards.
TCATAAGACCTCCTTTATTTGATAATATTTCTTTTAATTTTTGAAAAATTCACATGTCTACTTTCTTGCAATTTATAGATTATCACATGTTGATTTAATTCAGGAAGGACACTCTGCACCATCTCATTTGGTAAACGACATTAAAAATGAACTACCTTTTTTTTAATGGAGCATAGAGGATAGAGATTTAGCCCAATTAAATGCAAAATATTTAAACTACTTTTCTGTCATTAAAATCTGAAGATTACATACGTGTATCTACATTCACAACTGGTAAAAAAATTTGGGATAAACTTTACATAACATATGAAGGAGCAAATAAAGTGAAATAATATAGGTTGAACATTCTACTCCATGATTATGAATTATTTCACATGAAACCTAGTAAATCTATTTATGAGATATATATTAGGTTCACTGAAACTACCGCTTCCCTGTATGCATTAGGTAGAGAACTCATAAATTAAAAGTTTATAAGATTCTACGTTGTCTACCTAGTTCTTATAATGCCAAAATAACTTCTATTACTAAATCTAAGTATCAGAATATTTATTTAATTAATAACTTACTTGGATCACTTATTGCTTACAAGCAAGGAGTGTATCAAAGACAAATTGATGTAGGTGAGAAAAGAAAAGAGAAAATTGTAGCCTTAAAGGCTGATAATTTTGATAGTGACAATTCTGTTCCTGAAGATGGTGATGACATTGCGTTGATGACAAAGCAATTTAAATCCTTTCTAAAAAAATCAAAAGCATCATCATCAATGGAATAAAGGTAAACCTAATAAAAATTCTAAGGCTTCCTTTGATGTTATCTATTTTAAATGCAGGAAGCCATGGCACATGAGGACTGATTACCCAAATCTTAAAGCTCACCCAAACAAGGAGAAGAGATAAGAAAAAGTCAAATTTAAGAAGAACAAGTAACAGACTCAGAAGGCTTTTTGGGTAGACTTCGCTTCAAACTCATCTGAGATAGAAGCTGAAGAGGAGGTAACCAACCTGTGCTTAATGGCATATAATCATCTTGATCATTTTGATCTATAGGTGGTATGTGAGCTTTCTTATATGAATTATTTAAAGTTTCTAAAAAACTTCATAATGCATATAGAAAGCTAAAGAAAATATATGAAAGCCTTAATTATGATTTTTCATATTTACAAAAAGAGCATATATGTCTTAGGAAAGATCACTCTACTTTGGATAATAATCATATGATCTTACTAAATAAATTTGATGCATTAAATAAGAAGCATCTTGATTTAACTGTTGAACATGATTCCTTGAAAGTATCTCATATTGATTTAGAAAATTCAGTTAAAGAATTAAAAATTTATTTAGATGAAGCTGATGATAGGGACCATGCATTAAAATTTTGTATTTCAATTCTTGAAAGTACAAACAAATTTTTTCAAGTGGAAGTAATATCTTTTAAAGAAAACAAACCATCACCTACACTTGTAGAATTTCATAAATCATTGCTACCTCATGCATCATTTAAACCTAGGAAGATGCATCATAACCCACATAGACTAGTAAGTCCATTCCAAAGAGTCAGGTGTTTTTCTTGTGGCATGCTAGGACATATATCCCACACTTGCACTATCTACTATAGAATACATTTAGTGTGGAGGCTAAAATTGCATAAATTATAGTATAGTATTTAAGCATTTCATCCATTAATTCATAAGGTAGAACCCAAACTTATTTGGGTTCCAAAAACTAATCCCTGATGACTTTATAGGGATGCCCTCACAAAATATACTGTGAGAGAATGTGGTACATGGACAGTAGATGTTCAAGGCATATGACTGGAGAAATAAAGCAATTCATCACGCTGGAGGCCAAAGAAGTGGGCAAGATAACACTTGGAGATAACACCACTAGGAAAGTGGTTGGGTCATGTATAATTGGCAACTAAAAAAAATTTATTATTAAAAACATTTTACTGGTAAATGACTTAAAATATAATTTTCTCAGCATTAGCCAACTCTATGATAAAGGCTTCAGCATAAAATTTTAATCTATCAGCTACATGATTAGCTTAAATAGAAATACCATTTAGCAAGAAAAAAGAATTAACAATGTTTACATGCTTAATCTGAATTGCATTGAATCTACTACTTCTCTTTGCCTAAAAACTATTGTTGATGAATCCTTATTATGGCACTGGAGACTGTGTCATGCAAGCATGAAAAATCTTTAAAAAAATTACCCAAAAAGACTTAGTGAGAGGCATACCCAAATTAGATTTCACTAAGGACCACTTGTGTGATGCCTGTTAGTTAAGAAAATAAGTAAAATCCTCCTTCCACATAATTAAGGACATTAACACTTACAAACCATTAGAAGTCCTTCACATGGATCTCTTTGGACCCATTAGCACTGCAAGCCAAGGAGAGAAAGTCTTTGGGTATGTGATTATTGATGATTACTTGAGATTTACTTGGGTTCGATTCTTATCTTATAAAAGTGAATCATTCAATGAGTTTAGGACATTCTCCACTTGGATTCAGAGAAAGCTAGGCTATGAAATTCTGACCATTCACAGTGATCATGGTGAAAAATTTAAAAATAAAAAATTTGAATCTTACTATAAGGAGCAGGGATAGATCACAACTTTTTAGCTTCTAGAAGCCCTCAACAGAACGGGATAGCTGAAAGAAAGAATAGGACCTTGGTAGAAGCTACTGTAGCCATGTTAGTTGAATACTCACTTCCTAAATACTTCTAGGCAGAAGTGGTAAATACAGCTTATTATGTTCTGAATAGGGTTAATGTTAAACCTAAGCTAAATAAGACACCTTATGAAATCCTTAAGGGTAGGACATCCAACCTCCCTCACCTTCATTTCTTAGGATGAAAAGTGTTCATTCTAAATAATGAAAATTTTTTGTTGGAAAAGTTTAACCCCAAGTCTGATGAAGGAGTCTTCCTAGGATACTCAAATATTAGAAAATTCTATATAGTTTTTAATAAACGAACACTGGTGGTATAGGATACTACTCATGTAGTTCCTAACGAATCTAATAATATTGGAGGGTCTAGGGTAGAAAAAGATGAAGTGGTTCAAGTCACCCAAGGAGTAGAATCTATAAATTTAGAAGAAAGGGTAGAACTTAAAAATTCACTACCTAGAGAATGGAGATATTCTTCAGGTCATCCTAAAGAATTGAACTTAGGAGACCCATCTGAAGGTATTAAAATTAGGCATGGACCTAGAAAAGAAGTTGACCAGTCTGCCTTTATCTCAATGATTGAACTCATAAATATAAATTAAACACTATCTAATGAGTTATAGATTCTAGCCATGTAAGAAGAACTAAATCAATTTGGTAGAAATGATGTTTGGGAGCTAGTTAAAAGTCCTAAGGACCAGAGTATTTTTAGAACAAAATAGGTTTTCAAAAATAAAATGAATGATTCATATATAGTGGTCAGAAATAAAGCAAGACTAGTGGCTAAGGGATATAACCAGATAGAAGGGATTGACTTTAAAGAAACCTTTGCCCCTATAGCTAGACTAAAAGAAATAAGGGTGCTATTAACTTTTGCCTGCTTTAAGGGATTCAAATTATACCAAATAGATGTTAAGAGTTCCTTTCTTAATGTGGTAATAAAATATGATGTATATGTTAAGAAACTCACAGGTTTTTAAAATTTATAATTTCTCAATCATATGTTTAAATTAAAAAAGGAATTATATGGACTAAAATAAACACCTAGAGCATGGTATGAAAGGATAAGCACATTCCTACTGGATAGAACCTTTGTTAAGAGGAGCATAGACACCACCCTATTTCTCAAAAGATAGGAGAAGAACTACACATTGTCCAGATCTATGTTAATGATATTTTATTTGGATCTTTTGATAAAAAGCTATGTGATAAATTTTCTAAGATAATGAGTAAGGAGTGTGAGACGAGTATGATGAAAGGTCAGAACTACTTTCTTGGATTTAGTATAAAGCAAAAGGATGATGGAATTTTCATTAGTTAATCAAAATATATTAAGGACAACCTTCAAAAATATGAAATGGATAAAGCCAAGGTAATTAACACTCCTATGAGTTCTATAGTTTAGTTGGATAAGGACTCAAGTGGAAAATCAAATAATCAAAAGAAATATAGAAGAATAATTGGGTCACTTCTTTACTTAACTGCTAGCATACATGCTATTATGTTTAATATTTATCTCTGTGCTAGATTTCAGTTGATCCAAAAGAATCCCACTAGACTACTGTCAAGAGATATCTCTTAAGAACCTAAAACTTGGGAATTTGATATCCTAGGCACAACACTTCCTTTGAAATTATAGGATAATCTAATTCAGATTTTGTAAGATATAGGATTGATAGGGAGAGCACTTTTATAATCAGTCAATTCATAGGACAATATTTAGTCTCCTAGTTCAGTATAAAATAGAACCCAATAACCCTGTTAACTTCAAAGGTTGAATATATAGCCTTAGAAAATTATGTGGCATAGGTCCTTTGGTTAAAGCAATAAATTCTAGATTTAGGACTACCTGTAGGCACCATCCTAATCTTATGTGATAAAACTAATGCTATTTATATTTCAAAGAATCCAATCCAATATTCCAGGACCAAATACATAGATATAAGGCACCATTTCATTAGGGACCATGTCACCGAAGGAGACATAGAGCTACATCATATAGCCACTGAAAATTAACTTGTAGATATCTTTACAAAACCACTATCTTTTGAAACCTTCAGTACATTAAGAACCAGATTAGGTGTCATAGAAATTCATGCTTGAAACTGGATGCTTTGAAAATCTAAAATTTGATTATTATTTTTGTTTTTTGTTTTTGTGTTTCTGTATTTTATATTTTTTCTTATTCTTGTGTTTGTTTATTTCTTTTAAAATTTAAAAATCTAATCACTACTTACTTTAGTAATTGAATTTTTCTTTAAATGAGAATCTTACCCATTTTTTTAAGCAATAATTTATTCATCTAAAATAGTTAAGGGAAGAAAAATTGGTAATTATCTCTTTTCCTCTAACTCCTTTAGTGATAAAATTATTTTTTGAATCAAAAAAATTTTCAAATTAAAAATTAGACTAAGAAATAGAGATTTATTTCATCTTCCTATAGTTCTCTATCTCATATGAATATTTTTACAAATTAATGAATCTATTTCAAATTTTCTTAATCAAGTTATTTGTCTATACCATATAGTTCAAATTTCGGTTTGTAATTTACTCTTCCTTATATAAGAGAGTGAGTTCTTCTTCTCTCATATTTGAAGAATAATCTCACAACTGAGAGTTTTTAAATATTTAGAAAGGAAGCAATTTTGTAAAAGCAAAAAAGTGGCATAAAAGGAACTCAAAAGCTAAAAAGATGTGCAATGTATGCCAGAATTTGAGGATGCATAAAGTGTCTCTAAAATTAAAAGATGTATAAAGTACACTAAAAAATGATAAAAGAGACATAAAATGAACCCACAATGAGTTAGCTTCCCTTTCTTTCAAATCTTTAAATCCTAGACAAATCCATATTCGATTGATATGGTCTACACCTGAATTTGAAAATCATGATTTCTAGTTCATCACTTTGCAATGCTATTCTCTTAGATATATTTCTGAAACAAATTTTGAAAAAAATCACATTTCCTTTCTAATTTATTTTTTAAATTATAATTTTATTTAAAAATGACTTTAACCTGTAAGGAGCCTGAGCTAGGATTAACAAAATTCAAATTTTTAACCTGTCTGGATCTTAGTGTTGACAATGCATTTATTACTAAGTTTTTTTCTCTAATCATAAGTTAGAATTTTCATTTGATGCAATTGATCAATTCTTCAAGAAAAACTATTTTTAATGTGTATTTATGCTTGATTACTTGATTTTATAGTATGTTTTGTTTGTCTTTTCTTGTTATTTTGATGAATTTTCTTTCCTGGAGCTTCCTGATCATCCATTCCCATCTCTAATTTTTGCTCAAATCATACTGTATGATCCACATCGTACTATACAATCTTCATAAATATCATCATAGATCCATTCATACTATATATAACGGCTCATATTCATCAATCATTGGTGATCATACTATACAAACACCTACTTCATACTATACGATCCACATGGAAGTAGATGTTAAACAAATTAAATTTGGTCGGTATGATATTAAATATCACATCATACTGTATGAACACCTAGTTATACTGTACAATCCATTTAGTCAATTATCATCCAAACTAACTCCTCGGGACGAATGCCTTTTCTCAAATCATCTAATATAATTTTGAACATACTATATAGTGGGACTGACTTTTTGATTGAATTAGATTAGACGAATTGATTGTACTCGATCATCCAGTATAATCTCATGATCCTACTGTACGATATGGCCGACTCTGTATAAATAGCCCAATTTCAATCTGTCTTCTTTACTCAAACCCTTCCAATCATCTACCTTTCTTACTTATGTTCTCAATCTTGGAAATGGCTGGAGGCAAGTGTTCTCAAGCATTCATCGGGAGTTCCTCCCGACACCCAGTAGATCCTAGATTTCTTAAGACCGCTAATGAAGAGGTCTATGACAAATATAACACTATTGGCATTACCCCCTCCAAAATCATCAAATAGGAGGATCTGAACTTCCAAGTACTACCACTTTTCGACCATACCACTCTTACTTTCATTCTTACTCTTTCTTATACAGAAACAAGATAAAGTAGTAACAAACACAATAATATTTGTTATCATCAAAATCACAGTGCTTGAACTAGGTTTGCAATAGTTTATGTGTTGATCAAGTAATAAAGTGTATGAGAGAGTGTCTATCCCATGAGAAAATACTATGTTACACACAAATATTTTAGTACCATCTACTCAAACTATAGTATTTATCTTATGAAATAAAATAAAGGGTAATCTCTATCTCTAATGAGAAATGTAGGAAATAGTGAAGATATAATAATGAAAGTGTTTTGAACTAATGACATTGATTATCCTTTAGTTTTCCTAAGCAGCTCCTCTATATTAGTTGTGAATAAAAGCAAATGCATCCTTAAATCTTTATTGAGCTTGTAAAGATGTAAAAAAAAGATTTATGGCCGTCCTACAATTATTAAATCTCCATAGACCCTAGAATAATAAACATTATATTTTTAGGCATGCAAACATTCCATCTCAATTCTCTTAATTATTCTAACATTCCTCCATTGAGGCAATGTATCACACTAGATATTAATTTTTTATATGGTCACTACATAAATTAAATGAAGAGTGGGAGATATTTGAAAAAAATTATTCATACTCTAAAATACAAGAGTCTATATTATAAATTACAAAGGTTTTCACATCATTAGTTCAAACCTATGAGATTAACTAGCCACTAAATAAAAAATGAATACATAAATTCTATTACTTGCTCAACAAAAAAAAGTACAACCCAAGAAGATGAAGAAAATATTACATGGAATGAAGAATCCCAAATAGATCCTATAGATGGACCATTCTCAAAGTGAATCCCCTTACAACTTTGCTCACCACACTTCTTTCCTCTCCAATGGATTGTTAGCTCACTATAATATTAACCAACCTCTCTAAATGATGTATCTCACTATCCCCTAGTCTCTCTTATACTCTCCTCCAAAATTCTCTAAAAAGCTATCATAAAAAAGACAAAAAAAACTATTTATTCTTAACATAAATAGACTTAAGCTACATGACACTTAATAAGGTTATGTTATAGCATTAAGCAATGCTTCAAGGCATTAAAGCACTGTGTGGTGTTATGGCATTGACCTTTACTCCAACAACGCACTGAATTAAATAAACTTTTCCTGAGGCTTCAATGCTATAACATCATGATTTGGAGCTAGGGTATTAAAGATGCTACAATAATGCTAGTTCTGAAGCTGCAGTGTTGATTCTTAACTCTATAATTTTTACACCTTTTTTTGAGATATTCCTACACAATATCAACTAAAACACACATCTTTACTAAAATTCAAGATAATAAAAATAACTATAAATTTCACTTAACACTTACTTATAATGCTTGCCCATGTATATGATAAGAGCATATATGAAAATCTACATAAATGACATTATATTATATAATATAGAATATAATTGATACAACTACATGATATGATTGATAAGATTGATAAAAGACATATGGTACTCATGTAATACCAGATATGTACATGATACATTGCATTTATACTCGATATAGTACATTCATTTATGATATAAATGAATTGATATAGTGTAACATTCATAGAATGACAAGTAGATTGATATACACGAGACAATATGAACTAGGACCTCAATGTGCTAAATGTTCTCCACTACAATGTTGAGCTGACTTGCATGGCTATTTGCCGAGCTGATGTGACGCTTGACTGATCTGGCATGGTGCTTCTTTCTTTATATGCTATACCACGGCGCTACAAAAGATGGGTGTTGTGTTGCTTGATAACGTCATTTAGCATTGTGATGCTTCTAAGGTTATCTATTTAGTGTTGAATTAATTATAAGTTCTCATAAGACTTTGGCATTGTAATGTTAACTTTTGGCACTACAACACTATGTGGCATTGTGGCAAAGCAATGCTTTAAGGCATTACGACACTGTGTGGTGTTGTGGCATTGACCTTTAGTCCATCAACGCACTGAATTAAATAAACTTTTCCTGAGGCTTCAATGCTATAACATCATAATTTGGAGCTAGGGTATTAAAGATGCTACAATAATGCTAGTTCTAAAGCTGCAGCGCTGATTCATAACTCTATAATTTTTACACCTTTTTCTGAGATATTCCTACACAATATCAACTAAAACACACATCTTTACTAAAATTTAAGATAATTAAAATAACTATAAATTTCACTTAACACTTACTTATAATGCTTGCGCATGCATATGATAAGAGCATATATGAAAATCTAAATAATTGACATGATATTATATAATATAGAATATAATTGATACAAGTACATGATATGATTGATAAGATTGATAAAAGACATATGGTACTCATAAAATACCAGATATATACATGATACATTGCATTTATACTTGATATAGTACATACATTTATGATATAAATGCATTGATATAGTATAACATTCATAGAATGACAAGTAGATTGATATACACGAGACAATATGTAAAACAAGAAAAAGCATGTTGATTGAAGTAAAGTGTGATTCCTTGACCTGCATAGATTTATAATAGACATGTTGAAATTTGTAGAATGGATGATAGTAGGAGAGATAACCCCTAATGATCTTTTATCTGGCTACTGATCACTAATCATAAGATATACTGCATGTACAAATTTTTATTTCCTACTATTCATATTGGCTGCTAAATATTTTATAAATATATATTTGTAGTGTTGTAGAATGAATGATTATATGAATACTATTTCTTTTATCATGCATTGATTGAAGTTGTAGGTTCTGATAACCTACTGAGCTATTAGCTCACTCTATGATTTTTTATATTTTAGGAAGGGGATATGATCTAGTGGAGTTAACCAGATTAGTATTTCCTAGGCTTTATTTATTTTCTAAACTTTTTATTTTATTCATTTATAGCCAAGAGTTTAGAATGATTGGTTGATGTATTAATTGATCTATGGCCTATTGTGTATAAATTTTGAAGAATGAATATATATATATATAGTTGCTTTTATTGATTGTATTAAATAAAAGAGATTAGTAGATTTAGTAGTTCAATTAAGTGGTAAACTGAATAATTCTTCCAGAATTTGATCTTGTGGCATGATATCTTGTCCTCTCCACCAATAATAGTCTTCGGCTGCTTAACTGCAACTTTCACCTCCCGCTCGTTGGCCCCATTGAGCTTGACCACTAATGAGGGCTCATCATCATAGAACTTTTTCTCAGATGGCACACCTAAAATAAACACAAAAAAGCACATCAGTAGATAAATCTAAAACATTTAGAGGGACAACCAAGTGTCGATCCTACACAATAGTTCTCCTAGAGTACCAAAAAGGTCCAACTATTCCAAAGCTTTTTATCTCTTCCTCACTTGGCAGGTATTGTAATAACTTGCCCAAGGAAACATAGACTATAAACTCTCTAATAATGGGTACCCTTTTTCTTGATAATTTTATTCACAAATTATTGAACTTATTTTTTTTTTCTATTACTTACCCTAAGTAGAGGCTCTTGAAAGATTGCCCCAATCATAGTAGAGACAATTTCCTAAGTATTCTCGAACATTGTCCACCATAGCACACTTGCTTCCTTAATTGTGCCTTTAGAGGCTCCTTGTTATCATCTATGAGCTAAATAAACTTGACAAAAAGACCACCACTGCCATTAATATTGGTGGCCTTAACAACCACATTTACTGCAGTCTGCACAATAATATCCTTGGTCACTACCTAGGGTCAACCCTACTCCACTTTGCTAAAGTGTCAACGATGAGCTCAAGTGCCTTTGAAGTTGCTTGAGCACCACCAACTTTGACACTTTTCAGTACCTCCTTCACTTTCTTCTCAAATCTCACTCCTTGCCCTTGATGGAAGGCGAACTTCTTTGTCATTCACTCACGAGAATGAGCCAACTCGATGAGGTCCATTCTCCCAATGATATGTATGCTACCGAATCACCAAAGATAAAGATTAGAGTTTTCTCAGTGTAGACCCCTTATATATAAAAACCTAAGCAAGTAGTGGTGACACATGATTGTCATCAATATAAGGTCAACACGATCCTCAAGGCTACATTAAATAGATCAATAAATTTGCATTTACTCTTCATACTTACTATTTTGTTACCTAATTTAATGCTTGACATCCTTTTAATGCTCATCATCATTTCATTTCCTTATCCTTCTCATAACTCTCCTATCAAAGACCTGTTGTAAATCTATATTTAAGGATTATAATTTTGATGCTAACAAACATTTCTGCATTCTATTTTGATTGGCTAATATTTCAGGTACAAAATATCAAATGCAATTCAAGCCAACTCAAGATCGGGTCTACGTGTGTTTAAATGTAATTTTTCCCTTTCTTGAGTCAAATGTAATGTAATTGATTTCCTAGCTAAGTAACCTTGCACACACACACACACTCAGGGGGATATTTTTTGTGAGTTGGCGTTTCTATTCTATTTTTTATCATATTATCCTAGATGATCGTCATATCATCCTAGACGATCCATTGAAAATAGAAACCCTAATCAGGGCTGTCAAGTTAAGTCTGTCTGATTAAGCCGATCGTCCTGGACAATCATCCCATCGTACAAGATGATAGGCTCAAATTAAAAATTCTCAGCCGCCAGACTAAGTTAGGCATATTTTGATTTCTTAATTCTTCTATATAATCATCCTGGACGATACATGTATCGTCCTAGATAATTCACAATAATCATGCCTAAATTAGCCAGGTCATTAAGGAAAGAAATCGAGGATTAATTTGATTGATCACATCGTCATGGACAATCGCAAGATCATCCCGGACGATATGTTAAAAATCCTCATCGTCCAAATGACTTCACCTGGATGACCCATATAATGTGCTGGATGATATAAGCCTATTTGTACTAATCATCCAAGATGATAGAAATATCATCCCAGACGATCAAGTCATTTTCAATCGCACAACATCTTTGTGTAGGATGACCCGAATAATGTGCAGGATGATTTTGGTTATTTTTGAACTAATCGTACGGGATGATAAGCATATTTTCCCGGATAATGAAGTCTTTTTCTTTAGATCATCCAGCATTTTCTCCTGGATGACCTGAATAATCCTCGTGATGATTTTCCTGAGTTGAACTAATCATCCTAGGCGATCGTAGGATCATCCCGGACAATCTGAACAAAACATGTCTTCTAATGGTCCAGTAAAGCCAGATCATCCAGGCCAGTTGTTGAAGATTTACACTGATTGTACAGGATGATCCTTCGATCATCCTAGATGATCTTTCACGGCAAGTTGAATTTTAGGGCAATTTTTTATGCCTTTTTGTTTAAAATTTTTTGTTTGTTATTGGAAAAACTTTTGCCAAAGTCCTTTCCTGAGAGAGCTTTGAGAGGGAGAGGGAGAGCTTGGGAGAGAGAGAGAGAGAATCTTATGAGGTAGAGTTTATGACGTGTTCACAAAGGTTACTCCAAGAAAGGATTCGAGTCATCTTCTCCAATTGTCGTCTCTTGTCCCGTGGTGTCTCTGTGGCAAGGATCGTCAGCAAGAAGTCAAGGTTCTCTACCTACTTCAGGAGGAAGTAAAAGGAGGTAAGGTTCCCTGCCTGCATCAAGAGGAAGTGAAAGGAGTCTGGGTTCTCTTCATGCTTAAGGAGGAAGCAAAAGAAGTCTGGGTTCTCTATCTCTTTGGGTTGGTGAAAAGGAGTTATGTAAAGGCTTCTCCACCTTGCTGTGGGAGTAAAAGGAGAGTCACTGATTTGAGTAGTGCAATACCTGGAGGCGAGGCTCTGGGGAGTGGACGTAGGTCAAGTTAACCGAACCACTATAAAATATGGTGTGTTCTTTTTTATTATTTTTCGCACTTTATTTTTCTATTGTTATCTGCTTGGGTGAAATTTGTGATTGATCGTTTTATTATTATTTTTATTCATTTCTGCTGCAAATTATAAAAGATCCTTCTTGTGGTTAAAGAAGCCTTTAAAAATACTAATTTACCCCCCCCCCCCCCCCCGAGTTAGTCTCGGGCTAGTTCATAAGGGCTTAATATCCCTATCGAACTTTCAAGTGGTATCAGAGCGGGACTCATAAAATCTAGTTTTAAAGAACTTTTGAATTTGATCCATGGTTATCTTTGGTAATAGAAATACTACTGAAGGTTATTCTATCACTCATCCACCTTTGTTTGATAACATACCTTTTGATTTTTGGAAAACTTGCATATCCACTTTTCTTCAATCTATAGATTATCACATATGGATGCTTGTTAAAGATGGCTATAAAGCACCTTTTAGACTTATTAAAAATGTTAAAATTGAACTGCCTTTTACTGAATGGACTTTTGATGATCGAGACTTAGTCCAACTGAATGTAAAATGCTAGAACTATTTTTCTATGTATTAAAATCTGATGATTACATGCGTGTCTCCACTTGTATAATTGGTAAAGAAATTTGGAATAGATTATGCATCACCTATAAAGGTACATCTGAAGTTAAATAGTCTAGGTTAAATATACTGCTTTATGACTATGAACTCTTTCGCATGAAACCTAGTGAGTCCATATCTGAAATGTATCTTAGGTTCACCCAAATTGTCACATCCCTACATACCTTAGGAAGAGAGGTTACTAATTATGAGAAAGTTAATAAGATTTTGAGATGTTTGGCTTCTTCTTATGATGCCGAGATAACTGTGATCACTGAATTTAAGGATTTGAATGCCTATTCTATTGATAACTTACTTGGATCACTCATTGTTTACGAGCAAGGGGTGAATCAAAGATAGCTTGATGAAGGTGAGAAGAAGAAAGAGAAGACTATAGCCCTGAAGACTAATGATTATGATTCTAGCTCTTCAGCATCTGATGATGATGACATTTCCTTAATCACTAGGAAATTCAAAAGATTTCTGAGGAAGAAACACAAGAACTATCAGAAGTGGAACAAAGGTAAGAATAGTAATAATTTTAAAGGTTCTTTTAAAATAGTTTATTTTGAACTCAGGAAGCTAGGGCATATAAAAGCTGATTATCCTACACATAAGGCTCACCCAAGCAAGGAGAAGGGTGAGGAGAAACCCAAGTTCCGGAAGGACAAGAAAAGGATTCAAAAGGCTTTCTAGGCTGATTCAGCATCCTACTCCTCTGAGACTAAAGTTGAAGAGGAGACTACGAACTTGTGTTTGATGGTGGATGATCATCCTGGTCAGTCTGACTAAGAAGAGGTATATGAGCTAAACTATGATCAATTACTTGAAGTTTTTAAAAAAATCCATTCATCATATAGGAAACTTAAGAAATCTGTGATTGATCTTTTTATTATTGATTTAATTCATTTCTGCTGTAAGATAAAAAAAGATGGGATTTTTACATACATAACACTTAAAACTATATTATTTACTTATCTAACATCTAAAATTATATATTTACACACATACAACTACAAATCTTTTTACCTTTCTAAAAAACCACTCCGTCTCCTCTCTGTGAAACCCCGCTCTGTTTTTTAATCGCAAGCTTATTTGGGCGCGAAACTCATCTTCTCCATTTCATCGAAGAACAAAGCGGATAGTTGTTCCCGTCGAAACACGTAGGAGCCTCCTGTCTAGCCTCCTGTAAGTTCTCATCGAAGCCTCGCGTGAAGCCTCACGTCCGTTCTATCTCCAAAATAGAAAAAATTTGATTAGGTAAGCTAACTGACATCCCGGCCACCAATCTGTTTCAGTTTGTGACTCTAATGCAGAAACTCATCTTCTCCATTTCATCGAAGAATAAAGCAGATAGCTGTTCCCGTTGAAACTTGTCGGAGCCTCCTGTCCAGCCTCCTATAAGTTCCCGTCGAAGCCTCCTGTGAAGCCTCGCGTCTGTTCTGCCTCTGACACAGAAAAAATTTGATTAGGTAAGCTGACTGACATCCCGGCCACCAATCTGTTTCAGTTTGTGACTCTAATGCATAAAATGCATAGTTAAGTTTTGTTCAAAGAGGTGATCTTAAGAAAAAAGAGAAGAATCAATGAAAGGCATAGTTCAGTTTATAAGTTCTGATAGAATGCATAGTTCACTTTATATCTGCTCAAATGAATAGTTTTTTTATAGGAAAAAAGAGAAGCGTGAAAGAAATGAACTGTATCTTATTTGATAAAATGCATATCTGCTCAAATAAGTGATGTTAGGGAAAAAAGATAGCAAGTCATTATTTTTAGTAAATAATAATATATGCATTTTAACCGAACTGTGCATTTCAACAGAACTTAAGTTTTTTCTTTTCCTGCAGTTTTACTTCATTAAAAGTTTCTCATTGCTAACTTCTTTGCTAGATATGGATTCCAACAATTTTTACTATATTGTATTCAAATATGGAGGATATTGGAGTGTAGTAAAGGGACAGAGCAGGCTAAAATATGTTGGTGGTAGTCAGAGAACTTTAAAGCTTGGGAGAAGTGATGTTAATTTGTTTTTACTGAAAGAACGAACCGAAGCACTATGCCCGTGGCTAAGGGGGCATGCTTACGACCTACACTATCACATAAATGGAACATCACCTAAAAATTACATGCCCATTATAAGTGATACAGATGTAATGGATATGCTTACATATTCTTCTATTTTCCAGAGAATGGAGGTGGTTGTCGTTGTGAAAGAGCTTGAAGAAGATATGGGTATTACTTGTGATAGCCAGCATGTGGATAAGCATGATTCAAGTGGAATAGAATGACATACAATGATGTAATAGTTGGTGGAATGTCCGATGGTTTTATTGACAGTCATGATTTAGAGGAAAATTCTCTAGTTGTAGGATCGCAGTTTGAGGATTCGTTCAGTTTCAAACAAGTCATTCATACCAATGCAATAATATATAACTTTGATATCAAGATTAAGGCTAGTGACAAATCAAGAGTTATTGCTACATGCTCATACCGTGGTTGTCCTTGGAGGATACGAGCTTCGTTATGTTCTGATGGTCACTCCTTTGAAGTGAGAAGATTAAATCCTACACATTTATGTCCCGGGGTAAACAGAGCTGGGAACAAGCAAGCAACTATAAGCTGGGTTGCCCATGAAATCCAGGACATTGTCAAAAGAAATCCTGATATTACACCAAAGGACATTAATATTAACTTGGAGACTACTTATGGTTTGAATTTGCCATACATGAAAATATGGCGATCAAGGGCAGCAAGAGATCAAATGTTTGGATCAATAGATGATAACTACAAGTGGGTTCCAACGTTTAAGGAAGAATTACTCAAAAGAAATCCAGGCTCTCATATAACATATCAATGTGACAACCACAACAAATCATTCAAGAGATTCTTTGTTAGTTTTAAAGTTTGCATTGATGGCTTCCTCGCAGGTTGTAGATTTTTAATTGGTGTTGATGCGTGTCATTTGAAATCAAAATATTTAGGTGTACTACTTGCTGCGAATTGTCTTGATGGGAATAATGGTCTCTTTACAATTGCATTCACCGTTGCTGAATCCGAATCAAGGAAGAGTTGGGAGTGGTTTTTGAAGAATTTGTCAGAAGCTTTTACTTGTGAAATAGAACATTTGGCCTTCATATCAGATATGGAGAAAGGGCTAAGTGAAGCAATTAAGGTGGTTTTTCCAACAGCCGAGCACAGGGTGTGCATGAGACACCTTTGGAAGAACATTAAGAAATTTTTTCGCTGTGAAGATGGCCATAAATTATAGAAGTTGATTTGGTCTACCGCAAATAGTTTTAGTCAGCACAATTTCAATGCATATTTTGAAGAAATCTGAATCCTTAGTCCTGGAGTGTATTCTTACCTAAGTGCATTGACATGTAACTGGTCTAAATCCACTTTTTCTCAACAAATTAAAAACCACTACAACACAAACAATATGTCCGAATCTTTCAATTCATGGGTGGATGAGGCTAGGAGTAAGCCAGTTGTGGATCTAATCGACATGGTTAGAGGAATGATGATGGAACAACGCTCTCAAAGGAAGCTCAATTGCAGTTCTTGGAAGGGGCCACTTGTGCCTTTTGTGGAGGAGTATCTTAGAGATGTGACAACAACAAAAGATCACTTTATTATTCATCAGTCTACTTCAACCAAGGCTGAGGTTGAAGGAAGAAACGATCCTCATGAGGTGGATATTGAGAACCATATATGTAGTTGTGGATTTTGGCAAGTGTGTGGACTTCC
Source organism: Dendrobium chrysotoxum (assembly GCA_019925795.1). Lineage (NCBI taxonomy): Eukaryota > Viridiplantae > Streptophyta > Magnoliopsida > Asparagales > Orchidaceae > Dendrobium > Dendrobium chrysotoxum. Next base: position 43,627,722 of record CM034306.1, on the reverse strand, counting down.
ATGCGTACATAGTGCATCATTCATTGGATCAAAACACTATAATCTATGGCACACATACGTAGATGAGCACTACACTACATTTAGGTTTTCTTTCAAATCTTATTAATGAACTTATTGACTTGCTAATTTTTTTCCTAACATCACTTTTTTGAGCAGATATAAAATGGCGTACGATAAAGCGATAGGAACACTTCCAGGGAAGGAGCAGTGGACGATACTTAGTGATGGTGAGGTTGTTGGTCCACCAATTTCACGGAGGCCTCATGGTAGACCGAAGAAAAGAAGAATTAAAAACTTCTTAGAAACTACAAAGAAGACTAAGTTGAGTCATAAGTGTGGACGTTGTAATTCTTGGGGACACCATAGAAGCACTTGTAAGAACCCTTTAAATGGTGATAGAGAAGGAAATGAGCATGACTTTGAGATGCCGACAACTTTAGCTCCACGCACAAAAATGCCAGTTAGGCGTGCTGATCATCAAGTCGGTTGTTGATAGTATTCAAGTTACAGCAAATAGATTTTTTGTAACTATTTACTTTTGCAACTATTTAGTATATTCATGTTATAGATTTTGGGAGCCAAACACTTTATTTTGTAAACTCCAGAAATTGTTATTTTTGGGAAGTCCGTCCTGTAACTGTGCTTCTCGGTTTGTTAATTCCATTTTCCTGGATTATATCTGAAGGACATGTTTAACCTATCAGGTGAATTCTTGTGTTGGTGCATATGCAGATATAGAAAAATTGGATAAAAGTCAACCTCATAACAACTCTGAGTCTGAACATATTTCAATAGTTGTTAACAAGAGGAATGCTTCTTCCAGAAAATCTTCAAGTATCGACAAACATGATGATAGAGGAAGTAGATTCATGTAGTGAAACAAATGTGGATGCAGCAAAGGCAATTAGTAGCCTAGTAGTAGAGAAGCCTGGGTGTGGTGGTTATAGAAGAATAACTAAAGTGATGGAGATTTTATTCAAGCTAAAATATCTTCATCTTCTTCCTCTTTCATCACAAAAGCTATAAAAGAAATAATTTTATTCAACTTATGTTTTCCTTTCTAATAGAGATTGCTGATGATACAATGTTTTGTTAGTAAATCATAATATTTAAACTAGTTTGCTATTATCTGATTTCCTTGCTAATGCTTCGTTACAGAAAACATTAGAAAAATTCTGCTTTCCTTTGCTTCATCTTATTATCATTCTGCTTGCCTTTGCTTCATTATGGAAAACATTACAAAAATTCAAAGCACAATGACCAACAAGATTTATAATTCTGCTTGCCTTTGCTTCATTACAGAAAACAAAATCTCAAAATCATATTGAGAACTCAAGGTTGCATTGATTAACAAAAAAGTTTCATTGATTCAAAGTGACATTTACGCATAGCGTAATTTATTTATAGTGAACGCTACAATAATATTAAGGAAAATCACTATGATCAACAAGATTTTAATTTGTAACAGCTCGGCTCGAATTGAAGCAATATGTGTTGAACTGCTTTCACCAACATTTGATCTTGGAGAATTGCTCTCATACGAAAATTCATTAACTTCATCACACCATCGAAAATAATGGCAATAGCCTTCTGTTCTACTCCGGGAGCATCTGTAGAATTTTCTTCCTCTACTACGAGATTGGTAAGATGTAAATATTGTACATTATAAGTTGCAATGACAATATATTTGATTACTAAAGTTTCGGATTGGCGTTGCCGAGGAACTCGAACTCATTGTAGATTGCCTTGTAAATTTCCTTCATAAAATACACCTTCAAAAAAATTAAAGAAAATGAAATCATGAGAACTAAAAAAATTGCCTTTGCATTCCATTTATTCAAAAAATACACCTTGGCATTTCATCAAACACCTATTGTGCATCTCTAAATATACAAACACAACATAGTCAATGAAGGCTTCAAAAGTTTACCCTAAACAACTAATGGAGAAGATCAGAAAACATAAACCCTAGAAAAGTGAGGCTCATGAGGCTCACTTGACGGGAACAACAAAGTGAACAAGAAATCTTCTTCCACCAGAAATCTCTCGGTTTGAACAAGAAAAAACTATGAATCACAATACTTTCAACAAAAAACCTACATTTTGAAATGGAGAATAACAGCATACCTATGCGACTTATGGAGGAGTGGAGGGCGAAGCAGTTCGGCGAGGGTGAAGCTCCTTGCCGAAGCAGTTCGGTGAGAGCGAAGCTCCTTACCGAAGCAGTTCAATGAGGGCGAAGCAATTCGGTGAGGGCAACTGGGCGAGGCAATTCGGTGAGGCTCGTGAGGCTCACTTAACGGGAACAGCAAAGTGAACGGAGTGTTGTATTTGATGAGTGTTAGAGCTTTTAGGTGGTATAATAGTAAAAAGTTAAGTTTAGGTGTGATATGTGTAAATAGAAATGTTTTAAGTGTTAGGTATGTAAAAATCCCTAAAAAGATTTTTCTTTTTGTTTAAAGAAGTTTTTAAATATCCAATTCACCCCCATCTTGGTTAGCCTCGGGACTAGTTCACAAGGGCTTAACATCCCTTATAAACTTTCAAAAAAAGCATTCTGATTTGATTATTAAGCATGATTCATTAAAAGTATCGCATGTTGAATTAGAAGTTGTATTTAAGAAATTAGAATCTCATGCATCTGATTTAGATAGTGATGAGCATTATTTAAAATTTGAAATTGCAAGTCTCAAAAAGGAAAATGAATTTCTAAGTGTAAAAATTAATACTTTTGAGAAAAAGGAAACACCTCCCATCTGTGCATAATTTTATGCACCTCCATTACTTAAAAAATCTAATTCAAAATTATCAAAGCATGTTTCATTCAAGCTTAGGAAGAGGCACTATGACCCATATAGATTAGTTAACCATTTTTCTGGCGTTAGATATTTTTCTTGTGGCATGCTAGGACATATCTCTCACACCTGCACTGTTCACTGCAATACACATTAGGTGTGGAGGCCTAAATTGCATATTTTATAGCACAGCACACATGCATTTCATTCTTCTTTTCATATGAAGAAACCCAAACTTCTTTGGGTTCCTAAACCTGACGTTTGATAATTTTGTAGGTGTGCTCTCACACAAGAGCTTGTGAGAGCATGTGGTACCTAGACAGCAGATGCTCAAGACATATGATTGGAGATACAAATCAATTCATTTTGCTGGAGGTAAGGTCACTTTTGGAGACAATACCACCAGAAAAGTGGAAGGTGTAGGTATAATCGAAAACTCTAAGAACCTTTTGATTAAAAATATTTTACTTGTAGATGGACTAAAACATAACCTGCTCAGCATCAGTCAATTTTGTGACAAAGGGTTCAGCATTAAATTCCTGGCAAGCACTTGCATTATAAGCTTAAATAATAACATTATTTTACAGGGCAAGAGGATCAACAACGTCTACATGCTTGATTTAAATAATATTAAATTTGCTGCTTTATTTTGTTTAAAAATTGCTACTGATGAGTCTTAATTGTGGAACAGGAGATTATGTCATGCTAGTATGAAAACCCTTAGAAGAGTCACCAAAAAGGACTTAGTTAGAGGTGTCCCCAAGCTTAAGTTCACTAAGGACAACCTGTGTGATGCCTGTTAGCTAGGGAAGAAAGTCCATTCCCCTTTTCACACCATTAAGGACATCAACACCTCTAGACCTTTAGAAGTCATTCACATGGATCTCTTTGGACCCATTAGCACTGCCAGCTTAGGGGGAAAAGTCTATGGATTTGTGATTATGGATGATTACTCGGGTTCACTTGGATTAGATTTCTGTCACATAAATCTGAGTAATTTGATGAATTTAAATCTTTCTCCACTTGGATTTAGAAGAAGTTAGCTGTGAGATTTTGACCTTCCATAGTGATCATGGGGGTGGTTTGAAAATGAGAAATTTGGAACCTTCTGTGAGGAGCAAGGGATTAGCCATAACTTTTCAGCTCTTAGGATCCCTCAGCAGAATGGGGTAGCTGAAAGGAAGAACATGACCTTAATGGAAGCTGCTAGAGCCATGCTTACTGTCATTCTACACTTGATAGCAATCACATGTCATTACTTGATGAATTTGATGAGTTGAATAAAAATGTTGCGACTCGGGCTCATGAGTTTTTGTTTTGATGATAACAAAAATTATGGCTCACATCTCCAAGTAATTTTAATGTATATTTGTTTGTGTGTATACTAACTTTTTAGGAATAACATGCACCTTCCAACAAAGTTTTAAGGCTCAAGAATGGGTAGAATAGGATATGATGTAATGATATTTATAATATCTCTTAATATACTTTTTGTTTTCTTGAGTCAAGTCCTGTAAGGGTGTATGCTTACTTATGACCATGTATACACATACTCAAGGGGAGTGAGATCTAGTCAAAATCAAAAGTTCAACTTTTAAATAAATCGTACAAGATGATCACAGGATCGTCCTAGATGATTTGTTCATTGAACTAATCATCCTGGATGATTTTTATATCATCCTAGATGATCCATTACTATCTCAAAACCCTAGCTGCCATGGTAATTTAGGTAAGGATTTAAGATTCAAATTTTGTTCTAATCATCCTGGACGATCTATGATAATGTTTCCTAAATTAATGTTGTGATTATTCAATCAAATATGCATAATTTGATATTCTGATCGTCCTGGATGATCTGTATATCGTACGGTACAATTTGTGCAAAATTTGTACTGATCGTCCTGGACTATCTTGGGATCAACCAGGACTATCAGGTCAAATTTTATACATCATCCTGGATGATCTTGCGATTATCTTGGATGATCTTTGGCAACAAAATTGAGTTTTTAGGGTTTTATGAAGCCATCTTTTGGAGCACATCGTCCTGGACGATCCTGCGATCATCCTGGATGATCTTTGCCGCCAGAACTAATTTGGAAGTTTTTTTCGAGCTCTCCATTTAAGCTTTCTAAAGCCACTTAATAGGTACCTTTGGCAGCCATTGAGGCTTCGTTTCTTTTGGAGAAAACTTAAAGAGAAAGCTTGAAAGAGAAAGAGAGGAAAGGGTGGAGTTTGAGAGGCAGAAGAGCCTTATAAGAGGGATTTTCAAGGGAGTGTGAGGGGGTTCACACGGTTGCTCCAACAAGCTTGCACCTAAGTACCATCAGATTTAAGGGTCATCTCGAGGGAAGTTTTGGGAAGAAGATCTCTTTGGTGTCAAAGGACCCGACTACTCCGCCGCACCGGGGAAGGTGGAAGTGATTTTGTAAGGGCTTCTCTGCTTAACTGTGAGGGCTAAAGGAGAGTCACTAAAGGTTTAGTGTAATACTCAGAGGGTGCCTCTAGGGAGTGGATGTAGGTCAGGTTGGTTCGAACCATTATAAATTTGGTGTGTTCTTTTTGATTATTTTCAGCATTTTATTTTACTGCGATTAACTTCTTGGGTGAAATCTGTGATTGATCTTTTTATTATTAATTTAATTCATTTCTGCTGCAAGATATAAAAAGATTTTTCTTTTTGTTTAGAGAAGTTTTTAAATATCCAATTCACCCACTTGGTTAGCCTCGGGACTAGTTCACAAGGGCTTAACATCCCTCACAAACTTTCAAAAAGGCATTCTTATTTGATTATTGAGCATGATTCATTAAAAGCATCGCATGTTGAATTAGAAGCTGCATTTAAGAAAATTAGAATCTCATGCATCTGATTTAGATAGTGATGAGCATTATTTGAAATTTGAAATTGCAAGTCTCAAAAAGGAAAATAAATTTCTAAGTGTAAAAATTAATACTTTTGAGAAAAATAAAACACCTCCCATCTTTGCACAATTTTATGCACCTCCATTACTTAAAGAATCTAATTCAAAATTATCAAAGCATGTTTCATTCAAACTTAGGAAGAGGCACTATCACCCAGATAGATTATTTAACCCTTTTCCTGGCATTAGATATTTTTTTAGTGTCATGCAAGGACATATCTCTCACACTTATACTGTTCACTGTAATACACATTGGGTGTGGAGGCCCAAATTACATATTTTATAGCACAACACATATGCATTGCATTCTTCTTTTCATAAGAAGGAACCCAAACTTGTTTGGGTTCCTAAGCCTAACGTTTGATAATTTTATAGGTGTGCTCTCACACAAGACCTCGTGAGAGCATGTGGTACCTGGACAGCAGATGCTCAAGACATATGACTTGAGATACAAATCAATTAATTTTGCTGGAGGCCAGGGCTGGAGGCAAGGTCACTCTTGAAGATAATACCACTAGAAAAGTGAAAGGTATAGGTATAATCAAAAACTCCAAGAACCTTTTGATTGAAAATATTTTACTTGTAGATGGACTAAAACACAACCTGCTCAGTATCAGTCAACTTTGTGACAAAGGGTTCAACATTAAATTCCTGGCAAGCACTTACATTTTAAGCTTAAATAATAATATTATTTTGTAGGGCAAGAGGATCAACAATGTCTACATGCTTGATTTAAATAATATTAAATATGTTTCTTTATTTTGTTTAAAAATTACTGCTGATGAGTCTTGGTTGTGGAACAGGAGATTATGTCATGCTAGTATAAAAACTCTTAGAAGAGTCACCCAAAAGGACTTAGTTAGAGGTGTCCCCAAGCTTAAGTTCACTAAGGATAACCTGTGTGATTCCTGTCAGCTAGGGAAGAAAGTCCATTCCTCTTTTCACACCATTAAGGACATCAGCACCTCTAGACATTTAAAAGTCCTTCACATGGATCTCTTTGGACCCATTAGCACTACCAGCTTAGGGGGAAAAGTCTATGGATTTGTGATTATTGATGATTACTCGAGATTCAGTTGGATTAAATTTTTATCACATAAATCTGAGTCATTTGATGAATTTAAATCTTTCTCCACTTGGATTCAAAAGAAGTTAGGCTATGAGATTTTGACCATCCATAGTGCTCATGGGGGCGGTTTGAAAATGAGAAATTTGGAACCTTCTGTGAGGAGCAAGGGATTAGCCACAACTTTTCAGCTCTTAGGACCCCTCAGTAGAACGGGGTAGCTGAAAGGAAGAATATGACCTTAATGGAAGCCGTTAGAGCCATGCTTGCTGAGTATTCATTTTCAAAATACTTTTGGGTTGAAGCGGTGAGCACTTCCTGTTATGTGCTAAATAGGGTGAATGTTAGATCCAATATGAATAAGACACCTTATGAGATCGTTAAAGGTAAAACTCCTAACTTGTCCCACCTCCATGTCTTTGGATGTAAGGTTTTTATTATAAATAATAGGGAATCATCCTTTGGAAAATTTGACCCCAAATCTGATGAAGGAGTATTCTTAGGCTATTCTAGTGTAGGAAAATCCTTTAAAGTGTTTAATAAGAGAACTTTTGTGGTGGAGGAGACTACTTATGTGGTGTTTGATGAATCTGATCCCAAGGAGACTAGAGTTGAGAAAGAAGAAGATGTAGGAGAGATTACCCAAGGAGTTGAAAATATAAATCTAGAGAAAAGGGTAGAACCTCAAAACACTTTGCCTAGAGATTGGAGATATTCTTCGAGTCATCCTAAAGAACTGATCATAGGAGACCCTTCTGAAGGTGTTAGAACTAGGCATGGACTTAGGAAGGAAGTAAACCATTCTCTTTATCTCAATGACTGAACCCACCAAAATCAATCAAGCCCTTTCTAATAAATTTTGGATCTTAGCTATGCAAGAGGAATTTAATTAATTTGTAAGGAACGATGTTTGGGAGTTAGTAGAAAGACCTAAGAATCAAAGTGTAGTGGGCACCAAATGGGTCTTTAAGAATAAGATGAATGATTATGGTGTGGTGGTTAGGAATAAGGCAAGATTGGTGGCTAAGGGGTACAACCAAATAGAAGGGATTAATTTTTATGAGACCTTTTCCCTTATAGCTAGACTGGAAGCTATTAGAGTGCTATTAGCCTTTGCCTGTTACAAGGGATTTAAGCTTTTTCAAATGTATGTCAAGAGTGCCTTTTTGATTGGGGTAATAAAGGAGGATGTCTTTGTTGAGCAACACCAGGCTTTGAAAGTTCCCAATATCCTAATCATGTTTATAAATTAAAAAGGGCTTTATATGGATTGAAATAGGCACCCAGAGCTTGGTATGGAGGCTTAGCACATTCCTATTAGAAAGAGAATTTGTTAAGAGGAGCGTAGACACCACTTTTTTTCTAAGAAAAGTAGGAGATGATTTACTCATTATCCAGATCTATATTGATGATATACTTTTTAGATCTTATAATAAAAACTTATGTGATGATTTTTCTAAAATAATGAATAAGGAATTTGAGATGAGTATGGTGGGAGAATTGTCCTACTTTTTGGGGTTTAGCATAAGGCAGATGGATGATGGAACCTTTCTTAATCAATCAAAATATACTACGGACATCTTGAAGAAATATAAAATAGACAAAGCAAAGCCAATCAATACTCCCATGAGTTCATTTGTTCAGTTAGATAAGGATTTAAATGAAAAATCTATTGATCAGAAGAAGTATAGTGGAATTATAGGATCACTACTTTACCTGATTGCTAGGCGACCTGATATCATATTTAGTGTTTGTCTTTATACTAGGATTCAAGTTGATCCTAAAGAGTCCCACTTGACTGTTGTTAAGAGAATTCTTAGATATCTCTTAGGGACCCCAAACTTAGGAATCTAGTATCCTAGGCACAACACTTCTTTTGAGATTATTGAATATTCTGATTTTGATTTTATAGGATGTAGGGTGGATAGAATGAGCACTTCTGGAACTTGCCAATTCATAGGATAATCTTTAGTCTCTTGGTCCAGTAGAAAACATAACTTTGTTGCATTTTCCACTATAGAAGCTGAGTATATCACCTTAGGTAGCTGTGTGGCCCAAGTTCTTTGGTTGAAGTAACAAATTCTAGATTTAGGATTACTTGTTGGCATAATTTCAATTCTATGTGATAACACCAGTGACATCTGATTTCTAAGAATACAATCCAATATTCTAGAACCAAACACATTGACATAAGGCATCACTTCATTAGGGACCATGTTACCAAAGGAGACATTGAGTTACATCATGTAACAACTAAAAACCAACTGGCTGACATCTTTACTAAACCACTGACCTTTAACACATTCAGTATTTTAAGGACCAGATTGGGTGTGATTGACATAAATGCATGAATATGATGATTGCTGATTTATGAACTTTTTGTTTTTCATTTCTTCTTCTCTATTTTTGTTTTATCAGTTTTCTTTTAGATCTTTTATTTTTCTGCTGATTTTAATTTTTTTTTTTTGCTTATTGAATCTGGTTATCTCTTTTTATGAGTTTTTCCTTGATTTTGGATTTACTATTTACTTAATCAAGAATCAGATCACTGCTTACTACTACTAATAAACTGATTTTCTGACTGAGAGTTTTGCCTTTGTTTTTATTTGAAAGCTTGTAAGCAGTGATTGACTTCTTTAAATAAATTAAAGCGAAGAAACATTGATGAGTGTTATCTCTTCCTCTAACTCCTTTAATGGTGAATTTTTTCTTTAAATGGAGATCTTTTTCAAAATTAAAATATTAGTTTTTGAAATAGAGATCTATTTTATCTTCCTACCGTAATCTATCTCATATGAATAGCATTTTCAAAGCATTGAATCATTATTATGTTTTTCTTAATCAAGTGATTACATTTATCATATGAGTATAACTTTGTTTTGTGGATTACTCTTCTTGATTGTAGAGAGTGAGCCTTTCTTCTCTTATATCTAGAAGGTAATCTCTCAACTGAGATACTTTAGGGATTATGAAAGGAAGCAAGCTTGCAAAAGAAATAAAAAGAGGCACAAAATGAGCCCAAAACTGAAAAGATGTACAATGTCGCCAAAAATAGAAGGATATACAAAGTGTACCAAAAATCAAAAGATGCAAAAAGTGCGCCAAACAAATTAAAAAAGAGGCACAAAATGAGCTCACAAGTAAATAAACTTCTTCCCTTTCAGATCTTTAAACACCTTAGAAAAATCAATGCACTACTTAATATTTTCAATCATTTGAGAATGAAACTTATGATTTCTGATTCCTTCTTTTGTAATACTATTTTATCAGATATTTTTTTAGAATGAGATTTGAAAGGATCATTTTTTCAAATCTAATTTATTCTTTTTTAATGAGATTTTTGTTTAAAAGAAATTTGAATTTATAAGGTGTTCGAGATAGGGTTTACAAAAATCTATTTTCAACTTTTTTGGATTTCAATTTATCAATTTCTTCTTATTGGTTTTTGAATTGAAAAATATGGAAAATTTCTGATTTACTCGAGTCGATTGATTCAAAAAAAAAAATCGATTTTGTTTTGCTTTTTCTTCCTCCTTTTTGTGATGTTAAAAGGGGGAGTTAGTTTTTATGTTACTAGTAGTTTCTTTTATTATTTTTGTGTTATAATTATTTCTTTTATTGTATTTAGTGTCACTATTTGTCAATGATTAGTAAAATTTACAATGACAAATCTTCTCTCGTATGTGCATTGATTATTCCTATCTATTTTATTTGAAACTACGGAATAAATGTTTGCCATCATCAAAAATGGGGAGATTGTTGCAAATCTAGATTTAAGAATTATATTTTTAATGATAAAAAATATTTATGTTTCTATTTTGATTGGCTAACATTTCAGGTACAAAAGATCAAATGCAATTCAAGCCAACTCAAGATCGGGTCAGCATGTGTTTAAATATAATTTTTCCCTTTCTTGAGTCAAATGTAATATAATTGATCCCTAAGCTAAGTAACCTTGCAGACACACACTTAGGGGGAGATTTTTTATGAGTTAGAGTTTCTGTTCTATTTTTGATCACATCGTCCTTAACGATCATCATATCGTCCTAGATGATCCATTGAAAACAGAAACCCTAATCAGAGCTGTCAATTAAGTCTATCTATTTAAGTCGATCGTCCTAGACGATTATTCCATCGTATAGGATGATAGGTTCAAATCAGAAATTCTCAGTCGACAGACTAAGTTAGACATGTTTTGATTTCTTAGTTATTCATAGTAATCATACCTAAATTAGCCAGGTTATTAAGGAAAGCAATCGAGGATTAATTTGATTGATCACATCGTCCTGGACGATCGCAAGATTGTCCCGGACGATATGTTAAAAATCCTTATCATCCAAATGACTTTACCTGGACGACCGTACAATATGCTGGACGATATAAGCCTATTTGTACTAATCGTCTAAGATGATAAAAATATTGTCCCGGACGATCAAGTTATTTTCAATCATACAGCATGTTTATGCATGACCACTCGAATAATGTACTGGATGATTTTGATCATTTTTGAACTAATCATACGGGATGATAGGTATATTGTCCCGGACAATCAAGTCTTTTTCTTCAGATCGTCTAGCATTTTCTCCTGTATGATCTGAACAATCCTTAAGATGATTTTTTTGAGTTGAATTAATCATCCTGGATGATCGTAGGATCATCCCGGATAATTTGAACAAAACATGTCTTCTAATTGTCCAGCGAAGCCAGATCATCTAGGCTAATTGGTGAAGATTTACACTGATCGTACAGGACGATCCTTCAATCATCTTGGACGATCTTTGACGGTAAGTTAAATTTTAGAGCAATTTTTTATGCCTTTTTATTTAAACTTTTTTTTTTTATTATTAGAAAAACTTTTTACCAAAGTCCTTTCTTGAGAGAGCTTTGAGAGGGAGAGGGAGAGGTTGGGAGAGAGAGAGAGAATCTTATGAGGGGGAGTTTATGAGGTGTTCACGAAGGTTACTCCAAGCAAGGATTTGAGTCGTCTTCTCCGGTCGTCGTCTGTTGTTTCGTGGTGTCTCTATGGGAAGGGTCGTCAGTAAGAAGTCAAGGTTCTTTGCCTGCTTCAGGAGGAAGCAAAAGGAGGTAAGGTTCTACCTGCTTCAGGAGGAAATAAAAGGAGTCTGGGTTCTCTGCCTGCTTCAGGAGAAAGCAAAAGAAGTTTGGATTCTCTGCCTCACCGGGTTGGTGAAAAGGAGTTGTGTAAAGGCTTCTCCACCTTGCTATAGGAGTAAAAGGAGAGTCACTGATTTGAGTAGTGCAATACTTAGAAGCAAGGCTCCGGGGAGTGGATGTAGGTCAAGTTGACCAAACCACTATAAAATATTGTGTGTTCTTTCTGATTATTTTTTGCACTTTATTTTTCTATTGTTATCTGCTTGGGTGAAATATGTGATTGATCTTTTTATTAATGTTTTTATTCATTTTCACTGCAAATTATAAAAAGATCTTTCTTATGGTTAAAGAAGTTCTTAAAACTACTAATTCCCCCCCTCTTGGTTAGCCTCGGGCTAGTTTATAAGGACTTAACATCCCTATCGAACTTTCAAGAACCTAGTGAATCAGGAAACAAAATTTATACTTGCATGTGCCTTCACATATATTTAGTAGATAGTTGGGGGGGACATGTGTAGAGGAGCTCACTCAATTAACCAACAGATGTCGCTTGCCTAGACCTTCAAAGGAGCAATGCCTACATGATATGTATCGAGGATTCTTCTCTAAAGCTAACACCTTAGGGCTCCCCACATGCCTAGACCACATCTCAATCACTCACTCTCTCCTTGGCTAACAGTTCTCACCAAACTCTACTACATGAAAGTGGCTACTCATGGGACCCTTAATGTGATGGTGACCATCCAAGCTAAAGCTCTATCTTCTTGTGATAGTAAATCACCCACACCACTCTTCTCAAGCTACCCCAGAGTTTTTATATAGGTCACCAACCATGTCAGCCAACTTGCTAGCCATTGTCCCCCTCATATCAGAGTTCACCTATAGACTCATCCTAGCACACCAGCCTGCTCAACATTACTAAGCTATCGCAAAGGTCACTCATTGGAGCTCTATATACCTCACCCTATTTTAGCAAATAAGGGGATGACATATGTACATAGCAGCGTGTATCATTATACGGGTATTTTGTGTAGTTAGAATTTTCATGTGTAGCCTTAATGTAATCCTCAAGACCTTATAAATAAGAAGTGATGAGGAATAGTTTGGATAATTTTGGACTAATATAATGGATCTTATACTAATTTTGAAACTCATAGTTTCCTGAGTATTTTTTTTCTCTCTCTCCCTCTATGTGTGAATTGATGTCACTCACAAGAAGATGAGCCTGAAATAATGACTTAAGCCATCTTTAACCAAGAGCACATGATCCCTTAGCAAATACTTTCCCTTTTTTTTATTCTTGACCACTTGTAAATAAAATCAACATATAAGCTAATATTTTTTTATTCCAATTTTATTTTAAGAGAATTTTAAGGTTTTAATATTCACCCTTATCACAAAAATAAATACATTAAATTTTTAGAAAAAGTAGAACTATTATAATCACTATTAAATCCAAATTTATTTGTGGATGACACACGACCCTATTAGCAGGTCGTTGATGGGTGAGAGCAAGATAACTGAGTGTGGAAAATTAGAAAGTTAAGGAGAGTTAGTAGAAAGCTATAGTATCTCTATAAATATTCTCAACAATATAAATATCCTAAATATTCCCCTTCACCATTTATTTATAAGGTTAAAATGACTAAAAGAAAGACTAAACCTAAAAACCAAAAAATAGTACTTAATATAACTATTATAGACTAACACTGAATTGTTGACTAGCAATATAATACAGATGTAGATCCCTATCTCTAATGTACCCCCTACTATAAGGTTAGTATTCGAGGACGAGCATCTTAGACGAGTCCTTTGGATTTAGGTTGTAGAGTAAGTCTATGATGGAGAGTTCTTAGGAATAAAAGGTGATTCCCGGTACTAAATGTTGAATTCTCAAGAGTGAGCAGCTAGTTCCCCAGACGATGGTAGCTGCAAGCTAGGGATAAGTCCAATTACTGAGTTGCAGTCACAGTCCTCACAGGTGTGAGCTTCTTGTAAGTTGGTAGGGGATGTTTGTGATAGGTGAATGACCTTGGTCAAGAGACCACAATTATAGGTGAGCAGAATTGAATGAGGAAAGTGGTCCTAAGTGTGTGGATAATTATGGGAGGGTCCTTTAAAGGAGCTCATTAAGAATGACCGCATTATTAATAAGAGTGTCAATTTTTTACGTGACCCAGAAAATTCGATTTTAGGTCGACCCGTTTAACAAACGGGTCGTGTTTAGGTTCTAAATCTCGATCCATTTATAAAATTGGTCGTGTTCGAGTCAACCTGTTAACCCGAAAATGACTTGGAAATGACCCGTGCAGAGCCCCACACATTCCGTAGTGTAGCTCGCACCGCATCACGCTGGTTGCTTGCCTGCGACCTTCCTCTCCCTGACCCCTCACACTCGCGCTAGCAGCCTCAGACCCACTCCCGCTAACCCGCTCGCTATCACTGCCGCACTCTCTCCTCATCCTCACAGATTGTGCTCAACTCTCGCCTGGTCTATGCTCACTTTGGTCAGCATGTCGGGTTCAAATTTCTTACCCATTTGTGTAATCAGGTTAGATTCAGGTTGGATCAATTAGGGGCGGGTCAATTTCAAGTTGGTCCCAAACCGAACCTGAAAACCCATTTAATTATTAATATGCTCTCTTAGTACATGCACGTCATTGCAATCTCGGTAGGAGAAAGTGGTCGCTTGACTATGAGCTAGTACTAGCTACTACTTTGCGTGGATACATTCCTTTCATGGGAGTGTCAATTTGATTATGTGATCCCTTAATTGTGTTCCTTGAGAGGAACTTTTTATTTTTTATTTTTTTTATTTTTTTTATTTTTTTATTTTTTTTATTTATAATAAGTTCCTCTCAATTTGATTATGTCAATTTTATTTTTTTTATTTTTTATTTTTTATTTTTTTTTACTTTTTATTTTTTATTTTTTTTACTTTTTATTTTTTATTTTTTTTATTGTGTTCCTCAAGGAACTTATTATACATGTATGCGTATTATCTACATAAGCAATTTGAGTATACAATCATAATTATTACTATTATTAATTAAAGTAATTTTTATAATTAAAAATCCTTAAATAAAATTTATTTAAAAAAATAAAAAAATAAAAAAATGTTATTTTAAAACTCTCAAAACATATTCCTGTTTACATTTATTTTTAGATCATATTTTAATATGATAAAAATCTTGTTATAAGAATTTGATGCATCATATGTACGATTAAATATTATTGAATTAAATTTGAATCTCTTTGATAAAAAATTATAAAATTAAATTTAGAAAATTTAGAATAATTTTTAATGTTCGTATAATTCTTGTAATATATAATTTACAAATTCGCGTATAAGGGTCCTGGAGTCTTTAAATAGCGCCGTGCGCTAGCAAAACGATACTTCTCCACTGCCCACTAAACTGGGCGATCTCCGAAAGGTTATTAAAAAAAATAAAGCCCACAAAAAAAAATAAAAAATTGTTTCCCTCACAACACCAAGAAAATGGCACAAAATACGTCAACACCGACGGCGGAGATTCGTCCATCGCGATTCGTGATCGATCCAGAAGAGGCGGAGTCGATGCGTCGGGAGAAGGGCATCGCCGCCCTCCGCGACCTCCTTCCGGCGCTTCTTCCGGAAGCCAAAAGACTCGCCCGTCCCGCGATATCCCGATTCCATGTCGGCGCCGCCGCCCTCGGAATCTCCGGCCGGATCTACCTCGGCGCCAACATCGAGTTCCCCGGCGTCCCTCTTCACCACTCCATCCACGCCGAGCAATTCCTCATCACCAACGCCGCCTTACACGCCGAACCCTCGATCCGCTTCATCGCCGTCTCCGAGTACCCTTGCGGCCACTGCCGGCAGTTCTTGCAGGAGATCCGATCCGCTTCTCAGATACAGATCCTCATAACTGGCGGTTCAGGCGGCGGCTCCGGCGACTTCCGACCGGTTTCCTATTTCCTACCAAACCCTTTCGGCCCTTCCGATCTGCTTCATCGAGACACTCCCCTGCTCCTCGAGCCCCATTTCAACGATCTAATCGAGGAGGTAGAGGAAGTTCGAGAGATCAATAGCGGATTGGAGGAGCGGCTGAAGATGGCGGCGATAAAGGTTGCAAGGGCGTCGCATGCGCCGTACAGCGGAAGTGCGTCCGGATTCGCGCTGGCTGATGGCGAGGGTAGGGTGTATGCGGGATCGTACACGGAATCGGCGGCGTATAATCCTAGCCTGGGGCCGGTTCAGGCGGCAATTGTGGCTTACCTGGCAGCTGGCGGCGGCAGTGGTGGCGGAGGAGTGGGAGAGGGGATAGTGGCAGGGGTACTGGCGGAGAGAGAAGGGGCGGCGGTGTCGCAGGAGGAGACGGCCAGGATTTTATTTTCGGCGGTGGCGCCCAACGCCCGGTTCACTGTTTACCGGCTCAGGGCCTCGGCCGGATCGGCTTAGATTCGGTGCTTGGGGGGGATTTGGGGTCGAGTTGGTGAGAAAGAATGTACGGTGAGATTTAACTGTTGTAATGTTTGTGAAGGTATAATAAATGAAAGTAAAGAGTTCAAGTATGGAAGTTATTATTGTGATGATACTTTTTTGTCTTCATATGAAAAAATCCTGAAAATTATAAAAATTTATTTTTCTTTACCAAAATTTTTGAAATGTTACCTTTAAATAATAACTTCTCCTAAAATTTTAGAAAGAGGCATATTTCCGTCTTAATAATACCTTTTTAAGTATGATCGAGTCAGCCTCATTGTTTTACATTGTTAATCCTGTATTATATATGTATTGAATGATAACGTTGTTGTCTAATACATGAATTTAATTTGTAAAAAGAAATAAAATTAGTTATAAATATATTATTATTATTATTATTATTATTATTATTATTATTATTATGGTGTATGTTTAAGGGTTTGTGGTTTTATGGTTTTATAGGTTGATTTTTTTAGAGATTTTATTTTTTATTTTTGTTATGTAACATGATGCATGGTGATTTATAAATTGGATTGAACCAGTGTGTGCATCGATTCACAATTCGATTGATTTAGCTGATTGACTAATGCAACAATAAGAATTCATATATGAATACTTTTTCTCTATTGTGTATTATTAAAAGTCAATTTTTCATTTAAATATAATAAAAAAGTCATTTTTAATACTTTTGAACCAAATTTTTTAGGGTCAAACATAGGTTAAATCTAGTATATTTAATCCGCTAATAGGGTCATCGAAAGGTTGACGTTTTATGTGACCAAACCATGTAAGATGATTTTCTCTAATCTATCAAGTATATATACCCATTTTACATTTAATCTCTATGTGTAAAGTCTGTCATTTAATTGAACATCCTTATCTCTGCAACACAAAACTCAATTTTATGTTTCTCTTTTAATGGCCAATAATCAACACTATAAAACATTACAGGTCTCACCACCATCTTCTAAATTTTTTCCATAAGTTTGAGGGGTACTTTTCTGTCAGACAACAAGCTCGATTCATTCCTCCACTTTAATCATTCGACTTGAATTCTACTAATAATATATCTATTTTTTTCACTATCGCTTTTTCAGATATCCAAAACATGCCTCTTTAATGACCTGATCACCCAATGTCACACAATCACCCAACTAGATTTCTTACTGCTAAAATTATACTCGATGTATTCAGTTTTATGTCTTCTCAAATAAAAAACTTTAAACTCTAAGGTTGACCTCCATGGTTCATGTTTTTCATTGACTCCCTCTCCAATCTTATCAACAAAAAGAATATCATTAGCAAAAAGTCTACACTAAGCTACACTACAGGAAAATAGCTAATTCCAATGAATTTTCACGTGGAATACTGATTGTCGCAAACACTGACAGAAATACTGGCTTATTTTTTATCAATATTTCATATATGTATGTCTAATAGAATTTTCGACAGCAATTTCATCCGAAAATTCCATCAATTTTAAATATACCAGCGAAATTTTTTACGAGAAAGGATCTATTTTCATTGTTTCATCCCTTCCTCCTCCAATTCATGCAAAATAACCCTGCAACTCTATTTTCACACTAAACAGACCTTGCAGCTCGCCCCTCAGTCCCCAAAATTCTTATTGGCAGTCCATTTGCATTACATGGCGATTTATAAATTGGATTGAACCAGTTTGTGCATCGATCCATAACTCGATTGATTTGACTGATTAACTAATGCAACAACAAGAATTCATCCCACTATGTAGGGTCTGCTATATGAATACTTTTTCTCTATTGTGTATTATTAAAAGTCAATTTCTCATTTAAATATAATAAAAAAATTCTTTTTAATACATTCTAATCAAATCTTTTTTATGTTTACCTCTATCTTTCTTAACATAGGTTACATCTAGCATATTTAACATGCTAACAGGTTCATCAAAAGGTTGACGTTTTTTGTGACCAAACCATCTAAGATGACTTTCTCTAATCTTAGCTGCCATTGAAGCTGCTCCAATCTTTTCATGTATATTTACCCATTTCTCATTTAATCTCTAAGTGTAATGTATGTCATTCACTTGAACATCCTTATCTGTACTACACATAACTCAATTTTATGTTTCTCTTTTAATGGCCAATAATCTACACTATAAAATATTACAGGTCTCACCACCATCTTCTAAATTTTTTCCATAAGTTTGAGGGGTACTTTTCTGTCACACAACATGCTTAATTCATTCATCTACTTCAACCATACTAACTTGAATTCTACTAATATTATCTCTATTTATTTCACTACTGCTTTATTAGATATCCAAAACATGCCTCTTTTAATGACATGATCACCCAATGTCAATCAATCCCCCAACTAGATTTATTACTACTAAAATTACACTCGATGTTTTCAATTTTATATCTACTCAAATGAAAAACTTTAAACTCTAAGGTTGACCTCCATGGTTCATGTTTTCATCAACTCCCTCTCCAATCTTATCAATAAAAAGAATATCATTAGGAAAAAGTATACACTAAGACCCATTATACAGAAAATTAGCTAATTTCGATGGATTTTGCGGAATACCTATTGTCGAAAACCCTGGCAGAAATACTGGCTAATTTTTCGTCAATCTTTCATATGAGTATGTCTGATAAGATACATTACTACTTCTTGACCATGATGTATTATCCTATATTTTAGTAATTTTAAATTTTTAATTTTTACTTTGGTTAAACATTTAATCAGAATTATAAAATTTTTATTTTTTTACTTGAGGACAAGCAAGAGTTTAAGCTGAGGAGAATTTGATAAGTGTAAATAATGTGTTATTTAATGTGTTATTTTTTTAGTGAAAATATATTATTTTAGTTGTGTTGTACATGAAAATTATAAAAAAGGTATAGAATTATAAGTCTTATCTAGGATCAGGGTATCGTGCAAAATAACGCTGCAATGAAAGCAAATTCAGTGTCGAAGTGCCACAATATTGACATGGTATCATCAACATTTCTGTTAAACAGTGTCATGGTGGCAAATTATCAGCTTTGCAGCACCATGCTCTTTGTTTTTCATCATTGCAGCATCAAAATCTATTACACCTTTGCACCAAAATTACCATTCTTACGACACAGCCTTCGAAAGTCAACAACGCCATGGTGTAGTAGTGTAACTTCTAAAGGGCATGATCTATCAGTGAAACGAAGTGATTGTTCACTAACTAACTGATCCATGTCAGTAAGCGCTGCGGCGGAGCCAAAATAGTAGCGCAACAGCTTTAGTTCATTTATTGGGCTCATCGGCGATGATCTTTTTAAGTGTCGCAGTGTTAAATACCTAATTTGTGTTTTTCTATAAATAGTCATCGTGTTATATTTGTAGGGGAGTTCAATCACTTAGATAATTTTAGTAAAATTTAGAGTACTTCTCTGAATTACCCTAAGGGTGACAATTAAGAGAATTTAGGAAAGTATTTGATACCATCATTAGAGTGTTTGGCTTGTATTTGTGAAAATAGTTATTTAAGTAAAAAGAAGGAGTGTATAGGAAATCCATTGAATAATTCTAGTGATATCTATCTTTTATATTTTCTTTCTATCACGCTAGTAAAGAAAATGAGTTTGCTTCAATTCTACTCCATATTTGGCTAAATTCTCTAGTCTTGGATTGATGATATAAATATCATATGTAATACTAATGAGTTCTATTATTTCTTAAATGATTAAAATGATGTTTTCAATATTACAAGATCTTAATTTAATACACATAGTGGTCATATGTGTAGTTAAAATTAGGTGCAATGTGGAGCCTCGATGGAGGAAAGCATGTATAATAAGGAATATTTAATTAGTATATGTCATACCTAGGCATATGGTATGAAATATACTAAATTATTAAGGAGATGATATAGTCATAGGAAGTCAGTGGACATCCTTTTATTCTTATTAGCTCGACAGAGATCTAGGGATGTATATGCTCTAAATAGCATCACAATTAAAGAGATTCATTTGGAAAATGTATTACTTATATTCATCAATCAAAAATATTTTATCCATATAATGTATTCATTATCTAATTTTATTTACGTGATTGAATCTCCACAATATCAATTTTTTATTGAGTAGGATAATTATTATAATTTTAGTATATAGTACTAGTATTTGCAAGTGAGTATATCTCATTGTGGGTTTGATACTCTACTTTATCAAAGTATTACTTTATTTTATTAAAACTCATGATGCCGAGTTTATATTTTTAATGATAATAAATATTACTGATTGCATCTTTATGTCTCATAGTATTTATAGTACATAATTTATTTTTTATTTGTACTAACATTTCAGGTATATCATGTACCATTCAATGAAGATTTAAGGCTCAAGATTGCGTGGAATATGATATACTGAAAGAGTATATAATTTTCATTTATTTATTTTTTGATTTCTTGAGTCAAGTCTTATAAGGATGCATGCTAGCCTGGTGAATGTACACACACACTCAGGGTAGTGAGATAATGAGGAAAATTAAAAGTGTAGTTTTCTGAACTAATCATACTGTATAATCCATATCATACTATACGATATGATATTTACAAAATTATTAAAATTGCTAATTGGGATAATTAAAGCTATTTGAACAAATTGTACTGTATAATACAGATCATATAGGATGATCAGTTAAAATCATGAACTCAGCCAACAATCATAATTTAGGCAATATTTTGAAATATAACTTATATACTAATTATATTATATGATATGTATCATATTATATAATATAATCAAATTTTACCTAAATTAATCCTGTAATTAGGGATTAAATTTGGATTAATTTATCAAGTCAGATCGTACAGTATGATTAGACAAATTGTACAATATGACCTGATCTTTGCATGGGATAATATTTATTCATCACAAATTATACAAGATGATAATCTAATTTGATTGAACTAATCATACTGGATGATGCTTACATCATACTGGACGATCAGCTCAAATACTTGAACTGATCACACAACGCCTTACTCTTCGTAGAGTACTAACGAAGATATTGTGAACTAATCGTATTGTACGATCAGAGTCGATAGAATTGAGTTTTTAAAGTTTCTTGATGCCGTCTATTTAAGCATTCTCATTAGACTTTGTAAGAGTCTTTTGAGCATTCATTTAGTTATTTTCCTTTGGGGAAAGCTTGAAGAGAGAGCATAGAGCTTAGGAGAGAAAGGGTGAGTTTGTGAGAGAGGGAGAAGATCCTTGTGGGTTTCAAGGGAGTGTGAGAGGGTGTTCCACATGGTTGCTCCGACAAACTTTCACATGAGTTCCTCCATATGTCAAGGTTTGTCTTGAGGAAAGCTTTGGGAAGAAGACCTATTTGGTGTCAAAGGACCTAGCTACTCCACCGCACTGGGAAGGTGAAAGTGATTCTAGGCTCTTTACCTTCGCTAGGAGGTTAAAATAGGATTTCAAGTTCTCTGCCTTCACCAGAAGGTGAAAAAAGGATTCCAAGTTCTCTGTCTTGACCAGGGGTAAAAAGGGATTCCAAGTTCTCTGCCTTCACCAGGACAGTGAAAAGGGATTACGATCCTCTACCGCACCAGGTTGGTGAAAAAGTTTTTATAAAGGCTGAAAGTTCGATAGGGATGTTAAGCCCTAGTGAACTAGTCCCGAGGCTAACCAAGAGGGGGGGTGAATTGGTTATTTAAAAATTTCATGATAACTATGAAAATCTTTTTATAACGTGCAGCGGAAACGAATTAAAACAACGATAAAAAGATCAACCAAAGATATTCACCCAAGCCGTTAATATCAGGAAAAATTAAAGTGCAGAATTGAATCAGAAAAAGCAAACCAGATTTTATAGTGGTTCGGTCAACTTGACCTACGTCCACTCCCCGGAGCCTCCCCTCTGGGTATTGCACTAAACAGAAGTGTCTCTCCTTTTGCTCCCACAGCAAGGCGGAGAAGCCTGTACAAAAACCTCCTTTTCACCACACGGTGAGGCAGAGAACCCGACCTCCTTTCGCTTCCTCCCGAAGTAGGCAGAGAACCTTCGAACTCCTTTCGCTTCCTCCTGAAGCAGGCAGAGAACCTACGAACTCCTTTTGCTTCCACCTGAAGCAGGCAGAGAACCCCGGATCTTCTTGCGAACGATCCTCCCACGACGAACACCGACTAGACAAAAGACGACGAGCGGAGAAGACGACTCTGATCCATGCTCGGAGCAACCTTAGTGAATCCCTCACTAACTCCCCCTCACACGATCTTCTCTCTCTCTCCCAACTCTCTCTCTCTCTAGGGTTTCTCTGGAAAGGAAGGTAGCAAAAGATTTTTCCAAAAATTGGAAAAAGTTCTTTTAAAGGAGGGCTTAAAATTTGCCCTAAATCTCAACTGGTCGGCCAAGATCGTCCAGGATGATCGGTAGATCGTCCAGGATGATCGGTAGATCGTCCTGTACGATCAGTTCAAATTCAGCTGTTTTAGCCTGGACGATCTGGCTCTTCTGGACGATCAGTGGAAAAAGTTATTCATATCGTCCCGTACGATCCTGCGATCATCCGGGACGATTAGTTCAAATTGAGGGAAGTCATCCAGAAGACAGTTCGGGTCGTCCAGAGAAATCTGTGCTGGACGACCAAAAAATGACTTGATCGTCCCGGACGATAGGGTCATCGTCCGGTACGATTAGTTCAAAAAGGCCCCAAATCGTCCTGTACATAGTTCTGGACGTACAACTTAAATGCACTAGACGATCAAGATCGTCCGGGACGATCCTGCGATCATCCAGGACGATATGATCGTATCAACCAAAAATAAATTACTTTCCTTAATTACCAGATTAAATTAGGCATGATTGTACTGGATCGTCCGGGACGATACACGTATCGTCCGGGACGATCAGACCAAGTATCTAAAAATAAGAACTTGCCTAACTTGATCTGGCGGCTGAGAATTTTTGATTTGGGCATATCGTCCCGTACGATCCAGAGATCATCCAGGACGATCGGCTCAATCAGACCCTCTTAACTTAGTCACCCTAATTAGGGTTTCTGTTTTAACTGGATCGTCCAGGACGATGTGGATATCGTCCAGGACGATCTGAACAAATTTTTAACAGAAACTCTAATTCACTCAATCTCTCTCCCTGAGTGTGTGTGTGCAAGGTTACTTAGCTAGGGAATCAGTTATATTACAATTGACTCAATAAAAAGAAAAATCATACATTTGACACACTTGGACCCGATCTTGAGTTGGCTTGAGTGGCTCGTGGTCTTTTGTGCCTGAAACAGATTAGCCAAGAAAAACACACTGGAAACATGTTTGTCATCATCAAAACCAGATTTGCAACAATCTTCCCATTTTTGATGATGGCAAACATTTGTAAAGTAGTCTGAAAATAAAAGTAAACTAGGAGATCCAACAAACAAACATTTTTTTAAATTTTTATTTAACAGCTAAAACAATACATGAAACATGACTCAGAAAACAGAAACAGACACGACTACAGCTGACTCCCCCTTTTGACATCACAAAAAGGAGGAGCGAAAAACATAACACAGAAATAAAACATAAAATAAAGGATCGTCCAGGACGAAGAGGATCGTCCAGGACGATGTGAAGAAAAGCAGAAAGGATGAAGGATGAAGATGATCGATCAGGATCCCAAAAACACAACCATGAAAACAAAATAACAAAAAGGCGAATAAAACTGACCGCAAAAACACATAGAAGCATTTTTTTTATTAAGCTGCTCTTAGAAAATCAGAATTTTTTTTTTTTTGACTTTAGATTCGAAAACCAATGACAGGACGATTGACAGCGCTGAAATCCAGAAAAGGTTGGAAATAATCAACGTTCGTAGCTCCGACCCCGGGCACCTTATCGATGAAAACCTCTTTCAAAACAAAAATCCGATTCAGAATAAAAGACAATAGATTTGAAAAGAAATCCTTTCAAGCCTCGTTCCAGAAAAATATCTGATATAATAGTGTTACAAAGTAAAAAATCAGAAATCAGGATTTTCAAGACTCAAGCTTTTGAAAATATTAAGTGGCGCACAGATTTTTCTAAGACATTTAATAATCTGAAAGGGAAAAAAGCTTGTTTTGGGCTCATTTTGTGCCTCTTTTTCAAATTGGTTGGCGCTTTGCGCATCTTTTGATTTTTGATACACTTTGTGTATTCAATTTGGCAATTTCGCATCTTTTCAGTTTTGGGCTCATTTTATGCCTCTTTTTCAAATTATCTGGCCCACTGCGCATCTTTTATAAGCTTTCTCCTTTTCATAATCATTAAAGAGTCTCAGCTGTGAGATTATCTTCCAGACATAGGAGATGACTCTCCGCAGTAAGGAAGAACGATTCACAAAACAAAAGCCATACAACATATGATAAATGCAATCACTTGGTTTAGAAAATCAAACTAATGACTCAAGACTTTGAAAAACACTATTGATATGAGGCAGATTACTGTAGGAAGATAAAATAATCTCTATTTCAAAAACTAACATTTTAATTTTGAAAAGGATTTTTATTAAAAAGAAACTACACACCAGTAAAGGAGTTAGAGGAAGAGAAACAATTATCAATGTTTCTTCCCTTTAACAGATTCAGCGAAATCAATCACTGCTTATCAGCTTCTAAACCAAAACAAGGTAAAAACTCCCAGTCAAAAATTCAGATCACCAAAGTAGTGAGCGGTGATCAGATATTGAAAAGCATAAAACAGTAAGTGCCAGATATGAACCAGTAAATAAAAAAAAAACAGGTAGAAAATCATAGCAAAGTAAATACTCAAATCAAACTAACAATAAGGGTAACACAGAAATCAGCAGAAGAAATAAAATCAACTGAAAGCAAATAATCAAACCAAAACTAACTAACAGACATCAGAAATCAGAATACAAAAACTAACTAACAGAAATCAGAAAACATAATACAAAAACTAACTAACAGAAATCAGAATACCAATCATAACAATCATAAATCAGCAGTCATCAGAATCAAGCATTTATATCAATCACTCCTAATCTGGTTCTCAAAATGCTGAATGAGTCAAAGGCCAGTGGTTTAGTGAATATGTCAGCCAGCTGATTTTCAGTTGCTACGTGGTGTAGCTCAATGTCCCCTTTTGTAACATGGTCCCTAATGAAGTGATGCCTAATGTCAATGTGTTTGGTCCTAGAATATTGGATTGGATTCTTAGAGATATAGATGGCACTAGTATTATCACACAGAACAGAAATTATGCCAACAGGTACTCCTAAATCCAAGACTTGCTGCTTCAACTAAAGAACTTGGGCCACACAACTCCCTAAGGCAATGTACTCAGCTTCAGCAGTGGAAAGTGCAACTGAGTTCTGTTTTCTACTGGACCAGGAGACTAACGACTGTCCTATGAACTGACAAGTCCCAGAAGTACTCTTCCTATCCACCCTACACCCCGCAAAATCAGAATCAGAATATCCAATGATCTCAAAAGAGGTGCTGTGCCTAGGGTACCAAATTCCTAGGTTTGGGGTTCCTAAAAGATATCTAAGAATTCTCTTAACAGCAGTCAGGTGGGACTCTTTAGGATCAGCCTGAAACCTAGCACAAAGACAGACACTAAACATGATATCAGGTCGGCTAGCAGACAGGTAAAGCAGTGAACCTATTATCCCTCTATACTTCTTCTGATCAACAGATTTTCCATTTGAATCCTTATCTAACTGAACTGAGGAGGGCATGGGAGTATTGATTGGCTTGGCTTTGTCCATTTCATATTTCTTTAAAATGTCCTTAGTGTATTTTGATTGATTGAGAAAGGTTCCATCATCCGTTTGCCTTATGCTAAACCCCAAAAAGTAGGATAATTCTCCCATCATACTCATCTCAAACTCTTTACTTATTATTTTAGAAAACTCTTCACATAAGTATTTATCAGAAGATCCCAAAATTTTATCATCAACATAGATCTGGACAATGAGTAAGTCATCTCCTAATCTCCTCAGAAAAAGGGTGGTGTCTACGCTCCCCTTAACAAACTCTCTTTCTAACAGGAATGTGCTAAGCCTCTCATACCAAGCTCTGGGTGCCTGTTTCAATCCATAAAAGGCCTTTTTTAATTTATAGACATGACTTGGATATTGGGAACTCTCAAAACCTGGGGGTTATTCTACAAAAACATCTTCTTTAATTACCCCATTTAAAAAGGCACTCTTAACATCCATTTGAAACAGCTTAAATCCCTTATAACAGGCAAAGGCTAGTAGCACTCTAATGGCTTCCAATCTAGCTACAGGGGCAAAAGTCTCCTCAAAATCAATCCCTTCTATCTGATTATACCCCTTAGCCACCAATCTTGCCTTATTTCTCACCACCACACCAGAATCATTCATCTTATTCTTAAAGACCCACTTGGTTCCCACAATATTTTGATTTTTAGGTCTTTCTACTAACTCCCAAACATCATTCCTTACAAATTGATTCAATTCTTCCTGCATAGCTAAAATCCAAAATTCATCCGACAGGGCTTGATTGATGTTGGTGGGTTCAGTCATTGAGATAAAGGCAGAATGGTTTACTTCCTTTCTAAGTCCATGCCTAGTCCTAACACCTTCAGAAGGGTCTCCTAAGATCAGTTCTTTAGGATGACTCGAAGAAAATCTCCAATCTCTAGGCAATGGGGTTTGAGGTTCTACCCTTTCCTCCAAATTTGTATTTCCAACTCCTTGGGTAACCTCAATAATCTCTTCATCTTCTACTTCAGATCTAGACTCCTTAGGTTCAGATTCATCAAACACTACATGGGTTGTTTCTTCCACCACCAAAGTCCTCCTATTGAACACCCTAAAGGATTTCCCCACACTTGAATATCCTAAGAACACTCCTTCATCAGATTTGGGGTCAAATTTTCGTAAGGGTGACTTCCCGTTGTTCAGAATGAAAACCTTACAGCCAAAGACATGGAGGTGGGACAGATTTGGAGTTCTACCCTTGATGATCTCATAAGGTGTCTTGCTCAGTTTGACTCTCACATTCACCCTATTCAGCACATAACAGGTAGTGTTCACCGCTTCAGCCCTAAAGTATTTTGGAAGTGAATACTCGGCAAGCATGGCTCTAGCGGCTTCCACTAAGGTCCTGTTCTTCCTTTCAGCTACCCCGTTCTGCTGAGGGGTCCTAGGAGCTGAAAAATTGTGACTAATCCCATGATCCTCACAAAAACTTCCAAATCTTTCATTTTCAAACTCCCCTCCGTGATCACTATGGATGGTAATAATCTCACATCCTAACTTCTTCTGAATCCAAGTAGAGAAGGATCTAAACTCATCAAATGACTCAGATTTATGTGACAAAAACTTAACCCAAGTGAACCTCGAATAATCATCTACAATCACAAAACCATAGACTCTCCCCCCTAAGCTGGCAGTGCTAATGGGTCCAAAGAGGTCCATGTGAAGAACTTCTAAAGGTCTAGAGGTGCTAATGTCCTTAACAAAGTGAAAAGAGGACTGGACTTGCTTCCCCAACTGACAGGCATCACACAGGTGATCCTTAGTGAACTTAAGCTTGGGCACACCTCTAATTAAGTCCTTTTGGGTGACTCCCCTAAGGGTTTTCATACTGGCATGACACAATCTCCTATGCTATAACCAAGACTCATCAGCAGCAGTTTTTAAGCAAATTGAATTATCAGATTTAATGCTACTTACATCCAGCTTGTAGACGTTGTTGATCCTCTGCCCCTGCAAAACAACTTCATTATTTAAGCTTAAAATGCAGCCAGTGGGCAGGAATTTGATGCTGTATCCCTTGTCACAGAGTTGACTGATGCTCAGCAGGTTGTGTTTCAGTCCATCTATAAGCAAAACATTATCAATCATAAAGTTCTTTGAATCACCAATTGTACCTGTGCCTATCACCTTCCTGGTGGTGTTATCTCCAAGTGTAACCTTGCCTCCAGCTCTGGCCTCCAGCGAAATGAACTGATTTGCATCTCCAGTCATATGTCTAGAACATCCGCTGTCAGGTACCACATGCTCTCACAAGGTCTTGTGTGAGAGCACACCTACAAAAGTATCAAACGTCAGTCTTAGGAACCCAAACAGGTTTGGGTTCCTTCTTATGAAAAGAAGAATGCAATGCATGCGTGCTGTGCTGTAAAACAGGTAGTTTGGGTTTTCACACCCAATGTGTACTACGGTGAACAGTGCAGGTGTGAGAAATATGTCCTAACATGCCACATGAAAAATATCTAACACCAGGAAAAGGGTTAACTAATCTACGTGGATGATAATGCCTCTTCATAGATGTATATGAAACATGCTTTGAAGAACTTGCAACAGATTTTTCAAAAAGTGGCGGTGCATAAAACTGTTCAAAAGTAGGCGGTGTTTTGTTCTTTTCAAAAGCACTGATCTTTACTTTCAAAAACTCATTTCTTTCTTTAAACTTGCAATTTCAAATTTCAAGGTTCCCTTGCTACTTTCTACTTCACATGCCATTGTATCTAATTCTTTAAAAGCTCTTTCTAAGTCCACATGCGTAGTTTTCAATGAATCATGCTCAGAAACTAAATCAGAATATTTTTTATTTAACTCATCGAATTCATCAAGCAAAGACATGTGATTTGAATCAAGTGTGGAATGATCTTTAACTACAGAATCATGCTCTTTTTGCAATGTTAAGTAATCTAGTTTCAAACTAGCATGAGTTTTCTTAAGCTTCCTGTACGATGTATGAATTCTTTCAGAAACTTCAAATAATTGATCGTAGGTAAGCTCACATACCTCTTCCTGATCCGACTGACCAGGGTGATGATCAGCCATAAGACACAAGTTTGTTTCCTCCTCTTCAGCTTCAGTCTCAGAAGAGTCGGATGCAGAGTCTGCCCAGAATGCCTTCTGAATCCGTTCTTGTCCTTTCTGAACTTTGGTTTCTCCTCACCCTTCTCCTTGCTTGGGTGAGCTTTAAGTGTTGGACAATCATCCTTTATGTGTCCAGGCTTCCTGCATTCAAAACAAACAGATTCAGATGAACTCTTAAAATTTTTATTGGACTTACCCTTGTTCCACTTCTGATAGTTCTTATGTTTCTTCCTTAGAAAGCTTTTGAATTGCCTTGTGATTAAGGCAACATCATCGCTATCAGGCCCGGAAGAGCTAGCATCTGAATCCTTGGCCTTTAGTGTCACTGTCTTCTCTTTCTTGCGTTCACCTGCATCAAGTTGCCTTTGGTTCACCCCTTGCTCGTAAGCAATGAGTGATCCAAGTAAGCTGTCAATAGAGTAAGTGTTTAAATCTTTAGATTCAGTAATAGCAGTAATCTTAGCATCATAAGAAGCAGGCAAACATCTTAGAATTTTGTTCACTCTTTCGTAGTTAGTAAGTTCTCTACCTAGAACATGCAAAGAGGTAATAATCTGAGTGAACCTTGTGTACATTTCTGAAATAGTCTCACTAGGTTTTATGTGAAAAAGTACGTAATCATGTAACAAGATGTTTAACCTAGATTGTTTGACTTCAGTTGTACCTTCGTATGTTATGCATAATCTATCCCAGATTTCCTTTCCCGTTGTACAAGTAGAAACACGCATATAGTCTTCGAATTTTAAAGCACAAAAGAAACAGTTCAAGCATTTTACATTTAACTGTGCTAAATCACGATCATCAAACATCCAATCAGTACAAGGCAGTTCAGTTTTCACATTGTTAATCAGTCTAAAAGGTGGTTCGTATCCGTCCTTAACTAACATCCACATGCGATAATCAATAGACTGTAGAAAAGTAGACATGCGTGTTTTCCAAAAATCAAAAGGAATATTGTCAAACAACGGTGGTCTTGTAATAGAATATCCTTCAGCAGTATTACGATTATTACAGTTAGCCATGGATCAAATTCAAAAGTTTTTAAACCTAAATTTTGAATCCCGCTTTGATACCACTTGAAAGTTCGATAGGGATGTTAAGCCCTAGTGAACTAGTCCCGAGGCTAACCAAGAGGGGGGGTGAATTGGTTATTTAAAAATTTCACGATAACTATGAAAATCTTTTTATAACGTGCAGCGGAAACGAATTAAAACAACGATAAAAAGATCAACCAAAGATATTCACCCAAGCAGTTAATATCAGGAAAAATTAAAGTGCAGAATTGAATCAGAAAAAGCAAATCAGATTTTATAGTGGTTCGGTCAACTTGACCTACGTCCACTCCCCGGAGCCTCCCCTCCGGGTATTGCACTAAACAGAAGTGTCTCTCCTTTTGCTCCCACAGCAAGGCGGAGAAGCCTGTACAAAAACCTCCTTTTCACCACACGGTGAGGCAGAGAATCCGACCTCCTTTCGCTTCCTCCGGAAGCAGGCAGAGAACCTTCAAACTCCTTTCGCTTCATCCTGAAGCAGGCAGAGAACCTACGAACTCCTTTTGCTTCCACCTGAAGCGGGCAGAGAACCCCGGATCTTCTTGCGAACGATCCTCCCACGACGAACACCGACTAGACGAAAGACGACGAGCGGAGAAGACGACTCTGATCCGTGCTCGGAGCAACCTTAGTGAATCCCTCACTAACTCCCCCTCACACGATCTTCTCTCTCTCTCCCAACTCTCTCTCTCTCTAGGGTTTCTCTGGAAAGGAAGGTAGCAAAAGATTTTTCCAAAAATTGGAAAAAGTTCTTTTAAAGGAGGGCTTAAAATTTGCCCTAAATCTCAACTGGTCGGCCAAGATCGTCCAGGACGATCGGTAGATCGTCCTGTACGATCAGTTCAAATTCAGCTGTTTCAGCCTGGACGATCTGGCTCTTCTGGACGATCAGTGGAAAAAGTTGTTCATATCGTCCCGTACGATCCTGCGATCGTCCGGGACGATTAGTTCAAATTGAGGGAAGTCGTCCAGAAGACAGTTCGGGTCGTCCAGAGAAATCTGTGCTGGACGACCAAAAAATGACTTGATCGTCCCGGACGATAGGGTCATCGTCCGGTATGATTAGTTCAAAAAGGCCCCAAATTGTCCTGTACATAGTTTTGGACGTACAGCTTAAATGCACTAGACGATCAAGATCGTCCGGGACGATCCTGCGATCGTCCAGGACGATATGATCGTATCAACCAAAAATAAATTGCTTTCCTTAATTACCAGATTAAATTAGGCATGATTGTACTGGATCGTCCGGGACGATACACGTATCGTCCGGGATGATCAGACCAAGTATCTAAAAATAAGAACTTGCCTAACTTGATCTGGCGGCTGAGAATTTCTGATTTGGGCATATCATCCCGTACGATCCAGAGATCGTCCAGGACGATCGGCTCAATCAGACCCTCTTAACTTAGTCGCCCTAATTAGGGTTTCTGTTTTAACTGGATCGTCCAGGACGATGTGGATATCGTCCAGGACGATCTGAACAAATTTTTAACAGAAACTCTAATTCACTCAATCTCTCTCCCTGAGTGTGTGTGTGCAAGGTTACTTAGCTAGGGAATCAGTTACATTACAATTGACTCAATAAAAAGAAAAATCATACATTTGACACACTTGGACCCGATCTTGAGTTGGCTTGAGTGGCTCGCAG
Organism: Dendrobium chrysotoxum; assembly: GCA_019925795.1. Lineage (NCBI taxonomy): Eukaryota > Viridiplantae > Streptophyta > Magnoliopsida > Asparagales > Orchidaceae > Dendrobium > Dendrobium chrysotoxum. The sequence goes on along the minus strand of CM034306.1, from coordinate 43,595,835 downwards.
TCTTTTGTGCCTGAAACAGATTAGCCAAGAAAAACACACTGGAAACATGTTTGTCATCATCAAAACCAGATTTGCAACAAAGGCTTCTCCGCCTAGCTGTGGGGGTTTAAGGAAAGTCACTAAAAGTTTAGTGCAATACTCAAAGAGGAGGACTCCGGGGAGTGGACATAGGTCATGGTTTGATCGAACCACTATAAAATTCTGGTGTGTTTTCTGATTTTTTATTTTTTATACTTTATTTTTATGTGTTTTATTTATGTGAAAAATTGCATGATTGAAAATCTGTGATTGATATTTCATTGTGTTAATTAAACCATCATTATTATTATTATAACTTTTGATAAGTGTATTGGTTTCCGCATCAGGTGATAGTATTACTTTTACATTAGTGTGCGTAGGTATAATTCACTTATGCTTAATATCCTATATCACACTTTCAGATTTGGTACATATACTTGCGTATATTTAGTGGGGTTTTTATAATTTTTATATATAAAAAAGTTAAGTATTGTTAGGGATTGATAGAGCCCTAAATCATTTCATAATTTTATAAGTTACTCTACGGCCTCCATTAAACATAGTTGTAGTATTTCCTATATTTAGTTTGAATAAGCTATTCTTATATGTAAGTTTAGTTACAATATATTAGTAGTTACTTTTATGAATAAATAATTTAAAGTTCATCATTTCATGTAAGAAGTAATTTTTAGAATTGAACATTTCTTTTTCATTTTGCAGATGGCTTCCAATGATGAGCCCCCTCGCCACTCAATCATGAATATCTTTGGTTTGTAGAAGAATGTGAGTTGTGACCCATCCAATAGGTCTAGAGCTACTTAGGAGACCTCTTAACAGCTTGCCACCCAAGCCTAATTGAGTCCGACCTTGCCTACATGTCCAGTGGGGAGTCCTCAATTTTATTCCCTATATCCCCACTTTCCTTCATCAGTATCTATGCACAATACTCCTTTCTACCCTTACTATCCCCTACAATCATCTCAGAGAGTCCCATTCAACATACCCATATCTGCATACGTCTAGCTATTTTACCACTCACCACCCTCTCAACCATTTACAGGAGGACCTTCCATATTTATGGAGTTGTGATGGGACTTTAGAATGACTAAAAGATGAAAACAACATGAGCTAGAAGGTGACTTGAAAAGTTTAAAATATTATTTAAGCTTTCTTTCATAGGAAATTAATGTACGCCTCCATAATACGCAAGTATATATGCCAAATCAAGTAATAAAGTGATAGAGAAGAGTATCGAACCCATGAAAATGTGTTGTGTTTAGTGCAACTTAACTACTACTACTACTTCAAATGTGTGATTTATCCTACTAAAGATAAGAAAAATATCTTTCAATTTTTATTACTAAAATAAAACTTGTAAGAGAAAGTTGATACTTATAAAAATAAAATATTTTAGACTAATGAATGTATAAAGCATAGCTTTTCTCATGAGACTCTTAAATTTAGATATGGATCAGAGCATATGTATTCATAGATCTCTATTGAGCTTGTAGGGGTAAAAAAAGATTTATGGCCTTCCTATAGTTTTACTATCTCCATAGAACCTAGAATATTCAAACATCCTATATCTAGGCATGCCAATATTCCTAATTATTCTAATATTCCTCTTTCAAGGCTATATATCACACTCAATCTTAACTACACACATGGCCATTATATGAACTAAAAGAACAATGAGAGACATTGAAAATGCCACTGCTTTTGTTGAAGCATAAAAGTCTACATTAGTACATACTATACTTACTGCATCATTAGCCCAAAATTAGAGAATTACCCATATATGAAGGAAATAACAAGAAAACACAATGTCAATTTATTCATTGAAAGAAAAGATACAAGAGAAGTAATAAGAGATTTATCATCTAAAAGGATCAAAGGATCTTCTCCAACTTCTTCCACCAATCACAGAGTTGCTTATACAAATAAGCTAATATCTCCACTACTTGCACTTCTCTAACCTCCCTTAGACTTTACTCTAAGGGAGTACTAAATGAACACACAATAGATTAGAAAAATTCACTCAAGTGACAAAAATATTAAATAAAAGAAATAGAAAACTATTTATAATATGTACAAATAAAGGCTTGAGCCCCACATCGCTCGACAAGGTGGCGCCACGACTATAAAATCTACTGATATGACATGCTTACTGATATGACATGCTTACTACTCAATTTGGAATAATCTTTTAGCTAAGTCAGTGTGGCTCCTCATGCTGGTAACTTCTCTGTCATGGTGCTCTAAAAATTTAAGCGTTATGACACTTGTATGGAGAATTCGATGATGAGGCGTTAAAAGGTATGGCACCATGGTATTCATTTTTTTTTGAGACCCCTAGCAATGCAGTGCTAAAATTTGGCACAGTGGTTCTATGTGATGCCACAGTGATGACTATGGTATTGTTGTAGCACTTGCAAATAAAGAAGATGGTGCTACAATGTCTAAAATGGGCACCTTGGTAGAGTTGGTCTCGGTGCTGTGGTGTTATATATTCAGGCGTCACAACACTACTTCATACTTATAATTTTTGTCATTTTTGAGCATTTCTTGTACAAACACAACTAAAATAATATATTTTTACTAAAATTCAAATATAATAAATAGTCTATAATTTACACTTAACAAATTTTTTCCAACTTAAACTCTTGCTTGTGCTTAAGCAATAATAACATTCACCCCTTGATCACTTAAGTAGATAAAGTAAAAATTAATAATTTAAAATTAATAAAATATAGGATAATACATCACAGTCTAAAAATAATTTGAAATGAATAAAGTTATAATTCTAATTTGAAATAGGCATATTATTTATCCCAATAGTCACCCTTACTATTGCTTATTATAAATCTATTCACTATATTTGAAAATATAAAATTAACTTCTAAATATATAATGAATAATGTATTATAGGGACTAGTTGCTCATAGTTAAATAGGAAATTCATTAGGGCACTATCACATGTACTATTTTACTTATTTTATCCTTTTTTATGTAAGTAATAGGATGCATTTGAATTTAAGTTACAATTGATATCAATTTTTTGAATATACTCATCTTTTTCATTTTGTAATATTTTCTTTTGATTATTTTCACATTTTTATTTCCTTTACTATTTATGAAGTACATACTTAATATTTTTGAATATCAGTTTTTACTTTTATGCTCTTGCAATCCTATTGAATTAACATAAGGATTTAATAAGAACACTAGTTCTAGTTTCAAGTTTTACTATGATTTCCCTAATTTAAGCTACTCATATCTAATACTTAAACTTATTTATTCATTCTCAATTAAGTTATCAATATAAGTTGATGCATAGTTTCTAAATTCAAAATTAAGTCAACAACTTAAATAGTCCAGATTAGTTAATTATTAATTTTTCAAATTATGAATTATTAGGTAATGTTCATTCAAACTATAATCTAAGGCTTTATTATTATCTTAATTTTACATAATTTTTAATTATAAAATTTCTTTTGGCTAAATAGCTAATCAAGTGCAATATCTATAGAGAATAATGTACAATAGTTTAAGCATATGAAAATTTAATCAAAATTAAACAGCATAACACATTATAAACAACAGCTGATAAAAGATACTCATGCTTTTTAAATGATTGATAAAAAGGCACAAGATATGTGATATATTTATCTAAACAACTCATAAAGAAAGCAATGCTTAGGCAATGCTTTGCTATCACATCAAAGATGACTCTCATAGCCATCACAACATCATAATAGAACTATAATATCCCATCAGTGGGCGCTCCCCCAACGCAAAAGAAATGAAAAAGAAACAAAAAGAAAAATAAACTACAAACTAAGGGTAGTGTACATCCACTCTCTCTCCTCTCACTCAAACCAAAAACAAACAATGAAATATAATTATAACTCTTAACCCTAAGAGTCACGATCCTCCTCCTCCTTCTCCTCCTTATCATCATCATCATCATCATCATCATCATCATCATCATCAAGCTGGTCCACACAAAGGACTGGCACTCAAGGGTAGAAGGGAACTACTACTGTTCAGGATTCTCCACAAAGGGGCTCCTCCTAAACATCCCTATGAAAGCTTCATTAAATTCATCTTGGCAATGATACTATTTTTCTTACATCTCAAAATAGTGGGCCTGCCATCCCTTGCTTTTCTCACAAAAATAGTCACCACATCCATTCTCTCTCTCAACTCAACCAACTAATCACCTAAAAGTTTTAGGAGTCTCGGTACTCCTATTCCTGTTGTTGTTCCCAGGGCTGCTACATAATACGAGCTCATTAGGACCTCACTCGTCATCCCCTCCACCTACCTATTTAAAACTCAAAATTTTTCTTTTTGGAAGGGTTAAGATAGGAAACAACTTCTCCTCAGATTGGTCCCCCCTTACACCCACCTTTATACACAAAGCATAGACAACAGAAGGGTGTCCCAATCCTACTAAAGTGATACCATGAATGATATAAGTAAAAGAAGAGAAAATATGGTTGCCTACATCTATGGAATAACTCATTTGAATGACATAATTTAGTAGAGCACGATCCCGGGATACTTCACTAATACTCCTACTAGGAAGAAGGTGGGATGAAATGAAATAATGCTAAGCTTTAGAGGTTTGGGAAAGATAGGATATAGGGAAATTAATAAGTTTATTTTCTCTCTTCTTCCAGGATGCTCCACTAATGGGTCCACACAAAACTCTCAAAATGTCCTCAGGATCTACGGGGTCTCATAGTAGGTAGTGTACTCTTCAAATTCAAAAACTTTAAGTTTGTAGAATTTTTTAATATCAACAAAATAAAAAGGAACCCACTTAACCCTTACATAACATTTTGTTCTTATTAGCCTCTTTCTCATTACTGAAAAACTCCTTAAAAATATTGATAGTGGCAGTTATAGTGCTCTTCTTAAAAATGCTCCCGATCCCTACTTATAATGGTTTGAATAAAGGTATACTAGGGTTTTGGAAGCCTCATTCAGGGATAAGTTATTTATTGATAATCAATTTAGCAAATCTAGCCTTAGCTTGATAAAAATGAACTTACTTTTGTCATATGAGGAAGAGGATCTCTTCTTTCCAAATATCTTTAGGACCATTATTCTTTAAGTAAAGAAAATACAAAGAAGATTGGAATGAAAATACAGTGAATGGAATGAAAAATTATGAACTCAATTTTATGCACCTCCACCTTTTAAAAAATCTGTTTCAAAATCATCAAAGCATGCTTCATACAAACCTAGGAAGAGGCACTATCTCCAACATAGATTAGTTAACCCTTTTCTTAGTGTTAGATATTTTTCTTGTGGCATGTTAGGACACATCTCCCACACTTGCACTGTTCACCGTAGTACACATTAGGTGTTGAGGCCCAAATTACCTATTTCACAGCATAGCACACATGCATTGTATGTATTGTATACTTCTTTTTATAAGAAGGAACCCAAGCCTGTTTGGGTTCCTAAATCTGACATTTGATGATTTTATAGGTGTGCTCTTACACAAGACCTCATGAGAGCATGTGGTACCTGGACAGCAGATGTTCAAGACACATGATTAGAGATGCAAATCAGTTCATTTCGCTGGATGCCAGGGCTAGAGGCATGGTTACAGTTGGAGAGAACACCACCATGAGGGTGGTAGGATCAGCTATAATTGGTGATTCAAAGAATTTCATTATTGATAATATTTTACTTTTAGATGGACTGAAATATAACTTGCTGAGCATCAATCAACTCTGTGACAAAGGATACAACATTAAATTCTTGCCCACTGGCTGCATTTTAAGCTTAAATGATAAAGTTATTTTGCAGGGATAAATAATCAATAATGTTTACTTGCTGGATGTAAGTTGCTTTAAAGCTAATATTTCAATTTGCTTAAAAATTGCTGCTGATGAGTCTTGGTTGTGGCACAGGAGATTATGTCATGCTAGTATAAAAACCCTTAGGAGAGTCATCCAAAAGGACTTAGTTAGAGGTGTCCCCAAACTTAAGTTCACTAAGGACCACCTGTGTGATGCATATCAATTGGGGAAGCAAGTCCAGTCCTCCTTTCACTCTGTTAAGAACATTAGTACATCTAGACCTTTAGAAGTCCTTCACATGGATCTCTTTGGACCCATTAGCACTGCCAGCTTAGGGGGGAAAGTCTATGGATTTGTGATTGTTGATGATTACACGAGGTTTACTTGGATTAAATTTTTGTCACATAAATATGAGTCATTTGAAGAGTTTAAGTCTTTCTCCACTTGGATTCAGAGGAAGTTAGGTTATGTGATCTTGACTATTCATAGTTATCATGGTGGAGAGTTTAAAAATGTGAGATTTGGAACATTCTGTGAGGAGTAAGGGATTAGCAATAATTTTTTAGCTCCTAGGACCCCTCTGCAGAATAGGGTAGCTGAAAGGAAGAATAGAACCTTAGTGGAAGCCGCTAGAGCCATGCTTGCTGAGTATTCACTTCCAAAATACTCTTGGGCTGAAGTAGTGAACACTACCTGTTATGTGTTGAATAGGATGAATGTTAATCCAATCTGAATAAGACACCTTATGAGATCATTAGGGTAAAACTCCAAACCTGTCCCACCTCCATGTCTTTTGCTGTAAGGTTTTCATTCTGAATAATGGGAAGTCATCCTTAGAAAAATTTGACCCCAAATCTGATGTAGGAGTATTCTTAGGCTATTCTAATATGGGGAAATCCTTTAGGGTGTTTAATAAGAAGACTTTGGTGGTGGAGGAAACAACTGATGTGGTGTTTGATGAATTTGATCCTAAGGAGACTAGAGTTGAGGAAGAAGAAGATGTAGGAGAGATTACACAAGGAGTTACAAATGCAAATCTGGAGGAAAGGGTAGAGCCTTAAAATACTTTGACTAGAGATTGGAGATATTCTTTGAGTCATCCTAAAGAACTGATCTTAGGAGACCCTTCTGAAGGTGTTAGGACTAGGCATGGACTTAGGAAGGAAGTAAACCACTCTGCTTTTATCTCAATAACTGAACCCACCAACATCAATCAAGCCCTTTCTGATGAATTTTGGATCTTAGCTATGCAAGAGGAACTGAATCAATTTGTAAGGAACGATGTTTGGGAGTTAGTAGAAAGACCTAGGAATCAAAGTATAGTGGGAACCAAGTGGGTCTTTAAGAATAAGATGAATAATTCTGGTGTGATGGTTAGGAATAAGGTAAGATTGGTGGCTAAGGGGTACAATAAGATTAAAGGCATTAATTTTGAGAAGACCTTTGCCCCTGTAGCAAGATTGGAAGCCATTAGAGTGCTACTAGCCTTTGCTTATTATAAAGAATTTAAGTTATTTCAAATGGATGTCAAGAGTGCCTTTTTAAATGGGGTAATAAAAGAGGATGTCTACATAAGCAACACTCAGGTTTTGAGAGTTCCCAATATCCAAATCATGTTTACAAATTAAAAAAAGGCCTTATATTAATTGAAACAGGCGCCCAGAGCTTGGTATGAAAGGCTTAGCACATTCCTGTTATAAAGAGAGTTTGTTAAGGGGCGCGTAGATACCACCCTTTTTTTGAGGAGAGTAGGGGCTGATTTACTCATTGTCCAGATCTATATTGATGATATAATTTTTGGATCTTCTGATAAAAATTTATGTGATGATTTTTCTAAAATAATGAGTAAGGAGTTTGAGATGAGTATGATGGGAGAATTATCCTACTTTTTGGGGTTTAGCATAAGGCAAATGGATGATGGAACCTTTTTCAATCAATCTAAATATACTAAGGACATTTTGAAGAAATATAAAATGGACAAAGCCAAGCCAATCAACACTCCCATGAGCTCCTCTGTTCAGTTAGATAAGGATTCAAATGCAAAATCTATTGATCAGAAGAAGTATAGAGGAATAATTGGATCACTACTTTACTTGACTGCTAGCCGACCTGATATTATATTTTATGTTTGTCTTTGTGCTAGGTTTCAAGCTGATCCTAAAGAGTCTCACCTGACTGCTGTTAAGAGAATTCTTAGATATCTTTTAGGGACCCCAAACCTAGGAATTTATTACCCTTAGCACAACACTTCTTTTGAGATTATTGGATATTCTGATTCTGACTTTGCAGGGTGTATGGTGGATAGAAAGAGCACTTCTGAACTTGTCAATTCATAGGACAGTCTTTTATCTCATGGTCTAGTAGAAAATAGAACTCAGTTGTACTTTCCACTGCTAAAGCTGAGTACATTGTCTTAGGAAGTTGTGTGGCCCAAGTCCTTTGGTTGAAGTAATAAGTTTTGGATTTAGGATTACCTGTTGGCACAATTTCTATTCTGAGTGATAATACTAGTGCCATCTGCATTTTTAAGAATCCCATCCAACATTCAATAACCAAACACATTGACATAAGATATCACTTCATTAGGGACTATGTTACAAAAGGGGATATTGAGCTACACCATGTAGCAACTAAAAAATAACTGGTTGACATCTTCACTAAACCACTGGCCTTTGACTCATTTAGCATTTTGAGGACCAGATTGGGTGTGATTAACATAAATGCATGATTCTGATGACAGATGATTTTTAATTTTTTTTCTATTTTTATTTTGTTTCTGTTAGTCTTTAGATTTGAATGTCTGTTTCCTATTTTACTTTTTATTTACTGCTAATTTTCTTTTTATTGATTGGTGTTTTTCAGATTTGAGCATTTATTTTGATGAGATTTCCTACTTATTTTTGATTCACTGTTTTATTTCGTTATAAAAAATCAGATCACTACTCATTACTGCTGATAAACTGAATTTCTGACTGAAAGTTTTGCCTTATTTTTGGTTTGGAAGTTTGTAAGAAGTGATTGATTCTACTGGATCTGTTAAAGGGAAGAAATATTGATGATTATTTCTCTTCCTCTAACTACTTTAATGGTGTATTGTTTCTTTTGGATAAAAATTTTCTTCAAAATTAAAATGTTAGTTTTTGAAAAAGAGATTTATTTTGTCTTCTTACAGTAATCTACCTCATATGAATAGTATTTTCAAAGTTTTGAGTCATTGTTATATTTTTCTGATCCAAGTGATTGCACTTATCATATGATGTATGATTTTTATTTTATGAATTACTCTTTCTTACTGTAGAGAGTGAGTTTTGTCGTCTCTTATGTTTGGAATGTATTTTCACAGTTAAGATTCTTTAACAATTTTGAAAGGGAGTAAGCTAACAAAAGATGCTTAAAGAGCACCAAAATGAAAAGAGGCACAAAATTAGCCCAAACTGAAAAGATGCACAATGTCGCCAAAAATTTAAAGGATACACAAAGTGTATCAAAAATTAAAAGATGGGCAAAGCACCAACTAAATTGAAAAAAAGGGCACAAAATGAGCCCACAAAGAAATAGGCTTTCTTCCCTTTCAGATCTTTAAATGTCTTAGAAAAATCCATGTACCACTTAATATTTTCAAAAGCTTGAGATGAAAAATCATGATTTCTGATTCCTTACTTTGTAATACTATTATATCAGATATTTTTTTCTGGAACGAGGCTTGAAAGGATCACTTTTCAAATCTAATTTCTTTTCTTCTGAATTAGATTTTTGTTTTGAAAGGAATTTGAACCTATAAGGTGTCCGAGGTGGGAGTTACGAAAGTCAATTTTCTAACTTTTTTAGAGTTCGGCGCTGTCGATCTTGTTCTTATTGGTTTTTGGATTAAAAATCAAAGGAAAATTTTGAATTACTGGAGCTGATCTATTAAAAAAAAAATGTTATTTTTAGTTCAGTGTTCTTGTTTCTATTTTTCTTTACTCTTTTTTTTGCTTTCTTTTTGTTTTGTGTGTTTTTGAGATCCCTGATCTTTCCTATCCATCCTTCATCTTCTTCATTTTTTTTCATTATCCTGGATGATCTCCTTATCGTCCTGGATGATCCTCTTCATCCTGGACGATCCATACATCATCCTGAATGATCCATTTAAATCATCACCACTTGATCCTATGGCTAAGATGCACCAATTATTGGTGATCATCCTGGATGATCCATACATCATCTTAGACGATATGATTCAATTTTCTTGATCTTGATCAAATGGTTAAGATGCACCAATTATTAGTGATTGTCCTGGATGATCCACATTATCGTCTTGGACGATCCACGTGTCTGCAGTTAGATGATTTAAATTTGGCCTGTCCGATGCATTTATTGCATATCATCCTGGATGATTCTTTTCATCAACGGTCGTTCGCTTGGACTCCTCGAGATGATCGTCAATGTATTATCATCTTGGATGATATTGAATCATCCTGGATGATCCGACCACCTTTTTGACCAATTATCCAGGCCGTCATAATTGCTTATATCATTCTGGACGATCTTGTGATCATCCTAGATGATCTGGACGATTTCTATTTAAACGGCCATTTTCTTCAAATTTTTTCACCCTTCTCTCTTCCAATCCTTCATCATCTCATCCTCTTATGGTTGGTGGTAAGAGATCCAGGCAACTCGGTGCCAGTTCCTCCTGGGGAAGTACCGATCCCCACTTTCCAGATGCAGTTGATCAAGCTGCTTTTCAACGATACTATGATGTTGGGATCATTGTTTCAAAAATGGTGAACCCACGGACCCTGACATATTCAGTACTTAATTTATTCGCTCACACCTCCCTGACTTTCATTCTTACTTTGGCCTTTCCATTCAGCACTGAACTCCTTAGGGTGTTCTTTGCAAATCTGCGCATAACCTCCAATTACGCCACCCTTCAATCATTTGTTAATCAATGACCAGTGGAATTAACCCATGAGGACTTTAATAATATTCTTCAATTATCAATTTCTGGTGATAAGCTTCATCGTGTAGTATCTGACCTTGATTATAATTGGAGTGTCGCCAACCACTTCCTTTGTAACACAAATGCCCCATTCCATGACCAGCTTTGTTCCTCCCTAGTCAAGGATGCTAGGACAGTCCAACATGTCCTTTACTCCTCAGTCATTCCTAAAGCTAGGGATTGCATCCACATCACTCCTCTACTCTCCCTCACTACCTACTACATCCTTGCCCATCGTGATTTCGATACCACTGACTTGATTTTTCTCTACCTTGAACAATTGACTTCAATTCGGGATCCTGGCCACAGGAGACGTCCTAATCTAGCCTTAGGACATCTCATTCCTTCGCCCTTCAAACGAAATATAATTTGCAATATCCAGTACCACCTTATGTTCCCCTTCCTTCTTCTCCAACAATGCCTTCCATGTTCTGCACAGAACTTGCCTTCATCCGGAGCCTGCCTCGGATGTGGAGGAAGAGGAGGAAGAAGCTGCTCCGGTACCTGCACCTGCTCCTCTCCGGATAGAGTCCCCTCTGAATCATCTAGTACACCGCTTTGATCAGTGGGAGGCTCACTTTAACTCCTACGTGGCTCACCAGAGGAGCAGCACGAATAGGATATAGCCTGATGTGGTGAGTAGTTCACCACCATTCACAGTTACTTTAATCCACCACCGCCTCCTCTGTCTGATCAGGACCCACCTCTTTATTAGATTGTTTGTTTTACTTTATTTGTGATGTTCTAGTCTGCTGCTATTTTTGTCTTTTTTGTTCCTTCTTTTTTGTGATGTCAAAAGGGGGAGTTATTTCTGTGTTGTAGTAGTTTCATTTATTGTATTGAATGTTATCACTAATTATCAATGATTAAGAAAAATTATCTTTTCTTGCTTGTGCTTCAATTACTGTAATCTTGTTGATTTAAAACTACTTAATAAATGTTTGCCATCATAAAAAAGGGGGAGATTATTACAAATCTAGTTTTAAGGGTTATGATTTTGATGATAGCAAACATTTCTACTTCTGGTTGCCTGTTTATTCTTTCAGGTATGTAGGATCAATTGCAAGTTCAAGCCAGTCTAAAATCGAGTCAGTTTGTTTTGAAATTTAGGTCCAATGTACTATTTTCATTTTTATTGAGTCAAATGTTATGTAACTGATTTCCTAGCCAAGTAACCTTGCACACACACACTCGGGGGAGAGCTTTAGTGAATTAGAGTTTTTGTTCATTTTTTATTCTTATCATCGTAGACGATATTAATATCATCCTGGATGATCCAGTGAAAAATAAAAATCCTAATTAGGGCGACCAAGTTAAGCTGATCATCCTGGATGATACACATATCATATAGGATGATAGGCTCAAATCAGAAATTCTCAGTCGCCAGATTAAGTTAGGCATGTTTTTATTTTAGAGATTTGGTCTGATCGTCCTGGATAATACGTGTATCATCCTGGACAATAATGTATAATTATACCTAAATTAATCTGGTAATTAAGGAAAGTAATTACTATTTGATTGATACGATCATATCATCCCGGACGATCGCAATATCGTATGGGACGTTACATGCAAAATCTTGATTATTCAGACAATTCAGCTGTCCGAATTGAACTTTCCTCTGTACGATATTCCTGGTTTTGAACTAATTATACGGAATGATTGAAATATCATCCTGGACGATCAAGTCTTTTTAAATCGTATAGCACACTTTGTGCAGTCCGATCAGAACGATCTTCTATACGATAATCCTGGTTTTGAACTAATCGTATAGGACGATATCAATATCATCTCGGACGATTAAGTCATTATGAGATCGTCTAGCATAAGTTGCCCTGGACGAACAGAACGATTCTCTAGATTGAATTCCTCATTTACACTAATCGTCCCGGACGATCGCAGAATCGTATGGGACGATCCGAACAAGTTTTTCTTCCAATCGTCCAGAGAAACTAGATCGTCCAAGCTAAAATATGAGTTTTTACACTGATCATACAGGACGATCCGTCGATCTTCCTGGATGATATGTGACAACCAATTAAGATTTAGGGCAATTTTTGAGCCCTCCTTTAAAAGATCTTTTTCTTTCAACAAGAAAAATCTTTTGCCACTTTCCTTTCCATAGAAATCCTTGAGAGAGAGAGAGAGAACCTGGGAGAGAGAGAGGATCTTGTGAGGGGGAGTTTGTGAGGAATTCACAAAGGTTTCTCCAAGCAAGGAACAAAGTCGTCTTCTCAGTTCATCGTCTCTAATCTTGTCAGTATTTTTTATGGGAGGATTATCCGCAAGAAGATCGAGGTTCTCTATCTACTTTAGGAGGAAGAAAAAGGAGTCTGGGGCCTGCTTCAGGAGGAAGTGAAAGGAGTTCAGGTACTCTGCCTCATCGGGTTAGTGAAAAGGAGGTTTTGTACAGGCTTCTCCGCCTTACTATGGGAGCAAAAGGAGAGTCACTTTTGTGTTAGTGCAATACCCGGAGGGGAGGCTCCGGGGAGTGGACGTAGGTCAAGTTAACCAAACCACTATAAAATCTGGTGTGCTCTTTCTGATTATTTTCTACAGTTTTTTTCTGTTATTATCTGCTTGGGTGAAATCTGTTATTGATCTTTTCATTACTGTGTTTACTTATTTTCGCTGCAAATTATCAAAAGATCTTTCTTATTGCTCATGAATTTTTTAAATTAACCAATTCAACCCCCTCTTGGTTAGCCTTGGGACTAGTTCATCAGGGCTTAACATCCCTATCAAACTTTTAATACACCCATCGTACAGGACGATATACTCAAATAAAAAATACTCAGCCGCCAGACTAAGTTAGGCAAGTTTTATTTTTAGAATTTTGGTCTAATCATCCCAAATGATACGTGCATCATCATGGTTGATCCATTATAGCTATACCTAAATTAGTCAGGTGATTAAGAAAAGTAATTAAGGTTTAATTGATTTGATCATATCTTCCTAGACGATTAATTAGAAATCTTGACCGTCTAGTGCATTTCATATGGACGACCCAAATAGTGTGCCAGATGATATTCTCCTTTTTGAACTAATCATATGGGATGATATTAATATCATCCTAGAAGATCAAGTCATTTTAAAATCATCCAGCATGGTTGACTTGTACGACCTGAACAGTATACCGGATGATTTTGGGTAATTTTGAATTAATCGTATAGGATGATATATGTATTGTCTAGACGATCAAGTCATTTTCCCTTGATCATCCAGGATTTTCTCCTGGACGACCCAAACTATCTTCTGGATAATATTCCTGATTTGAACTAATCATCCAGGATGATCGCAAAATCATCCCGGATGATCTGAACAGATTTTGTCTTCTAATCGTCCAGAGGAACCAGATCATCCAGGCCAAAAGGGGCTTATTTATACTAATCGTACATGATGATCTTTGATGGCTAGTTAAAATTTAGGGCAATTTTTGAGCCCTCCTATTTAAGATCTCTTTCATTCTACTATTAAAATCTTTTGTCGCTATCCTCACCTAAGAGAGTCTTGTGAGAGAGAGAGGGAGATGTTGGGAGAGAGAGAGGGAATCTTGTGAGGGGAAGTTTGTGAGGTACTCATAAAGGTTACTCCGAGCAAGAATTTGAGTTATTGTCTCCAGTCATCATCCCCTCATCTCTTTGTGCTCTGAAGGAAGGATTGTCTGCAAGAAGATCGAGGTTCTCTGCCTGCTTTAGGAGGAAGAGAAATAAGGTAAGGTTCTCTGCGCGTTTCAGGAGGAAGTAGAAGGAGTCCGGGTTCTCTGCCTCATCAGGTTGGTGAAAAGGAGTTTTGTAAAGGCTTCTACGCCTTGCTGTGGTAGCAGAAGGAGAGTCACTTTCTTTTAGTGCAATACTTGGAGGGGAGGCTCCGGGGAGTGGACGTAGATCAAGTTGGTCAAACTACTATAAAATTTGGTGTGCTCTTTCTAATTATTTTCTACACTTTACTTCTATATTGATGATCATGTGATTATAGTTATTATTTGTGTTTTGTTGAATATCTGCACATCATCGTGAAATTATAATTATTTCAAAACATTCAAAAAGATTTTCAAAATCATTTTGGCTCATGAATTTTTAAAACTACTAATTTACCCCCCTCTTGGTTAGCCTTGGGGTAGTTCATAAGGGCTTAACATCCCTAACAAACTTTCAAGTGGTATCAAAGAGAGATTCATAAAATCAAGTTTTGAAAAACTTTTGAATTTGATCCATGGCTAACTTTGAAAATAGAAACACCGCTGAAGGTTGCTCTATTACTCGTCCACCCTTGTTTAATAATATACCTTTTAATTTATGGAAAACTCGCCTGTCCACCTTTTTACAATTGATTGATTATCGCATGTGGATGCTTGTTAAAGATGATTATGATGCACCGTTTAGACTTGTTAATGGTGTTAAAACTGAACTTTCTTTTACTGAATAGACTCATGATAATCGTGACTTAGCACAACTAAATATAAAATACTTAAATTATTTTTCCTGTGCTTTAAAATTAGAGGATTACATGCGTATCTCTACTTGCACGACTGGTAAAGAAATTTGGTATAGATTATGCATTACTTATGAAGGAACATCATAAGTTAAGTAATCTAAATTGAACAACTTGCTTCACAACTTGAACTCTTTCGCATGAAACCTAGTCAATCTATATCTGAAATATATACTAGGTTTACACAAATCATCACCTCCCTACATGCGTTAGGAAGAGAACTCATCAACTATGAAAAGGTTAACAAAATCTTGAGATGTTTGCCTTCTTCCTATGATGACAAGATAATTGCTATCACTGAATCAAAAGATTTGAATAATTATTCTATTGATAACTTACTTAGATCACTAATTGCTTACGAGTAAGGAGTGAACCAAAGACATCTTGATGCAGGTGAGAAGTAGAAATAGAAGATAGTGGCATTAAAGGCGAATGATATAGATACCGATACTTCTGGGTCTGAAAGCAATAATTTATCCTTAATCACTAGGCAATTCAAAAGCTTTTTAAGGAAGAAATATAAGAACTTTTAGAAGTGGAACAAAGGTAAGAGTAGTAAAAATCTTAAAGGGTCTTCTGATATAGTTTGTTTTGAATGCAGGAAGCTAGGACATATAAAATCTAATTATCCTACACTTAAGGCTCACCCAAGCAAGGAGAAGGGTGAGAAGAAACCCAAGTTCAGGAAGGACAAGAAAAGGATTCAAAAGACTTTCTGGGTGGATTCTTCATCTGATCCCTCTGAGACTAAAGCTGAAGAGGAGACTACAAACTTGTGTTTGATGGCGGATGAACATCATGGTCATTCTGACCAAGAAGAGGTATGTGAACTGACCTACGATCAATTACTTAAAGTTTTTAAGAAAATCCACTCATCATATAGGAAACTTAAGAAAATACATGTTAGCCTAAAATTGGAACTCCTGAACCTGCAAAAAGAGCATGAAGTTTTACTTAAAGATCATTTCATACTTGATAGTAATCACATATCATTACTTGATGAATTAAACAAAAAGTATTCTAAATTAATTGTTGAGCATGATTCTTTGAAAACATCACATGATGATTTAGAAAAAAGCATTTAAACAACTAGACAACATGACATTGGATTTAGATAATAGTGAGCATGCAGTAAAATTTGAAATTGCAAGTTAAAAAAAAAATTCTAAGTGTAAAAATTAGTGCATTTGAGAATAACGAAACACCTCCAACATTTACACAATTTTATAAATCTCCATCACTTGAATAATCTCATTCAAAATCATCAAAACATGCATCATTCAAACCTAGGAAGAGGCATTATCACCCCCATAGATTAGTTAATCCTTTTCCTGGCGTTAGATTTTTCTCATGTGGCATGTGAGGACATATCTCCCATACCTGCACTGTTCATAGTAGTACATATCAAGCGTGGATTACATATAACACACATGCATTACATTCTTCTTTCCATAAGAAGGAATCCAAACTTATTTGGGTTCCTAAATCTGACGTTTGATGATTTTGTAGGGGTGCTCTCACAGAAGACCTCATGAGAGCATGTGGTACCTGGACAGCACATGCTCAAGATATATGACTGGAGATGTAAATCAATTCATTTCACTGGAGGCCAGGGCTGGAGGTAAGGTCACTTTTGGAGACAACACCACCAAGAAATTAGTGGGCGTAGGTACAATCAAAAACTCTAAGAACCTTTTGATTGAAAATATTTTGCTTATAGATGAACTAAAACTCAACCTGCTCAGCATTAGTAAACTTTGTGACAATGGGTTCAGCCTAAAGTTCCTGGTGAACACTTGCATTATCAGCTTAAATAATACACTATTTTGCAGGGCAAGAGGATCAATAATGTCTACATACTTAATTTAAATAATATTGAATGTACTATTTCATTTTGCTTAAAAACTACTGCTGATGAGTCTTGGTTGTGGCATAGGAGGATATGTTATGCCAGTATGAAAACCCTTAAAAGAGTCACCTAAAAGGACCTAGTTAGAGGTGTTCCCAAGCTTAAGTTCACTAAGGACCACCTATGTGATGCCTGTCAACTAGGGAAGCAAGTCCAATCCTCTTTCCACTCTTTTAAAGACATCAACACCTCTAGACCTTTTGAAGTCCTTCACATGGATCTCTTTGGACCCATTAGTACTGCCAGCTTAGGGGGAAAAGTCTATGGATTTGTGATTGTTAATGATTACTCGAGGTTCGCTTGGATTAGATTTCTGTGAAAATATAAGATTTAGAACTTTTTGTGAGGAGCAAGGGATTAGCCACAACTTTTTAGCTCCTAGGACCCCTCAGTAGAATGGGGTAGTTGAACAGAAGAATAGGACCTTAGTGGAAGCCACTAGATCCATGCTTACTGAGTATTCACTTCCAAAATATTTTTGGATAGAAGTGGTGAACACAACCTATTATGTGTTGAATAGGGTGAATGTTAGATCCAAACTGAATAAGATACCCTATGAGATCATTAAGTGTAGAACTCCAAACCTGTCCCACCTCCATGTCTTTGGCTGTAAGGTTTTTATTCTTAACAATGGGAAATCAATAATAGGAAAATTTGACCCTAAATCTGATGAAGGAGTATTCTTAGGATATTCAAGTGTTGGGAAATCCTTTAGAGTGTTTAACAAGAGGATATTGGTGGAGGAGGAGACTACTCATGATGTGTTTAATGAATTTAATCCTAAAAAGTCTAGAGCTGAGGAAGAAGAGGAAATATGAGAGATTACTCAAGGAGTAGAAAATATAAATCTAGAGGAAAGGGTAGAACCTCAAAACGCTTTGCCTAAAGATTGGAGATATTCTTTGAGTCATCCTAAAGAACTGATCTTAGGAGACCCTTCTGAAGGTGTTAGATCTAGGCATGGACTTAGGAAAGAAGTAAATCATTCTGTCTATATCTCAATGACTGAACCCACTAACATCAATGAAGCCCTTTCTGATAAATTTTGGATCTTAGCTATGCAAGAAGAACTTAACCAATTTATGAGGAATGATGTTTGGGAGTTATTAGAAAGGCTTAAAAATCAAAGTGTAGTGGGAACCAAATGGGTCTTTAAGAATAAAATGAATGATTCTAGTGTGGTGGTCAAGAATAAGGCAAGATTATTCCCTAAGGGGTATAACTAAATAGAAGGGATTGATTTTGAGTAGACCTTTGCCTCTGTAGCCAAATTGGAAGCCATTAGGGTGCTACTATCCTTTGCCTGTTATAAGGGATTTAAGCTTTTTTAAGTAGATGTCAAGAGTGCCTTTATAAATTGGGTAATAAAGGAAGATATCTTTGTCGAATAATCCCCAGGTTTTGAGAGTTCCCAATATCTGAATCATGTTTACAAATTAAAAAAGGTCTTATATGGATTAAAATAGGCACCCAGAGCTTTGTATGAGAGGCTTAGCACATTCCTACTAAAAAGATAGATTGTTAAAGGGAGCATAGACACCACCCTTTTTCTAAAAAAGTAGGAGATGGTTTACTCATTATCCAAATCTATGTTAGTGATATACTTTTTGGATCTTCTGATAAAAACTTATGTGATGATTTTTCTAAGACAACGAGTAAAGAGTTTGAGATGAGTATAATAGGAGAATTGTCCAACTTTTTAGGGTTTAGCATAAGACAAATGGATGATAAAACATTTCTTAATCAATCAACATAAACTAAGGACATCTTGAAGAAATATGAAATGGACAAAGCCAAGCCTATCAACACTCCCATGAGTTTCACTGTTCAGTTAGATAATGATTCAAATGAAAAAGTTGTTGATCAAAAGAAGTATAGAGGAATAATTGGATCGCTACTTTACCTAACTGCTAGCCAATATGATATCATGTTCCATGTTGTCTTTGTGCTAGATTTCAAGCTGATCCTAAAGAATCTCACCTGACTGCAGTTAAGAGAATCCTTAGATATCTCTTAGGGACCCAAGACTTATAAATCTGGTATCCTAGGCACAACACTTCTTTTAAGATTATTGGATATTCTAATTCTAATTTTGTAGGATGTAGAGTGGATAGAAAGAGCACTTCTAGAACTTTCCAATTCATAGGACAATCTTTAGTCTCCTAGTCCAGTAGAAAACAAAACTCTGTTGCACTTTCTACTGCTGAAGATGAGTACATAACCTTAGAAAGTTGAGTGACCCAAGTTTTTTTGGTTAAAGTAATAAATCTTGGATTTAGGATTACCTGTTGGCATAATTTTAGTTCTATGTAATAACACTAGGGCCTTCTGTGTCTCTATGAATCCTATCCAACATTCAAGAACTAAACACATTGATATAAGGCATCACTTTATTAAGGACCATGTTACCAAAGGGGACATTGAGCTACATCATGTAGTAACTGAAAACCAACTGGCTGACATCTTTACTAAACCACTGGCCTTTGACTCATTTAGCATTTTAAGGTCCAAATTGGGAGTGATTGACATAAATGCATGAAATTGATGATCACTGATTTCTGATGTTTTTATTTTTCATTTTTCTCTTATGTTTTTATATTATTGGATTATTTGGTCTCTTTTTTTTATTTTTATTCTATGCTGATTTTCTTTTATCATGGTTATTTTTTCGATTTGATTATTTCTTTATGCGCTTTTTACTTTTATTAATTTACTATTTATTTTTTTCAGGATCAGATCACTGCTTTTTACTACTGATAAACTGGATTTCTAACTGAGAGTTTTATCTTATTTTTATTTAGAAGCTTGTAAGCAGTGATTGACTCCTCTGAAACGTTAAAGGGAAGAAACATTGATTGAAAGTTCGATAGGGATGTTAACCCCTGATGAACTAGTCCTGAGGCTAACCAAGAGAGGGGGGGGGGTGAATTGGTTATTTAAAAATTTGAGAGCAATAGTAAAAAATCTTTTCGATGATTTTCAGCAGAAATAAGTAAAACACACAAATGAAAAGATTAAACACAGATTTCACCCAAGCAGATAATCACAGAAAACTAAAGTGCAGAAAGAACACACCAAATTTTATAGTGGTTTGGTCAACTTGACCTACGTCCACTCCCCGGAGCCTCCCCTTCGGGTATTGCACTAAACCAAAGTGACTCTCCTTCTGCTCTCACAGCGAGGCGGAGAAGCCTGTACAAAAACTCCTTTCCACCGACATGGTGAGGCAGAGAACCTAACCTCCTTTTGCTTCCTCCTGAAGCAGGCAGAGAACCTCGGACTCCTTTTGCTTCCTCCTGAAGCAGGCAAAGAACCTGAACTCCTTTCACTTCCTCCTGAAGCGGGCAGAGAACTCGAATCTTCTTACAAATAATCCTCTCACAAATAACACCAACAAGATGAGAGACGACGAACGGAGAAGACGACTCTGATCCTTGCTTGGAGTAACCTTTGTGAATCCCTCATAAACTCCCCCTCATAAGATCCTCTCTCTCTCCCAAACTCTCTCTCTCTAGGATTTCTCTGTAAAGGAAAGTGGCAAAAGATTTTTCTTGTTGGAAGAAAAAGATCTTTTATAAGAGGGCTCGAAATTTGCCCTAAATCTCAATTGGTCGGTCTATATCATCCAGGATGATCGATATATCATCCTGTACAATTAGTTCAAAATCACTTGTTTCAGCCTAGATGATCTGGCTCTTCTAGATGATCAGTAGAAGAAGTTGATCATATCATCCCGTATGATTCTGTGATCATCCGGGTAATTAGTGTAAATTCAGGAATTTCGTCCAGAAGACTGCTCTTGTTGTCCAGAGAAACTTGTGCTGGACGACCTAAAAATGGCTTGATCGTCCAGGACGATACGGGTATCATCTTATACGATTAGTTCAAAAAGTGCCAAAATCGTCCTAAGCACCGCTCTGGACGTACAGCTGAAACACACTAAACGATCCTGATCATCCCGGATGATGTGATCGTATCATTAAATATTAATTGCTATCCTTAATCACCAGACTAATTTAGGCATGATTATACTGGATCGTCCAGGATGATACATGTATCGTCTAAGACGATCAGATCAAATCTCTAAAAATAAAACTTGCCTAACTTGATCTAGCGGCTGAAAATTTCTGATTTGAGCCTATCATCCCATACGATTTATGGTTCATCCAGGATGATCGGCTTAATCAGATAGACTTAACTTGGTCACCCTAATTAGGGTTTCTATTTTCACTTGATTGTCCAAGACGATATGAATATCGTCCAGGATGATCTGAATAAAAAATTGAACAGAAACTCTAATTCACTCAAGCTCTCCCCCTGAGTGTGTGTGTGCAAGGTTACTTAGCTAGGGGATCAGTTACATTACGATTGACTCAAGAAAAGAAAAACATTACATTTATACACACTTGGACCTAATATTGAGTTGGTTTGAATTGCTTTTGATCTTTTGTACCTGAAATGGATTAGGCAAGCAAAACAGAATACAAACAAGTTTGTCATCATCAAAACTAGATTTGCAACAATTTCCCCTTTTTTGATGATGGCAAACATTAGTGCAAGAGTTTAACATAAAAGAACTAGGAGTTAACTAATGCATATCGAAAAATAAATTTTTTTCTAAATTTCTTTGAACAATTAGAATAGTACAGGAAAATAACAACAAAGGAAATAAACAAACCAAAATAAGATCAATACATAAACTAAAAACTACTACAACCAACTCCCCTTTTGACATTACAAAAAGGAGGAGGAACAGAAACAATAGAACAAATAGAAACTAACACAAAACATAAAACTAAAACGGAGGTGGATCCTGATCAGAAGGAGGAGGTGGTGGTGGTATAAAGTAACTGTAAATGGCGGTGAAATGTGCTCCAATCCAGATAATATCCTGGTCGTGCTGCTGTTGCTGCTGAGCAACATAATCATTAAAGCGCTGCAGATCCGCAGTGTGCTGCTGCTCCTGGGCAGTAACAAAAGAATCGAAACGGGCCTCCCATTAGTCGAACTACTGCACCAGATGGTCAAAAGGGGAAGCAATGCGAAGGGGAGCAGGTGCATCAGGTGCAGCGGGAATAGGAACAGCCTCTTTCTCTTCCTCCTCAACATCCGGGGTGGGCTCCAGGTGTAGTCGGGAACTGTGGAGTACGTGGAACGAATTGTTTGTGAAGTAGGAAGGAGGGACATTGGGAGGGACTGGATACTGCAGGTCATATTTTATCTCTAAGGCATATGCAATGATGTGCCCTATAGCTAGATTTAGACGGCGTCTATGGCCCGGATCCCTAATGGTGGTGAGATGCTCGATATATCTGAAAAGAAGGTTAGTGGCATTGAAGTCTCAATGGGCCATGATGTAATAGGTGGTTAGAGACAGTAATGGGGTGATGTGAATGCGATCCCCAGCCTTTGGGATGACGGAGAAATGAAGGACATGCTGAATGGTCTTGGCATCCTTAAGGTGGGAAGTGCAAGCATTGTCGTGGTAGGGCACATTTGTATTTTGAAGGAAGTGATTGGCGACACTCCAATCATAGTCAAGATAAAAAATAAGGGTGTGGATTTTGTCGCCAGTCACAGAAAGATGAAGGATATTATGAAAGTCCTGGGCTATGAGTTCGACTGGACGTTGATTAACATAGGAGCGGAGGGTGGAGTAGTCAGCGGAGATGCGTAGATTGGCAAAGAAGACTTGGAGAATTTCAAGGCTAAATGGAAAGGTGAGGGTAAGGATTAAAGTGAGGGAGGTGTACGCAAAAAGATCGAGGACAGGGTAGGTAAGGGTGCGGAGGTTTACTATTTTGGACTATGTGATGCTCACTTCAAGATAACGTTCGAAGGCAGCCTGATCGGCTGCATTTGGAAAGCGGGGATCGATATTTCCCCACGAGGTGCTCGCACCCTTTTGCCTTAAACGCTTCCCACCAGCCATGAGAAAATACAAGTGAGGGAGTATGGATGGAGAAGTATGGAAAACGCTGAAGAAATTGACTGTTTAAATAGAAATCGGCCGGATCATCCCGTATGATTACAGGATCGTCCAGGATAATATGAGCATTTATAACGGCCAGGATGATTGGTCAAAAAGGTTGTGGATCATCCAGGTTGATCAAAGATCATCTAGGACGATTAGAGATAGGCGATCGTCCTGAGAAGTCAAGCTCGATGACCATTGACGAAAAGTATCATCCAGGATGATTAGGTGGATCATCCAGGATGATATGTAATAATTATGTCAGACGGGCCGAATTTGAATTGTCCAACTGCTGACACGCTGATTATCTAGGACGATGAGGTGGATCATCCAGGACGATGAATAATAATTGGTGCAATCTCAGCCGTTTCATCAGGATCAGGAAAATTTGGATCATATCATCCAGGATGATGTAAGGATCGTCCAGGACGATCACCAATAATTGGTGTATCTCAGGAGTGTGATCAGAGTGGGGATGATTTGAATGCATCGTCAAGGACTATTTATGGATCGTCCAGGATGAAGAAGATCATCTAGGACGATGTGGGGATCGTCCAGGATGATGTAAAGAAAAAGTGAAAAAGATGGACGATGGAGATGAAAGATTAGGGATCCAAGAAACTCAAACAGTAAAATGAAAAATAAACCAAAGTAAATAAAACTCAAAACGAGAACACAAAAGACAATGATTTTTTTTAATCAAGCTGCTCCAGTAATTCAGAATTTTTCTTTGATTCTAAATCCAAAACTAATAAGAAGACGATCGACAGTGCTAAAATCTAGAAAAAGTTGGAAAATCAACTTTCGTAACTACCACCTCGGACACCTTGTAGGTGCAAATTTATTTCAAAAGAAAAATCCAATTCAGACGAAAAGAAATTAGATTCGAAAAGAGATCCTTTCAAGCCTCGTTCTAGAAAAAATATCTGATATAATAGTATTACAAAGTAAGAAATTAGAAATCATGATTTTCATCCCAAGCTTTTGAAAATATTAAGTGGCGTACGGATTTTTCTAATATATTTAACGATCTGAAAGGGAAGAAAGCTTGGTTTGGGATCATTTTGTGCCTCCTTTTCAATTTATTTGGCGCTTTGTGCATCTTTTGATTTTTGATAAACTTTGTGTATCTTTTAGTTTGGCAACATTTCACATCTTTTCAGCTTTGGGCTCATTTGTGCCTCTTTTTCAATTTGTTTGGCGCACTGCACATCTTTTGTAAGCTTTCTCCCTCTCAAAATTGTTAAAGGATCTCAGCTGTAAAATTACCTTCCAGACATAAGAGACGCCAAGGCTTACTCTCTACAATAAGGAAGAGTAATTCACAAAATAAAAACCACACATCGTATGATAAGTGCAATCACTTGGTTTAAAAAATCATAATAATGACTCAAGACTTTGAAAACACTATTCATATGAGGTAGATTACTGTAGGAAGATAAAATAAATCTCAATTTCAAAAACTAATATTTTAATTTTGAAGAAGATTTTTATCCAAAAGAAATAATATACCAGTAAAGGAGTTAGAGGAAGAGAAATAATCATCAATGTTTCTTCCCTTTAACAGATCCAGTGGAATCAATCACTGCTTACCAACTTCCAAATAAAAGCAAGGCAAAACTCTCAGTCAGAAATTCAGTTTATCAGCAGTAGTGAGCAGTGATTTGATTTTGAAAGAGATAAAACAGTAAACAAAAAATATGAAAAAGTAAATGAAAATAACTAAGAAATCGCATTCAAAATAAATACTCAAATCAAACTAACACCAAGGTTAAAATAGAAATCAGCAGAAAAATAAAAACAACAGAAAGCAGATAATCAAATCAAAAAGCTAACTAACAGAAATAGAATGAAAAAATAGACAAATCAGAAATCAACATTCATCAGAATCAAGCTTTTATGTCAATCACACCTAATCTGGTCCTCAAAATGCTGAATGAGTCAAAGGCCAGTGGTTTAGTAAATATATTAGCCAGCTGATTTTCAGTTACTCAGCTGCAGCAGTGTTACGATTACCAAAGTTAGCCATGGATCAAATTCAAAAGTTTTTCAAAACTAGATTTTATGAATCCCGCTCTGATACCACTTAAAAGTTTGATAGGGATGTTAAGCCCTGATGAACTAGTCCCGATGCTAACCAAGAGGGGGGGGGGAATTGGTTATTTAAAAATTTGAGAGCAACAGTAAAAAGTCTTTTCGATGATTTATTGCGAAAATAAGTAAACCACACAAATTAAAAGATCAAACACAAATTTCACCCAAGCAGATAATCACAGAAAACTAAAGTGTAGAAAGTAATCAGAAAGAACACACCGGGCTTTATAGTGGTTCGGTCAACTTGACCTACGTCCACTCCCCGGAGCCTCCCCTCCGGTTATTCCACTAAACCAAAGTGACTCTCCTTCTACTCCCACAGCAAGGCGGAGAAGCCTGTACAAAAACTCCTTTCCACCGACACGGTGAGGCAGAGAACCTAACTTCCTTTCGCTTCCTCCTAAAGTAGGCAGAGAACCTCGAACTCCTTTCACTTCCTCCTGAATCAGGCAGAGAACCTGAACTCCTTTTGCTTCCGCTTGAAGCGGGCAGAGAACCCAGATCTTCTTGTAAATGATCCTCCCACAAAGAACACCGACAAGATGAGAGACGACGAATGGAAAAGATGACTCTGATCCTTGCGTGGAGAAACCTTTGTGAATCCCTTACAAACTCCCCCTCATAAGATCCTCTCTCTCTCTCCCAAACTCTCTCTCTCTAGGGTTTCTTTGTAAAGGAAAGTGGCAAAAGATTTTTCTTGTTGGAAGAAAAAGATCTTTTATAATAGGGCTCAAAATTTGCCCTAAATCTCAACTGGTCGGCCTATATCATCCAGGACGATCGGTATATCATCCTGTACGATTAGCTCAAAATCACTTGTTTCAGCCTGGATGATCTGGCTCTTCTGAACGATCAGTAGAAGGAGTTGATCATATCGTCCCGTATGATTCTGCGATCGTCTGGGACGATTAGAGTAAATTAAGGAATTTCGTCCAGAAGATCACTTTGGTCGTCCAGAGAAACTTGTGCTGGACGACCTAAAAATGACTTGATCATCCAGGATGATACGGGTATCGTCCTGTACGATTAGTTTAAAAAGTGCCAAAATCATCCTGAGCACCGCTCTGGATGTATAGCTAAAACACACTAGACGATCCTGATCGTCCCGGAAGATCTTGTGATCATCCCGGACGATGTGATCGTATCAATTAAATATTAATTACTTTCCTTAATCACCAGACTAATTTAGACATGATTGTACTGGATCGTCCAAGATGATACACATATTATCCAGGACGATCAGATCAAATCTCTAAAAATAAAACTTGCCTAACTTGATTTGGCGGCTGAGTATTTTTGATTTGAGTCTATTGTCCCGTACAATTTATGGATCGTCCAGGACGATAGACTTAATCAGACATACTTAACTTTGTCAACCTAATTAGGGTTTCTGTTTTCACTTGATCGTCTAGGATGATATGAATATCGTCCAGGATGATCTGAACAAAAAATTGAACAGAAACTCTAATTCACACAAGCTCTCACCCTGAGTGTATGTGTGCAAGGTTACTTAGCTAGGGGATCAGTTACATTACAATTGACTCAAGAAAAGGAAAACAGTACATTTAGACACACTTGGACCCGATCTTGAGTTGGCCTGAGTTGCTTTTGATTTTTTATACCTGAAATGGATTAGGCAAGCAAAATAGAATACAAACATGTTTGTCATCATCAAAACCATATTTGCAACATTGATGATTGTTTCTCTTCCTTTAACTCCTTTAATAGTGTACTGTTCCTTTTGGATAAAAATCATTTTCAAAATTAAAAAGTTAGTTTTTGAACTGGAGATCTATTTTATCTTTCTATAGTAATCTATCTTATATGAATAGTATTTGTAAAGCATTGAATCATGCTTATGTTTTTCTTAATCAGGTGATTGCATTTATCATATAAAGTATGATTTTATTCTGTGAATTACTCCTCCTTACTGTAGAGAGTGAGTGTTTTCTTATCTTATGTCTGAAAGATAATTTTATAATTGAGATTCTTTAAAGATTATGAAAGGAAGCAAGCTTCCAAAAGAAATAAAAAGCAGCATAAAATGGGCCCAAAAATTAAAAGAGGCGCAATGAGGCCGAAAAATGGAAAGATACACAGAGTTTACCAAAAAGTCAAAAGATGCACAAAGTGCGCCAAATAAATTGAAAAAAAAAGAGGCACAAAATGAGCCCATCAAGAGATAAAATTTCTTTCCTTTCAGATCTTTAAATGTCTTAGAAAAATCCATGCTCCACTTAATACTTTCAAAAACTTGAGATTGAAAATCATGATTTCTAATTCATTCCTTTATAATATTATTTTATCAGATATTTTTCTGGAACGAGGCTTGGAAGGATCTCTTTTCAAATCTAATTTATTTTCTTCTGAATTTGATTTGTGTTTGAAAGGAATTTGAACTTGTAAGGTGTCTGAGGTAGGAGTTACGAAAATTGATTTTCTAACTTTTTTGGATTTCAGCGTCATCAATTTTCTTCTTATTGGCTTTTGAGTTAAAAAATTAAGAAAAATTCTTATTTACTAGAGCAGATCAATTAAAAAAAAATGTTTTTGGTGTTGTTTCTTCCTTTTTATTATTTCTTTTTCCTTTTTTTTCTTTGATTTGATTTTAATTTTTTTGCGATTTTTGGGTCCCTTAATCATTCCTCTCCATCCTTCATTTTTTTCATTTTTTTTGTCACATCATCCTGGACGATCCACACATCATCCTGGATGATCTGATCAAATCATCCCCATCATGCTTAAACGACTGATATGCACCAATTATTGGTAATCATCCTGGATGATATACCTCATCATCCTGGATGATCCATGTGGCAGTAGTTGGATGATTTAAACTCATCCTGTCCAAATCATTTATTGTATATCATCTTGGACGATCCACCTAATTATCCTGGACGATATGTTTCATCAATGGTCATCCAGCTTTACTCCTCAGGATGATCGCCTGTGTCTAATCATCCTGGATAATATCTAATTATCCTGGATGATCCGACTGCCTTTTTGACCAATTATCCTAGATGTAATTATTGCTCCTATCATCATGGATGATCCTTTGATCATCCTGGATGATATGGCCATTTTCTATTTAAACAGCTGATTTCCACCATTTTTTTGCCACATTTTCTTCCTATCCTTACTCAATCCTCTTCTTATGGCTGGTGGAAAGAGATCTAGGCAACAAGGTGCTAGTTCCTCTTGGGGAAGTGTTGATCCCCACTTTGCTGATGTAGTCGATCAGGCTACCTTCCAGCACTATCTTGATGTGGGGATCACTCAATCCAAAATCATCAATCCATGCATTCTCACATATCTGGTACAGGACCTTTTCACTCACACCTCCCTCACTTTCATTCTGGCACCGGCTTTTCCATTTAGTACTAAGCTTCTCCATATTTTCTTCGCAAATCTTTACATTGACTCTTCTTACACCACCCTTTGATCTTATGTAAATCGACACCCCATAGAATTAACCACCCAGGACTTTCATGATATTCTCCAACTGTTCATTACTAGTGATAAGCTCCATCTTGTATCTTCTGACCCTGACTTTAACTGGAGTATTGCCAATCACTTTCTTAGAAACATAAATTCCCCATACCATGATAATGCCTACTCTTCCTTAGTTAAGGATGCTAGGATAATCCAGCATGTCCTTCGCTCCTCTATCATTCTAAAGGCTGGAGACTGCATCCACATTACTCCCTTGCTCTCCATGACTACCTATTACATCTTGGCCCATCGTGATTTCAATGCAATTGATCTCATATTTCACTATATTGAATACCTCACTAGCATTAGGGATACGGGCCATAGGAGACATCCCAACCTAGCCTTAGGACACCTCATTGCCTATACTCTTGAAATAAAATATAATATGCAATATCCAGTTCTTATAAATGTCCAACCTTCCTTCTACTTCAACAACTCCTTCCATATTCTTCACAATACTAGACTTCATCCAGAGCCCAGCATGGATGTTGAGGGAGAAGAGGAAGAAGCTACTCCTGAGCCTGTTGCACCTGCTCCTCTTTGTATAGAATCACCATTAGATCACCTGGTGCGTAGGTTTGACCAGTGGGACGCATGCTTTGACTCCTACATGGTTGCTTAGGAGCAACAATATGCTGAGGATGTGAACCATTTCAATGCCTACATAGCCCAACAGCAGCAGCACGACCAGGACCTGGCCTAATTTGGAGAACAGTTTGCCACCCTCCACAGTCTGTTTCAGCCACCACCACCATCTCCTCCATCTGGTCAGGATCCCCTTTTGAATTAGTTTGATTACTTTTGATACTTTCTTGTGTTGCTTTTATGCTATTTTTTCTTTATATTTCTATGTGATGTTTTCCCCTTTTTGAGATGTCAAAAGGGGGAGTAGTTTGTGTTAGTTTGTGTTCTGGGTCAATGTACTGGTTGAATTATCAATGTTTAGTATTTTATTAATATTTAGTATTCTTGTACTATTCACCAGGCTAATAGAAATTGCACTCCTTAGTTTTCATTACTTTGTTATTTATTTACTGAATTTGGAATTACTAATAAATATTTGCCATCATAAAAAAGGGGGAGATTATTATGAATTTGGATTCAAGGATTATGATTTTGATGATAACAAACATTATTATTTCTATTTGAGTGTCTAATCTTTCAGGTTTATAAGATCAGTTGCAATTCAATCCAACTCAAGATCGAGTCAGTATGTATGTGTTTCAGGTTCAATGTAATATCTTTCTTAAGTCAAGTATAATATAATGGATCCCTAAGCTAAGTAACCTTACACACACATACTCAGGGGGAGAGTTTTAGTGAGTTAGAGTTTTTGTTTAAATTTTGTTCATATCATCCTGAACAATACACATATCGTCCTGGACAATCCATTAAAAATAGAAACCCTAATTAGGGCAGCCATGTTAAGTCGATCTGATTAAGCAGATCATTCGGGAAGATACACCCATTATATAGGATGATATACTCAAATCAAAAATACTCAACCGCCAGACTAAGTTAGGAAAGTTTTATTTTTAGAATTTTGGTCTAATCGTCCCGGACGATACGTGTATCATCCTGGATGATTCATTACAATCATGCCCAAATTAGTCAGGTGATTAAGGAAAGTAATTAAGATTTGATTGATTCGATCATATCATACTGGATGATCAATTAGAAATCCTAACCGTCCAGTGCATTTCACCTGGATGACCCGAACAGTATGCCAGACGATATTCCCATTTTTAAACTAATCATATGGGACGATATCAATATCATCCTAGACGATCAAGTCATTTTGAAATCATCTAGCATGGTTGACCTATATGACCCGAACAGTGTGCCAGATGATTTTTGGCAATTTTGAACAAATCGTACAGGATGATATACGTATCATTATAGACGATCAAGTCATTTTCCTTTGATCTTCCAGGCTTTTCTCCTTGACGTCCTGAACTATCTTCTGGATGATATTCTTGATTTGAGCTAATCATCTAGGATTATCATAGAATTATCCCAGATGATCTAACAGATTTTGTCTTCTAATCGTCTAGAGGAACCAGATCGTCCAGGCCAAAAGGGACTGATTTACACTAATTGTACAGGATGATCTAAGTATTATCCTTGATGATCTTTAATGGCTAGTTAAAATTTAGGGTAATTTTTGAGCTCTTCTATTTAAGATCTCTTTCATTCTACTGTTAAAATCTTTTGCCGCTGTCCTCACTTGAGAGAGTCTTGAGAGAGAGAGAGGGAGAGCTTGGGAAAAAGAGAGAGAATCTTATGAGGGGAAGTTTGTAAGGTGTTCACAAAGGTTACTCCAAGAAAGGATTTGAGTCATTGTCTCTAGCCGTCGTCCGTCATCCCTTGGTGCTATGAAGGAAGGATTATCTGCAAGAAAATCGAGGTTCTCTGCCGGCTTCAGGAGGAAGCGAAATGAGGTAAGGTTCTCTGCCTACTTTAGGAGGAAGCAAAGGGAGTCTGGTTTTCTGCCTCATTGGGGTTGGTAAAAAGGAGTTTTAGAAAGGCTTCTCCGCCTTATTATGGGAGCAGAAGGAGAGTCACTTTCTTTTAGTGCAATATCTAGAGGGGAGGCTTCGGTGAGTGGACGTAGGTCAAGTTGACCGAACAACTATAAAATCTGGTGTGTTCTTTCTAATTATTTTATGCACTTTACTTCTGTATTAATGATCGTGTGATTGTAGTTATTATTTATGTTTTTTTTAACATCTGCACATCATCGTGAAATTGTAATTATTTTAAAATATTCAAAAAGATTTTCAAAATCATTTTTGCTCACCAATTTTTAAAACTACCAATTCACCCCCCCCCCCCTTGGTTAGCCTCGGGCTAGTTCATAAGGGCTTAACATCCCTAACGAACTTTCAAGCCATTAGTTTATGATGTGGATGATTTGATCATATCGTCCAGAACAAGATAGGAATCGTCTAGGACAATGTGACCAAAAAATGAAAAAAAAATGAAGGATGGAGAGGAATGATCAGGGGGCCCAAAAATCATAAAAAAATAATAAAAAAATCAAAATCAAACCAAAGAGAAAATAAAAATGAGGAAATAACACCAAAAACATTTTTTTGAATTGATCTACTCCAATAAATCAGAAATTTTCCTTAATTTTTAATTCAAAAGCCAATAAGAAGAAAATTGATAACACTGAAATCCATAAAGTTAGAAAATTAATTTTCTTAACTCCTACCTCAGACACCTTACATGTTTAAATTTCTCTCAAATAAAAATCTAATTCAGAAGAAAAGAAATTAGATAAGAAAAGTGATCCTTTTAAACTTCATTCTAGAAAAATATCTGATAAAATAGTATTGCAAATTAAAAAACCAGCAATCACAATTTTCAATCTCAAGTGTTTGAATATATTAAGGATATATAAGTTCTTGTAAGATTTTTGAAAGATTTGAAATAGGAGGAAGCTTATTTTTTTGTGGGCTCATTTTGTACCTCTTTCTCAGTTATTTGGCTCACTTTACACATCTTTTGATTTTGATACACTTTGTATATCTTTTCAATTTTATTGGTGAACATTGCACATCTTTTCAGTTGGGCTCATTTTGTGCCTATTTTATTTTCAGTTGATTGGGGCACTTTGCTCATCTTTTGCAAGCTTCTTTTCTTTCAAAACTTTTAAAAGACTCTCAGTTATGAGATTAGCTTCCAGATATAAGAGAAGAAAACACTCACTCTCTTAGATAAGGAAAAGTAAACCACAAAACAGAACCATTCTCATATGATAAATGCAATCACTCGATTAAGAAAACATGAAAGTGATTCAATGATTTGGAACACTACTCATATAAGATAGATTACTGTAGGAAGATAAAAAAGATCGCTATTTGAAAGTCCAACTTTTAAATTTTGAAAAAGATTTTTATCCAAAAGGAATAATACACCATTAAAGGAGTTGAAGGAAGAGAAACAATCATTAATATTTCTTCAATTTAACTATTTTAGAGAGTTCAATCTCTACTTACAAGCTTCTAAATAAAAATAAGGCAAAAAATCTCATTTAGAAATCAAGTTTGTCACCAGTAATGAGCAGTGATCTGATTCTGAAGAAAATAACCAGTAAATTAACAATAATAGGAAAGCGCATAAAATGAAATAACCAAATCGAGTAAACAACACAACAAAAGAAAATCAGTAAAGAATAAAAACCAAAAAGGAAATAGATAATCAAATCAAACAAAAAATAAAAGAAAATCTAAAAAATAGAAACATCAAAAATCAATAATCATCAAATTCATGCATTTATGTCAATCACACCCAATGTGATCCTTAAAATACTGAATGTGTCAAAGGACAATGGTTTAGTAACGATGTCAGCCAGTTAGTTTTCAGTTGCTACATGGTGTAGCTCAATGTCCCCTTTGGTAACATGGTCCCTAATAAAGTGATTCTTTATGTCAATGTGTTTGGTTCTTAAATATTGGATAGGATTGTTAGAGATGCAGATGGAAGTAGTGTTACCACATAGAACTAAAATAGTGCCAATAGGTAATCCTAAATCCAAGATTTGTTGCTTCAACCAAAGAACTTGGGCCACACAACTTCGTAAGGTAATTTGCTCATCTTCAGCAGTGGAAAGTGCAACAGAGTTTTATTTTTTATTGGACAAGAGACTAAGGACTATCCTATAAATTGATAAGTTTCAGAAGTGCTCTTTCTATCGACCTTACACCCTACAAAATTAGAATTAGAATATTTGATAATTTTAAAAGAAGTGATGTTCCTAAGATACTAGATTCCTAAGTTTGGGGTCCCTAAGAGATATCTAAGGATTCTCTTAACTATAGTCAGATGGTATTCTTTAGGATCAGCTTCAAATCTAGTACAGAGATAGACACTAAATATTATATCAAGTCGGCCAGTAGTCAAGT
This sequence comes from Dendrobium chrysotoxum, assembly GCA_019925795.1. Classification (NCBI taxonomy): domain Eukaryota; kingdom Viridiplantae; phylum Streptophyta; class Magnoliopsida; order Asparagales; family Orchidaceae; genus Dendrobium; species Dendrobium chrysotoxum. Next base: position 43,562,141 of record CM034306.1, on the reverse strand, counting down.
AAAGCAGTGATCTAATTATACCTCTGTACTTCTTTTGATCAACAAAATTTTCAATTGAATCCTTATCTAACTGGACACTCGAGCTCATGGGAGTATTTATTAGCTTGGCTTTATCCATTTCATATTTCTTCAAGATGTCCTTAGTGTACTTTGATTGATTAAAAAAAGTTCCAACATCCATTTACCTTATGCTAAACCCCAAAAAATATGATAATTCTTCCATCATACTCATCTCAAACTCCTTACTCATTATTTTAGAAAAATCATCACATAACTTTTGAATAGAAGATCCAAAAAATATATCATCAACATAAATCTGGATAATGAGTAAATCATCTCCTACTTTTCTTAAAAAAAGGGTGGTGTCTACACTCCCCTTAACAAATATTTGTTTCAGTAGGAATGTGTTAAGCCTCTCATACCAAACTCTGGGTACCTGTTTCAATCCATACAAGGCCTTTTTTAATTTGTAAACATGATTTGGATATTGGGAACTCTCAAAACTTGAGGGTTGCTCTACAAACACATCTTCTTTTATTATCCCATTTAAAAAGCCACTCTTGACATCCATTTGAAAAAGCTTAAATCCCTTATAATAGGCAAAGGCTAATAGCACCCTAATGGCTTCCAATCTAGCTACAGGGGTAAAGGTTTCCTCAAAATCATTCCCTTCTATTTTGTTATACCCCTTAGCCACCAATCTTGCCTTATTCGTAACCACCACACCAGAATCAATCATTTTATTCTTAAAGACCCATTTGGTTGTCACTACACTTTGATTCTTAAGTCTTTCTACTAAGTCCCAGGCATTATTCCTCCCAAATTGGTTAAGTTCTTCTTGCATAGCTAAGATCCAGAATTCATCAGAAAGGGCTTGATTGATGTTGGTGGGTTCAGTCATTGAGATAAATGTAGAATGGTTTACTTCCTTCTTAAGTCCATGCCTAGTTCTAACATCTTCAGAAGGGTCTCCTAAGATCAACTCTTTAGGATGACTCAAAGAATATCTCCAATATCTAGGCAAAGTATTTTGAGGTTCTCTCCTTTCCTTCAGATTTATATTTTGTACTCCTTGGGTAATCTCTCCTACTACACCAGTGTATTGAGACTCTCCCCTTTTCTCTAGATTTGTAGTTTCTACTCCTTGGGTACTCTCTCCTAATTCATCTTCTTCATCAGCTCTAGATTTCTTAGAATCAGATTCATCAAACACTTCATGAGTAGTCTCCTCTATCACCAATATCCTCTTATTAAATACTCTAAAGGATTTTTTCACACTTGAATATCCTAGGAACACTCCCACATTAGATTTTGGGTAAAATTTTTATAAGAGGTATTTCCTATTATTAAGAATAAAGACCTTACAGCCAAAGACATGGAGGTGGGATAGGTTTGGAGTTCTACCCTTAATGATCTCATAGGGTATCTTTTTTAGTTTAGATCAAACATTCACCCTATTCAACACATAATAGGCTATGTTCACCGCTTCTGCCCAAAAGTATTTTGAAAGTGAATACTCAGCAAGCATGGCTCTAGCAGCTTCCATAAAGGTTATGTTTTTTCTTTCAGCTATCCCATTCTACTGAGGGGTCCTAGGAGCTGAAAAGTTATGGCTAATCCCTTGCTCCTCACAGAAAGTTCTAAATCTCACATTTTTAAACTCTCCACCATGATCACTATGAATGGTCAAGATCTCACAACCTAACTTTTTCCGAATCCAAATGAAGAAAGATTTAAGTTCATCAAATGACTCAGTTTTATGTGACAAAAATCTAATCTAAGTGAACCTCAAGTAGTAATCGATAATCATAAATACATTGAATTTTCCTCCTAAGCTGGTAGTGCTAATGGGTCTAAATAAATCCAAGTGAAGAACTTCTAAAGGTCTAGAGGTGTTGAAATCCTTAATGTGGTGGATAGAGGATTGGACTTATTTCCTTAGTTGATAGGTATCACACAGGTGGTCCTTAGTGAACTTAAGCTTGGGGACACCTCTAACTAAGTCCTTTTGGGTTACTCTTCTAAGCATTTTCATGCTGGCATGACATAACCTCCTATGCCACACCCAAGACTCATCAGTAGTAATTTTTAAGCAGAATGATGTAGCACACTCAATGTTATTTAAATCAAGCATTTAAACATTATTGATCCTCTTGCCCTATAAAATAATATTATTATTTAAGCTGATAATGTAAGTATTTTCCATAAACTTTATGCTGAACCATTTGTCACAAAGTTGACTGATGCTGAGAAAGTTATGTTTCAATCCATCTACAAGCAAAATATTTTTAATTAAAAGGTTCTTGGAGTTTTCGATTATACCTACACCCATCACTTTCCTGGTGGTGCTGTCTCCAAGAGTGACTTGCCTCTAGCCTTGGCCTCTAGCAAAATGAATTGGTTTGCATCTCCAGTCATATGCCTTGAGCATGCACTATTTAGGTACCACATACTTTCACAAGATCTTATGTGAGAACACCCCTATAAAATCATCAAACATCAGATTTAGGAACCCGAACAAGTCTGGGTTCCTTCATATGGAAAGAAGAATGTAATGTATGTATGTTATATTGTGAATCATACAATTTGGGCCTCCACACTCAATATGTACTATGGTGAATATTACCAGTATGAGAGATATGTCCTAATATGCCACAAGAGAAACATCTAACTCCAAGAAAAAGGTTAACTAATCTATGTGGGTGATAGTGCCTCTTTCTAGGTTTGGATGATGCATGTTTTGATGTCATTGAATGAAATTCTTCAAGTGATGGAGGTTGCCTATTTTTCATAAGAGCAATTAATTTAGCATCAAAGAATTTATTTGAACTATCAAGAATTGAATTTTCCACTCTTAATATATGCTCCTTACTCTCAACATCGAATGTATGAGTTTCTAATTCCTTGAATACAGCTTCTAATTCAACATGCGATGCTTTCAATGAATCATGCTCAACAATCAATTTAGAATACTTTTTATTTAACTCATCAAATTCATCAAGTAATGACATGTGATTGCTATCAAGTGTAGAATGATCCTTAAGTAAAACTTCATGCTCTTTTTACAAGTTCAAGAATTCCAATTTCAGGCTAGCATATATTTTCTTATATTTCCTATATGATGAATGAATTTTCTTATAAACATCAAGTAATTGATTGTAGGTTACTTCACATACCTCTGTATGGTTAGACTGACCACGATGTTCATCTGCCATCAGACACAAGTTTGTAGTCTCCTCTTCAGCTTCAGTCTCAGAGGAGTCAGATAAAGAATCCACCTAGAAAGGCTTTTGGATCTGTTTCTTGTCCTTCCTAAATTTGGATTTCTCATTACCCTTCTCCTTGCTTGGGTGAGCCTTAAGTGTAGGACAATCAGCTTTTATATATCCTGGCTTCCTACATTAAAAGCAAACTGTATTAGAATAACCTTTAGAATTTTTGCTACTCTTATCTTTGTTCCATTTCTAAAAGTTCTTGTGTTTCTTCCTTAGAAAGCTTCTGAATTGCCTAGTGATTAAGACAACATCATCTCTTTCAGACCCAGAAGAATTAGTATCTATATCATTGGCCTTCAGCGCCACAGTTTTCTCCTTCTTTTTTCTCACCTGCATAAAGTTGTCTTTGGTTCACTCCTTGCTCATAAGCAATAAGTAATCCAAGTAAGCTATTAATAGAATAAGTGTTTAAATCTTTAGATTCAGTGATCGTAGTTATCTTAGCATCATTGGAAGAGGGCAAACATCTCAAAATTTTATTAACTTTCTCATAGTTAGTGAGTTCTCTTCCTAAGGCATGTAGGGAGGACATAATTTGTGTAAACCTAGTATATATTACAGATATTGACTCACTAAGTTTCATGCAAAAGAGTTCGTACTCGTGAAGCAAGATGTTCAATTTAGACTGCTTAACTTCAGTTGTGCCTTTGTAAGTGATATATAATTTATCCCATATTTTTTTACTAGATGTACAAGTTGAGACACACATGTAGTCTCCAAATTTTAGTGCACAGAAGAAATAGTTTTAAATATTTTGCATTAAGTTGTGCTAAATCCCTGTCATCAAGTATCCATTCAGTAAAAAGAAGTTTAGTTTTAACACCATTAATAAGTCTAAAAAGTGAATGATAACCGTCTTTAATGAGCATCCATATGCGATAATTGATCAATTGTAAAAAGGTGGACATGTGAGTTTTTTAGAAATCAAAAGGTATGTTCTCAAACAAGGGTGGTCTAGTAGTGGATTACCCTTCTATAGTGTTTCAGTTAACAAAGTTAGCCATGGATCGAAGTTCAAAAGTTTTCTAAAACCTAATTTTTGAATCTCGCTCTGATACCACTTGAAAGTTTATTTAGCATATTAAGCCCTTATGAACTAGCCTAAGGCTAACCAAGAGGGGGGGAGGGGGGTGAATTGGTAGTTTTAAAAATTCTTAAGAAAAAATAATTTTGAAAACCTTGTTGAATGTTTTAAAACCATTGCAATAGCATGTTGATGTGGAGATAATTAATCAACTAAAATAATAACTTTAATCACATGATCATCCATAAAAAAGTAAAGTGCAAAAATTAAAAGCAGAATAGTAAGAGAACAAACACACTGAATTTTATAATGGTTTGGTCAACTTGATCTACATCCACTCCTCAGAGCCTCCCCTCCAGGTATTGCACTAAAACTCAGTGACTCTCCTTCTGCTCCGACAGCAAGGTGAAGAAGTCTTTACAAAACTCTTTTTCACCAACCCGGTGAGGTAAAGAACCCAAACTCCTTTTGCTTCCTCCTAAAGAAAGCAAAAAACTTTATCTCCTTTTACTTCCTCCTGAAACAGGAAGAGAACCTTACCTCCTTTTACTTCCTCCTGAAGCAGGCAGAGAACCTTAATCTTCTTGCTGACGATCCTTCCCACAAAGACACCAAGGGATAAGGGATGATGATTAGAGACGACGACTCGAATCCTTGCATGGAGTAACCTTTGTGAACATCTCACAAACTCCCCCTCACAAGATTCTCACTCTCTCTCCCAAGCTTTCCCTCTCTCTATCAAGACTCTCTCAGGTGAGGACAGTAAAAAAAGATCTTTACAGTAGCAAGAAAGAGACCTTAAATAGAAGGGCTCAAAAATTGCCCCAAATTTTAACTTACCATCAAAGATCATCCAGGATGATACTGAGATCATCCTTATGATTAGTATAAATCAGCACTTTTTGGCCTGGATGATCTGGTTCTTCTGGATGATTAGAAGATATGGTTTATTCTGATTGTCCGGGACGATTCTGCAATCGTCCTAGACAATTAGTTTAAATCAGGAATATCGTCCAACAGATAGTTCGAGACATCCAGGAGAAAAGTCTAGATGATCTAAAGAAAATGACTTGATCGTCCAGGATGATATGTCTATTGTCCTATATAATTAGTTTTAAAATGCCCAATATCATCCGGCACATAGTTCGGGTCATCCATGATAACTATGCTGGACGATTTCAAAGTGACTTGATCGTCTAGGATAATATATATATCGTCCAGTATGATTAGTTCAAAAATGGCAATATCATCCGACAGACAGTTCGGGTCATCCAGATGAGATACACTGGACGATGAGGATTTCTAATTGATCGTCTAGGATGATCTTGCGATCGTCCAAGATGATGTGATCGATCAATAAATCCTAAATTACTTTCCTTAATCACCTAACAAATTTAGGCATAATTGTAATGAATCTTCCTGGATGATACACGTATCGTCCGGGATGATTAGACCAAAATACCAAAAATAAAAAACTTTCCTAACTTAGTCTGACAGTTAAAATTTTCTGATTTTGAGCATATCATCTTGTATGACTTTTTTCTTTTAGAGAACGCGACACTGTTTTTTCTCTTTTCTCTAAAGAGTAGAAAAAGGTACGGATGGGAGTATCATCTAGGATGATCTACTTAATCAGACCGACTTAACATGGCTACCCTAATTAGGGTTTTTGGTTTCAATAGATCATCTAGGATGGTATTACTATCGTCGAGGATGGTATGAACAAAATTTGAACAAAAACTCTAACTCACAAAAAAACTCCCCTTGAGTGTGTGTGTGCAAGGTTACTTAGCTTGGGGATCCATTACATTACATTTAACTCAAGAAAGGTGAAAAATTACATTGAACTTGAAACAAAAACAGATTGACTCGATCTTGAGCTGGCTTGAATTACAATTGATCTTGTAAACCTGAAAGGTTAGGCACTCAAACAAAAATAGAAATATTTATTATCATCAAAATCATAATCCTTGAATTCAGATTTGCAACATATTTGACACATATGAGTACTGTGATGTTGATAGAAGACCTCTATCCTAGCTCTATCAATGCTATAATGATGATTTTGACCTAAATCCATGGTGCTATCAATAGCCTAGAAGCACTTACAAAATTATACAAATGAGAAGTTGTGATCTAGATGGTCGGTTGACTGAAATGACATAATAGATATTCAAATAATTATTTTAACACTACAGTGCTTAAAGGTTCAGTATTGAGGCACTAAAGTTAGTGTATAAGCACTGCAATGTTCAAATATACAGTGCTATAGCAATTTAACCTTACCATTTTCTTGAGAGGTTGGTGTTATGGAGCTAATTGTTAATGTTGTAGTGCTTAATGAATGAATGTTATGGGGCTTATAATCCAAGCATCGCAGTGCTGATTCAATATTAACCTAACCATCTTTCTCAGGAAATCAATTATGTCAAAGCCAAAATCTCACATTAGAAGTTTTACAAATAGAACATCAAATTCATCGATAATATAAATTATAAAACATAATAAAAGAATAGAACAATAATAAATAAGAAAAGAATTGGGTTGACTCCCAATACCACTCTAAATTTATATTCTTTAGCTAGATTAGCCTAGATTTTTTATTTTGGTTGAGGCACATCACAATCACTCATCAAGTGGCTTCCAATATGTTCTTTCTCTTTCTCTTTAGGGTTAACTTTAGTATTACTAGATAATGAACTGAGAAATCTATTACCAAAAGATATTGCAAGTTGTCCTAATTGAGTTTTTAAATTTTTTATAGAAGTAGTTTGAGTTTGCAGTTGAGTTTCTAATTTAATCACTATCTCCTCCAAAGGTGTCTTCCTATTTCTAAACTGATTATTTTGATTAAGTCCTAGAGGGTAAGAAAGTTTATGATTCATAATAGGTTATTGAAGATTATTCCATTTTTCTCCTTGATTAGGTTGTCCTGAATTCTATTGATTATTACCCACAATATTATTTGACTAACTAAAATTACGGTGATTCATCCAACCTGAGTTATAAGTGTTAGAATAGTTATTTTTTTATCTTCTGATCAAATTAATATTTTAAATACCTAGAATGCTATTATCATTAATAAAATTCAAATTAGGCTCTTCTAAATATATAAATAATCATGATCCTGAGTTAACTCTAATTATATCCAATTTCTTTAAAATAATAGCTACATGAGTTGTAAGAATTGACAAAGCATCTTATTCATAAACTTTAGCTACTTTCTAAAGATTCACCCTATCAGCAAGCCACTGAAAATTATTTATAATTATTTTTATTATTAGTTCATATGCTTTCTTAAATGACTTTGATATTAAAAATCCTCTAGCTGTAATATCTATAATTAACCTAAGAAATCCTACTAGTCCATTACAAAAAGTCTGAATAACCAACCAATTAGGTAAGGTATTGTGAGGGCATTTCCTAAGTATTTTCTTAAATTTCTCCTAACTTTCATAAATTGATTATCCTTCAAACTGGACAAAGGTAGTGATGTCATTTCTATGTTTGATATTTTTTTAAGGTGGGAAATAGTTAGTTAGAAATTTGTGAGTCAACTCATTCCAAGTGGTCATAGACTTGGGGAAAAAGAATTCAACCACATCGTAGCCTTATCACTTAGAGAAAATAGGAATAATCTAAGTCTAATAGCATTATCACTAACACCATCATAATTACATGTTACACAAAACTTTAAGAAACTAGTTAAGTATAGGTTGGGATCTTTAACAGGAGTTCTCCCAAATTGGGAATTTTGAATAATTTAAATTATGGCTAGTTTCAGTTCAAAATTATTGGCCAGGATAGGAGGTCTATTAATACTTTGGTGCATTCCTTTTACTACATGATTAGCATACTCCCAGGAACACTCTTGATTTTGTACTAGGTTAGACATTTTAATAATCTTTTTTCTTTTTTTGAATTTTGGAGAGGGTCCTTTCTATTTCCGAATCAAATAATAAGAGCTCCTTATTAGATCTATCAAGCATAAAAAAATAATAACTAAAAATCTTAACTTAAATAATAAAAAAGAATTCTTCTAGGATTTTTCAATTTTTTTATCAAACAGAATAAAGATACACGATACAAATAGGTCTAAATATGCACTTATTTTAATAATATAGTTAAAATTATAATACATATATTAATTCTTCAGCAATGATGCCAAAAACTTGATGGGCTTTAGGTGACTAGCAGATGTAAACAATGTGAGTTAGAATGTGACTTACAAATTTAAAATATGCTTAGATTTTCTTTGATATAAAGTTAATGCAAGCCCACCATAATACACAAGTATACGTGCTAAATCAAGTAATAACGTGATAGAGTAGAGTGTTAAATCCATAAGAAAGTGTTATGATTAGTTGCAACTTAACACAACTACTACTCCAAATGCACGACTTATCCTACTGAAGATAAAAAAAATATCTTTGAGTTATTATTGCTGAAAGAAAACTTGTAAAAGAAAATTGATGCATATAAAAATAAAGTATTTTGGACTAATGAATGTATAAAACATAGCTTTCCTCATGAGACTCTTAAATGTAGATGTGGGTTAGAGTATATGCATCCCTAGATCTCGGTCGAGCTTATATGGATAAAAAGAAAGGTTTAAGTCCTTCTTATAGTCTTACTAACTATATAGAGCCTAGAATATTTGGACATCTCATGTCTAGGTATGTTAATATTCCATTTTAGTATTCCTAATTATTCCAATATTCCTCCATCAAGGCTATATATCATACTAGGTTCTAACTATACACATGACAATTAGATGCATTAAATGAAAAATAACAGATATTAAAAATATCACTATTTTCATTGAAGCATAAGAGTCTACATTTGTACAAACTATGCTTACTACATCATTAGCCCAAAACTAGAGAATTAGCAAGACAAAGAAAATAATTAGCAAACTCATTATAATTTTTTCATTAAAAGAAAAGTTACAAGAGAAGTAATAAGAAATTTATCACTCGAAAGGCTCAAATGATCTTCTCCATACTCCTTTCTCCACTAATCACAAATTTGCTTACACAAGTAGGCTAAGATCTCAACTAGAAAATTAACTTACACTTCTCTAACCTATCTTAAACTTTGCTCTAAGGGAGTAGTAAAGGAGCACACTACAGATTATAAAAATTCACTCAAGTGATAGAACTCTCTAACGAAAGAACTAAAAAATTATTTATAATAAGTACATGAATGGCCTCAAGTGGTGGGTGCTTGACATGGTGGCACTGGGATGGTGAAAAATAAAATAGCATCTCGATGCTATAAAAGTTTCTCCACTGCATTGCTTACTAACATGGCACGATCACTACTCAAACTGGCCCATCTTTTTACTGAGTCAACACAGATCCTCATATTACTAACTGCTCCCCCACAGTGTTCTAAAAATTTGAGCACTGCGGCTCTTGGATGGAGAGTCCAGTGTTGAGGTGTTGAAAGGTATGGTAATGCATTCATTTTCCCGAGAACCCTGGAGTTATAGTGCTAAAATTTGGTGCAAAAAAATTGTATGATGCTATGACACTGACTATGGTACTATTGTAGTGCTTATAAAAAGAGAAGATAGCGTTGTAATGTCTAAAATGGGTGCCTTGATAGAGTTGGTCTTTATGCTGCAATGTTATATATTCTGGCACTAGAGCACTACTTCAGACTTATAATTTTTACCATTTATGAATATTTTATGTACAAACACAACTCAAATATTATATTGTCACTAAAATTCAAATATAATAAATAGTATATAATTTATACTTAACAAGTAGCGACTTGATATTGCAGCAACACTGACGATAGATGGATGAATTTTAATGGAGCCCAAGCGTGACACATAAGTAATGCATGCTTTAATTTATTTAGATATTTTGAGAAGTAATTTTTTCATTTATGTTTTGTGTATCTTTGATCTGCTAGAGCAGCCTACACATAAAATATGTGATATCATATAGAATATGTTTGATGCTCCATATGTATCATGGAAGAAATTTCCTTTATAAGTTCGAGACATGTGATTTCAGGAGTTTGAGGGTAGTTATTAATAGTAAAAGTAATAAAATTACATTTTAATTAGTCTAAAAAAATTATTATATATTATAATTTTAATATACAGAGAGATTTCTACTAGTTTCCATAATATAATGTAAACATTACAGAAAATTTTGTGAAGTATGGATCGATTCTCATGCAAGATATGTATACAAACATTAGGAAGTTAGGTGAGAGACTATTATTGATTGGTGAGTGTGCGTGGGCTGACTTGACTAGAGCTTGTGGCAGCCCAGATTATAGTAGGAGGAGGGATCATAATAGGTGGAATAGAGCTTTGAAAATTGGGGGCATGGGTAGTGCCCTCCAAACTAGGCGCTTAGTTCCACACATTAAGTACATATGATGATTAATAAGAATTTTTACATATATTAATATCATCTCATATTTAAATAATTTATTTAGCTATGATTACTAATCTAAGTATATTATATAAAGAAATGTTGGGTAGAGAGCCCACTATAGTTGAGTTGCATACTCACACCCACTAGTGCCAGAAGGACAATAATGGGCGGACGAGCGAGTTAGGAGGGACTTTATGATTCTCTAATTTTTGAATATTAATAAAAATATTTTAATTGACACATACAATGATTAATCTTATCTTATCTTTTCTAGGTGGAGTATACATGGCCTCAAGAGAGCCAAGCTACATCTGTTGAGGGATCCACTATGGCATCAACAGATTATTCTGACTACCATATATGTTCACAGATATTAGGAAGAATGCAAAAGGGGGGAGTTTTTTGATTAGGCTCAAGGGCCTATGTATTTGAGGGACAGTCCTCTCGTTCATCAAGCTTCTCAGTTAATAGCCAAGAGGGGTATCTTAGCCAATAGGTGGCTACCTTGATAGTAGAACTAAAGCAGGTGTGAAAATCATAAGCGAACATGTAAATACAACAAAGTTAGATACTGGAGGATCTCCCAAACATTTTGGCAAATAATTCTACTAATGATCTCCGCCAAAAATTTTGGCAAAAATTTTCACTAGTGATCTCCCAAAAAAAGACATTATTCCATTCCAATATCCATCAAAAAATTGTGAGAATTCCTTCAAAATAGTTTCCATCAGAAAAAAAAATCTGCCGCTAATTCATTTTTAGCTTTCTTTCTTTTTACAGAATGTTATCCATCAAAAATAATTATTTTTTCACAGATATTCAAGATTTTTCTAGAGGATAAGATTACCAGAAATATATGCATTTCTTGTAGTGATACATCCTCTTGCAGATGTCTAATGAGAGCATCCATGACAAAAGTAAAAAGATCTGGGCTTAAAGCTGATCCTTGATGTAATACAACTGAAATAAAAAAATACTTAATCATACCACCTTGTGTTTCAACACAAATAATAATTGATGCATAAATATCCTTAATGACTTGAATACAAGCATTATTGACTCCATTCTTTTATAGAATTCTAAAGAGCACCTCTCTTAGACCTTTATCATATACTTTTCCTAAATCAATAAATATCATATATAGATCATGCTTTCTTTCTTTATAGTTCTCCATCAAACCTCCTAACAAATGTATAGCTTCCATAGCAGACCTAATTGCATGAATCCAAACTAACTTTGAGAAGCATCAGTATCATCTCATTACCTATACTCAATTACTCTACCATGTTCTAAATATACGGCACATTAACTTAATTCCTTAATAACTCTCACTCTTGCGCATGCGTATAACCTTTATTATTAAAAATAAGGACCAAAACATTCCTTCATTTATCTAGCATCTTTTTAGTTTTCAAAATAATATTAAAAAAATTAGTAACCTAAGAAATTCCATGATCTCCTAAGCATTTCCACAATTCTATTAGAATATCATCAGGTTCTATTGCTTTCCTACAGTTTAATTTCTTCAAAGCCACTACTACTTTAGTTTTACTATTACAATGGTAAAAATATGAATCTCTGTTTTTATTTAGATGGCTAAAGTCATTAAAGTCAATCATATTCTTACAAGAAAAACACTTTCTGATCTTCATCCTTAATGTACTTCACTAGAATTATATCTTCACTTCTCCTATTTCTTTACTTAGCTAAATTATACATATATTTTTTGATCTTCTTAGTATCTAATCTATTATATAAATCATATCACTAAAAGTTAAATTCATTGTATCACATATATTTTCCTAGAATCCCTATAGACTCCTCTATATTTTCTTAATTGTTTGAGCTTTTACATCTAAACCAATTTTTAAAACAAAGCTTCTTAGTTTTGATCTTTTCTTGTACATTTTAATACCACCATAAAATCATTTTACTATTTGGAGCTTTTTCTTTTGATTATCCATACTTTGCAGTTTTTCCTAATATCACTAGCTATTTTTTTCATATAACAATAGCATTCTCACGAACAACCGAAATTTTAAGATTTTAAATCTTACTCTCAAATATATTTTTATTAGTATTTTCAATTACTACCATCTAGTCCTAAGGTAGTATTTTACTTTATTTTTTTTATTTTTCACCTATTCATTTTAAAGTACAAAACTAATATGTGATGTTAGATAGATAAACTTTCACTCGAAATGACTTTATAATTTTACAATCTAAATGATCTATTTTTTTGTAGGGAAATAATCACTCTAATTTTTACTATGCCCATTCTTATAAGTGATTAGATATCCTCTTTTTTTTCAAATAAATTATTAGAAATTAAAAGATCAGAAACTAAATGAAAATCTAACATAGTTCTATGACCTTCATTGGTTGCTCCAATCCCATAGTTATCATGAATATTTTTAAAATCTTAAATTGTTTTACCAACATGTCCTTTAAAATATTTTTCAATAAAAACTCTTTGTTCAAGTGGTATCCATTGTATTAATTCTTCTATATTATTCTAAAATTTTATTTCTGAACAAATATTTAAATCTACATGAGAAGCATAAGAACTTATAACATCAACAACAATCTTTAAAGCTACAATTCTATCTCCAATTATATTAATTTCTATAACACTATCCTTCAAAATCTTAATTATGATCACATCTACAACATTTGTAATATGACTGATCAAACTAATATGATTTTTAAGTCATATATGTAATCATTTCTCCTTTATGGAGATTTCATAATAAAACATCATGCTTATCAGTCCATCAATGCTTAAAAAAAAAAGCACAAGCTCCTTGAATTTTCTCAATATCAAACGATAAGTCAAGTGTGAAATAAAATGAGTTATTTATTCTAGCCAGTTCATAACCTTATATTGTTTCATTAAGATTACATTATATGACCTTAATATATCCTTTTTATCCTATAGACATCAAATCTCATTCCATGAATTTTTATATCTTTAGCTTATAACTCAATACAAATCTTCTTTGTTAGATGATATTGTATCAATCTTATTAGCTTGTGCTAGTCTTTGATTGATTAGAATTTAGGACCATGGCTAAAAAAAATATGATTATCAATATCAACTTTGTCAATATACTTTATAATGGGTAATTTTTCACTTAATAAGGATGAGGAGACCTTGATTCATGAAGTACAAATTCTTGGGATCCATTTTGGCGGCCATAATATTTAATTAGATCAAAAGTTTTTGTTAGAGATGAATACATGAGGAAGATAGGTGAGAACATTGGTGACACTACCAAAAAATACAGGTATTACAGCACAAAAGTCCATAAGATCATCATATTAAGATCTGATTTCTCGTAGAGAGAGCTATGATCTTCTTGGAAATCAATACACTCAACCACTGAGCCACTCAGTAGGTTATAAGACAAATTATATATATCTAAATTTTCTAAGGGGTCTCAAATAAACTTTAAAGCAACCCAATTTTACTCAAAATAGTCTCAATATAAATTTTCAGTAAACACTTTGATTTATGACCCGAGTTCAAATGGTTTAAGTAAATTCTAAATTGACAAAATATTTTAGGTAGCTTTGAGTTTAGACTAATATTACCACCCATAGTCTTCCACTAGCGTAGGAAGGGTTTTATGATAAAAAATCCATAAAGCGCCTATCAAAGTCTTTTCACAGACCTTTTTCTCTTTTCAAGTGGATTGGTTTAGGTTGACAAAACCTACCCAAGGAATTAGACAATCAAAATTAAAAGAAGGCCCAACAACTTATCCAAGAAAAAATCATTTGGAAATTAAATGTAACTTGACATCTTTCATATAATAAAAAATACCTATTAATGTATAATTTGTATGAACATAGAATTTTTCATGCTAAATTATGATTTGGAGATACAAATTCTAAAAAATTCTCAACACTTTGAACATAATCACTTTTGATATCCAAATCTTATCCATTGCAATAGGGAAAATAAATTTCAAATAGCTTTTGAGAAAAAAAATTTGCCCAATTAACTCATCATCTTCTACATCAAAACTAATGAAATATATAAATAACCACAGTCAGTTTAATTAAACTAGTAAAGTTGGCACAAGTAAGCACATGAGTACCATTGTGTAATTGCAAGCACAAGTTTGCTATTTCAATGAAGTAACATTATTATATTCAAGAGGGATGTGATAATCTCTTTGATGAACCTGCTAGTGTACCCTTTTTGTCACACAGATTTAGTAAGATAATGCTAGAGAAATAAATAAAATAAAATAAATAATTAAAAAAATAATGCAAACGAAATAAAATAAATATTTGCTCATACATGCATTCAAGATATGCAAATCACTACAAATTTGATCATTCCAGAATGCCGAAGCATGCAAAGCACAAGAGTATTATAAATATATTATTAACTTTTATTACTGTAAATACACTTTCAATATACAGTTGAAATATATTTCAATATAATTTATTCTAGGGCTGTCAAAATTGGGTTACAAGTCGAGTTCGGGTCAAACCCAGAACTGACCAGACACATATTAACTCGACCCTAATCTGACCTATTTTTTTAAAAAAATGTCATTTTCTAAGACCTGAACCCAACCCGTTTCGGACTAAGTCAACCCGACATAACCTGCCAGGCCATCGTTGTCTCGTTAGAAGGAACATCGTCGAAAGAGGTGCTGGTTGCAAGCGGCGGGTTAGCACTCGGTAGCTCACCTACTGTCATCCATTTCAGCACTCGGCAGCTCAGCGACAGGTTAGCACTCAACAACTTCTTGGACTGGCAAAAGGGTAGAAGTATAGGACGACAACGGGGCGATAGGACAACGGGGCTGTGTATAGAGGCGAATGGCAAACTAACAAACAAGTAGGACGGGCAAACTCGCTGGACTGGCAAATGGGCAAGGCAAGATGGCAGTGAGCTGGTGGGGCCATGCAGAGAGGAGGATGGTGAACTGAGTACCGGTAGTGGTATGGCGGGGCCGGGTCGGTGGAGCTAGCCTGCGGGCTGTGGGATTTCTAAAATCCAGTTTCTGGTGGGGTAGGTTCCGGGTCAATATTGGGTTTCCGGGTCAACCCAAACCTGACCCGATTTTTGAAATGGGTCAGTTTGTTAAACCCAAACCCGGCCCATTTAACAAACAGGTTGACCCTAACCCTGGATTTTTGGGTCTGGATCGAGCCAGATTTTCAGGTCGTTTAAAATATTGACACTCCTAATTTATTCAATGCTAGTTATTTAGAACTTACACTTGTGCTTCCAATGTGGAGCATTAGTGTTTTGTAAGAACAATATTGTATTACAGCTTTTCAAAAAAAAAAAAAAATCAAACCACATAAGCCCAAATCAAATAAAAATCTTACATATAAATCAAAGAAATGTTATTGCGTGACACTTTGGAGTTCTGAAAGCTTTAATTTCAATTCTTAACAAAATGTGTCTTTATAATTTATGAACATATCGATATATTGCAACTATTTGTTGTATGCTACATTAATTTATATGATCAAAATCTAGTGTAGATAAGTTGGTTGAAATGTATGAAAATGAGAATTTTATAGTTAGCATAGGAGGAAGATCTAGATCAATTGTATATCACACAATGATTTTAAGGTTAATGTCACTCCGACTTCATTTTGGACGGCTTTTTTATTGCTTCTTAAAACAGCTTTTTAGTATAAAGTTTTAATTTTTAAACTAAAAAACTATTTTAAAAACCAATAAAAAAGTAGTCTCAAATGAAACCTCAATTCTCCATTATTATATTCAAGGATTTTTTCTCTAATCATATTAACTTTCTTTGGTAGTATTTTTTCTTCATCTTGGTTGAATATATATATATATATATATATATATATATATATATATATATATATATATATATGAGTAGGCCTAGGGAAAATTAGTGATGTTTGAATTTTTTTCTCTAAAATGGTTAAATTTGATATTTAATATTGATTTTTTGTTAATTTGAACCTTTTAGTAAAATTCAACATGATATAAATATAAATATGATATTTTTATTGATGTTTAATATAGTTTTTTTGCTAAGCAATTCTAAGTTTCATGGGTCTCTAAAATTTCAAACCGTGAAATCAAACCTAAAATCCGAACTTTCTACTGCATTATTAATCTGTTTGGAAAAGGTAATTCTTGACAAGGGGTTACATAGCTCTTTGGCGAATGAATATTAAAGCTATAATAATAATTGTAAAGCTGCAATAAAAAATTAAATAAAAAAACCTAACAATCCCTTACTACTTCATGGACAATGGTGATGTGGACTCCGATGCTTGATCGATGGAGAGGTAGGCGAGCGACATCTGAAAAGCTTTCGTGGATGGAAGTGGTGTAACTCCGACAACAACTCGATGAGAATATTAGGGGCACGTCCATTCTATTAATCTTTTTTTTTTTTTGAGAAAGCAATTGGATTGCATTAACTAAAAAAAGGAAAACTATTACAAAGTAGTACTTATGATAAGACGATTCCTCCTTTAACAATTGAACAAACGAAGGAGGAATCTTTTTTGACGACAAATCATCCCAATAAAAGTTGCTAAAAAGAGCATAGTTAGCACACACAAGTTTGCCAAATTATTACAATCTCTATTTACCAAATTAAAAACAACATAACTAAATTCCTTTAAGAAAACAAGCTTTTTGTTCCAATTACCACCCAATCCTTGTAATAATGTTATGATGTTATGGTTGTCCCCTTCAATAATTATCCCTTTGTAACTTCTCATCCAGTCTTTTGTGATACCCTTTATAACCTCCACTGCCATAAGCTCTAGGTGAGAATTATCCCAATGTATACAAGTGTGGCCATAAGCTAGAAGAAATCTCCCTTTGCTATCTTCGATTACACCTCTGACTCTTGCTTTATACGACTGCAACAAGGATGCATCCACATTGATTTTGATCCAGTCAAGTGGAGGAGGGTACCAACGTTCCAACAGATTATTTGACTGATTAGTTCCCCAGTGGCCGGATTTAAAAGTAACAACCATAAATAATATATAAGCATAGCTTATAGAGTTAATTGAAATCATCATGGCACTATCCTCCTTCTTTCCATGTAGAAACTTGTTTCTAGCATGCCAAGTAAGGTAGACTGCATTACAATAAATATTAATGATGAAACCATGTTCTTTACTATGATTCTCCTTCCAATTTAAGCATTCTTGTAATGAATTCAAAGTAGGAAATACAAATCCCCATTTATTGATATATTTTAAAACCTCCATCAGCTTTACACATTTAACCGTGACATGATCAAGATCCTCCCTAGCCTTACAACCCCTTGGACAGCCAAACTCCTCTTGTAATCTTCTTTGAGGGAGAAAATTGAACGTAGGAATAACATTTTTGAAAATGCGCCACCAATACACTTCCACCCGAGGCCTAAGTTTAACTTTTTTAATGCACTCCCAATACAAGCAGCAGGAATCATTATGAATCGTAACCTTGTAGGCAAGAGATGAGATAGAACAACCGAATTTAGGATGAATAAGTTCCAAATAATCTTCCTAACTGTCTTGATGTATTGGAATTTTACAAATTAAGCATATAAGTTCATTCCTAAAGAGAATTTGTAAAGCCTCTACATTCCATTCACCACCAGCATTTATCATATCCAACATCATTTTTTCTTATTCAGAAGTAGCTTAAAAAGAAGGCCATTTGTTCAAACTTTTATTTAATATCCATATATCATTATACACATCAATTGAGCAGCCGGTTCCAATCTTCCATCTAAACACAAGACTCAGAAATTCATGACCATATACAATAATTTTGCAAGAAGAGCTACCTCTTCTACCACCAACCTCACCACAGACACCACCATACTTCGGTCCTAGCACTTTAAACAACAAAGATTCTTTATCTTGGAAAAACTTCCATGCCAACTTAGCCCTTAATGACCCAGTCATACTAGCATAGGATCGAAGACCATGACCTCCACAACTTAATGGTTTACACAAATTATCCTAGCTCACATAATGAAGACCAAGAATCCCATCCTTTTTGTTCCAAATGAAATTACTACACATCTTATCCAATTTGTTAACAAGAGCAATCATACAATAAAATATAGAAATAGATAGGAAAACTAAATTGATAAGAGTGAACTTCCCTGCCAAAGAAATGAATTGGGACCCCCAAACATCAATTAACCTCAATGCTCTCTCAATAATGAAATGGAAGTCTGCCGCCCTCAACCTCCTCAAGGCCACTTTAACCCTAAGATAATTGAACTCCCTGACCACCTTAAAGCCCATAACTCTTTCAATGGATCTCCTCTTCTTCTTCTTAAAATGTTTCCCAAAAAGAATAGCAAATTTCTCCACATTAATCTTTTGCCCAGTCCAACCACAAAAAATTAGATAATATCTTTTTAATTTTGTTCACTACATTGATCCTTGCTTCATAGAAGATTAAAATATCATCTGCATAAAGCAGATGTGAAATTCTTGGACCATTAGAAGAGAAACGAACTCCCATAGTACCTTCTTTTTGTTTGAAAACATTAGAAAGAAGTTGAGAAAAAAGAAGAAAAAGATAAGGGAATAGGGGCACCGTTATCAGAATCCACTTCTAGCATGAATCCATCTTGAAAGCCTTCCATTAATCAACAAGGATAATTTTGGATGTTTGACACACTCCATAATCCAACCAGAGAAAACCAAAGGAAATCCAAAGTGCTTCAAAACATTCCATAAGGTCTCCCAACACACCATCATAAGCTTGCTCCATATCAATTTTAAATGAGACCAATCCTTTAGCTGCTTTTGAAAACCTGAATTTATGAAACACCTCCTGAGGAACAAGAGTATGGTCCGCGAGAGACCTACCTTTGAGAAAAGTCGCTTGCTCCAATGAGATTAATTTATGAACAACTAAATTCACCATATTTAATAGTATCTTATTCACCAATTTGTATATGGTTCTGCAAAGGCTAATCGGCCTAAAGTGTTTCAGAGTAGTTGGGTTGTCCACCTTAGGAATCAGGCGGATTAAAGTTTCTTTCCAGCCATCATTCATCTTACCCGAATCATAAAAATCATTACTTGCATTCCAAATATCATCTCTAATGATACACCAATAAGCTTTGATGAAAGAGTAAGAGATACCATCATTCCCTGGTGATATATTACCACCTAATAGTTGGACCATAGCTTCCACCTCCTCCAAAGATAGTTTCTTACTTAAACATCTCCTATCATAGTCATCATGAGAACAATTAGGAGAAGGCCACCCATGTAAATTATAGCTTCTATCCTTCCATTTATCCCCAAAGGATTGAAGAAATACATCAGCAATTTGATCTTGATCTTCCACCATCATCCCATTGCCATTATTTATTTTAAAGATCCAATTTGAGTTTCTTCTAGCACTAGCAAAAGAATGTAAAAACTTTGAATTAGTGTCAACATCTGACAACCATTTTACCTTAGATCTTTGCTTCCACCAAGTGTTCAACTGGCCCAATACTGAATTCAACTCGCCAACCATTGCCTTCAAACGCCAAAAGTCTTCTTCTGAAAGCCATCCATCCTCAGCTTCCTTTGATTGCAACTCCAAGATGCCCTTCTTCAGCTCTTCCTTCTGAAGCACATAACTCTTATGCTTAGCTTGTCTCCAGAAAAATAAAGACTTTAATGTTCTTTTAAATTTTTGGTTCAACCAATCTGTAAAGCCTCCCTCAGTTTTCTTGCTCCAAGCTAACTTCACAATAGCCATAGATGCTGGATAAGAAGTCCATACTTCTTCAAACCTGATGATCCTATCTGTAGTGAATCTATGGTCCAAGAAGTTTAACAAAATAGGACAATGGTCCGATGCCACCCTTTCAAGATGTCTCACAACCAAAGTAGAAGAGGAGTTCAAAGCAGCTGCATTTAAAAAAACATCTGTCAAGTCTTTCCAAGATCCAAGCTCCACCTATTTTGTTGTTGCACCAAGTAAATTTAGGCCCAATAAAGCTAATCTCATGAAAATCATTATTCACCAAGAAGGACTTCATCTCTTTGGAAGCTTGAGAGAAACAAAATTTCTTGCCTCCCCTTTTATCTTCATTAGATAACAAATAGTTAAAGTCTCCTCCTGCAGCCATAGGAATATTGTTTGAATTAGCTGCTTCCAACTTATCCCAAATGACCCTCCTATGAACAATCTCTTTACTGGAATAAACAGTGGCAATCCTCCACAACTCTATATTCACAACAAGTAGGTCCCCTATGACCACCTAGTGAGAAAATTCAACTATGGAAAAGGATGCAACCTTTACTTTCCAAAGAATAAGAATTCCTCCTGACAAGTCATCTGAAGGAACTTGAAAGAAATCCCAATCCTCTCCAATAAGAGAATTGAAATCTGACCTACTAAAAGAAGAAATTTTTGTCTCTAAAAGACCCACAAAAAACACTTCATGATCTCTCACAACTTCCTTGAGATATAGAGAAACTTGCTTCTTCCTAGCTCCTCTGCAATTCCAGAACATGATGGAACTCATTATAGAATTGGAGGGGAAGACTTCCCCACCTTAAGTTTCCCATCCCCATCTTTCTTTCTGCTCCTTGAAGCCAACTTAAAAGGACCCAGTCCTCTAAGCTCCTTTGCAAGTTTAACTTTTGTATTATAGGAACACCCTTCCAAGGATTGCCCTACCATCATAACCTCTGTAACTTGAGCAATTGGAGAGTAATCACCCTCATTTCTGACAGTAGAGATGCCAATAGGAGCTACCTCTGCCTCCCCAGAAATAGCAGGTAGTTTTCTTAAGTCCTCAGTAGCCGGAATCATCTCACCTTCCTCCAACAAATCATTTAGCACTGCAAACTTGTTACATCGTTGAATGGAAGCCAGCTCCCCCATAGCACAATCCACCTTCTCCTCCAAGACAGAATCACCTTGTTTGGATCCTATAATTCCAACAGGATAATCCCCATTGGACTCATTCCCTTCTCGGACAAGTTCCGAATTGCCATCTCCCAATGCACCCAATATCTTCTCACCAGCAACCACAAGAGTATTGGCCAGATATTCCTTCAAAATAGGTTTTCTTTTCAGAGAGCCACTATTTCTTTGGTTCCATATCTTCTTTCTCCCATAATTTACTTGAATCCAAGGACCGTAAGAAGAGTCAGCCTCCTTAGAAGATCCACCCACCTTCCAATTAGAGCTACCACCCGATTGGATTGGCACAGCCGCACCAGCCTCAAAAATTTTGGAACCACCCTGACTAACTTCAAACTCAACCTCTGAACAGCTGACTTTGGAATGCCCAATTCTCCCACAAATGAAGCAAAGATTAGAAATTCTCTCATAAATAATTTTCTGATAAAACCTTCCCGAGCTCCCTTCCACCTAGACTCCAAGCGACGGTTTATTTTCTAATTGAATATGGATGCAAATCGTTGCGAACTCCCTCCTCCCCCATTGGAACATAATTTCATCTATTAAAAAAGGTTTTCTAACCTTAGAAGCAATCCTACAGACATTGATATCATCCCAACATTGCAACGATAAATTAGGCATCCTAATCCAAACTGGAGCAGTTAAACCCTTTAATGACTCAGGGGAGAAACAAGGTGACCACTTATCCACACCAATGATATGCCCCTTGACATACCAAGGTCAATTGGAAAGGACCAGATCCACATATTCCTCATCATCGAATGCACAAAGCATCCATCCCTTACCAAGCCAAGTAAGGTTAAATTTCCCCAATTGCAACTATTCTCTTCTAAGTTCGGAGTTTATAACATAAGAAGGAATATTATTGCCAAATACTTTACCACCAATGCATTTTGTAGTTTTTTAGTGTTTTCAAGTTTGTTCTTCTCATACAATTTGACTGCTTCACCATCCTCTGTCAAATAGCTTCCAATCTCTAAGTCAGTAAGTCTTTTATTGGACTTCTTGTTCCAGACATTAATAAAAAAATTCTCTGCCGGTTCTTCAGCCTTGAGGACCCCAGCTCCATCTTCCAATTGTTTGCATGAATCACGTTCACCAGATACACATTGATGAACCACCTCCAAATCTTCTTCCATATTATTATTAACAGCTAATACAGATTCAATTGAGCCGTTAAAAGACTGATCTTTCAGCATATCAGTCCTAACATTTTCTTCTCTCGATCCTTCAGTTGTAATAGGTCCCTTTAATACCTTGTCAGAATCCATTCTCAAATCATTCCCCACACCCCCTTCTTCTTGATTTGCCGACGAAGAAGCTCCAATACAAAATTTTGTCATATTAGGGTTCTTGGGAAGTTTGACTTCACCACATGTCATAACATTTTTACCTTTTCCAATATCTCGAATAACCTTCTTATCATTTATCAACCCTCCTTAATTGATAGTTAAATCTTTGCTATTGTTTGGGAACAATCGAGATCCATTGATCACAAAACTTCCAATTGCAAAATTTCCACCAAATGGTGGAGGAGAAGAATTGAAAAACCCTTGGGGATAAAATGAAGAGACTCCAGACATTGAACGCCGATCACCTCTTGGCCCTAATGCCGCTGATGATTGGCAACCATTCGCTGCCATCGAAAAGTCCAGCAATAGTGCCAAAATGAATTTTGAAAAAGACCCTTCTCTCTTTAGAAGCCCGTAGCTTCTCTCTCTAACCCGCAGCCAAAATCAGAAAGAACAAAAATCACAAAGCTATGCAAGGAAAAAGAAAACTAACTCTAAAGGAAAAAGTAGAGAGAATACCTAATAGCAAACAAAATCAGAAAATGCTAAAGAAAAGAGAAGCTGTAATGATGGAAAACAAAGCATTCTTAACATGGCCATCTTTTGTAAAAAAATTACTTTCATTACTCCCTCATTTACATCATCAAAGCATTGGTAGCAAGTTCCTAAAACCTATATATTTTTAGGCCTCGTACACACTACTAAAAATATAGGATTTTCGTAGTATTTTTTTAGCGTTGCTTTGTAAACTGCTGCTATAGAGTAATATAGGTAACGATTTTTACCATTGTCAAAAAACTATCAAAGTTTTTGAAATTTTTACATTGGGTTATGACAGCGGTTCGCAAACCACTACTTTCAATAAACCAATTTCAATATAAATGTAAATCTTGAGTTCATCTCAGATTTCGTTCTCTACTATGCCCTAACTCTTGCTATGAAAACTAGAGTGTGATCCTGACTACTGTGCCTTAGATCCCACGTCCATCTTGGATTTCATCCATTCACCCAAGGGGAAAGGCACCATTGTCCTTCCGGTTCAACCCATCCATAGCTAGTAACGATGACTTCTTCAACCAGATGTTCTCCAACATCCCTTCTAGGACAGACCTCAGTAAGTCTCTATGGGATTCACAAATTCTGCCGCCGCGACCTCCAGCTATGATGAATTCGCTTGGCCTTGCATCACAGCTCCATCAGTATCGAATCAATAGTGGTGACAATGGATCTTCAGAAGGAAACTCGATGATGCTATTGCTTAGTGCACAACAACAACAACATTTTCTTCTCTCTACCATTGGCGGGAGACCATGTGTCTCAGATCCTGACTCCAGTTTTCTTACCGTGTTTTTTTTTAAATCACATTAAAGGATTAATACAACTAGTTGGACTTCTTTCACAGGTAGTAGAGGGGCTTTGTAATGGATTTGATAGTGGATCACTTCAACGATCAGCAAACCAGCATAACATTTTCATCAGGCTCAGGTTTTCTTTCAAAAAATTTGAATGCTAAACTAATTTGACTTACTTCTAGTTACTAACACTACAAATAGTTCTAAATGTTAACTGTAGGGTACAGCAATGCCTCAGCAGAGCTTCAGAGGAGCACTGCCGACCACAGTCTCTACACCCATTGGTGCTGAGGCTTTGGCTGCTCCTCTGCAATGAGTTTGTATGCGGTGTGGGCAGGCTACATATCCAAAAAAATGATTTTTTTGCACTATATTTTTTTTAATCAATCCTACCCATCAGTAGTGGTTTTAACTCCTCCTAAAAGAGCTGCTAAAGCTTTCCTACAGTAGCAGTTTCTAAATTGATACAAAATCCTTTCCAGCATATGCAAATACAGCGGATTTGTAGCGGTTCCTAAACTGCTGCAAATATTTTCAAAGGTGTTTAAACCAATGCAGCAGGGCAAAAAAAGTGTTGTGAAAGCCTAGTTTATTAGTAGTGTTAGGCATGCATCAACCAAGATTGCATGTGATAATTGAATAAATAAATTGCTTCATGTCTTTTCCTTCTTTGGACATACAACCAAGGTTCCCTCTTCATCATAGTTAATACAGATAGCATTCACACGTGATACATGAGGCCCTCATGATTGATATTTTTTACCACCAAACTCTTCCTTCATGACATGTTCACAATTAATCTAGCATTTATGCCTTCATGCATGAATGAATTCTCAAGCTCTATTCTCTCTCTTCTCTTGCATACACTATCCCTTCATGGAATCTAGAGAGATTCTTTGCCTCACATCCTCATTTCCATCTCATGAGAGTAATCTATATGTCTCCTCTCTCTCTCTCTCTCTCTCTCTCTCTCACACACACACACACACACACACACACACACACACACACACACACACACACACACACTCACACACACACACTCATATAAGAGCTCATCTTGTCATACTTGCTAACTTGCCTTATCATTAGCATGCTTGTGATGGCCTATAACATTTGGTCTTAGACTTCTCTTGTACCTTTTCTTGTGATAACATATTCTCACCTCCCACAGGATTCATCAACTAGTAGCTCTGCCAAATATTATGATGCAAAATATGATTGGAAGAATTATGCTTAATCAACTTATTATTTAACACATATAGGCATCTAACTTCATCTGGATAAAATAAACATAAGTAATATTCATCACATTTCATTTTATTTTCTCAAAATGATCTTGTACAATAGTCTAGAATAATATTTCTTTTCATGACATAAATTTCTAGACTATCAAAAGAATACAACTGAAAATAAAACACATGAATTACCTATAGTATATGCTTCTTAACCTTATCAACCCCTATCAACTCAGTTGGGGCGTTAACCTTTCCTGAGATAGGTGAATACAGCAGTGAACACTTAAGCATAGTAGACTATGTGAAGCCTACTTAAAAATTCAATATTTTACATTAAAATAAAATGCATAACAATTAACATGATATAAACATGGATTATATTATTCAATTATAGTGTTTTAATAAATTTCATGCATACTACAATTGACATGATTTCAAAATGAAAACTAGTATTTGTTGTGATTACATGTTAAACAAGAATATAAAATTATCAAAGACCATCACATACATATCAGTTATACTTCAACATGATATCATAATAGAACACAAAATGGAACATAACTTTTAACATATAAATTAGAACATGATTCACATTTCACATTTTATGGAACCCTTACACCTCCACTTCCATTTATACCTCCACTTGATCATGTTAGTTTGATTCCCTAATAACTTCACTTATACTTATACCTCCACTTGATTATATTACATATGTTTGAATGTATCATACACAAGGATGAAAGTAACACATGTGTGCACATCATCTTATAATTCTACTTGTGTTACACATAACATAAAATAGTTACCACATACATTGTCTCATCCTTCCTAGACATTTCATTTTCACCATTACATGAACATGCACATAACATAGAATTATCAACATTTATAATATGTATAATAACATTCAACATGATACAAGATCAACATAATTGGAAACTTACACATAGTCATTTGGTATACATATTCAACAACAACAAAAAATAAAATCAAAGATGTACAACAACCTCAATATCATTTTTGAAGCATATCATATTCTATAGCAATTTCTACCAATGCCCAAATTTTAATAGAATTACTTAAAATAGTAGACAATATAAAATAACTGGTGAACTATGATTTTTCTATCAAGTTGACTAAAATATCTTTTATTACAATATATTAAAAGTTACACAGTTAAAAGTATCTCAAACTTTCTAAATCTACTTGTTCTCAAATTTTAACATAATAAAATATATGAATTAAAATCAAAGTAGACTAACAATAGCCTACCTTGAGACAAATATTTTCTTTAACTAGTCTGAATGATTGAAATGGCTCAATGGTTGCCAAACCCAAGGTTTTCCTCATATCTATCATCTCTCTGCTCGCTTCTCTTCTCCCCTTTTTTCTTCTCTAGCCGACTAAAGTGATGGGGTTTTAAAAAAAATGGTTTGATATATTTAATATATAAAATAAATTTTTTTGAACTAGTATAATGGAGCTAAAACTCCAAATGTCGCAGCACTGTCCCACTAACTTATTATAATATCGAAGTAGAGACTAGCATTGTTGCACTACTAATCAATGCCAAAGCACTTCGTCAATTTTTCATAATTTAAACTTTATTAAATTTAAAACTCAATGCTGCAACACTAATATAACTAGCTGTAGTGTCTCTATGTTCCTTAAAACCCTTACTTTCTTGAAGAAAAAAGAGAGCTCAGTGCCATGGAAGTCCAGAGGATTTTCCCAGACTTGGTATACTCATTCTATTTCCAACATAACACATAAAACTTAGAAAATTAACAAAAAGCATCAAACATCAGATTCATAATTTCAGGTCCTCATAACTCCCAGCATAGCATATAAGACACCTCCAATTCACACATTTCAAATTTATAAAAATAAAAATAATTACTTTTTTTAGATATAGTAAACATTTTTTAACTTATCACATAATTTCACTAAGTATCCTATTGCTAGAAAAATATGTTAAAATGTGGGTAAACTCACACACAAATTTGTATAATTTCATATCAAAACCAAATTACTACGTATTATTCATAGCTACATTTTGAGACTTTTATTGTACTATAACATGATTTATTAGTGTTAGAATATTTTTTGTCCAACAACAACAACATCAAGCCTTTATCCCACTATGTAGGGTTAGCTACGTGAATCATTTTTCTCCAATGTGTCTTGTTAAGTGTTAAATTCTCATTTAAATCTAATAAAGAAAGGTCATTTCTAGTATTTTCTAACCAAGCCTTCTTAGGTCTACCTCTACCTTTCTTAACATAAGTTAAATCTAATACATCTACTTTCCTAACTAGGTCATTAGAAGGTCACTATTTTATGTCACTACAGGAAAATCTCGCATTACCGGTGGAATTTTTGATGGATTTCCAGCGGAAATATTTCCGGCGGATTTTTGACGGATTATTTAGAAATATTTTCGACAATTTTTTAAGCAAATTTTCCAGCGGCTTTTCCGGCGGATGTGTTTCTGGCGGTGTTTCCATCGGCATTTCCGGCGGATTTTCGACGGATTATTTAGAAATATTTTCGATAATTTTTTCAGCAAATTTTCCGGCGGCTTTTCCGGCGGAAGTGTTTCCGGCGGTGTTTCCGGCAGAATTTCCGACGGAGTTTTCAGCGGAGTTTCTGACAGAATCTAAAAAAATATTAAAAATATAACTTCTTGTGATTATCATTTAAAATAATAAACTTAAATTTTTTATGTATTAATTATAATATACTAACAGTTTTAATATAAATAAAATATTTATCAACTTAAACACATTTGCAGGATTGGAGCAGTGGTCGGGCAGGCGCACAGGCGGGTGAGCGGGGGGGAGGTCCTGGGTTCGATTACCAGGGCGGACAGGCGCGAGAAAGGGCCAGCGAGGCTACGCCAGTGGGGCTTGGCCCGGGTGGCACGCGGTAGTGGGCCAATGGGGCTGGGCGCGTGGGAGCGGGCCAGCTAGGATGGGCGCGGGTTGCGTGCCTAGCTGGGCTGCTGGGTCCATTTTTTTTTAAAAACCGGTTCATGTATCGGACAAAACTTCCAGTGGAACAATTCCATCGGAAACAAATTTCCGATGGATTTTGTTCAACGGAATATTTTTCCGACGCTCGAATTACCATCAAATATATTTTCGTCGGAAATCCGTCAGAAAATTTTGAAATCCACCGGAAACTTCATACTTTTTCACCAGAAATTCTGCCGAAAATTTGCAACTTTCCTGTAGTGTGTGACTTATCCATATAAGAAGACTCTCTCTAATCTTATCTTTTACTAAAGCCACTGCAACCTTTTCACATATATGCTCATTTCATATCCTATCGCTAAGAGTAAAGCCACTCATCCTCCTCAGTATCCTCATCTTTAGAGCACTTAACTTAATATTGTGCTTCTCTTTTAATGGCCAACATTCTGCACCATAAATCATTGCAGGTATAACTATGATCTTATTGAAGTTTTGCTTAAGATTGACTGGGACTTTTCTATTAGTAATAAGCCCGATGTATTCCTCCACTTTAACCATCCAACTTGAATTCTACTAAAAATATCCACATCAATTTCACCATCACTCTGAATAATAGACCCAAGATATAAAAAATGTGTACTCTTATTAATGACTTGGTCACCCAAAGTCATAATTCCCCACTTTATATATTATTAATAAAATTACACTCCTTATATTCAGTTTCAGATTTACTCAAATGATGGCCTTTAGACTCTAAGGTAGACATCAATAATTCATGTTTACCTTCAACTCCCTCTCTAGTCCTATCAACAAGAAGAATACCATCAATAAAAAAACATTTACTAGGGTACAACCTCTTGTAAATGTCTAGTGAGAACGTCCATGACTAAAGTAAAAAAGATATGGGCTTAAGGCTAATCCTTGATGTAATAGAACTAAAATACTTGGTTAAACTACCTTATGCTTGGACACAAGTAACCGCTCCTACATACATATACTTAATGACTTGAATAAAAGCATTATTAACCCCTTTCTTTTCAAGAACTCTCTATAGCACTTCTCTTGAAACTTTATCATATGCTTTCTCTAAATCATTAAATATCATATGTAGATCCTCCTTTTTATCTCTATACTTCTCCACAAAACCTCTCATTAAATGTATAGCTTCCATAGTAGACCTACCGGCATAAATCCAAATTGATTTTGAGAAACATTAGTATCATGCCACAACCTATGCACCATAACTCTCTCCTACAGTTTTAAAGTATGACAGATTAACTTAATTCCTCTATAATTTGCACAATCTTGTGCTTCACCTTCATTCTTAAAAATTGGAATCAACACACTCATTCTCCACTCATCTAGCATCTTTTTATACTTCAAAATAATATTAAAAAGTTTAGAAGCCGAGAAATTTCATCAAATCCTAAGCATTTCTACACCTCTATTAGAATATCGTTAGTTCCAACAGCTTTTCCACACTTCATTTTCTTTAAAGCCTCTATAACTTTGATTTTACTAATATGTCGATAAAAACAAAAAAACATATTGTCATTTAGGTGCTAAGATCACTAAAGTCAATCACATTCTCATAATCTTCATTGAAATATGCTCTTCTAATAAAAACACTTTTTGATCTTCTTTCTTAATTCACTTCACTTGAACTAAATCCTTATCTTTGTTAAAATAATTTTTAGAATGCTTAAATTAATATATTCAAAATTTTTTAGTAAAAATTCATAAAAAATACACGAAAAGGTGCAAAATATTACAATCATAAGTTACACGATGAAAGTTTATTAGATGAAAAAATCAAACCATTTTTTGTTTTGAAAATTCAAAATTTAAATTAGAAAATCCTCCAAACTCCAATTTATTAAACAGATGTCCTAAATAGACTTTCTCTCTATAAATTTCTCTCTATCTCTCTAACTAACTACCTTAAGGGAAGAAATGATTGGTAAAAAACTATTTTGTAGATTTTAATATTTATATAAAAATTCATTTTATAGTGTCACAGTGTTCAGACATCCAGAGTTTGAATGCTCTCTTAAATATTCCTAAAATTATAGAAAGTATGGCACCACAATACCGCAACCAACATGTAGTGCTCCCCCAAACTAATTTTTTTTCCTTTTTTTTAGAATAGAAATATAAAGATTTAATCACCACAACACTGCTTACCTAGCACTACATTGCTCCCAAGGGAATATTTTACACTTGAAAATTTTTGCACACTAAATACTCCAAAATAAAATTAATGTATTTATTAACACATGAAGATATTCATGGAATAGAAATGTTGAAATATGAACACAGAAGACATACCAGATCAAATCCAAATTAGTTCAAAATACTATTACAGAAGATATTACATAATCAATTCATACTCAAAATGACACCAACCTCAATCAAGACTAACACAAACAAATTAGACTTTAACTTCCTACTTCATATCTCAATTTCAAAGGTATAAATTTGGCTAGAAATTAAATAGTCTTTGGTAGGCAATGAAACAAATTAACTCATAGAGAGAAACATGAACTAAACTCAAATAGTTTAAAAATCTCTCGATAAAAAAGAATGACTAGGTCGAGAATCAAATAAAACATGATAAGACTAGGCAAAAATAAGGGTCATACATATCACAACATTTGGGGCATCTCTAGCCTCCTTATAATAACACTTATTTATATTAAATTAATGACCTTTTCTGATCCATATTAAAACTTTTGCATGCATTAAAATGTTGTGCTTGCATGAGCAACGACACTAGCTTCTCGATTTGAAGTGTTTTGGTTAGGTGAGAACATCAATGGTGGAGGACTGCGCTGCAATTATCATTTCTTTGTTGTAAAATAACTTAAGGCGGCATTGTGATGATAAAGTGTGAAGCAATATTGTCCTATTTTTAGAAAATTCATTTTTATTTAAACATCCAAATCCACTACTTATTTTAAAACCTTAGGCCACCATCTCTCACCCCCTTTTCTTTGGATCTTAGCCATGGAAGAGAAGGAGAGGAAGGGAGAGAAAAAGAGGAGAGAGAAGATTCACTCTGATTATGAACATCGTTATAAACATGGTAGGTAACCTTTACCTTATGCCTATGTTTATTGGTTTTGATTTTTATGATTCTCTCCCTCTCTCAAATTCAAAAAAATGCATTATCTCATGATCTACCAAATAATTTTTTAGATGTGATAGTTGTAATTGTATTGAGCATTTTGACATGATCATATTTTGATTTTGCATAGTAGTTTTACATATGTAGCATTTTAACTAAAATAATAAGAATAAAGGAACATAGAAAAAATATTAGGATTTGTACATATTCCAACAAGTCTAAAAAGATATGTATGATACAATCTACATGATGAAATGCATACTAAGATGAGCACATTGGTAGGAAATGTATACTGATAGCATAGTACTAAAAATTTACATATTAACTACACTGGATTCGTAATTGATACATTATGCATGTTTCTATATTTGGTAAACACATGATATAACATGAATGTTTAACTACTAGAAAGGCTAGCTAGTTATTGAATGAATCAAGTTGGTTGGAGCAAGATAACCTATAAAATAAGGTGAGTTAATAGGCTTTTAAATATTGGGTTCATGATTTAATACCAATAAAAGATACAATATGGGAGTGATAAGTGAACAAGATACACTGAGGGGCAAAAATGATTACTCTTAAAGAAACCGCTTGCCTATGAATATAACTTTGATTATGATATGAATTATTTTGGTAGGCTTAAACTGTAGAATAAGATATGATAAGATATTATAAAATGCCATATAATTTGCTAGATATTCTGACTTGCATTGGTATGAATATGATACAATATGTATAAATGACATAATTCGTACATATACATACATACTTACTTGCTTACTTACATACTTGACATATATATATGACACATAATATATTTGCACCAACATGATATGACATGCATAGTAATAGAGACATTTGATACATGAAGTTATAAGATAGATACACTAATGTTCATGATAAGACATAAAAATGGCATATATGT
The DNA here is from genome assembly GCA_019925795.1 of Dendrobium chrysotoxum. Classification (NCBI taxonomy): domain Eukaryota; kingdom Viridiplantae; phylum Streptophyta; class Magnoliopsida; order Asparagales; family Orchidaceae; genus Dendrobium; species Dendrobium chrysotoxum. The sequence goes on along the minus strand of CM034306.1, from coordinate 43,529,617 downwards.
ATTGATAGTTGATAAAATACAAATATGATTGTAATGATTCATATGATAGTTGATGATTTCTATTGTGTGTACCCTAGCACTCTATGTCAATTATGGTTTATCATTAGATCTATGCAAGTTCATTTGTCACATAAAATAATAAAGTAGTGAGTTAAGTATCATTCTCATGTGGATAGGTATAAATTCTTGATCACTCTAGTACTACGCCTTAGAATTACTTAATTTATCTTACAAATAAAGTCAGAGCATGTGCTAATGAAAGTAAACAATTAAGTTTACAAATAAAAAATTCTATATATAGATCACTCTGAACCTATGATAGCTTAAAACACATGAATGTAAAAGATAGATATCCTATGTTGATGCTATGAATCAGAGTAATAATACTCGTCATCTCTATTGAGCATGATGGAGCTTCTAGCTAAGATTGCACTTAACTACATTAATTATATATCTTTTATTATTCCATGACTTTAACCATCATATGTATATAAATAATAAAATACCATTCTAAATCCCCTTTTTATTCCACTACACCTTCATCAAGGATGAAGACCACACTAAATTTTAAGTTCAATTAAGACCTCTACATAAACTAAATAAAGCATAGGGATTTAAAAATAACATTACATTATTCATACAGAGTTGATCTAATCTTCTGCAACATTATTCTAAACATATCATAATCCTATAGAATTTATTTAGCAAGTTATGGAAATTAATATAAACAACGCATTTTTCATTTCAATAACAAATAAAAGTATAAGAGGAAAGGATACATATCACTAGGAAGTTCTTGCAAACATAATTAAAGACTCTCCTTGTCACTAAACTTAACTCCCTCAACATGCACTAACTCTCTCCCTCACTCTGGCCTTAGCCTAAGACTAAATCCACATAAATAAATGGCCAGCCCCCACAAAACATTCGACTGAACTATTTATATTTAATACACATAACTGACTCGGGCACCACGATGCTATTAGTGGTAGCACTTCAGTGCTGATGAAATAAATTAACACCGCAACACTCATGAAGTCCACCGCTGTGGTGCTGTGACTACATCAACGTATCACTTCCCTATGGTAACTAAATTAACTATTGTGTCATGGTGCTCATACTATTTGGTGCTGCGATGTTGATGCAAATTGGCTCTATGGTGTCTAGATGATACCATAATGCTTGATTTTTCTCCAATGTAGTGCCTTTCTCTATATCCTTTTAGTTAAATTTTGGGTTGAATGCCATGGCACTCCAAAGTTTGATGCCATAGAGTTGGGTAATTTTCTTTAACTTTTTATAGCTTTTTAAGTAAATTTCCCTGCACAAAGTAATCAAGTGAGGTTTTATCATAGAAAATAGGATAACAAAATTATAACAAAAATTCGAATAACAAATTCTTTCAAAATTAAACCATTACGTGTCCTCAAGTAATCTTCATGCACTTTCTAGTAAGGATTTAGTTTAAGTGAAGTGTATTAAGGATGAAGATCAAAAAGTACTTTTTTTAGAAGATGATATTAACAAAGGTGGATGAGATATTTTGCTAAACCTTTTAATGAAGATTGTGAAAATAAAATTGACTGTAGTGACCTTAGCACTCCAAATGAAAATAAAAATTTCTGTTTTTATCGATGTATTAGTAAAATTGAAGTTAGAGAGGCTTTAAAGAAAATGAAGGGTGGAAAAGCTGTTGGACCTGATGATATTCCAATAGAGGTGTGGAAATGCTTAGGAGATGAAGGAATTTCTTGGCTTACTAAACATTTTAATACTATTTTGAAGACTAAAAAGATGTCAGATGAGTGGAGAATGAGTGTGTTAATCCCTATTTTTAAGAATAAAGGTGATGCACAAGATTTTGTGAATTATAGAGGAATTAAGTTAATGTGTCAGACTTTAAAATTATGGGAACGAGTTATGGAGCATAGGTTACGACGTGATACTAATGTTTCTCAAAATCAATTTGGATTCATGTCGGGTAGGTCTACTATGGAAGCCATACATTTATTAAGAGGTTTGATGGAGAAATATAGAGAGAATAAGGAGGATTTACATATGATATTTATTGATTTAGAAAAAGCATATGATAAAGTTCCAAGAGAAGTGCTATGGAGAGTTCTTGAAAAGAAAGGAGTTAATACTGCTTATATTCAAATCATTAAAGATATGTATGCAGGAGCTATTACTTGTGTTCAAACACAAGGTTGTTTGACCAAGTTTTTCTTTATTTCGGTTGGATTACATCAAGGATCAGCCTTAAGCCCATATCTTTTTGCTTTAGTCATGGATGTTCTCACTAGACATTTGCAAGAGGATGTACCATGGTGTATGCTTTTTGCTGATGATATTCTTCTTGTTGATAAGACTAGAGAGGGAGTTGAAGGTAAATTAGAATTGTGGAGGTCAACCTTAGAGTCTAAAGGTTTTCACTTGAGTAAATCTAAAACGGATTATATATAGTGTAATTTTAGTAATAATAGACCTAGTGAGGGTATTGTGACTTTGGCCAATCAAGTCATTAATAAGAGTACACATTTTAGATATCTTGGATCTATTGTTCAGAGTGATGGTGAAATAGATGGGGATATTATCAGCAGAATCCAAGTTGGATGGTTGAAGTGGAGGAATGCATCGGGCTTATTGTGTGATAGAAAAGTACCCCTCAAACTTAAGGGAAAATTCAATAAGATGGTGGTGAGACCTGCAATTCTTTATGGTGCGGAATGTTGGCCATTCAAAGAGAAGCATAATTCTAAGTTATGTGTTGCAGAGATGAGTATGCTCATGTGGATGAGTGGCTTTACCCTTAGAGATAGGATACGAAATAAGCATATTCATGAAAAGGTTAGAGTAGCTCCATTGGAAGATAAGATTAGAGAGAGTCTCCTTAGATGGTTTGGTCACATAAAAACGGTGGCCTCCCGATGACCCGGTTAGGAAAGTAGAGGTCTTAGATTTGACTTATGTTAAGAAAGGTAGAGGTAGACCTAAAAAGACTTGGTTAGAAAATATTAGAAATGATCTTTGTTTATTAGATTTAAACAAGAATTTGACTTTTAATAGGACACAATGGAGAAAAAGGATTCATGTAGCCGACTCCACGTAGTGGGATAAAGGCTTGATGTTGTTGTCGTTGTTGTTGTTGTTGCAACTCTAGAATTTTTTAAATATTAAGAAATATTAACTTAATTTTTTTAATTTTAATATTTTTGGCTATTAACTTTAATTTATACAACCAGTAATAAGCATCCTAATAATTCATTTCAACTAATATTCCAAGTATATTCAACTCCTAAATGTGTTAGTGAAAATTTTTTACTAACATAGAATTAATGATCTTAAATTAAGGAAAATTTCTTATTTATTTAATCTTTTAGTCCAATTATAAGCTTTGTTATGTAGTCAAATGCATTTTCACTAAATCTATTAGTCAATCAATCCTAAAATAAGTAGCCAAATGCTTTAGTGTGGTTTAGGAGTTTTCTTTATTAGGATTTATTAGCCCTAATGATTTTCCTTAGTTTCCTTTAAATATGCTTAATATCCATTAATTCCATCTTATATTTAATTAGTCACCTTGAGTTTTGTATTTTTCTTATTTAGTAAATTCCATTGCTCGTAATTTTAGCACTTATAAGATAAAACTAGAAATATCATCAAGAGCATTTAATATTAGATGAAAGACAAGTAATAAAATTTAAATTTACATAAGGGAATAACACTTATTTTCATTACCATAACTAAACTTGAAATCACATATATGTTAACAAAAAATTAAAATAAAATAATTAAAGCTGGAAATACATAAAATAAAACAAAAAATACAATGAAAAAAAAAATAAAAAACATAAATCCACTTTTACTCCTCATCCTTCTCTTCTTCTTATTTTGCTGCCTCTGCTACTTTTGCTGCTACCAGGAAGAATGTTTTATCAAGGTCAAAGTTTAGTTGGCAATTCCTAAACATCCCAAACAATGTTGAGTTGAAATTATCCATGCATTGCAACTACCTGACCTATGGTCCATCAAATAATTCATCATATGGTAGACCCCCTACTCCAAGCCACCTATCCTATGTTTTAGCCTCTTAAAGCCTTGTTATATTTTGGTATTGAGATTAACTAGATGATCTTGTAAAACTCTATGAGCTATCACTTTAGTCTTATTTGGTTGGGTAGGATGGCTTAAACTCTCCCCAATTCCCCCAAAAGAAATCTCAAATGGTTGGATTTTATTCTTTGTGATATTAGTGTTAGGGAAATACTCCTCCTCCATAAGGTTTCTTAGAACTCCACTAGTATGCATAGGATCTAAATAAGAGCGGGGTGGCCATGACATATAAAAGATGTGCCTCTAAACATATATAGGATAGATTAGTAGACAATGTTCCCTACCTCAATAAACATATATTTTTGGATAACGTAGTTGGAAAGGGGCATGTCCTTAATTACTTCACTAATTTTGCTATTGGGTATCATCTTAGAAGATATAAAATAATGATAGGCTTTAGATTCTAAGGTCATGACCGAGGTAGGAAAGTTACATTTATCTTTTGAATGGAATTAATATTGAATTATCATTTAATGAATGGAGCAATGAGGATAGGGAACATGCATAAATTATTTCTTTTGCGTGTTGAAATCAGAAGACTATATACGAGTGTCTACTTGTACTACTAGTAATGAGATCTGGGATAGATTGTGTATCACTTATGAAGGAACTAGTGAGGTTAAACAATCTAGGCTAAACATATTACTATATAACTATGAACTTTTTTGCATGAAACCTAATGAGACTATATCTAAAATGTATACTAGGTTCACCAAGATAGTTACATCCTTGCATGCACTTGGTAGAGAGTTATCTAATTCTAAAAAAGTTAATAAAATTTTGAGATGCTTACCTAGTTCTTACAATATAAAAATAACTGTAATAACTGAGCCCAAAGATTTAAACATTTATTCCATTGACAATTTTCTTGGGTCACTCATTGCCTACGAGCAAGAAGTGAGTCAAAGGCAAAGTGATGCAGGAGAAATAAAGAAGGAGCGAACTGTGGCTCTAAAAGGGAACAATTCAGAAAGTGACAGTTCTCTAGTGGAGGAAGATGACGATATAGCCGTGATGACCAGTTAGTTCAAGAATTTTCTGAAGAAGAAATAAAGGCGTCATCAAAATAACTAGAATAAAGGTAAAAGCTCAAAGAATATTAAAGTTACATCTGACATAATTTTCTTTGAGTGTAGAAAACTAGGTCAACTTTGAGCTGATTGCCCCAATATGAAGATTCACCCAACCAAAGATAAGGGTGAAGAGAAGCCAAAGTACAAGAATAGCAAGCTAAAGATAAAAAAAGCTTTTTGGGCTGACTCTGCCTCAGAATCATGAGAAGAAAAAGCAGAGGATGAGGTAACAAATTTATGTCTTATGACTAATGATAATCTTGATCAATCTGATCAAGATGAGGTATGTCAACTTTCTTATGATGAATTATTAATTATTTTTGAAAAAATTACTGACTCATATAGGAAATTAAAGAAAATGCATGCTAGCCTTAACACTGATTTTAATAGTTTACAAAAAGAGCATGATATTTAGTTAAAGAATATTATGACTTAGATAGAGATCACATGTCCCTACTTGATGATTTTGATATATTAAACAAGAAGTATATTGAATTAACTATTGCATATAATTCCTTAAATCATCATATGTTGAATTAAAAAATGCATTTAAGAATTTAGAAGAACTTGCATGTCAACTAGATAGCAATGATCATGTATTGAAATTAGAAGTGTTAAGCTATGAAAGTGCTAATGAATTCTTAAGAACAAAGGTTATAACACTAGAAAATAATAAATCATTACCCTCAATAGCTTAATGACACAACCCCTCAACATTGCATGCATCACACAAACTTAGGAAGAGGCACCATCACCCACACAAGTTAGTGAACCCATTTCCCGATGTTAGGTGTCACTCTTATGGCATGTTAGGTCACATAGCCCGCACTTGCACAATCCACCGTAAGACACATTTAGTGTGGAGACCAAAATTGCATCCATCACAGCATAACATGCATATACCTCATTCATTCGAGCATAAGGTGGAACCCAAACTCACTTGGGTTCCCAAAATTCTTGAGCAAACAAATTTTGAAAATGTTTTCGGATGTTTTAAAATAATTGCAAAAGCACATTGATGTGGAGATGTTTAATCAAACAAAATAATAACTTTATCACATAATCATCCATAGAAAAGTAAAGTGCATAAATTAAAAAATGGAAAAGTAAAAGAATGAACACACCAAATTTTATAGTGGTTCAGTTAACTTAACCTACATCCACTCCCCGGAGCCTCCCCTCCAAGTATTGCACTAAAACTCAGTGACTCTCCTTCTGCTCCCATAACAAGGCAGAGAAGCCTTTACAAAACTCCTTTTCTCCGACCCGATGAGGTAGAGAACCTAGACTCCTTTTGCTTCCTCCAAAAGCAGGCAGAGAACCTTACCTCTTTTGCTTCCTCTTAAAGGAGGCAGAGAACCTTCATCTTCTTACTGATGATCCTTCCCATAGAGACACCAAAGGATAAGGGATAATGATTGGAGATGATGACTCAAATCCTTGCTTGGAGTAACCTTTATGAACACCTCACAAACTCCCCCTCACAAGATCCTCTCCCTCTCTCCCAAGCTCTCCCTCTCCCTCTCAAGAATCTCTCAGGTGAGAACAACATCAAAAGATCTCAATAGTAGCAAGAAAGAGATCTTAAATAGAATGGATCAAAAATTGATCTAGTTCCTCTGGATGATTAGAAGACATGGTTTGTTCAGATCGTCCGGGATGATTTTGCGATCGTCCTAGATGATTAGTGTAAATTGGTAATATCATCTAGCAAATAGTTCAAGATGTCCAGCAGAAAAGCCTGGATTATCAAAAGAAAATGACTTGAACGTCCAGGATGATATGTATATCGTCCTATATGATTTGGTCAAAAATGACCAATATTATTTGGCCCACAGTTCGGGTCATCCAGGATAACTATGCTGGATGATTTCCAAATAACCTAATCATCCAGGATGATATCTCTATCATTCTGTATGATTAGTTAAAAAATGATAGTGTCATCTGAAAGACAGTTTGGGTCATCCATGAGAGATACACTAGATGATGAGGATTTCTAATTGATCTTCCAAGATGATCTTACGATCATCTAGGATGATGTGATCGATTAATCAATACTTAATTACTTTTCTTAATTGCCTGACTAATTTAGATATGATTGTAATGAATCATCTAAGATGATACACTTATCTTCCGGGATAATTAGACCAAAATACTAAAAATAAAAACTTACCTAACTTAGTCTGGTGGATGACATTTTCTGATTTGAGCATATCATCCTGCACGATGGGAGTATCATCCAGGACGATCTACTTAATTATACTGACTTAACATGGCTACCCTAATTAGGGTTTCTATTTTAAATGGATCATCCAGGATGATATCACTATCATCTAGGATGATATGAACAAAATCAAAATAGAAACTCTAACTCACTAAAATTCTCCCCCTAAGTGTGTGTGTGTAAGGTTACTTAGCTTGGGGATCTATTATATTACATCTGACTCAAGAAAGATAAAAAATTACATTAAACTTGAAGCAAAAATAGTCTGACTCGATCTTGAGCTGGCTTGAATTACAATTGATCTTGTGAACCTGAAAGGTTAGACACTCAAATAGAAACAAAAATATTTGTTATCTTCAAAATCATAATTCTTGAATCTAGATTTACAACAATCTCCGCCTTTTTGATGATGACAAACATTTGTTAGAAAGTTTTCAATTCAGTGAATAAAATATAGAGCAAGGAAAGCTAAGCACTATAAATTCTATTAACCAGGCAAATAGTACAAGAACACTGAACACTGATAACTTAAATAGTATAATAACCCAGAACACAAACTACTCCCCCTTTTGACATCTCAAAAAGGGGAAAATAGCATAGAGAAAACTAAAAAGATAATACAAAATTATCACTAAAAATAGGAGAAGCAATCAAACTAGAAATAAGAGGGACCTTAATTAGTTTGAGGAGGTGGTGGTGGTGGCTGAAATAGACTGTGAAGGGTGGCAAATTGTTCTCCAAACCAGGCCAAGTCCTGGTCATGCTACTATTGCTGCTGGGCGACGTAGGCATTGAATCGATTCACATCCTTAGCGTGCTGCTGCTACTGCTAGGTGATATAGGCATTGAATTAATTCACATCCTCAGCATGTTGTTGCTCCTGGGCAACCACATATGAGTCAAAGCAGGCCTCCCACTGGTTAAACCTGTGCATCAGGTGATCCAACAGTGATTCCGTACAGAGAGGAGCCGGTTCAGGAGTAGCTTCTTCCTCTTCTCTCTAAACATCCATGCTAGGCTCTAGATAAAGATGAGTATTGTGAAGAATATGGAAAGAATTGTTGGAGTAGAAGGAAGGAGGGACATTTGCTAGAACTGAATATTGAAGATTATATTTTGTTTCAAGAGTATAGGCAATGATGTGTCCTAAGGCTAAGTTGGGACATCTCTTATGGCCTGGATCCCTAATGCTAGTGAGGTGTTCAATGTAGAAAAATTTGAGATCAGTAGCATTAAAATCACGATGGGCCATGATGTAGTAGGTAGTCATGGATAGCAAGGGGGTAATGTGGATGCAATCTCCAGCCTTTGGAATGAAGAAGAACGAAGGACATGCTGGATTGTCCTAGCATCCTTAACTAAGGAAGTGCAACCATTGTCATGGTACGGAGCATTGGTGTTTCTAAGAAAATGGTTGGTGACACTCTAGTTAAAGTTAGGGTCAGAGGATAGAAGATGAAGTTTATCACTAGTGATAGAAAGTTGGAGAATGTCATGAAAGTTTTGAGTGGTTAACTCTATGGGGCGTCTATTAACATATAAGTGAAGGGAGGAATAGGTAGAATTAATGCGAAGGTTCACAAAAGAAGCATAAAGAAGTTCAGTGCTAAATGAAAAAGAAAGTGTCAGAATGAAGGTGAGGGATGTGTGAGTAAAAAGGTCCAGTATCGGATAGGTTAGGATGCATGGATTCATAATTTTATACTAAGTAATCCCTACATCGAGATATCGTTGGAATGTTGCCTGATCGGCTGCATCAGCGAAGCGGGGGTTGACATTCCACCTTGAGGAACTTGCTCCTTGATGCCTAGATCTTTTGCCACCAGCCATGAGAAGAAGATTGTATGAGTTTAGAAGGAGAGTGTGGTGAAATAATTGCTAAAATCAACTATTTAAATAGAAATCGGCCATATTATCCAGGACGATTGTAGGATCATCTAGGATGATAGGTAGCAATAATTGCGTCCAGGATGATTAGTTAAAAAGGCAGTCGAATCATCTAGGATGATCACAAATCATCCAGGATGATTAGACACTGGCGATCGTCCTGATGAGTCAGGCTAGATGACTTTTCACTAAAGGGATCATCCAGGATGATTAGGTGGATCATCCAGGATGATATGTAATAAATGAATTAGATGGGCCAAATTTAAATTGTCTAAATACTGCCACGTAGATCATGCAAGATGATGAGGTGTATTGTCCAGGATGATCACCAATAATTGGTTCAGATCAGTCATTAGTTCATGATGGGGATGATTTGATCATATCATCTAGGATGATGTGTGGATTGTCCAGGATGATGTGACCAAAAATGAAAAAAAAAATTGAAGGATGGAGAGGAATGATTAGGGGACTCAAAAATCACAAAAAAAATAAAATCAAATCAGAGAGAAAGAAAATAAAAATAAGGAAAACAACACCAAAAATAATTTTTTTTAATCAATCTGCTCCAATAAATTAAGATTTTTCCTTAATTGTCAATTCAAAAGCTAAAAAGAAGAAAACTGACAATGCTGAAAACCAAAAAGTTGGAAAATTAATTTTCATAACTCCTACATTGGACACCTTATAGGTTCAACTGCCCTTCAAACAAAAATCTAATTTAGAAGAAAAGAAATTAGATAAGAAAAGTGATCCTTTCAAACTTCATTCCAGAAAAATATCTGATAAAATAGTATTGCAAATTAAAAAACCAGCAATCACAATTTTTAATCTCAAGCGTTTAAATACATTAAGGATACATGAATTCTTCTAAGATTTTTTTAAAGATTTGAAAGAGGAGGAAGCTTATTTCTTTATGGGCTCATATTATGCCTCTTTTTTAATTATTTTGTGCACTTTGCACATCTTTTGATTTTGATACACTTTGTGTATCTTTTAAATTTTATTGGCAAACATTACATATCTTTTTAGTTGGGCTTATTTTGTGCCTCTTTTATTTTTAGTTGATTGGTGCACTTTGCGCATCTTTTACAAGCTTCTTTTCTTTCAAGACCTCTAAAAGACTCTCAGTTGTGAGATTATCTTCCAGATATAAGAGAAGAAAAACTCACTCTCTTAGATAAGGAAAAGTAAACCATAAAATAGAACTATTCTCATATGACAAATGCAATCACTCGATTAAGAAAACATGAAAGTGATTCAATGATTTGTAACACTACTCATATGAGATAGATTGCTGTAGGAAGATAAAATAGATCGCTATTTCAAATACCAACGTTTAAATTTTAAAAAAGATTTTTATCCAAAAGGAATAATACAATATCAAAGGAGTTGGAGGAAGAGAAATAATCATCAATATTTCTTCCCTTTAGCTATTTCAAAAGAGTCAATCATTGCTTCCAAGCTTCCAAATAAAAATAAGGAAAAAATCTCACTCAGAAATCCAATTTATCAATAGTAGTGAGCACTAATCTGATTCTAAAGAAAATAACTAGTAAATCAAAAATCAAGAGGAAAGCCCACAAAAAATAAATAACCAAATTCGATAAGCAAATCAAACAAATAAAAATCAGTAGAAAAATAAAAAATCTAAAGAGAAACAAACAATCAAATCAAATAAAAAACAAAGGAAAACTAAAAAATAAAAAATTCATAAATCAGTAATCATCAAATTCATGCATTTATGTCAATCACACCTAATCTAGTCCTTAAAATGCTGAATGTGTCAAAGGCCAGTGGTTTAGTAAAGATGTCAACCAGTTGGTTTTCAGTTGCTACACGGTGTAGCTCAATGTCCCTTTGGTAACATGGTCCCCAATGAAGTGATGCCTTAAGTCATTGTGTTTGGTTCTTGAATGTTGGATAGGATTCTTAGAGATGCAGATGGCACTAGTGTTATCACATAGAACTGAAATTGTGCCAATAGGTAATCCTAAATCCAGAATTTGTTGCTTCAACCAAAGGACTTGGGCCACACAACTTCCAAAGGCAATGTACTTAGCTTCAGTAGAGGAAAGTGTAATAGAGTTTTATTTTCTACTGGACTACGAGACTAAAGACTGTCCTATGAATTAGCAAGTTCTAGAACTGCTCTTTCTATCCACCCTACACCTTGCAAAATTAGAATCGAAATATCCATTAATTTCAAAAGAAGTGTTGTGCCTAGGATACCAGATTCTTAAGTTTGGGTCCCTAAGAGATATCTAAGAATTCTCTTAAATGTAGTCAGGTGGGATTCTTTAGGGTCAGCTTGAAATCTAGCACAGAGACAAACACAAAATATTATATCAGTTCGGCTAGCAGTCAAGTAAAGAAGTGATTCAATTATTCCTCTATACTTCTTCTAATTAATAGATTTTTTAATTAAATCCTTATCTAACTGAACACTGAAACTCATGGGAGTGTTGATTGGCTTGGCTTTATCTATTTCATATTTCTTCAAGATGTCCTTACTGTATTTTAATTGATTAAGAAAAATTCCATCATCTATTTGCCTTATGCTAAACCCCAAAAGATAGGACAATTCTCTTGTTATACTCATCTCAAACTCTTTACTCATTATCTTAGAAAAATTATCACATAAATTTTATCAAAAGATCCAAAAAGTATATCATTAATTTAGAGCTGGATAATGCGTAAATCATCTCCTACTTTTCTTAGAAAAAGGGTGGTGTCTACGCTCCCCTCAACAAACTCTCTTTCTAGTAGGAATGTGTTAAGCCTCTCATACCAAGATCTGGGTTCCTGTTTAAATCCATTTAGGGCCTTTATTAATTTATAAACATGATTTCGATATTGGGAACTCTCAAAACCTAGGGGTTGCTCTACAAAGATATCTTCTTTTATCATCCCATTAAAAAGGTACTCTTGACATCCATTTGAAAAAGCTTAAATCTATTATAACAAGCAAAGACTAGTAGCACTCTAATGGCTTTCAATCTAGCTACAGGGGCAAAGGTCTCCTTAAAATCAATCCCTTCTATTTGGTTATATCCCTTAGCCACCAATCTTGCCTTAGTCCTAACCACTACACCATAATCATTCATTTTTTTCTTAAAGACCCATTTGGTTCCCACTACATTTTGATTCTTAGGTGTTTCTACTAACTCCCAAATATCATTCCTCATAAAGTGGTTAAGTTCTTCTTGCATAGCTAAGATCCAAAATTTATCAGAAAGAGCTTGATTGATATTAGTGGGTTCAGTCATTGAGATAAAGGCATAATGGTTTACTTCCTTCCTAAGTCCATGACTAGCTCTAACACCTTCAGAAGGATCTCCTAAGATCAATTCTTTAGAATGACTCAAAGAATATCTCTAATCTCTAGGCAAAGTGATTTGAGGTTCTACCCTTTCCTCCAGATTTATATTTTCTACTCCTTGGGTAATCTCTCCTATTTCCTCTTCTTCCTCAGCTCTAAACTCCTTAGGATCAGATTCATCAAACACTATATGAGCAGTCTCCTCCACCACCAATGTCCTCTAGTTAAACACTCTAAAGGATTTCTTTACACTTGAATATCCTATGAACACTCCTTCATTCGATTTTTGGTCAAATTTTCCTAAGGATGATTTCCCATTATTAAGAATAAAGACCTTATAACCAAAGACATGGAGGTGGGACAGGTTTGGAGTTCTACCCTTGATGATTTCATAGGGTGTCTTATTCAAATTAGATCTAACATTCACCCTATTTAACACATAATAGGCTATGTTCACTAATTCTGACTAAAAGTATTTTGAAAGTGAATACTCAGCAAGCATGGCTCTAGCATCGATAATCACAAATCCATAGACTTTCCCCCTAAGCTGGCAGTGCTAATGGGTCCAAATAAATCCATGTGAAGGAGTTCTAAAGGTCTAGAGGTGCTGACTTCCTTAATGGAATGAAGAGAGGATTAGACTTGCTTCCCTAGTTGATAAGCATCACATAGGTGGTCCTTAGTAAAGTTAAGCTTGGGGACACCTCTAATTAAGTCCTTTTAGGTTACTCTTCTAAGGATTTTAGTGCTGGCATGATATAACCTCCTGTACTACAACCAAGACTCATCAGCAGTAGTTTTAAAGAAAAATAATGCAGCACACTCAATGTTATTTAAATTAAGCATATAAACATTGTTGATCCTCTTGCCCTATAAAATAGTATTATTATTTAAGCTTATAATGCAAGTATTTGCCAGAAACTTTATGCTGAACCCTTTATCATAGAGTTGATTGATACTGAGCAAGTTGTGTTTCAGTCCATCTACAAGCAAAACATTTTCAATTAAAAGGTTCTTGGAGTTTTTGATTATACCTATGCCTACCACTTTCCTGGTGGTGTTGTCTCCAAGAGTGACCTTGCCTCAAACCCTGGCCTCCAGCAAAATGAATTGTTTTGCATCTCCATTCATATATCTTGAGCATCCGCTGTCCAGGTACCACATGCTCTCATGAGGTCTTGTGTGAGAGCATCCTTACAAAACCATCAGATGTCAGATTTAGGAACTTGAAAGAAGAATGTAATACATGTGTGTTATCCTATGAATCATATAATTTGGGCTTCCACACCCAATGTGTACTACAGTGAATATTATAGATGTGGGAGATATATCCTAATATGTCACAAGAGAAATATCTAACTCTAGGAAAAGAGTTAACTAATCTATATGGGTGATAGTGCCTCTTCCTAGGTTTGGATAATGCATGCTTTGATGATTTTGATTAAAATTCTTCAAGTGATAGAGGTTTATAAAATAGTGCAAATGTAGGAGGTATTTCATTATTCTCAAATGCACTAATTTTTATACTTAGAAATTCATTTTCCTTTTTAAGACTTGTAATTTCTATTTTCAACACATGCTCACTATTATCTAGGTCCCATTCCATGGTGTCTAGTTCTTTAAATGTTTTTTCTAAATCACCATACGATGTTTTCAATGAATCATGCTCAATAATAAATTCAGAATGCTTTTTATTTAACTCATCAAATTCATCAAGTAATGACATGTGATTGTTATCAAGTGTAGAATGATTCTTAAGCAAAACTTCATATTCTTTTTGCAAGTTTAAGAATTTTAATTTTAGACTAGCATGCATTTTCTGAAGTTTCTATATGATGGATGGATTTTCTCAAAAAAATCAAGTAATTGATTGTAGGTTAGTTCACATATCTCTTCTTCGTTAGACTAACCATGATGTTCATCCGCCATCAGACACATGTTTATAGTCTCCTCTTCAGCTTCAGTCTTAGAGGAGCCAGATGTAGAATTTACCCAGAAAGCCTTTTGGATCTGCTTCTTGTCCTTCCTAAACTTGGGTTTCTCCTCACCCTTCTCCTTGCTTGGGTGAGCCTTAAGTGAAGGATAATCAATTTTTATATGTCCTGGCTTCTTATATTCAAAGCAAACTGTATCAGAAGAAACCTTTAAAATTTTTGCTAGACTTACCTTAGTTCTATTTCTGATAGTTCTTGTGTTTCTTCCTTAGAAAACTTTTGAATTGCCTAGTGATTAAGGCAACATCATATCTTTCAGACTCAGAAGAATCAGCATTCGTATCATTCACCTTCAGCGCCACAGTTTTCTCCTTCTTCTCACCTGCATCAAGTTATCTTTGGTTCACTCCTTGCTCATAAGCAATGAGTTATCTAAGTAAGTTATCAATAAAATAAGTGTTCAAAACCTTGGATTCAGTAATCACAGTTATCTTGGCATCATAGGAAGAAGGAAAACATCTCAAGATTTTGTTAAATTTTTTATAGTTGGTGAGTTCTCTTCCAAAGGCATGCAGGGAGGTGACAATTTGTGTGTACCTAGTATACATTTCAGATATTGACTCACTAGGTTTCATGCAAAAGCATTTGTAATTGTGAAGCAAGATATTCAACCAAGATTGCTTAACTTTAGTTGTGCCCTCATAAGTTATACATATTTTATCCCAAATTTTTTTGCCAGTGGTACAAGTTGACACATACATGTAATCTTAAGATTTAAGTGCATAGAAAAAGCAATTCAAATATTTAGCATTAAGTTGCACTAAGTCCCTATCATCATGAGTCCATTCAGTACAAGGAAGTTCAGTTTTAACACTATTAATAAGTCTAAAAGGAGCATCATAACCGTCTTTAACAAGCATCCACATGTGATAATCAATTGATTGTAAAAAGGTGGACATGTGAGTTTTTCAGAAATCAAAAGGTATGTTATCAAACAAGGGTGGACGAGTAATTGAATACCCTTCCGCGGTATTTTTATTACCAAAGTTAGCTATGGATCAAATTTAAAATTTTTTAAAATATGATTTTATTAATCCTTCTCTGATACCACTTGAAAGTTCATTAGGGATGTTAAGCCATTGTGAACTAGCCCGAGGCTAACTAACAGGGGTGGGTTGAATTGGTTGTTTTAAAAGTTCTTGAGGAAATATATTTTGAAAAGCTTTTTGGATGTTTTAAAATAATTACAAAAGCACATTGATGTGGAGATGTTTAATCAAACAAAATAATAACTTTACCACACAATCATCCACAGACAAGTAAAGTGCAGAAATTAAAAAATAGAACAGTAAAAGAACGAACACACCAGATTTTATAGTGGTTCGTTCAACTTGACCTACATCCACTCCTCGGAGCCTCCCCTCTAGGTATTGCACTAAAACTCAGTGACTCTCCTTCTTCTCTCACAGCAAGGTGGAGAAGCCTTAATAAAACTACTTTTCATTAACCCGGTGAGGCAGAGAACCCAGACCCCTTTTGCTTCATCTTGAAGCAGGCAGAGAACCTTACCTCCTTTCGCTTCCTCCTGAAATAGACAAAGAACCTTACCTCCTTTTGCTTCCTCCTGAAGCAGGCAAAGAACCTTACCCTTCTTGCTGACGATCCTTCCCATGGAGACACCAAAGGACAAGGGACAACGACTTAAGATGATGACTTGAATCCTTGCTTGGAGTAACCTTTGTGAACACCACACCAGATTTTATAGTGGTTCATTTAACATGGCCTACATCCACTCCTCAGAGCCTCCCCTCCAGATATTGCACTAAACCTCAGTGACTCTCCTTCTGCTCACACAACAAGGTGGAGAAGCCTTTATAAAACTCCTTTTCACTGACCCGGTGAGGCAGAGTACCCAAACTCCTTTTTCTTCCTCCTGAAGTAGGCAGAGAACCTTACCTCCTTTCACTTTCTCCTGAAGCAAGTAGAGAACCTTACCTTCTTTAGCTTCCTCCTGAAGCAGGCAGAGAACCTTGATCTTCTTGCTGACGATCCTTCCTACAGAGACACCAAAGGACAAGAGACGATGACTTGAGATGATGACTCAAATCCTTGCTTGGAATAACCTTTGTAAACACCTCACAAACTCCCCCTCACAAGATCCTCTCTCTCTACCAAGCTCTCCCTCTCCCTCTCAAGAATCTCTCAGGTGAGGATAGTGGCAAAAGATCTCAACAGTAGCAAGAAAGAGATCTTAAATAGAAGGGCTCAAAAATTATCCTAAATTTAACTTGTCATCAAAGATCATCCAGGATGATCATGATCATCCTGTACCATTAGTGAAAATAAGCCCTTTCTAGCCTCGACGATTCGGTTCCTTTGGATGATTAGAAGATATGGTTTGTTCAGATCATCCAGGATGATTCTACAATCATCCTAGATGATTAGTGTAAATTGGTAATATCATCCAATAGATAATTCGGGATGTCCAGGAGAAAATCCTGGATGATCAAAAGAAAATAACTTGATCATCTAGGGCGATATGTATATCATCCTATATGATTTGTTCAAAAATGACCAATATCTTCTGGCCCACAATTCGGGTCATCTAAGGATACTATGCTGGACAATTTCAAAATAACCTAATCATCCATAATGATATCTCTATCATCCTATATGATTAGTTCAAAAATGGCAGTATCATCCGGTAGATAGTTCATATCGTCTAGGTGAGATACACTAGATGATGAGGATTTCTAATTAATTATCCAGGATGATGTGATCGATCAATCAATCCTAAATTATTTTTCTTAATCATCTGACTAATTTAGGTATGATTATAATGAATCATCCAGGATGATACACGTATCATCAAGGATGATTAGACTAAAATACTAAAAATAAAAACTTGCCTAACTTAGTTTGGCGGCTGAGATTTTTTGATTTGAGCATATCATCCTATATGATGGGAGTATTGTCCAGGATGATCTTCTTAATTAGACAGACTTAATACAGCTGCCCTAATTAGGGTTTCTATTTTCAATGGATTGTCTAGGATGATATCACTATCATCTAGGATGATATGAACAAAATCAAAATAAAAACTCTAACTCACTAAAATTCTCCCCCTGAATGTGTGTGTGCAAGGTTACTTAGCTTGGGGATCCATTACATTACATCTGATTCAAGAAAGGTGAAAAATTATATTGAACTTGAAACAAAAATAGAGTGACTCGATCTTGAGCTAGCTTGAATTGTAATTGATCTTATGAACCTGAAAGGTTAGGTACTCAAATATAAACAAAAATGTTTATTATCATCAAAATCATAATCCTTGAATTCAGATTTAGAACAATGCTAATATGAAAACACCTAGGAATATTACTCAGAAAAACTTAGTTAGAGGCATACCTAAGTTGAATTTCACTAAGGACCACCTATATGATGACTGCTAACTAGGAAAATAAGTAAAATCATCATTTCATTCAATTAAGGATGTAAACACATCTAGGCCACAAGAAATCCTTCACATGTAGACCTATTAGCATAGCTAGCATTGGAGGGAAAACTTATGGATTCATGATTATAGATGACTTCTCTAGATTCACTTAGGTAAAATTCCTAGATAATAAGAGTGAGTCATTTGAGGAATTCATAACCTTCTCCACTTGGATTTAAAGTAAATTAGTATGTGAAATCTCAATAATCTATAGTGATCATGGTAGAGAGTTTGAAAATAATAAGTTTGAATCTTTCTGTGAAGAGATAGGTATGAGCATAACTTCTCTGCCCCTAGGACCCCCTAGTAAAATGGGATAGCACAGAGAAAGAGTAGAACCTTGGTAGAAGCTGCTAGGGTAATGCTAGCTGAATACACTCTCCTTAGATAATTCTGGGTAGAAGTAGTGAACACTACTTAATTTTTTTTTAAATAGAGTGAACATTGGATCCAAGTTTAATAAAATATACTATAAACTCTTTAAGGGTAGGACACCCAATCTTTCCCACTTGCATGTCTTTGGTTGCAAATACTTTATCTTAATTAATGGGAAATCTCCATTAGGAAAGTTTGATCCCAAGTCTGATGAAGGTGTCTTCTTAGGTTATTCATCAGTATGTAAGGCCTATAGAATCTTCAATAAGAGGACCTTGGTAGTAGAAGGATCTAATAATGTAATATTTGATGAATTAGATAGGACCTTTGAACCTAAAGTTGAAGAAGAGGAAGCAAAGGTCATTTAGGGGGTAGAAACCACTGCATTAGGAAATAGAGTAGAACCTCAGGAGCACTTACCTAAAGATTGGAAATATTCTTCTAGTCATCCTAAATAATTGATTTTAGGAGACCCATCTGAAGGTGTGAGAACTATGCATGGACTTAGGAAGGAGGTTAGTCATTCTACTTTTATTTCTATGATAAAACCCATGAATATAGACCAAGCCTTAGGAGATGAATTTTAGATCCTAGAAATACAAGAAGAGCTGAACCTATTTGTTAGGAATGATGTATGGGAATTAGTCAAGAGACCTAGGGAGCATAGTATGGTTGGAACTAAGTGGGTCTTTAAAAATAAGATGAATGACTAAGGAGTAGTAGTGAGAAATAAGTTTAGACAAGTAGCTAAAGGGTATAACCAAATTATGGGAATAGACTTTAAGAAAACCTTTGCCCTAGTAGCTAGACTAGAAGCCATAAGGGTGCTTCTAGCCTTTGCTTTCTTCAAGGGTTTTAAATTATATTAAATGGATGTTAAGAGTGCCTTCCTAAACAAGATAATCAAAGAGGATGTTTATATTGAGCACCCCCCCAGATTTGAAAACTCATAATTTCCAAACCATGTATTTAAATTGATAAAGGCATTATATAGGTTAAAGCAAGCACCCAGAGCCTGATATAAAAGACTTAGCTCATTCTTACTAGGTTTTGTTAAGGGTAGTGTAGATACCACTCTCTTTTTAAAAAGGGTATAAGATGAGATACTCATTATTTAGATTTTTGTAGATAACATCTTATTTGGATCTTCAGAAAAAACCTTATGCAATGAACTTTCAAAAATTATGTGTTACGAGTTTGAAATGAGCATGATGGGAGAGCTTAATTACTTCATTGGATTTAGTGTAAAATTGATAGAGGATGAAACATTCCTTAGCCAATCTAAGTACATCAAGGATATTCCAAAAAAAATATGAAATGGATACTGCTAAGCCCTCGAACACTCCCATGAGTTCTACCATTCAACTAAACAAAGACCCATATAGAAAGTCAACAAACCAAAAAATATATAGGGGAATAATTGGATCACTCCTCTATTTAACTACCAGTAGACTGGATATAATGTTTAGTGTATGCCTTTGTACTCTATTTCAAGCTGACCCAAAAGAATCCCACTTAACTGCTGTCAAGAGAATTCTTAGATATCTACTAGGCACCCCAAACTTAGGAATTTGGTATCCTAGACACAACTCCTTTTTTGAAATCTTGAGGTTTTTAGATTCTGATTTTGCAGGATATAGGGTGGATAGAAAAAGTACCTCTGAAACCTATCAATTCATAGGATAATCCTTAGTTTTTTAGTTCAGTAGAAAGCAAAATTCAATAGCCCTTTCCACGACCGAGGCAGAATATATAATAGTAGGAAGTTGTGTTGCGCAAATTTTATGGTTGAAACGATAACCTTTAGATCTTGGATTACCTGTAGGAACCATCCCAACTATGTGTAATAGTACTAGTATAATTTATATATCCAAAATCTAATTCAACACTCCCGCATAAAGCATATAGACATTAGGTATCACTTTGTTTGTTGTGTGTACCATCCTTTTGTTTGTTTGAAACTCCTCCTTTTGGTGATGTCAAAAGGGGGAGAGAATGTATGTTTTAGTTTATATCTATTTTAGTTAATTGTATGTTTCTGCTTATACTTTTTTTTATTCTATTTTTTTAGTTTTAAAAAAATAATTAAAAAAAATTATATAAATGTGTGTTTGTAATATCCCTAAATTAAAAAAAATCCATCATCTAATGAGGGGGAGCTTAGAAAAAAAAATATTTATCTTACCTATCAACTAACATTATTTGACATTATCAAAAATGGGGAGATTATTATAATCCAGGATCCCTAGTCCATAATTTTGATGATGACAAATAATACTGATTAAATTATTTTATTCTTCCTTAAATATTTTAGATGTTATTTTTATCTATGAGGACTAACATTTCAGGAAGAATATACACAGCTCAAGACTGCTGAAGACTCAAGAATGGGTAGAATAAGATGTGAAAGAGCCTATAATTTTTATTTTCTTTATTTTTTTCATTTCTTGAGTCTGGCCACAAAAGAGTGTATGCAAATTGGGTGACCATACACACATGTTCAAGGGGAGAGATTTCTAAAGTTTAAATTTTTTTAATATAAATCATACTGTATGACTTGTTATCAAAAAGTAGGCTTAATGGCTAATTAAAAAAATAGTTTCTGTGAACTAATCATAATGTATGATTCATTTTCAACCTCAAACCCTAGCCGCCAAAAAAATTAAAGTAAGATTTTGAAAATTAATTTTTGTACTGATCGGACTGTGCGATGTTAATCATACTGTACAAAAATTTAAAATCTTACTAAAATTAACTCCCATGATTAGTCAATTAAATCATGATTTAATTAATAATTGATGATCGTATTGTATGATCATGATCGTACTGTACGAAGAACATAGATGAAATTTGGACATACCAAAGAGTATACTAGATGAAACTATAATTTTTGAATTAATCATACTGTATGATGTATACATCATGCAGGATGAACTGCATAAACTCAACTAACCGTATTATATGATTAAATAGCTCGGGTTGATTAACAGAGATGACTTTCAATCATCCCAGAGTTCATCCCGTATGAATAGAAGAAATAAAATAGATCATAATGGATGTTATTGAGATCATACTATATGTTGTATTGAAAAATTATGAACCATTCATCCTCCTTCATGCTGGATGGGGGCTATTTTGAACTGATCGTACTGTATAAACTTTGATCGTACTATACAAACAGTGATGGCTAACTTGAATTTTTAGGGTTTCTTGAAGCCTACTATAAAAAATAATGTTTTAAGTTTTTCAAAAAAAGAGAGAGAGGAATGTGACAGAAGAAGGGACTCTAAGTGGAGGTTTGAGAGACATCTTGGGTTGAGAGGAAGGAGAAGGTGAAGTTGAGTGTGAGGGAGAAGTAGTGTGAGGGGATCACATGGTTGCTTCGAGCTAGCTATACGCTTGCTCCTTCTGTGGCCTTGGTGAGTCTCTTCGAAGCTCTCTAGGGAGAGAGGCTTCAACGTCAATGTCCTCAAGGTTCTCTGCCTTCTTTAGGAGGGAGAAAAAGGAGGTAAGGTTCTTTGCCTTCTCTAGGAGGGAGAAAAATGAGAAGGTTCGCTACCATCACTGGGAGGGTGGCATAGTGTCCTACACTCCACCACACCAGGGAAGGTTAAAGTGAGTTTCGTAAAGGCTTCTCCACCTATCTATGGGAGCGAAAGGAGAGTTACTTTTTGATTAGTGTAATTCTCAGAGTGGAGGACTCCGGGGAGTGGACGTAGGTCAAGGTTGACCAAACCACTATAAAAATCTTTGGTGTGCTTTTTCTTATTCTTCATTTTATTTCTTGTATTTAAATTTTTCTATAAAATCTTGGTGAAAATTTGATTTTAGTATTCTATTGTGAGATTTAAAATTTTATCACCATTGTTGTAATCGTGATCAATTCATTAGCTTTCACATTGATTAGTTAAATTATTTAATTAAAAAGTCTAAAAAATCTTCAAAAATTAGATTTTTTGTTTATGATTTATTTTTAAGAAGCAATTCATCCCCCCCCCCCCCCCCCCCCCCCCCTCCCTCTTGGTGTAACTCGCACTTTCAAAAGGCTATCTAGCAGCACCAAGGTGCTAGTTTATATTATAATATTGTGGTGCCACCATCTCGAGGACCATGGTGCTTGAGTCCACTTATATTCTTAATATAAATAGTTTTTTTATCTTTTTGTGTATGGAATTCTGTCATTTTAGTGAGTCATGAGTGCTTAATTAGTGCCACCTTACAGTTAATTCTAAGGGGGACCATAGGAGAGAATGATATAGCAATTAGAGTGCTTGGCATATATTATTATGAGAAAGTAAGTAATTTAAAAAGATAGGCATGTGGAGAGTGAATTTGTCCTTTCTTGGTGATATCTATTTACACTTTTCTCCTTGTACTTTTTTTGGAGCAATCAATGAAATCTATTTTATTTTCTTTTAATTCCATGGATTGCTAAAACTTTTAGTTATGGGCTAGTGATATGAAGCATTAGTAATTACTAATGTAGACACTTGTGCTTTAATGAATTATTAGAAGTTTTTAATATCTCTCATTCTTAATTTAATCTATGCAAGTATCATGTGTAGAGTTAAAACATAATGTGATAAATTGCCTCAATAGAGAAATATTAGAATAATCATTATAATTTAAAAGGCAGTACTAGCACATTTTTAATTGTAGCAGAATCCATTCTTGTGGTATTGACACTCTCTTATATCACTTTTATTATTTTATTGGCACGTACACTTACTTTATTTAGTATGTATTTATATATAAAAAAAGTGTAAGCATATTTCACGCACCTCTGCCTGCCCACCCTTAAGTTTTTGGCATTATTGCAAGGGAAGTAACATACTTTCAAACCATTTTTTTATATTCTTCCAAAAATATACACATTTAATCTTACCTGTTTCTTTTTTAGTTATTATTATTCTTACAAGAATCTATGAATCTATGATTATTTACATCTTATAATTTTTATTTTTAGTTTACTAAGTACATTTCATTTTTTATTTGTTATTAGTATATGTATATGCATAGTAGAGCTAGTAAGGAGCCCTTATTATTTGACTTTGAAATTAAAATGACCCTTATAAAATTTAGAAAATCCAAAAATACTGTATCATTAGGATGGCTAAACTTATTCTCGATCAGGACAATCCTAGACCTCTTAAGGAGTATGTCAATCTTGTGCTAGATAGAATTCATCAGAGTATCAACAGACCTGCTATCCAGGCTAATAACTATGAGTTAAAGCCTGCCATTAATCAAATGATTCAAAATTCTAAGTTTGGGGGAACTCTTGTTCAGGATTCCAACCTACACTTAGCTAGATTTTTAGAAATTTATGTATTATTTAAGTATAATGGTGTTAGTGAAGATGCTATTAGACTTTTTTTGCTTTTCATTTTTACTAAGGGACAAAGCTAAGATGTGGTTAAATCCCTTTCCCCCAGGCACTATAACAACTTGGAATGAGCTGGCACATAAATTCTTAGCTAAGTATTTTCCACATTCTAAAACTACCAAACTTAGGAATGATATAAATTCCTTTTTCAAGTTTGAGGGAGAGTCGATTGGTGAGAGTTTGAAAATATTAATGGAGATGCTTAGAAAGTGCCCTCATTATGATTTCTAGATTGGTTGTTTATTCACACTTGTTATAATGGGCTTGTAGGATACCTTAGGTCAATTAATGAAATTGTAGTTGAAGGTTCTTTGATGTTAATGCCTTTTTAAGAGGCCTTTGCCTTGATTAAGGAGATGCCAACAAATAATTTTTAGTAGACTTCTGATAGGATCCTATGAGAGTAGCAAATGTTTATGAGTCGGATATTTTATCAATTTGATAGCTCAGGTAATAGTCATATTTAAAAAGTTGAACAATTTCAAAGTTAGTTCAAGTTCAGGATCAGCTATGCATTTAGATGAGTATAATTTGAATTTTATTAGTAAAAATAATGCTTAAGAATTGAAAATGTAAATTTGACTAGAAGAAAAAATAATCCTTAATCTAATATATATAATTCAGTTTGGATGAACCACCTTAACTTTAAATGGAGTAATAATAATGATGAAAATAATTAGTGGAAAGCATGTCAATCAAATTCTAAAGGAAGTTAGAGTAATCTTCAATAACCTATAGTAAACACTAGGCCTTCTTATCGTTAAGGATTTAGTCAAAATACACAACTCATAGATAGGATGACACATTTAGAAGAGGTAGTGATTCAATTACAAGGTCAAGTTGCTTCAACAATGAACTTGGAAAATTAACTAGGATAGCTTACAATCTCTTTTAGTGGTAAACCTCATAGAATATTGCCCAGTAATACTAAAATTAATCCAAAGGAGAAAGGGAAAGATCCAAATTTTGAGCACTTAAGGAATAGTAGTGATGCCACCCAACCAAAATGACATATCTAGGCAAACCTAACTGAAGATTATAAACTTAGCTCTACTTGGGAGGCAACCCAATTCTATTTATGTGATACATTAAAGCATTATTTTTATGTGTTCTAAATGTTATGTGTTTTATGCTATCAATTTAAGATTGTGAAAAACATTTTATTTTTGTTATTGTGTAGTTAAAATTTTCATTTAAGCAAAATCCCCAACATTACTTGACTCTTGAAATTGTTCTATCAATAGCACTTACACTTTGATAGCTAAATTAGCCAAATTAAAAATTATAATTAAGAATTATTTAAAATTTAGAATATTTTAAATCCTAGGTGCTAAATTTAATGAGCAAAGGATAATAATTTTTAATTTAAAAATCATAATCATCAACTAAATATAGCATCTAAGTAAATATCTCATCTTGAACATCAAATATTAAACATTTATGCACTGACTAATAATTTCAAGAATGACTAATTAAGTTTAAGAAAAGGGAGTGTGTAAATTAAATTGTGAAAATCATTATAAACTTTACTATGGAATTAATGAGCTTATAATAATCCTTAAAATAATTCAATTTAGAATTTCTAGAATGAAGAAGGCAACAAGATATTTAAAAATATTAATGTAGTACTCAAATATGTTTGAAAAAAGAAACTCATGAAAACAAGCAAATTAAAGAAAGAAAGGAAAAAAAATGAGTACTTCATCAAAATTGGTATCTAACGTTTTCACATTCCTAAAAGAACTCTAATACTTAAATCAAATGGGGGAGTTTAAGAAAAATAATACATATGAAGGTTCCAAATGAATTTTTAATTTAGCTAAAGGCAAAAATAATATCTAAATAAAATATTACTCAACCTTAAAATTAGTAGTGAATAATGCACGTACACTTATAGTAGATGAGTTTAATTTAAATGTTAAGAAGGATAATTTATTAGGATGATTACTTATAATTATTTAAATTAAAATTCCAACACTTTGATTGTTCTAATTTACATCGAAAAGGTAGTGTATTATCTTATATTTTAGTTAACTTTAAATTGCCAATTTTTTAATTGGGCAAATGAAGTTAATCAATAAGTGAATGCACCATTGCTTGAGGATATAATGGAGCTTAAGATTGGGGAAATTTGTTAAGTAAAAATAATGTAGTGTTTTATTATCTTAAATTTTAGTAAAAATATTATTTTTAGATGATGTTGTACAGAAAAGACTCAAGAAATGGAGAAAATTCATAAGTGTTAATTTACATCACAGCACAGTAAATATTAATATTGTAGCGTTATTAATGCTTTGGAGCACCAGACTAGGACATTGTAGTGCCAGAGCCTAAAAATAATATCATTTAATTGAGTACCCTAATGGAATAAAGGTTAGCGCTGCAATGCTTTATAATGCCTCAGTATCAAAATCAACATCATAGCACCGATGTGTCAGGAATTTATGAGTCAAAGCACCTAACTTCACAGCACCATAGCACCATATTACATCTTCAAGTACTATAGTGCTCAATTTTTAGAGCATCATGGAAAAGTAGTTGAAAAATTATGGAACTCCACTGAATCAACCAAATATGCTAGTTTAGCTAATATCCATGCTAGATCTTTCTAGCACTGTAATGGAGCCTACTTAGCAGCATTGAGGTGCTAGTTTATGTTATAATGCCATGGCACCACCTTGTCAAATACTGCAGCGCCTAAGTCCATTTATGTAATTAATATAAATAGTTTTAAGTCTTTTTTTGTGGGAGATTCTGTCATTTTAGTGAGTCTTGAGTGCTTAAGTGTAGTGCCACCTTAGAGTCAAGTGTAAGGGGTACCAAAGGACAGAAAGGTATAGAAATTAGAGTAATTAGCTTACATTATTATTAGAAAGCAAGAAAGTAAAAAAGATATGAGTATGGAGAGTTAAGTTGTATTATCCTGGTGATATATACTTACACTTTCTCATAGTACTTTCTTTTAGGAGCATTCATAAAATCTATTTTATTTTATTTTAATTCCATGGTTAGCTAAAACTATGAAGCCTTAGTAATTACTAATGAAGACTCATATGCTTTAATGAATTAATGGATATTTTAATATCTCTCATTCTTAATTTAATCTATAAAATGGCCATTTATAGAGTTAAAACACATGTGATATATTATCTCAATGGAGAAATATTAGAATAATTATAAAATAAAAATAAAAATATTGCTTGCCTAGACATAGGAGGTCTAGTGTTCTAGAGTCTATGGAGAAATAATAATTGTAGGAGGGCTTAAACCTTCCTTCACTTCCTTACAAGCTTGATAGAGATCTAAGTATACATAAGTAATAAGTGTGAATAATATTTTATTTTATGTGTTAATTTGTCAGTACAAATGTATTATTTAAGTTGTATTTGTGTAGAAAAATATAGGAAAGGAGTAAATTTTAAAGTATGGTACAACACCACAACATCGAACATAATACAACTACAACGCCATCATTGACACCATCGGAGCTCCCAAATATGGACATGGCAGTGCCTAATCTTTATTTGACAGTGCTAAATCATTAGAGAAGTCAGCACCATAAATCCCATCCAACCATCGTAGCACTGTAGCATCCGAGGAGTTAGAACCGCAAAGTATAATCTCTATTTGTATAGAGTCTTGGTGCTAAATTCTAATACTACAAAGTCAAGGGAGTGCAATGTGGACATCACAATGCTCAACCATCAATAACATCGTGTTGTTGTAGTTGTAACTATTCAGACTATGATCTGCTAATGCAGAGGCATGTCGATTCATTAAACAAAAAATCCATATTAGCAAGCGTCGCAACAGAGGAAACCTTTAGTGCTGCGGTGTTAGTCATTTTATGGGCGTCGTGGCACAACTGTCTAGAGCACCGCAATGCCAAAATCTATTTTTTGTATTTTTTTATAAATAGTTTATATGTAATGTTAGTAGGAGAGTTCAGTCACTTATTTAATTTCAATCTTTGTAATGCTTCTCTGATTTTTCTTTAGGAGTGACAACTAAGAGAATTCAGAGAAGTACTAGATATATTCCATTATAGTGTTTGGCTTGTGCTTGTGGAAGAAATTCTATAAGTTCCAAGAGGAGTGTAGAGGAGATCATTGAAGCCATCTGGTTATATCTTTTCTTCTGTACTTTCTTTCTTTTGTGTAATTAATAAAAATGAATATGCTTCATTTGTTCTTTATGTCTAGAAAAATTCTCTAGTTTTGGATTGATGGTGTAAATAAAATATGGAGTACTAATGAGTTCTCTTCATCAATAATTTCATGATAGTTTTAATATACTACTTCTTCATTTATTGCACATAGTGGCCATACCTGTAGTTAATATAAGGTGTAATGTAGCGCCTAGGAATAGGAAAGTAGGCACAATCAAGTATGTTAGATTGGTATGATGCATACATAGGCATAATGCTTGTCATATATCAAATTTATCGAGATGAATTGTAAAGAAAGGGTTTTAATAGTACACTATTTACTTACTCTTCTAATATTTTGATAGGGTGATAGACTATAGGAGTTTAGAGTTTTATTGAGTTGGAAGAGTTTAATCTATCCTTTATCTCTTCACACTTGACTAAGCGATCGATGATGTATATGCTCTTAATAGCATCAATATAAAAGAGAATCATTAGGAAACATATTATATTTATATTCTATCAATTCAAAATAATTTATCCCAATAGTGTTTCATTTAATAAATTTTAGTTTTAAAATAAGTGGTTGAATCTCCACCAAAACTTTTTTTTTTAGTAGAATAATTATTGTAGTTGAAGCAGTTAGTTCTATTATTTGCATGTAAATATTCTTTCTTGTGGGATCGATAATCTACTTTATCATTATATTACTTGATTCGGCACTTATACTTATGTATATTATGTGAGATTTTTATAATTATTGTATCAAAGAAAACCTAAGCATTGTTTAGGGATTAATAGAGCCATAAATCATTATCATAATTCTTTATGTTACTCCAATGCCTCCACAGGTCTTTGGCTCCATTGTTGGGGAAGAATTTATTTTATTTACAAATTTACTATATTTTTGAACCAATTACATAATTAGTCCTACTATATTTTTTTATTCTTTTATTTTAATTTATTGATTTTTATTTTATGGTTGCATGCTTACAAGACATAGAAGGGATGCACATTCAAATTTTAATTTTGAAATTGAGAGAACCCTTACTAAACTTAGAACAACCAAAAAGATTTTTAAAATGGCTAACCTTGTTTAAAACTTATATCATTCTAGACCTCTTAAGGATTTTACAAATTCTTTAGTAGGCAAAATTCACGAAAGGAAAAATTGACCCGCCATCCAAGCAAATAATTTTAAATTAAAACCTACAATCATTTAGATGGTACAAAATTCTCAGTTTGGAGCCCCATTGAAGACCCTAACCTATATTTAGCAAGTTTCCTAGAAATTTATGCAATAGTTAATTACAATAGTGTTAGTGATGATGCCATTTGACCTAGATTGTTCCCATTTTCTCTAAGAGACAATGCAAAAAATGTGGTAAAATTCTTTACTTCCAGACTCTTTTACTATATGGAATGACTTGGCCCATAAATTTCATTGCAAGTATTTTCCACCTTCTAAGACTGTCAAGCTTAGAAATGACATTATTTCTTTTACTCAGTTAGAAGGAGAATCTATTTATGAGAGTTAAAAAAGATTTAAGGAGAAGCATAGAAAGTGCCCTCATCATACCTTACCTGATTGGTTGATAATTCAAACTTTTATAATGGATTGGTAGGATCACTTAGAGCCATAATTAATGCTGCAGTTGGAGGTTCTTTGATGTTAAAGCCTTTTGAAGAAGCTTATGAATTAATTGAATAAATGACAATAAATATTTTTTAGTGGCCTGCTGATAGGGTAAATCCTAAGAGAGTGGCTAGAGTTTATGAAAATGATTCTTTATCTATTTTGACTACAAAAGTTGCAGCAATATCAAAGAAATTGAGCACTTAAGGCAAAAATTCTAATTCATTTTTACATTTGGATAATAAAAGTTCAATCGAAGAAAATGAAATCCAAGAGATTGAAAATATATATTTGATTGGAAGATAAAATAATTCCAATTTAAATACATATAATTTAGGTTAAAGGAATCACTCAAATTATAATTGGTCAAATAGTAATGGTGGAAATCAATGGGATTCTGGTCAAAAAAACTAAGGCATAAATTAGAATAATCAATATCAAGCTAATAATAATCCAAGACCATCCTATCATCATGGATTTAATCAAAGTAATTAGTATGGAACTAAGAAAACACCTTTAAAAGATGTGGTCATGTAATTGGGAACTCAATTACAAAATCAAGCTACTTCAACTAAAAATATGGAAACACAACTAAGTCAGGTTGCAATTTTTTTGAGTAGTAGACCCATTGGATCTCTTCCTAGTAACACTAAAATTAATCCTAAAGAGAAGGAGAGATATACAAAAGGAACCCAGTTGAAGAATACCAAACATCGACCTTAGCCAAATGAAAAATCTGGGTAAAGTCTCGCTGAAGACTATAAACTTAGCACTACTTGGGTGGTAACCCAACTTTAGGTCTAGTCAGCAATCCAGTCTGGTTGAAGGCTATAAACTTAACACTTATAGGGAGGTAACATTATCTTCTAGATTAGCCTGCATTTAATTTTCTTTAAAAAAACCTTTTAGAGTGAAGAAGAGAGCATCATAGTGCCATACCTTTTAACACCAGCACCACGATGACCTCTAATGATTAAAATTTCAAATTTTTTTGGACTCCCCTCCCACTGAAATCTATAAAACCAATTAGGAGGAAGTTCTCTTTTCAGTCCTTCTCTACACTTGAGTGAGTATCATATTTTCTTCTCTTAGAAATCAAAAGTCTGAGTGATGGGTAGAATCAAGCATGCATCCGCTTCTTCAAAGATCCAACAAAACAATCCTACTAATAATAAGGAATCTTTTTCACTTCTCGGCATGCTAAGTTCTTCCATTTTACTAAGTTCAAAGAATTCAAAGAGGAGTTGCATTAAGATAAGAAGAAGTACATCGTGGAAATAAGGAAGGTGAATGGTCATAGAGTTTCGTGTATGATTTCTTTCTTGGACAAGATGTATTGCTATTTGATTATAATGAAAAGTATTGCCATGGAAAAATCAAACCTGGATGGATTAGCCATTTTAATATTATGAGAATTTTTCTTAATGGTGCCATCAAAATAAATGACAAGAAAACTTTATAAACCATCAAAGTTAATGGATATAGATTAAAACCATGTGATTAGAGGAGTGAAGAATTCTTAAGGATGTGTATGTGTTTTTATTATTCTACTTTATTGTTCTGTATAAGGGAAGAAAGGGTTGGGAGATATTGGATTGTGTAATTGTACTTAATTGAAAATTTTGACTTTGAGAGTCATTATTGAATGTTGGGTTCCATGTGCATTGGTTATCCTGTAACTGTATTATATTGTGAATGTTATGTCATGTTTATTTTTAACACATGTTTTATACTATTTTTATCATTCATATGAAAGCATATATTTGTAATGTTTATTTATGTGTTTATTTACATATTAGCAAATTCTCTTCATGCTTAAATTATTATTATCCTCTAATTACTTTTATATTCTGATTATTTAATTAACTCTTATAAAAATGATAATTAAAAATTATGAAAATTTAGGATAATAAAATCCTAGATTCTAGTTTGAATGAACTCTGTGTATACTTCATAGGTTGGAAAATCTAATACTTAACTCATTCATCCATTTGAGCTATTACCCTAATTTTAATTTATAAGCTATACCTTTAAGAATTTAACTTTTAAAAATTATAAGATGAATAATTAATATTAAAAATTAGAAATGAGTATATTAAAATGTGAAATTATAGTTAACCTAAAGATGGAAATAGTAATCTAATCAAGTACATACATTAAAATTATTAAGGCTGTATGAGAATTCTAAAGCAAAGCTAATATTTAAACTCATTAATTATGTAATCCCCAAAAGAAAAAAGAAAAAAAGAACTAAAAATAGTTCTTAAAAAGAAAAAGAAATAACAAATATCAAAAGAAAAAGATGAGTGCATTAAAAAATTAGTATAAGTGAAAGCTTAAGAATTGAAATACAATCTTATATAAAAACTATAAAAGATAAGATGAGAAATAATTAATGCAAGGAATGGTGAACTAATGAAAGTATAATTTTAACTACAACCATATCAAATTATTAAAACTACATTATTCACTTTAATATTCAAAAGTTAAAGATTAAATCTATAACCTATAATTTCAAATTAGGTAAACATAAAAATGATTAATTAAGTTTAACTTTTGATATTTTTCTAAATTAGAAGTATAGTTTTGATTCATTTTTACTAATTCTAGATAGTGATGTATTATCCTATATTTTAGTATTTTAGATTGTCATTTTTTATTTTAGTTAATCATTTAATCAGAATTATAAACTTTTATTTACATGAGGATAAGCAAGAGTTTAAGCTGGAGAGAATATTATAAGTATAAATAATATTATATTTTATGTGTTAATTTGTCAATAAAATGCATTCTTTTAGTTATATTTGTGTAGGAAAATATAGGAAAGGTGAAAATTTTAAAGTTTGGTACAATACTGCGGCATCAGACACAATACGATCATGGAGCCATCATTGACACCACCAGAGCACCCCAATATGGACATGGCGGCACCCAGTCTTTGTTTGACAGCACCACAGTGTCAAAGAAGTCAGTACCACAAAAGCCCATCCAACTATCTTAGTGTCACAATATCAAAGGAGTCAGTACTGCAAAGCCCAGTCTCTATTTGCACAATACTGCGGTGCCATATTTCAATGTTGCTAAGTCAAGGGAGTACCATATGGATATCATAACACTCAACCATCAGCAGTGCTGTGGTGCTATAATTATAACTATTTAGGCCATGATCTGCCAATAAAGCAATATATTGATTCATTAAATAGCAGGTTCATGTTAGCAAGTGATGTAGTAGAGGAAACCTTCAACACTATGGGATTATTTTATTTTATGGGCTGCGTAGCACCAAAATCTATTTTTTGTATTTTTTTATAAATAGTCTGTTTGTAATATTAGTAGGTGAGTTCAGTCACTTATTTAATTTCAATCTTTATAGTGCTTCTTTGATTTTTCCTTATGAGTAATAAAGAAGTACTAGATACATTTCATTAGATTATTTGGCATATATTTATGGAAGCTATTTTGTAAGTTCTTGGAGGACTGTAGAGGAGATCATTGAACCTATCTAGTGATATCTTTTCTTCTATACTTTTTTTTCTTTTGTGTGATCAATGAAAATAAATATACTTCATTTATTCTTCATATCTAATAAAATTCTCTAATTTTGGATTGATTGTGTAAATAAAATATGAAGTAATAATGAGTTATCATCATCAATAATTTCATGATGTTTTTAATATATAGGTCTTCATTTAATGCACATAGTGGCTATATAAATAATTAATATAAGGTGTAATATGGGGCCTAGGAAGAGGAATATAGGCATAACCAAGTATGTTGGATTGGTATGATGCTGTTGATCTCATTTCTGTATGAGATCATCAGGATCCATCCAGACCCCTGCCTGTTGATCTAATGGTTGACAATCATTTAGTTTTCAATCAACTAGCTCATCCAAATTTTAAACCAGACTCTAATTAATCTTTTACCCAGACATCAATCCATACTTAAATTCAACATCCAATTAATCTTCAATCCATACCTCAATTCAACCTTCAATCAATCTTCAAGCCAAACCTCAATTCAACCTTCAATCAAACTTCAATCCAGACTTCAATAAATCTATAATTCAATCTTCACTTCAACCATCAATCCAGCCTTTAATCAAGCATTAATTATATCTAGTCAACTTCAATCACTCATTTAATTGTAATTGATATGGATAATTCAAATTCAATTAATCAAACCCGATGTCTAGCTTAAACTTAGAATTCTAGACCAAATTTTAAGGGTAAAGGCCCTTATCATAAAACCCTTTTTGAGTGATTTTTCAACCACTTCAAAACCCAGTCAAATAATCCCTGACTCATGAACTATAAATTGCATATTAATTAGGCATGGCCCTAGGGTCAACATGAGCCATATTAGCAAATTAAACTTCACCTTGCCCAATTGAACTAACCATTGAGGTCACCCAACTCCCAGATAACTTTCCCCCTTAATCTGACCTTAGAAGTGGCTGGCGGTGGTCGGAGCAAATGGGAAAGAGCTCCGGTGGTCCCCCCTTCATGGGCTCTAGCCAAAGCCTTCCCCAGGGATTGACCTCGCCTCCTTTGAGCTGAGAAGGTTACCCTAAACTATCCTACTCTAGCTAGCAAACTTCTAAAGGCTCGCATGAGCCATCATGACCGTCCATCACCATGGACAAAGCTTGAATAGGGCACTTCCATCCAGACATATTCATTCTCTCCATTATTTTGAAAATGACCCCTAGAGCTCTCTGGGCATTCTCCCTACTTCTCCGCACTGTCTAGCATTCTCCATCTATCATTCCGAGGAAACTCCAGCAATATCCATCCACCCTCATCTTGAAGTCGTACCCCTGGTGCTCCTTCTGTGGAGACATCTAAACGAGAAGTGTTCATCGTCATCCCTTCAAGCTACCTGATATAAAAGCCCATTTAATCTCAACCATTTAATTTCTTATCAAATAGTTATGGTCAATCCCATGTTTACCCAGTCATCGTAATGATTGGTTGGCAAATCAGGCAGCGCCCGGATGGAAAGTAAGTGGCTGACTGGGTAATTCTCCATTTAAAACTCCAAAAATTATAAGTCCTCACACACTTGACAAAATTAAATAATCTTAAGCTCACTGGAAAGTTCTTGAGGAGACCTACAAAATCCCTATAATTTTAAGCCATGATTATGCATAAAACCTAGTCAATTCTAATAATAGCCATAAGGGGCATTTTTATAATTTTTGCTTGAAAACAATTCACCATGGTTTGTAACTTTGGGAGATCAATTTTGGGCATGTCTCTAACATGTTCAAAATTTCTCTCCTCTGATTGATATGATTAAGGGAATAATTGGGCTAACCTGAGCTTAAGGGTCACTAGTTGATCGTTATGTTCAATTTAGCCTAATCACCTATCTAATGGGAATTAGAGCTTGTGCTTTGATGTGTTAGTTATGCTTAGTGTGAGGATTAGATAGCCCAATTTGCACCCCAATCCCTGGTCACCCATATTTAATCCATAAAGGTAACCTTGTGGTTACGTTGGGTGGTTTGGTTAACCACCATAGAAGGTATTTCATGGGCCTATATTCAGTGAGATTGGACCTTGTGATCAGATGATCTTGTGGCCCAAATTTTATTGGATTTGGACTTCATTTGACTGACCATATAGCCAACCCAAAATTAAGGCTTAAGATTGACTTAGAACTTTAATTAAATCACAATTACTTCAATATAAATCCAAAAATTATAAATAATATATAAAACTCTTCAACATTAAATCCTCTATCTAAGAAAATTAAATGCCCCTTGACCGGACCCTTAATTTAAGCTTAATTTAGTTTTAAAGGAAGATTAATATTTAATTAAATTAAATATTTAAAAATAATTAAAAAATTCTAAATAAATTTTAAACACTTTAAAATACTCCTATGGGTCATTCATGGCCTTTGGGATTGATTTTATGAAGTTTGGAGCAAACCAATAAACCTTCTTAATGAACCAACTTAAAAATTCAATTAATTACTCAAACTTTAAAACATTCATACTTAATTCCAAAAAATTTAAGTTTAACAAACTCAAAAGCATTAGACTCATTAAGGGTCTAGTATTTATTAAAAATAACAAATAATCAGAAATAAGTCAAAATCAAAAAGTCAACTTTTTTTATCAATTATAGTTTAAATTTGAATCAAAACTTCAAAAATTCATAACTTAGATTAGAAAAAACTAAATCTAGTAAACTTAGAGTTTAATTACTCACCATAGGGTCTAGTATTTAGGAAAAATCTCAAAACTCTAGATCTTATCCTTAATTAAAAAATTAAAATTTGACCCCTTAATTTAATGATTTAAATAATCCAAAAAATCATAAAATTCAATAATCAACTCAAATTCTAAAAAATATTAACTCAATCCTTAAAATCACTAACCAATCAATTCAAATTAAAATTTATCAATCCTTAAGTTCAACCAATTAAATTAATTGATCCATACTAGTTATTACTAGGTAACCAAGGCCTACGAGGCTATTAACTTAGCCCCAATGAAGGTAAAATAAACTTCATGGCCTTAGTATAAAAAAAGATAGTAATTATTTTGCACTTAAAAGTCAATTTAAAATTAACATTATAATATTAATAGTTAAACTTAAATTTAAAATTTTCTTTGACCTTCATTAAATCAAAACACTAGATAACTTCAACTAACTACCCAGCATAGGACATATCGAAGCCACACATCTTGATGCACACACTTTAGATGGTTTGTTTGGACAACTAACTCAAGCTTTAGGCTAGGCAGGTGTTTTCTTTTCAAGTTGTCGTGTGCCATATTTTTTATGGTTTTCATTATATGTTGGGTGTAATGATTTAATTGATGTGATGCTCTATGATATGTTAATTTATTTATGTAATCCATGAATTGATGTGAAGGGGGTTAGATTACCCCTAAGTTAGGAATGATCTACGTGCTCACAAAGTTTTTTACTTGTTTCCATGCTAATATAGGGCTAAGTCAAGGGGGAAAAATTTAAATTTAAAATGACATATTTTCTAAAGGCATTAAAAAATGCTAAGTCTCCCTATAAATCAAGATAGCATGGCCAAGTGTGGCAATGATTTTTAATTTGAGCATATATATATATATATATATATATATATATATATATATATATATATATATATATATATGTATGTATGTTGCAAATCTAGACCCACGTCTTATGAATTTGATTATAACAAACTTTATTGGATTTTCCTATTATGCTATCACCTGAAAATTAAGTTTATTGTTTATCTATTTTGCCCTGCTCACTAATATTTCAGGTCCATTGTTCACTTGCAACTTCGATCAGCTCAAGATAAGGTAGACTATGATTAAATTCTATATTTTTAGTCTTTATATAATTTTTTTCTTTCTTGAGTCAATCATGTATTTTGGTGGATCCTAAAGCTGATTAATCATGCATACACACACTTAAAGGGGTGAGTTAGTTAGTTAGCAAGAAGATGAGTTTTTTGAACTAATTATACTGTACAATTTACATCATATTGGATGATAAGTTAACGAAAAAAATCATTAGTTAGGACACTTTGGTTAAATGAGATTGATTAAACTAATCATACGAGGTGATCATTATCATACAGGATGATCAGCTAAAGTCATGAAAATAGCTGCCAGTCATAATTTAGGGAATATTTTAAAATTCAAATTTTGTTCTAATCATATCGTACGACATGCATCGTACTATACGATATATGAAAATCATGCCTAAATTGATATTATGATTAGGAGAACAATTATGGTTAATTTAATTGATCAAATCATATAGGATGATTGGTGACGATGCTACTATATGATCCGAGTGATGTATGGGACGATAATTTATTATCGCCTATCATACAAGATGAAATACCATATTTTTTTAACTAATCATAAAAGATGACCTTCCAATTTCATACTATAAAAACTGAGCACTGTATAAGACGATGATTTATCGTCGCCTATCATACTAGAAGATCAGTATAAACTCTTGAACTGATCATACAAGTCAATACAATTTATACTATCTAAAATGGTTATTTTATATGAATCATACAGGATGATCGTAGGATCATATTGGACGATCTTAAACGACAGATTAAAATTTAGGGATTTTCGAGAGTCTCTATATTTAAACTAACTTAGAATTATTTAAAAAGTTTTTACTACTAAGTGTCTTGAAAGGGAGCATAGATAAGGAGTTTAGGAAAGGTTTGGGATAGAATAAAGGAAGAGCTTTTTATGGGGGAGAGTTGTAAGGGATTTACAAGGTTACTCCAAGCAAGGTTCTTGCATGTCTTCTTCAAGTCTCTGCCTTGATTATTTGGTGGCTCCGAGGAGACATCTACAATACTAGGTCATGGTTCTCTACCATTACTTGGAGGGTGAAAAAGGATTCAAGGTACTCTGCCTTCTCCTACAAGGAGATAAAGCTTCAAGGTACGCTACCTTCATCAGGAGAGTAAAAAAGGATTTTTGGTTCTCTGCCTTCATGAGGAGGGTGAAAAAGGATTCCAGGTTATCTGCCTCACTAGAAGGGTGAAAAGATTAAGGTCCTCTAACACATCGGGTTGGTGGAAGAGATTTTGTAAGGACTTCTTCACCTAGCTATGTGGGCTAAAGGAGAGTCACTAAACATTTGGTATAATACTTGGAGGTGGACTCTGAGGAGTGGATGTAGGTTATTATTTGATCAAACTACTATGAATTCTTGTGTGTTTATTCTTATTAGTTCTCACACTTTAATTTTTTTATAATTAACTATGTGGTTTAAAACTCTGATCTTTTTATTATTATGAAAGTAATTTGCTTCTGCATCAAGTTATAAAATTGTCTATTTTCAGATATTAAAAAGTTATAAAAAGATTTTTTGTTTGTTATAAAATTTTAAATTATCAATTCACCCCCCTCTTAGTTAGCCTCGGGCTAATTCTTTGAGGTTTAACGACCTTAACAAACTTTCATGTGGTATCAGAGCGAGAATCAAAAACTAAGTTTTATAAAACTTTTAAAAATGATCAATGGCTAACTTTGGAAATCATACTACTATCGAAGAATATTTAATGACACGACCACCATTATTTAATAACATTCCTTGTTATTTTTAAAAAATTTGCATGTCTACTTTCTTGCAATCAATAGACAATCGCATATGGATGTTAGTTCATGAAGGATATTCTGCACCTTCTCGCTTTATAAACGGCATTAAAACTAAACTACTTTTTTGAATGGTGTATTGAGGATCAAGATTTAGCCCAATTAAATGCTAAATATTTAAATTGCTTTTTTGTGCATTAAAATTTGAAGATTATGTTTGTATATCTACTTACACTATTGGTAAAGAAATTTGGGATAAACTCTGCATAACCTACGAAGGTACTAATTAAGAGAAACAATCTAGGTTAAACATTCTGCTCCATGATTATAAACTATTTCGCATGAAACCTAGTGAGTCAATTTCTGAAATGTATATTAGGTTCATTTAAATTGTGATATCCCTACATACTTTAGGTAGAGAACTTACAAATTCTAAAAAACTCAATAAGATTTTGTGTTGTCTACCATAACATGCATCATTTAAACTTATGAAGAGGCACCATAACCCACATAGACTAGTGAATCCATTCCCAGGAGTTAGGTGTTTTTCTTGTGGCATGCTAGGACATATATCCCACACTTGCACTATCCATTACATAACACATTTAGTGTGGAGGCCAAAATTGCTTAAATCACAATATAGCATGCAAGCATTTCATACATCAATCCATAAGGTGGAACCCAAACTTTTTTGGTTTCCCAAATTTAATCCTTAATGACTTTATAGGGATGCTATCACAATAGGCCTAGTGAGAGTATGTGGTATCTGGACAGTGGATGTTCAAGGTACACGACTGGAGATGTAAAGCAATTCATCATGCTGGAGGCCAGGGTAGGAGGCAAGGACACTTAGAGATAACACCATTAGGAAAGTGATTTGATCAAGTATAATTGATAACTCAAAATATATCATTATTGAAAATGTCTTATTGGTTGATAGCTTAAGACAAAATTTACTCAATATTAGCCAACTGTGTGATAAAGGATTCAACATAAAATTTTTATCTACTAATTATATGATTAGCTTAAATGAAAATACTGTTTAGCAAGGAAAAATAATTAATAATGTTTACATGCTTGATCTAAATTATATTGAATCTACTACTTCTCTTTGCCTAAAAACTATTGCTGATGAATCTTGGTTATGGCATAGGAGGCTGTGTCATACAAGCATAAAAAATCTTTAAAAAATCCCCAAAAAGACTTAGTGAGAGGAATACCCAAACTAGATTTCACTAAGGACCACCTATGTGATGCCTATCAATTAGGAAAATTAGTCAAATCCTCCTTCCACTTAATCAAGGACATTGACACTAGCAAATCCTTAGAAGCCCTTCACATAGATCTCTTTGGACCTATTAGCACTCCAAGCCTAGGAGGAAAAGTCTTTGGGTATGTGATTTTTTATGATTACTCGAGGTTTACTTGGATTAGATTCTTATCTCATAAAAGTGAATCATTCAAAGAGTTTAGGGCATTCTCCACTTTGATTCAGAGAAAGCTAGGTTATGAAATTCTAACCATTCATAGTAATCATTATGGAGAATTTAAGAATAAAAATTTTGAATCTTACTGTGGGGAACAAGGGATAGATCATAATTTTTTAGCTCCCAAAACCACTCAGTAGAAACGAGGTTGCTGAAAGAAAGAGTAGAACCTTGGTAGAAGCTACTAGATCCATGTTAGTTGAATACTCACTT
Source organism: Dendrobium chrysotoxum (assembly GCA_019925795.1). NCBI lineage: Eukaryota > Viridiplantae > Streptophyta > Magnoliopsida > Asparagales > Orchidaceae > Dendrobium > Dendrobium chrysotoxum. Next base: position 43,489,230 of record CM034306.1, on the reverse strand, counting down.
CCTAAATATTTTTAGGTAGAAGGGATAAATACAACCTGTTACATTCAAAATAGAGCTAATGTTAGAACCAAGCTAAATAAGACACCCTATGAAATCCTTAAGGGTAGGGCACCCAACCTCCCTCACCTTTAAGTCTTTGGATGTAAAGTGTTCATTCTAAATAATAGAAAATCTCTATTAAGAAAGTTTGACCCTAAATCCGATGAAGGAGTTTTCCTAAGATACTCAAATGTTGGAAAATCCTATAGAGTTTTTTAATAAAAATGACACTAGTGGTAGAGAAGACCACTCATGTGGTATTTGATGAATTTGATAATTTTGGAGGGTCTAAAGTAGAAGAAAAAGAAGTGGTTGAAGTCACCCAAGAAGTATAATCTATAAATCTGGAAGAAAGGGTAGAACCTAAAAATTCACTTCCTAAAGAATGGAGATATTTTTTAAGTCATCCTAAAGTATTGATCTTAGGAGACCCATCAGAAGGTATTAGAACTAGGCATGGACTTAGAAAAGAAGTTAACCACTCTGTCTTTATCTCAATAATTGAACCCACAAACATAAATCAAGCACTATTTGATGAATGCTACATCCTAGCCATATAAGAAGAATTGAATTAATTTGTTAAAAAAATCTTTAGGAGCTAGTTAAAACACCAAAAGACCAGAGTGTTGTTGTAATAAAATGGATTTTCAAAAATAAAATAAATGACTCAGGTGTAGTGGTAAGAAATAAAGCAAGACTAGTGGTTAAGGGGAACAACAAGATAGAAAGTATTGACTTTGAAGAGACTTTTACCATAGCTAGACTAGAAGCTATAAGGGTGCTACTAGCTTTTGCCTACTTTAAGAGATTCAAATTATACCAAATGGATGTTAAAAGTGTCTTTCTTAATGGATTAATAAAAGAAGATGTATATGTTGAACAACCCCTAGGCTTTGAAAATTTATAATTTTTCAATCATGTATTCAAATTAAAAAAGGCATTATATGTACTAAAATAAGCACCTAGAGTATGGTATGAAAGGCTAAGCATATTCCTACTAGATAGAACATTCATTAACGATAGCATAGACACCATCCTATTCCTCAAAAAGGTAGGAGAAGAACTACTCATTGTCCAAATCTATATTGATGATATTTTACTTGGATCCTCTGATAAAAACCTATGTGATGAACTTTCTAAAATAATGACTAAGGAGTTTGAGATGAGTATGATGGGAAAATTGAATTATTTTCTTGGATTTAGTATAAGGCAGAAGAATAATAGAATTTTTCTTAGTCAATCAAAATACATTAAGGAAATCATTAAGAAATTTGAAATGGATAAGACCAAGGCAATAAACACTCCCATGAGCTCTATGGTTCAGTTAGATAAGGACACAAATGAAAAATCAGTTGATTAGGAGAAATACAAAGGAATAATTGGATCACTTCTTTTCTTAACTGCTAGCAGACCTAATATTATATTTATTATTTATTTTTATGCTAGATTTCAATATGATCCAAAAGAATATCACTTGACTATTATTAAGAGAATCCTTAGATATCTCTTAGGAACCAAAAACTTAGGAATCTGGTATCCTATGTATAGCACTTCCTTTAAAATTATAGGATATTTTGATTCAAACTTTATAGGATGTAGGGTTGATAGGAGAAGCACTTCTGGAACCTACCAATTCATAGGATAATCTTTAGTCTCTTGGTCCAATAGAAAATAGAACTCAGTAGCCCTGTCCACTGCTAAAGCAGAATGTATAGCCTTAGGAAGTTATGCGGCACAAGTCCTTTAGTTAAAGTAACAAATACTAGATTTAGGACTACCTGTAGGTACCATTCCAATCTTGTATGATAACACTAGTGCTATCTATATTTTAAAGAATCAAATCTAACACTCCACGACCAAACACATAAACATAAAGTGCCATTTCATTAGGGACCATGTCACCAAAGGAGAAATAGAGCTACATCATATAGCCACTGAAAATTAACTTGCAGATATCTTTACAAAATCATTGGCTTTTGAAACCTTCAGCATCTTAAGAACCAGATTAGGTGTCATAGATATTCATGCTTAAAATTAGATGCTTTGAAAATCTGAAATATGAATGTTGTGTTTTTGTTTTTTGTTTTATATTTCAGTGTTTAATATTTTTGCTTTTATGCATGTGTTTGTTTATTTTTTTATATATTATTCTTAAAAACTTTTAAAATTTAAGAATCTAATTACTACTCACTTTGATAGTTAATTTTTTTATTTAAACTAAAATCTTACCTTGTTATTTATAATATTATGCAAGTAATGATTGACTCCTTTAAAATTGTTAAAGGAAGAAAAATTGGTGATCATCCCTCTTCCTTTAACTCCTTTAGCGTGTAATTTCTTTTTGAATCAAAATCTATTTCAAATTAAAAAATTGGACCTAGAAATAGAGATCTACTTCACCTTCCTATACTCCTCTATCTTATATGAATATTTTTACAAGTAAATAAATCTCATTTAATTTTTCTTAATTAAGTTGTTTGTCTCTATCATATGGATTAAGTTTTGCTTTATGGTTTAGTCTTCTTTACATAAGAGAGTGAGTTTTTATTATCTTATATTTGGAAGATAATCACACAACTGAGAGGACATTTTCTTTAAAGATTTAGAAAGGAAGCAAGTTTGCAAAAATCAAAGAGGCACAAAATTAGCCTAAAACTGAAAAGATGCACAAAGTCTGCCAAATAATTACATGATACACAAAGTATCAAAAATAAAAAAATGTGCAAGATGCAACAAAAATTGATAAAGAGGTATAAAATGAGCCCTCAATGAGTTAGCTTCCCTTTCTTTCAAATCTTTAAATCTTAAAAGAATCCATGTGCCAATTAATATCTTCTACACTTGAATTTGAAAATCATTATTCCTAATTCATCACTTTGCAATGCTATTTTCTTAGATATATTTCTATAAAGAAGTTTGAAAAGATCACATTTCCTCTCTAATTTGTTTTCGAAATTAGATTTATCGTTTAAAAAGACTTTAACATGTAACGAGCTTGAGCTAGGGCTAATAAAATTTCAATCTCTAACCTTTCTAGGTTTAAGCATTATTAATGCAATTCTTACTAAATTTTTAATCTAATCATGAGGTAAAATTATCATTTGCTAAAATGGATTGATTTTTTTTAAAAAAAATTGCATTCTGTTTATGTTAGTTATTTATGTTCTCCTTTTTTTTTCTTTATGCATGTTTCAAAATTTTAAAAAAAATTCTGTGCTTTTTTAAATTTTGATTTATGATTATTTGTCTTGGTTCTTTTGTTTATCATAATTTGTTTTATGTTTTCCTTTTGGAGCATTCCTGATCATCACGTACCACCTTCTACATTTTGTTCACATCATACTATATGATTTGATATCATATTATATGATTTGCTCAAAATACCAAATCTCTGATCACAGCACATCCAACAGCCAATATTGATCATTCATTGGTGATTATACTATATGAATATCTACTTCATACTATAGATACACGTGGCCATAAATGTTGGATAAATTAAATTTGGTCGGTATGATATTTAATATCATATCATACTGTACGAACACCAGTTTGTACTATACGATTCAATTAGTCAACGAACGTCCAGACTGACACCTCAGAATCAACATTTTCTCTCTAATCATCCAATACAATTCTGATTGTACTGTGCAATGATACTGACTTTTTGACTAGATTGGATTGGACAAATTAGTTGTATTTGATCATCCAGTATGATCCCATGATTATATTATACGATATGGCTGATCTATTTAAATAGAGGGATTTTAATGATTTTCTTCACATAATCTTCCAACTCCTAATATTTTTTCTTCCCTCAAAGATCACATTTCTTACAATGGCCGGAGGAAAATGCTCTTGTGCACTAGTCGATAGTTCCTCCCGACACCTTGTAGATCTCAGATACCCTGAGGCTGTTGAGAAATAGGCCTATCAGAACTATAAAACTGCTGGCATCACCCCCTAAAAATCATCAAATAGAAAGATTTAAACTTCCAAGTACTACCACTCTTTGCTCACACCACTCTCACCTTAATTCTCACTTTTGCATACCCCTTTAACTCTAAATTGGCTTTTGAGTTTTTCACTAGCCTAAGATTAAATAGTGAGTGTATTGCCCTCCAATCAGGACTTTCATGAACTCCTACACCTCTCTACTATTGGCAAGAAATTTTACCTTGTGGCTTCAAATCTTGACTATGATTAGACACCTACCAACACCACTCTTAGGAAATCCAATGTTATATAACACATAGCCCAAGTCAACACTCTAGTCCCAGATGCCCGAATTATCAAATATATTCTTCGTAACTCCATCATTCCTAAAGTTGATGACAGGATCAATATTACATATGTTCTCTCTCTTGCTACCTATTACATTATGGCTCATATTAATTTTAATGCAGTTAATCTTATAATCTCATATCTTGGAAATCTAACTTATATTAAAGATCCTAGATATAAGAGAAATCCAAATCTTACTTTAGAACATCTCATTGCTTTTGTCCTGGAATCCAAGTATAATTTCTAATTTTCTACCTCACCTGATCACCTCCCAATCTTCTATTCCAATAGCTCCTTCCATGTCCTTCATTATGCTCATCATCACAATGTTTACTATCTAGACGAAGAGCTTATGGAAGATGAGGGATGACCTATTCCAGTACCTACCGCTATCTACCAGCATTCTTAGTTCAATCTGCTAGTCTAGAGGTTCGATCAGTGGGAGGTTCACTTTAGCTTATATGTAACAGAGTAGTACCAGCAACATATAATTGATTTAGCTCCCTTTGATCACTACATTGCCTAGCAGCAACAACAACATGATCAGGATATGGCTTGGATCAGAAACCAGTTTGCCTCACTCCACCAGTACTTCAACCACCACCTCCCCTAACCCTGCCTGATCAAGATCCCTCCTTATTTTAGTTTGTTCTATTTTATGATCATTATTTACTCATATATATTTTGTTATTTGTAGCTTTCTATTTTTGTTGTTGTTTTCTCCTTTTTGTGATATCAAAAGGGGGAGTAACATGTTGTTAGTAAATTATATTTTGTTCTGAAATGTTTAATTTCATATTTTACTCTTAAATATTATGTATTCTATTATTATGTGTTATTTTTTCATTTTAAAAAATAAAAAATTAACAAAAAAATAAAAAGTTAAAAAAATTTATACCTCTCCTATTTTTAAAAGAATTTACTTAGTGAGGGGGATCTTAGAGAATAACAAAACACTTTAAAACACAAACCAATAATATTTGTCATCATTAAAAAGGGGGAGATTGTTGCAAATCTAGACACAAGTCTTGTGATTTTAATGATAACAAATATTATTAGATTTTTTACTATGCTATCTCTTGATAATTAAGTTTATTGCATATCTATTTTGCCCTAATCACTAACAATTGAGATCCACTGTTCACTTGTAACTTCCATCAGCTCAAGATTGGGTAGATTAAGATTAAAGTATGTATTTTTAGTCTTATTGTACTTTTTATCTTTCTTGAGTCAACTATATATTTTAGTGGATCCTAAAGCTGAGTAACCCTGCACACACATACTCAAGGTGGTGAGTTAGTGAGTTAGGAAGAAGATGAGTTTTTTTAACTAATTATAATGTATGATTTGCATCATACTTGATGATCAGTTAATTAGAAAAATTATTAGTTAGGGCACTTTGGTTAATTAAGATTGATTAAACTAATTGTACTAGATGATCCTTATTATGTAGGACTATTAGTTATAATCATAAAAATAGCTACCAATCACAATTTAGGCAATATTTTAAAATTCAGATTTTGTTCTAATCATACCGCATGATATGCATCATACTGTATCAGATATGACAATCATGCCTAAATTGATCTTGTGACTAGGGGAACAATTATGGTTAATTTGTTTGATTAAATCATATAGGATGATTGGTGACAATCGTATTGTACGACCCGAGCAAAGCATGGGATGATAATTTATCATCACCTATCGTACAAGATGAAATACCATAGTTTTTTAACTAATTGTATAGGACGACACACCAAATTCATATTATATAAATCAAGCGCAGCATGGGATAATGATTTTCATCACCTATTATACAGGACTATCAGTACAAACTATTGAACTGATCATACAACACAATGTAGTTTATAATGTCTAAAAGGGCTATTTTATATGAATTGTACAAGACGATCATAGGATCATACTAGACGATCTTAAATGACATATAAAATTTTAGGGCTTTTTTAAAGGCTCTCTATTTAAACTCTCACTTAAACTAATTGTTCATAAGCTTTTTACTGCTAAGTGTCTTAAGAAGGAGAATAAAGAAGGAGTTTAGGAGAGCTTTGGGAGAGAAGGGTGGAAGAGCTTTTTATGAGGGAGAGTTTTGAGGGATTTACAAGGTTACTCTAAGTAAGGTTCTTGCCTTTTTTCTTCATGTCTCTGCCTTGATTCTTTGGTGGCTACGGGGGAGATATTCTATAACACTACGTCATGGTTCTCTGCCATCACCTGGAGGGTGAAAAAGAATTCAAGGTACTCTACCTTCTCCTAGAAGGAGAAAAAGCTTTGAGGTATGCTGCCTTCACCTGGAGGGTGAAAAAGAATTTCAGGTTCTCTATCTTTACCAGGATGGTGAAAAAGGATTCTAGGTTCTCTGTCTCACTAGGACGATGAAAAGAATAAGGTCCTCTACCACACTTGGTTGGTGGAAGAGATGTTATAAGGGCTTCTCCACCTAACTATGGGGCTATAGGAGAGTCACTAAATGTTTAGTGCAATATTCAAAGGAGGACTCCTGGGAGTAGACGTGGGTCATTATTTGACTGAACCACTATAAATTCTAGTGTGTTTGTTCTTATTATTTTTCATACTTTATGTTTTTGTGATTAACTATGTGGTTGAAAAATCTGATCTTTTTGTTATTGTAAAATTAATTTGCTTCCTCATCAAGTGATAAAATTATTTATTTTTAGATATTAAAAAAGTTATAAAAAGATATTCTTTTTGTTAAATAAATTTTAAAATTATAAATTCGCCCCCCTTAGTTTGCCTCAGGCTGGTTCTTTAAGGTTTAACAACCTTGACGAACTTTCATTATATAACTACTTGGGATTGTTAATTTTATTTGCCTAGGATAACCTTGCAGGTTGTCTAAAGTCTTTTTATTTTCCATATGTACATGACTAAATTGAGTTATGAAAGTTAATTTTGAGATGGGATGTTAACCATCCAACTTAAAATCCAAAGAGGAGGGAACATCTCTTAGGGGAGAGTTCCCTTTTATTTAGAGATTCAAGTTATAATAATTTAAAAATACAAAGAGAAAAGAAACACCCCTTCAGGGAGGAGTTCTTTTCATTTAGATAATTGGACTTGATGGATCTAAGGAGCTCGTAGATGGAAAGAAGATGAAGATGTGAAGAAATTGAGAACATCTCACTCTCAAAATCACTTGCGTCATTTCAAGGATTAGAATCAAGGTTATTGTTGGTGGTACCCAGCAGGTTTTAATTTCTGTAGACCCTGAGTTGTAATTAAGTGAAATTTTCCACATGAACTTTACATTTAATTTGATTAATATTGATTTGTTTATATTTTGTGCTTTAGAAATTGTCTACTTTTCTAGTCTTTTTTCTTGCATGCCACTTTTTGATTTAACCTGAAAATTCTTGAAGGCTCATAAGGATATACTAAAAACTTTTTTCTAATGTGAACAAAAGCTCACTAGTTTATGCTTTTGATGATAACAAATATTATGGCTTATATCTTTATGTCTCCTAGTGTTTTCATTCTATACTTGTTTGTGTATATTCTAACCTTTTAGGAATACTATGCACCATCCAACAAAGAATCAGAGCTCAAGATTGGGTAGAATAAATTATATTGTAAAGAGTCTGTAATATTCTTTGATAAAATTTTTTGATTTCTTGAGTCGAGTCCTATAAAGGTCTTTGCTAGCTTGGTGACTATGCACACACACACACGCAAGGGAGGGAGATCTAGTCAAAATTAGAAGTTTAATTTTTGAACTAATCGTACTGGACAATTTTGATCATCCAGGATGATTAGCTCAATGAACTAATTATACTGGATGATTTCGATCATCCAGCATGATCCTTTATTATCATGAAAAATCAATGCCAATGATAATTTAGGCAAGGTTTTAAGATTCAAATGTTGTTCTAATCATCCAGGATGATATCCGTCGTACTAGATGATCAATACAAATCATGCCTAAATTGATCTTGTAATTAGGAGACTAATTATGGTTAAATTATTCAATCAGATCATCATGGATAATCTGTATATCATACTGGATGATGTTTGCTGACATATTTAATTTTTTAATCATCCAAGATGAAAACCATAAATTTCCTCTGATTGTACAGGCAATCATCTTGTACGTCCTGAGACTGTTGTAGGATGATATATTGATTGCCACCCATCTTGACCTAATCATCCCAGACAATTGCAGGATCATACTGGATGGTCTATACAAATTATTAAACTGATTGTACAGGATAAAGATGGGCGTTCTGACTGGAAAGGCTATTTTGTACTGATCTACAAGATGATTTAAGGATCATCTTGGAAGATCATCTTGGAAGATAGACCCATTGTACAGGATGATATGCTCAAATTAGAAAATTCTAGCTGCTAGACTGAGTTAGGCAAGTTTTATCTTTAAAGATTTGGTCTGATCATCCCGGACGATACCTGTATCATCCTGGATGATTCTTTACAATCATGCCTAAATTAGTCTGGTGATTAAGGAAAGTAATTAATATTTGATTAATACAATCATATCATCCTGGATGATTGCAAGATCATACGGGATGATTGAGTAAAAATCTTGACCGTCCAGTGCCTTTCAGTTGGACGACCAAAGCTATGTTTAGGATGATTCTCAGCTTGTTAAACTAATCGTACAGGACGATATACATATCATCCCGGATGATCAAGTCATTTTTAAATCATCCAACATATTTGACCTGTATGTCCAAAGCTGTGTCTCAGATGATTTTTGGATGTTTTGAACTAATCATACAGGACGATAGAGATATCATCCCAGACGATTAAGAAATTTTGAGATCGTCCAGCATCAGTTGCCCTAGACGACCAGAGCTATCCTCTAGATGAAATTCCTGATTTACACTAATCATCCCGGATGATCGCAGAATCATACGGGACGATCTGAACAAATTTTGTCTACTAATCATCTAGAGGAACCAGATCGTCCAGGCTGATACATGTGATTTTGAACTGATTGTACAGGATGATCGACCGACCATCTTGGATGATCTTTGATGACCAGTTGAGATTTAGGGCAATCTTTGAGCCCTCCTATTTAAGATCTTTTTCTTCCAACAAGAAAAATCTTTTGCCACTTTCCTTACTAGAGAAAACCTAAAGAGAGAGAGAGAGAGGATCTTGTGAGGGTGAGTTTGTGAGGGATTCACAAAGGTTGCTCCAAGCAAGGATTTGAGTCATATTTTCTATTCGTTGTCTCTTGTCTTGTCGGTGTCTCTGCGGGAGGATCGTTCGTAAGAAGATCCGGGTTCTCTGCCTGCTTCAGGAGGAAGCAAAAGGAGTCTAGGTTCTCTGCCTGCTTCAGGAGAAAGCGAAAGGAGTTCAGGTTCTCTGCCTCACCGGGTTGGTGGAAAGGAGTTTTTGTATAGGCTTCTCCGCCTTACTGTGGGAGCAGAAGGAGAGTCACTTAGTGTTAGTGCAATACCTGGAGGGGAGGCTCTGAGGAGTAGTAGGTCAAGTTGACTGAACCTCTATAAAATCTGGGGTGTTCTTTCTGATTATTTTCTGTATTTTATTTTTCTGTTATTATCTACTTGGGTGAAATCTATGATTGACCTTTTCATTACTGTGTTTACTCATTTCTGCTGCAAATTATCAAAAGATCTTTCCTGTTGCTAAAGAATTTTTAAAACTACCAATTCACCCCCCCCCCCCCCCTCTTGGTTAGCCTCGAGACTAGTTCATAAGGGCTTAACATCCCTATTGAACTTTCATCATCACGCTTTCTTGCCTTTAGTGATGGAGCACGCCCTTTATTGCACCACCCTAGTATCAAATCAAAATTGTCTATTACATATAAGTCCCCTATTGGAATCATTTACACCTAAGGTTAGGTGCTGCATTTCCTTAGAAATAAAATCAAATCTATTTCATAGGTATAAGTCCCCTATCAGCCTCTTTTAAACATAAGGTTAGTGTTGACCTCATTTTTAAATGAGGTCATCAAGCACTACCCCAAGATCCTAATCATCAATCCTATAATTGATTGTCAATCATCCAAAATCATTTATTCAACCTAGCATTGAATCCAATCTTTAATCAAAACCCCAGCCTTCAAACATTCAATCAATCATCCAGTTACTGAATCAACTTCTAAATTTCAATCAAAGCATCAATCATCTACAACTCTAGCCCTATATTATAATCAACTAATCTAGTATACTATCTTCCATAGTTTACTGGACACTTCTAACCTCATTAAAGATCTAAATCATTTCATTAGAATCTCATACATTAATTTCTATATCACTAGCTCTCAAAGCATATGATTGACTAGTGTGATCTAATTGAGCTAGCTCAAGCTAGCTCAACTGATTAGATACTCCACGGACCTCCAATTGACTTCCAATTTGATTCTGAACTTCCTTAAACTCCTGTGAACATTCTACCTAGTAAAGTGGGCTTGACCAGTCATCTTGACCCAATCATTAGTTGATTGGGTCAATTGGACCCAAGCTTGGTCAACCAGACCCATATGAGTCAATCCCTGAGCATACACTCAAATCAAACTTCCTAATCTCTCAATATCATTCCATTGCATGCTTTGAATAGTCATAAATCTTCTATGAGTCAAACTATAATTACTTTTATTTAGTCAAGTCAAAAGTTTAGTCAAACTTCTTTAAATACACACTATCTCCTCCATGCAATGAATCTATGTATCAAACTCCTTTACAAACATCTCCACCAACCCCAAATGCTATATTAAACTCCACCTCATCAACATTGACTAAGTTGACTGGTCAAACAAGTCAACTAGAGGCTTAATACTCTTCCCATGGTCCAAATCCTCCATTGCATTTCCTTGCTTGAAATTAAATCCATCCAACCATTTAGATATACTCTAGACATGGTCAAGATCCCTTCTAAGCTTCCTTTCTCCCATTGACCGGTCAAAGGGTCAACAAAGAACCCAAATAAGTTTTATTCAATCAAACCCATATTTACCTCATTATTATATAAGGTCACTAGGACCAATCCAAACCCTCGGATCTACCTAGATCTTAGATCAATCCAAATCAAATCCAAATTTTAAATCAAAATTCAATGCTCAAAGGCCCTATCCTGAAAGCCTTTTCCATTGAATTTTCAAACATTTTTAAACCTAATCAAATGACCTCTGATTCATGATCTATTAATTGCATATTGATTAGGCATGTCCCTATGGTCTACCCTCCAAATTTGAGCTCAATTTGAGATCTCTAACCCCTGAATTTGAATTAAAATCCAAAAGCTATAAAACCTTCAAATATTATGGCCTAATCCACTAGACCTACTACCTAGTGGATTTTGACCTTAGAGCCTTCTCTAAACCCTCTAATTACATCCTAAACCTTGATTATCATATGTTGAACATTAAACTATAATTTGGTGGACTCATTTTGACCCTTAGTTGACCAGGGGTTAAAATGACCAAAATACCCTTAGGGGTATGAAGAGTTATTTTGAATTAAATGACCCTATCTTTGGATGAAACCACTTCCATTCAACTCTAAATACTAAAACAAACTTATTAGACATAATCCCATCCCCTAGGTCAACCTGGTTGACCAAGTCAACTAGGGTTGGCCCAAATGCCCTTTAAGGGCCTAAATAGTCATTTTTGATCGAAATGACTTCCCTAGACTATGGGACCACCTCCATTGGTCTCCAAATATCAAATCAAACCTTTTAAGCCCAAAACATGGCCCTGGGTCAGCCTAGTTGACCAAGTCAACCTAGGATTGATCAAATTACCCTTTAAGGGTTAAATGAGCCAAATCAATCTCTATGACCAAATCAAATCATTTGAACCCTCAAATTCATTTCAAAAACTATCCCAATCATGGTCCAAACATTTCCAAATTTTGTTTTGGATTAAACCCTAGCTAGCTTGACTAAATCACTAAGTCAACTCAACTAGATTTGGTCAAACTTCTTTTCCTGCATGTGTGTATATTCAAACTCTTATTCCATAGCCTTGAGTCTCCTCAAGACTACTCCAATCAATTAACATGAATATTTGACTGCCACCTCATCAGTCAACGACATGGTTGACTAGTCAAAGAAGTCAACCAAGTCAAATTACATGCTTATGTGGCTTTGCCACCTTAGCAAGCCAAATCATTATAATAAATCCAATCTTTCATGCATTTTGGTGGCTCGAATAGATACCTGGCAATACCCTAAGCTTCCTCTCTCTCTGAATCAAGAGCATGTAATCATTAGATGGGAAGATAATTCCCATTTAACTCAAGAAGCTTGACTTTATTCCCTACTTCCAAAATCTTTAATCACGACAAAATCAAGCCCACTCTAGCTCTCCCCCAGCTTCTCCATCTATAAATAAAGCCCTCCCAACCATTGAATTGGTTGTTGCAAGCCTAAAGATCCAAATTTGAGAAGAGAGAGAAAAAAGGAGAGAGAAAGGATAATTATGTGGCAAAGTCTGATCCAGCCATTAATAGCTCTTGGACCCATGAAGGAAGTTGTAGAGGATTCAAATACCTTTCCAACAAGCCCAAGAACACAAAAATCCATCCACAGGATTGTAAGATATCTTAACTTTTCTCTAAAACTTCAATTTAAAATTGCAGAAAATCTACAAAACTTGAAGCCTCCAAACTTCAGGTGTTGGAAGATTAAATTACCATAAACCTGTATTTCAAATTTTATCTAATTTGGATGTGTATTTTACAAGTTATGATTATTTAAAAGTTTAGTTCATTTTTGAGCTAAACAGCTCTAGACAAATCTGAGATGTCTGATCGATCGTTCTACATGATCGAATAGCCCAGATTCGACCAGATCGCCTAGAATAAAACCGTGAATGACTCTTGGATTTGAATGTGCATCGTTTCTCCATTCCATGAGACATGTGGTACCATCGAGGCCATCCTTTTGATCTAGGATCGATCTGACGGTGCGGATCAAATGCTGACGTGGATAAGTGACACGGTGGCGGTGCGCCGCATCCGCAATCATTGCTAATTATTGGCAATAATTTTGCCGCCATTTAAATTAAATTAAATTGATTTAAAAATTAATTTATGTAGTCAAAACTTCTAAAATTCTTAGAAAATTTATATTTTCACCAAATTTGATGTTTTTGGGCTTATTGGAAAGGGCTTGAGCCCTACTATTTATTACAATTAAAATTAAAGTGTTTTGATGGCTAGATTATGAGTTATTTGAGAGTGTTTAAAATTTATTTTTAGTAATTTTCTCATAATCTTGTGATCAAATTGAGCCAAAATTTTGGTGAAATATTTTTGAGCATCTTAGGCATTCCCTGCATTTTTCATAGGTCCAGATGCTCAAGGGTTTGCTGTGATGTGAATTTTTAAAGTAAGGGGTCCATTTTGGACCCAAAACTTGAAAAATTCATAACTCTACAAATTGATAGAATTAGGTTATCTAATTGATGTGGTATGCTTGCATATCTCCCAGGGTTAGATGACCAAAATTTCAAACCTGTTTGAATACTAGAGACATCTAGGAAAAATAATTAAGGAAAAATGTCTATATAATTTAAAAAAATCATATGAAAATTTACACACATCCAATAGGAATGAAACCTTAGAACATTGAACTTAGTTACATTTTATACCTTAGGTCCAAATTTCACTGGATTTGGAGGTCATTCGGTCATAAAATTATCCAAGTTAAAATTTAATCTTTTTTAGGACCCAAAAACTTTAAAAATTTGAAATAACTCAAACTTAAATCCAAAAATTACAAATAATATCTCAAATTGACCATTATTTAATCCTCTATCTAGGAAAAATAAAAGCCCCATTTTTCGACTTTTAGTTTAACTTTAATTTAAGTTTTAATAAAAATTAATAATTAATTAAATAAAATAATTAAAAACTACAACAAATCCCAACTAAACTCTAAACTCCTGAAAACATTCCTATAGGTCATCTCTGACCTTTGGGAGTGATTTCATACAGTTTATAATAAGTTTAGATCAAAACAATCAAAACCTCCATAATTAAGTAATTTAAAAAATCCATTAATTAACCAAACTTTACAAAATCATAATAAATTCAACTTAAATCCAAAAATTTCAAATAATATATCAAATTTACCAAAATTTAATCTATAATCAAAGAAAATTAAAATCACTTTAATTTGACATCAATTTTGAGAATAATTTAATATTAAGTAAAAAATTAATATTTAGGGTTTATTTAATATAATTTAATACTTTAAATAATTTAATATAATTAATTAAAAATTCTATAAAATTCCCAAACACTTAAGAATCCCTCCTTAGATCATTCCTGACCTTTGGAGTTGATCTTAAGGAGTTAGTAGTTTATTTAGAGCAAAATCACTAAAAGGCCCTAAATTAAACAAATTAAATAACTCAAATAAATACAAAAACTTTTGAAAATCATAACTAATTATAGAAAACTCCAAATTGAGTAAACTCAAAGGCATAGTACTCCATGTAAGGTCTATTATTTATCAAAAATATTAGATCATCAAAAGTCACTTAAAATTAAAAAGTTAACTTTTTGGTCAGCTTTAGTTCAAATTTTAACTAAAATTTCAAAAATTCATAACTAATTATGAAAAAATCCAATTCCAACAAACTCAAAGTATAATTACTCATTGAAAGGTATAATATTTAAGAAAAATATCAAAACTTTAGAAATCTCTTTGAATATAAATGTCTAATTTTGACCCCTTAATTAATACATTAAAAATAATCCAAAAAATTCCAAAATATGATAATAAATTTTAAATTCAAGAAAATATTAAGTCAATATTAAAATTACTCAACAAACCCCTTAATACATAGCAACCACTCCAAAGATAATTTTTTTAGGATGGACTACTATATGCTGTGGAGCTACGTGTCCTAAGGAGGCTTTACTCCTCGAGCCTAGTGGCACTACATCACGAATAGATTCAATGGAGTGTTAAAACTTAAAATTAATTGATTATTAATTATCCAATCAAACTTAAAATCATTAATCTAATTATATCAACCAAATTTTTAGGATGACTACTCCGGGCCACGAGGCTACGTGTTCTAAGGAGGCTTTATTCCTCGAGCCTAGTGGCACAACGCCACAAACTAGTTGATAGCAAACTTAAATTAATTCAAACTTTTAAAATCAGTAACTAATCTAACTATTAAAATATATTGGTCTTTTAATTTCTAACTACTTAAATTTATTTAATTAATCAACAACAAAAACCCATTTTAAAAATAAACCTTAACATATTAATATTTGAACTCTAACCAAATTTTTCCTCTAAACTTCAACAAACCTAAACCTTAGAAAATTTAAACTAATTACCCGATATAAGACATATTCGTACCACACAGCTTACAATACACACTTAGATGGTTTTCTAGGGCACTACTTTTAGATTTAGGCTAGGCCGTGTTGTAAATCTGGATTCAAGGATTATAATTTTGATACTAGTAAACATTCCTATTTCTATTTGAGTGCCTAATCTTTCAGGTTCACAAGATCAATTATAATTCAAGCCAGATCAAGATCGAGTGAGTCTGTTTGTGTTTCAAGTTCAATATAATTTTTTCACCTTTCTTGAGTCATGTGTAATGTAATGGATCCCCAAGCGAAGTAACCTTTTACACACACACTCAAGGGGAGAGTTTTAGTGAGTTAGAGTTTCTATTTTGATTTTTTTCATATCATCCTAGACGATAGTCATATCATCCTAGATGATCCATTAAAAATAAAAACCCTAATTAGGGCAGCCAGATTAAGTCGGTCTAATTAAGCAGATCATCCTGGATGATACTCCCATCGTACAGGATGATATACTCAAATCAGAAATAATCAGCCGCCAGACTAAGTTAGGTAAGTTTTTATTTTTAGTATTTTGGTCTGATCATCCTAGATGACACGTCTATCATCTTGGACAATTCATTACAATCATGCCTAAATTAGTCAGGTGATTAAAGAAAGTAATTAAGATTTGATTGATTTAATCATATCATCCTGAACGATCACAAGATCATCCTGGATTATCAATTAGAAATCCTGACCGTCCAATGTATTTCACCTGGACGACCTAAACTATCTGCCAGACGATACTACCAATTTTTAACTAATCATACAGGATGATAGAGATATCATCCTAGACGATCAGGTCATTTTGAAATCGTCCAGCACAGCTGTCTTGGATGACTCGAACTATGGGTCGGATGATATTGGTCATTTTTGAACTAATTATACCGGATGATATCTATATCATCCTAGACGATCAAATCATTTTCTTTTAATCGTCTAAGATTTTCTCCTGGGTGTTCTGAACTATCTACTTGATGATATTCCAGATTTACACTAATCATCTAGGATAATCGCAGAATTATCCTGGATGATCTGAATAAACTATGTCTTCTAATCATCCAGAAGAACTAGATCGTCCAAACCAAAAAGGGCTTATTTACACTAATCATACAGGACGATCAAAGGATCATCTTAGATGATCTTTGATGATAAGTTAAAATTTAGGGCAATTTTTGAGCCCTTCTATTTAAGGTCTCTTTCTTGCTTATATAAAAATCTTTTACCGTGTCCTCACATGAGATATTCTTGAGAGGGAGAGGGAGAGTTTGGGAGAGAGAGAGAGGATCTTGTGAGGGGGAGTTTGTGAGGTGTTCACAAAGGTTACTCTAAGTAAGGATTTGAGTCATCATCTCTAGTCATCGTCTCTTATCCCTTGGTGTCTCTATGGGAAGGATTATCAGCAAGAAGATCTAGGTTCTCTTCCTGCTTCAAGAGGAAGCAAAAGGACGTAAGATTCTCTACCTGCTTCAGGAGGAAGCGAAAAGAGGTAAGGTTCTCTGCCTACTTTAGGAGGAAGCAAAAGGAGTTTGGGTTCTCTGCCTCACTGGGTCAGTGGAAAGGAGTTTTGTAAAGGCTTCTTCGCCTTGCTGTAGGTACAGAAGGAGAGTCACTTTGGTTTAGTGCAATACCTGGAGGGGAGGCTCCAGGGAGTGAATGTAGGTCAAGTTAACTGAACCACTATAAAATTTGGTGTGTTCTTTCTGATTAATTTCTGTACTTTATGTTTATGTTGATGATCGTGTGATTGAAATTATTATTTTGTTTCATTAAACATCTTCACATCATCACAAAATTGTAATTATTTTAAAAAATTCAAAAAGGTTTTCAAAATTATTTTTACTTAAAATTTTTTTAAAACTACAAATTTACCCCCCCCCCCCCCCTCTTGGTTAGCCTCGGGTCATAAGGGCTTAACATCCCTAATAAACTTTCAGGCTGGTGTTTACTTTTTTACTATATACCTGGTTTTTCAAGCCTTCACTATATGTTGGTTGTTAATATTTATTTAATTTTTGCATTTTATGATATGATTGAGGGGCATTAGATTTACCCTTAGGATAGGGGTAATTGAAATGCTAATTTAATCTTATACAGGTGGCTATACTTATACATGGCATTAAAGTTAAAGGAGGCAAACTTAAATTTAAATAAATTAAATTTTTGTAGGTGCTAAGTCCCCCTTTAAAAATCAAAAGAACATAGCCAAGTGTGGCTGGTTTGAGCATTTTAAATTTTATTATATTAACTATTTTGGATGATTTAAATATAATTTCTTAGGATAACCTTACAAGCTATTTGAGTCTAGATTTTCAATTTTCATTAAATGTAATTTGAATTTATTGAGTTGTAAATCAAAGTGATACTTGAGAGGGGATATATTAGAATCCAACTTAGATTTTAAAGAGGAGAGAACATCCCTTAGGGGAGAGTTTTTCTCTATTTGGAAGACTAAGTTAGGATAATTTTAAATATCCAAAGAGAAAAAATACCCCTTTAGAGGGGGGGTTTATTTTCATTTAGATATCCAGACCTAAAAGTTCCCAGAAGTTCAGAGAAGGATGAAGAAGTGGAGATCGAGAAGAATCCCATTCTCAAATTCACTTGAGTCTTAAGAGTAGAATTCGGGCTATTGTTAGTGGTACCCAGACATTTTCTTTCTATGGACCCTAGGTTATAATATTAAAAGGTAGCCTATGGAAATTTTATCTGTTTAATTAATAATCCAATTGATTGTTTGATGTTGATGTCGATATATGATTGCATGCTTTTAGTAGTTTTTTAGTGCTCTTGTATGTTTATCTTTATTTTAGCCTGGAACACGATCGAAGGCTCGCGAGGGATAGCTAAAACCTTTTCTACTTCAATTAAATTAAAATTTTTAAGATAATATAGAAACTCTAATGCTTTTAAGAAGTAAGACCAAGACTGTCGGGAGTTTGCATTGCATTTTGTTGCACTTTCTTTCCTTTGTTAAGAACCTCCCCACCTGCGGGTTCTGGCAAACCACCTGGCCTATTAGGGTGCAGATCTATCAAGGGGAATCTATATAATTTAGGGAAAAATCTATTTTTAAGCCTTTTTAAAATTGATTCATATTTAATCTAAGCATTTGTTAAGTCAACTAGCATGTATTACATTAGTTATAAATTAAATTTAGTCTAAAATGTAATTGCATTTACTTTAAGTTTCATAATACCCTATATATGTCAAGGGGCTAATTAGGATTTGCTCTAGATGTTAACCCTAACTACTTAAACTCAATCTAATTAACATATTTACCCATTATTTCATAAAAGATCGAACACATGATTTTAAAGCGCCTAGGTGGTTAGCTGGCTCCCCAATCCAGGCCGGGATAAGTTCAAATTTTACATTGCATTAGCTAGGTTTGGGTCACTAATTTTCAGTACCAAATTTAGATTTAGGTTCTGAGGCAAGCTCAGGCTATAAGACCTCAACCTCTGGAAATCTAATTCTCACCTTCTAATAAAATTAATGACTCAAACTTAAATCTCTTTCAATCAAATTCATGCCTAACACTTTGGATAGATTGGGACACTTCTGAATTATTTCAGAATCTTAGGTGCCTCCTACCCTTCTTCCTTTGATTCTAGAAATAAGTGTTCAACCTTCATCCAATCCCATTTGAAAATTCCAACCCTTACCTCCTTTGACATCAAGCCTTAAAATCTTAAATAAAATTTCTACCACTATTTTAATCGAGAGTATTCAATGATGTAATTAACTATGAGGGCTTGCGCTCATACGATATTTAAAAATTCAGATAAAATTTTTAAAAATCAAAGTTTTCAAACTTAAATTAATTATCTTTGGGAAAATCAAACATGATGATCATTTTTATCATTTTCAAATGACAGGTAGTAATTGATATTTTCTTTCCTTGGATAGATATATCAATTACAGTCATAACTTTGATGATAAAATTAATGGTCCCTTTACTCAGATTAACATAGTTAAATATTTGAGCAAACATTATTTTGATCCTCCGTGGTCATATGTTGTCTCCTCTTGAGATTGACTACAACAATCAGGGTAAATCTAAAGTTTTATAATTTGAACCCATTAGGGAATGATATGTTCATCTTTCGAGGTGATATATCATTCATAATAATGCGTTCAACTTTAAAACTAAAAATCTCAAGAATTTAATCTTTCCAAAGAAAATTAAAATTTTAAACTACAATTTTACTTTTTAAATAAATAACTCATGAAACTCGACCCACTGAGCTTTATCCAGGCCAAACTAGGCCTGTCAAACCCATAGAAGTGACTCCAGAAACTTCTTAAGACTCAGCCCGACCCAACCCAATCATTTGCATGGCTCTAAACGGCTTAACCAACCCAGATGGTCCTCCCCATATGAAGACAAAATAAGAGTGCATGCAGCCCCGAACAGTCCTTCTCCCTGCTACCTAACCACATGAGCCAGGTGTCTTGCATCCAGGGCATCCACCTGATTGATACAGACTATCCCTTTTGGCTCTAACGTTTGGAATAGGGCAAAAGGATGAAAACCTCTAATTCCAAGCTAACTCTCACTCTAGTGATTCCCCTAGAGCCTTTTGGCATTTTGTTTTGAAATCCCAGAGCTTCTTTCACATTCCTGTGATCCTTTTCTGGCATTTGGAGCTTACCGTTGGTGAGAAGAATGCAGACCGAAGTTAAGTTCATCTCAACTTTCCAAATCCTCTTTTGGTGATCATCCAAGCTCGAAGCCTTCTAAGGGATTATATGTGGACAATTTACAAGTGCAACCAGACTTGAATCACTTGAATCCATTCATTACACTGTGGTAAAATCTAAACCCTAGGCCCTAACCTAAGTTCTAAAATGTCTTCTCTACCATTGCATCAAAGGCTTGAAAAATCATCTTCCACTCTTTCTTTTATCCTAGTATACCTCTGTCAAAGTTTTTGAGTCTTTTTATTCACCATACTAAGAATATAAAACAAAAAAAAAGAGTTTAGGGTTCACGGGTTGACGAAGGAGGAAGACGGGTCGCCAACCATTAAATCTATTCTGTTTAGAGTAACGGCTGCAATTGGGTAGATCTGCGGTTCAGTTCATTCTCTTAGAACTACAAGTTGGCCAGCTCTTCGTTCAGCTGAATCCAAACTGTTAGTCCAAACTGCAGGAGCAGATCCATCATGCATGATCAAAATTAATCGCGAATCTGATCTTGGCCATTAGATTAGAACCATGGTTGATCCGACGGCTAATTTCCTTGCCAGGCTGGACAAGTGAATCTGGCCCACTTGACCTTCACCATCTGCATGGTGAACCCACTGCTGACGTGCGTCTGGGCAGTGCTGCCGGTTGACTGGAGGATTTAAAACCTTAAAAATAATTTTAAAAATGCCCTAAACTTCAAAAATTCATAAGAATTCCATTTCTTATCCATTTTTTAGTTCTTAGGCTCGTTTTGTTCATATTTTTATGTACTTTATTTTAAAAAATATATAAAATTATTTTGATTAATATTATATCAGTTATTTCCAAAATACTAAAAACTCTATTTTAATTTTAAATAAAAATATACAAACTATTTTGAGCTGAAATTTGGCAGAGGTGTTGTAGGGTCTAATGTTAATCTTTCTTAATTTTCTTAGGGCCAATTGATGCAATCTCACTTGGATTATGAACTTACAAAAATCATGGCCTTGATTTGACATAGATTTTTGCAAATTCATAATTAATTCAATTCAACTCCAAGTTGCATGTTTTAGAGTTCTATGGGATCAATGAAATGTCCTCTTTCACTAAAAAATATATTTGGATTGTTAATCAAACATGATTTGATAAAATTTACTTGTTTTAGTATATTGGTTTATGGATTTCTAAAATTAATAGTTTCTAATTTAATTTCATTAATAAATTATTTCATATTTAATTAAATTCATTAAAAAATTAATGATTAATTAACAATTCTAAATATTATAATAAAATTCATAAAAATTCAAATTAAATTATAATTCATTAAAATAAATTAGTTTGATAATTTGATTGATTAAAATTTATTTTAATCAATTAAATTTGATAATTAATTTGGATTAAATGGATTAAGGTCTTTCATGCCTAAAGCTTGATTCCTTTTGGAGGGCTTTAGGCATTTTGATTTAAAGATCTTTTAATACACTTAAATAACAAAGAGATTCTCCCATATGTTGTGCATGATTCCTTTTAGGAGGGCACTAACATATTAAATTTGGAGGATCTTCCAAAAATTAATAACATACAGAGCTTATGTTACATACACGCTCCTTTTGGAGGGTATGTCACATTGCATTACAAGGTCCCTTTCTCTCTCTCTAATAAAACTTTGGGGAATCTCATATGTACACCTGTCTAACACATAAGATGGGTGTTCATTTTCAAAGACCTAGGACTTATAAATTGATAACTCCCTACACTTAGGGGGTTATTAATCTACAAGTTCTCTTAAATTAAATCAATAACTCTAACATCTAAAACTGGAATAATTTAAAAGTCGAATATACACCATTTAAACTTTAATTAAATTCCCTTTCAGCCTTTAATGATAAACCTTGATAATACATGCAATTCAAACATAGATCCCTATAGGACATATCAAAGCCACACAACCTTTCTCACACACTTAGATGGTTTGCCAAGATAACTAACTTTAGCCTAGGCTAGGCCAGTGGATTATTGTGGTTTGATTGCTGGTGTCTTGTCTAAAGGGCACCTATATTTGTTTGCTTACTTTTCTGCAAGTTATAACGTGCATATTTACTTTTTTGTCAGTGCAACAGTGAGTAGAGTTAATAAGTGATGGCCGTGTTTTTACTTTACTTTACTTTACTGCATATATAAATGTTCATGACACACTCATAACTGTGTTTACTTTTCTGCTATTTACATTCCTACAAAGTAGAATGTTCATAGGGATTGATGTACTTGTAAACAGAGATATAAATTTTAAATTTCTTAGATGCCTATATATAGATTGAGTTATATAATATCCTGAGTTGTAAAGGAATCAAAGATAGCTGCTTATATATATATATATATATATATATATATATATATATATATATATATATATATATATAGGTGGTGCTCCAAAAAGTAATATCCTCTCTTAGGAGGATGTTCCATTTTGGAATTCCACCTAAGACTTGGAGCCAGAAGATAATAAGCAGTTGTATTCGATTCTATGTTCTTGTAGGTGTAGAATCCAGGCTTGTTATTGGTGGGGCCTGGCCACCTTTTACTTTACTGCAGGCCCTGGGTTGTACTTTATAAATCTTGTATTAATAGAATCAATTTCTTTTACATTAATTGTTATTCAGGCATCATAAACATACATATAGATTTTCTATTTTTGTAAGCATATTATCTTGCATTTGATTTAAATTCTTTAACCATTCCTTGATTCCTAAGATAAAGCTATCTTAAAATTTTGCATTCATTGGCGATTGCTGTGATTAGGATTGTTAGCTAGCAGCTCACTCTAGGTAAGTGGTAAGTCCAGATTGTGTTCACTTCTCTCCTCACACTTTTTATCTTTCAATCAAATTCAAATCTTCAAATTCAGTGTTAGAATTTATAATCTAAAGCCTGAACATAGAAAATTTAATTAGCCCAAAAATTTCTTTAAACTTATACGTATTTTGAAATTATTTAGTCTTCATTTTAGTCGATAGTATTCTCTTAGGAGATGAAATTAACTATAGGGGCTTGCCCCTATAGGGAGTCTAAATCCCAGAATAATCTAAACCCTATCTTAGTTTCCTTTCTAAGGTAGGGGAAAGATCTGTGAACGTAATTTTTTGCTTTATTCATATTGAAAGTTTAACTCCATAACCAAAAAAAGATAGATATTGGATTTGTTGTTACAGAGAATTCAACATTTTCTATGCTTGATTATGGAGATAAATATAAAATTTATTCTTCTAATTAGAACGATGGGAGAAGATACCTATTATCCTTCGGGATGATTCATATCTTCCTTATACTACTTCTCATTAGAGAAACAAATTCTAATTTCTTTCTTTCAAATTGATAATAAAGTATTAGTCTGTCCCCCGAGACGGTATATTGTTGAACTATGCTGATTTGATTCAAAGAAATTCATTTAAATATAAATAGAGCAGATCCTGTGCACCCAAAGAAATATTTTTAAAATTTCAAATTAAAAATATTTCTCACAATTTTTTGGCGACTCCGCTGGGCATAGTGTTCTCTCTCCATCTTAAATGAAGACTAAATTCTTTCAAAATTATATAAAAGTTTCATTAAATATTTGGGCTATTAAATTTTCATGTAAATTTTAGTTTGTTTAATTTCTTGTTATATGTTTTGATGTTTTGTATAGTCTTATGATTTGAGTCCTATGATTGATCTGTGTTTGATTTTGTTGATGTGATTTAATTTATTACTTTGTATATTTAATTTGTTTAAATTATAAATTCCCTACATCAAGTCGACCAAGCTTATTTGTCATTTGAATGACATTTGCATGTTTACTTTGAGTCCATTATTTGCATGATTAGGCTTACATGAGTGAGCATAACCCAGGGTTACTTGGATTCATTCTAAAAGCCAAGTAGAGGTCCAACCGGAACACTGATTTGTTCCTAGGTCTGGTAGGGGTGCTGCCCGTTTGTCGTCTGACATTTGCATGTCATTTGGGTGAATAGTCACTTTGAATTCTTTTCAAATTTGTTCGAAATCCTTCTGGAATATTTGAATTCCTTATGTTTTATTTTTCTTTTCTGATTTTTATTATAGATTTTTTATGTGTTGTATATGTTTTGTGATTTATATTAATTTAATTATCTTGTTATTTAATTTGTTTAAATTATAAATTCCCTGAATCAAGGCAACCTAACCTATTTATCATTTAAATGACATTTGTATGTTTACTTTGAGTCCACTATTTGCATGATCATGCTCACGGGAGTGAGCATAACCTAGGGTTTCTTGGCTTCATCCTAAAAGCTAAGTAGAGGTCCAACCTGAACACTGGTTTGGTCCTAGGTCTGGTAGGGGTACTGCCCATTTTTTGTCTGACATTTGTATGTTATTTGTGTGATAAGTCACTTAGAATTCTTTTCAAATTTATTCAAAATTCTTCCAAGTTTTTTGAATTCCTTCTGTTTGATTTTTCTTTTTCAATTCCTATTATAAATTGTTGATGTGTTGTACATGTTTTGTGATTTATATTAATTTGATTGTCTTATATATTTAATTTATTTAAATTAAAAAATCCCTAAATTGAGTCAACCAAGCATGTTTGTCATTTGAATTGCATTTGCATGTTTACTTTGAGTCCACTGTTTGCATGATCATGCTCACGCGAGTGTGCATAACCCAGAGTTACTGGGCTTCATCCTAAAAGCCAAGCGGAGGTCCAACCAGAACACTGATTTGGTCCTAGGTCTGGTAGGGGTGCTGCCCATTTGTCGTTTGACATTTGTATGTTATTTGTGTGATTAGTCAATTAGAATTCTTTTCAAATTTATTCGAAATTCTTCTGTAACTTTTGAATTCCTTATGTTTAATTTTTCTTTTCTGATTCCTATTATAGATTTTTGATGTGTTGTACATGTTTTGTGATTTATATTGATTTGATTGTCTTATATATTTAATTTGTTTAAATTATAAATTCCCTAAATCGAGCAAACTAAGCATATTTGTCATTTGAATGACATTTGCATGTTTACTTTGAGTCCCCTGTTTACATGATCATGCTCACACGAGTTAGCTTAACCCAGAGTTACTTGGCTTTGTCCTAAATGCCCAGCGGAGGTCCAACCAGAACACTAATTTGGTCCTAGGTCTAGTAGGGGTGCTGCCCGTTTGTCATCTGACATTTGTATGTCATTCATGTGTCATTTTCATGTGTTAAAGTCTTCCATTTTTGTTCGTACTCAAATTTTGAGTGAGTTTGTTGAAATTAGGCTTTAGATTATAAATTTGTAATCCGTCTTCCCCTCATAAAATCCTTCTACTTGTGTTTACAAGTATTTTTCTACATATATACTCGAATTTCTTAAGGACAAGGGTCCTTATGTATTTTCTTTTCAATCTAATTTCAATTCCATTTGAATCTTCAATCAATCATTCTTCCGAGTCTACACTTTGTGATTATGCTCTCTTTGGTTTGGGTCCTTAATTGGACCATTTTATCTTTCCAATCTTCAATCTAACTGATATTTACCTAATACTCTAGCTATATTCAAATTAGTGTAACTTTTAGTATTCAGATTCAGTCTTCAAATTTAGAAAGATCAATTATTGATTCAGATACCATTGGATTATAGAAAATGTCTAGAAAGTTAGTTTTAAACATCAACATCACTACTGGCCAGTATGCCGAGGGCAACTAGTCCAGGTTTGGATTTGGATTCGAGAATCTATAAGTTACATTTGGGGCACTACAAGTTGAATTGGTTGCTCACATCGCTAAATCTGTTAGATTAACTCCCCTGTAAGTAAACCTCGAGGCTGGGTCTATAGCTACCCCTGTAGCCGCTAAACCTTCTGTGTTCTCTTGTTTGACTCTTCCCTAGTTAGCTACCATGACAAAGGGAAAGTCTCCTTTTATTTTTGAAACTCCAGTCTTTGGGAACATTGAGATTGGATCATCTTCTGGAATCCAGGAGATAACCAAATCTCAACACCGTAACATGATTCACCATATGAGGCGAAAAGCTGAGAGAGCTGAAGCATCAAAGGAAGATGCTCTTATCGCTGCTTTAACCGAAGCAACAAAGAAGATGGCTACGAAATTCTTGAACAGTATGTTAATTCTCTATGTTTAGCTAGTAGCAGGTTTCACCCATTATCTACCACTGCAGTAGAAGCGAGCGTACTGTGGATAGCAAATTGTCTACCTCCTTCGTTCTAGAATGATCCTACTTTTCCATCTCTTTCTAAAAGAAAGAGAAAATTAAAAACTTTACTGAATGGACTGATCCAGGACTCTGCCACTGGTTATATCCAGTCAAAGATAGAATTTTTGAAAAGCATCAAGGATGTTATATCAATTGAAGTACATCCACATTCAAGTGGAAGGAGGGGAGAATCCCCTCCTACCAAGAAGAGAGTATAGTTTCAAGGAGCGGGTCCAAGTAGACCAGCAGCAACTGTAGATCACCGAGGGGAATCAAAGAAATTCCTATATCATAATCATTATCAGAATTTAAATCGTCAGGATAGTCAATAGACTCTTACAAATCCCTAGGTTATAGAGCATTAGCCCGACGAGGATATAATCTAAAAGTTCGATAGGGATGTTAAGCCCTAGTGAACTAGTCCCGAGGCTAACCAAGAGGGGGGTGAATTGGTTATTTAAAAATTTCACGAATAATAGAAAAAATTTTTCGATACTTTGCAGCGGAAACAAGTAAATAAGAACAAAAAGATCAATCACAGAGATTCACCCAATCAGTTAATATCAGAAAAGTAAAGTGCATAACTGAATCAGAAAAGCAAACCAGATTTTATAGTGGTTCAGTCAATTTGACCTACGTCCACTCCCTGGAGCCTCCCCTCCAGGTATTGCACTAAACAAAAAGTGTCTCTCCTTTTGCTCCCTCATTAAGGGGGAGAAGCCTGTACAAGACCTCCTTTTCACCACACGGTGAGGCAGAGAACCCGACCTCCTTTTGCTTCCACCTGAACCGGGGAGAGAACCCTGGATCTTCTTGCGAATGATCCTCCCACGATGAACACCAACTAGATGAAAGACAACGAGCGGAGAAGACGACTCTGATCCGTGCTTGGAGCAACCTTAGTGAATCCCTCACTAACTCCCCCTCACAAGATCTTCTCTCTCTCTCTCTAGGGTTTCTCTGGAAAGGAAGGTGGCAAAAGATTTTTCTTATTTTAAGAAAAATATCTTTTATAGGAGGGCTTAAAATTTTCCCTAAATCTCAACTGGTCGGCCAAGATCATCCAGGACAATCGATAGATCATCCTGTATGATCAGTTCAAAATCAGCTGTTTAAGCCTGGACGATCTGGCTCTTCTGGACGATCAGTAGAAAAAATTGATCATATCATCCCGTACGATCCTGCGATCATCCAGGATGATTAGTGATAATCGAGGAATATCGTCCAGAAGACAGTTCGGGTCGTCCAGAGAAACTTGTGCTGGACGACCAAAAAATGACTTGATCGTCCAGGACGATAGGGACATCGGCCTGTACGAATAGTTCAAAAAGTGCCCAAATCATCCTGAACATGGTTCGGGACGTCTAGCTGAAATGTACTAGACGATCCTGATCGTCCAGGATGATATGATCGTATCAATTAAATATTAATTGCTTTCCTTAATTACCAGACTAATTTAGGCATGATTGTACTGAATCATCCAGGACGATAAACGTATCATCCGGGACAATCAAACCAAATAACTTAAAATAAAAACTTGCCTAACTTGATATGGCGGCTGAGAATTTCTGATTTGAGCATATCATCCCGTATGATCCAAAGATCATCCAGGACGATCTGCTTAATCAGACTCACTTAACTTGGTCGCCCTAATTAGGATTTCTATTTTTACTAGATCGTCCAGGATGATGTGAATATCGTCCAGGACGATCTGAACAAAAAATGAACAGAAACTCTAACTCACTCAAGCTCTCCCCCTGAGTGTGTGTGTGCAAGGTTACTTAGCTAGGGGATCAGTTACATTACAATTGACTCAATAAAAAGAAAAACCATACATTGGACACACTTGGAACCGATCTTGAGTTGGCTTGATTTGCTCATGATCTTTTGTGCCTGAAATGGGGTAGCCAAGCAAAACACACTGGAAACATGTTTGTCATCATCAAAACCAAATTTGTAATAATTTTCCCCTTTTTGATGATGGCAAACATTTGTACAGTAGTTGGAAAATAACATTAACTAAGAGATCGAAAAAACAAATATTTTTTTAATTTTCATTTAATTAAATCAATACAGGAAACATAACACATAACAAAAAACTGAAACAACTATAACTAACTCCCCCTTTTGACATCACAAAAAGGAGGAGGGTAAACAGAATTACTAAAAAATATTAGTACAGAACAAAAAAGAAAACAACTACAAAACAGAAAACGAGAACGGAGGCGGATCCTGATCGGAAGAAGGAGGTGGTTGTGGTGGGTTGAAGTAGTGGCGAATGGCTTGAAAATGGGCTCTAATCTAGGCAATGTCCTGGTCATGCTAATGTTGCTGCTGCGCAGCATAGTCAGTGAAGCGCTGGATGTCCTCGGCGTGCCGCTGCTCCTAGGCAACCACATAGGAGTTAAATCTGGCCTCCCACTGATCAAAGCGCTGCACCAGGTGGTCAAAGGGAGAGGCAATGCGAAGAGGAACAGGTGCATCTGGTGCAGCAGGAACTGGAATGGCCTCTTCCTCCTCTTCCTCAACATCCGGGGCGGGCTCCGGATGTAATCGAGTGCTGTGTAGGACATGGAAGGAATTGTTGGTGAAGAAGGAAGGAGGGACATCTGGAGCTGCGGGATATTGCAGGTCATATTTGGTTTCGAGGGTATAGGCAATGATATGTCCTAAGGCTAGATTTGGACGTCAGCGATGACCTGGATCTCGAATAGTGGTGAGGTGCTCGAGGTACCGGATAATAAGGTTGGTGGCATTAAATTTCCTATGGGCCAGGATGTAGTATGTGGTCAAGGACAGTAAAGGGGTGATGTGAATTCGATCCCCCGCCTTTGGAATGACGGAGGAACGAAGAACATGCTGAATTGTCCGGGCGTCCTTAAGAAGTGTAGGGCAGGCATTGTCATGATATGGGGCATTTGTATTATGAAGGAAATGATTGGCGACACTCCAATCATAGTCAGGGTCGGTGATAAGGGTGTGGAGTTTGTCGCCAGTGACGAAAAGTTGGAGAATGTTATGAAAGTCCTGGTAGGTGAGTTCGACGGGGCGCTAATTTACATAAGAGCGGAGGGTGGAATAATCAGCCGAAATATACAAGTTTGCAAAGAAAACACGAAGAAGTTTCGAGCTAAAAGGAAAAGCGCGAGTCATGATGAAGGTGAGGGAGGTGTGTGCGAAGAGGTCAAGGACAGGATAAGTAAGAGTGTGGGGATTTACTATTTTCGATGGTGTGATTCCCACTTCATAATATCGCTCGTAGGTAGCCTGATCGGCTGTATTGGGGAAGCGAGGATCAACAGGCCCCCGGGAGGAGCTTGCACCCTTTTGATGGGAATGTTTGCCACCAACCATTAGAAATCAAAAGTGTAGGGAAGTAGAAGGAGAGTGGAAGAAAGAGTGTGGAAAATCCTTAAGAAAACTACTGTTTAGATAGAAAATGACCTGATCGTCCCGTACGATCGCGACATCGTCCGGGATGATATGGGCATTTATGACGTCCTGGACGATTGGTCAAAAAAGCGGTCTGATCATCCAGGACGATTAGACACAGACGATCATCCCGAGGAGTCATGCTGGACGACCGTTGATGAAAAGGTATCATCCAGGACGATTAGGTGGATCATCCCGGACGATATGCAATAAGTGTGTCGGACGGGCCGAATTCCAATCGTCCAGCGGCTGACACGTGGATCGTCCAGGATGATAAGGTGGATCGTCCAGGACGATGGATAATAATTAGAGCAATGTCAGCCGTTTGATCAGATCAGGAGGATATGGATCATATCATCCAGGACGATGTAAGGATCGTCCAGGACGATCACCAATAATTAGAGTTTTTTCAGTAGTAGGAGCAGTGTGGGGACAATTTTGAATGAATCATCCAGGATGATGTTTGGATCGTCTAGGACGAAGAGGATCGTCCAGGATGATCGAGGTATCGTCCAGGACGATGTGAAGAAAATAGAAAAAGATGGAGGATGAAGATGAGAGATCAGGATCCCAAAAGCACAACCACGAAATTTAAATAAAATAAAAAATGAATAAAACTCACAGCAAAAATAAATAAAAGCCACGATTTTTTTTTCTTTTTTTTTTTATCAAGATGCTCGAGTAAATCAGAATTTTTCCTTGATTTTAGATCCAAATACCAATAAGGAGATAATTGACAGTGCTGAAATCTAAAAAAAGTTAGAAAAATCAACTTTCGTAACTCTGACCCCGAGCACCTTATCGATGCAAACCTCTTTCAAAACAAAAATCCGATTCAGAAGAAAAGACATTAGATTCGAAAAGAGATCCTTTCAAGCCTCATTCTAGAAAAATATCTGATATAATAGTGTTACAAAGTAAGAAATCAAAAATCAGGATTTCCAAACTCAAGCTTTTGAAAAATATTAAGTGGCGCACGAATTTTTCTAAGACATTTAACAATCTGAAAGGGAAGAAAGCTTGGTTTGAGCTCATTTTGTGCCTCTTTTTCAAATTGGTTGGTGCTTTGCGCATCTTTTCATTTTTGATACACTTTGTGTATCCAATTTGGCAATTTCGCATCTTTTCAGTTTTTGGCTCATTTTATGCCTCTTTTTCAATTTATTTGGCGCACTGCGCATCTTTTGTAAGCTTTCTCCTTTTCATAATCATTAAAGATTCTCAGCTGTGAGATTATCTTTCAGACATAGGAGATAACTCTCCACAGTAAGGAAGAATGATTCACAAAATAAAAGTCATACAGCATATGATAAATGCAATCACTTGATTTAGAAAATCAAACTAATAACTCAAGACTTTAAAAAACACTATTGATATGAGACAGATTACTATAGGAAGATAAAATAATCTCTATTTAAAAACTAACATTTTAATTTTGAAGAGAATTTTTACCCAAAAGAAACTATACACTAGTAAAGGAGTTAGAGGAAGAGAAACAATCATCAATGTTTCTTCCCTTTAACAGATTCAGTGAAATCAATCACTACTTACCAGCTTCCAAATAAAAAAAAGGTAAAACTCCCAGTCATAAATTCAGATTATCAGAAGTAGTGAGCGGTGATCAGATTTTGAAAAGCATAAAATAGTAAGTGCAAGATATGAACCAGTGAATAAAAAGCAAGTAAATAATTACATCAAAGTAAATGCTCAAATCAAACTAACAGTAAGGCTAAAAATAGAAATCAGCAGAAGAAATAAAATCAACTGAAAGAAAATAATCAAATTAAAAACTAACTAACAGAAAAAAGAATACCAATCAGAACAATCAAAAATCAGTAGTCATCAGAATCAAGCATTTATATCAATCACTCCTAATCTGGTTCTCAAAATGCTGAATGAGTCAAAGGCTAGTGGTTTAGTAAATATGTCAGCCAGCTGATTTTCAATTGCTACATGATGTAGCTCAATGTCCCCTTTTGTAACATGGTCCATAATGAAGTTATGCCTTATATCAATATGTTTGGTCCTAGAATGTTGGATTGGATTCTTAAAGATACAGATGGAACTAGTATTATCACACAGAACAGAAATTGTGCCAACAGGTACCCCTAAATCCAAGACTTATTGCTTCAACCAAAGAACTTGGGCTACACAACTCCCTAAGGCAATGTACTCAGCTTCAGCAGTGGAAAGTGCAACTGAGTTCTATTTTCTACTGGACCAGGAGACTAACGACTGTCCTATGAATTGACAAGTCCCAGAAGTGCTCTTTCTATCCACCCTACACCCCGCAAAGTCAGAATCAAAATATCCAATGATCTCAAAAGAGGTGCTGTGCCTAGGGTACCAGATTCCTAGGTTTGGGGTCCCTAAAAGATATCTAAGAATTCTCTTAATAGAATTCAGGTGGGACTCTTTAGGATCAACCTAAAACCTAGCACAAAGACAGACACTAAACATGATATCAGGTCGGCTAGCAGTCAGGTAAAACAGTGATCCTATTATCCCTATATACTTCTTATGATTAACAGATTTTCCACTTGAATCCTTATCTAACTGAACTGAGGAGGTCATGGGAGTATTGATTGGCTTGGCTTTATCCATTTCATATTTCTTCAAAATGTCCTTAGCATATTAAGATTGATTGAGAAAGGTTCCATCATCTGTTTACCTTATGCTAAACCCCAAAAAGTATGACAATTCTTCCATCATACTCATCTCAAACTCCTTACTCATTATTTTAGAAAACTCATCACATAAATATTTATCAGAAGATCCAAAAATGATATCATCAACATAAATCTGGACAATGAGTAAGTCATCACCTATTCTCCTCAGAAAAAGGGTGGTGTCTACGCTCCCCTTAACAAACTCTCTTTCTAACAGGAATGTGTTAAGCCTCTCATACCAAGCTCTGGGTGCCTGTTTCAATCCATATAAGGCCTTTTTTAATTTATAAATATGATTTGGATATTGGGAACTCTCAAAACCTGGGGGTTGTTCTACAAAAACATCTTCTTTTATTACCCCATTTAAAAAGGCACTCTTGACATCCATTTGAAACAGCTTAAATCCCTTATAACAGGCAAAGGCTAGTAGCACTCTAATGGCTTCCAATCTAGCTACAGGGGCAAAATTCTCCTCAAAATCAATCCCTTCTATCTGATTATACCCCTTAGCCACCAATCTTGCCTTATTTCTCACCACCACACCAGAATCATTCATCTTATTCTTAAAGACCCACTTGGTTCCCACAATACTTTGATTTCTAGGTCTTTCTACTAACTCCCAAACATCATTCCTTACTAATTGATTCAATTCTTCCTGCATAGCTAAAATCCAAAACTCATCCGATAAGGCTTGATTGATGTTGGTGGGTTTAGTCATTGAGATAAAGGCAGAATGGTTTACTTCCTTCCTAAGTCCATTCCTAGTCCTAACACCTTTAGAAGGGTCTCCTAAGATCAGTTCTTTAGGATGACTCGAAGAATATCTCCAATCTCTAGGCAACGTGATTTGAGGTTCTACCCTTTCCTCCAGATTTGTATTTCCAACCCCTTGGGTAACGTCAACAAACTCTTCATCTTCTACTTCAGATCTAGACTCCTTAGGATCAGATTCATCAAACACTACATGAGTTATTTCTTCCACCACCAAAGTCCTCTTATTGAACACCCTAAAGGATTTCCCCACACTTGAATATCCTAAGAACACTCCTTCATCAGATTTGGGGTCAAATTTTCCTAAGGGTGACTTCCCGTTGTTCAGAATGAAAACCTTACAGCCAAAGACATGGAGGTGGGACAGATTTGGAGTTCTACCCTTAATGATCTCATAAGGTGTCTTGTTCAGTTTGACTCTCACATTCACCCTATTCAGCACATAACAGGCAGTGTTCACCGCTTCAGCCCAAAAGTATTTTGGAAGTGAATACTCGGCAAACATGGCTCTAGCGGCTTCCACTAAGGTCATATTCTTCCTTTCAGCTACCCCGTTCTGCTGAGGGGTCTTAGGAGCTAAAAAATTGTGACTAATCCCTTGATCCTCACAAAAACTTCCAAATCTTTCATTTTCAAACTCCCCTCCGTGATCACTATGGATGGTAATAATCTCACATCTTAACTTCTTCTGAATCCAAGTAGAGAAAGATCAAAACTCATCAAATGACTCAGATTTATGTGACAAAAATTTCACCCAAGTGAACCTCAAATAATAATCTACAATCACAAATCCATAGACTCTCCCCCCTAAGCTGGCAATGCTAATGCATCCAAAGAGGTCCATGTGAAGAACTTCTAAAGGTCTAGAGGTGCTAATGTCCTTAACAGAGTGAAATGAGGACTGGAATTGCTTCCCCTACTGACAGGCATCACACAGGTGATCTTTAGTGAACTTAAGCTTGGGCACACCTCCAACTAAGTCCTTATGGGTGACTCTCCTAAGGGTTTTCATACTGGCATGACATAATCTCCTATGCCATAACCAAGACTCATCAGCAGCAGTTTTTAAGAAAATTAAATTATCAGATTTAATGCAACTTTCATCTAGCTTGTAGACGTTGTTGATCCTTTACCCCTGCAAAATAACTTCATCATTTAAGCTTAAAATGCAGCCAGTGGGCAGGAATTTGATGCTGAATCCCTTGTCACAAAGTTGACTGATGCTCAGCAAGTTGTGTTTCAGTCCATTTACAAGCAAAACATTATCAATCATAAAATTCTTTGAATCACCAATTATACCTGAGCCTACCACCTTCCTGGTGGTGTTATCTCCAAGTGTAACCTTGCCTCTAGCTCTGGCCTCCAGCGAAATGAACTGATTTGCATCTCCAGTCATGTGACTAGAACATCCGCTGTCCAGGTACCACAAGCTCTCATGAGGTCTTGTGTGAGATCACACCTACAAAAATATAAACCGTCAGTCTTAGGAACCCAAATTATGAAGAGAAGAATAAAATGCATGCGTGCTGTGCTGTTAAACAGGCAGTTTGGGTCTCCACACCCAATGTGTACTACGGCGAACAATGCAGGTGTGGGAAATGTGTCCTAACATGCCACATGAAAAACATCTAACACCAGGAAAAGGATTAACTAAGCGTCGTGAGTGATAATGCCTCTTCCTAGAAGTGTATGAAACATGCTTTGATGAACTTGCAACAGATTTTTCAAAAGGCGGCGGTGCATAAAACTGTTCAAAAGTAGGTGGTTTTTTGTTCTTTTCAAAAGCATCAATTTTCACTCTAAAAAATTCGTTCACCTTGTTAAGAGTAGCAATCTCAAAAGTTCTCGCACTTTCATTACTTTCTAAATCACATGCCATATCTTTCAATTTCTTAAAGGCAGCTTCTAATTCAACATGCGATGTTTTTAATGCATCATGCTCAACAATTAAATCAGAATGCTTTCTATTCAGTTCATCAAACTCATCTAGTAAAGACATGTGATTGCTATCAATAGTGGAATGATCCTTAATCAACACATCATGCTCTTTTTGCAAAGTCAAATAATCCAGTTTCAAACTAGCATGGGTTTTCTTAAGCTTCCTATACGATGCATGAATTTTTTCAGATACTTCAAATAATTGATCGTAAGTAAGCTCACATACCTCTTCCTGGTTCGACTGACCAGGGTGATCATCAGCCATCAGACACAAGTTTGTTTCCTCCTCTTCAGCTTCAGTCTCAGATGAGTCGGATGCAGAGTCTGCCCAGAACGCCTTTTGTATCCACTTCTTGTCCTTTCTAAACTTTGGTTTCTCCTCACCCTTCTCCTTACTTGGGTGAGCCTTGAGTCTAGGATAATCCGCCTTTATATGTCCAGGCTTCCTGCATTCAAAATAAATAGATTCAAATGAACCTTTAAAATTTCTACTGGTCTTACCTTTGTTCCACTTGTGAAAATTCTTATTCTTCTTCCCTAGAAAGCTCTTGAATTTCCTTGTGATTAAGGCAACATCATCGCTATCAGACCCGGAAGTGCTAACATCTGAATCTTTGCCCTTTAGTGCCACTGTCTTCTCCTTCTTTCGTTCACCTGCATCAAGTTATCTTTGGTTCACCCCTTGCTCGTAAGCAATGAGTGATCCAAGTAAACTGTCGATAGAGTAAGTATTTAAGTCTTTAGATTCCATGATAGCAGTAATCTTAGCATCGTAAGAAGCAGGCAAACATCTAAGAATTTTTTTCACTCTTTCGTAGTTAGTTAGTTCTCTTCCTAGAGCATGCAAAGAGGTAACGATTTGAATGAACCTTGTGTACATTTCTGAAATTATCTCACTAGGTTTCATGCGAAAAAGTTCATAATCATGTAACAAGATGTTTAACCTAGACTGTTTGACTTCCGTTGTACCTTCATATGTTATACACAATCTATCCCAGATTTCTTTACCCGTTGTACAAGTAGAAACACGCATATAGTCTTCAGATTTTAAAGCATAAAAGAAACAGTTCAAGCATTTTGCATTTAACTGTGCTAAATCACGATCATCAAACGTCCAATCAGTAAATGGCAATTTAGTTTTCACATTGTTAATCAATCTAAAGGTGGTTTGTATCCATCCTTAACTAACATTCACATGCGATAGTCAATCGATTGAAGAAAAGTAGACATGCATATTTTCCAAAAATCAAAAGGAATACTATCAAACAACGGTGGTCTTGTAATAGAATAACCTTCAGCAGTATCACGATTGTTACAGTTAGCCATGGATCAAATTCAAAAGTTTTTAAACCTAAATTTTGAATCCCGCTCTGGTACCACTTGAAAGTTCGATAGGGATGTTAAGCCCTAGTGAACTAGTCCCGAGGCTAACCAAGAGGGGGGGGTGAATTGGTTATTTAAAAATTTCACGAACAACAGAAAAAAATTTTCGAAACTTTGCAGCGGAAACAAGTAAACAAGAACAAAAAGATCAATCACAGAGATTCACCCAAGCGGTTAATATCAGAAAAGTAAAGTGCAGAATAGAATCAGAAAAGCAAACCAGATTTTATAGTGGTTCGATCAACTTGACCTACGTCCACTCCCCAGAGCTTCCCCTCCGGGTATTGCACTAAACAAAAAGTGTCTCTCCTTTTGCTCTCACAGCAAAGCGGAGAAGCCTGTATAAGACCTCCTTTTCACCACACGGTGAGGCAGAGAACCCGACCTCCTTTTGCTTCCACCTGAAGCAGGCAGAGAACCCCGGATCTTCTTACGAATGATCCTCCCATGACGAACACCAACTAGACGAAAGATGACGAGCGGAGAAGATGACTCTGATCCGTGCTTGGAGCAACCTTAGTGAATCCCTCACTAACTCCCCCTCACAAGATCTTCTCTCTCTCTCCCAAACTCTCTCTCTCTCTCCAGGGTTTCTCTGGAAAGGAAGGTGGCAAAAGATTTTTCTTATTTTAAGAAAAATATCTTTTATAGGAGGGCTTAAAATTTGCCCTAAATCTCAACTAGTCGGCCAAGATCATCTAGATCGTCCTGTACGATCAGTTCAAAATCAGCTGTTTAAGCCTGGATGATCTGGCTCTTCTGGACGATCAGTAGAAAAAATTTATCATATCGTCCCGTACGATCCTGCGATCGTCCAGGACAATTAGTGCAAATCGAGGAATATCGTCCAGAAGACAGTTCGGGTCGTCAAGAGAAACTTGTGCTGGATGACCAAAAAATGACTTGATCGTCCAGGACGATAGGGACATCGGCCTGTACGATTAGTTTAAAAAGTACCCAAATCGTCCTGAACACAGTTCGGGACGTACAGCTGAAATGCACTAGACGATCCTGATCGTCCGGGATGATCCTCCGATCGTCCAGGACGATATGATCGTATCAATTAAATATTAATTTCTTTCCTTAATTATCAGACTAATTTAGGCATGATTGTACTGAATCGTCTAGGATGATACACGTATCATTCGGGATGATCAGACCAAATAACTTAAAATAAAAACTTGCCTAACTTGATGTAGCGCCTGAGAATTTCTGATTTGAGCATATCATCCTGTAATCCAAAGATCGTTCAGGATGATCTGCTTAATCAGACTCACTTAACTTGGTCGCCCTAATTAGGTTTTCTATTTTTACTGGATCGTTCAGGACGATGTGAATATCATCCAGGACGATCTGAACAAAAAATGAATAGAAACTCTAACTCACTCAAGCTCTCCCCCTGAGTGTGTGTGTGCAAGGTTACTTAGCTAGGTGATCAGTTACATTACAATTGACTCAATAAAAAGAAAAAACATACATTGGACACACTTGGACCCGATCTTGAGTTGGCTTGATTTGCTCGTGATCTTTTGTGCCTGAAACGGGTTAGCCAAGCAAAACACACTAGAAACATGTTTGTCATCATCAAAACCAGATTTGCAACATAATCCCATATCTCCTCCTTCTTCCCACCATTCTGGAAATCATTCACTGAGAATCTATGACAATCCTCCTATTCAACATCCATCAAGGGTTGATCAACATCATTTACAAGGTAGTAGATCTTCTTTTAGTTTTTATAGGAGGAGGCTAAAATTCCCAAATCAATCATCCTCATAATCTAACAGGGAGAAGGTCTGTCAGCACAAAATGACTCCTACTCCAATTACGTTAATGAATCTGAAGAAGAATGTAGTTGATGAAAGATCAAGAAAGGGGCAGTTCATAATAGAACTGTCTCCTCCTAGAGAGTATACTCCGGTAGACCAATATCATGTGGGAGAAAGATCAATCGAGGAGATGGTGGATCACTTGAAGGAAAGTATCTGCCAGATCAATAAATAAGAGGTTACAAAAGATGAAAATATTGATCAAAAAATGTCCGGTAGTGTTAATATGGTTGATACTCATTCTTCTCTGCAAAGGGAGAAAGGGAAAGGTAAAGGTGAAGCAGATCCTGCTAATAACGAGGATGATGAAGATGATACGGCAGATTCAACTCATCATCTGTTAGAACAGCTAAGTCAGAAAGATGAGTAGATCTTCAGAATGGAGAAAAAGTTGGAGGAGATGGTGTTTATAATCTCTATGATGTAAGGTAGTAATCTTCATATTCCAGAAGCTCATGTTAAATCTTCTCCTGATGAATCAGTGCAGCTGAATGTTAAGAATAAAGTAGTCAGGATAGAAGAGCCCGATAAACTGACCCAGAAATAGGTGAAAGCAGAACCACTGTCAATACAGTCAGTAGATATCAAGCAGATGGTTGAACAGCTGGTCAAAGATGCTTTAGCTAAGGCTCAAAGTACCTCATCGATTTTGAAGGGTAAGCCATATTCGGAAGAATATGATTTGGTCCCTTATCTAAAAGGATTCATACCTCCTTCCATCAAAAACTTCAACGATACTGGTAATCCTAAGCAACATCTTGCAAACTTCAAGGCTAGTTGTTGTAATGCATGTGGCAATGACGCACTCCTATTCAGATAATTTGTTAGTAGTCTGTCAGGGATTTCAATTAATTTGTATGTTGAACTACCCAATGGGTCAGTCCATAACTTCAATGAGTTAAAATCAATGTTCATTAAAAGATTTGCCAATGTGAAGCATTATATCACTGTTGGTTATTTGGTAGTGAAGAAACATAAGCCAGGTTAAAGCCTGGTATATTATATCCTCAGATGGAGGAATCTTAGCATGAGATGTGAGCCTCAGCTGCAAGAACAGCATGCTATAGAGATCCTGTTGAAAAACATTTATGGTCCAGTTTCCTTCCTACTTAAAGGTTTTACGATTAAAATCTTTGAGAAACTGCTAAGCAAAGCCTCGAAACTTTAAGAGGAAATTTCTCAATATCTATTCCTAAAGGATCCATCTTCTTTAGAAATAAAGAAGTTGAACCTCAAAAAGTATTATAGAAGAAGTTAGGGACAATGTCTGTAGTGGATAAGGGAAAACAATCGATGCAGATTCAACCAAAGAATATGAGTCGACCGCCTCAGTATTAGCAGTATAACAGACCTCAAGGTGATCAACAACTTAAACCTTGACCTTTTTTGACTCAAGAACAATAGAAAGAAAAGTTTAATTACTTTAGAAACAAAGTATATCCTTTTAAATGAGAGGTAATCAAGAAGATGTTTAGGAGTCTCATAAAGAAGCTAGGATTCAAACTTATTGAGCCCAGAAAGCCAGAAGAAGTTGCTAAAGCAGGGCAGCCTAACTATTGCCCATATCATCAAATGTCAGGTCATGAGTTGGAAGATTGCATAACCTTTAAAGAGCGGCTGGACATGAACTACAAGGACGGTAGAGTTGTGACACCAAAGAATACTTAGTGGATCCAAGTCAGGGATCCGCTAAGTGTATATTTGTTGAGCCTTCTGCACCTTCTTCTTCTTTAAAACCTAGTGATGAATGGGATATAGCTTTATCTCATTCTTCCAAAAGAATCCTTAATAAACTATGTCATTCATCTTTCCAAGAACCCATGAGAGTCCAGAATCCTATCCAGGTTGATCTAGTAGCTCATGAATGAAAGAAGAATAAAGTTCCAATTGAAGAGTCTAAGGAAGTGCAAGTCGATCAAGCTCCTATATCTCTGAGGGAGGAACATAAGAGTTAAGTTCTGATGAGTTAGTCATTTCTACAAGTGTGAGCATATGTCGCTCAAAACGTTAACTCTATTTGACTTTTGTTTCATTCCTCCTAGGACTAAGAAAGTAATGAAAAATGATTCTGTGTATATCATGTTTGTGTTTGCTGATGAATATTCGGATCAAAACTTAAATAATAATGAAAACATTTCTCAAGGAATAAATGTAAATGAAGTAGTTGAATAGTTTCAATACTATTACTATAATGACTCCACTATACTTGACATTGAGGGTGATCCTATTAATATTGAATTGGAATTATCTGATTCAGATACACTGTCAGAGGATACAAAGATAGTAATCAATGATCAACAACAAAAATCCAATGAAGATGCTCCTTATGAAGAAGTAGTACATGTTAATCTTCGTAGTGGTAAAATTTTACCTCCACGAGTTTCAAATACTGATAAAGGGAAGCAAGATGCAGATAATCTAGAAGTTTCTAATCAATCTCAACAAGATCAATAGCAAGAGGCAGAAAGTGCAGAGATTTTAAAGGTCTACTACAACATGTTAGCGCATCTTAGAAAACTGCCAGCAAAACTGAATATTTACGATGCTCTGGTTCTTTCCAAAAAATAAGGGAAGCTTTAGTCAAAGCTTTACTCAATCTAGAGATCTGTATGGCTCAGTTAGCTTCAACGTAGTCCAAACAGGAAGTGTTATACTTCAAAGAAGTTCCCGGAATCACCTTTTCAGATGAAGATTTGCTACTGGGAACAGCAGATCACAATCGTCGGTTGTATATCTCTGTGAACATCGATAGTTTCAAAGTATCTCGCGTACTTGTTGATCCGAGAGCATCAGTCAAAATCATGACTCTTAGAACTTTGCATACTTAAGAGTGGACACTCATAAACTCAGCTCTGACAAGATGATGCTGCGAGGATTTAATGAGAAAGGCAAGAGGGATTTAGGTTCCATAACCTTGTTGTTAGATTTAGAAACCTTGAAGACTGAAGCCAAATTCCATGTAATAGATTCTAAGACCTCTTTTAATGCTCTCCTAGGTAGACCCTTGCTTCATGAATATACAATGGTGCCGTCCACCTTACATCAGTGTATAAAATTCTCCTTAGAGGGTATCGAGCACTATATCAATGGTGATTTGCAACCATTTTTGCTTCATGAAGTCGGTATATACAAAGATGCTTTATACTATCTGCCTAAGAAGCACACAATCTTCTCTAAAAATCTCAATCTGGCTAAAGTGGAAATAAAAGAAAGAAAAGAGAAAGATGAAAAGAAACAAAAGGAGAAAGAAAAAGAAAAAGAACAGCATCCTGATCTCAAACATGATGTTCGTTGGTTACCTGCTCCTCCCTCACAAAGAGATGGTAGAATTGCACAATGATCTAGAGGAAGAGGTTGAGGGTGGAAAAATCAAATGATGCGTTAAAGTGAAACTCAAAACACGCAAATAAGGGAGCCTGCAATACATATGGATTTGGAATCCAGTTCGAAGAATGAATCATATATGCTTGAGAAAGACCCACAGGCTGTAGAATATAAAAATTTTATAAATCAGCCAAAGTTTGAGATTTTTATAGAAACTGATAGTGACGAGGACAGGGTCCAAGTCACTAGGGAAGATAATTCAGACTTATCTACCATGGAGAGGTTAAAGAAGTATGTGGAAACTATTACCTTAACCCCACTATCCCAGAATGATGTAAAGAGATTGGAGGTGAAAACCTCTCTTTCTCTAAATCCCAAAACCAAACCAACACCTTTGTACCTTCTACCAGCAAACCTCCAGAGACTGATGTAACCCTCAGTGATCCTTTCATGGATGAGATAATAGAATTTCCTTTTGATTGGTATTTAAACTCTGTAAATAGATTTGCTAAGTAAGGTTTAACGCCATTAAATTGGACTAGAGGTAGAACTCAACAATTTGAACACCTGTGGAATAAAAAATACCACAAACAATTTTCAAGACTAGGTGTGGTTTTTGCTACTCTAGGTTTATTTGATGGTGACAAATATTGCTTAGTAATTTCTGATAATCTTGAATCTGATAGTTTCTTTTCGGCGAACATTAAACTTTTTAATGAACTCTACTTAGAAACTTCAGATGATTGGACATCTTTCAAATTAGAGATGCACCTTCAAAATTCCAAGAGGAAATCAAGTCTATGATCGATGATCTAAGAGAAATAAATCTGGGTACTGAGGAAGACCCTCATCCAATCTTCATCAGCTCTCTGTTGAATGAGGATGAGGCAAATGACATGATTAAACTAATATTAGAGTTTAGAGATTGCTTCG
Organism: Dendrobium chrysotoxum; assembly: GCA_019925795.1. Taxonomy (NCBI): domain Eukaryota; kingdom Viridiplantae; phylum Streptophyta; class Magnoliopsida; order Asparagales; family Orchidaceae; genus Dendrobium; species Dendrobium chrysotoxum. The sequence goes on along the minus strand of CM034306.1, from coordinate 43,446,391 downwards.
CCTAGAGTTATGAAGAGATTCCTGGATTATCCCCAGATGTAGCAGTTCACAGGTTTGAAATTTAACCTAAAACATTTACAGTGAAATAAGCACCTCGATGAATGCGACTCAATATCGAGCAACAGCTCATCATAGAAGTCAAGAAACTAACTGATACAGGCTTTATTAGGGAGGAGAAGTATCCAACCTGGATAGCTAGCATCATTCCAGTCAAAAAGAAGAATGCTCAGATACAGATTTATATCGACTTCAGAGATTTAAACAAAGCTTGTCCTAAAGATGAATTTCCTCTTCCCATACTGGAACTCATGGTAGATATCACTTCTTCGCATGCGATATTCTCCTTTATGGATGGCTCATCCGAATACAACCAAACTAAAATGGATCCTGAAGATAAGAAGTATACAACATTCAGAATGCTGATAGGAGTTTATTGATACAAAGTTATGCCTTTCGGGTTAAAGAATGCTGGAGCGACTTATCAACAAGTGATGACAAGGATTTTTGATGAGCTCATCCACCACCAGGTGGAATGTTATGTCGATGATCTAGTCATTAAAAGTCTCAAAAGGGACGATCATTTATATGACTTGAGAATTACTTTTCAAAGAATACGTCAATATAACCTATAAATGAATCCTTTGAAGTGAGCTTTTGGCATCACTTCGGGGAAATTTCTAGGTTTTGTGGTTCAACATTGCAGAATTGAAATTGATCCAAATAAAATCAAAGCAACAACAAAAATGCCTCCTCCAAAAAGTCTCACCCAGCTGAGATCCTTCCAAGGTTGATTAGCATACCTTAGAAGGTTCATATCAAACCTTTCAGGTAGATGTCAGCCATTTGCAGCATTGTGCAAGATAGATGCTCCGTTCATGTGGGATCAAAATTTCCAGAAAGAATTTGTTAGTATAAAATAGTATTTTATGAATCCTCTAGTGCTTACAGCCCATATACCAAAGAAACTATTGATCTTATATACGATAGCTTTAAGTGAATCTCTTGGCGCCTTGTTAGCTCAACCTAATGAGGAAGGAAAAGAGAATGCACTTTATTATTTGAGTAGACATTTAATTCCTACTGAAGTAAATTACCCTCCAATTGGAAAGCATTATTTGTCTTTAATTTTTGCTGCTCAGAAGTTAAGGCACTATATGCTTTCCCATAAAGTGAATCTCATATCCAGGATAAACCCCCTGCAATATTTGATGACTCGACCGACATTATCAAGAAGATTGGCTCGTTGGTTGATGATACTATCATAATTTGATATTACATTCACTCCACTAGGATCAATAAAAGGACAGGCAGGGGCAGATTTCTTAGCAGCTCATCCTGAATGCTGATAAGAGTTTATTGTTACAAAGTTATGCCTTTCGGGTTAAAGAATGCTGGAGCGACTTATCAACAAGTGATGACAAGGATTTTTGATGAGCTCATCCACCACCAGGTGGAATGTTATGTCGATGATCTAGTCATTAAAAGTCCCGAAAGGGACGATCATTTATATGACTTGATAATTACTTTTCAAAGAATACATCAATATAACCTAAAAATGAATCCTTTGAAGTGCGCTTTTGGCATCACTTCGGGGAAATTTCTAGGTTTTGTGGTTCAACATTGCAGAATTGAAATTGATCCAAATAAAATCAAAGCAATAATAGAAATGCCTCCACCCAAAAGTCTCACCCAGCTGAGATCCTTCCAAGTTTGATTAGCATACCTTAGAAGGTTTATATCAAACCTTTCAAGCAGATGTCAGCCATTTGCAGCATTGTGCAAGAAAGATGCTCCGTTCATGTGGGATCAAAATTGCCAGAAAGCGTTTGTTAGTATAAAACAGTATTTTATGAATCCTCTAGTGCTTGCAGCCCCTATACTAGGGAAACTATTGATCTTATATACGATAGCTTTAAGTGAATCTCTTGGCACCTTGTTAGCTCAATCTAATGAGAAAGGAAAAGAGAATGCACTTTATTATTTGACTAGACATTTACTTCCTACTGAAGTAAATTACCCTCCAATTGAAAAGCATTGTTTATCTTTAATCTTTGCTGCTCAGAAGTTAAGGCACTATATACTTTCCCATAAAGTGAATCTCATATTCAGGATAAACCCCCTGTAATATTTGATGACTCGACCGACATTATCAAGAAGATTGGCTCGTTGGTTGATGATACTATCATAATTGATATTACATTCACTCCTCTAGGATCAATAAGAGGACAGGCAGTGGCAGATTTCTTAGCAGCTCATCCTGTTCAGGATTATTGCCCGATAAATGATGAACTACCAGATGAATAAATCATGGAACTCAAGTTGAATGAAAAGTTCACTTAGGAATTCTATTTTGACGGCGCTTCTTTTAGTCAGCAAGAAACATCGGATGATATTTTGATAGGATAAGTGGAGATTGGTATAGTATTTATCACACCTGATAAAGGTGTTATGCATTATTCCTATCATATGTCAGAACCATATACCAACAATGAAGCTGAGTACGAGGAACTAATAACCTATTTAGAATTGACAATTCTAAATGGAATCAGAGAGATCAAAATCTTTGGAGATTCACAGCTTGTGATTAATTAAGTAGCTAGAATTTTTAAAGTATTAAAAGATACTTTGATTCCTTACGATCAGTATACAATGCATCTGCTTGAACAAATTCCAAATGTTATATTATATAGAATTCCTCGAGGAAAGAATTCTATGGCAAATGCTCTTGCCAAATTAGCAAAAGCAAGGGTATGTTCTGAGGAAGATTCAATTCCGATAGAAGTGCAAGGTTGACAAGTTCTGTCTCCCATGGATTTTGAACATATAAATAAAAAATACCCATCTGAGGTGAAAATTGTTTTAGTGGTGGATGATGAAATGGTAGATTGGAGAAAACCATTCATTGAATACCTGCGAGAAAATAAGCTCCCTCAGGAGAAGTCAAATACATATTAGATCAAGAGATGATCATTATCCTATGCTCTAATTAATAACACCTTATATAGAAGAACATTCGAATAGATGTGGTTATGGTGTTTGAGTAAATCAAAATCATAGAAGATTGTAAGAAGTACATGCCGGGTTATGTGGTGCACACCAATATGGTCCGAAAATGAAAATGAAAGTAAAATGAATGGGATGTTACTAGCCGTTAATGATAGATGACTGCATGAATGTTGCATGTCATTGTCATCAATGCCAGGTGCACAATGTAGTTCTACATCAACCACCAAATGTCCTACATCCAATATTGCCTCATGGCCTTTCAAAAGCTGGGGCATAGATATCATCGATGTGATAGATCCCCCATCCTCCAGAGGTCACAGATTTATATTGGCAACTATAGATAATTTCTCAAAATGGGCAAAAGCTATTCCCCTGAGAGAAGTCAAAGCTCAATAAGTTCTAAATTTTTTTTTAAAGAGAATGTCATGTACTGGTTCGATGTTCCTTGCCAGATTATCTTAGATAATGGTCCTTTATTCAGAAGCACTAAAATAAATAGTTTTTCCAGACGACACAACATCGATTGGAGATACTCCACCATCTATTACCCTCAGGCAAATGGACTGGCGGAGGCCTTCAAAAAAACATTGATTCTAATCTTGAAGAAAACCTTGGACGGCAATAAGCATCAATGTCATGATAAGTTGGTTGAAGTTTTATGGGCATACCAAACCATATATAGAACTCTGACACAATATATGCCATTTGCTTTAGTCTTTAGTGCAGAAGCTGTTATTCCTTTGGAAGTTCAGCTACCTTCACTCGGAGTTACAATAAATTATGGGATAACTTTAGAATAGAATGCAAAACTCTGATTAGAAGAACTCAAAGGTTTAGAAGAGAAGCATTTGCAGGCTCAACAGAACCTCAAGTTATATAAAGTTAAAATGATATAGGCCCATGACAAATTGGTTCATCCGAGAACCTTCCAACTAGGTGATTTAGTACTGGTGCTACGAAGACCTATCTTAGCTCATCTTAAGATAGGAGGTAAATTCGAGCGAACATGGGAAGGACCATTTGTGGTGGAGAAAGTCTACCAAGGAGGATCCTATCAACTTATAAATTATAAAGGCAAACATCCTATGCTACCTATCAACGGACTATACCTAAAGAAATGTTATAATGGCTAATGTACTTTATAAATTTTGTAATGGAATAAAATTTTGAAGCTTTAAATTCCAGTGTTAATGATATTGCATAAATTAAACTGTCTTCTAGTGCCAACATCAACAAACGGATCCCTAGTAGACTTCAAATACTTAGGTTCTAAATTTGATCATTCGAGAATCGATCTCCTGTCTGAGTATCAGCTTTGTCTAGAAATCAATCTTCCAGCCAAAGTCTAAATTCTACCTTGCCGATAATTGATCTATCAACTGAAAGTACGAGAAGCGCCAAGAGGGGGGGTGAATTGGTATTTTAAAAATTATTCCTAAACAGGAGTTCTAATTTTTTTTTTTTTTTGATTTTTAAAATAACAACACAACAAGTAGAATGCGAAAGCTAATGATACAATCATAATGATGATATTAGTAAAATAATTACATATCTCACAATACAAAGAAAACACAAACAGATTTTTCACCATGCAGATAGAGCAATATGCAAGTATGTGAAAAATAAAATACAATAAAAAATGGAAAAAGTACACCAAAATTATTTATAGTGGTTCGGTCACTTGACCTACATCCACTCCCAGAGTCCTCTACTCCGAGAATTGCTCTACTAAAAGTTGACTCTCCTTTTGCTCCCACAGCAAGGCGGAGAAGCCTTTACAAAACTCCCTTTCACCTCCCCAGTCTGGTGGAATACCAGACCCTATGTCACCCTCCCGGTGACGGCAGCGGACCTTGTCCTTTTTCTTCCTCCTGGAGAAGGCAGAGTACCCAAATGTTGTTGATCTTGAAGCCTCTCTTCCCTAGAGAACTTTCACAAGACTCCCCAAAGCCACAAGAGGAGCAAAGCATGCTGCTAGCTTGGTGCCACCGTGTGATCCCCTCACACTCCTTCTCCCTCACGCTCAAGCTCACCTTCACCTTCCTCTCACAAGCCCTGGATCTCTCCAAAGAAAGCTTCTCTCTCAAGAGTTCCTCCCTCCCTCAATGCTTCTCACAGCAGCAGGACAGACTAAAAATAAATTAATTGAAAAATAAAAGTCCTTTTAAATCAGGCTTCAAAAACCCTAAAAATTCAACTTTTTCATCTCTGTTCGTACAGTACGATATAACACCGTACAGTACGATCAGTTCAAAAATAGATTCATCCAATACGTGCACAGATGAACAATTCATAAATTTTACGAATATCGTACTATACGATCCGGAGATCGTACAGGACGATCATGTTACTTTCAACTATTCATACAGGATGATCTGTGGGATGATCTCTAGGACGAGCAAATTAGTCTCTGACCATCGTCCATCACTGTACTATTCATACAGTATAATTAGTTCATTTCCAGGACATCATCCGGTATGATATGAATATCGTTCAGAATGAATAGAACAAAAACCTTGGTTTCATCTGGTACGATCAATGGGATGAATAAAATTGTCAATGACCATTGTACAGTATGATAAACATCGTACAGTATGATCAAATATAATTAAGAAACCAAGATTTTATTTCTTGATTATGGGAGATAATTTTGATAAGTTTTCAAATAATCGTACAGTACGATATATATCGTACAGTACGAATAGTTCAGAATATCAAAATTAGAAACTTACCAAACTTATTCTGGCGGCTAGGGTTTTTGAATTGAACCTCATCGTACAGTATGATTAACATCATATAATACAATTAGTTCACAGAAAAAATCATCCAGGATTAGCCGTTGGCCGGAGTATTAATGACTCATCGTACAGTATGATTAAAAATCATACAGTACTATCCATTTTTTAAAAAATTTTGACTTAAAAAAAAATCTCCCTCTGTGTGTGTGCATGGTTGCTCCTTTTATATACATGCTTTTGTAGTAGACTCAAGAAAATAAAAATACAAGTTTTTAAATATCCTATTCTACCCAGTTTGAGTCTCCAGCAATCTTGAGCGATGTGTATCTAACCTGAAATATTAGTGCTCACAGACAAAGATAAACATTTATAATCTTTGAGGAAGTCCATATAAATTCAGTAAGTATTAGTTGTCACCATCAAAATCCAGTGCTTGGGATCCTGGATTTCAACAATCTCTCCTTTTTTTATGGTGTCAAATAATATTTTTTGATGGGCACAATTGTTATGTCTTCCTTAGCTCCCCCTCAGTAGGATAATTGATTGTAAAATAGGAGGAAAGAGATTTATTTTTTTTATTTTTATTATTATTTATAAAAATAATAGAATGAACATAACAAGAACAACAGATAAATAATAGATAACATTAATATTAAGGACATAACAACACAGAAACTTCTCCCCCTTTTGACAGCAACAAAAAGGGAAGAACAACAAGTATAAATAAGAACTAAAAAAAATCAAAAATAAGAACTACAAAAGCAAACACAAATGCAAGCAACTAATAGGTATGATAGAACATAAACAAAAGAAAGCATCCAAAAAATGAGATCCTGATCCGGAGGTAGTGGTGGAGGTGGTGGAACTACTTGAAAGTATTGATGAAGGGACGCAAACTGGTGATCAATTGAGGTGAAGCATTCCCCAAACCATTTCATATCAATTTCATGCTATTGATATTATTGATTAATATGGGAATACAATCTAGTTTCCAAACGATCAAGGCGTTGAATAATGTCATCATGAGGGTAGGCAGGAAAAGCAGGTCCAAGCTGGTGTATGGTGGAGGTGCGTCGGCAAGAGCAACAGCCTCTTCTTCATCAAAATCAGGATCAACGTGAACGGCCCCCCAATGGAATAGAATACGAAAAGAGGTGTCGGTATAGAAGATAGGAAGATGATCCAGAGGTAGAGGGTAGTGGAGTTGATATTTGGCATCCAGGATGTACCCAATGACATGTCCTAAGGCAAGATTTAGTTTTCTTCGGGCATTGGGATATCAAAAAGCAGCCAAGGTATGAATATAGTCAAAGATCATTTGAGCTTCATTGAATTTGGTGCCTCACATGATTAAGTAAGTGACCACAGACAGAAGTGGGGTAATGTGTATGTGGTCTCCAGCTTTGGGTATTATGGATATGCGTAGAACATACTGGATAACGCGTGCATTTTGATTAAGAGTTTGGATAAGTGGTAGATGTTGATTGGAGGGTACATTTTTAAGTAGCATGTTGACTGAGGTCCAATCATAATCATTAGTGAGTAGAGATTAGGGATGAGGGAGTTCAGAGGATAAGCAAATGTGTTCAGCTATGTCGTCTACAGTGATGATGATGTGTTATTTACAGACATAGGAGGTAAGGGTGGTACATTCTAGGTCAACCTTAATGTTTGCTATGAATTCGTAGAGGAGTTCAGAATGAAATGGAAAAGCTAGGGTAAGGAGGAATTGGAGAGTCGTAGAGGAAAAGAGATTCATGACCTCAAAATTGAGTGCAGCTTGATTAAGCATGCATGAGGGAGTAATCTTGTCCTCTTTGAATTTGTTATAGGATTTTTCATCCGTTGTAGAGAGAAAGCGATCGTCGAACCATCGAGAGGAAGGGCTTCCCTCGATCATTCATCCTCACTTTCTTCCACCAGCCATAGAATAGAATATGTTCAAGGGAGTAAGGATTGCAAAGGGGTGAGTGCAATGAGCCATAGAATCCCTCATTTTTAAAGAATTTTTGATAATCATATAGTATGATATGGTATTGTACAATACGATCAAAGTATTTAATTCACCTGGATGACTTTTCAGAAAAAGAGAGTCAAATCGTACAGTACGATCAAAATCGTACTGGATGAATATGAGTGAGAGGTCGTTCGTCCCGAGGAGTCATCTGAACGACTTTTGATGAAATTGATAGTACAGTATGAATAGGTGTTCGTACAGTATAAACCATAATTATTTTTGTACCGACTGAGTTTAAATTTGTCCCAATCCAGATTGACATGTGGATCGTACAGTACGATGGGTGGTTCGTACCGTACGATGATCAATAATGTAAATCATACAGTACGATGGGTTATTCATACAGTATGATGGATATAATTTCAAATAGATCTAGACCGTTGATGGAACTGAAAGCTATGATTGGTGTATTAGTAGGTATCGTATAGTATGATAGTGAATCGTACAGTACGATTTGTATTGGAAACCAAGATTAGGTATTAGCAAGATGAGGGTGAGAGGATCAGGAAACCTTTTTTTTTTTGTTAATCAAGCATGAATATCGATGACACCTAATTTTGTTCTCAATATATTAAACCTTTCATATGCTAGTGGTTTTGTAAAAATGTCAGCCAAGTTATCTTCAATAGCAATATGGTGTAATTTAATATCTCCCTTGGCTACATGATCTCTTATGAAGTGATGTCTAATATTTATATGCTTTATTCATGAGTTCTGAATTGGATTTTTGGATATACAAATTATACTAGTGTTATAACACATTATTGGGATGGTTCCTACAGGTAGTCTAAGATCTAAAAGTTATTATTTTAACCAAAGGACTTGTGCAACACAGCTTCCTACCACTATATATTCTGCCTCAGCTGTTGAGAGGGCTACCGAATTCTATTTTCTACTAGACCATGAAACTAATGATTGTCCAATGAATCTACAGGCACCAGAGGTGCTTTTTTTATCTACCCTGCATCCTGCAAAGTCTGAATTTGAGTACCCTAAGATTTCAAAAGTAGTACTGTGTCTAGGATACCAAATTCCTAAGTTTGGGGTGCCTAGTAGATATCTAAGAATTTTTTTGACAACAGTCATATGAGATTCTTTTGTATTTGCTTGAAATCAAGCACAGAGACAAACACTAAACATTATATTCGGTCTGTTGGCAGTTAAGTAGAGAAGTGATCTAATTCTTCCCCTATACTTCTTCTGATCTACTGACTTTTCATTTGAATCTTTATCTAATTGAATGTTAGAGCACATGGGAGTATTCATGGCCTTAGCATTTTCCATTTCATACTTTTTAAGAATATCCTTGATATACTTAGATTGGCTAAGGAATATTCCACCTTCCATCTGTCTTATACTAAACCCAAGGAAGTAATTAAGTTCTCCCATCATACTCATTTCAAACTCATCACTCATTATTTTTGAAAATTCATCACATAAGGTTTTCACTGAAGATCCAAACAAGATGTCATCTACGTAAAATTGAACAATGAGTATCTCATCTCCTACCTTTTTCAAGAATAAGGTGGTGTCCATACTACCCTTAACAAAGCCTCTATCTAGTAGGAATGTACTAAGTCTTTCATGCCAGACTCTTGGTGTTTGCTTTAATCCATATAGTGCCTTTTTTAACTTAAACACATGATTTGGAAATTGTGAGTTTTTAAATCTTGGGGTCTGGCCACAGGTGTAAATGTTTCCTCAAAATCTATTCCCTCAATTTGGTTGTACTCCTTTGCTACTAATCTAGCCTTATTTCTCACTACTATGCCAGAGTCATTCATCTTATTTTTAAAGACCCAGTTAGTTCCAATCACACTTTGTTCTTTAGGTCTCTTGACTAATTCCCATACATCATTCCTAACAAATTTGTTTAACTCTTCTTGCATTGTTAGGATCCAGAATTCATCTCCTAAGACTTCATCTATATTTGTGGGTTTAATCATAGAGATAAATATAGAATGACTAACCTCTTTCCTAAATCCATGCCTAGTTTTTACACCTTCTGATGGGCCTCCTAAGATCAGTTCTTTAGGATGACTAGAAGAATATTTCCAATCTCTAGGCAGTTACTCCTGAGGCTCTGCTCTATTTTCTATGGCAATGGTTTCTACCCCCTTAATGATCTCACTTTCTTCTTCTTCAGGATTAGGTTCAGAGATTTTATTGGACTCATCAAATACCACATGGGTAGACTCTTCTACTACAAGGGTCCTCTTATTAAAAATTCTATAGGCTTTACCTATAGATGAGTTGCCTAAGAAGACACCTTCATTAGATTTAGGATCAAACTTTCCTAAGGTTGACTTACCATTGATTAAGATGAAACATTTGCATCCAAAAACATGTAAGTGGGAAAGATTGGGTGTCTTACCCTTAAGCAATTCATCGGGTCTCTTATTAAGTTTGGATCTAACATTTACCCTATTTAGAACATAGCAAGCAGTATTCACTGCTTCTGCCCAAAAATATCTAGGAAGAGTGTATTCAGCTAACATTACCCTAACAGCTTCAACTAAAGTTCTATTCTTTCTTTCTGCTATTCCATTTTGCTGAGGAGTCCTAGGGGCAGAGAAATTATGTTCTATTCCTATCTCTTGAACAAATGATTCAAACTTATCATTCTCAAATTCTCCACCGTAATCACTATGGATTGTCATAATTTCACATCCTAATTTTCTTTGAATCCAAGCGGAGAAAGTTCTGAACTCTTCAAATGACTCACTCTTACATGCTAAGAATTTTACCCAAGTAAACCTAGAGTAGTCATCCACTATTACAAATCCATAAGATTTTCCTCCTAGGCTAACTGTACTAATAGGTCCAAATAGGTCCATGTGTAGAATTTCTAGTGGCCTAGTGGTGTTGATATCCTTAATTGAATGAAAAGATGATTTCACTTATTTTCCTAATTGGCAGGCATGGCATAGATGGTCTTTAGTGAAGTCTAGCTTAGGTATGCCTCTAACTAGGTCTTTCTGAGTGATATTCCTAAGTGTTTTCATACTAGCATGGCATAGTCTCCTATGCCATAGCCAGGAGTCATCAGCTATTATGTTTAAACATAAAATGTTTGAGTTTTCAATACAGTTTAAATCTAACATGTAAACATTGTTGATACGTTTTCCTTCTAACACAAGTTTATCATTTAGACTAATCATACATTTGTTAGAAAGAAACTTTATGTCAAAGCCCTTATCACATAGTTGACTGATACTTAACAAATTATGTTTTAAACCATCAACTAAATGAACATTTTCAATTACAAAATTTTTAGAATTTTGAATGATACCTAAGTCCACCACTTTCTTGGTGGTGTTATCTCCCAAAGTCACCTTGCCTCTTGACCTGGCCTCTAGTGTCTCAAACTGGTTCATGTCTCCAGTCATGTGTCTTGAGCAGCCACTGTCCAGGTACCACATGCACTCACTAGGTCTTTTGGGAGAGCATCCGTATAATGTCAATCAAGGATTTGTGTTTGGAACCCAAATGAGTTTGAGTTCCACCTTATGCTTGTATGAATGAGATGTATACATGTTATGCTGTGATGAATGTAGCTTAGATCACCACACTAGATGTGTCCTATGGTGAATTGTGCAAGTGCGGACTATGTCACCTAACAAGTCACAAGAGTAACACCTGACACTGGGAAGTGGGTTTACTAACCTATGTGGGTGATGGTGCCTCTTCCTAGGTCTGGATGATGCATGCTGTGATGATTTAGAATGAGACTTTTCAATTGATGGTGGTTTATAAAATTTAGCAAAAGGGGGTTGTATTCTATTATTCTCAAATGCATCAACTTTTTCCCATAGAAATTTATTTTCTTTTTCAAGACTTTCAATTTAAAATTTTAATGCATGCTCATCACTATGTAATTGACATGCAAGTTCATCTAATTCTTTAAATGCATTTTCTAATTCAACATGTGATGATTTCAAGGAATCATGTGCAGTAATTAATTAAACATGCTTCTTATTTAATGCATCAAATTCGTCAAGCACAGACATATGATCTCTATCCAAGTCAGAAAAATCTTTAACTACATTAGCATGATCTTTTTGTAAAGTACTAAAATCAGTGCTAAGGCTAGCATGCATTTTCTTTAACTTCCGATACGAGTCATAAATCTTTTCAGAAATAATTAATAGCTCATCATAAGAAAGTTGACATACCTCATCTTGGTCTGATTGATCAAGGTTATCATTAGTTATAAGACATAAGTTTGTTACCTCCACCTCTTCCTCTTCTTCTTATGATTCTGAAGCAAAGTCAGTCCAGAATGCCTATTGTGTCTTAAACTTGCCCTTCTTGAATTTTGCCTTTTCCTTGCCCTTTTTCTTGGTTTGAGGAGTCATAACATTGGGGCAATCAGCTCGGAGATGACCTGGCTTCCTGCACTCAAAGTAAATTATATCGGATGCAACTTTAGTATTCTTTGAGTTTTTACCTTTATTCCAAATGCTTTGATGACGTCGTTGCTTTCTTTTCAAAAAATTCTTGAATTGGCGAGTCATCAAGGCTATATCATCATCTTCCTCCACTGCAGAGCTGTCACTTTCATAATTGTTTGCTTTTAGAGCCACAATTTGCTCCTTCTTTTCACCTGCATCACTTTGCCTTTGACTCATTCCTTGCTCGTAGGCAATGAGTGACCCAAGCAAATTATCAATTGAATAAACATTTAAATCTTTAGACTCAGTTATTGCAGTAATTTTTGCATCATAGGAGCTAGGTAAACATCTCAATATTTTGTTAACTTTCTTAGAATTTGATAATTCTCTTCCTAAAGCAAGCAAAGATGTCACTATTTACGTAAACCTGTGTAAATTTCAGATATAGTCTCGCTAGGTTTCATGAGAAAAAGTTCATAATCATGTAGGAGTATATTTAGCCTAGATTGTTTAACCTCATTAGTTCCTTCGTATGTGATGCACAATCTATCCCAGATCTCCTTACCAGTACTACAAGTAGATACTTGCATATAATCTTCTGATTTCAATACACAAAAGAAACAATTCAAGCACTTAGCATTTAATTGTGCAAATTCTCTATCCTCATTGCTCCATTCATTAAAAGCTAATTCAGTTTTAACTCTATTCAACATACAAAATGGTGCAGAGTAACCTTCTTGAACCAACATCCACATGCGATAGTCTATAGACTATAAAAATGTAGACATGCGTATTTTACAGAAATCAAATGGTATATTGTCAAATAGAGATGGACGGGTTATAGAATAACCCTCTGCAGTGTTACAGTTACCAAAATGTGCCATGGATCTTATGTTTTTAGGTTTTCTAAAACACTATTTTGAAACCCTGCTCTGATACCACTTGAAAGTGAGATACGCAAAGGAATTGGTATTTTTAAAATTATACCTAAACAAGTGTTCTAATTTTTTTTTAGATTTTTAAAATAATAACACAATGAGAAGAATGTGGAAGCTAATTATACGATCACAACGATGATATTGGTAAAAAAATTACAGATCTTATAATAAAAAAAAACACAACCAGATTTTTCACCATGCAGATATAATAGTAAGCAAGTATGTGAAAAATAAAATGCGGTAAAAAATAGAAAAAGCACACCAAAAATTTTTATAGTGGTTTGGTCACTTGACCTACGTCCACTCCCCGGAGTCCTCTACTTCAAGAATTACACTACTAAAAGTTAACTCTCCTTTTGCTCCCACAGCAAGGCGGAGAAGCCTTTACAAAACTCCCTTTCACCTCCCCTGGTGTGGCGGAATACCAGACACTATGTCACCCTCCCGGTGAAGGCAGCGGACCTTCTCCTTTTTCTCCCTCCTGGAGAAGGCAGAGTACCCAGATGATGTTGATCTTGAAGCCTCTCTTCCCTAGAGAACTTTCATAAGACTCCCCGAAGCCATAAGAGGAGCAAAGCATGCAGCTAGCTTGGAGCCACCGTTCAATCCCCTCTCACTCCTTCTCCCTCACGCTCAAACTCACCTTCACATTCCTCTCACAAGCCCTAGATCTCTCCAAAGAAAGCTTCTCTTTCAAGAGTTCATTCCTCTCTCAATGCTTTTCACAGCAGCAAGACAGACCAACAGCAACTTAATTGAAAAATAAAAGTCCTTTTAAATCAGGCTTCAGAAAACCCTAAAAATTCAACTTTTTTGTCTTTGTTCGTATAGTACGATATAACATCGTACAGTACTATCAGTTCAAAAATAGCTTTATCCAGTATGAGCACAGATAAACAGTTTACGAATTTTACGAATATCGTACTGTATGATCTGGAGATCGTACAGGATGATCATGTTATTTTTAACTGTTCGTATAGGATGATCTGTGGGACGATCTCTAGGACGAGCAAATTCATCTCTAACCATCATCCAACACTGTATTATTTATACAGTATGATTAGTTCATTTTCAAGACATCGTCTGGTACGATATGAATATCATCCAGGATGAATAGAAAAAAAATCTTGGTTTCATCTGGTACGATCAATGGGATGAATAAAATCATCTTTGACCATCGTATAGTATGACAAACATCGTCCGTATGATCAAATGTATTTAAGAAACTAAGATTTTATTTCCTGATTACGAGAGATAATTTTGGTAAGTTTTCAAATAATTGTACAGTACGAATAGTTCAGAATATCAAAATTAGAAACTTACCAAACTTATTCTAGCAGCTAGGGTTTTTGAATTGAACCTCATCGTACAGTACGATTAGTTCACAGAACTAATCGTCCTGGATTAGCCGTTAGCCTGAGTATTAATGACTCATCGTATAGTACTATCCTTTTTTAAAAAAATTTTGACTTAAAAAAATCTCCCTCTATGTGTGTGCATGGTGCTCCTTTTACATACATACTTTTATGGCAGAATGAAGAAAATAAAAATATAAGTTTTTGAATATCCTATTCTACCCAGTTTGAGTCTCCAGCAATCTTGAGCGGTGTGTATCTGACATGAAATATTAGTGCTCATAGACAAAGATAAACATTTATAATCTTTAAGGAAGTCCATATAAATTCAGTAAGTATTAGTTGTCACCATTAAAATCAAGTGCTCGAGATCCTGGATTTCAACAATCTCTCCCTTTTTGATGGTGTCAAATAATATTTTTTGATGGCCATAATTATTATGTCTTCTTTAGCTCCCCCTCAGTAGAATAATTGATTGTAAAATAGGAGGAAAGAGATATTTTTCTTATTATTTTTTTTATTATTTATAAAAATAATAGAACGAACATAACAAGCACAAGAGATAAACAACAAATAATATTAACCTTTATTTGGGAATCAATCTCTCGTATGAGTATTCACCTTTATTTGGGAATCAATCTCCCAGTTAAGGTTTCAATTTACCTCTCTAAGATTCGATCTCTCAGTTAGGCCTGGTGAATACTTGATAAAAATTGATCTTTCAATCAAATTTCTAATTTCTAAATTCTATTGATCACTTCAGTCAACACCAACACATATGATTTACTCTTTGAGTTCATCACACCTATTGGGGGTCCATTTGTTAACCTCATTTTTATATGAGGTCATCAAGCACTACCCCAAGCTTCTAATGATCAATCCTATAATTGATTATCAATCATCCATAATCATTTATTCAACCCAGCTTTGAGTCGAATCTTCAATCAAAACCCCCTCCTTCAAACATTCAATCAATCATCCAGCTACTCAATCAACTTCTAAATTTCAAACAAAGCATCAATCATCTACAGCTCTAACCCTATTCTATAGTTAACTAATCTAGTAAACTATCTTCCACAATTTACTTGACACTTCTGACCTCATTAAAGATCTAAATCATTTCATTAGAATCTTATACATCAATTTTTATATCACTAGCTCTTTGAAGCATGTGATTGATCGGTGTGATCTAATTGAGCTAGCTCAAGCTAGCTCAACAGATTAAATACCCCAAGGACCTCCAATTACTTCCAATTTGACTATGAACTTCCTTAAACTCCTGTGAACATTCTTCCTAGTAAGGTGGGCTTGACAAATCATCTTGACCCAATCATTAGTTGATTGGGTTAACTGGACCCAAGCTTGGTCAACTTGACCCATATGAGTTAATCCCTTTGTATACACTCAATTCAAACTTCCTAATCTCTTAATATCTTTCCATTGCATGCTTTGAATAGTCATAAATCTTCTATGAGTCAAACTATAATTACTTTGACTTAGTCAAGTCAAAATTTCAATCAAACTTCTTTACATACACACTATCTCCTCCATGCAATAAATCTATACATCAAACTCCTTTACAAACATCTCCACCAACTCCAAATGTTGTATTGAACTCCACCTCATCAACATTGACTGAGTTGACTGGTCAAACCAATAAACTCGAGGCTTAATACTCTTCCAATGGTCAAAATCCTCCGTTACACTTCCTTGCTTGAAATCAAATCCATCCAACCATCTGGATCTACTCTAGACATGGTCAAGATGCCACCTAAGCCACCTTTGTCCCATTGACTGGTCAAAGGGTCAACAATAAACCCAAATAAGTTTTATTTGATCAAGCCCATGAAACTCGACCCACCAAGCATTGTCCAGCCCAAACGAGGCCCATCCAGCCCATGGTATCAACTCTAGATACTTCTTAAGACTCAGCCCGACCCAGCCCAGTCATTTACATGGCTCCAAACGGCTTAACCAAACCAGGTGGTCCTCCCCATGTAAAGACAAAATAAGAGTGCATGCAACCCCATACAGTCCTTCTCCCTATGACCTAACCACCTAGGCCAGGTGTCTTGCATCCAGGGCATCGACCTGATTGATCTAGATTGTCCCTTTTGGCTCCAATATTTGGAATAGGGAAAAAGGATGAAAACCTTTGATTCCAAGCTAACTCTCACTCCAATGATTCCCCCAGAGCCTTTTGGCATTTTGTTTTGAAATCCCAGAGCTTCTTTCACCTCCCTGTGATCCTTTTCTTACATTTGGTGCTTGTTAGTGGCAAGAAGAATGCTAGACCAAAGTTAAGTTCATCTCAACTTTCTAAATCCTCTTTCGGTGATCCTCTAAGCTCGAAGCCTTCTAAGGGATTATGCGTGGACAATCTATAAGTGCAACTGTACTTGAATCACCTGAATCCATTCATTACACTGCGGTAAAATCTAAATCTTTGGCACTTACCTAAGTTCTAAAATGACTTCTTTACCATTGCATCAAAGGCTTAGAAAATGATCCCCCACTTTTTATTTCATCCTAGTATACCTTTGTAAAACTTTTTAAGTCTTTTTATTCACTATATTAAGAAAAAAAAAATGAGTTTAGGGTTCATGGGTAAATAGAGGAGGAAGAGGGGTCGCCAGCCATTGGATTTATTCTTTTTAGATTAATGGCCATAATTGGGTCAAATCTGTGATTCGATTTGATCTCTCAAAATCCCAGGTTGTCCAGCTCTTTGTCTGGCTGAATCCAGACCATTAGTCCAAACCGCGGGAGCAGATCTGACCATCCGATCATGTTAGATCAAAATTAGCCATGGATATGATCTCGGCCATTAGATTAGAACCGCAATTAATCTGACGGCTATTTTCCATGCCACGATGGATAAGTGAATATGGCCCACTTGACCACTGCCATCTGTCTGGCTTAAGCCACTGCCGACGCATGTCTGCTCAGCATCGGCAGTTGACTGGATGATTTAAAACCATAAAAATAATTCAAAAAATGCCCTAAACTTCAAAAATTCATAGGAATTTCTTTTCTTATCGATTTTTGAAGTTCTTAAGCTCGTTTTGTTCATATTTTTATGTACTTTATTTAAAAAATAATATAAAATTATTTTGACTAATATTATATTGGTTATTTTCAAAATACTAAAAACACTATTTTAATTTTAAATAAAAATCTACAAATTATTTTGAGCTAAAATTTGGTAGAGGTGCTGTAGGGTCTAATTTTGATCTTCCTTAATTTTCTTAGGGCCAATTGATGCAATCTCACTTAGATTATGAACTTATAAAAATCTTGGCCTTGATTTGACCTAGAATTTTGCAAATTCATAATTAATTCAATTCAATTCTAATTTGCATGTTTTAGAGTTCTATGGGATGAGTGAAATGTCCTCTTTTGCTAAAAAATAGATTTGGATTGTTAATCAAACATGGTTTGATAAATTTACTTGTTTTAGTAGATTGGTTTATATATATATATATATATATATATATATATATATATATATATATATATATATATATATATATATATATATATATATATGAGTTATTAGGCCCATAGATCATTATATGATCTATAACCTTAATAATCAATTATGAATAATCCCATAGAATATTAGGACACTTTTATTGTTCATGGTTGCTTTGTGGTGTGATTGTAATTAGTGTCCCAGGGTTAGTAGACATTGATTTTAATCCCATAACTTAGTGACGTTAAGGACAATAATTAGGGATCATGTCTTAGTCAACTTAGTCAAAATTCAAACTTAAAATAAAATTTTTGAATAATTTCTAATTTAATTTCATTAATAAACTATTTAATATTTAATTAAATTCATTAAAAATTCAATGATTAATTAACAATTCTAAATATTACAATCAAATTCATAAAAATTTAAATTAAATTAAAATTCATTTAAAATAAATTAGTTTGATAATTTGATTGATTAAAATTTATTTTAATCAATTAAATTTGAAAATTAATTTGGATTAAAATGATTAAGGTCTTTCATTCCTAAAGCTTGATTCCTTTTGGAGGGCTTTAGGTATTTTGATTTAAAGATCTTTCAATACACTTAAATAACAAAGAGATTCTCCCATATGTTGTGCATGATTCCTTTTAGTAGGGCACTAACATATTAAATTTGGAGGATCTTCCAAAAATTAATGACATATAGACCTTATGTGACATATACGACTCCTTTTGGAATGTATGTCACATTACATTACAAGGTCCCTTTCTCTCTCTCTAATAAAACTTTGGGGGCTCTCATATGTACACCCTTTTTCCATATAAGATTGGTGTTCATTTTGAAAGCCCTAGAACTTATAAATTGATAACTCGCTGCACTTAGGTGGGTATTAATCTATAAGTTCCCTAAAACTAAATCGATAACTCTAACATCTAAAACTGGAATAATTTAAAAGTCAAATATACATCATTTAAACTTTATAATGATAAACCTTGATAATACATACAATTCAAACATAGATCCCTATAAGACATATCAAAGCCACACGACCTTTCTCCCATACTTAGATGGTTTGCCAGGTTAACCAACTTTAGCCTAGGCTTGGCTGGTGGATTGTTATTGTTTTATTACGGGTGTCTTGCCTAAAGGGCACCTATGTTTGTTTGCTTACTTTTCTGTAAGTTATAGCATGCATATTTACTTTTCTGTCAGTGCTCCAGAGAGCGAAGTGAATAAGTGACGGCCATGTCTTTACTTTACCTTTCTTTCTGTATATATAACTATTCACAACACACTCATAACTGTGTTTACTTTTCTGCTCTTTTCATTTTTTCAAAGTAGAATGTTCATAGGGATTGATCTACTTGTATAGAGAGATGTAAATTTTAAATTTCCTAGATGCTTATATAGATATGGAGTTGTACAGTGTCCTGAGTTATAAAGCAATCAAAGATAGCTACTTATATATATATATATATATATATATATATATACAGGTGGTGCTCCAAAAAGTAATATCCTCTCTCAGGAGGATGTTCCTTTTTGGAATTCCATATAAGACTTGGAGCTAGAAGATAATAAGCAGTTGTATTCGATTCTATGTTCTTATAGGTGTGGAATCCATTCTTATTGTTAGTGGGGCCTGACCACCTTTTACTTTACAGCAGACCCTGGGTTGTACTTAATAAATCTTATATTAATAAAATTAGTTTCTTTTACGTTAATTGTTAATCAGGCATCATAAACATACATATAGATTTTCTATTTTTGTAAGCATATTATCTTTAATTTGATTAAAATTCTTTAACCATTCCTTGGTTCCTAGGATAGAGCTATCCTAAAATTTTGCATTCATCAGCGATTGTTGTGATTAGGATTGTTAGCTTGTAGCTCACTCTAGGAAAGTGGTAAGTCCAAATTGTATTCACTTCTCTCCTCATACTTTCTATCCTTCAATCAAATTCAAATCTTTAAATTTAGTGTTAGAATTTATAATCTAAAGCCTGAACATAGAAAATTTAATTAGCCCAAGTATTTCTTTAAACGTATATGCATTTTGAAATTATTTAGTCTTTATTTTAATCGAGAGTATTCTATTAGGAGATGTAATTAACTATAGGGGCTTACCCCTATAGAGAGTCTAAATCCCAGAATAATCTAAACCCTATCTCTGTTTCCTTTCTAGGGTAGGGGAAAGATCTGTGAATGCAGATTTTTGCTTTATTCATATTTAAAGTTTAACTCCATAACCAAAAATAGATAGATATTGGATTTGTTGTTACAACAAATTCAATATTTTCTATACTTGATTATGAAGATAAATATAAAATTTATTCTTCTAATTAGAACGATAGGAGAAGATACATATTATCCTTCGGGATGATCTGTATCTTCCTTATACTGCTTCTCATTGTAGAAATAAATTCTAATTGCTTTCTTTCAAATTGATAATAAAATATTAGTCTGTCCCCTGGGATGGTAGAATGTTGAACTATGCTATGCGATTCAATGAAATTCATATAAATATAAATAGAGCAGATCCTGTGCACCCAAAGAAATATTTTTAAAATTTCAAATTAAAAATATTTCTCACAGATCATTTTGGTGACTCTGCTGGGGATAGTCTTCTCTCTCCATCTTAAATGAAGACTAAATTCTTTCAAAATTATATACAAGTTTAATTAAATATTTGGGTTATTAAATTTTCATGTAAATTTTAGTTTGTTTAATTTCTTGTTGTATATTTTGATGTTTTGTATAGTCTTGTGATTTAAGTCCTATGATTGATTTGTGTTTGATTTTGCCAATGTGATTTTATTTATTACTTTATTTATTTAATTTGTTTAAATTATAAATTCCCTAAATTGAGTCAACCAAGCCTGTTTATCATTTGAATGACATTTGCATGTTTACTTTGAGTCCATTTAAAAGCCAAGCGGAGGTCCAATCGGAACACTGAGTTAGTCCTAGGTCTGATAGTGGTGCTGCTCATTTGTTACATGTCATTTGTGTGATTAGTCACTTAGAATTCTTTTTGAATTTGTTCGAAATCCTTCTGGAATTTTTGAATTCCTTTTATTTTTCTTTTTCGATTTCAATTATAGATTTTTTATGTATTGTAATGTTTTGTGATTTATATTGATTTAATTATCTCATCGGCATTCTTTAAACCTGAGGTTAGATGCTTCTTTTCCTTAAAATTCAAATTAAATCTTTCTATTCGGCATAAGTCCCCCATTGGCATCATTTATACCTGAGGTTAGGTGTTGCCTTTCCTTTGGATTCAAATCAAATCTATCTATTAGGTATAAGTCCCCCGTTGGCATCCTTTAGACCTGAGGTTAGGTGCTTCCTTTCCTTAGAATTCAAATCAAATTTGTCTATTAGGTATAAGTCCCACATCGGCATCCTTGAGACCTGAGGTAAGGTACTATCTTTCCATAGAATTCAAATCAAATCTACCTATTAGGTATAAGTCCCCAATCGACATCCTTTAGATCTGAGGTTAGGTACTGCCTTTCCTTAGAATTTAAATTAAATATGTCTATTAGGTATAAGTCCCCCGTCGGCATCCTTTAGACCTAAGGTGAGGTGCTTCCTTTCCTTAGAATCAAAATCCTATATTTTACTTTTATTCGGTCAACACCAATATGTATAGTAGAACTTCATTCTATTATACATATTGGGGGTACATTTATTGATCTCATTTCTATATGAGATTATCAAGATCCATCCAGACCCCTGCTTGTTGATCTGATGGTTGACAATCATCAAGTTATTAATCATCGAGAGCCCATCCAAATTTCAATCCCGAATTTAATCAATCTTTAACCCAGACTTTAATCCAGACTTTAATTCAACCTCCAATCAATCTTCAATCCAGATCTCAATTCAACCTTCAATCAATGTTCAATCCAGACCTCAATTTAACCTTCAATCAAACTTGAAACTAGACTTCAATTAATCTCTAATTCAATATTAACTTCAACCTTCAATCTAGTCTTCAATCAAGATTTAATCATATCTAATCAACTTCAATCACTCAATTGATTGTGATTGATGTGGACAATTCAAATTTAATCAACCAAATGCAAGGTCAAGCTCAAACCTAAAATTCTTGACCAAATGTTAAGAATAAAGGCAATTATCCTTAAATCCTTTTTGAGTGATTTTTTAATCACTTCAAAACCCAGTCAAATGACTCTCAACTCATGATCTAAAAATTTCATTATGATTAGGCATGTCCCTATGGTCAACCTGAGCCATATTGGGGAATTAGGCTTTACCTTGCCCAATTGAACTCACCATTCAGCTCACCTAACTTCCAGATAGTTTTCCACCTTAAACTAACCGAGCACTGGCCGGTGGTGGCTGGAATGAATAGAAAAGAGCTCCAGTGGTCTGCCCTTCACAAGCTCTAGCCAAAGCCTTCCCCAGGGCCTGAGCTTGCCTTCTTCATGTTTAAAAGGCTTCCCTAAGCTGTCTCACTCCAGCTGGCAAACATCTAATGGCATACCTTAGCCATCATGACCGTCCATGGAAATGGATAAAGCTTGAATAGGGTATTTCCATCTAGACCTATTCATTCACCTCTAGTATTTTAATAAAATCCCCCAGATCTCTCTAAGCATTCTCCCTACTTTCCCCCACTCTCCAACCTTCTCCAACTATCATTCTGAGTGAACTATGGTGAAATCCCTCCACCCTCTACTTGAAGTCATATCACTTGTGCTCCTTCAACCAAGATGTCTGAATGAGAAGCATTTGTCGTCATCCCCTCAAGGTACCTAATACAAAAGCCCATGGGTTGGAACTCTCTCTTAGATCATGCTGGAAAAGCTATATGGCAAGGGAGCACCACAGGAGGTTGAAGATATAATCAGAGCCATTGATTTCAATAAATGGTTTTGATTAAATCTAGTAGTCTTGGGGCCCATTTAATCTCAACTATTTGATTTCTTATCAAATAGCCACGGTTAATCTCACATTTACCCAGTCAACCATAATAATTGGCTAGCCAATCAGGTGGCGCCCTCGAGGAAAGCACACAGCTGGCTTGGTAATTCCCCATTTAAAAATCTAAAAATTATAGGGAATTTCAAAAAATTAGAACTCCTCACACACTTAACCAAATTAAATGATCTAGGCTCTCGAAGATCAATTTTTGGCATGTCTCTAAATGTCCAAAATTTCTCTCCTCTGATTGACATGATTAAGGGCATAATTGGGCAAACCTAAGCTTAAGGGTCATGAATTGACCATTAAGTTCAATTTAACCTAATCACCTCTCCAATATAAATTAGAGCTTCTGCTTTTGTATGTTAGTTGTGCTTAGTGTGAGGGTTAGATAGCCCATATTTAATCCATGAAAATAACCAAGTGGTTACATTAGGTAGTTTGGTTAACCACCTTAGAAGGTCCACCATGGGCCCAAATTTAATGGGTTGGGGCCTTGAGATTAGGTGAACTCATGACCCAAATTTCATTGGATTTGGACTACATTTCGCCCACCATATAGGTAACCCAAAATTGACCCTTAAGAATTGACCTAGAAATTTAATTAAATTATAATTAATTCAACTTAAATCCAAAAATTATAAATAATATATCAAACTCTTCAAAATTAAATCCTCCATCTAGAAAAATTAAAATCCCCATGACTGGACCATTAATTTAGGCTTAATTTAATTTTTAAGGAAAATTAATATTTAAATAAATTAAAGATTTAAAAATAAAAAAAACTCTTAAATAAATTTCAAATACTTTAAAACACTCCCATGGGTCATTACTAACCTTTGGGAGTGATTTCATGATGTTTGGAATGAGTTTGGAGCAAAACCATTAAAACCTTCTTAATTAACCAACTTAAAAATTCAATTAATTACTCAAACTTTAAAAATTCATACTTAATTTCAAAAAATTCTAAATTGAACAAACTCAAAGACAATAGACTTTGTTAAGGATTTAGTATTTATTAAAAATATCAAACTATTAGAAATAAGTTGAAGTTAAAAAGTTAACTTTTCGATTAATTGTAGTTCAAATTTGAGTCAAAACTTCAAAAATTCATAACTTAATCTAGAAAAATCCAAATCCAGCAAATTTAGAGGCTAATTACTTACCTTAGGGTCTAGTATTTAGGAAAAATATCAAAACTCTAGATTTTAATAGTAATTAAAATATTAATTTAATGATTTAAATAATAAAAAAGTCTTCAAAAATTCAATAATCAACTCAAATTCTAGAAAACATTAACTCAATACATAAAATCACTATCTAATCAATTCAAATTAAAATGTAATAATCCTTAAGCTCAACTAATTAAATTAGTTTATCCATATTGGTTACTACTGGGTAATTCGGGCCTACGGGGCTATTAACTTAGCCTCAAGGAAGGTGAAATAAACTTTATGGCCCTGGTGTAAAGAAAGGTAGTAATCATCAAAGACTTAAAAGTAAATTTTAAAATTAAAATTAAAATATTAATACTTAAACTTAAACAAAAAATATCCTTTAACCTTCAACAAATTAAAACAGTTGATAAATTCAACAAACTACCCAGCATAAGACATATCCAAGCCACATAGCTTGATAAATACACTTTAGATGGTTTACTAGAACAACCAACTTTAACTTTATGCTAGGCAGTCTTTTCTTTTCTTGCTGTTGTGTGCCAGATTTTTCATGGTTTTCATTACATATTGGTAGTAATGATTTGATTGATGTGATGATTCGTGATATGTTAATTTATTTATGTAATATGTTAATTAATGTGATGGGTGATAGATTACTCCTAGGTTAGGAATGATTTGGATGCTCACAGAGTTTTCTGCAGGTGGCCATTCTCATGTAAGGGTAAGTCAAGCAAAATTTAAATTTAAACCGACATATTTTTTGCAGGTGCTAAAAAAAGCTAAGTCCTTCATAAAATTAAGAGAGCATGGCTAAGTATGATTATAATTTTTAATTTGAACATATATACAACTTCTTGGGAATGCTGATTTTATTTGCCTAGGATAACCTTCTAGGTTGTCTAAAGTCTTTTTGATTTTTCATATGTATTTGATTAAATTGAGTTGTGAAAGATGATTTTAAGATGGGAAGTTAACCATCCAACTTGAAATCCAAAGAGGAGGAAACATCCCTTAGGGGAGAGTTCCCTTTCATTTGGAGATTCAAGTTAGGATGATTTGAAAATCCAGAGAGAAAAGAAACACCCCTTGAAGAGTTCTTTTCATTTGATAATTGGACCCGACGGATCTAAGGAGCTCGTAGATAAAAGAAGATGAAGATGTGAAGACATTGAGAACATCCCACTCTTGAAATCAATTGTGTCATTTTTAGGATTAGAATCTAGGTTGTTATCAGTGGTACCCAACCACTTTTAATTTCTGCAAACTCTGGGCTGTAATTAAGTGGCATTTGCCACATTGACTTTAAATTTAATTTGATTGATATTGATTGTGCTTTAAAAATTTCTTTTTTTTTAATCTTTTTTCGTGTATGCCACTTTTTAATTTAGCCTGGAAATTTTTAGAGGCTCGTGAGGGTACACTAAAAACTTTTTCTACTTAAACTAATTAAAAATTATCAGGTTCACATATAAAGATAATCGATTTTAAGAAGTAAGCTCAGGTTTGCCGAGAGTTCGCATGCATTCATATTAAAGTCTTCTCCGCCTTGTTAGGAACCATCCCGCCTGTGGGTTCTAGTATACCACCTGGCCTATTAGGGTGCAGTTCTATCAAGGGAATGTTGTGTAATCTCTAGGGTAAAATCTATTTTTAAGCCTTTTTAAAACTACTTCAATTATTTATGCATTCAAAATCAATCAGCATGCATTGCATTTGATATAAATTAACGAGTTAATAATTTTAATTACATTTAAAGAATTAATCACCCTACATAAGTCAACGAGCTAATTAGGACCTGCTCTAGACATTGGCCTCAATTCCTCAAAGCTTAAACAATAACCCACCAATCTTTCAAAAAAGACTAGACACATAGTTTTAAAGGGCCTAGGTGGTTAGTTAGCTCCTTAATCTGGGCAAGGATAAGTCCAGATTTGCACTGTATTAGCTAGGTTTAGGCCACTATTATTTAGTGCCTAAATTAGACATAGAATCTAGGGCAACCTCAAAATCATAAGACCCCAAACTTCAGGAATGTAATCCTAACTTTCTGATAAATTGACAACTCAAATTAAAATTCTCTCAAAATTAAGATTTAAATCCCAACACATTGGATAGATTGAGGCATTTCTGAAGTGTTTAAGAATCCCAAAGTTCCTCCTACTTCCTCTCTTTTAGCTTATAGAATTTAATCTAATCCCTATTAAAAATTCCAGCTTCACTCCTTTTGATATCATGCTTTAAAAATATCAAAAATAAAATATCTATTATTATTTTAATCGAGAATTTTCATAGGAAACTCTGGTTCCTATGATGTAATTAACTATGAGGGCTTGCGCTCATAGAAGATTTAAAGACCCCAAATCAATTTTTAAAATTCAATTAATTCTCTTTAGAAAAAGCTAAATCAATGAAGATCAATTTCATCATATTCAAACCATGAATAATAAGTGATATTTCCTTTCCCCAGAAAGGTATATCATTTATTATCATGCCTTTAAATATAGAATTATGATCTTTCATCTAGATTATTATAGCCAAATATTTGATCAAACATTATTTTGACCCTTCGGGGTCATATATAATTCTTCCTTGAATTTAATTATCATAATCAAGATAAAATTTATAGTTTTAATATCTAAACTCATTAGGGAATGATATTTTGCCTCCCGAGTTGATATATCGTTCATAATGATGTATTCAACTTCAAAATTGAAATTTCAAAAAT
This sequence comes from Dendrobium chrysotoxum, assembly GCA_019925795.1. Taxonomy (NCBI): domain Eukaryota; kingdom Viridiplantae; phylum Streptophyta; class Magnoliopsida; order Asparagales; family Orchidaceae; genus Dendrobium; species Dendrobium chrysotoxum. The sequence goes on along the minus strand of CM034306.1, from coordinate 43,419,606 downwards.
TAATTATTTCCCAGAGAAATTTAATTCAAAATTTATTTTGTATCTTTCTAATATAAGGCCAAACTCCTTTTCAAACAAATAGATACAAGCATAGACATAGTGCTTATCAAGTATTAAATTTATAAATATAAATTATTATGATGGGGTTTTAATAGTACACACTTTACTTGCTCTTCTAAGATTTTCATAGGGACTATGGGAGTTTAGCGTGATATTGAGGTTGGAAGAGTTTAATCTATCATTTGTCTCTTCACCCTTGATTGAGTAGTCAGTGATACATATGCTCTGAATAGCATCAATATAAAAGAGAATCATTATGAAAATATTGTATTTACATTCCATCAATCCAAAATAATTTATCCCAATACTATTTCATTTAATTATTTTTTATTTTAAATTAAGTAATTGGATCTCCATCAAAACTTATTTTGATTGAGTAGGATAATTATTATAGTTGTAATAGAAATTACTAATATTTGTATGTAAATATTCTTCTTAGTGGGATTGATACTTTACTCTATCACTATATTATTTGATTCGGCATGTATACTTACACATATTAAGTCGGTTGTTATAATTTTTATATCAAAGAAAACCTAAGCATTATTTAGGGATTGATAGAACCCTAAATTATTTTCATAATTTTTTAGGTTACTCCACCCCCCCCCCCCCCCCCCCCCCCCCGGCCCCCCATCAATAAGCAATGATTCACAACAAACTTAAGAGAGTCTATATAAGAAAGCTTTGGAAATTTACTATCATTAACACTTTATCTAAAGGTCTCTTATCTTCCTTCTACTTTTCTTATGAAAGTTCATGGATGGTTGTGAAACTAATTGAACTACAGAAAGGCACACCGAAAGGGAGGTGAATTGGTATTTTAAAAAAAATCAAAACTTTTTAAATTAAACAACCAAACTCAATTTTAAAGTGGTAGCAAAATTATAACTCAAATCAAATGCTAAATATTTTGGGTTTTTTATTTTGTAGAAAAACCAATAACAAATATTTTTTTCTTTGATTTTTTATTTTTCTTTATTTTTTTCAACCAAAAATTAAACTTAATCAACCATAAGTTGCAATAATCACCAAACTTAAACTTGATCACATAAACTAAATATACAAGAAAGTAAAGTGAAGAAAACAAATATAGAAAAGAAAAAGAAAACATGAACTTGATTTTTATAGTGGTTCAGTCAACTTAACCTATGCCCACTCCCCAAATTGCTCTTCTTTGACTATTGCACTAAACACTTAGTGACTCACCTTCAGCCCTCATAGCTAAGTAGGTAAGCTCTTACAAAATCACTTCCTCCTTCTCGATCTGACTGAGAAACAAAATCACTTTCACCATCTTGGTGCGGTGGAGTATCTCAAATCACTTTCACCCTCCGGGTGAGGCAGAGTAGCCCAAATCACTTTCACCTTTCTTAGTGTGGCAGAATTGTCAACATTATGAAAGTTCGATAGGGATGTTAAGCCCTGATGAACTAGTCCCGAGGCTAACCAAGAGGGAGGGTGAATTGGTTATTTAAAAATTTGACAGCAATAATGAAAATCTTTTTATAACTTGCAGCGGAAACAAATAAAACGATCAAACAAAAAGATCAATCACAATTTCACCCAAGCAGTTAATCACAGAAAAATAAAAGTGTAGAAGGTAATCAGAATGAACACACTGGATTTTATAGTGGTTCGATCAACTTGACATATGTCCACTCCCCGGAGCCTCCCCTCCGAGTATTGCACTAAACCAAAGTGTCTCTCCTTTTGCTCCCACAGCAAGGCGGAGAAGCCTGTACAAAAACCTCCTTTCCAGCGACACGGTGAGGTAGAGAACCTAACCTCCTTTTACTTCCTCCTGAAGCAGGCAGAGAACCTCGAATCTTCTTGCCGACGATCCTCTCCCAAAGAACACCGACACGATGAAAGATGATGAGCAGAGAAGAAGACTCTGATCCTTGCTTGGAGAAACCTTCGTGAACCCCTCACGAACTCCCCCTCACAAGATACTCTCTCTCTCCCAAACTCTCTCTCTCTCTCTAGGGTTTCTCTAGAAAGGAAAGTGGCAAAAGATTTTTCTTGTTGGAAGAAAAATATCTTTTATAGGAGGGCTCAAAATTTGCCCTAAATTTCAACTGGGCGGCCTAGATCTTCGAGGACGGTCAATAGATCGTCCTGTACGATCAGTTCAAAATTAGCTATTTCAGCATGTATGATCTGGCTCTTCTGGACGATCAGTAGAAAAAGTTATTCATATCGTCCCATATGATTTTGCGATCGTCCTGGACGATTAGTGTAAATCGAGGAATATCGTCCAGAAGATAGTTCGGGTCATCCAGAGCAAACTATGCTGGACGACCAAAAAATGACTTGATCGTCCAGGACGATAAAGGTATCGTCCTGTACGATTAGTTCAAAAAGTGCCCAAATCGTCATGTACACAGTTCGGGTCGTACAGCTGAAATGCACTAGACGATCATGATCGTCCGGGACGATCCTACGATCGTCCAAGATGATATGATCGTATCAATCAAATATAAATTGCTTTCCTTAATTAGCAGATTAATTTAGGCATGATTGTACTGGATCGTCCGGGACGATACACGTATCGTCCTGGATGATCAGACCAAATATCTAAAAATAAAAACTTGCCTAACTTGATCTGGCGGCTGAGAATTTCTGATTTGACCATATCGTCCCGTATGATCCAAGGATCTTCCAGGATGATCTGCTTAATCAGACACACTTAACTTGGTTGCCCTAATTAGGGTTTCTATTTTTACCTGATCGTCCAGGATGATGTGACTATCATCCAGGACGATCTGAACAAAAATTTAAATAGAAACTCTAATTCACTCAAGCTCTCCCCCTGAGTGTGTGTGTGCAAGGTTACTTAGCTAGGGGATCAGTTACATTATAATTGACTCAAGAAAAAGAAAAATAGTACACTTAGACACACTTGGACCTGATCCTGAGTTAGCTTCAGTTGCTCGTGATCTTTTGTGCCTGAAATGGGTTAGCGGAGCAAAACATAATAGAGACATGTTTGTCATCATCAAAACCAGATTTGCAATAATCTCCCCCTTTTTGATGATGGCAAATATTTGTACTCTAGTTTGAAAAATAACAAGAAGATTGAAAAATAATTTTTTTCAAATTTTTATTTAACAATTAAAGTAATACAGGAAATATAACACATAACAAAAATGGAAATGACCACAACTGACTCCCCCTTTTGACATCACAAAAAGGAGGAGGGTAAACAGAAACACTTAAACATCAGTACAAAATAGAAAAGAAAATAACTACAAAACAGAACACTAAAACAGAGGCAGATCCTGATCGGAAGGAGGAGGTGGCGGTGGTGGGTTGAAGTAACCGTGAATGGCTTGAAAGTGGGCTCCAATCCAGGCAATGTCCTGGTCATGCTGCTGTTGCTGTTGCGCAGCATAGTCAGTGAAGTGCTGGAGGTTCTCAGTGTGCCGCTGCTCCTGGGCAGCCACATAAGAGTCGAATCTGGCCTCCCACTGATCGAAGCGCTGCACTAGGTGGTCAAAAGGAGAGGCAATGTGAAGGGGAGCAGGTGCATCGGGTGCAGCAGGAACTGAAATAGCCTCTTCCTCTTCCTCCTCAACATCTAGGGCGGGCTCCGGATGTAGTCGGGTGCTGTGTAGGATGTGGAATGAATTGTTTGTTAAGAAGGAAGGAGGGACATCAGGAGGGACAGGATACTGAAGGTCATATTTGGTTTCTAAGGCATAATGAATGAGGTGACCTAAAGCTAGATTTGGGCGACGCCTATGACCTGGATCCCTAATAGTGGTGAGGTGCTCTATGTATCGGATAATAAGGTCTGAGGCATTAAACTCCCTGTGGGCCTAGATGTAGTATGTGGTCAAGGACAGTAACGGGGTGATGTGAATTCGATCCCTCGCCTTTGGAATGACGGAGGAACGAAGGACGTGCTGGATGGTCCGTGCATCCTTAAGAAGTGAAGTGCACGTATTGTCATGATAGGGAGCATTCGTATTGTGAAGGAAGTGATTGGCAACACTCCAATCATAGTCAGGGTCAGTGATAACAATGTAGAGTTTGTCGCCAGTGATAGAAAGTTGAAGAATATTGTGGAAGTCTTGGGTAGTGAGTTCCACTGGACATTGATTGACATACGAGTGAAGAGTGGAATAGTCTGCGAAAATGCGCAAATTGGCGAAGAAAACTTGAAGGAGTTCAAGATTAAATGGAAAGGATAGTGTAAGGATGAAGGTGAGGGAGGTGTGTGCGAATAGATCAAGAGATAGGTGAGGGTGCGAGGGTTTATGATTTTGGAATGCGTGATCCCCACGTCGCAATAGCACTCAAAGGCAACCTGATCGGCTGCATTTGGAAAATGAGGATCAACATGCCCACGGGAGGAACTAGCACCCTTTTGTCGTGAATGTTTAAATAGAATTTGGCCTGATCGTCCCGTACGATCGTGAGATCATCCAGGATGATATGTGCAATTATTACGGCCAGGTTGATTGGTCAAAAAAGCGGTCCGATCGTCCAGGATGATTTGACACAGACGATCGTCCCGAGGACTCAGGTCGGACGACCGTTGACGAAAAGGTATCGTCCAGGACGATTAGGTGGATCGTCCCAGATGATGTGCAATAAGTGTGACAGACGGGCTGAATTCCAATCGTCCAACGGCTGACACGTGTATCGTCCAGGACGATGTAGTGGATCATCCAGGACGATGGATAATAATTGGTGCAATTTCAGCTGTTTGATCAGATCAGGAAGATATGGAGCATATCATCCAGGATGATTTATGGATCGTCCAGGACGATCACCAAGAATTGGTGTTTCTCAGCAGTAGGAGCAGAGTGGAGACAGTGTTGAATGGATCATCCAGGATGATTTATGGATCATCCAGGATGATGAAGTGTTACGAATCTGGTTTTGATGATGACAAACATGTTTCCTGTGTGTTTTTCTTGGCTAATCTGTTTAAGGCACAAAAGACCGCAAGCCACTCAAGCCAACTCAAGATCGGGTTCAAGTGTGTCAAATGTATGATTTTTCTTTTTATTGAGTCAATTATAATGTAACTGATTCCCTAGCTAAGTAACCTTGCACACACACACTCAGGGAGAGAGATTGAGTGAATTAGAGTTTCTGTTCAAATTTTGTTCAGATCGTCCTGGACGATTTTCACATCGTCCTGGACGATTTTCACATCGTCCTGGACGATCAAGCCAAAATAGAAACCCTAATTAGGGTGACTAAGTTAAGAGGGTCTGATTAAGCAGATCATCCTGGACGATCTCTGGATCGTACGGGATGATATGCCCAAATCAGAAATTCTCAACCGCCAGATCAAGTTAGGCAAGTTCTTATTTTTAGATACTTGGTCTGATCATCCCGGACGATACGTGTATCATCCCGGACGATTCAGTACAATCATACCTAATTTAATCTGGTAATTAAGGAAAGCAATTTATTTTTGGTTGATACGATCATATCGTCCTGGACGATCGCAGGATCGTCCCGGACGACCATGATCGTTTAGTGCATTTCAGCTGTACGACCCGAACTGTGTTCAGGATGATTTGGGGCCTTTTTGAACTAATCGTACAGGACGATGACCCTATCGTCCTGGACGATCAAGTCATTTTTTGGTCGTCTAGCACAGATTTCTCTGGACGACCCAAACTGTCTTCTGGACGATTTTCCTCAATTTGCACTAATCGTCCCGGACGATCACAGGATCGTACGGGACGATATGAACAACTTTTTCTACTGATCGTCCAGAAGAGCCAGATCGTCTAGGCTGAAACAGTTGAATTTGAACTGATCGTACAGGACGATCTACCGATCGTCCTGGACGATCTTGGCCGACCAGTTGAGATTTAGGGCAAATTTTAAGCCCTCCTTTAAAAAAACTTTTTCCAAAATTTAGAAAAATCTTTTGCTGCCTTCCTTCCCTGAGAAACCCTAGAGAGAGAGAGAGAGTTGGGAGAGAGAGAGAAGATCTTGTGAGGGGGAGTTAGTGAGGGATTCACTAAGGTTGCTCCAAGCACGGATCAGAGTCATCTTCTCCGCTCCTCGTCTTTCGTCTAGTCGGTGTTCGTCGTGGGAGGATCGTTCGCAAGAAGATCCAGGGTTTTTTGCCCGCTTCAGGTGGAAGCAAAAGGAGTTCGAAGGTTCTCTGCCTGCTTCAGGAGGAAGCGAAAGGAGGTCGGGTTCTCTGCCTCACCGTGTGGTGAAAAGGAGGTGTTTATACAGGCTTCTCCGCCTTGCTGTGGGAGCAAAAGGAGAGACACTTTTTGTTTAGTGCAATACCCGGAGGGGAGGCTCCGGGGAGTGGACGTAGGTCAAGTTGACCGAACCACTATAAAATCTGGTTTGCTCTTCTGATTCAGTTTTGCACTTTACTTTTCTAATATTAACTGCTTGGGTGAATATCTGTGGTTGATCTTTTCATTCTTGTTTATGTGTTTCCGCTGCTACGTATCGAAAAGATTTTCATTGTTATCGTGAAATTTTTAAATAACCAATTCACCCCCCCTCTTAACATCCCTATCGAACTTTCAAGTGGTATCATAGCGGGATTCAAAATTTAGGTTTAAAAACTTTTGAATTTGATCCATGGCTAACTGTAATAATCGTAATACTGCTGAAGGTTATTCTATTACAAGACCACCGTTGTTTGATAATATTCCTTTTGATTTTTGGAAAACACGCATGTCTACTTTTCTGCAATCTATTGATTATCGCATGTGGATGTTAGTTAAGGACGGATACGAACCACCTTTTAGACTGACTAACAATGTGAAAACTGAATTGCCTTTTGCTGATTGGACGTTTGATGATCGTGATTTAGCACAGTTAAATGCAAAATGCTTGAACTGTTTCTTTTGTGCTTTAAAATCTGAAGACTATATGCGTGTTTCTACTTGTACAACGGGAAAGGAAATCTGGGATAGATTATGTATAACATATGAAGGTACAACTGAAGTCAAACAGTCTAGGTTAAACATCTTGTTACATGATTACGAACTTTTTCGCATGAAACCTAGTGAGACTATTTCAGAAATGTACACAAGGTTCACTCAGATTGTTACCTCTTTGCATGTTCTAGGTAGAAAACTTACTAACTATGAAAGAGTGAACAAAATTCTTAGATATTTGCCTGCCTCTTATGATGCTAAGATTACTGCTATTACTGAATCTAAAGATTTAAATACTTACTCTATTAACAGCTTACTTGGATCACTCATTGCTTACGAGCAAGGGGTGAACCAAAGGCAACTTGATGCAGGTGAACGCAAGAAAGAGAAGACAGTGGCACTAAAGGCCAAAGATTCAGATGCTAGAACTTCCGGGTCTAATAGCGATGATGTTGCCTTAATCACAAGGCAATTCAAAAGCTTTCTAAGGAAGAAACATAAGAACTATCAGAAGTGGAACAATGGTAAGTCCAATAAAAATTTTAAGGGTTCATCTGAATCTGTATGTTTTGAATGCAGGAAGCCTGGACACATTAAGGCTGATTGTCCTACACTTAAAGCTCACCCAAGCAAGGAGAAGGGTGAGGAGAAACCAAAGTTCAAAAAGGACAAGAAGCGGATTCAGAAGGCATTCTAGGCAGACTCTGCATCCGACTCTTCTGAGACTGAAGCTGAAGAGGAGGAAACAAACTTGTGTCTTATGGCTGATGATCACCCTGGTCAGTCAGATCAGGAAGAGGTATGTGAGCTGACTTACGATCAATTATTTGAAGTTTATGAAAGAATTCATACATCGTATAGGAAGCTTAAGAAAACTCATGCTAGTGTGAAATTAGATTACTTAACTTTGCAAAAAGAGCATGATTCTGTAGTTAAAGATCATTCCACACTTGATTCCAATCACATGTCTTTACTTGATGAATTCGATGAGTTGAATAAAAAATATTCTGATTTAGTTTCTGAGCATGATTCATTGAAAACTACGCATGTGGACTTAGAAAGAGATTTTAAGGAGTTAGATACAATGGCATGTGAAGTAGAAAGTAGCAAGGGAACCTTGAAATTTGAAATTGTAAGTTTAAAGAAAGAAAATGAGTTTTTGAAGGTGAAGATCAGTGCTTTTGAAAAGAACAAAACACCGCCTACTTTTGAACAGTTTTATGCATCGCCACCTTTTGAAAAATCTGTTGCAAGTTCTTCAAAGCATGTTTCATATACATCTAGGAAGAGGCATTATCATCCACGTAGATTAGTTAACCATTTTCCTGGTGTTAGATGTTTTTCATGTGGCATGTTAGGACATATTTCTCACACCTGCACTGTTCACCGTAGTATACATTGGGTGTGGAAACCCAAACTGCCTGTTTCACAGCACAGCACGCATGCATTGCATTCTTCTTTTCATAAGAAGGAACCCAAACCTATTTGGGTTCCTAAGACTGACGTTTGATACTTTTGTAGGTGTGCTCTCACACAAGACCTCGTGAGAGCATGTGGTACCTGGACAGCGGATGTTCTAGACATATGACTGGAGATGAAAATCAGTTCATTTTACAGGAGGCCAGAGCTGGAGGCAAGGTTACACTTGGAGATAACACCACCAGGAAGGTGGTAGGCACAGGTATAATTGGTGATTCAAAGAACTTTATGATTGATAATGTTTTGCTTGTAGATGGACTGAAACATAACCTGCTGAGCATCAGTCAACTCTGTGACAAGGGATATAGCATCAAATTCCTGCCCACTGGCTGCATTTTAAGCTTAAATGATAAAATTGTTTTGCAGGGGCAAAGGATCAACAATGTCTACAAGCTGGATGTAAGTAGCATTAAATCTGATAATTCAATTTGCTTAAAAACTGTTGCTGATGAGTCTTGGCTATGGCATAGGAGATTGTGTCATGCCGGTATGAAAACCCTTAGGAGAGTCACCCAAAAGGACTTAGTTAGAGGTGTGCCCAAGCTTAAGTTCACTAAGGATCACCTGTGTGATGCCTGTCAGTTGGGGAAGCAAGTCCAGTCCTCTTTTCACTCTGTTAAGGACATTAGCACCTCTAGACCTTTAAAAGTTCTTCACATGGACCTCTTTGGACCCATTAGCACTGCCAGCTTAGGGGGGAGAGTCTATGGTTTTGTGATTGTAGATGATTATTCGAGGTACACTTGGGTTAAGTTTTTGTCACATAAATCTGAGTCATTTGATGAGTTTAGATCCTACTCTACTTGGATTCAGAAGAAGTTAGGATGTGAGATTATTACCATCCACAGTGATCACGGATAAGAGTTTGAAAATGAAAGATTTGGAAGTTTTTGTGAGGATCATGGGATTAGTCATAATTTTTCAGCTCCTAGGACCCCTCAGCAGAATTGGGTAGCTGAAAGGAAGAACAGGACCTTAGTGGAAGCCGCTAGAGCCATGCTTGCCGAGTATTCACTTCCAAAATACTTTTGGGCTGAAGCGGTGAACACTGCCTGTTATGTGCTGAATAGGGTGAATGTGAGAGTCAAACTGAACAAGACACCTTATGAGATCATTAAGGGTAGAACTCCAAATCTGTCCCACCTCCATGTCTTTGGCTGTAATGTTTTCATTCTGAATAACGGGAAGTCACCCTTAGGAAAATTTGACCCTAAATCTGATGAAGGGGTGTTCTTAGGATATTCAAGTGTGGGGAAATCCTTTAGGGTGTTTAATAGGAGGACTTTGGTGGTGGAAGAAACAACCCATATAGTGTTTGATGAATCTGATCCTAAGGAGTCTAGATCTGAAGTAGAAGATGAAGAGATTATTGAGGTTACCCAAGGAGTTGGAAATACAAATTTGGAGGAAAGGGTAGAACCTCAAACTGAGTTGCCTAGAGATTGGAGATATTCTTCGAGTCATCCTAAAGAACTGATCTTAGGAGACCCTTCTGAAGGTGTTAGGACTAGGCATGGACTTAGGAAGGAAGTAAACCATTCTGCCTTTATCTCAATGACTGAACCCACCAACATCAATCAAGCCTTGTCGGATAAATTTTGGATTTTAGCTATGCAGGAAGAATTGAATCAATTTGTAAGGAATGATGTTTGGGAGTTAGTAGAAAGACCTAAAAATCAAAGTATTGTGGGAACCAAGTGGGTCTTTAAGAATAAGATGAATGATTCTGGTGTGGTGGTGAGAAATAAGGCAAGATTGGTGGCTAAGGGGTATAATCAGATAGAAGGGATTGATTTTGAGGAGACTTTTGCCCCTGTAGCTAGATTGGAAGCCATTAGAGTGCTACTAGCCTTTGCCTGTTATAAGGGATTTAAGCTGTTTCAAATGGATGTCAAGAGTGCCTTTTTAAATGGGGTAATTAAAGAAGATGTTTTTGTAGAATAACCCCCAGGTTTTGAGAGTTCTCAATATCCAAGTCATGTCTATAAATTAAAAAAGGCCTTATATAGATTGAATCAGGCACCTAGAGCTTGGTATGAGAGGCTTAGCACATTCCTGTTAGAAAGAGAGTTTGTTAAGGGGAGCGTAGACACCACCCTTTTTCTGAGGAGATTAGGAGATGACTTACTCATTGTCCAGATCTATGTTGATGATATAATTTTTAGATCTTCTAATAAATATTTATGTGAAGAGTTTTCTAAAACAATGAGTAAGGAGTTTGAGATGAGTATGATGGGAGAATTATCCTACTTTTTGGGGTTTAGCATAAGGCAAACGGATGATGGAACATTTCTCAATCAATCAAAATACACTAAGGACATTTTGAAGAAATATGAAATGGACAAAGCCAAGCCAATTAATACTCCCATGCCCTCCTCAGTTCAGTTAGATAAGGATTCAAATGGAAAATCTGTTGATCAGAAGAAGTATAGAGGGATAATATGTTCACTGCTTTACCTGACTGCTAGCCGACCTGATATCATGTTTAGTGTTTATCTTTGTGCTAGGTTTCAGGCTGATCCTAAAGAATCCCACCTGACTGCTGTTAAGAGAATTCTTAGATATCTTTTAGGAACCCCAAACCTAGGAATTTGGTACCCTAGGCACAACACCTCTTTTGAGATCATTGGATATTCTGATTCTAATTTTGCGGGGTGTAGGGTGGATAGGAAGAGTACCTCTGGGACTTGTCAATTCATAGGACAGTCGTTAGTCTCCTGGTCCAGTAGAAAATAGAACTTTGTTGCACTTTCCACTGTTGAAGCTGAGTACATTGCCTTAGGGAGTTGTGTGGCCCAAGTTCTTTGGTTGAAGCAACAAGTCTTGGATTTAGGAGTACCTGTTGGCACAATTTCTGTTCTGTGTGATAATACTAGTTCCATCTGTATCTTTAAGAATCCAATCCAACATTCTAGGACCAAACACATTGATATTAGGCATCACTTCATTAGGGACCATGTTACAAAAGGGGACATTGAGCTACATCACGTAGCAATTGAAAATCAGCTGGCTTACATATTCACTAAACCACTGGCCTTTGACTCATTCAGCATTTTGAGAACCAGATTAGGAGTGATTGATATAAATGCTTGATTCTGATGACTGCTGATTTATGATTGTTCTGATTGGTATTCTGACTTCTGTTAGTTAGTTTTTTGGTATTCTGACTTCTGTTAGTTAGTTTTTGGTATTCTGATTTCTGATTTCTGTTAGTTAGTTTTTGGTATTATGATTTCTTATTTCTGTTAGTTAGTTTTGGTATTCTGATTTCTGATTTCTGTCAGTTAGTTTTGATTTGATTATTTACTTTCAGTTGATTTTATTTCTTCTGCTGATTTCTGTGTTAGCATTACTGTTAGTTTGATGTGAGTATTTACTTTGCTGTGATTTTTTACCTATTTTTATTTCTTTACTGGTTCATATCTTGCACTTACTATTTTATGCTTTTCAAGATCTGATCACCGCTCACTACTTATGATGATCTGAATTTTTGACTGGGAGGTTTTACCTTATTTTGGTTTGGAAGCAGGTAAGCAGTAATTGACTTCGCTGAATCTGTTAAAGGGAAGAAATATTGATAATTGTTTCTCTTCCTCTAACTCCTTTACTGGTGTATAGTTTCTTTTGAATAAAAATCCTCTTCAAAATTAAAATGTTAGTTTTTGAAATAGAGATTATTTTATCTTCCTACAGTAATCAGCCTCATATCAATAGTGTTTTTCAAAGTCTTGAGTCATTAGTTTGATTTTCTAAACCAAGTGATTGCATTTATCATATGTTGTATGTCTTTTGTTTTGTGAATTGTTCTTCCCTACTGTGGAGAGCCATCTCCTATGTCTGGAAGATAATCTCACAGCTGAGACTCTTTAATGATTATGAAAAGGAGAAAGCTTATAAAAGATGCGCAGTGCGCTAGATAATTTGAAAAAGAGGCATAAAATGAGCCCAAAACTGAAAAGATGCAAAATTGCCAAATTGGATACACAAAGTGTATCAAAAATCAAAAGATGTGCAAAGCGCCAACTAATTTAAAAAAGAGGCACAAAATGAGCCCAAACCAAGCTTTCTTCCCTTTCAGATTATTGAATGTCTTAGAGAAATCTGTGCGCCACTTAATATTTTCAAAAGCTTGAGTTTTGAAAATCCTGATTTCTGATTTTTTACTTTGTAACACTATTATATCAGATATTTTTCTGGAACGAGGCTTGAAAGGATCTCTTTTCAAATCTAATTTCTTTTCTTCTGAATCGGATTTTTATTTTGAAAGAGGTTTGCATCGATAAGGTGCCCGGGGTCGGAGTTACGAAAGTTGATTATTTCCAACCTTTTCTAGATTTCAGCGTTGTCAATCATCCTGTCATTGGTTTTTGAATCTAAAATCAAGGAAAAATTCTGATTTTCTTGAGCATCTTAATCAAAAAAAAAAATAAAAAAATAAAAATTAAAAAAAAATGCTTTTATATGTTTTTGTGGTCAATTTTATTGGTTTTTGTGTTATTCTGATTTCATGGTTATGTTTTTGGGATCCTGATCGATCTACCCTCCACCGCCACCTCCTTCTTCCAATCAGGATCCGCCTCAGTTTTAGTTTCCTATTTTATAGTTGTTCTATTGTATGTTTTTATTTCAGTGTTCTGTTTTTCCCTCCTCCTTTTTGTGATGTCAAAAGGGGGAGTCAGTTGTAGTCGTGTCTGTTTCTATTTTCTGAGTCATATTTCCTGTATTATTTTAGCTGTTAAATGAAAATTTAAAAAAAATGTTTATTTTGTTTGATCTCCTAGTTTACTTGTATTTTCAGACTACTTTATAAATGTTTGCCATCATCAAAAGGGGGAGATTGTTGCGAATCTGGTTTTGATGATGACAAACATGTTTCCTGTGTGTTTTGCTTGGCTAATCTGTTTCAGGCACAAAAGACCGCGAGCCACTCAAGCCAACTCAAGATCGGGTCCAAGTGTGTCAAATATATGATTTTTCTTTTTATTGAGTCAATTGTAATGTAACTGATTCTCTAGCTAAGTAAGCTTGCACACACATACTCAGGGAGAGAGATTGAGTGAATTAGAGTTTCTGTTCAAATTTTGTTCAGATCTTCCTGGATGATTTCCACATCATCCTGGACGATCAAGCCAAAACAGAAACCCTAATTAGGGCGACTAAGTTAAGAGGGTCTGATTAAGCAGATCGTCCTGGACGATCTCTGGATCGTACGGGATGATATGCCCAAATTAGAAATTCTCAATCGCCAGATCAAGTTAGGCAAGTTCTTATTTTTAGATACTTGGTCTGATTGTCCCGGACGATACGTGTATCGTCCCGGACGATTCAGTACAATCATGCCTAATTTAATCTGGTAATTAAGGAAAGCAATTTATTTTTAGTTGATACGATCATATCGTCCTGGACGATCGCAGGATCGTCCCGGACGATCATGATCGTTTAGTGCATTTCAGTTGTACGACCTGAACTGTGTTCAGGATGATTTGGGGCGTTTTTGAACTAATCGTATAGGACGATGACCCTATCGTCCTGGACGATCAAGTCATTTTTTGGTCGTCCAGCACAGATTTCTCTGGATGACCCGAACTGTCTTCTGGACGATTTTCCTCAATTTGCACTAATTATCCCGGACGATCGCAGGATCGTACGGGACAATATAAACAACTTTTCTACTGATCGTCCAGAAGAGCCAGATCGTCCAGGCTGAAACAGCTGAATTTGAACTGATCGTACAGGACGATCTACCTGGACGATCTTGGCCGACCAGTTGAGATTTAGGGCAAATTTTAAGCCCTTCTTTAAAAGAACTTTTTCCAAAATTTGGAAAAATCTTTTGCTGCCTTCCTTCCCTAAGAAACCCTAGAGAGAGAGAGTTGGGAGAGAGAGAGAAGATCTTGTGAAGGGGAGTTAGTGAGGGATTCACTAAGGTTGCTCCAAGCACGGATCAGAGTCGTCTTCTCCGCTCGTCATCTTTCGTCTAGTCGGTGTTTGTCGTGGGAGGATCGTTCGCAAGAAGATCCGGGGTTCTCTGCCCGCTTCAGGTGGAAGCAAAAGGAGTTCAAAGGTTCTCTGCCTGCTTCAGGAGGAAGCGAAAGGAGGTCGGGTTCTCTGCCTCACCGTGTGGTGAAAAGGAGGTGTTTGTACAGGCTTCTTCGCCTTGCTGTGGGAGCAAAAGGAGAGACACTTTTTATTTAGTGCAATACCCGGAGGGGAGGCTCCGGGGAGTGGACGTAGGTCAAGTTGACCGAACCATTATAAAATCTGGTTTGCTCTTCTGATTCAGTTTTGCACTTTACTTTTCTGATATTAACTGCTTGGGTGAATATCTGTGGTTGATCTTTTCGTTCTTGTTTATGTGTTTCCGCTGCTACGTATCGAAAAGATTTTCATTGTTATCGTGAAATTTTTAAATAACCAATTCACCCCCCCTCTTGGTTAGCCTCGGGACTAGTTCACTAGGGCTTAACATCCCTATCGAACTTTCAAGAAGATCGTCTAGGACGATCGGTGAATCGTCCAGGATGATGTGAAGAAAACAGGAAAAAGATGGAGGATGGAAATGAACGATCAAGATCCGAAAAACACAACCATGAAAAAGAAAAGACAAAATCAAGGAAATAAAACGTGAAACGAGAACACAAAAGCAACAATTTTTTTTTATTTTTTTAATTTTTTTTTATCAAGCTGCTCTAGTAAATCAGAATTTTTCCTTGATTTTAGGTCCAAAAACCCATAAGAAGACGATTGACAGCGCTAAAATCCAAAAAAAATTGGAAAAATTGATTTTCGTAACTCCCACCTCGAGCACCTTATCGATGCAAATCTCTTTCAAAACAAAAATCCAATTCAGAAGAAAAGAAATTAGATTCGAAAAGAGATCCTTTCAAGCCTCGTTCCAGAGAAATATCTGATATAATAGTGTTACAAAGTAATAATTCAGAAATCAGAATTTTCAAACACAAGCTTTTGAAAGTATTAAGTGGCGCACGAATTTTTTTAAGACCTTTAATGATCTGAAAGGAAAGAAAGCTTGGTTGGGCTCATTTTGTGCCTCTTTTTCAATTTATTTGGCACTTTACGTATCTTTTTATATTTGATACACTTTGTGTATCTTTTAGTTGGCGATATTTCGCATCTTTTCAGCTTTGGGCTCATTTTGTGCATCTTTTTCAATTGATTTGGCGCACTGCGCATCTTTTGTAAGCTTTCTTCTTTTCATAATCATGAAAGAGCCTTAGCTGTGAAATTATCTTCCAGACATAGGAGACTCTCTCCACAATAAGGAAGAGTAATTCACAAAACAAAAACTATACGTCATATGATAAGTGCAATCACTTGGTTTAGAAAATCAAAATAATGACTCAAGACTTTAAAAATGCTATTGATATGAGGTAAATTACTGTAGGAAGATAAAATAAATCTCTATTTCAAAAACTAAAATTTTAATTTTGAAGAGGATATTTATCCAAAAGAAATAATACACCAGCAAAGGAGTTCGAGGAAGAGAAACAATCATTAATATTTCTTCCTTTTAACAGATCCAGTGGAATCAATCACTGCTTATGAGCTTCCAAATAAAAACAAGGTAAAACTCTCAGTCAGAAATTCAGATTATCAGAAGTAGTAAGCAGTGATCAGATTTTGAAAAGCATAAAATAGTAAGTGTAAGAGATGAACCAGTGAATAAAAATAGGTAGAAAATCACATCAAAGTAAATACTCAAATCAAACTAACAACAAGGCTAATACAGAAATCAGCAGAAGATATAAAACCAACTGAAAGAAAATAATCAAATCAAAAACTAACTAGCAGAAAATAGAATAACAATCAGAATAATCAGAAATCAGCAGTTATCAGAATCAAGCATTTATATCAATCACTCCTAATCTGGTTCTCAAAATGCCGAATGAGTCAAAGGCCAGTGGTTTAGTGAATATGTCAGCCAGCTGATTTTCAGTTGCTACATGATGTAGCTCAATATCCCCTTTTGTAACATGGTCCCTAATGAAGTGATTCCTTATATCAATGTGTTTGGTACTAGAATGTTGGAATTGGATTCTTAGAGATACAGATGGCACTAGTATTATCACACAGAACAGAAATTATGCCAACAGGTACTCCTAAATCCAAGACTTGTTGCTTCAACCAAAGAACTTGGGCCACACAACTTCCTAAGGCAATCTACTCAGCTTCAGCAGTGAAAAGTGCAACTGAGTTCTGTTTTCTACTGGACCAGGAGACTAACAACTGTCCTATGAATTGACAAGTCCCAGAAGTACTCTTCCTATCCACCCTACACCCCACAAAATCAGAATCAGAATATCCAATGATCTCAAAAGAGGTGCTGTGCCTAGGGTACCAAATTCCTTGGTTTAGGGTTCCTAAAAGATATCTAAGAATTCTCTTAACAGCAGTCAGGTGGGACTCTTTAGGATCAGCCTGAAACCTAGCACAAAGACAAACACTAAACATGATATCAGGTCGGCTAGCAATCAGGTAAAGCAGTGAACCTATTATCCCTCTATACTTCTTTTGATCAACAGATTTTCCATTTGAATCCTTATCTAACTGAACTGAGGAGGGCATGGGAGTATTGATTGGCTTGGCTTTGTCCATTTCATATTTCTTCAAAATGTCCTTAGTGAATTTTGATTGATTGAGAAAGGTTCCATCATCCGTTTGCCTTATGCTAAACCCCAAAAAGTAGGACAATTCTCCCATCATACTCATCTCAAACTCCTTACTCATTATTTTAGAAAAATCATCACATAAATATTTATCAGAAGATCCAAAAATTTTATCATCAACATAGATCTGGATAATGAGTATGTCATCCTCTATTCTCCTCAAAAAAAGGGTGGTGTCTATGCTCCCCTTAACAAACTCTCTTTCTAACAGGAATGTGCTAAGCCTCTCATACCAAGCCCTAGGTGCCTGTTTCAATCCATGTAAGGCCTTTTTTAATTTGTAAACATGAATTGGATATTGGGAACTCTTAAAACCTGGGGGTTGTTCTATAAAAACATCCTCTTTTATTACCCCATTTAAAAAGGCACTCTTGACATCCATTTGAAACAGCTTGAATCCCTTATAACAAGCAAAGGCTAGTAGCACTCTAATGGCTTCCAATCTAGCTACAGGGGAAAAGGTCTCCTCAAAATCAATCCCTTCAATCTGATTATACCCCTTAGCCACCAATCTTGTCTTATTCCTAACCACTACACCAGAATCATTCATCTTATTCTTAAAGACCCACTTGGTTCCCATAATACTTTAATTTCTAGGTCTTTCTACTAACTCCCAAATATCATTCCTTACAAATTGATTCAATTCTTCCTACATAGCTAAGATCCAAAACTCATCCGAAAGGCCTCAATTGATATTGGTGGGTTCAGTCATTGAGATAAAGGCAGAGTGGTTCACTTCCTTCCTAAGTCCATGCCTAGTCCTAACACCTTCAGAAGGGTCTCCTAAGATCAGTTCTTTAGGATGACCCGAAGAATATCTCCAATCTCTAGGCAGTGTGGTTTGAGGTTCTACCCTCTCCTCCAGATTTGCATTTCCAATCCCTTGGGTAATTTCCTCTACCTCTTCTTCTTCCTCAATTCTATTCACCTTAGGATCAGATTCATCAAACACCACATAAGCTGTCTCTTCCACCACCAAAGTCCTTTTATTGAACACCCTAAAGGATTTCCCCACACTAGAATAACCTAAGAACACTCCTTCATCATATTTGGGGTCAAATTTTCCTAAGGGTGATTTCCCGTTGTTCAGAATGAAAACCTTACAGCCAAAGACATGGAGGTGGGACAGATTTGGAGTTCTACCCTTAATGGTCTCATAAGGTGTCTTGTTTAGTTTTGATCTCACATTCACCCTATTCAGCACATAACAGGCAGTGTTCACCGCTTCAGCCCAAAAGTATTTTGGAAGTGAATACTCAGCAAGCATGGCTCTAGCGGCTTCCACTAAGGTCTTGTTCTTCCTTTCAGCTACCCCGTTCTGCTGAGGGGTCCAAGGAGCTAAAAAATTGTGACTAATCCCTTGCTCCTCACAAAAACTTCCAAACTTCACATTCTCAAACTCTCCACCATGATCACTATGAATAGTCAGGATCTCACAACCTAACTTCCTCTGAATCCAAGTGGAGAAGGACTTAAACTCATCAAATGACTCAGATTTTTCTGACAAGAAGTTAATCCAAGTGAACCTCGAGTAGTCATCTATAATCACAAAACCATGGACTCTCCCCCCTAAGCTGGCAGTGCTAATGGGTCCAAAGAGATCCATGTGAAGGACTTCTAAAGGTCTAGAGGTGCTAATATCCTTAATAGAGTGAAAGGAGGACTGGACTTGCTTCCCCAACTAACAGACATCACACAGGTGGTCCTTAGTGAACTTAAGCTTGGGCACACCTCTAACTAAGTCCTTTTGGGTGACTCTCCTAAGGGTTTTCATACTAGCATGACACAATCTCCTATGCCACAAACACAACTCATCAACAGCAATTTTTAAGCAAATTGAATTCTCAGATTTAATACAATATATATCCAGCTTGTAGACGTTGTTGATCCTTTGCCCCTGCAAAACAACTTTATCATTTAAGCTTAAAATGCAGCCAGTGGGCAGGAATTTGATGTTGTATACTTTGTCACAAAGTTGACTGATGCTCAGCAAGTTATGTTTCAGTCCATCTACAAGTAAAATATTATCAATCATAAAACTCTTTGAATCACCAATTATACCTGGGCCTACCACCTTCCTGGTGGTGTTATCTCTAAGTGTAACCTTGCCTCCAGCCCTGGCCTCCAGCAAAATGAACTGATTTGTATCTCCAATCATGTGTCTAGAATATCCGTTGTCCAGGTACCACATGCTCTCATGAGGTCTTGCGTGTGAGCACACCTAAAAATTATCAAATGTCATTCTTAGGAACCCAAATAGGTTTGGGTTCCTTCTTATGAAAAGAAGAATGCAATGCATGCGTGCTGTGCTGTGAAACAGGCAGTTTGGGCCTCCTCACCCAATGTGTACTATGGTGAACCGTGCAGGTGTGGGAACTGTGTCCTAACATGCCACATGAATAACATCTAACACCAGGAAAAGGGTTTACTAATCTACGTGAGTGATAGTGCCTCTTCCTAGGTTTATACAAAATATGCTTTGATGATTTTAAATCTGAATCTACAAAAGGTGGAGGTGCATAAAATTGGGTAAAAGTAGGAGGTGTTTGGTTTTTCTCAAAAGCACTGATTTTCACTTTCAAAAATTTATTCTCTTTATTTAAACTTGCAATTTCAAATTTTAAGCACCATTGCTACTTTTTACTTCACATGCCATGGTATCTAATGCTTTAAAAGCTCTCTCCAAATCAACATGAGTGGTTTTCAATGAATCAGGCACAGTAACTAAGTCAGAATATTTTTTATTCAATTCATCAAACTCATCAAGTAAAGACATGTGATTGTTGTCAAGTGTGGAATGATATTTAATTACAGAATCATGCTCTTTTTGCAAAGTCAAATAATCCAGTTTCAAACTAGCATGGGTTTTCTTAAGCTTCCTATACGATGCATGATTTTTTTAGATACTTCAAGTAATTGATCATAAGTAAGCTCACATACCTCTTCCTGGTCCGACTGACCAGGGTGATCATCAGCCATCAGACACAAATTTATTTCCTCCTCTTCAGCTTCAGTCTCAGAGGAGTCGGATGCAGAGTCTGCCCAGAACGCCTTCTAAATCTGCGTCTTGTCCTTTCTGAACTTTGGTTTCTCCTCACCCTTCTCCTTGCTTGGGTGAACCTTGAGTGTAGGATAATCCGCCTTTATGTGTCCAGGCTTCCTGCATTTAAAACAAACAGATTCAGATGAACCTTTAAAGTTTCTACTGGTCTTACCTTTGTTCCACTTTTGAAAATTCTTATTCTTCTTCCTTAGAAAGCTCTTGAATTGCCTTGTGATTAAGGCAACATCATCGCTATCAGACCCGGAAGTGCTAGCATCTGAAGCATTGGCCTTTAGCGCCACTGTCTTCTCCTTCTTTCATTCACCTGCATCAAGTTATCTTTGGTTCACCCCTTGCTCAAAAGCAATGAGTGATCCAAGTAAGCTGTCAATAGAGTAAGTATTTAAATCATTAGATTCCGTGATCGCAGTAATTTTAACATCGTATAAAGAAGGCAAATATCTAAGAATTTTGTTCACTCTTTCGTAATTAGTTAGTTCTCTTCCTAGAGCATGCAAAGAGGTAACGATTTGAGTGAACCTTGTGTATATTTCTGAAATCATCTCACTAAGTTTCATGTGTAAAAGTTCGTAATCATGTAACAAAATGTTTAACCTAGACTGTTTGACTTTAGTTGTACCTTCATATGTTATAATCTATCCCAAATTTCTTTACCCGTTGTACAAGTAGAAACACGTATATAGTCTTCAGATTTTAAAGCACAAAAGAAACAATTCAAATATTTTGCATTTAACTGTGCTAAACCACGATCATCAAAAGTCCAATCTGCAAATGGGAGTTCAGTTTTAATACCGTTAACAAGTCTATGTGGTGCTTCATAACCATCTTTAACTAACATCCACTTATGATAATCGATTGATTGAACAAAAGTAGACATGCGTGTTTTTCAAAAATCAAAAGGAATGTTACCAAACAACGTTGGTCTTGTAATAGAATAACCTTCAGCAGTATTACGATTGTTATAGTTAGCCATGGATCAAATTCAAAAGTTTTTAAACTCAAATTTTGAATCCCGCTATGATACCACTTGAAAGTTCGATAGGGATGTTAAGCCCTGAAGAACTAGTCCCGAGGCTAACCAAGAAGGGGGGTGAATTGGTTATTTAAAAATTTGACAGCAATAATGAAAATCTTTTTATAACTTGCAGCAGAAACAAATAAAATGATCAAACAAAAAGATCAATCACAATTTCACCCAAGCAGTTAATCACAGAAAAATAAAAGTGCAGAAGGTAAACAGAATGAACACACCAAATTTTATAGTGGTTCGGTCAACTTGACCTACGTCCACTCCCCGGAGCCTCCCCTCCGGGTATTGCACTAAACCAAAGTGTCTCTCCTTTTGCTCCCACAGCAAGGCAGAGAAGCCTGTACAAAAACCTCCTTTCTACCGACACGGTGAGGTAGAGAACCTAACCTCCTTTTGCTTCCTCCTGAAGCAGGCAGAGAACCTCGGATCTTCTTACCGATGATCCTCTCCAAAAGAACATCGACACGATGAAAGACAATGAGCAGAGAAGAAGACTCTGATCCTTGCTTGGAGAAACCTTCGTGAACCCCTCACGAACTCCCCCTCACAAGATCCTCTCTCTCTCTCCCAAACTCTCTCTCTCTCTAGGGTTTCTCTGGAAAGGAAAGTGACAAAAGATTTTTCTTGTTAGAAGAAAAATATCTTTTATAGGAGGGCTCAAAATTTTCCCTAAATTTCAACTGGTCGGCCTAGATCGTCCAGGACGATATCGTCCTGTACGATCAGTTCAAAATCAGCTATTTCGGCTTGTACGATCTGGCTCTTCTGGACGATCAGTAGAAAAAATTGTTCATATCATCCCGTACGATTTTGCGATCATCCGGGACGATTAGTGTAAATCGAGGAATATCGTCCAGAAGATAGTTCGGGCGTCTAGAGCAAACTATGCTGGATGACTAAAAAATGACTTGATCGTCCAGGACGATAAGGGTATCGTCCTGTGTTATCGTCCTGGACGATTAGTTCAAAAAGTGCCCAAATCGTCCTGTACACAGTTCGGGTCGTACAGCTAAAATGCACTAGACAATCATGATCATCCGGGACGATCCTACGATCGTCCAGGACGATATGATCATATCAATCAAATATAAATTGCTTTCGTTAATTACCAGATTAATTTTAGGCATGATTGTACTGGATCATTCGGGACGATACACGTATCATCCTGGACGATCAGACCAAATATCTAAAAATAAAAACTTGCCTAACTTGATCTGGTGGCTAAGAATTTCTGATTTGAGCATATCATCTTGTACGATCCAAGGATCATCCAGGATGATCTGCTTAATCAGACACACTTAACTTGGTTGCCCTAATTAGGGTTTCTATTTTTACCTGATCGTCCAGGATGATGTGACTATCATCCAGGACAATCAGAACAAAAATTTCAACAGAAACTCTAATTCACTCAAGCTCTCCCCCTGAGTGTGTGTGTGTAAGGTCACTTAGCTAGGGGATCAGTTACATTACAATTGACTCAAGTAAAAGAAAAATAGTACACTTAGACACACTTGGACCAGATCCTGAGTTGGCTTGAGTTGCTCGTGATCTTTTGTGCCTGAAACGGGTTAGCCAAGCAAAACATAATAGATACATGTTTGTCATCATCAAAACTAGATTTGCAACACATTATTCTACTTTCAAGTTTTTCTTCATAAAGTTTCCTATTAAGTATAAATTATGTACTTATTATTATGCTTAAATTTAATAAAAATGTGTTACTTTAGTTCTATTTGTGTAGAAAATTTTTGGGAGAAGGCAAAAATTTATAAGTGTTGAACGATGGCCACAACGTCCATAAATATAGCACCCTAGTGTGGCCATCTATAACACTCATGTGCCTATTTTTAATATTAAAATGCAAATCTCTCAAGAATTTAAGGAAAATTCATTACCTCGATGGAACCAAGGTTAGTGCCACAGGTCCTCATAGCATTACTGTGTAAGAAATGAGCACCGTAACACTGAAGTCTCAGGAAATTAAGTGTTAAAGTGCCAATCATCAAACACAATAGCCCCAGATTATGCTTTCAAGTGCCTAATACTCAACCTTTGTAGCACAATATTGGAGTAGTTGGTAAGATGAAGAACTGCTCTGACTCAACTAATCCCTAGAAATGGGTTTACTAATCTATATGGGGGATAATGCCTCTTCCTAGGGATAAATGATTCATGTTGTGTCCTAGGCTGAGGCTTTATTATATGCATTGGCCCATACATGTTATTTTGAAGTGCATTTATTTTATTTATTAAATATTCATTTACACTCTTTTTAATGCCTTGTTTAATCAATGTTTCATGCTCTTTGCTATCCATTTCTAGTGCAAGTTTTTCTAATTCCTTAAATTCTTCTCTAATTAAAGATGCTTACTCTTTAAGGATTCATATAACTTTAGTAAATCAATATATTTCTTGTTCAATGCATCAAATTTATCTAATAGTGAGGTATTCTCCAAATCTAATGAAATTTGTTAGGTTTTAAAAATTGAATGCTCATTAGATAAAGTTTCATGCTCTTCTTTCAAAGTTAAAAATTCTTTTTTCAGAAGAGATGCTACTTTTTCAACATTTTATATGAATTTAGTATTTGCTTAGAAATAAAAAATAACTAACCATAAGATGCTTGTATACCTCATCTTAATCGAAGTTCCCAGTAAAATCATTTGCCATTAAGCATAGAATTGTTACCTCTTCTTCTAGTTCTGGATCTATGGAGTCAAAAGCTTAGTCTTCCAAGAAAGCATTTTGCATCTTCTACTTTCCCTTTTTAAAATTAATTTTTTCTTCACCCTTTCCTTAGTAGGGTGACTCTTGAGGTTGGGGCAATCATATCTTAAATGTCCAGTCTTCTTGCCTCATAAAAAATAATTTCAGTTGAAGCCTTATAAACTTACCATTCTTACCTTTGCTCATTTCATGATAGCGCTTTTATTTCCATTTCAAGAAACTCTAAAATTGGAAAGTCATCTATTGCAATCTAGGATCCCTAGCTTGTGACTTTGATGATAATAAATATTATTGATTGAAATTTTGTTTCTCCTAGCATATATACTGCATTTTATTTTTTCTGTGTGTACTAACATTTCATACACATCATACACCATCAAGAATGATCAAGGCTCAAGTTTGGGTAAAATAAGATGTTTTTTTAAAGAGTCTATATTTTTAATTTTATTTATTTTATATTTCTTATGTGCGGCCATATAAGGGTGTATGTTAAATTGGCGACCGTGTTCACAAACATAGGGGAGAAAGAAAAGTGAGTTAAAATTTTTTAAACTAATCATATTGTATGATTACAATCATACTGTATGATCAGTTTTACAAAAAAATAAGATTAACGACCAATTGTATAATTAATGCTTATGGATTAATCGTACTATACGATGTAGATCATATTACACGATTCATTTCTATCAGGAAACCCTAGCCGCTAGATGATTTACATAAGTATATTAAAATTTTATTTTTGCACTAATCATGTTATATGATATTTAAAATCTTACTTAAATTAATTCTCATGATTTTTCAATCAAATCAAGGTTTAATAAATATAGCCAATCATAATGTACGATCAAGATCATATTATATGACTAATAGAGATGAAATATGATCACCTTAAATATTGTACTAGACGAAACTTTGATTTTTTGAATTAATCATATAGTATAATATAGATTATATGGTACAAACCAATGACATTTGAACTAATTATAATGTATAAACCTAGATCGTACTGTATGAATAGTGACGGCTTAATTGAAAATTTAGGATTTTTTCAAGCCTTGTACTTAAGCAACTCAATCTAGTCTCAAGGAAGGCTTTTTGGATGTTGAAAGAACTCTTAGGGAGAATTCTCGAGAGAGATTTTAGGCTTAGAGAAGGTGAGGTTTTGCATGAGGGAGAAGGAGTGTGAATGGTTTTCACACGGTTGCTCCAAGAAAGCTTGCACCTTAATTCCTCTAGTGGCCTGGGTGAGATCTTGGAGTTGCTTTTGTGAGAGAACCTTCATGGTCATGGGTCGTGGGTACTCTACCTTCACCATGAGGGTGAAGAAGGATTGAAGGTTCTCTTCCATCACTAAGAGGGTGAGAAAGATTTCAAAGGTTCACTATTCTTACCAGGAGGGTGACATAGCTTTCGATTCTCCATTGCACCAGGTTTAGTGGAAGTGATTTGTAAGGGCTTCTCTGTCTTGCTGTGGGGACTAAAGGAGAGTCACTATAGTGTTAGTGTAATACCTAGAGAGGAGGACTCCAGGGACTGGACATAGGTCAAGGTTGACCAAACCATTATAAAATTCTAGTGTGTTCTTTCTAATTTTTTCTGCTCTCTTATTTTATACATTTTAAATTTCCTACATAAGTTTACTTTTCATTACAAATTATATTTGAATTACTAATCTTGCTTGGTTAGATTTAATTTGTGTTATTCAAAAAAGAAAAATATATTTCTCTTGATTTATTTATTTTACAAAATCTTGAAAAATAAAATCAAGATTTTTTTTCTTTTACTTGCTTCCACTTATATTAGTCACTTGACTAGAATTTTCTATAGATTGTGATTTTGGTTAAAATAAAAATAAAAAAGAGGTTTTATTTTAGAATGTTTTTTAAATAACCAATTTACCCCCCCACCCACCCCACCCCCCCCCCCCCCCCCCCCCCCCCCACCCCCCACCCACCCTATTGGTGCACCTAGGGATAGTTTAATGAGGTCTCATAACCTCTCTCAAACTTTCAAGTAGTATCAGAGTGGGTCATAGAATTCACAATTTTAAAATCCCCAAGTAAATATCTTATGGCGGACTTTGGTAATAGAAACACTATTGAGGGTTATTCTGTAACCCGACCTCACTGTTTGAAAATAGTCCATTTGAATTTTAAAAAAAAATTATGTCTACATTTCTCCCATCTTTGATTTTAGAATTTGGCATATGATTCAAACTGGTTATTCACTTCCATCATATATAGTTAATGGAGTCAAAATTGATGTCCTATTTATTGAATGGAGTATTGAGGATAGAGAGATTGCTCAGTTGAATGAAAAATGCTTGAATTATTTTTTCTATGCATTAAAATCTGAGGATTACATGAGAGTGTCTACATGTACTATGAAGAAACAAAGATGGGTTAGACTATGCATCACATATGAGGGTACTAGTGAAGTTAAACAGTTTAGGTTGAATATTTTACTATATGATTAAGAACAATTTTGCATGAAACCTAGTGAGATAATTTTTAAAATGTACACTAGATTCACTTAGATAGTGACATCCCTACATATACTAGGTAGAGAACTTTCTAATTCTTAAAAGGTTAAAAAAATTCTACATTGCCTACCTGGTGCCTATGACGCTAAGGTCATTACAATTTTTGAATCAAAAGACCTAAATATGTATTTTCTTGATAACATTCGTGGCTCACTCATTACCTATGAGCAAGGCATGAGTTAGAGATTACTTGATGCAGGTAACAGGAAAAAGAAGAAGACTATGTCTTCGAAAGCTAATGACTCAGATAGTGACAGCTCTGTAGTTGAGGAGGATGATAATATTATACTGATTACTCGATAGTTCAAAAACATTTTGAAAAGAAAGCAAAAGCATCATTTGTAATGGAGCAAAGGTAAAAATAGTAAAATTTCAAAGCTTCATCTGAAATAATTTTCTTTAAATGCAGGAAACCTGGCCACTTACGAACTAAATACCCATATTTAAAAATTCACCATGTCAAGGAGAAGGGTAAAGAGAAGTAAAAGTTCAAAAAGGGGAAGCAATGGACACAAAAGGCTTTTTGGGTGACTCTGCCTCAGAACCATCTGAATAAGAAGCTGAGGAGGAGGTAAATAATCTGTGTCTCATGGCTAATGATAGTCTTGATCAATCATATCAAAATGAGGTATGCCAGCTATCTTATGATGAACTTTTTATCATATCTAAAAAATTCATGATTCATATAGGAAGCTCAAAAAGATGTATGGTAGCTTAAACACTAATTTTCTACTTTACAAAAAGTGCATGATAGCTTGATAGTTGAATATTCTGCTCTAGATAAAAATCATATGTCTTTACTCAATGAGTTTGATGCATTAAATAAGAAGCATGTTAACTTAACTAAAACACATGAATTCTTGAAATCACAATATTTTGAGGTAAAAGATTCATACAAACAGGTACCAGCATCTATAATTGAACTAGATCATAATGAGCAAGCATAGAGATTAGACGTTACAAGTCTTGAAAGTGTAAATGAATTCCTAAAAGCAAAAATCCATACACTTTAACATAATAAATCACCACCTATATTAACACAATGGTATAACCCCGCATCACTACATGCATCACATACCCTTAGGAAGAGGCACAACCCCCAACATAAACTTGTAAATATATACCATGGGGTTAGGTGTCATTCTTTTAGCATGCTAGGTCACATTGCCCACACTTACACAATACACTGTAGGACACATTTAGAATCGAGGCCCAAATCACTTGCACCATAGCATAGCATGCATTTAAGTCAATCATCAAAACATAAGGTGGAACCCAAACTCACTTAGGTTCCCAAATCTAACCTTTGATTGACTTTATAGGAGTGCCCTCATAAAAGGCCTAGTGAGAGCATGTGCGTACCTAGATAGTAGATGCTCAGGGCACATGACTAGAGATTTGAAGCAGTTCATTACGCTTGAGGCAAGGTCAGGAGGCAAGGTCACACTGGGAGATAACACCACCAGGATGTTACGACTCGAGCTCACAAGTTTATACTTTTGATGATAACAAACATTATGGCTCGTATCTTTATGTCTCCTAATATTTTCATTCTATACTTATTTATGTATATACTAACATTTCAGAAACACCATGCACCATCCAATGAAGAATCAGTGCTTAAGATTAGGGTAGAATAGGTTATGCTACAAAGAGTCTGTAATATTCATTGATAAAATTTTTTATTTCTTGAGTCAAGTCCTATAAAGGTGTTTGCTAGCTTGGTGACCATGCACATACACACTCAAGGAAGTGAGATCTAGTCAAAACCAGAAGTTTAATTTTTAAACAAATCGTACTAGATGATTTCTATCATCCAAGATGATCAGCTCATTGAACTAATCTTACTGGATGATTTATATCATTCAGGACAATCCATTATGATCTTGGAAAATAGCCGCCAATTATAATTTAGGCAAGATTTCAAGATTTAAATTTTGTTCTAATCATCTAGGATGATATACATCGTACTGGACAATCTATGACAATGTTGCCTAAATTAATCCTATGATTAGTTAATCAAATCTACTTAATTTGATATTTTAATCATACTAGATGATTACAGAATCATCTTGGATAATCTGATAATCATCCTTGATGATTAGTGCAAATTTCAACTGATTATCCTAACTATTCGGATATCGTCTAGGACTATTATGTCAAATTCTGCACATCGTACCAAATGATCCTGCCATCTTCTTGGATGATATTTGGCATCAGAGTTGAGTTTTTTAGGTTTTCTAAAGCCCTCTTTTTAAGCACATTACACTGGATGATTCTGCAATCATACTGGATGATCTTTGCTGCCAGAATTGATTTTTAGGGTTTTTCAAAGCCCTCTATTTAAGCTTTATTAAGGCACTTGGTAAGTGTCTTTGTTAGCCATTGAGGCTTTATTTTTCTGGAGAAAACTTGAAGAGAGAGCCTTGAAAGGGAGAGAGGAAAGGGTGGAGTTTGAGAGAGGGAGAAGATCCTTGGAGGGGATTTCAAGGGAGTGTGGAGGGGGTTTCACATGGTTACTCCAGCAAGCTTGTACCTTAGTTCCATCGGATTCAAGGTTTATCTTGAGGGAAGTTTTGGGAAGAAGAAGATCTCTTTGGTGTCAAAAGACCATGTTCTCTGCCTTCACCAAGGGGGTGAAAAAAGATTCCATGTTCTCTACCTCACCAAGAGGGTGAAAAGGATTTCAGGTTCTCTTCCGCATCAGGGGAGGTGGAAGAGATTTTGTAAGGGCTTCTCTGCCTAACTGTAGGGACTAAAGGAGAGTCACTAAAGGTTTAGTGCAATACCTGGAATGGGAGGTTCTGGGGAGTGGACGTAGGTCAGGTTGGACCAAAGCACTATAAATTTTGTGTGTTCTTTCCTTTTGTTATTTTTACATTTAATTTCTGCACTTTATTTTTATTACGATTAACAGCTTAGGTGAAATCTCTGATTTATCCTTTTTTTTATTAATTTAATTCATTTCCACTGTAAGATATAAAAAGTTTTTCTTTCCACCCTTACGAACTTTCAAGTGGTATCAGAGCGGGATTCATAAATTAAATTTTTAAAAACTTTTGATTTTTGATCAATAGCTAACTTTGAAAATCATAAGGATATTCAATCACCCGACCACCAATATTTGAAAACATTATTTTTTATTCTTGGAAAATTTGCATGTCTACTTTCTTGAGATCAATAGATTACCGAATGTAACATATGATTCAAACTAGTTATTCTGTACCGTCGTGTGTTATAGATGGAATTAAAACTGATATTTCTTTTTCTGAATGGAGTAGAGTAGAACAAATCAATGCATAATTAAATGTTAAATATTTAAATTATTTTTTTTGTGGTTTAAATTCTAAAGATTGTATGTTATTATCCACATGCACTACTGGCAAGGAAATTTGGGATAAATTATGTGCTACATATTAAGGTACTAGTAAAGTTAAGCTATCTAAGTTAAATATTCTAATGCATGATTATGAACTATTCTGCATGAAATCTTATGAGATGATTTTAGATATGCATACTAGGTTTACCCAAATTATGACATCATTACATGCTTTAAGTAAAGAATTTTTAAACTTTGAAAAGGTTAATAAATTCTACGTTGTCTACTTAATAAGTTTATTGCCAAAGTTATTGCTATTTGTGAATTAAAAAATTTGAATGAATATTCTTTTGATAATCTGATTGGCTCACTCATTGCCTACGAGCAAACTGTGAGTCAAAGACTTCTGGATCCAGGTAAAATGATAGTGTTAAATGCTGAAGACATGGATAAAAGTGGCTTAGTAGATGATAAAAGTAAAAAATTAGCATTAGTAACGAATAAATTAGAAAGTCTACTAAAGCACAAGCAAAAGCATCAACAAAAATGGAACAAAAGTAAAAATGGTAAGAATGTTAAGATTTCTTCTAAAGTTATTTACTTTGGATGTCGGAAACCTGGACATACGAAAAATCAGTTCCCTTCTTTTTGATAATGTTAAAGGGGGAGAACATACTGTTATATTCGTATTATATTTGAATGTACTGTCATTTTTTTGTTGTATTTATTTAGTTTATCTTTTTATCTAATTATTTGTGTTATTTTATTTATTTTGTTTTAAAATAAAAAATTAAAAAAGAAAAATAAAATTATGTTTTCCCGTATTTTTAAAATTTTTTTTCTTAGTGAGGGGGAGACTAGGAGAAAATACTTTTAGTTTGCAAATTTAACCAGTAATATTTGCCATCATCAAAAAAGGGGAGATTATTGCGACTCAAGCTCATGAGTTTATACTTTTAATGATAACAAATATTATGGCTCGTATCTTTATGTCTCTCAGTATTTTCATTCTATACTTATTTTTGTGTATACTAACATTTCAGGAACACCATGCACCATCAACGAAGAATCAATGCTAAAGATTAGGGTAGAATAGGTTATACTGTAAGGACTCTATAATATTCATTGATGTAATTTTTGATTTCTTGAGTTAAGTCCTATAAAGGTATTTGCTAGCTTGGTGACCATGCACACACACACTCAAGGGAGTGAGATCTAATCAAAACTAGAAGTTCAATTTTTAAACTAATCATAAAGGATGATTTTTATCAACCAAGATGATCCGCTCATTGAACTAATCATACTGGATGATTTATATCTTCCAGGATGATCCGTTATAATCTTGGAAAATAGCCGCCAAACATAATTTAGGAAAGATTTTAAGATTTAAATTTTGTTCTAATTATCCAGGATGATTTACATCATATTGGACGATCGATGATAATATTTCCTAAATTAATCCTATGATTAGTCAATCAAATCTGCTTAATTTGATATTTTGTTCATATAGGACGATCACAGAATCATCCGGGATGATCTTATAGTCGCCCTGGATGATCAGTGCAAATTTGAATAGATCATCCTAGACTATCTGGATATCGTCTAGGACTATCAGGTCAAATTTTGCACATCGTATCAGACGATCCTGTGATCATCCTGGATGATATTTGGTGCCAAAATTGAGTTTTTTAATTTTTCTAAAGCCCTCTTTTTATGTACATCATACTGGACGATCCTGCAATCATACTAGACTATCTTTCCCGCTAGAATTATTTTTTAGGGTTTTTCAAAGCCCTCTATTTAAGCTTTGTCAAGGCACTCGGTAAGTGTCTTTGTCAGCCATTGAGGCTTTATTTTTCTAGAGAAAATTTGAAGAGAGAGCCTTGAAAGGGAGAGAGGAAAGGGTGGAGTTTGAGAGAGGGAGAAGATCCTTGGAGGGGGTTTTAAGGGAGTGTGGAGAGATTTTTACATGGTTGCTCTGGTAAGCTTGCACCTTAGTTCCATCGAATTTAAGGTTTTCCTTTAGGGAAGTATTGGGAAGATGAAGAACTCTTTGGTGTCAAAAGATCAGGTTCTCTGCCATTACCAGGAGGGTGAAAAGGATTCCAGGTTCTCTACCGCATCGGGGTAGGTGGAAGAGATTTTATAAAGGCTTCTCCACCTAGCTGTGGGGGTTAAAGGAGAGTCACTAAAAGTTTAGTGCAATACCTAGAAAGGGAGGTTCTGGGGAGAAGACGTAGATTAAGTTGGACTGAACTACTATAAATTTGATGTATTCTTTTCTTTTATTATTTTCATATTTAATTTACGCACTGTATTTTTGTTGTGATAAACTACTTGAGTGAAATATCTGATTTATCTTTTTATTAATGATTTAATTTATTTCTGCTGCAAGATATAAAAAGATTTTTTCTTTTTGTTTAAAGAAGTTTTTAAAACACCAATTCACCCCCCCCCCCTCTTGGTTAACCTTGGGCTAGTTCTTAAGGGTTTAACCACTCTCATGAACTTTCACAGGAAAGTGGTGGGCTCATGTATAATTGGAAATTCAAAGAATTTTATCATTGGGAATGTTTTACTTGTGGAAGGTTTAAAGTATAATCTAGTTAGAATTAGTGATTTATGTGGCAAAGGATTTGACATTAAATTTTATCCATAAAAAGCATAATTAGCTTGAATGACAAATTTGTTCTAGAAGGAAAAAGAGTTAACAATGTGTATATGCATGATTTGAATTATATTGAACACTCTAATTCTATATGTTTGAAAACTACTATTGATGAATCCTGGTTATGGCATAGAAGACTATGTCATACAAGCATGAAGACCCTTAGAAAGATTACCCAGAAAGACTTAGTAAAAGGCATACCTAAAATCGATTTCACTAAGGACCACCTATGTGATGCTTGTCAACTTGGGAAGCAAATTAAGTTTTCATTTCATTCAATTAAAAGCATCAACGCCTCTAGGCCACTAGCAATTCTTCATATGGATCTATTTTGACTCGTTAGTAAAGCCAGCCTTGGAAAGAAATCATATGGTTTTATGATTATTAATGATTACTTTAGATTCACCTGGGTTATATTGCTAGTAGAAAAGAAAGAATTATTTGAAGAATTTAGAACCTTATCCACCTGGATACAGAAGAAATTAGGACGTGAGATCTCTACTATTCATAGTGATCATGGCCAAGAGTTTAAAAAAGATATGTTTGAATCCTTTTGTTAGGAGGTAGGTATAGAGCATAATGTTTTTACTACTAGGACCCCTCAGCAGAATGGAATAGCTGAAAGGAAGAATATGACTTTAGTAGAAGTTGTTAGGGTAATGTTAGTTGAATATTTTCTCCTTAGATATTTTTGGGAAGAAGCAGTTAATACTGATTATTATGTGTTGAATAGGGTTAATCTTAGATCCAAGTTAAATAAGAAACCCTATGAGCTCCTTAAGGGTAGGACACCTAACCTATCTCACTTGCATGTCTTTGGTTGCAAATGATTTTTCCTGATTAATGGAAAATCACCTCTAGGAAAGTTTGATCCCAAATATGATGGAATAGTATTCTTAGGATATTCATCTGTAGGTAAAGCCTATAGGATTTTTAATAAGATGACCTTAGTAGTTGAAGATGTTATAATCCAGGACCACTAGCTCATGATTTTGATGATAATAAATATTATTCATTAAAATTTTATTTCTTCTAGCATATATATTGGATATTGATTTTCTTTGTGTACTAACAATTTAGGTACATCATACACCGCTCAAGATTGATCAAGGCTCAAGTTTGGGTAGAATAGGATATCTTTTAAAAGAGACTATATTTTTCATTTTTTTTAATTTTATATTTCTTGAGTCTAGCCAAGAAAGGGTGTATGCTAAATTGGCAACCATGCACACACATACAGGGGAGTGAAAGATGTGAGCTGAGATTTTCAAAATAATCATACCATAAGATTATGATCATGCTATACAATTAGTTATATGGACAAAGAGGGTTAATGGTTAATTATGCAATTAATGCTTATAAACAAATCACACTGTATGATGTAAATCATTCTATATGATTTATTTCCAATAGGAAACCCTAACTACCATATAATTTATGTAAATATTCTAAATATCAAATTTTGAACTAATCATATTGTACAATCCTAATCATACTGCATGATATTTGAAATCTTACTTAGATTATTCCTTACAAAAACAACAACAACATCAAGCCTTTGTCCAACTATGTGGGTCGACTACATGAATCCTTTTTCTCTATTATGTCCTGTTAAAAGTCAAATTCTCATTTAAATCTAATAAAGAAATATCATTTCTAATATTTTCTAACCAAATCTTTTTAGGTCTGCGTCTACCTTTCTTAATATAAGTCAAATCTAAAACCTCTAATTTCCTAACCGGGTCATCGGAAGGTTACTGTTTTATGTGACCAAACCATCTAAGGTGACTCTCTCTAATCTTATCTTCTACTAAAGTTTCTCCAACCTTTTCACATATATGCTCATTTTGTATCCTATCTCTAAGGGTAAAGCCACTCATCCACCTAAGTATCCTCATCTCTACAACACTTAACATAGTATTAAGCTTCTCTTTAATGGCCAACATTCGGCACCATAAAGCATTGCAAACCTCACCACCATCTTGTAGAATTTTCCCTTAAGTTTTATGGGGACTTTTTTATCACTCAACAAGCCCGATGCATTCCTCCACTTCAACCATCCAACTTGAATTCTATTGATAATATCCCCCATCTATTTCACCATAACTCTTAACAATAGATCCAAGATATCTAAAACATGTACTTTTATTAATAACATGATTGCCCAAGTCATAATCCCCTCGCTAGGTCTGCTACTACTAAAATTATACTCCATATATTCCATTTTAGATCTACTCAAGTGAAAACCTTTAGACTCTAAGGTAGACCTCCATAATTCAAGTTTACCTTCAACTCCCTCTCTAGTCTTATCAAGAAGAAGAATATCATTAGTAAAAAGCATACACCAAGGTACATCCTCTTACAAATGTCTATTGAGAAAATCCATGACTAAAGAAAAAAAGATAGTGGCTTAAGGCTGATCCTTGATGTAAACCAACCGAAATGGGAAAATACTTGGTCAAACCACCTTGAGTTTGAATACATGTAATAGCTCCTGCATACATATCTTTAATGATTTGAATATAAATGTTATTAACACCTTTCTTTTAAAGAACTCTCCATAGCACTTGTCTTCGAACTTTGTCATATGCTTTCTCTAACTCAATAAATATCATATGTAGATCCTCCTTATTCTCTCTATATTTCTCCATCAAACCTCTTAATAAATGTATGGCTTCCGTAGTAGACCTACCCGACATGAATCCAAATTGATTATGAGAAATATTAGTATCAAGCTGCAACCTACACTCCATAACTCGCTCCCATAGTTTTAAAGTATGACACATTAACTTAATTCCTCTATAATTTGCACAATCTTATTCATTACCTTTATTCTTAAAAATAGAAATTAACACACTCATTCTCCACTCATCTGGCATCTTTGTAGTCTTCAAAATAGTATTAAAAAGTTTAGTAAGCCAAGAAATTCCTTCATCTCCTAAGCATTTCTACAACTCTATTGGAATATCATCAGGTCTAACAACTTTTCCACCCATCATTTTCTTTAAAGCCTCTCTAACTTTAGTTTTACTAATATGTCAATAAAAATATAATCTTCATTTTTTTTTAGGGTGCTAAGGTCACTAAAGTCAATCATATTTTATATTCTTCATTAAAAAGTTTAGCAAAATATCTCATCTACCTTTATTGAATATCATCTTCTAAGAAAAGTACTTTTTGATCTTCATCCTTAATACACTTCACTTGAACTAAATCTTTACTACTCCTATCTCTTTGTTTGGCTAACTTATACATATATCTTTCACCCTCCTTAGTATCTAATCTATTATATAAATCATTACAAGCTAAGATCTTTGCATCTAATTTTCATATAAGAAAATAATCAATCTGAGTTTTACTATATCCATTTTTATAAGTGATGAGATTCTCACCCCTTTTCTTAAATAAGGTATTAGCAATTAAAAAATCATAAGCTAAAGAAAAATCTAATATGGTCTTACCACCTTCATTTATCATTCCAAACTCATGGCCACCATGAATGCTTTTAAAATCATCTACCTCTCTATCAACATGTCCATTTAAATCTCCTCCAATAAAAACTCTTTCTTCAAGAGGTCTCTTTTGTATTAATTCTTCTAAGTCATTCCAAAATTTTAATTTTGAACCCATATCCAAACCTACTTGAGTAGCATAAGTACTTATAATATTAACAATCGTAGCATCAACAATATTCTTTAAAACTATAATTCTATCTCTAACTCTATTAATTTTTATAACATTATCCTTCAAAATCTTATCTATAATCACACCTACACCATTTCTAGTATGACTCCTACTCAAATACAATAGTTTAAATCCTATACTAACAATCTCTTTAGCCCTCTCTCCAACACATTTAATTTCTTGAATGCACAGAATATTTATCTTCCTATGAATCATAATATCTATTAATTCCATTAAAATTCCTGTAAAGGAACCTATATTCAAAGTTCATATCCTAATTTTAGTTTCATGGACTAGCTTCTTTGCCCACATCTATTCTTGATGTGGGAACCCTTGCCTATTTAACACTGCACCTGGGCACCGGTGCTGCAGCCCTTGCACAATTGTCGTTGTATTCAAGCCATATTGCCCGTCGCTTCCAGGGGACGCCCTAGCATTAACACAATTTTTTAAAGGATTCATGTTATGATTATTTGATAAGTTTTACACTAGCTATCGACTCCTAATGTAACCCTCCCTTTTCTCATTCAAGACTTGAGACCTGACAACGGCAGTGTTGACTTAAATTATTACTTTTGATTAGTAAAATAAATCAAGGTTTAATAAATATGACTATTCATACTATATGACGTAGATTATACCATAAGATAGATAGAGATGAAATTTGGTCGCCCTGGATATCATACTAGATGAAAACTTTAATTTTTTTTTTAACTAATCGTATAGTACGATTTTGATGGTACTATACAAATCCTTGATATTTGAACTAAATGCATCATACGATATTAATCATATTGGATAATTAATAGAGATGATTTTTTATCATCCTGGTAATCATCCTGTATGAATAGATGTAAATTGAACTAATTATACTATATGAACTTATAATGGTACTATTTGATAAGTATGCAAAATTTGAATAGTTCATCTGAACGACTGTTCCATCATACTAGATGAACCCCTATTTTGAACTAATCATACTACACAAACTAAGATCATACTATACGAATAACAATGGTCTAATTAAAATTTTAAGATTTTTTGAAGCATTCTAATTAATTAACTCAATCATGTCTCAAGGGAGACTTTTGGCAATTGAACGAACTCTAAGGGAGAATTCTTGAGAGTGCTTTAGGCTTAGAGAGGGAGAAGGTGAGGTTGTGTGTGAGGGAGAAAGAGTGTGAGGGGTGTTCACATGATTGCTCTAGACAAGCTTCCATCATACTTCCTCTAGTGGCCTTGGTGAGTTCTTGGCGTTTCTCTTGGGAGAGAAGCTTCAAGGTCAAAGGTTGTAGGTACTTTGCCTTCACCAGGAGGGTGAAAATGATTAAAGGTTTGCTACCATCACCAAGGGGGTGACATAACTTTCGGTTCTCCACTGCACTGGGATTGGTGGAAGTGATTTGTAAGGCTTCTTTACCTTGCTGTGAGGGAAAAAGGAGAGTCACTATAGTATTAGTGTAATACTCAGAGAGGAGAACTCCAGGGAGTGGACATAGGTCAAGATTGATCGAACCACTATAAAATTTTTGGTGTACTCTTTCTAATTTTTTTCTTCTCTTTTATTTTCTACACTTTAAATTTCCTACGCGAGTTTAATTTTTCATTGCAAGCGATAATTATATTTAATTTGTGTTAGTAATATATATATATATATATATATATATATATATATATATATATATATATATATATATATATATATATATATATATATATATATATATATATATATATATATTCCTAACATAAATTAAATATAATTGTAGCTTGATTTATTTTTGCTTCAAAACTTTGAAAACAAAAATAAATTTTTAAATTGCTTATACTTTTGTTAGTTACTCAACTACTTTGTTTTTAAGTTATTATATTGCATAAAACCAAAAAAACAAAAGTTTTTGTGTTAGTATTTTTTAAAGTGCCAATTCACCGCCCCCCCCCCCCCCCCCCCCCCCCCCCCTCCCTCTTAGTGCACTTTGAAAACAAAAAAAAAAATTAAATTGCTTATACTTTTGTTATTTACTCAACTACTTTGTTTTTAAGTTGTTATATTGCATAAAACCAAAAAACAAAAGTTTTTGTGTTAGTATTTTTTAAAGTGCCAATTCACCGCCTCCCCCTCCCCTCTCGGTGCACCTAGGGATAGCTCAATGAGCTCTTACAACCTCCCTGAACATTCAAGTGGAATTCGAGTGTGGGTCTTGGATTTTATGATTTTGAAATCC
The DNA here is from genome assembly GCA_019925795.1 of Dendrobium chrysotoxum. NCBI lineage: Eukaryota > Viridiplantae > Streptophyta > Magnoliopsida > Asparagales > Orchidaceae > Dendrobium > Dendrobium chrysotoxum. The sequence goes on along the minus strand of CM034306.1, from coordinate 43,381,237 downwards.
CCAAGTAAAGATCTTATGCAGCATTTTAGTAATAGAGATACTGCAGAGGGTTATTCTATAACCCATCACACTAGGTTGTTCAAAAATTTCATGGAAAGAAACTAAAAGCATCATCAGAAATGGAGCAAAGGTAAGAACAGTAAAAATTTTAAAGCATCATTTGACACAATTCGCTTTAAATGCATGAAACTAAGCCACCTACAAACTAAATCCCCAACCTGAAAACTCACCCAATTAAGGAAGATGTTAAAGAGAAATGGACATAGAATGCTTTTTTGGGTTCACTCCACCTTAAAATCACCTGTCTTTACTTGATAAGCATGATAGCCTGATGGTTGAACATTCTGCTCTTGATAGGAATCACATATCTTTACTCGATGAGTTTTATGCACTAAATAAGTAGCATGTTAACTTAACTAATGCACAGGAATTCTTGAAATCACAGTATTTTGAGGTAGAAGATTCATATAAATAGTTAGCAGCATCTGTAACTAAACTAGATCATAATAAGCAAGCATTGAAATTGAAAGTTATAAGTCTTGAAAGTGTAAATGAATTCCTAAAAGCAAAAATCTATGCACTTCAACATAATAAATCACCACCTTCATTGACACAATAGTATAACCCCACATCACTGCATTCATCATATACCCCTAGGAAGAGGAAAAACCCCATCATAAATTAGTAAATCCATTCCCTAGGATTATGTGTCATTCTTATGGCATGCTAGGTCACATAGCCCACACTTATATAATAAATCGTAGGACACATTTAGTGTGGAGGCCCAAATCACTTGCACCATAATATAGCATGCATGAAAGTCATTCACCAAAGCATAAGTTGGAACCCAAACTCACTTGGGTTCCCAGATATAATCTTTGATTGACTTTATAAGAGTTCTCTCACAAAATGCCTAATGATAGCATGTAGTACCTAAATAACAGATGCTCAAGGCACATGAATGAAGATTCGAAGCAGTTCATCACGCTAAAGGCCAAGTTAGGAGGCAAGGTCACACTGGGAGATAACACCACCAAGAAAGTTATAGGCTTAGGTATAATTGAAAACTCAAAGAATTTTATCATTAAGAATATTTTACTTGTAAATGGTTTAAAGCATAATTTACTTAGCATTAGTCAGTTGTGTGATAAAGGATTTGATATTAAATTTTTATCCACAAAATGAATGATTAATTTGAATGGTAAATTAGTTTTTGAAGGAAAAAGGATTAGCAATATTTATATGATTTATTTGATTTGCATTACATACTCTAATTCTTTGTGTTGGAAAATTACTATCGATGAATCCTGGCTATGGCATAAGAGACTATGTCATGCAAGCATGAAGACCCTTAGGAAGATTACCCAGAAAGACTTAGTTAGAGACATACCTAAGTTAGACTTTACTAAGGACCACCTGTGTGATGCCTAGCAACTAGGAAAGCAAATTAACTCTTCATTTCATTCAATCAAGGACATCCTCACCTCTAGGCTACTAGAAATTCTTCAAATGGATCTATTTGGACCCATTAGTACAGCCAACCTAGGAAGGAAATCATATGGATTTGTGATTGTTAATGATTACTCTAGATTCACCTGGGTTAGATTCCTAACACATAAGAAAGAATCATTAGAAGAATTTATAACCTTCTCCACCTAGATTCAGAGGAAATTAGGATGTAATATATCTATAATTCATAATAATCATGATAGAGAGTTTGAAAATGATATGTTTGAATCCTTTTATTAGGAGGTAGGGATAGATTTTAATTTTCTGACCCTAGGACCCCTTAGCAGAATGAAATAGCTAAAAGAAAAAATAAAACCTTAGTAGAAGCTACTTAGGCCATGTTAGTTGAATATTCTCTCCCTAGATACTTTTTGGCAAAAGTAGAAAATACTGCTTGTTATGTGTTGAATAGGGTCATCTGTAGCCCCTTGAGGGTAGGACACCAAACATGTCTCACTTGCATGTCTTTAGTTGTAGATGTTTTGTCCTAATAAATGGAAAATCACCTTTAGGAAAGTTTGATCCCAAATATTATGGAGTCTTAGGATATTCATCTAGAAGAAAAGCCTATATAATTTTTAATAAGAGGACTTTAGTAGTAGAAGAGTCTACCCATGTCACATTTGATGAATCAGATAAATCTTCTGAGCCTAGGTTAGTAGAAGAAAACGTAGGAGAGATCACTCAAGGGGTACAATCCATTGACCTAGGAGATAGAGTAGAATCTCAGGAGCCTTTTCCTAGAGAATGGTTATACTCATCTTATCACTCTAGAGAACTTATCCTGGGAGATCCATCTGAAGGTGTTAGAACTAGGCATGGACATAGAAAGAAGGTTAGTAATTCTACATTCATCTCCATGGTAGAACCCACCAACATAGATCAAGCCCTACTGATGAATTCTGGATCCTAGCTATGTAGGAAGAATTAAATCAATTTGTTAGGAATGATGTATGGGAACTAGTTAAAAGACCTAAGGACCAGAGTGTTGTATGAACTAAGTGGGTTTTCAAGAGTAAAATGAATGACTTTGCATAGTGATTAGGAATAAGGCTAGACTAGTAGTTAAAGGGTATAACCTGATTAAAGGAATTGATTTTGAGGAGACCTTTACCCCTATAGCTAGATTAGAAGATATTAGAGTGCTATTGGCCTTTGCTTGCTTTAGAGGATTCAAGTTATATTAGATGGATATTAAGAGTGCTTTCCTAAATGTGGTGATTAAGGGAGATGTATATGTTAAGCAACCCCCAAGTTTTGAGATTTCTCAATTTTTCAATCATATATTCAAATTAAAGATGGTATTATATGGATTGAAGCAAGCACCTAGAGCTTGGTATGAGAGCCTGAGCACATTCCTTCTGGATAGAGACTTTGTTAAGGGTAATGTAGAAACCACCCTATTTCTTAAGAAAGTAGGAGAAGATCTGCTCATTGTTCAAATTTATGTTAATGAAATATTATTTGGATCCAACGATAAGAATATTTGTGATGAATTTAAAAAAAAATGAGTGAGGAGTTTGAGATGAGCAAGATGGGAGAGCTTACCTATTTCCTTGTATTTAGTGTGAAGCAAAGGGATAATGGAACCTTTCTTAGCCAATCAAAATATATCAAATATGTCCTTAAGCAATATGAGATGGATAATGCTATGGAATTCAATACTCCCATGGGGTTTACCATTCAATTAGATAAAAATCCCAAAAAAAAATCAATTGATCAAAAGAAATATATATGAATAATTGGATCACTTCTTTATTTGACTACTAGTAGACCTGATATCATGCTTAAAGAATGTCTCTATGCTAGATTTTAAGCTAAACCTAAAGAATTTCATATGACTTCCTTTAAGAGAATACTTAGATAATTATTAGGTAACCAAAACCTAGGTATCTGATATCCTAGACATAACTTATCTTTTGAAATCATAGGATAAGCAGACTCTGACTTTGCAGGATATATGATAGATAAAAAAAGTACCTCAGGAAGCTATTAATTCATAGGTCAATCATTAGTTCCTTGGTTTAGTAGAAAGTAGAATTCAGTGGCCTTATCCACCACTGAGGTGGAATACATTGCTCTGGGAAGCTATGTTGCATATGTTTTTTGGTTAAAGTAACAAATCTTAGATCTTGGACTACTTTTAGGCATCATTCCTATAATGTGTGACAATATTAGGGACATCTGCATTTCTAAAAATCCAATCCAACACTCCCATACTAAGCATATAGACATTTGGCATCATTTTATTAGAGATCATGTAGCCAAGGGAGATATAGAACTATATATACCTACTAAAGATTAATTAGCAGACATCTTTACCAAACGACTTGCTGTTATGATTTGGCTAAATCTGTTCATTCAAGTGAATTCTAATACAAGTTATTTTTGATAATTACAAAAGCTTATTGTTTGTTTTATTCTTCTCCTAACAAATATTTGAGTTTTGTTGTTGTGTGCACTAAAGTAATTTTCAGGAAATTCACACTCCAAATTGCTAAAGACTTCAAGTTCATTTATTCACTGTAAATGAAGTCTGTATTTTTATTTTTCTAGAGTCTGAGAGAGTGTGATTGTAAGTTGGATAACTGTGCACACACACACAATGGGGGAGTAAAAAAACTTAATTTTTTAAATAGATCGTATAGTATGATTGCATATCGTATGGGACGATCTGTAGTATATGTCCTCCATATGGAACCCATATACCAAGAAATTTCTCTAAGCTACATTCATACAGTACGAATTACTATTCGTACATGAGGTTTTGCTATACGAACTGCTCTGAATTAGGTTCGTACTGGTTCGTACAGGACGAATCGTTCATTTTTGAACAATTCTTACGGTACAAAATTTATTTCGTACACTATATATTGTTGTACGAAGGGCACTAAATTTGGTTCGTACTGGTTCGTACCGATGAATCATTCATTTTTAAACTATTCATACACGATATTTTGTTGTACAAAGGGCACTAAATTGGATTCGTACTGGTTCGTACGGGATGAATCGTTCATTTTTGAACTATTCATACAGTACAAAATATAATTCGTATAGAAGATTTGGTGGTACGAATGACTCTATTTTAGGTTCATATGGAATCGTACGAGACGAATTGTTCAATGATTTGAACTATTCGTTCAGTACGAAGATCGATCATACGGGACGATCGGGATGCGTGAAACTTGAAAATTTTAGTTTTTGGATGGTTTTTCTTGCCTTTAGTATATAAGGATCTTTAAATTGACTTGTAGAAAAATCCTTCTACAAAACTTCTTTTGGAGAGTGAAAGGGAGAGTGATTGTGAGAGTGTTTGGGAGTGAGTGTTGAGAAATCTTTAAAGAGAGAATTATGAAGGGATTTACAAGGTTATCCAATTGTGAGGATTTCTTTACTTATTCTTCAAGCATCTTCTTAATTTCTTTGGAGACTTTTGCAAGAGTTTTGTTCGAGAGGATTCTGGTTCTCTGCCATCCTTGGAGGGTGAAAAAGGATGTTTGGTTCTCTGCTGTCACTTGGAGGGTGAAAAAGGATGTTTGGTTCTCTGCCTTCACCAGGATGGTGAAAAAGGATGACGGTTCTCTGCCGCACCGAGTTGGTGGAAGAGAGTTTGTAAAGGCTTCTCCGCCTTGCTGTGGGGGCAAAAGGAGAGTCACTTGAGTTTAGTGTAATACCTAGAGAAGGAGTCTCTAGGGAGTGGATGTAGGCCGTGTTTGACCGAACCACTATAAATTCTAGTGTTTTCTGTTCATACTATTTACTTTTCTGCACTTTTCTTTTTCTGCGTTTTATTTTATTTCTATAGTTGAAATTCTGTGATTTTAAGGAAGTAAAAAATTAACTCTGTTCGTACTGTACGAAGTCAAATCGTACTGTACGATTTACTTAAAATTTTTCCAAAATTATAAGAGTTATTTTTAAAAGGACCAATTCACCCCCCCCCCCTCTTGGTTAGCCTAGGGACATGAGGAATAGGTCCAACAGCCTATTCATACTTTCAAGTGGTATCAGAGCCAATTTCAAAAAAATCACTGTTTAAAATACTTTTTGAAATTCGATCATGGCTAATTTTGGAAATAGAAATACTTTAGAAGGTTACTCGATCACTAGACCACCTTTGTTTGACAATATCCCATTTGATTTTTGGAAAACTCGCATGTCTACATTTCTACAATCTCTTGATTATCGCATGTGGATGTTAGTACAGGAAGGTTATACTGAACCCACTAGAATTGTAGAAGGAATTAGAGTTTAAACACCTTTTGCCGAATGGACTGTAGAAGAACGTGAGCTAGCTCAATTAAATGCTAAGTGTTTGAATAGTTTCTTTTGTGCTTTAAAATCAGAAGACTACATACGTGTTTTGACTTGTAAATCAGGAAAAGAAATTTGGGATTGGCTTTGTATTACTTATAAAGGTATAAATGAAGTGAAGCAAACTAGGTTGAACATTCTCTTGCACAATTATGAATTATTTCGCATGAAACCGAATGAATCAATCTCAGACATGTACAGACATTTTACTCACATAGCCACTTCATTGCATGCTTTAGGTAGGGAGTTAACTAATGTAAAAAAAGTTAGCAAGATACTTCGTTGCTTACCTACCGCATATGATGCAAAGATAACTGCAATAACAGAATCTAAAGATTTAAATGTTTATTCTGTTGACAATCTTCTTGGATCACTAATTGCTTACGAGCAATCTGTGACTCAAAGATAGATTGATACATGTGAGAAGCGAAAGGAGAAGAACATAGCTTTGAAGGTGGATGATTCAGAAAGTGATCAGTCACTACCTGAGGATGAAGAGGATATTGCCTTGATGACAAGGCAATTAAGAAGTTTCCTAAAAAGGAAGCAGAGAAGACGCCAACAGTGGAATAAAGGTAAGTTCCAAAAGAATGTTAAGGCTTCTAATGAAGTCATTTGCTATAACTGCAGGAAGCCAGGACACATAAATATAGATTGCCCCCCAATCTCAAGGAAAATCCTAACAAGGAGAAGGCCGAGGAGAAACCAAAGGAAAGAAGGGGTAAAAAGAGACTTCAACGAGCATTTTGGGCTGATTAATGTAATTGATGTCAACTTCTTGCTGCAAGCTAATTAATGTAATTGATGTCCTGCGTAGTTGGGGATTCATGATTCCCAATTTTATCTCCTTCCAGGATTGTTTGTATCGGCTGGAATCTTTGGTTGGATCTAACCTGATGGTGGTTAGAATTTATTGCTCCTTGTTATGGTTTTCTTGGAATAATAGGAACAAGATCAAGCATGGGAAGAAGGAGGATTCGTGTACACTGACAGCTGCAAATATTCTTAGCTTTGTGAATATGCAAAGGAAAGATCTTATACTTTTGGATTATTGGGTTGTTAATCAATCATTTGGACTATTTTTGAATTCTTGGCATCCCCCACCTCCCGAATGGTATAAGATAAATGTTGATGCTTCCATTAAGGAGAATTATGAAGCAGGAATTGGAGGTATCGTTCGGGATAACAAATGTAGAATTGTGTTGGCTTTCGGCTACTATAGAGTACATTGGGACATTACATAAGTGGAGCTTTTGGCTTGTACTTCATTGAAGAGGGTGCTGAAGGGGAGATTGATGGATGCAAGTGGCATCAATATAGAAGGTGATAATAAAAATGTTATCCATTCTCTTCACAAAGTGTATAGTATACGGAAGAAATTGGATGAAGGCATGGAAAATGAAGACGGAATCTTATTTGGAGATTAGAAGAATGTAATTTTTCATTATGTAAATCGTGGTTGTAATAAGTTAGCTCACTATTGTGCTAACCTAGCTTGTTCTTATGATTTCTTTTGGGACTTATTTTGTGAGGATAAACTACCTTGCTCTTTCGTTCATCTTGTGAAGCAAGAGTGTGATAAGGTAGTTACCTCTCATTAGTTTTTTTCTAGGTTCTTTATTTTTTTATTTCTCTTAATGCAATTTTGCATTCTTCAAAAAAAAATGAGCATTTTTGGCGGACTCAGCTTCAGATTTCTCAGAAACTACACCATAAGAGGAAGTCACAAATTTGTGCTTAATGGCTGACAATCTTAATCAATCAGATCAAGAAGAGGTATGTAACTTAAGTTATGAAGAATTGTTTGAAGTTTCTGAACACATACATACAGCATATAGGAAACTGAAAAAATTGCATGCTAAGTTGAATTTGGATTATTTAGAGGTGTAGAAAGAATATGAGATCTTTAGGAAAGATCATGCATTAATTGATAGCAACCACATGACCTTGTTGAATGAGTTTGATGATTTAAACAAACAACATAATCTTTTAAAATCATCTCACACTGAACTTGAAAATAATTTTAAAACTTATATTGATGAATTGGATACTAGAGAGCATGATTTGAAGATTGATAATTTGATTCTAAAAAGTATTAATGCTTATCTTAAAGTTCAGTTAAAAGCACTTAAAGAAAATAGAAATCCACCCAAACTTGAAGATTTTCACGAATCCTACTACAAGACCACCGGTTCAAAGTCTAAGAAGAAAATTTTCAGGACGAATAGATTGGTGAATCCTTTTCCAAGAATAAAGTGTTTTTCTTGTGATAGTTTAGGATATATTTCCCACACTTGTACACTTAGATATAGAACACATTTAGTGTGGAGATCTAAGGTGCATAAATCACAGCATATCACACATGCATCTGGTTTAAAATTATCAAGAGGAGAACCCAAACTTATTTGGATTCCCAAGACTAACATTTGATCATTTTACAGGAACGCACTCACACAAGACCTTGTGAGAGTATTTGGTACCTGGATAGTGGCTGCTTAAAGCATATGACTGGAGATACGAATCAATTTATAACGCTGGAAGTTAGGAATGGAGGCAAGGTTACACTTGAAGATAATTCTACCATGAGAGTGGTAGGTACATGTATAATTGGAAACTCTAGAAACTTTGTGATTGAAAATGTGCTGTTGGTTGAAGGTTTGAAACACAATCTGTTGAGTATAAGTCAATTATGTGACAAGGGATATCATATAAAGTTTTTGCCTACTAGTTATGTTATTAGACTAAATGGAACTATTATTTTGAATGGTGATAGAGTTAATAATGTTTACATGTTAGATTTGAATTTGTTAATCCTTCTACTGCTTTATGTTTGAAAACTGTATCTGATGAATCATGGTTATGGCATAGAAGGCTTTGTCATGCTAGTATAAGAAATCTTAGGAAAATCACTCAAAAGCAACTAGTTAGAGGTGTACCCAAATTAGACTTCACTAAAGATCACTTGTGTGTTGCATGTCAATTAGGAAAACAAGTGAGATCCTCTTTTAATTCAATCAAGGAAATTAGGACTAGCAAGCCCTTAGAAATTCTTCACATAGATTTATTTGGACCTTTTTGTACCTTAAGTCTAGGAGGAAAAAGATTTGGGTATGTTATTATGGATGACTATTCTAGATTCACTTGGATTAGATTTTTGAATCATAAGAGTGAATCATTTAAAGAATTTAGAGATTTTGCCACTTGGATTCAGAGGAAACTAGGTTTTGAAATAGTTACTATCCAAAGTGATCATGGGGGAAAATTTGAAAATGAAATGTTTAATATTTTTTGCAAATCTCATGGGATTGAACACAACTTCTCAGCTTCTAAGACACCCCAATAGAATGGAGTTGTAGAAAGAAAGAACAAGACATTATGATCAATCCAGATATTATTTTTTGATGAATCTTATGATAATAAAGAGTCTAGGTTAGATAAAGATGAGGTTGAGGTAGTAACCCAAAAACTTGAAGATCAAAAAGTTAAAGAAAGGGTTGAAAAGGAAGAAGAAAACCAGTTGCCTAGAGAATGGAAATTTGTTAGAAGTCATCCTAAAGAATTGATTTTAGGAGAACCAAGTGAAGGAGTTAGGACTAGGCATGGTTTGAGGAAATAGGTAAATCATTCATCTTTTATTTCAATGATTGAACCCACTAATATAGAACAAGCACTTTTGGATGAATTTTGGATTTTGGCCATACAAGAAGAGTTAAATCAATTCAAGAGAAATAATGTTTGGGAGCTAATTGAAAGGCCAATAAATCAAAGTATAGATGGAACTAAGTGGGTGTTCAAAAATAAAATGAATGATTCAGGAGTTGTTGTGAGAAATAAGACTAGATTGGTAGCTAAGGGGTATAATAAAATTGAAGGAATTGATTTTGAGGAGACATTTGCCCCTATAGCAAGACTTGAAGCAATTAGAGTTTTATTAGTCTTTGCCTATTTTAAAGATTTTAAATTGTATCAAATAGATGTTAAGAGTGCCTTTTTGAATGGGGTGATAGAAGAGGATATTTATGTTGAGCAACCTCCAGGTTTTAAAAATTCTAAATTTCCTAATTATATTTTTAAATTAAAAAAGGCATTATATGGACTAAAATAGGCACCTAGAGCATGGTATGAGAGGTTAAGCACTTTCTTATTAAAAGGATCATTTGTTAAAGGAAGTGTGGACACCACTCTATTTTTGAAAAGAATTTAAAATGAAATACTCATTGTACAAATATATGTGGATGACATTATTTTTGGATCAACTGATAAAAATCTATGTGATGAATTTTCAAAGATAATGAGTAGTGAATTTGAGATGAGTTTGATGGGTGATTTGAGTTATTTTCTTAGTTTTAGCATAAAGCAAAATGAGGAAGGAACTTTTCTTTATCAATCTAAGTATGTTAAGGATATCCTCAAAAAGTATGAAATGGATAATGTTAAACCAGTAACTACACCCATGAGTTCCTCAGTACTATTAGATAAGGATCCTAAGGGAAAATCTATTGATCAAAAGAAGTTTAGAGGAATAATTGGATCTTTATTTTATTTGACTACTAGCAGACCTGACATTATATTTAGTGTTTGCTTATGTGCTAAATTTCAAGCTGATCCAAAGGAATCACATTTGACAGCAGTGAAAAGGATTTTAAGTTATCTTCTGGGAACTCAAAATTTAGGGATTTGATATTCTAAGAATAGTTCTTCTTTTGATATTATTGGATACTCAAATTTTGATTTTACAGGCTGGAGGGTGGATAGGAAAAGTACTTCTGGGACATGTCAATTCATTGAAAATTCATTAGTATGTTAGTCCAATAGAAAATAAAATTCAGTAACACTTTCTATAGCTGAAGCAGAATATATTGCCTTAGGGAGTTATGTAGCACAGGTGCTTTGGTTGAAAAAATAATTGAGTGACTTAGGATTTTCAATTGGCACCATTCCAATCTTTTGTGATAATACTAGTGTCATTTGTATTTCAAAGAATCCTATTCAACAATCTAGAATTAAGCATATTGATATAAGGCATCATTTTATAAGAGATCATGTAGCGAAAGGGGAAATTGAACTACATCATGTTAATACTAAAGATCAGCTTGCAGATATTTTCATAACTTTTGACACTTTTAGCATGTTAAGGACAAGGCTAGGTGTAATTGATCTAAATGCTTGATTAAAAATTCTGCAAATATGTGTTTATATGTGTTTGTTGGTATGTTCATTGTAAGTGATTTATTTTCTAGTGTTTTATATTTTATTGGTATCCTTTGTGTTGTCAATTTTAAAAAAATAAAAAAAAAAAAATTTTAAAATTTAATTATTCTTTAGTTGAGTGTTAGAAACCTGTAAGATTGGAGAGACGAAAGTGCATCTTATTTTATCTATTCATACTGTACGATGACATCATCGTACTGTACGATTGCATGAACTTCGATTGTACGAATGGGGGAGGAATCACGGTTAGTGTCAGTTATTATTGATGATTGTACGTATGAATACATCATTCGTCTGAATGATCTAAGTGTCATTTCGCATGAGGATGACCCTAACCGTCGCCTGAACGATCTTAAATTTTCTAATCATCCCAGACGAACACGTCTTCGTCTGTATGATTGGGAAGTCAAAAACCTTTATGAAAGGATGCCTCATGATGAGCAGTTTACAAAAAACCATTTCATTTTGACTGCTTTTATTCATCCCGGACAAAATTCTATTCGTCCCGGATGAAATTAATTTCATCTTGTACGAAATGATTTCATACAGTACAATTGATCTGATTTTCTATAAAAGGGAGGGTCGTTTTCTTTCATTCCATCCTCACTTCAAACCCTTTAGAGCATAGAATAGAGATGTCTGGAAGTGGAAAAAGAGTGCGTCAATCCAGAGGGGCTTCTTCTAGGAGGGACTGGGATGATAATTTTTTGAGTGGGCAAAATGAAGAGGCATACTATAGGTATGCCGCATCCAAAATCACTCCTTCCCGCATTCTACTGCAGAAAAATCTCCATTTCGTAGTAATGCCTCTCTTTGATACTACCCATTTCTCCTTCCTTCCACTATAATCTACTCATACAATAGAGACCTCTTTCATGTTTTTCTAGCCAACATGACTTTTAGTCATGATCATACAAGGATATCATCATATGTTCTGAAATAGAGAGTAGAGATTACCAAGGAGGATCTAGGAGAGTACTTTCATTTAAGAACTATGGGCATTCAGGCAAATACTTTAACAGCTCAATCAGATTATGACTGGACTGTTCTGCTTACCAAAAATGGCCCACTTGGAGCCCTCGATTCCGTGGCACGGCTCATCAAAGCAGCCTATCCATCCTACCTATTTAAAGTTTGAGAATAGGACGAGGGCTTTGTGCCCCCGATGCCTCTAATCATTGGCTTTACCCGATAGAACTCCGTGTGGGGCTCCAGCTATCCTGAGGGAAATTGAAAGTTCGATAGGGATGTTAAGCCCTAGTGAACTAGTCCCGAGGCTAACCAAGAGGGGGGGTGAATTGGTTATTTAAACATTTCACGATAACAATGAAAATCTTTTCGATACATAGCAGCGGAAACACATAAACAAGAACGAAAAGATCAACCACAGATATTCACCCAAGAAGTTAATATCAGAAAAGTAAAGTGCAAAACTGAATAAGAAAAGCAAACTAGATTTTATAGTGGTTCGGTCAACTTGACCTGCGTCCACTCCCCGGAGCCTCCCCTCCGGGTATTGCACTAAACAAAAAGTGTATCTACTTTTGCTCCCACAGCAAGGCGGAGAAGCCTGTACAAACACCTCCTTTTCACCACACGGTGAGGCAGAGAACCCGACCTCCTTTCGCTTCCTCCTGAAGCAGGCAGAGAACCTTCGAACTCCTTTTGCTTCCACCTGAAGCGGGCAGAGAACCCCGGATCTTCTTGCGAATGATCCTCCCACGACGAACACCGACTAGACGAAAGACGACGAGCGGAGAAGAAGACTCTGATCCGTGCTCGGAGCAACCTTAGTGAATCCCTCACTAACTCCCCCTCACAAGATCTTCTCTCTCTCTCCCAACTCTCTCTCTCTCTCTAGGGTTTTTCAGGGAAGGAAGGCAGCAAAAGATTTTTCCAAATATTGGAAAAAGTTCTTTTAAAGGAGGGCTTAAAATTTGCCATAAATCTCAACTGGTCGGCCAAGATCGTCCAGGATGATCGGCAGATCGTCCTGTACGATCAGTTCAAATTCAGCTGTTTCAGCCTGGACGATCTGGCTCTTCTGGACGATCAGTAGAAAAAATTGTTCATATCGTCCCGTACGATCCTGCGATCGTCCGGGACGATTAGTGCAAATTGAGGAAAATCGTCCAGAAGACAGTTCGGGTCGTCCAGAGAAATCTGTGCTGGACGACCAAAAAATGACTTGATCATCCAGGATGATAGGGTCATCGTCCTGTACGATTAGTTCAAAAAGTGCCCAATCGTCCTGAACACAGTTCGGGACGTACAGCTAAAATGCACTAAACGATCATGATCGTCCGAGACGATCCTGCGATCGTCCAGGACGATATGATCGTATCAACCAAAAATAAATTGCTTTCCTTAATTACTATATTAAACTAGGCATGATTGTACTGGATCGTCCGGGACGATCAGACCAAGTATCTAAAAATAAGAACTTGCTTAACTTGATCTGGCGGCTAAGAATTTCTGATTTGGGCATATCGTCCCGTACGATCCGGAGATCATCCAGGACGATCTGCTTAATCAGACCCTCTTAACTTAGTCGCCCTAATTAGGGTTTCTGTTTTGGCTGGATCGTTCAGGACGATGTGAAAATCGTCCAGGACGATCTGAACAAAATTTTAACAGAAACTCTAATTCACTCAATCTCTCTCCCTGAGTGTGTGTGTGCAAGGTTACTTAGCTAGGGAATCAGTTACATTACAATTGACTCAATAAAAAGAAAATCATACATTTGACACACTTGGACCCGATCTTGAGTTGGCTTGAGTTGCTCGCGGTCTTTTGTGCCTGAAACAGATTAGCCAAGCAAAACACACTGGAAACATGTTTGTCATCATCAAAACCAGATTCGCAACAATCTCCCCCTTTTTTATGATGGCAAACATTTGTAAAGTAGTCTGAAAATACAAGTAAACTAGGAGATCAAACAAAACAAACATTTCTTTTTTTTTTTTAATTTTCATTTAACAGCTAAAACAATACAGGAAACATGACTCAGAAAATAGAGACAGACACGACTACAACTGACTCCCCCTTTTGACATCACAAAAAGGAGGAGGGAAAAATAGAACACTGAAATAAAACATAAAATAGAACAACTAAAAAACAGGAAACTAAAACTGAGGCGGATCCTGATCGGAAGAAGGAGGTGGCTGTGGAGGGTAGAAGTAATGGTGAATGGCCTGAAAGTGAGCTCCGAACCAGGCCATGTCCTGGTCGTGCTGATGTTGCTACTGCGCAGCATAGTCCGCGAAGCGTTGGATGTCCTCGTTGTGCTGCTGCTCCTGGGCAACCACGTAGGAGTCAAAATGGGCCTCCCACTGGTCGAAGCACTGCACCAGGTGGTCAAAGGGAGAGGCAATGCGAAGGGGTGCAGGTGCCTCTGGTGCAGCAGGAACTGGAACAGCCTCTTCCTCTTCTTCCTCAACATCCGGGGCGGGCTCCGGATGTAGTCGGGTGCTGTGTAGGACGTGGAATGAGTTGTTTGTGAAGAAGGAAGGAGGGACATCAGGAGGGACAGGATACTGAAGGTCATATTTTGTCTCTAAGGCATAGTGAATAAGATGACCTAAAGCTAGATTTGGGCGACGCCTGTGGCCCGGATCTCTAATGGTGGTGAGGTGTTCCATGTATCGGATGATCATATCAGAGGCATTAAATTCTCGACGGGCCCTGATGTAGTAGGTGGTCAAGGATAGGAGCGGGGTAATGTGAATTCGATCCCCCGCCTTTGGAATGACGGAGGAACGAAGGACGTGTTGAATGGTCCGGGCATCCTTGAGAAGGGTTGTGCAAGCATTGTCGTGATAGGGTGCGTTGGTATTGCGAAGGAAGTGATTGGCGACACTCCAATCATAGTCAGGATCGGTGATAAGCGTGTGAATTTTGTCGCCAGTGACAGACAAGTTGAGAATATTATGAAAATCGTGGGTCGTGAGTTCCATGGGGCGTTGATTTATGTAGGATCGAAGAGTGGAATAGTCCGCGGAAATCCGCAAGTTGGCAAAGAAGATTCGAAGGAGTTCCAGATTGAAGGGAAAGGCTAAGGTCAGAATGAAGGTGAGGGAGGTGTATGTGAACAAATCTAAGATGAGATAAGTGAGAGTGTGGGGATTGACAATCTTGGAGTGTGTGATCCCCACATTACGATAGCATTCGAAAGCTGCCTGATCGGCGGCATTCGGGAAGCGAGGATCGACATGTTCCCGGGACGAACTGGCCCCCTTTTGATGAGACCTTTTGCCACCAGCCATTAGGAACCCAAAGAGGAAGAAAGTAGAAGGAAAGTGGAGACAAAACGGTGTGAAACATATGAAGAAAACTGATGTTTAAATAGAAAATGGACTGATCGTCCCGTACGATCGCGGGATCGTCCGGGACGATTTGGTCATTTATGACGTCCTGGACGATTGGTCAAAAAGGCAGTCCGATCGTCCAAGACGATCAGAGATCGTCCAGGATGATTAGACACAGGCGATCGTCCCGAGGAGTCAGGCTGGACGACCGTTGACGAAAAGTATCATCCAGGACGATTAGGTGGATCATCCGGGATGATATGCAATAAATATATCGGACGGGCCGAATTCCAATCGTCCAGCGGCTGACACGTGGATCGTCCAGGACGATGAGGTGGATCATCCAGGACGATGGGCAATAATTGGTGCAATGTCAGCCGTTTGATCAGATCAGGAAGATATGGATCATATCGTCCAGGACGATGTAAGGATCGTCCAGGATGATCACCAATAATTGGAATTTTTCAGCAGCAGGAGCAGTGTGGGGATGAATTTGAATGAATCGTTCAGGACGATGTTTGGATCATCCAGGACGAAGTGGATTGTCCAGGATGATAGTTGTATCGTCTAGGACGAAGTGAAGAAAACAGAAAAAGATGAAGGATGAAAGATGATCGATCAGGATCCCAAAAACACAACCATGAAATCAGAATAACACAAAAAAAAATAATAAAATTGACCACAAAAACATATAAAAGCTTTTTTTTTTTTTATTAAGATGCTCGTGAAAATCAGAATTTTTTCCTTGATTTTAGATTCAAAAACCAATGACAGGATGATTGACAGCGCTGAAATCCAGAAAAGGTTGAAAATAATCAACTTTCGTAACTCCGACCCCGGGCACCTTATCGATGCAAACCTCTTTCAAAACAAAAATCCAATTCAGAGGAAAAGACATTAGATTTGAAAAGAGATCCTTTCAAGCTTCGTTCCAGAAAAATATCTGATATAATAGTGTTACAAAGTAAAAAATCAGAAATCGGGATTTTCAAAACACAAGCTTTTGAAAATATTAAGTGGCGCACAGATTTCTCTAAGACATTTAACAATCTGAAAGGGAAGAAAGCTTGGTTTGGGCTCATTTTATGCCTCTTTTTCAAATTGGTTGGTGCTTTGCGCATCTTTTGATTTTTGATACACTTTGTGTATCCAATTTGGCAATTTCGCATCTTTTTAGTTTTGGGCTCATTTTATGCTTCTTATTCAAATTATCTGGCGCACTGCGCATCTTTTATAAGCTTTCTCCTTTTTATAATCATTAAAGAGTCCCAGCTGTGAGATTATCTTCCAGACATAGGAGATGACTCTCCACAGTAAGGAAGAATGATTCACAAAATAAAAGCCATACAGCATATGATAAGTGCAATCACTTGGTTTGGAAAATCAAACTAATGACTCAAGACTTTGAAAAACACGATTGATATGAGGCAGATTACTGTAGGAAGATAAAATAATCTCTATTTCAAAAACTAACATTTTAATTTTGAAGAAGATTTTTATTCAAAAGAACCTATACACCAGTAAAGGAGTTAGAGGAAGAGAAATAATTATCAATGTTTCTTCCCTTTAACAGATTCAGCGAAGTCAATCACTGCTTACCAGCTTCCAAACCAAAATAAGGTAAAAAAAACTCCCAGTCAAAAATTCAGATCATCAGAAGTAGTGAGCGGTGATCAGATCTTGAAAAGCATAAAATAGTAAGTGTAAGATATGAACCCGTAAACAAATAAAAATAGGTAGAAAATCACAGCAAAGTAAATACTCAAATCAAACTAACAGTAAGCCTAACACAGAAATCAGCAGAAGAAATAAAATCAACAGAAAGCAAATAATCAAACCTAAACTAACTAACAGAAATCAGAAATCAGAATACCAAAAACTAACTAACATAAGTCAGAATACCAATCAAAACAGTCATAAATCAGCAGTCATCAGAATCAAGCATTTTTATCAATCACTCCTAATCTGGTTCTCAAAATGCTGAATGAGTCAAAGGCCAGTGGTTTAGTGAATATGTCAGCCAGCTGATTTTCAGTTGCTATGTGATGTAGCTCAATGTCCCCTTTTGTAACATGGTCCCTAATAAACTGATGCCTAATATCAATGTGTTTGGTCCTAGAATGTTGGATTGGATTCTTAGAGATACAGATGGCACTAGTATTATCACACAGAACAGAAATTATGCCAACAGGTACTCCTAAATCCAAGACTTGTTGCTTCAACCAAAGAACTTGGGCCACACAACTTCCTAAGGCAATCTACTCAGCTTCAGCAGTGAAAAGTGTAACTGAGTTCTGTTTTCTACTGGACCAGGAGACTAACGACTGTCCTATGAATTGATAAGTCCCAAAAGTACTCTTCCTATCCACCCTACACCCCACAAAATTAGAATCAGAATATCCAATGATCTCAAAAGAGGTGCTGTGCCTAGGGTACCAAATTCCTAGGTTTAGGGTTCCTAAAAGATATCTAAGAATTCTCTTAACAGCAGTCAGGTGGGACTCTTTAGGATCAGCCTGAAACCTAGCACAAAGACAAACACTAAACATGATATCAGGTCGGCTAGCAATCAGGTAAAGCAGTGAACCTATTATCCCTCTATACTTCTTCTGATCAACAGATTTTCCATTTGAATCCTTATCTAACTGAACTGAGGAGGGCATGGGAGTATTGATTGGCTTGGCTTTGTCCATTTCATATTTCTTGAAAATGTCCTTAGTGTATTTTGATTGATTGAGAAAGGTTCCATCATCCATTTGCCTTATGCTAAACCCCAAAAAGTAGGACAATTCTCCCATCATACTCATCTCAAACTCCTTACTCATTGTTTTTGAAAACTCTTCACATAAATATTTATCAGAAGATCCAAAAATTATATCATCAACATAGATCTGGACAATGAGTAAGTCATCTCCTAATCTCCTTAGAAAAAGGGTGGTGTCTACGCTCCCCTTAACAAACTCTCTTTCTAACAGGAATGTGCTAAGCCTCTCATACCAAGCTCTGGGTGCCTGTTTCAATCTATATAAGGCCTTTTTTAATTTATAGACATGATTTGGATATTGGGAACTCTCAAAACCTGGGGGTTGTTCTACAAAAACATCTTCTTTAATTACCCCATTTGAAAAGGCACTCTTGACATCCATTTGAAACAGCTTAAATCCCTTATAACAGGCAAAGGCTAGTAGTACTCTAATGGCTTTCAATCTAGCTACAGGGGCAAAAGTCTCCTCAATATCAATCCCTTCTATCTGATTATACCCCTTAGCTACCAATCTTGCCTTATTTCTCAC
The DNA here is from genome assembly GCA_019925795.1 of Dendrobium chrysotoxum. Taxonomy (NCBI): domain Eukaryota; kingdom Viridiplantae; phylum Streptophyta; class Magnoliopsida; order Asparagales; family Orchidaceae; genus Dendrobium; species Dendrobium chrysotoxum. The sequence continues at coordinate 43,362,603 of CM034306.1, read as the reverse complement.
CACCACACCAGAATCATTCATCTTATTCTTAAAGACCCACTTGGTTCCCATAATACTTTGATTTTTAGGTCTTTCTACTAACTCCCAAACATCATTCCTTACAAATTGATTCAATTCTTCCTACATAGCTAAAATCAAAAATTCATCCGACAAGGCTTGATTGATGTTGGTGGGTTCAGTCATTGAGATGAAGGCAGAATGGTTTACTTCCTTCCTAAGTCCATGCCTAGTCCTAACACCTTCAGAAGGGTCTCCTAAGATTAGTTCTTTAGGATGACTCGAAGAATATCTCCAATCTCTAGGCAACTCAGTTTGTGGTTCTACCCTTTCCTCCAAATTTGTATTTCCAACTCCTTGGGTAACCTCAATAATCTCTTCATCTTCAACTTCAGATCTAGACTCCTTTGGATCAGATTCATCAAACACTACATCGGTTGTTTCTTCCACCACCAAAGTCCTCCTATTGAACACCCTAAAGGATTTTCCCACACTTGAATATCCTAAGAACACTCCTTCATCAGATTTGGGGTAAAATTTTCCTAAGGGTGACTTCCCTTTGTTCAGAATGAAAACCTTACAGCCAAAGACATGGAGGTGGGACAGATTTGGAGTTCTACCCTTAATGATCTCATAAGGTGTCTTATTCAGTTTGACTCTCACATTCACCCTATTCAGCACATAACAGGCAGTGTTCACCGCTTCAGCCCAAAAGTATTTTGGAAGTGAATACTCGGCAAGCATGGCTCTAGCGGCCTCCACTAAGGTCCTATTCTTCCTTTCAGCTACCCCGTTCTGCTGAGGGGTCCTAGGAGCTAAAAAATTATGACTAATCCCATGATCCTCACAAAAACTTCCAAATCTTTCATTTTCAAACTCCCCTCCGTGATCACTATGGATGGTAATAATCTCACATCCTAACTTCTTCTGAATCCAAGTAGAGAAGGATCTAAACTCATCAAATGAATCAGATTTATGTGACAACAACTTAACCCAAGTGAACCTCGAATAATCATCTACAATCACAAAACCATAGACTCTCCCCCCAAAGCTGGCAGTGCTAATGGGTCCAAAGAGGTCCATGTGAAGAACTTCTAAAGGTCTAGAGGTGCTAATGTCCTTAACAGAGTGAAAAGAGGACTGGACTTGCTTCCCCATCTGACAGGCATCACACAGGTGATCCTTAGTGAACTTAAGCTTGGGCACACCTCTAACTAAGTCCTTTTGGGTGACTCTCCTAAGGGTTTTCATACTGGCATGACACAATCTCCTATGCCATAGCCAAGACTCATCAGCAGCAGTTTTTAAGCAAATTCAATTATCAAATTTAATGCTACTTACATCTAGCTTGTAGACGTTGTTGATCCTTTGCCCCTGTAAAACAACTTTATCATTTAAGCTTAAAATGCAGCCAGTGGGCAGGAATTTGATGTTGTATCCCTTGTCACAAAGTTGACTGATGCTCAGTAGGTTGTGTTTCAGTCCATCTACAAGCAAAATATTATCAATCATAAAGTTCTTTGAATCACCAATTATACATGTGCCTACCACCTTCCTGGTGGTGTTATCTCCAAGTGTAACCTTGCCTCCAGCTCTGGCCTCCAGCGAAATGAACTGATTTGCATCTCCAGTCATATGTCTAGAACATCCGCTGTCCAGGTACCACATGCTCTCACGAGGTCTTGTGTGAGAGCACACCTACAAAAGTATCAAACGTCAGTCTTAGGAACCCAAATAGGTTTGGGTTCCTTCTTATGAAAAGAAGAATGCAATGCATACGTGCTGTGCTGTGAAACAGGTAGTTTGGATTTCCACACCCAATGTATACTACGGTGAACAGTGCAGGTGTGAGAAATATGTCCTAACATGCCACATGAAAAACAACTAACACCAGGAAAAGGATTAACTAATCTACGTGGATGATAATGTCTCTTCCTAGATGTATATGAAACATGCTTTGAAGAACTTGCAACAGATTTTTCAAAAGGTGGTGGTGCATAAAACTGTTCAAAAGTAGGCGGTGTTATGTTCTTTTCAAAAGCACAGATCTTTACCTTCAAAAACTCATTTTCTTTCTTTAAACTTGCAATTTCAAATTTTAAGGTTCCATTGCTACTTTCTACTTCACATGCCATTGTATCTAACTCTTTAAAAGCTCTTTCTAAGTCCACATGCGTAGTTTTCAATGAATTATGCTCAGAAACTAAATCAGAATATTTTTTATTCAACTCATCGAATTCATCAAGCAAAGACATGTGATTGGAATCAAGTGTGGAATGATCTTTAACTACAGAATCATGCTCTTTTTGCAAAGTTAAGTAATCTAATTTCAAACTAGCATGAGTTTTCTTAAGCTTCCTATACGATGTTTGAATTCTTTCAGAAACTTCAAATAATTGATCGTAAGTCAGCTTACATACCTCTTCCTGATCCGACTGACCAGGGTGATCATCAGCCATAAGACACAAGTTTGTTTCCTCCTCTTCAGCTTCAGTCTCAGAAGAGTCGGATGCAGAGTCTGCCCAGAACGCCTTCTGAATCTGCTTCTTGTCCTTTCTGAACTTTGGTTTCTCCTCACCCTTCTCCTTGCTTGGGTGAGCTTTAAGTGTTGGACAATCAGCCTTAATGTGTCCAGGCTTCCTGCATTCAAAACAAACAGATTCAGATGAACGCTTAAAATTTTTATTGGACTTACCCTTGTTCCACTTCTGATAGTTCTTATGTTTCTTCCTTAGAAAGCTTTTGAATTGCCTTGTGATTAAGGCAACATCATCGCTATCAGACCCGGAAGTGCTAGCATCTGAATCTTTGGCCTTTAGTGCCACTGTCTTCTCTTTCTTGCATTCACCTGCATCAAGTTGCCTTTGGTTCACCCCTTGCTCGTAAGCAATGAGTGATCCAAGTAAGCTGTCAATAGAGTAAGTATTTAAATCTTTAGATTCAGTAATAGCAGTAATCTTAGCATCATAAGAAGCAGGCAAACATCTTAGAATTTTGTTCACTCTTTCGTAGTTAGTAAGTTCTCTACCTAGAACATGCAAAGAGGTAACAATCTGAGTGAACCTTGTGTACATTTTTGAAATAGTCTCACTAGGTTTCATGCGAAAAAGTTCATAATCATGTAACATGATGTTTATCCTAGACTGTTTGACTTCAGTTGTACCTTAGTATGTTATACATAATCTATCTTAGATTTCCTTTCCCGTTGTACAAGTAGAAACACGCATATAGTCTTCAGATTTTAAAGCATAAAAGAAACAGTTCAAGCATTTTGCATTTAACTGTGCTAAATCATGATCATCAAACATCCAATCGGTAAAAAGCAATTCAGTTTTCACATTGTTAATTAGTCTAAAAGGTGGTTCGTATCCGTCCTTAACTAACATCCACATGCGATAATCAATAGATTACAGAAAAGTAAACATGCGTGTTTTCCAAAAATCAAAAGGAATATTATCAAACAACGGTGGTCTTGTAATAGAATATCCTTCAGGAGTATTACGATTATTACAGTTAGCCATGGATCAAATTCAAAAGTTTTTAAACCTAAATTTTGAATCCCACTCTGATACCACTTGAAAGTTCGATATGGATGTTAAGCCCGAGTGAACTAGTCCCGAGGCTAACCAAGAGGGGGGTGAATTAGTTATTTAAAAATTTCACGATAACAATGAAAATCTTTTCGATACGTAGCAGCGGAAACACATAAATAAGAACAAAAAGATCAACCACAGATATTCACCCAAGCAGTTAATATCAGAAAAGTAAAGTACAAAACTGAATCAGAAAAGCAAACCAGATTTTATAGTGGTTCGATCAACTTGACCTACGTCCACTCCCCGGAGCCTCCCCTCCGGGTATTGCACTAAATAAAAAGTGTCTCTCCTTTTGCTCCCACAGCAAGGCGGAGAAGCCTGTACAAACACCTCCTTTTCACCACACGGTGAGGCAGAGAACCCGACCTCCTTTCGCTTCCTCCTGAAGCTGGCAGAGAACCTTCGAACTCCTTTTGCTTCCACCTGAAGCGGGCAGAGAACCCCGGATCATCTTGCGAACGATCCTCCCACGACGAACACCGACTAGACGAAAGACGACGAGCGGAGAAGACGACTCTGATCCGTGCTCGGAGCAACCTTAGTGAATCCCTCACTAACTCCCCCTCATAAGATCTTCTCTCTCTCTCCCAACTC